>JAWNOY010000025.1:0-1435833 GCA_035045545.1 Drosophila gaucha | reverse complement strand
CTTCTCTTCTCTTCTCTTCTCTTCTCTTCTCTTCTCTTCTCTTCTCTTCTCTTCTCTTCTTCTTCTCTTCTCTTCTCTTCTCTTCTCTTCTCTTCTCTTCTCTTCTCTTCTCTTCTCTTCTCTTCTCTTCTCTTCTCTTCTCTTCTCTTCTCTTCTCTTCTTCTTCTCTTCTCTTCTCTTCTCTTCTCTTCTCTTCTCTTCTCTTCTCTTCTCTTCTCTTCTCTTCTTCTTCTCTTCTCTTCTCTTCTCTTCTCTTCTCTTCTCTTCTCTTCTCTTCTCTTCTCTTCTCTTCTCTTCTCTTCTCTTCTCTTCTCTTCTCTTCATAATAATAAATTTGCTTACTAGTAAGGCTCCATGGAAGGAAGGGGCCTTAGCATTTAGACAAAGATGATAAATTTGGAGCACATGCCCTGCACCGAGTCCTCTGACAAGAATCAGTGTCAAATATGTTGTCATTTAATTTCGCACTCACATTTAAGGCCGCATGAGGATGTCAGATCTGTGGAAATGGTAATAAGCTTTTCCAATCTCTCTCGCTATCGTCGGCACACACACACATACACACACACGCTCACCTCTCCTCTTGCTTCCTCCCCCGTCTAATATTTAAATTGTTGTTGTCGTAAAGTTGAATTGCTTATGAATTTTCCATTGTAGAAAATTTAACTCGCCTCGGCTGTTGCAGCACTTTGGGGCGCAACTTTAATTAATCAGCACGTTGAATTTTAAGCCGCACTGTGAGCCGCAAAACGGGCCCGAACATAGGCATTTATCAAAGCTACATGATTATGCTCTCCTAATGGGCAGGTGTAGCCAGTCAACGGCGGGGTGCATGGCAGCAGATGGCTGGCACAGTCAAAGCCTCCTCTGCCTAGGCACGGCATATGTGACAGAGACAGCCGCAGTCAGGCGACAATGTCGGCGTAAAAGCCGCAAATATGTTTTGTTGTTTGTGTTGTTGGTGTTGTTGGTGTTGTTGGTGTTTTTGCCTTGGCAGAAAAGACAGCGCACATTAGAAAGAACCGCCGTTGACAATGGAACTTGTCTTTTTAATTAAATGCTAAAAGAAAATGCTAAAGATAAATGAAGTTGTGCGCCAAATGCGTGCTGTGCGTGTGTCTGCCCTAACCAGGCAACAGCCGCACCGAAAGTGTGTGCGTGTGCGTGTGTGTGTGTGTAGGTGTATATGCCCATTGCTAGGCAGCCTTGTCTGCCTGTCTGTCTGTTTGTCTTTAACGGATTTCAATTATTTTATACCGAAATGTTCTGCTTTTGGGGTTTCTGCGGTGAGGCCCCCCCCCCCTTCCACTCACTCCACTAGCCACGCCCACATTCCACGCATTCGTCTTATTGAATTATGCCAAGGGTAGTCCCTTAAGTGCCAGCACCATCAACAGTTAACTACCAGTTGGCAATAATGTAATGAATTGGCATAGTTTTGGCTGAGCTAAGAGCTAAGCTATGTAGCTACAGTGCTTCGCAGATATTTGACAACAGGTAATCGAAACTTATCAAATTTACACTGAAACTACTTTAATAAATTTGTATTCTGTTGCTATTCGTTAAAGCTTTTTCTTTCCATTTTTCAGATATCATATTTTTTGTATAATTCTTCCATAATATAACTAAAGCAGTTGCTGTCAAACTGTTAATATCTCAGGTATTTGGAGGCTTTCAGAACTACACTGAAACAGCCTTAATAAATTTAAATTCTGTTACTAAAGGACTAGTATTTTCTTTTCTTTTTCCAAATCTCATATTTTTTATATATTCCTACCATTCCTACTTTCTATAACAATTGCTGTCAAACTGTAAATACTTCATATATTTGAAGCTATCATATCTACACTGAAACTGCTATAATAAAGTAAAAATTGTTTTCTATTTTTTGTATATTTTTACCATAACAGAACTATAACTGATACTGTCAAACTGAAAATACCAGAGGTATTTGAAAGCTTACAAATCTACACTGAAAGAAAATGCTTTAATAAAGTTAAACTTTGTTACTAAACGAATATCAATTTCTTTTCTTTTTTTAAATCTCATATTTTTTGTATAATTCTTCCTATAGAACTATAACAGTTGCCGTCAAACTGTAAATACCTTCAGATATTTGAAAGTTAGCAATTTTTTTAAATGTCAAATTTTTTTTTCTATATTTCAGCCATTATAAAGCTTTAACTGTATATATTTCAGATATTAAAAAACTAACAAATCTACACTGAAACTTTTTTAGTAAATTTGAATTCTATTACTTAACGAATCTCATTTTCTTTTCTCTTTTTCTTAAATCTCATATTTATTGTATATTTTGACCATTATTGAACTATAACAATTGCTGTCAAACTGTAAATACCCATTTAATACCCAATAATCCTTATAGAAAACACTACAAATAAAAAGAAAATTGTTCGATTGAGCAAAATCACAAAATTGTTTTGGCATTTGTAATCGCTGTTCAATAATTTTCGACCATTTTATGGCCATGGCTTACTGTCGCACACAGACAGACAGCATATGTGTGTGCGTGTGTGTGGGTGTAGCTTACAAGTGTCATGTTTTAAGCGTGCACAAGCAGCAGCAGCAGCAACAACTAAAGTTACATCGGCTTTAGTTGGGATCTGTTGTTCGGGGGCGTTGCTGCTCCATCGCTTGCAGATCAAATTAGATGTATAAATAACAAACCGATTAAGCGATTGTGCGTCTAAGCCGGGCTAAGGCCAGGGACAGGGCCAGGACACGCAATCCTTAAAGTGTCATTCGCATCGAGTGTCTACACATTTTATTGCCGGGGCGGATAACAGGCGCCCGGCAATTGTTGTGCGGCTCATTTGGATTATAATTGATGCCGGCCAGTGCAAAGGCTTCAATTGCTTTAAGCCCGGCCAAGAGATAAGCGCAAATCTAAGTGCGCCCACTGCCAACGCGACACAGTGTGCCCCTTACAATTATTCTGCCCCAATGCACGTTTATCAGGGGAATTGGGCTCTGAGGAGTTGGAACTAGACTCGGAGCTGGGGTTAGACTCTGCGCCAAACTCAATTTTCAAGTTATTTAGCTCCCTTCAGCTGCTCCACCTCGAGGTAGTCCGCTAAATACTATACAAAATGCGTATCTCGTGACATAAAAGCTATTTTTTTGCCAGCCTTTAGGAGTTTATATACACTATAAAACAAGTTTAAGTAGAGCTTATATCAGTAGAAAGATAGATTAACTTTTTTGATAGATTTGTAGGAGAGGTTAATATAAAAGTATTTCCTAATTTTTGGGTTTCGAGGTGTAAAATTATAGAAGATACAGTTTTTAACGATTTGTCATGCCCCTAAGAGGCGTACTTATATGATTTTTAGTCAATCTATAGAGGGCAACTGTAACTTGTAGTATAATTTTCGTTCTTTACCTATACAACTTTGGAAGATATAGTTTTGTTATTGTATTTTGTATTTGTTATGTATTTTGTTGTTAGTTATATTTTTGTATGGAGTTTGGATACACGAGCATATGTTCCGAAATTCAAGTCTTTGACTTCAATAGCGGCGAAGTTTTCCTTACTAAAACCATTCTTAAAACCGATCTATCCTAAGGAAGCTATAGGATATAGTCATCAGATTTGGATGAAACTGAGATATATGCTGCCTGCAGCAAAAAAACGCCTATTTGCTAAATTTCAGCTCTGTAGCTCTAATACTCTAGAAGGAGAGAAGGCAGACAGACAGAAAGACAGAAAAACGGACAGACGGGCATGGCTATATCTACTCAGCTAATCAAGAATATGTATATAATTTATAAAGTCGGAGATGCTTTTTTCTACAAACTTCTGACCAAAGTAAATATACTCTTTTTGGCAAGGGTATAAAATATATAGAAATATTCTAACGTCTGTATATCCAGCTAATAATAATTTTCTATATGTCTGGAAAGACAGATGTCTGGATTTCATATAAATTTATAAAACATGGAACATGGAACATTGGGAAAATCTTAAAAAATTCTAAATACCTTAAGAATTTACCTATATATATCACATTTTTAAAATCAAAACTTCATAGTTAAATAATTTCAATTGAAGACTCACAGCTTAAGAGTTCCTAAATCAATTTTTTTCATAATTTTTCAAGCACACCAACAAAATATCAAGAGAAATCTATAGTATTTTACAGTAAGTTTTCTTTTACCTTAACTTAATTTCCTTGAATTTTCCACATTTTTTTTCAGAGGCTTGCAACTGCTTTCGTTTTATTTGGCGCCCACGCGGCGTATGATGAATTTCGTGCGCAACGCCTAATCAACTGCAAATGAAATGGACAATTGTTCAGCGATAGGTAACCACACGCGTCGATACATCAAATCGACACTACACCACGCACACACTCTGTCACACACACACACATAGATGTTGCCGTTACATGGCTGAGCATTGGGCTCGCGTTTCTTGTTCGTTTTGTGCTTTTGGCTGGGAAAATAAATTGCGCTCGCTGTGTTTGGGCCGGCAGCAAATCCGCTCATTGCCGTTTTGGGCAGTTGTTGTTATTGTTGTTTCTGTTGTTGTTGCTGCCACATTGTTTGCTCTAGCTGCTGCTGCTGTTGTTGCCTTTGTTGTTGTGCAGCTTAATAACCATTGTCCGACCGTGCTTCACGTGCTCAACGTGGGAGCTATAAACTGTCATTTAAGTTGTTGTCGATGTCATTCTCATGGCTTTGCCACGGCCGTCCTTGCTTCAGCCAAGATTTGTAGCCAAAAAAAGGCAGAAGAAGAAGAGAGATAAAAGAATATAGAAGCGAGAGTGAAAGTAAATGTATTTATGAGCCAAAGCAGCCAACGGGTGGCAGCCAGCACATTGGCAAAAAACACTCCAGAGTAAAATAAACAAGAGACGTATTTACGCGTGTGTGTGTGTGAGTGTGTATATTTACACAACCTGGCATAAGCGTAATAGGCTTACCTGCCAAATAGTAGCACAGCAAAATTCCCAAAGTAATTGTTAAATAACAGCAGAATCCGTAAAAAGTTGCCGCAGCTAAATTTGACGACTATTAAAAACTATTTGAATTATTTAATTACACTGTTTGCAAAACATTTTTTAGTGTTTCATGTATGTAGCTAAAAAGAGATTATTTTTTAAAAATTTTTAATGAATGAAAGATAGTTTTAAAAAGATTTTATGATTTCACATGTAAGTTTCAAGAATTAAAAAACATATTCTTAAACAGAAAACAAGTTTTTGCTGAGAAATTATTAAGTTAAAATTTAAAAAATGTGGAAAAAATTAAAAAAATAAAATATTTAAATATAAATTAATCGATTTATAAATGTCCATATATACAATTTTCCTATGTAGCTTGGTGTTATAATATATATAATAATATATGTAATAATAATATAATCTAAACATAACATTTTCCTATGTAGCATAGTGTAATTTGCTTTAATTTTCACTAGTTTCCAATCATTTTTTTCATATGCTGTGAAGTGCTTAAATAAGCTACATAACATTTTCATAATTTTGTTATATATTATATAACATAATTCTATATGAGTTTTCATTTAATTATCTGCATACCTTATACAAAAAAAATATATTTCAAAAAATTGCTTTGTTGGCGAAAGTTAACAAAAAAAAAAACTATTGAAATATTTATTGCAGCTGAGCCATAAATAATGTAATTGAACACAACTAAATTAAAATTTAATTGAAACTAATAATTGCATAGAACATGAATTTGATATATCGAAATCTTTGTCAAAGCTGACAGCTCGTTGCGATTTGCAACTCTAAAGAGCTGTCAGAAGTCAATGTCTGTTCTGGACAATTCATTTGCTCGATGTTTTTTGTCTTTCAGTTTCATATTTTGCATTTGCTTGCATAAAATTGAAATCTCATTTTGTTTTATCTAACAAAGCACTCAGCATTCCATCATAGTTGGAAATCAGGAGAATATTTCTGCAGACAAAAAGGGGAGCAGCAATTGCTGAAAATGTCTCTGGAATTGTCTTTAGCTGGAAATCTGCACAAATCTGAGTTTAAGCTTGAAAGACTAAGTTTATTTTGAGAGGTTTCCATATATGTTTTTACATATTGAACACAAATATGCAGAAAGGAATTCTAAAGAATTCTAAATGATTTGTTTCGTTTTTCTTTCACAAAAGTTAAAGCTTCAACTCCAAGACTCTGTCTTTATCTATAACTATATTGAGAACTCTGACTTGAAACTGACATTTTTGAATCGAGATAAAAGCAATATTGAACTATGACCTTGAGATTTTGACTTATAAAGAGACTCTTGAATTGAGGCTTTAGCTTTGAGTGAAACTCGTCTGTCTTAAATGCAAAACTTTCTTTTCTCTTTAGCAATTTATACAAACTGGAGACCTCATCTAATCAACCAAAGGACGCAGCTTAAGGAAAGGCTGAAAAAGCATCTCTGCTTATATTTGCTTAGATTTGGGGTACTGTCAGGCGAACCAACTGCGACATCAGCCAGAAGCTTCAAAACAGAGCGCCCATAACCATATTCATATTCTACCCAAATGTAGAAATTCACAAAGATCTCGGTATCTCTTGGGTTCATCAAAAGATTCCCAGGCTGACCAAAGCCTATATGAAACGTCCGAATATGCATATCAACCCCCTGGCCATCAAGTTTCTAGACAAAAGCACCTACAACTTTATCTAAAAAGTTATCAACTCACAACAGAAATTTATTTTCTATCCCCTACATCCCATCACCTTACTAAGTCACATAATTTAAATGTCAATGCTATATAATTACAATTTGTTGATTGTGCTATCAAACAAATTGCAATTAAAGACCAATTGTTAACAAAAATAAAAAATTTGCAGATGGGCGCTACCGACTACATATATACTCGTTCACGGTGAATACAGCCTAATAATAATAAATATTATCAATAGAGCTAATCAACAGTAATCTAAATACATAATTTGGTTACCCCAGCGTTAAAGCTGTACAACATACAGTTTTTTTTCGATTTGCCAGGCTCCAGATGGCGTATGTCAATTATTTTTTGGAAACAGTATTTTATATGTCAAATTTGGGAGCTCTAGCTGTACAACATTATAAGACACAGTTAATGCTGTCATACAGACAGACACACGGACAGCAAGACCTCAAGTTCCTAACTTCAATATTCGGAGAATCAAAACCAATATACTCTTTTCACGAACGATTATAAAAATTGATATTACTCTGTAACTATGGCACAACTGGTTCTCTAACTGCAATATAAATAAAAATCTACAGCTATTTATTAGAAAACTATAAAAAAAAAAATATGTGCCTAGGGCCTTAAAACAGTAACTGTAACTAAGACTCTAGCCCTTTGCAAAGACTTCAAAGCTGTAGATTGAAAACTTTGATTCTTCGACTGAGGCACTTCAACAATAGTCTTCTAATAAAAGTCGACATAATTATAGACACTACCTGCTCAACAGCTGTTTAGTATCGTCAGCATCTACATATCTAGCACCAAGCCAAAAACTTATTCACAACATATATAATTCATTTAGGAGCCGTAGAGCTAACTAAAAACTGTATCAAATGGCAATTTGATGCACAATAAATAATCAGCAGGCAAGTAAACAAAATGTGTATAAAATATTATATGCCGACTGGCAACAAATCAAACACAGGCAAAAGTTGACAGCACTTAAAGCTAGATAAATAATTGAGGCTGCATCACAGCAAAATCTGTAAACAGCGGTTGGTGTTAATATTATTTGATGTTAATTAAAATATGGTTAACAAACTAATGGCAAATGCAAATTTGACTTTTCTCTCAATGCAGTCAGCTATACGACCTATTTTATGGCAGCAGCCAGCAGTAGCGGCTGCAACAGCGGCGGCTGCAGCTGACCACATGGCTTTCAATAATTGTGGCTAACCCCAGCTCTTCTCTATCAACACTTTTGTGAAATTCAGCATTTTGGCAGAATTTTCCATACCCTTGTAAAGGGTATAATGATTTTGAAATGATGTATGTTACATACTATAGAATATGAATTGAAGTATATGCCAGATGTGTTTCTATACAAATAGTGTTATGGCTTTGATTGTGAGCAAGTCCTAATGGGATTACTTTATCATATAGCTATATTATAGCTAAGTTCAAACAGTTCAGCTAGCTCATCAATTCAAACAGTTCAGATAGCTCATCTATGAACTGTTTGAACTTAGTAGTTAGTCAGTCAATCATGCAATCAATCAATCAATTATTTACTCAGTCAATCAATCAGTCAGTCAATAATTCTTTCAATGAGTTTTCAATCATCGGTCAATCAATCTGTCGTAGATATATTTCTATCAATCAGTCATTTTTCTATTAATTAGTCATATAATTATTCAATCACTCAATTAGTCAGTCAACAAATCAGTCAGTCAATAATTCTTTCAGTCAGTTTCAACTCATCAATCAATCAATTAGTCAGTCAAACATTCAAAATCAGTCACAGATATACCAGTCAATTTTCTTTTAATTAGTCATTCAATCATGCAATCAATCAATTAGTCAGTCAATCTATCAATCGACCATTCTTTCAATCAGTTTCAACTCGTCAGTCAATCAATAATTAATATATATATATCTACCAAAATTGAGCTATATGATCAATCAGTCAATTATCTATTAAATAGTCCTTAAATCAACAAATCAGTCAGTCAATCATTCTGCCAATCTGTTTCTACTCAGCAGTCAATCAATCAGTCATAGATTTATATCTATCAAAATTGAGCTATATGATCAATCAGTCAATTTTCTATTAATAAGTCATTCAATCATACAATCAATTAAATAGCCAGTCAATTATTCAATCAATCAATCATTCTTTCAATCAGTGAGCTATATGAAGTATACATATGGAGTATATATAGAATGATAAACTGATTAATTGCATATTTGATCATTCAAACAAAGAAAGAATCAAGAACTACTTTTTCCACAGAGAAATGAACTGAGTCTAAAAATATCTAGGCCAAAACTATACTTTACATAGTTTTTCTATAAAACTTTCAATTATCCCATGTTTAACAGAGTGTTTAATCTTCGGCTTGCATATATACATTTTTTTCACTCTTTTTTTTTCCTATTCAAAAACTGAACGCACGAGCTGCTGGCTTTGACGTTAATTTGTCAGTTCACAGTTCCACGGCGCGTATGTGAAATGCGATGCTGCAAAACAGCACAACAAGGTATGAGAGTGTGTGTGTGTGTGTGTGTGTGTGAGTGCATGTGAGGGAGATTTTTGTTTATGCCTCATACGGTACACTGCATTTGCTAACTGCGAACTGCCAGCCACTGACCGTAACTGCATTTGAACTTTTTGGCTTTTGGCGTTTTTGTGCCCGCTTTTAGCCAGTGCCATTAAGCATGCTTAACCATGATGGCGAAAAAGTACATATGTGAGCTATTTTATTGCTGTGTATAAAGCTGTCATTGAACAGTTAATGCACAATTGTAGCTAAGTAGTATTTATTGGAATTTAATTTTGAATTCTTTTAGATATCTTAAGCTATATTCAAAATAGAATTCAATTACTTCAAATTAATTCAAATTTGTATTTTATTTATTTTTGTATACAAGTAATTTATAGAACCATAGGAATGGGCTAACAACATTATAATTTTACCCGATTTGCCACGACACCAAAAAGGGTAGCTCTACTATGCTAAATCTTTATGTATGGGGTGGGATACACGAGTATATATTCCAATTTACAAGTCTTAGACCGAAGTTTTCCCTATTAAAACAATTCTTACAACAGGTCTATCCTTTGGGAGCTATAGTATATAGTAGTCCGATCCGGATGATTCCGAGAAATACAATACCTGTATGTTAGCACTGTAGCATTGAAACTCTAGGAGAAGATTACGTTAATCCAGACAGACAGTCGGATAGACGGACATGGCTATATCAACTTAGCTCATTGTGCTGATCAAGAATGTATATTCTTTATATAGTGGAAGATGTTTCCTTCTGTGCGTTGCAAACTTCTAACTGAAAGTAATATATCCATTTTGTAAGGTTATAAAAATATCTGCTGGCAGTCTGTAGAACTTGCTTTCAAGTATGGAACTAGGGTGGACATTTTAAAGATGTTTAATACCTGTTCGAATGAGCTCTTAAAAATATGTCATATAATTAATGTAAGCCACTAAAATTAAATTAAATTATTTTTTTAATATAAGAATATACATTTAAAAACAAGTAAGAACGTTCCAGTCGGGTCTGCCCGACTACGAGATCCCCTGAGCCAAGTCCGAGGCGGTGTTTTAAACAATCTAGCTTACATCTTTTATCTGTTCATATTACCCTCTGCGCGTACAAACACACGCACACATATACATACACAAGCACGCGCGCCGCTTACTTGATGATTTAGCGGCTGCGCTTGGGCTGCATTCTGGGCAATTAATTGTTAAATAACTTCGGTTCTAGATCTACTTTCTTAATGAAATTTTTAGGACATAATATTGACATCTAAAGGTGTATATATGCGAAATCCCAACTCCCTAGTATTTGAAATACGTTTTTTCCACTTATGGGGCTAATGGGGGGAGGTATCCAAAATTTAAGAAATTTATTATCTGTATTTGCATTACAGAAAGCTACATAGTCAACATTGGTATCTCTAGGTATTATGGTCTTTAAGTTATATCTTAAAAACAAAGTCAAAATATCGATTGTTATCGATAATAAGGAAATATGTTGAGTTATCGAAAAAAAAATAAACTTGTACTGCGTATGGTATACAAGAATATAAATAAATAAAATTTCAAATCTCTAGCACAGACGGACAGACGGACATGGCTAGATCGAGTCAGCTCGTCGTCCTGAGCAAGAATATATATACTTTACGGGGTCTGCCACGCCTCCTTCTGCCTGTTACATACATTGTCATAAAACCATTATACCCCCAAATCCCGTTTTTCAATGGGTTCAGGGTATAACAAAGAACAAACTCTGTTCAATAACAGTTAAATCAAAGCATTTGTGATCTGCAAGTTCCTTCACACTAGTCATAAAGTCCTGGGTTCAAACCCCATTTCGTAAATTTTTAAAAAAATAAAATAATATATAAATGTTTTGACAGCTCTCTCAGTTCATATAGGATATTCGTTTAGTAAAATTTGGGGCCGGGTGTGGCCTAGTGGGCTAGGCATTAGGCCTAGCAATTCAGAACAAACACACCCGGTTCGAATTCAGAACAGACATTGGACAAACTAAGATGTATTAAAATTTGAAGTGAAGTTTAAATTTGAAGTAAAGATTAAATTTGAAGTGAAGCTTCTATGAATTTTTTTTAAACAAATAAAAACAAGTAAGAACGCTCAACTCGGGTCTGCCCGACTACGAGATCCCCTGAACCAAGTCCGATGCGGTGTTTTAAACAATCTAGCTTACATCTTTTATCTGTTCATATTACCCTCTGCGCGCACAAACTCACGCACACATATACATACATGCACAAGCACGAGCGCTGCTTACTGCGTACATACATGTATATGATTTAGCGGCTACGCTTGGGCTCCATTATAAGAAATTGATTGTTAAATAACTTCGGTTCTAGATCTACTTTCTTACTGAAATTTTCAGGACATAATTTTTTTTTTCAAAATAATAATAAATAATTAACTATAAAATAAAACAATTATAATCAACTATTTTTAGAATTTTTTTTTATAAATAATTTTTTTTTTATTTTTTAAAAAAATTTTTTTTATAATTATTTCTCAGATGAAAATTCTTGCTTCTCGCAAAGGCATCAAGCAGTCAGTCGCCAGTCAGTCAGGCGTGATGTACGCACATAAATGTCGCTTTGGCCGTTGCTTATTAGGCTTGAAATGTAAATGCAGTCAAGCTTTTGGCCCTTTGCCTTTCCCTTTTGGGTGGGCGTGGCAAGCACAAACTTTTGCAAACAGCTCAGGCGCGCTCTGTGTGTTTTTTTACTACATGTGTACTTTTGTGATTACATGAATTTTTAAAATGCGCGAATTCTCCCACACACACACACGTGGAGGTGTGAGCGTGGGCGTGGGCCAACATGAGAACTACATTAAAATAATTTATTTTAACGCATTTTTTTGTCATAACCCGATGGGAAAAAAAACTCATTTCCTTTAATGATTTCATCTTGTACGCATGCTGTTTGGCCCGGTTTCTGTAGCTCCTCTCGGCCTGGCCTGGCCTGGATGTCTGCTCTCTGCTGTTATGTTCTGTTCGGCTTGTTGGCAGTTGTTGTTTTTTTTTTTGGCAAAAATGAGTGCAATAGCGTGTGGCACACGCACACGCAGACAGAACGCATGGTTATTTCATTAAAATGGCCTTTTGTTGTTTGTAAATGTTGCTTATTATTAACGCTGCTTTATCGCGTCCCTTTGAATAAGTATCTGTGTGTGCTGTAGCTGTGTCTGACAGCTACTGCATTTTTATGGCGCAAGACACAACATTTGCATTACCAGCCAGCCAGCCAGTCAGACGAACAGACAGACAGATGGACAGAGCGGGCTGCTGCTGCTGCTGCTTAATAAAGACTAATTGACTTTTGCGTAGCTTCAAGTACTGCAACTGGATCCCATCACAGATTGCCAATTATAACAAACAATGGCTCAACGCATCAGCAGACTCGATAAACGAATTAACATTTAAATTAAGGCATATCAAATTGTTGTTGCTCCTGAAATGTTTACACAGCATTTGTCAATCGCGTCAACAACAAACTCGAGGCAACTCGAGCTGCTAGGCAACATCTGACTTGCATATCGCATCCAATTGAAATTTATGCTAATTAATGCGCCAACTTTGGTGTCTGCATATGTAAATAGTTAGTTGCATTTAATTAGCCCAACTGCCACTTGCACCTGTGTCTTCCACCTGAGCTAAGCCCGACATTTAATTCTCAGGCATTCTCCATAAGAGCATCGCAAATTGCTTAATTTATATGTTAAATGTTTAACAGCTCGTATTTTTCGAATAAGTATCACATTTACATTCATTATAACATTTACTTAGGGCTTCTGCGGAATTATGTCGCTATTAAAGTAAGCTGACAGTTTAATGAGGACTTTAAAAAGATTTAATTAAAGCGCTTTTCACCCAGTATTCCACTTTGACGGGTGGAAGAGCAGTCTAAAATATATACATTTTAGTATATATAGTATAAATATCAGTTTTTAAGTTCTTAAGGCTTTGACTGTGACTATAAAATAATAGTCTATCAATCAATCATTCAGTTAGCCAATTTGTAAAATAACAAGTCAGTCAATCAGTCAGTTAGTCAAAAAGTCAATCAATTTCCCATTAATCAGTCTATTAATCAATTAACCAATAAATTAGTTAGTTAATCATTCAATTTAACATTTACCAGTCAATCATTGAGTCAATCAATTAATCAGTCCATCAGTCAATTTTCCATTAAGCAGTAAGTCAATTATTATTCAATCCATCATTTAGTCAGTCAAAGAGTCATTTTGTCAATCAATCAAGTGTCTATTTTTAAGTCAGTCAATCATGCTATCATAAATCAACTTCATGTTTATATGCCAGTCATTGATTTAGTTAGTCAAATAGTAAATTTGTCTATTATTCTACCAATCTGTCAATATCACAATAATAGATCAGTCAATTCAATTCAATCAATCAGCGTATAAGTCATCCCATCAATCAGTCAATATCACAATAATAAATTAGTCAATTATTCAATCAATCAGTGTATTAGTCATCCCATCTTTCAGTCAGTCGAACATTCTATTATCAAAAGGTCAGTCAATCAGTCAATTAGTCAACTCAATCAGATAATTTCCTGTTACTAAGTCATTCAATCAACCATTTAGTAACTCAATTAATCAATCAGTCAATTTCGTGTTGCTCAGACATTCAATCAATCAGTGTATTAGTCTTTCGATTGCCCATCAATCAGTCATTCAATCATTCTATGATCAATAAGTCAGTCAATCAGTCAATGAGTTAATTTTAAAATTCAACAGTAAGTTTTCATTCAATCACTCTGCTTGGTAGTCAATTAATTTCTTATTAAGCAATCAATCAATCATTTAACCAAGAACTAAAGTCAGTCAATCAGTCAATTAGTAACCGATAGACTCAATCAGACAATTTCCTATGACACAGTCATTCACTCAATCAACTAGTCATTTAATCAATCAGATATTCAATCATTCTATCAATCAGTTTACACTCATCAGCCATTCAATCTGTCTTTTAAACAGTCACTGATGTACCCTTGCTTTAAGTAAACATTCGACTAAACATTGTCATTAAAATCTCAGCAATTATATGCTTGCATTCTCATACAAACTAATTGGTTCGCTCTAATAACAAAGCTCACGTATGCGAAGAAGACGAGTTGAAGAAACTTGCATACAATTAATTCATCATAAGCCAAGCTATAACAATTTAACTGAACATCAAACATTAGACTAAATTCAATTACGCTATGCAAATGTATAGCAATAGAAGACAGAGAGAGAGAGGGAGACAGAGAGAAAGAGAGAGAGAGAGAGAGAGTCAATTGTGGAGTTTATCTTAATGCTGAATGGCAACCGAAACTTGGATAGACAAAAGTTTTCTATCATATTTACGGCCATAATAATGCTGATAATAATGCAATTTGACCCCAGTGTATTGGCGTAACTAATGAAAATAGCTATAAGCGTAATAATGCTAATGATGATGATGATGGTGATGATGGTGACTATGATGTTGAAGCTGAAGACCAGGCAGAGCTGGTATCTAGACCAAGGTATGTTTAATGATGATTGAGCTATAAGTTGGGGCATTGCGTATACGCCACGTTGTGCCATCAGAGACTTGTTGGTGTTTGTAATTGTTGCTTTTAACATTGGCAGTTACAAGTGAATTTGGACTATGGCCCCATTAAGTGCATTATTTAATTCCAGAGTTTATTTTTAATTGCATTTGGCGAATTGAGCTTAAAATGTTGCGACATAAATATGTTAACGGAAAATATTTAAAATGGAATTATTCTGTATGGACGAGGAGCTCTTAAGTAAATTACAATATATTTTGCATTAAATTACAATCGAAATGCAGCTCAGACCCACCTGCAGTTGGCTGTTATCATTAATTTAATTACAATTTAAATTCCAAATAAACGAGGTTTTAGGTAATGCGACGTCATTCAAAGCCAGCCAGCCAGCTATTGAATGTGGCATTTAAAATGGCATTAATAATGCATCAACACCTGAAATGCATGAAGTAAACCAAAAAAAAGCAGTGCAATTAAAGTAGTCGACTGCAGAGCTACCCTGTAAAGAGTCGAGCAAAGATATCTCACTTAAATTTAAGTAAAATTTTTACTTAACATAATATCAAAATTATAATAGTAAATGTACTAAATATAAAGCTATTAAGGCGCTTTCTTTGTTTACAGGGTATGTAAGCTGCAAAACCAAATACCTATAATGTAGTTGAGTGTGTAGCTACCCTGTAAAGAGTCGAACAACGTATGTATTCAATAAGATATATATACTAAAAAGGATATATAGCTATTGGCATGAAAATATATATATTGGCTTATATGAACTGCTGTAAGAAATGAAGATACCCTGTAAAAAGACAAAAAATAGCTATGTAAATGGATGCATTTCGATAACATAATAATAACAAGTAAGAAAGCTCTAGTCGGGTCTCAGCCCGACTACGAGATCCCCTGAACCAAGTCCGAGCTGATTAAAACAACCTAGCTTACATCTTTTATCTATACATATTACCTCTGCGCGCATATACACATGCACACATACACACAGGCACACAGACACGTGCACACATATACACATGCACACAGAAGCACGCTCGCCGATTACTGCGTAGTTGATTTGAATGTATGTGTGCACACGTACAGGCTGCTGCCGCGTGCTTATACAATGTTTCCTTTAATAACTTCTGTATTACTTAACGGATTTGAATGCAAATTTCTGCATTGAATGCTATTAATTTATTAAAAATACGGTTTTCACTAAAAAATTTGAAAAAATTAAATTGTGGCTTTAATAATTTTTTTTTTTTAATACATTTTTTTTGTGAAATGTGGAGCCGGTATCCAAAATATGAAAAAATAGAAAATGTATTTTATTTTCAAAAAGCTAAAAACAAAATTTGGTAGCTGTAGCTAAAAATATGTAAAAGATATGGTCAAAAAACTGAATCTTGATAACGTTTTAAATCGATAACATTGAAACGGAAAAAGTTATCGAATATCTAAAACAAACTCGATATTTTCGCTGTATACACAGACCATCATGCAAAATTTGAAGTCTCTAGCTCTTATAGGTTCTGAGATCGACGCGTTCATACATACGGACAGACGGACAGACGGACAGACGGACAGACGGACAGACGGACAGACGGACGGACGGACGGACAGACAGACGGACAGGGCTAGATCGACTCAGCTCGTCACCCTGATCAAGAATATATATACTTTGTGGGGTCTGCCACGCCTCCTTCTGCCTGTTACATACTTTTTGCAAAACCATTATACCCTGATTTCCCATTTTCAATGGGTTCAGGGTATAAAAATATCTATTAAAAATGTTATACAGCAGTTAAGGGGTTCTCTTTATTTACAGGGTATATGAACTGCAATAATAAAAAATTCAATGCAAAACAATGCATTTGAGTATGGAGATACTCTGTAAAGAGGTAAATAACAGCAGAGCAATATTGGATACAATTGAAGATCTCTATTTGTCGACAGGGTATATAAGCTACAACAAAAATAAACAATAATGTAGTAGACTGTGTAGATACCCTATAGACAGTGAAACGATAAATATATTCAATAAGATATATATATATATAAAGGATATATAGCTATAAGCATGTATATGTGTCTGCTTATATGTAGGTGTACCCCGAGTTGGATACCCTGTAAAAAGTCAAATGATATATCTATTCAAATGGATACATTTCGCTATAATATAATTTGAATATTCCAATAGGAGATATATAACAAAAACTATATATCTGACTCTCCTTTTTTACAGGGTATATGAGTTTCAACAATAAAAATTCAATGCAAAACAATGAAAGTGAATGTGGAGATATCCTGTATATAATTTGACTATTCCAATAGGACATATATACTTAAAACTAAATATATAACTGTTAAGAGACTCTCCTTGTTTACAGGGTATATGAACGGCAATAAAAAAATCAATGCAAGACAATGTAATTGAGTGTAGAATAAGTGAATTTAAAACAATTTATAATTTAAATATTCGAATAGGAGATATAAACTATCAAAGAACTCTCTTTGTTTACAGGGTATACGAACTGCCACAAGTTTATAAGAACTGCAAAATAATGGAACTGTAGATCAAGATTTTCTCTTAATATAATTTAAATATTTCAATAAAGAATTCATAACAATATATGCCCTTTAATGAACACTCCTGGATTACAGGGTATACAAACATGTGAAAAACTAAGAAAAACACGTATCAATAATAAAAAGTTTGAAATGAAAACAACACGAACAGAAGCGGAAAAAGTGACCTCAGCCACGCCCATAAATCAAATGCCAACAGCATGAAACCTTTTTTGGTTGTTAATAATATTTATTGTTTCTATGGGAAGTAAAAAATGCCAGCGATTCGCATACAATTAGCCCGTGTAAGCAGGTGCGACGCAGCAATAAATATATCGAGTAATCAGCAAGACAAATTCAAATTCAAACTCAAATTGAAATGCGAATAAAATTTAAGTGAAAAAAGAAGAATAATTGTATTTAAAATGACAAAAGTGCGGCGAAAATAACCTGAGTGGAGCTGGCTGTGAGAGCTGCTGCTGCTGCTGCTGCTGCCATGATTGTTTCATTATTCCACATAATTAGTTGGCAGCTGGGCGAAAGGGGGGCCACAGCTGCTGCAGCCTGCTTTTAAATGCAAAATAATAATTTTCAGCACTGTCGCTGTGTCGGCATTTTTATTTTGTCATTTATTTTATGGCTGGCTGCCAGCGTTTGCCGTTTTGCCACGGGCAAAAAGTTTCGGGCATGTTAATAGCGCTCATAATTAAAAATTAAATGTTATAATTTCATATGTGTGCAACGTGCAGCAACTGCACAGCGCCCTCTTTTCAGGCATAGCTGTAAAGACACACACACACACACACATGCACACACACACACACACGCTTGCAGCATTATGAAGAAACTTTCAATAGCAATTACTACGCAAAAGCCTCTTGTGCTCAACTCTTGTCCACAGCACAACTAACAACTGGACACGGCTTTTCCAGCTTGGATAGCGAAAAAAAAAAGAGAATAAGTAAGAACGCTCTAGTCGGGTGTGCCCGACTAGGAGATCCCCTGAACCAAGTCTGAGGCGGTGTTTTAAACAATCTAGCTTACATCTTATATCTATGCATATAATCCTCTACACGTACACACACACGCACACATATACATGCACACACTACGCTTACTTCGTAGTTGATTTAGCGGCTTTGCTTGGACTACATTCAATGCAGCAAAATAAGAAATTGATTGTTAACTCAGTTCTAGATGTATTTGCTTAATGAAATTTTCCGTACAAAATATTGATATTCAAATGTGTATATATGCGAAATCCCAACTCCCTAGTATTTGATATACGTTTTTTTCATTTTTGGGGCAGATGGGGGAGCGTATCCAAAATGTGAAATGCTTAATAACTTTATTTTCATTACAGAAAGCTACATAGTCAATTTGGTGTCTGTAACTATTATGGTCTTTAATCTAAAAATTAAAAACAAAGTACAAATATAGATTTTTATCGATAGTAAGAAAATAGGATGAGTTATCGGGAAAAAAATAAGCTTGTACCACGTGTGGTATACAAGAATTTATATTTAAAATTTCAAATGTATAGCTTTTGTGGTTTACGAGATCACTGCGTTTAAACGAACGGACAGATGGACGGACAGATGGACGGACGAACATACGGACAGACGGAAATGGCTAGATCGAAACTGCTCGTCGTCCTGATCAAAAATTGATATACTTTATGGGGTCTGCCACGCCTCCTTCTGCCTGTTACATACATTGTCACAAAACCATTATACCCCGAATTCCCATTTTCAATGGGTTCAGGGTATAAAAAACATTTGAGGCTTACACAATGTTTGACCAGCCGTTGAAGGCCAACTAAGTGCGGCTTATGGATCATGTTGGCCAGGCAATAAAAGTTGCCAACTACTTAGCAAGTTTCTGTTGTTATGTACCGCAAATAACGCCCACTCATTTCACAAAAAACTCGAACCAAAAAACCCAGTCTAATTTAAATGTTATTTAAATGGACTTTGGGACAAGTCAAGGACAGCTGTAAGCTGGCCAGTAAACTCTGCTTTATGAGACCAGCAACAAGATTTACAGCTAGGCAATGAGTTATTATTGGATGTGGCCATAAAGTGAACTCAATGTTACGAGCTTCAAATCTCAGCAACGGTCTTTCTTTCCATTTTTAAAAAAATGGATTATTGCTAGATGTTATTAAGCTTTAACGGAAAATTTGATGTTTTGAATCAAGCAACTGGAGTTCATATATAACTTAAAAATTTTAAAAAAATTGTAACTGTAAAGCTTTTTTGCTCTTGATTTGTAACTGTTGTTTTAGGACATCAAGCGAATAAATAATAAATTTCTAAACATATCATAATTGTGAAAAATAAAAAAAAATATATTTAAATTTACAGCTATAAAGTAAATATTATGTTTTGAGGTTCGAATGCCATTAAAATAAATATTATAAAGATTTTCATTGAAGTAGTTTTTCCTAAAATGTAAATTTCATTTTTCAGACCAAATCAGATTTCGAAAAAGTAGAACAAAAAAGTTTTTAAAAGTTAAAAGTTTTTTGAAAAAACTTGAAAAAAAAAATTAAAAAGAGTTAAATAAAACTATATATTTTTAAATACAGTAAAATTTTTATAAAACGAACATCGTTATTACGAAAAACTCAATATAACGTAGTTTTTGTTAAGTCCCTTGAAAAAACATCATTTTTGCGAAGCCATTAAAGTTCCGTTATTAAAAACCTCAGCGTCTGTATACAACGCAGTCAGAGCAAAACAAAATAAGAAAATATTTTAAAAAAATCTCAATAAAAAAATATATGTAACTGTTTATTTTTTATATTTACCCCACTTCAGTAGAATTTTATCAATATTCTAATGTAAAAAGATGAAAAAAAAAATTATTAACGAATTTTTTTCAGATTTCTTTAAATTTAGCTATAAAAAGGTTTTACTAATAAGTACCCATAGCGAATCAATAGATATAACGTAGAATTTTGTGATTCCTTTCTTATATCGAGGTTTCATTATAATATACATAACTTTTACTATCAACATAATATTAAGTATCTCAATTTTCTCACACTTAAAGCTTGCAACACAATTCGAATCGTCTTACTGGAACTTTTCATATAAAAAGCGCACATTAAGTGCTCTTTAGTTAAGCGCCTGCAAGTGGTGCATGAGTTAATGCAAGGCGTTATTTATAAATAATTAAACAGGAAGCCCAATGACATTTTTAATAAAAATTGTTGCCGTGCATTTAATGGAATGCTTTCAGCTCAATTTAAATTATATATTTTTTTTACACAAATTGTTGTGCGTACGCATGAAGCTGGGCAAACCAAAAGTCAATCAGTTGCGATACAGAATACAGCCGGCCATTCAATGTAGCTGCGGACTGAGGAGCTTATTTAATTAATTACTCGCGCGAGAGCGAAAAAAAAAACGAAGCGAAAAACAATAAATGGCAAGTGACGGCAATATGCGTAACCCAAACTTAAAGCCAAGCACCATTCGCAAGCTGAAAACTGAAAACTGAGAAGTGGCACAAGTAATGCAAAAAGTCGAGTAATTATTTTGCACTTTGCTGTTGTCGTTCACTTTTTTTTGTCGGCTGCATAACTTACTTAATTGTCGTCAGCTGATTAAATGAAATCAAAACCGAGAACTCAGCCCCGGGGCTTAACTTTAATATGGCCGATATAAATATACGCATCAATTGTGGCCCCCCTTGCCCCCTCGCCTGCTCGCCTGCCTGTCAAGTGGGAGGTCATTTATCAATATATGTAGATTTCTCGATGAGCCCCGCTTCCATTTGACTGCTAAAGTTCAATGGGGCAGTCCGCATAACTTACACCCACACACACACACGTAATTTTTGCACACGCTCAGGAATCGTGGCGAGATAAATTGACTGATGTGTTGCGGGTGCCGTTCCACTGTCCGTCCGGCTGTCCAGCTGTCTGTCAGTGTGATATATGCGTCTGCCTGAAAAAGTGTCGGCAGACAGTGCCAGCCATACATATACGCACACACACGCACACACATTGTTTCGCCCAGCTTCCTTCAGCTCTTTCACGCTCGCTTTCACTCTGAGCTTTTTTTTGCCACCGGCATTTGGCATTTTCCTTAAAATAAAACTGCACCACGAGCTACTTCCGGCGTGGCACTCAGCATCAGACTTCAGACAAAACCGTAATGGCATCAATTTCCGCCTGCCCAAATTCAAATTCGTTCTCTAGGTGTCATGGCGATATCGATTCCGCTATTTTCCTTATTAGCTTTGCGCAAAGTGGTTCCTATTTCACAGTCAATCGAGTGGCCGGAGCTCAGTTCCTGTTGCCCTCCCTCTGGCCTTTGCAGGCAGGTATCTAATGCACAACATCTTGCCAGCCAATCACATTTCCCCTCATCGGATATCAGTTGCTTTCTAAGCCCTGCCAAATTATACGCAGCGGGCAAAAATATGTAAATATGTTGGCAAAACGGATTTCGATTAAATTATGAACAACTTTGATCTAAGCATGTGACAACTTAAGGAATTTAATAAAAACGAATTCTATTTGCACTTTAAATAAATAACGATAAAGTATAAATATTTAATCTGAAAATAAATATCTCATATCTCATATGTAAAGTTGTAGAAGATGCATTTTTTTCCGATGTGCCACGCCCCCAATTGACATAGCTGTATATACTACAAATTTCAAGTCTTTGACTTTAATAGCGTCGAAATTTTCCTGCTAAAAGATTTCTTAAAACCGATCTGTCCTATGGGAGCTATAGGATACAGTTGTCCGATCCGGATGATTCCGAGATATACAATGCAAAGTTTCAGCTCTGCAGCTCTAATAGTCACGGATGGACAGACAGACAGACGGACAGACGGATATGGCTATATCAACTCAGCTAGTCGTGCTGATCAAGAATATATATATGATCGGAGATGCATTGCAAAATGCTGACCAAAATAATATACCCTTTTTGCAAAGGCATAGCTAGGTCTAGATAGACTCCAATCTATAATCTATACTTAAGGTATATTGGCATCCCATCGATTCATTTTAGTTTTTTACAAAATCAATAGAATTTCAAATTCGAATCTATTCTGAAATTATATATGAATATAGGTCTAGATATACTCCAATCTATAATCTATGACAAGATAGTTTCCTTTCATACAAAATCAATTTAATTTCGAATTCGAATCAGCTCAGAAAATATATTTAAATATATATAGGTCTAGATATATAGTATAATCTATTTATAATCTATAACAAGCATGAAGGTTAGCAGCCCATCGAATTCTTTTTAGTTTCTCTCAAACAAAATCAGTAGAATTGCAAAATTCGAATCAGTTCTGAAAATATATTTAAACATAGATCTACAATAGATATACTCCAATCTATTATCTATAACAACTTAATTCTTTTCATACAAAATCAATGAAATTTTAAATTCGAATCAGCTCAATGAAGTCTTCATAATAATTATTATATTAAATGAAATGGGAAATTCAAATTCTTGCCAAATTTTCATTTCAGATTTAAGCTCTAAATTACATTTTGTTATTTTATACAAATTTTGAAAATGATATCATCAACAGAGAAAGCATTTTAATTACATTGACACACAGCTGGAGCTAATATGTATTTAAATTCTGATTTATTTCACATACATTGACAAGCTTTTGCTTTTTAAATCAAGCTTTAATTTTCAATGTTTATAAATTATATATGTAAGCGCGTCGAGTATGGCAATTTGCCATATTTCAAACGCATAAATCTTTCAGGCGCAAATAAATCGAAAGCAATGCAGTTGCCCCTATTCAAGTACGCTATTCAAGTGCCCCTGCCTCGCTCCTCCGGCGGCACAGCCTAGGCACGGCTGCTTGCCATTGTAACCACTCGAAAATGTCAATGACAATGATGATGAACTGCAAAATAGAGCGCTGACAGCTGCAACGAGACACAAACTAGATGGATAGATAGATGCCAGCATATAGAAAATGTGCCACAAGGCAGCTCCACACACACACACACACACACACACACACACACACACATAGAGACTTGCAATGCCAATGCATGTGGCATAATTTCAAATATGGCGCTCCACAAATACTTTGGACTGGTTGAATGCTCCACTGGCTCAACTGCTGACTCCTTTGACTCGTCGTCTCTCTGTCCGTCCGTCCGTCCGTCTGTCTGTCCGTCCGTCTAGCTGGCTAGCTTTGGCTGTGCTGGATGACAGTTTGATTTGTTGTCAGTTGGCATACAATTGACGTCTGATGGATGGTGTTCTACATTGTTGGGACATTTTACGAGCACTGAAGCTGCGCCAAGCGCAATTCCCATTTCGAGTGCCCTTTACTTTCTCAATGGCTATTATTTTAATTACTTCGAGACAAATCCTCAGCATGCGGCCTGCACTTTGAGCTCAACCATCTTAACGATTTACAAAAAAACTTGATATACTGCTTACTTGATATACTATAACTCCATTATAAGCAACGTTTCCAATTTGATGAGGCTACGAAAGGGTCTGAATTTGAACTTTCGCTTAAACTGTTTTAATTACAAAACAAATTTATAAATACATATTAAATAAGCATAAAAAGCTAGATCAAGGGAGAAAAGTAGCAAAAAACAAGTGAAGTTTGTGGGGAAAAACAGCTGACTTTTCTAATTTTCTTGTCAAATTTTAGTTAGTAGCTTAAAAAAACACAAGTAAGAACGATCTAGTCGGGACTGCCCAAATAGGAGATCCCCAAGGAAGCCCGAATAGGAGAACCAAGTTCGAGGTGATGTATTAACAATCTCTGAGAGCACACACACGCACACATATACACACGCATACACAAGCAACTATAACTATCGACAATAAGTGAATACAAGTGAATAACTTCACTTTTAGGTGTAATTTGTTAATGCAATTTTCAGGGCATATTATTAACATTCAGATGTGCAAAGCCTCAAGTGTGTACTATTTAAAATACTTTTTTTTTAGTTTTGGGGCTAATGGGAGGCGGTATTCACAACCTAAAATATTTATAGTCTGTATTTTCAACACAGAAACCTACATATTAAATTTGTTATTTCTAGTTTATATGGTCTTTAAGTTATGGCTTTATAAGGAAGTCAAAATAGGGAGTTTTATCGATAATAAGGAAATAGGATGAGTTATCGAAAAAAGAAATAAACTTATACTTCGTATGGTATAGAAGAATATATATTCAAAGTTTCGAATCTCCAGCTTTTGGAACTTACAAGATCGCTGCTTTTTTATGGACGGACGAACGGACAGACGGACGGACAGACAAACGGGCGTGGCTATGTCGACTCAGGTCGTCGCCCTGATCAAGAATGTATATACGTTATGGGGTCTGCCACGCGTCCTACTGCCTGTTGCATACATTGTCAGAAACCCATTATATCCCGAAATCCCATTTTCAATGGGTTTAGGATATAAGCAGCTATATTTCCTGCTTCCCGCAGTTTTTGAAAATAGCTAGATCTGATGGGAAAAAGTGGAGAGGCAACACAGGTCATGAGACTTCTTCATTATGAAACTGATTCCTTCCAGCTTTTCCTTTCTATAGTCTGTCGTTAATTTGTCTGTTGCTGTCAAAAAATATCGAAACAAGATATAAATAAATAATTGTATTTATGTAATTTCTTTATTTTTTTGCCTTTGGCCTATTGCTGTCACCAAAATTTCTTTCCTTTTCTCTCTCTCTGTTTTTCTGTTCCCGAGAGCTTGCTTATTTAATAATATTTGCAAAAAGTTTTTGCTACTTACACCAAGTTATAGCCAGCTTGCAACTAACTTATATCTCTTTCGCCCGCCCTCCCCATCGTTAGGTAATTTTGCAGAAAGAGAAAAATGAGATGAAGGGAAATGTTGAAGTTTTGTGAGCATGGGCAAAAGTTTTTTGTTTAAATAAAAAATGAGACAAAGTCTGCAAAAAGTGACGAGTGCCAAAGGAAGCGCCGCACGAATTCGACTCAAGAGTCATGAGCAAAAACTACTATAAATGCATAAATAAAACAAGCGGCAGTTTTTCCACTATTTCCACATTGTTGCCAACCATATTTTACGTGCCCGCGACTCCACCTGAGCCGCCAAACAAACTTTCTTCGTTATGACAACTTTGCCAAATACCCTCCACGAAACAAACAGAAACTTACGTTCACAACAATTCGTGCAGCCCAAAGACGGAATCAAAGTGCCGCCCAGGGACAGACAACGAATGATCACAACAATTGCAACTGAAATATACTCTACCTCAAGCCTTGAAGTCTCTAGATTTTCAAGTCAAAAATTGAACTTGATTTATATATAGTTGATATCTTGTAAAGATATAAATAATTACTTTTTACAAACAGAATTTAATGTTTTTAATTGCGGACATCAGGATTTACTTATCTAATATTTATATGAATTCTGATGATAAACAATAATATAATATTAATTCATTATTATTTTTTAATTTTCAACAGAAAATAAAATGAAAATCAATAAATAATTACTTTTCATAAACAGAATACATATAAAATTAATATTTGTAATTTCAAGCAAAAAGTTGTACTTTTTTAATATTTATATGAATTCTGATGATAAAAAATATTTTATTATTAATTTATTCAAATTTTTCAGAAAATAAAATGAAAATTTATAAATTATTTACATCATCCCAATTTAAATAGATATAAAATTTGTTATTTTTCTCAACAAAAGTATTAATATGCATCATTGCATCTAAAAGAATTGACAATTTGTTTCGATTTATGGATTGCATCTTTTGAAATGTGGAAGCAGACAGAACTTGCCAACAATGATATATCCGAGCTGTGGTTCCAACAAGATGGCGCTTTATGCCAGACTAGCGATGCTACGCAGGAAATTTTTAAGAACAATAAGAACTTTGTTGAGTTTATCATATTTCGACGAGCGCTCATCAATTGGGAGTCGCGATCAAGCAAAGATTATATTCTCTAGGACTACGTTAAGTCCTTAATTGACACTACTTTGAAAGAGCTTTAGGCTAATTTACGATATACAGTCGAATCTTGATAGTTCGAAAAGGCAAGGGGATCACAATTTTTACAAATTATGCAGGAATTCGATAAATCGAACGGAAGTTCAAAAGATATTTTTTCAAGGGGACAGCATTTTTTTGGAATTATTAAGGTTTTCGATTTAGCGGAGGACGAATTAAAGGGATTCGACTGTATGTATAACAATATAACAGCGCTCACACTGAAGCGAGTCATCCCAAATTGGAGCTCAGGTCAAGAGGCAAATTTATAGGATGTGATATATCATATACATATATATATACATATATGTATATATAGTAATCACGCGAATATAGTTTCAAAATAAAAAACAACTTAATATATCTTTTATTGCAATATTCCCATTTTCTTTTTGCTCTTGTGTTTGCACCTTCTCAAAATACCAAAGCCTTCAGCTCTAGAGTTCCTCAAATTTTTATCAAAAATTGCATATTTATATGTTTCAAGAATTTTACGCTCAATTCCCAAGTCGAATTTGTTTTCATTCCATAAAATTGGCAGTTGAGAAAACATGTAAATGTTTTGTTGCCAAGCATAAAAAGGAGAAAAAAAACACGTACATTAAAAGTAAATGGGTTACAAGGAGCCTGTGCTTCGACGAGGAATTTGCTTAGGATGGGTTTTGGTGTGAAGTTGATGTGTCTTGGCCCCGTCCAGGCCGTCACGGTCTAATTAGCTATGCAAAAACGTTGTGCTGTAAACAAAGTTAATTCAGTTAAATGTTTGTGTTTCGGCATGCGCGCGTTGATTAGCCCCCGCCAGACCAGGGATATATCATTGGACCGGCAACGGATTGAAGGAGGGCATCGTGCTTGTCTTGTCTTTCAGTTGCCTTGTTGTTTCGGTTGTTGTTTGAGTTTTGTACTTGCGTGTAAACATGCATGATTAAGTTGCTAGCGAGCGAAAGAAAGGCGCATAATTTGCATAAGCCGAGAACCGGGCCTAATGAGACCCGGCCACAGTTACAGTTACATGCATGTGTGTGACATGGCCTAACTCGCATATCTTATCGCCCCTTCACACTTTTTAGCCAACTGCAAACGTTTGCCAACAACTTGGCCTGCCAACTGCTGACCCCACAATCAAGCGGGAGAGGGAAACTCTTTTTCTCCCTCTTTTTTTTCTGCAGCTCACGTGTAAATTATGACGCGAGTCTGTTATTTTACTTTCCTGTGCACCACAGCACATATTTCTTACGGACACATACGCACACAAATGCACACACACACACGCACACACACACTCTCTGGGTATTTGCGGGAGCTTTGCCAAAAATGAAGTAAATCTTCACTTGGCGCTGTCGACTTTTGCGCTGAGGCTTTTTTTTTTTTTGCAGTGGAAACACTGCCAAAAAGTTCTCAATTACCGTGATTGTGTCCTGTAGGTGTTTATATGTATGAGTGTGTGCGTGTGTGTATTCCACAAGGCACACTTTAAGCAGCTCAAGTTTTATATAGCTGCTCGATTTCTGTTTAGGCATTCGTAAATCAACTAAAGTCCCAGTAGACGCTTAGAATTGACCCTAAAATAAATGTATATACATATTCATATATATATTTCTTACACATATATGTATAAAATAATAGTCATAAAAAGAGATCGAATCAATAGCTGCGCGTTTGCTTGCTCACAATGTCACATTTTATCGAATTGTCACGGAATTTGAATGGCTCTGGCAGTTGCATGCAACAATACGAGGCGGCAAGCAGCTAAGCAAATTTCAGCGAAATGCCAGCCATGTGCCAAGTGCAACAATGAACATCAACAACAACAACAACAACAAAAACAACAACAACAACAACAAATCGAATAAGAGTAACGCGTGGCAAGCAGCTACGGGAATAATATCGCGCCACCTGCTGCTGCTGCTGCCCCCACAATGCATATCCTGTCTCTGTGTGTATGTGTGTGTGTGCGTATGTGTGTGTTGATGTGTAAGTTATCCTTGAAGCCAAACAGCGACACAAACTGAAGTTGGCAATACGCAACCACTCAGCCTTCATCCTTTTCAAATGTGTTCTTCACTTACAAGAAGTAAATAAATAAAGAGAATTTTCTGCTATTTAAAATGCATCGAACTTTGTATACTCTAACGATTAAAGTAAGCTGTGAAGCGAAATATATTCGGAAAAAAGCCAAAAGTTGTCTTAGCTTTGCAAGAAAACTTAAAAATCAACCAAAACTTTTGCAAAAAGAAACAAGCAAAAAAAATTGCTTGATATAAAATTAAAAACTAAAGCATTGAGTGAAAAAAAATTTATAATATTTATTTTTAAATGTTTGAAAACACATTTTTTTTATTTTTTTATAATTTTACAATACAAATTAAGTATTCTTATATTTCAATTTAAAAACATAGCTAAATTCCATTTTTCTAATCTTTTCAAAAAAAATTTAATTTTTATTTAGTTTCATAATTTATGCTAAATATTTGCAATTATTAATTAAATAATAAAAAATTGGCTTAAAGTAAAATATATTTGCAGTTGAAGTTCGAGGAGAGAATACTTAGATTTCTGCAAGAAATTAAACTAAAATTAAAATAATATATTTATGCAAATTAAAAATATTATTTCTTGTTTTTTCTTTAATTATTTATTTATTATTTAAATATTAGCTTTTACATTTCTGTTTAATTTTTCAAATTTTTAAATATTGTATATTTTCAATTTGAGTTCAGGAAGAGTATACTTAGTTTTTTTATATTAAGCTAAAATCAAAAAAAACTTTAAGCAATTAAATATAATTAAATAATTATTATTTTTAAATTTTTGAAAATACGTTTCCTTTTTTTTGTTAAATTGTTTGCAAAAATTAAACAAAAATTATTTAAATTTTTATTTTGCCCATTTCTTTATAATTTTTACAAAAGATTTAAAATTAAAATGTTTTTGTTTATTATATATAAAATATTATTCGAAATATTTTGAAATAACTTAAAATATATTATATTAAATATGAATAGAGAAATTTTCAACATTTTCTGACTGATTTAAAGCATTTTTAACGTATGGATATTTTTCAAAATATATACAACAATATATAACAAAAGCTCATTTTTCTATTAAATTGCAAAGCTTATATGTCAGCTTTTGTATCTGGCGCAAAGTGCATAAAGAGCCACATCCTTTTCGCAGGAAATTTATGTGTACAATGGACAGGACGAGCACAAGCAACGGCAATGCAAATGCAAAGGCAGACAAATGTAAAATAATACGTGACAATAGTGCTGCCAATGGCAGCGCTGATTAGACTGCTTTATTTATGGGCCCAGCTCCTCGATGCTTGCCCCAGCTGGGGCAGAAGTTATGGACGGAGTCTCTAATATTCATGCTGAAAATATGAAATCGAACTTTTTATAATTTTCGAAATGTGATTAGGGTTTAGTTTGAACTTTGCTTAAAACTTAGCTCAAGGTTTTACTGCATTTAAAGTCAATTTGTAGTTAACATTAGGAAATTTAGTTAACTGCGGCAAGTTAAGCTCGAAAACTTTGAAGTAACAAATTTGCTGTGAGGCTCTTGAGCAGCCTAATGAACCATATGCTTGAGATACAGATACATCATGTGTGTGTACGTGTGTGTGTGTGTGAGATGGCAAAGTAAATATTATTTGATGCAATCGTACAAATGTGTTGAAAAACATTTTCCAGGTAGCTTCTGTGGCTGAGCCAGCGCCGCACTCTGTGTTTTTGCATAAAATATTTACAAAGTTGTTGTATATGTGTGCATGTGTATGTGTGTGTGCGACAGTGGCTTTCGTTGAGTCCAATTTAGCCAAATGTACAAGCAGCATTCACAGCGAGTTGCTGATGTTTCCTTTTACTCTGCATCCTGCTGCCTCTCGCTCTCTTTCTTCGTTGGATTTTTTGCTCGTTTTTATTACTTTGGGTTTATTTAGGCAGGGCGTGTGGAGAGTGGGCACCAGGCACCACATCAAAGCGTAGCACGTGCCACGCATGACTGGCAGTGGTAAAAACTACAGCTGAAATGCCAACAACAACAAGAATGAGCTAAGACAAGCTCCAATTGCAGCGCAGAGAATGACCACAAAACATGAACCCGGCTGGTCAAGAGTGCAACAAAAAACAAAAAAAAGGCAGCTGGCACTAAGGCGGCTGCAACAACTGTAACAGTAAATCAACTGCTGCCCTGTTGGCCAGTGTACGTATGTGAATTTGTAATCTAAACTTTTGTTGCTCGACTTTTTTTTTTCTTTCTTTCACTTCCACTTCTTCTGCTCTTCCTTTTTTTTTTTGTATTTTCATCAACGTTGGCAACAGGAAACGGAAATTGCTGCTGTTGGCCCATTGACAAAAACACGACACTTGCACCTCAAGTTGCCAGCAACTTTCAACTTGATTTTACAGCTAAACAACAACCATGTGTAAACACCAGCAACAACACCAACAACAACAAGAAGAAGAGCAACATTTCAGGTTTGTGCAATTGCTTACAGTTTTGTCGCTGCGCATTCAATGTGGCCATGATTGCACTACTGCCCTCTCCCTCTCTCACTCTCTCTCTCTCGTTCTCTCTGCTAGTGTGTTGTTTATTGGGCCATTGATTAAGCGTGACCCGGCTGGACAGTGTTTACCGCCCACAGCCGCCAATCGCTTGACTCAATCAAAGCGCCGGGCGCCAAGGCTAAAAGTTTCCGATTTCGATTTTAACCTGCAGTTTGCATTCTTTATGACTGACTCGCTCGCTTTTTCACTTTGTTTTGTTCGCACACTGTTTGTAAAGTTCAAAAAGGGGTATATGGGCTAACTCAACTCAACTGAATTGAAAATTTAGCATATATCATAATATAGTATACTATTGTATAGTCGTCTGCATTCTCATGAGCAAGCAGAGCTTGTTGAGTCAACCTCGCCCTCTCTGCATAGCACTCATGCTGTCAGAGATGGGCGTCGGGATCGGGACTTTCGGGACCCGAAATTGTCCCGAAACGATATAAGCCTTAAATGAATATAATAAATTTTTAAGGGAAATAAAGCAAAATAAATAAAAATTAAAATAGATTCTGGTATCTTTTCTTTGAGTGCATCACTTAATTTGTCCAAGTGATTTCAATATATAAGAGGTAATCTTATTGACTACCAAGGTAATCCTTTTGTTGTTGAGCCACCGCAGTTGTAGCAGCTGCCTTGAGGTGTTATCCAAAGGTGAGGCGCTTGTCCAGTGTTACCCGAAAAGAGTATCTCGCAGTTGTTGCCAGTCAATGTGAAGTCCAATTTTTTGTAGCATACTTTTCAGCGCTGTGTGTTTTGCAGCGCCTTTGCTGCGTAGTATCGGCGCTGTTTGTGCCTTAAATGCTTAATGCAAATTGATTTGCAGTTTTTTATGCTGCTTTAAGTTGGCTGCATTAGAGCCGAGCTGAAAGCCCCAAAGCGAAACTATTTCGCAACTTGTTACCTGATTTTATGGCACAGCCAGCAGCAAGAGGCGACACAGCGAGCAGACACGAATTCTCTAGCCGCACGCCCACCACATGCAGGTGTACAAAAAAAAAGAAGAGAAATGGAGAAAAAAGGCAGAAAAAGAGAAGTAAAATAATAAAGAAAGAAAGAGTATGGGGTGCTGGCATTGCCAGTTGGCTGCACAATTTCCGCGGGTTACTTGGCGGCGCACAAAAATTTTTAACTTAAATTACTTTTCGTAATAACTTTATTTTGTAATTTACGTAAGTAGAAGTAACATTTATGCAGCTGCATAAACCTCCAGCCATGCCAAAGTAGCTTTCAAACTATGACGGCGCACGTAAAAAACTTCTCAAACAGTTTAAATATCCTCGCGAATTTGCTAAGAAGCGCTGAAAATGAGGCTAGGCAGCAACTGGAATATGCTGGTTGCGACTTTGCATTACATTAGCCCCGGCTATCAACTTCTTTCGCTTTTGGCCAAAAAATTTAAAAACTACTCTGCATATGGTAATAACAAAAGTTTCCCGCTGATCTTGCAATATTAACAAGTCAAGGAAAATGTTCTAAAAACAAATAAAAATACAACATGAAATGAAACTAAATAAACTTGATGACATGTAGAAATAATAGATACGACATCCGGTTTGTGTTTCAAACAAAAACAGAGAGCGAGAACAGAAGCTGCTTATGCTTAAAGCACAACAAAACTTTTCATATATTTTTAGACACACTCTAAAGTCTTTTTATTATTTATGAAAATCGCATAGAGAGGTGGTATATGAAGTGAAGTTAAGTAGGGCGAGGACAAGGTAGTAAGAAAGCATAATGCAGAGTTTAATAAAAATTGACAAAAATAAAATGTATTTTCAATTTTGACGAACTCAAGAGACCAAGGTTTAAGCCATAAAAATAAATCACATAGAAAGGCAGTTTTTAAAGAGGCAAAGAGTGAGTGTTTGAGAATGGAGCAGCTAAAGAGAGAGGAGAAGGGAGTATAAGAAAGAGAGCAAATGAAGATGACAAGATAAAAGATAAAGGCAGATATGAAATTTGAGGGTGAAAGACAGACAGGGAATTAGAATAGAGAAAGAGAGAGTGAGAGATAGAGAGTAAGAAAGTGTGAGAGAGAGAGGGATATGGGAGAGAGAGAGGGAGGGAGAGATGAAGGGAGAGAGACTGAGTTAGAGGGAAAGGTAGGGACAGGGAGAGAGAAAAAGAAGGAGAGAGAGGGAGAGAGAGGGAGATGAAGAGAGAGGGAGAGAGAGAAAAAGAGAACTCGTGAGAGAAAGAGAGAACAAGGGAGAGACAGAGAGAGAGAGACAGAGAGAGAAAGAGAGAGAGAAAGAGAGAGAAAAAGAGAAAAAGAGAGAGAGAGAGTGATAGGAAGAGACATAGAGAAGGAGAGAGAAGTAGAGAGAAGGAGAGAGAGAGACAGAGAGAAAGAGAGAGGGATAGGAAGAGAGTGTGAAAGAGAGATAGAGATATGAAGTATAAAGAACAGAGATATGAGAATCAGAAAGAGAGGTAGAGAGAGAGACAAACTGAAGTACAGATGCATTTATAGTAGAGCTCAATTACTCAATTTTGCAGACAATGTGAATATCTGAAACACTTTTAAAATATTTTAGAGTAATACAACAATCTAGTAAACGCCTGAGACTTGGAAGAGTTTTAGCCTAATTGAATCAATCTCTGTCATGTTTTTGCCTCCTTTTCTGTGATTTGTTAAAAAAAAACACGAAGAATAAGTTTGCCTGGAATGGAATATGTTGAATGTTGCTATAGCCGTTTGCTTTGTTTACGGAATGTTTACACAAACCACTTGTCCTTGCGAAAAGCCATTTGCATATGCGAAAAGCACAGCCAGAGCCACACGGCCAAAGAAACAACAAAGCAAACACACTTTACCTCAATGCACATGGAAAAGTGCGGCATACTTTGCCTCGCTTAGCATATGAACCAAATAAATGTGAGTATGTGTGTGTGTGTGTGTGTGAGTGAGTGTAAGTTACAGGTTATTCGCTCGTCTGACATACAAGTCATTTTGCCGAGTGGCTGAGCCGAAAAGAAATGTAGACCCAAGTTGAAATGGAAATATATCTTAAGCAAGAAAAAGACATGCCACATGCAGCTTAAATGCCACACACACACGCACACACATACACTCACACATTTTTTGGGGGCGTATTTGCATTTTAATTATTGTGTACAACAAATTTGGTTGCCAGCTAGTCAAGCAAACGGCAATCGCTTTGACAATCAATCAATAAATCAAAAGACTTCGTCCTGCACTCGATTTGCCAATCAGTGGCTGGGGTGTGTTATGGGCGGTGGGTGTTGATTGGTGGCTGGTGGGCGGTGTCGCACAGATGTGGGCTCCAATTATGCTCAAGAGAGACTCAAGCTCAGACGCGCCTTTGGGGCGTGTCAAGCAAGCAAAACCAACCAGCAAAATGGCAGCTCCAACAAGTAGAAGAAGAGCAGACGAAGCAGAAGCAAGAAGAAAAAGCATCAGCAGCTGCAAAGATGAGCCAAGTGAAATGTGTAAAATACAAAAACTCATTGATGATTGAATGCAGCAGCAGCAGAGGCAATGGCAGAGGCAGAGGCGGAGGCAAAGGCAGAGACAGAAGCAGCGACAGCGACTGCATTTTTTGTGCTGCTTTGTCTCAATCTCAATAACGAAATGCAAATACGTATAAAAAGCGAAAGCAAATACACACATCTAGAAAGGGACATAAGAGATCGTCTATAACACAAGCGAATCGAATAGCGCCGCAAAGAACGGAATGGAAAGCCGAGCTGCCAAGTGCTCCACAAAGCTCCGTAAAAAACTTCAAGTAAATGAAACAGTAAAGCTATAACGAAGTGTGAATGCGCTATCTGAATACATTTTTGATGAAGCATGATAAAAATACAAATAAAAATGTATTTTAATAGAAGCTATATATACAAAATTTATATATATGTAAACATATTATATACAATTTTATATATTTTATATATTTATATATATATTTTTTTTTTAATATATCAACAGAAGATAGGACGTTGGTCCACTCCACTATATATATATCCAATTACATTATACGCAGCATATACATACATATGTTAGATGGAAGGGAGTCTATGAGAATCTTGTCATATGTTGATTTTTATCAAGAATATATAAACATATATACATATATATATATACTTAGGGATAGTTAATCTATGTTCTATCTCTTGTTAATAGATTTTTTAAAGAACATTTTTATACATTTTTAAAAATATAAAATTTTTTAAATAATATTTTTATAAATTTATTAAAACGCAAAAAATTAATTAAAAATATTTTTTTATGTCATAAAAATTAAAAACTTATCAATAATATTTTTGTAAATTGTCAGATTTTATACGATTTTGTTTAACAACATTTTTATATTATTAAATATTGTATTAGAAAACAGTTTAAACATTAAACAATTTTAAATATATTCATAAGTTTATAGAAATATTTTAATAAATTCATAAGAATATAAAAATTTTTAAAAAATATTTGCTGTTTAGGTTCAATGCTGGTAATCTAGTTAGACTATTGCCTTAACATATTCGAATTGGTAGTGTATACAGAGTGCTGAAAAGCTTGCTAGGTCTTGCCGCATGTCAAAGAAAACGGCGTTAGATGCAGTACGTAGAATTGCAAATTCAATTTCGATTCAATTGAGCATGTGTTTGCAGCAGCACAGGCATATGCTAGCCTCTATCTGTGTGTGTGTGTGTGTGTGTGGGTACCTGTGTGTGTGTGTATTGTGAGTGCGTATGTCTGGCTGTGTATATGAGTTGTTGCGGCATGCGGCTGGGCATTGTTGCTTTGCTTGTTGCATTGTCACCCGAGCGCCGTAACCAATACGTTTGAACCTTCAGCTATTGTTAACTCCCAGCTCGCAGCTCCGTCAGAGATTTTTCTAATAATGTATCATAAAAGCGAATACCTAACCAAAATTATATGAAATAACTAACAATTACTTTGCTCTAGGCCTGGCCAACTAATAAGGCCCAGGCCAATTGGCAACAATTAATCCCAATCGTAGCTGATTAAAATTCAAATTCACAGTTATTTTACATATATATATGCATCATAAATATATGAATATATATGTAGGTGTTTCGTTGGGCAAATGTTAATTAGATTTGATTTTGAAAATTCGTATTTTCGGTGCGCGCATATCAATGAAATGCGAATGGGAATTCAAGTGCGATGACAGCGCATGCATAAAATGCAACTGCAAATCAGCAAATATTATTTTTATATATACATATATATTTGTGTGCATATACATATACATATATATCTATGTAAATGCAAAATTGCATTTAATGATTATCATTATTATCACGTTACAGCACAGGCACAGTGGAAAAAAAAAAGTAATATGTACACAAAAAAGCTAAGCTAAAATAATTGTATTAAAATTAAAGAGCTTCTTTTATTGCTAAAAATATGCAGATGATTACTTAAAGCTAGCGAGTTTGAGAAAAAATACAGAGATTAGATACATTTATCTTAAAAAATTATTTTTGATTTTATATTATGTGTTGTTTTATAAACAAGGAAAAGAAGGAGGCATTTATAAAAAATTTTAAAAAATTTTTTTACAATTTTATTGATAATTAAATTTTTTGTAGAAATATTTGTTCCATTTTGAGAAAGGCTTTCATAGTGAGCATACACTTTTATCAGTTTTAACGAAGTTTGAACCTTTGACAACATTTTTGCATATGAAGCATCTTAGCTAGAGGCTTGCAGCTGAGTTTAAGCAGTTAGTCAAGGACTTAGTAATGCACTAAAAGAATTACAGCGAGGTTTGAGCCTCAGTCTTATTTTGAAAAAAATTATTCTACACTTTAATATACAAAGAAATTCAAATTATTATTATAAATATTTAATATATAAAAAAAAATAAAAAATATATATATATTTAAAATAAAATAATTTTATTATATATATCAAAAAATGCAGAAAATAAAATATATTTAAAATGAACTTCTAATAATTTTAATCTAAATTCTACTATATTTCATATGAGGCTCAGAATTAACATTATAATAAGTTTAATGAAAATCCTACAGAGTATAGGAATTTTTTCCTTCAACAATCAACTCTCATTTGATGAATGAATTTTCATATTAATGAACAAAACAATGTAGTTATTCGAACGTATCTTTTTAATAGAATTTGGAGAAAACTTTGGATAATTTTGGTCATTGTTTTAGAGCCGCGGGCAACAATGACGTTCTGCTGCATAGTAGGTATAATCAAATTAAAATTAACAAAAACTCCAATGATTGCAAATTAGTAGCTGAAAATGTGCGCTAAATTGAAATATCGATTTTAAGGGCTTACAATTTGGAAAATGAGGGGCCGCTAGAGATGTCGCCGATTGATTTGAAAGTGGGCAAGGATTGCAGTTGGTGGAAAGTTGACTGTCGACTGTTGACTGCCGACTGTTGACTGTTGGCTGTTGGCTGCTGGCTGTTGACTGCTTAGGCAGCCAAACGGATCAAAAGTTAAACTCATGTTTGACTTTTCATTCGAAAAATTGGATTTTGCATTTGGGCAAAAAGTTTTGCTCTTAGCCAGCCGTGCAGTCAGAGAGTCGAACGGATAAGCAGCTCAGCTCAGCTCGGCTCAGTTTAGTTTAGTTTAGTTCAGTTCAGTTCAGTTCAGTTTTTGGCCGAGAAGCCGTAGAAAAGTTTTTTTTTAGTTTCTCGCTCGTACAACAACTAATTTATCAAATTTGTTAGATTTGCGCTTTGCACTTTTTGTTTGAGTTGCAGTTTGGCTGTGGAGTCTGTTGTCCGGCTGCCTGTTAAATGCCAAAACAATGGCCGTACAATTTTTAATTACTTACCGAGCGTAATGTGCACAACTAGAATTACAGCTGGCTATCCCGAAGCCCCTGGATACTAAAATACTAAAAACAAATCCACTTGTCAATTTGCTAATTGCTGTGGTTTTCCCTTTAATTGCGACCGCAGTTCCAGCCAAATGGCAGCCCATAAAAAACCATGCCATAAGCCTTACCCACAAAATGGGGAAATCACAAGAACCAAAAAAAAGCGACAAGAAAATAAAAACATTCCTAATAAAAATAAAATGTGGAGCGTGGGAAAATCGAGCCTGGGCATTGGCATGCGCGACTCGGGAATGCCCTCTGGCATTGCTGGCAACAATTGAAGCGTGTTATTAGCTCTAATTGTTATAAAGCCCTTTTAATTGGGTGTCTGATAAAGTTGCGCCAAAACAAAGCTTAAGTCTCGGGCTTTGCCGCCCGCCCTCTTAAAGGCGAGGCGTTTACCTTAATGGAAAAGGTCTTTTGCCCTTTTTTTGCTTTGCTTCGTTTTTTTCCTATCTAGCTTAGGCTTAACCATTCTTTTCAGTTAACTTTTGGCCCAAAAGTATTTTTCACACGGGCCACACTGCGTATGCGTAATGCTCACCTTCTTCGGTAAGGCGCGGCCGGGGCTCACCACATTTGTTTGTGAGTGCTTTTTTGTTTCAAGTCTCTTGTTAACATCCTTTCAGCTTGTGTTTTAATTAATTTTTAATGTATTTGCCTGAGTGTGTGTGTGAGTGTGTGTGCGTAGAGGTGTGTCTTACAAGCGAAAAGTACTCCAACTTTTTTTTTTTTGCCTAAGTGTCGCGTAACACCAGCTCAATCTCTGGCAATTGTTTCTATTGAGTTTGCCATAATTGCAAGAAAAAAGTTGGGTTAGAAGATTAAAAGGTGATAAATAACAGTGGGGTTTCAAGCAGACACCAGTAAAATCTTAAAATCTATTATAATTTATATGTTTGGTAATGATAATAGTTATATATTAAAGAACTTCAAAGCGCATGTGACATACATAAGATTTCAGTTCTATGATATCTTAAAGATCGTTAAGTAACTCCCAGCTGTAAAATATTGATTGTCATAAATGCAGAATGATTTGCCTAACCACTTTTTTATCAGCTTGGCTATGTTCTCAAATGTTATGAAAGTACTGCATTTGAGATGGAACATAAGAAGAAGACCATAAAAAAGCATATGTGTTTCGCATGCTAATCGAATGCAATGTTAGATTAGATACATATGCATGTGGAGAGCTGCTTAAGAGTATTCCTAGAAAAACTATGTGTCTATGGTCTATAAACATAATGTCGGTTCCGATGTAATTAAAAGCTGAGTAAATTTCATAACAATTATTCTAGTCCACAAAGCCGATAAAGTCCTCTTCTGCGTCGTCTGTACACTTTTATTAAAATTTAATAATAATTTGAAATGCTATGTAGTGATATATATATGCATATATATTTCTTTCACCCTCTCTGTCTCTTTATCCCTATCTTTATTTTTCTTTCTCTCGATCTTTACCTATTGTTTTTTCTTCTTCTTTATATCTCACTCTTTATCTTATTCTGACTCACTCTCTCTATTTTAGTCTCTTTTTCCTGTTCCCTATTGGCCATGCATCATCCCTCTAACTCTCTCTCTCACCGTCTTTTTCTTTCTGTGTCTCCCTCTTTCCATATCTCTCTTTCTACATGTCTCTCTCTCACTCTCACTTCCTCTCACTCTCTATTTTTCACTGTCTCTTTGTCTGTCTCTTTCCATTTCACTTTCGTTGTCTTATTATATATCTATCTGTCACTTTCTCATAATTTCTCTCAGTCTTTCTCCCTCTCTCTCTTTCTGTCTCTTTTTCTCACTTTGTTTGTCTCTCTCCATTTCACTTTCCTCGTCTTATTCTGTATCTATCTTTCAGTTTCCCTTTATTTCTCACTTTTTCTCTGTCTGTCTCTCTCTCTCTCTTTCTTTCAATCTCTCTTTCTTTCTATCTCTCTTTCTCTCTCTCTCCCTTTCCCTAAATCTCTCCATTTCCCTCAATCTATTGTTTTGTATACATCTCAGTCTCCCTGTCTCTCTATTTCCCTCTCTCTCTATCTTTTTTGCTCTCTGCATATAGTATCTATGTTTTTACCTCTTTTTCTTTGTCTCTCTCTGTCTCTGCCCCTTTCTCCCTCCATCCCACACTCTCTCTCTCTCTCTCTGCATATCTCTTTCTCTCTATATATATCTATCTCTGTCTATATATAAATATATATCTAATTTATTCTCTCTCTCTCCCTCTTTCTCTATATATATATGTATATATCTCCATTTCTTTATATTTCTCTATGCATGTCTCTCTATTTATCTGCCTATATATACATATATGACTTATTCTGTCTCTCTATTTCTCTCCCTCTCTTTTTTCACCTATATATATATCTGTCTCTCTTCTCTTCTCTCTGTCTACATCGCTCTCTTACCCTTTCTATTTCTCATTTTTTCTGTTTCTCTATTTCTCTCTCAATCTCGCTTTTTTCTACTACATCTATATCTCTCTGTCTCTCTCTCTCTCTCTCTCTCTCTCTCTTACTCTGCCTTTCTCCCCTGTACCCCTTTATTCTCAATTGAATTGTTACTATTATAATTTCTCTCTCCACAAATATCATCTGCTCACCTAACTCATCAATCGATAGACCCAATAAATACAATTGATATACTCGCATTATTTAAAATGTAAATAATTTCTAAATACTTATCTATAAGCTGTTCGCATTTGCTTGTTTTACGCCCCAATTTGCGACTGTGGTCAGACGTACGTTAAGTCCGTCCGTCCGTCCGTCCTTTCGCTTGCCTGTCTGTCTTCTGTGTAGCTCTTGGCAGTTGGGCTTAAGACAAATTATTCACCATAAATATCGCGTCGATAATCCCAGTTAAAAGCACAAACATTTGTTTGGATTTGCTGTGGCATTTTCAAACAAACGTTTTATATAAACTTTGCTTCGGTTTTTTTTTTGTTTTTTGTTTTATTTTTTCAAAGTGCTTTGGACAGTTTGCCGCCTGCTGGTTAATGGTCGTCGATTGGTTGGGCCAGAACGAATGGCAGGCGATTTGTTAGGGGCGCTGCCAAAGGGCTTATTAATATGCGTCGTGTGCGAGGTGACAGACAGTTGTCTGGGTGTTGGCCACATTTTAGTGTAATCTGGTGGCCAAATCGTTGGCAGCTCGCAGGTGCTCCATAATCGTCAACAGGCGTTGCCCGCTGCGGTTGCGGACATGTAGTTGTCATCAATGCAAATACAACACACACAGCCAAACGGCGGCTACACACACACAGACTCACACACATACACTTGTCAGGCTCGCATGATTGATCAAGTGCGTGCGTGCCAGAGACAGCATCAAGGAGCACCAGGAAGAGGAGACCAGGAGTCGGGGCACAGCGAGTGCCATTGCCGGCCATTTTTCTGACATTTAGTTGACAGAGCAAAAATTTTGTTTGCTCGTAATGCGCCCTCGACAACGGTCCAACATGGACATCGACAGCGGCATTTACATTGCCTGTGTATGTGTGTGAGAGATAGAGAGTAAGTGTGTGTGTGCGGTCCGATTGAGTGCTTAAAAAGCATTTCACGCCGCGCTCAACACGCTGCCCGAGCCGAGCACACTTGAAGCTTATTTGACATTTATCAGTGCAGCTGGATTACTTCGATTTCCCAGCCAGCTTTGTCGTTGATGGAACTGTTTAAAGCATGATGTGCCCAACGTCCAACGTCCAACGGGCGGCCGTGCGAGCGCACAAAATTGTAATGAAAAGTGTCAGTCGGAGTGGCTCAGGACATGTGGTAATCCAATTGGCCCGGCTCGACCGCATTGCGAGAGCCTTGTCTAATGCAATTCGTGATTCAGCATAAAATGCTGGGACATGCGACGCACGCCACGCCCACAATTTATAGGCAATCCCACCCCCGCTACCATCCCGTTAGCGCTTATCGTGGCTCTGTCTGTCCCTCTGGCTGGCTGCCTATTTGGAGCTGCGCCCACTCGCACTATCAAACGGGCGGATAGGCCAATTGCCAATTGTCAGATACAATTTATTCTTCCCTTAGATGCTGCCCCAAACCCAAAAAGTTGAAGCGCGGCCCATGCTTGCCACAGCAAGGATGGCTGCCACGGCTGCACTAAATGCGAATTGAAAATAAAATATTACACCGAGATTGCAGCGACAGAGTGCGAAAAAAGCGCTCAGCAAAGAACCAACAATGAAATCCAGCACCACAATCGCACCGCCCGCCCCGCACGGTCCTGCCAGCATCCTGCCAGCTGAGGCTGGGGCTTCGTTTGGAATTGCGGAGACAAACAAACATCCAATGCAGCAAACAGCAACACGATTACGCCGCTGGCCATGCGACGGCAGGAATGGAGCTTATACCGAGAGAGAGAGAGAGGGAGAGGGAGAGAGGCGCGGAATCACTGGAAACACAAACGAATCCTGCTATGCCAGCGACGCCCGCAACGGTGACGATCATCAAGCGCAAAAGGAATCGTAAAACAAAAGCGACAGATAGTTTGCAGCATGCCATAAAATCAACAACAACAACAACAACAACAACAATGGCAACCCTCGTGGCAGTTGGAGGCAACACCAATCGATTGTGTGAACTTTTTTTTGGTGGCATTAAGTGTGGGCGGCCACAGCGCCGTGGGCCATTCCCCCTGCGAAAGGTAGAGCTCGCGCTGCCACGCTCCTCGTACTCGTGCTCGCCCTCGTGCTCCGCCAGATAGCGTATACGCAGCGTTGCCAACGACAGCGACGTCATCGATGGCAGCTTAAACGGCGCTGCATTAGACTGGAGCCAAAAAGCGAAGCAAACTATTTCTATATCAAATTGAAGGGGTTCTTAGAAATAAACTAAGTAAAAATTAATATATTTTTAAATTTTTTTAAGAAGTAAAAACAAAAAACAGTAATACAAAATAAATAAAAAAGTATTTAAAATAAAAACTAAATAAATAAATCAAAAAAAAATGATTAAATAAAAAATAATTAGCAAAATAAGTACTTATAAAATTGTAAAGTTAATAAAAAAAAATTAAAAAAATGTATAAATATATTTAAAATAAACATAAATAAATAAGTTAATAAACAAATAAATTAAATAAAACCAAACAAAATTATATAAATAAAAATAATGAGGTTTAAATATAATAAATATAAATAAATAAAAAAATGTATAAGCAAACAAATATAAAACTAAGTGAAATAAAAAATATAAAGAAATAATAAAATAAATAATAAATAAAAATAAATTGTAAAATAAAAAATAAATAATAAAATAAATACTAATAAAATTGTAAAGCAAATAAGCAAACAAAAAATAAAAAAATAAATTAAATTATAATTAAACAATAAATGAATAAATAAAAAAAATATTAGAAAATAAATAATTTAAAAAAATAAATAAGTAAATAAATAAATAAATAAATAAATAAATAAATAAATAAATAAATAAATAAATAAATAAATAAATAAATAAATAAATAAATAAATAAATAAATAAATAAATAAATAAATAAATAAATAAATAAATAAATAAATAAATAAATAAATAAATAAATAAATAAATAAATAAATAAATAAATAAATAAATAAATAAATAAATAAATAAATAAATAAATAAATAAATAAATAAATAAATAAATAAATAGATAAATAAAAAAAAATAATCAAAAAAAATAGTCATATAAACAGAACACAGACTCGTGACACTCGCTCATCTCTAGCAAAGTGCACAGACGTGTGAGCCACGTTTTTATTTTTTGGGCAGCAGCTTAGCTGCTTGCTGCAGCAGCTGTATGCAGCCGAGTGCAGTGGCGTCCTCGCTGCTGCGACACCTTGAGGCGCTGTTGGCAAACTGCAGAAATCACATAAAAGTGAATGTCGCCGACTGCGAAGCCGACTGCGACTGCGACAGCAGTCATTGCTTTTGCCCGCATTTCCACAATCACAAAAAAAAAAATAAAAAAACAGAATGTGTGGGCGGCGGGCCTTAACTTTCGATGGGCGTGGCACGCGAAGGCGTTAGACAATCCACATGCGGCAGCGGCAAATGCAACGTAAAAATGCATAAATCCAAGGGATTTAAAGATTTTTTTGTCGGAATTTGTGATTTTTCGCATTCGTTTTTTCTTTTTCTGTTTTCTTCCTTCTTTTTTTGTGCTTTTGTATTTTTGTTCTGCACGCTGCTTTCGCCTTCAGCTGCGTTTTTTATGTCGCAGCCCCCCACGGAGCATGGGCGTGACTGGATTTACGCGTTGTCCTTTTGTCAGTATGTGCGGGAATCCCCGCCCCCGCCCTCTACTCCGTCCTTTGGCTGTTTAACACCCGCAATCAGCAAGCGCTACAAATTTCATATGACATTTTAAGTTGTTTTGCATTGCACAAGCACAAGCACAGCCCCCTACTACCCCCCCTTCTGCCCCCTTGGTGCCTGGGTTCCGCGACTACTTTTGATTCGCTTTCAACGGCAAATCTGCCAAATCTGCAATTCTATGACAGCGCTTTGTGCATTTCAACTTGGGGGCACAACATTTCGTTGCATTGTTTCAACATTTATATTTATTTTTTATTCGAATCGGTCTCCGAGGGGCAGGAATCAAAGTCTTAAAGGAATTTTCGATGGTCTACAAAATAAAAGCAATTCCTTTGTTGAGCAATCTACGCATCCATCAGATACTCGGGCATGGTTAGATTATACACCCCCGCCAACATAAACTGGCCATGGACGTAGGGCTGCAGCGAGACCTGGTCGAGCGCTTCCAGCTGCTCAGCATGCAGCCGATTCACAGCGGCGATGGAGTCCTGCGGCGTGCCGGACAGCATGGTTGCGAAATGGCCGCCAGGTCGGAGAAAGTGTCGCGCATGCAATGTTAATATGCGGAGCTGCTCTTGAAGCAGCGTATCGCAGAAGAGGAAGTCCACACTATCCACCACTTTGCGATGATATTTATAGGGCATCGCGGCATCCTCGGTGATGGCCACCACGTTGTGTCGCCGCTTGGCCAGCTGCAGCAGTTCGCTGTTGGCCCAGGGACTCGTCTCGATGGCATACACAGTGCCCGAGTCGCCCACAATGTCCGCCAAGTGGGACACCGAGCAGCCAGAGGCAGCGCCCAAATACATTACCTTGGTGCCCTCAAAGATCTGTATATAGTCGAGGCCTTTCAGCAGGACGGCCGCCAACTTGGACTGATAAGGCGACCAGTTGCGAAACTTGCAGCACTCCTCATTGTAGTCCAGCACGTAAGTCTCCTCGCCAAAGACATCGTCAGTGTAAGCAGTGCAACGCGTCAGCAACTGAACCAAATCGTCCTTGCCCCGTGCCAAATAAGCGCCGCTAAATTCCTGCTGCTGAATAATGAGCTCCGACTTGTTGCTGAGTGCAGCCATGCTGCTGCTACTATTATCGCTGCAGTAGTCGCTGCCCTCATTGCTGTCCACCTCTCCGAACTCTGCTGACTTACTGCAGCCACGGCCATTGGTATGCCCAGGCCCACGGCATTTGTGCTTACATGCCGCCAGCTTGTCCATATTTGTATAAAGTATGTGTTCCAGTCGGCTCGAGTACACATTTGAATATGACAGTTAACGAGAATATATATAGATATAGATGAGAAAGGAATAGTTGAGAAATGAATACTTACATATACAGATATAGATATAAATATAGATATAGATATAGATATAGATATAGATATAGATATAGATATAGATACAGATACAGATACAGATACAGATACAGATACAGATACAGATACAGATACAGATACAGATACAGATACAGATACAGATACAGATACAGATACAGATACAGATACAGATACAGATACAGATACAGATACAGATACAGATACAGATACAGATACAGATACAGATACAGATACAGATACAGATACAGATACAGATACAGATACAGATACAGATACAGATACAGATACAGATACAGATACAGATACAGATACAGATACAGATACAGATACAGATACAGATACAGATACAGATACAGATACAGATACAGATACAGATACAGATACAGATACAGATACAGATACAGATACAGATACAGATACAGATACAGATACAGATACAGATACAGATACAGATACAGATACAGATACAGATACAGATACAGATACAGATACAGATACAGATACAGATACAGATACAGATACAGATACAGATACAGATACAGATACAGATACAGATACAGATACAGATACAGATACAGATACAGATACAGATACAGATACAGATACAGATACAGATACAGAGACAGATACAGATACAGATACAGATACAGATACAGATACAGATACAGATACAGATACAGATACAGATACAGATACAGATACAGATACAGATACAGATACAGATACAGATACAGATACAGATACAGATACAGATACAGATACAGATACAGATACAGATACAGATACAGATACAGATACAGATACAGATACAGATACAGATACAGATACAGATACAGATACAGATACAGATACAGATACAAATACAGATACAGATACAGATACAGCTATAACTTTCAACATATTTTATTCTCTTTATAAATTTAAATCTATCTTTTTTTATATATACTTTCAGGTGAAGCCCCCTCCTCTTTGACCTTCGCATCTTTTGCACCTCTTGAGTTTTTTTCACAGTTCTACATTGAATTTGAAATTCAGCTTTTACATAAAAAACTTTTAAGGCCTTCTGACTGCTCGACATGCGGGGTTTTAGCTACGTGATTTAATGAGCTGTTGATTTGCCAAATGCGCGTGAGTCAATTTACGGAGGCCACAAACGGAGACAGAGAAAGACAGAGAAAGACAGAGAAAGAGAGAGAGAGAGAGAGAGAGAAAGAGAGAGGCAGTGCATATATTTACTGTCAGCAAATAGGACACCAAAGGAGGCAGCTAACTCATATTTGGCTTTTATGCAACGCGTTCGCAACAATTTCGCCAGCGCCGGACGAGGGCACAAAAATTATTTAACATGTAAATCAAGGCGAATCTAACAGAGCACAGCGCAAACTTTTTTAATTTCAAAGCAAATAGCGAGGCAGTCAAATGTAGGTGGGGCAGAGGTCAGCAGGCCAAATGGCCGGTGAGGAGGGGTGGTGCAGCTGTCTGGTGGTGCTGCGTGGTGCGGGCATTGCCAAACGCTCGCTGATTATAGTCACGTACTTGTCAACGCCCTTGCAGCGCCGCGCCAACTTTAGCATTTAGAAGTAATTATGTGTGTATACGTGGCAGCGTGTATGTGTGTGTGTGTGTGCGTGCTACTTATATGTGCATCGCATGCGTGTGTATGCGTGTGAGCGAGTTTGCTAGCAAATATTGACGCTCAACTTTTATTTACGCGCGCTAATGTTCAAGTTTTCAGCTAAAGATAAATATTAAGAATTCTAAATCGCAACGCTAGCTGCACGCCCTTTCCATACGCCCCTCACAAATACTCATTTAACTGACAGTTAAAATTACAAACGCTTATCATGTACCAGAATCATATCATACGGAATAATTTATTATGCCCGACGCTTAATGTAATTCCCGAGCAGCGAAATTGGCGCTGAGCCATGTGTGTGTCTGTGTGTGTGCGTGTATGTTTGAGTTAGAATAAAGTGCGTAACATGCCAAATGAATATGTGCACACACACACACACACACACATGCATGCATATATATATACATAGACAGGCACACACATAGTTCTATTTGCTCAGCTCGTTTCATTCAGTTGAAGCGCTCGCATAATAGACAAGCGCCCAGCTCCCAGCGCTCTAAATGTAACTAAACACTGTATGTGTGTGTGAGTATATATATATATATATATGTGTGTGTGTGTGTGTGTGCTGGTTTATGCTCTACACCCTGAGGTTAATTAAGATTTTGCCATGCATTTGTTTTGACATTGCGCGAGTGCTCAACTTCCTCTACACATGTATCTGTATCTGTATCTGTAGCTTTTTGTATCTGTATCTTTAATTGTATCTGGATTTGGGTCGTTGTCGTTGCCAACGTCTCGCCGACAAAACTTTTTATTAAGTAGTTGTAATCCCTAATTAAATGAAGCTCGTTCGCTTCGTAATTAAATGGCACAACTTATGATATGTAATTCAAATTTTGTGGAGGATTATGAAAAGTAGAATCCCATTTAAAAATGTATTTAATTTACTTCAAAAGTAAGTAATAAATAGACGAAAAAATCAACTCAATTTGAAGGCTTAAAATAAAATTTATTTAACGCTACAATAAATTCGTTCAATAAATTATTGAAATTGAAAATGATTTCAGCTGAAATACATATATATATCTGTATATATATGTATATATATTTGCTTTCAACTTTTTATTACAGCTGAGCATTCATTTCAGAGTCCTTGCGTGTCCTTGAGTGCCCTTGAGCGCTTGCCATAACAATTAATAAGCACCTGAGCATATGGAATTGCTCGTGGCTAAACAACAGCTCTTTCTTATAGAGCAAATAAATGTGCATACAAATACCGCACATAATTTAACAAAGTGAACTACTTACTTGGCCGAACAGCCACTGCAACAACTACAACTACAACTACAACTACAGCAACAACAATAATAATAATAATAACCTCGTTGGCCGCAACAGCAGCTCTAACAACTACAAATAAAAAATAAAAAATAAAAAAAGAGAAGAGGAGAAAACATTCGACTTTATATTGTGTTTGCGGTTTTCTTTTGGCGCTCTCGCAATGTACATAAAACTTTTTCGAGGCTACTACAATGCTTAATGCACTCTCTGACATTGCCTGGTACTCCCGGTGCGCCTGGTGCTCCCGGTACTCCCGGTACTCAGCCACGGGGCCTCGAACCGTTGCCGAAACAACCAAATGAAACTCAAGTGCATGTAGCGCTGGCCAAGTGGCACGAAATACAGCTACAGCAAAAGCAAAAAAAAAAAACACACAAAAATTTCGAATGAAACATAGCCAAGGCAAAACAAGGGCAGTTAAGAAGGTGCAGTTCGACTTAATGATACCCTAGATATTCTTTGTTGTAATATAGAAAAAATACGTATACAGAGAAGATTGTATTTTTTGCATTTGTTGTGAACTCTTTCAATAAACTAAATACTAAATTTGGTAACTGTTTAGGACAAGCCGATAAGTACAAATATAAGTGCAATGATAAGTGCAATATGTATCATCACTAGAGAATAAGAAGAAGAACAGTAAAAGGTTAGAAAAAACAATTATGCTATCTACCATGGGTCGTTCACTAAGTAATTTCGTTTCATATTGAATTTTTTTGCAGCCAACTTCGCGCTTAACCGCTTTAAATGTACCATCCCTAACGTTTAGTGGAATATGTATCATCACTAGAGAATAAGAAGAAGAACAATAAAGTAGTCAGCAAAAGCAATTAAGCTATCTGCTAGAGATGGGCGTCGGGATCGGGATTTTCTGCACAAGAAATTGTCCCGAAACGATTTTCAGTTTCTGGCGAGTTGGGAAAGATTTTAAAATTGTCCGAGACGATCGGATAAGTGCTTCTTCATGAGATCATTTTAAGAGATTCTAGAGACTAACCTGGAATTTTTTAGAGTCTTTCCCAACAAGCCCGAAAATTGTTTCCGGACAATTTGTGGTCCCGAAAATCCCGATCCCGACGCCCATCTCTACTATCTACTATAAATTCAGAATACACGCGCTATATATGAAATCGTTATGAAGCAAAACAATAAAAAATTATGATACCTCCAACACTGTAGATCTTACATAGCCTCTATCTATCTCATGAAAAATATCACAAAACAAAAACTTACTCTGATTTTGAAATACGAAAATATATGTTTAAAATTTTAAGTTGATACAGATTGCCTGATAAAGCATCTCTGCACTCTACAGACTTAGACTCTAAACTACTTCCCAGCATAACCTATTATACCCTCATTCACCCACTTGCAATGAGTATAAGGAACAGCAAAAAAAAGGGAAAATAACAATAAAATACAAGCGAGTGGGGCGCGCGTTCAAATTTTTTAATAAACTCGCCCATTGTGGCGCTGCCCAGCCACACTTTTGTTGCATGCCTTAGGGGCGTGGCGTCTGCCTAGTCCATGAAGCGTAAAGCTGAGCGCGTGTAGAGTTGCACTTCGTGACACGAGCACAACGTTTTTTTACTGCAAAATTAAAATGTTAAGTTTTTTGTGATGAAAAAGAAATTTATTTTTAAAAAAAGTTTTTTTTATAAGATACTTTTTTTTTAATATTTATGTGCATGTTCAAAAGTTTTTATAAATATTTTAAAAATTATTAAAATGAGATTTTTAAATAATATTGAATAGAAACAGATTTTTTCACTTAAAAATTTGAATTGAAATATCATTTTTATTTTTGAAAATAATTCCTATAATGGTACATTACATTACATCGTGACCAGCGTCTTACTAGAAAACAAAGCACACGATACTCGCCCATCTCCATGCACTTTAGATCGCTGCTGTTGCTGCTTATTTATGAGTATTTGCTAGGAAATGTTGCAAATGGAAACTTTAGGCCGTCTGCTGAGGGCTGTTTGCCAAGTGCTGGCCGCGACTTTCGGTTCGTCTACCGTCCGTCTTTTGCATAATGAGCCGCAGCCAACAAAGTTAAGCGGCCAAAGTCGCAGCTAGTTCATAAAATCAACCCAAAAAGAATCAAAAAGAATGCCAAAAGTCGCGACAAGCGCAATGAAAATGCGATTCCTAACATGAAGGTTGGACTAGGAAATGTGAGGCAAGTTTGCTTACTTGCAACACATGTGCTGCAGCTTCTGGCAGCAGCTCCATTAACCCGCTGGGATACTCAAGCTGGCACCCACACACTCAATAGCTCGTACTTGACGGTGGTATAAAAAAAACTATAGCATACTTACTTGGGTTGGCTGAAGAGAAAAACTATAGCATAGTTACTTGCGCCGCGCTCGGCCAGCGCTGAGCACTTGGGCTGGCACGTTCGATGTGTCCCAAAATGTAAAGCTGCCATCGTAGCGAAATACATTTTTAAAATACTTGCGCACATTCTCGCAAATGGGAACAAACGGTGCCAAGTTTAGCAGCTTCGCGACGCTGCGCCCCGTAAAATGCAAAAAACTGGAGAGTTTTCGAATGTTGTTGTTGTCGTGGCTGTTGCTGTTGCTTGTTGTTGTTGTTGTTGCTGGCTGGCTTTTGGCATAGCATTTTTAGCATATTTGTTGCAGTCAAAACACGTGTTCCCTGCATGTGTGTGTGTGTGTGTGTGTGCGAGTCTGTGTATGTTTGCATGTGTGTATGTGTATATGCCATTAGTTGCTTTAGTCATGCACCGGCTGTAACACAAAAAAAGCTCACGTGTCGCATTTGCAACTTGCCAACAACTTGGCCGTAAAAGCACACACACACACTCACACACACACACACACACACACTGCATTTTTAGAGAATAAGTGCAATAGTTGCGGTTATTTATTCTGCATCTCATCGCATTTAACATAGACATTCTTGGCCACATTTTAATCAATTCTTAAATAGTTTAAGTTGCAAAGACCTTACAACACACACACTTTCATACATATATGGCGCAATATGACAAAACTAAAATGAAAAGGCTTTAAGTTACTTTTGACACAAGTAAAGCACTTCAAGTAACAATCAAATAAAAAGCAGTCAGCTTTATACTGTCAAAAACTTAAAATATCAGCAGACATTTAAAGCTCTTCTATGGCCGGAAGCTTTGGAAATAGGTATGAGCTCTGATTGGAAATTACTATGTGTGCAGCATTGCAGAGGCATGTCAAGGTTGAATACATATTTGAAATAAAGCAGTTGATTTTTTTTTAATTGTTTTAGATACTGCAATCTATATTCTTCTTTTGATTGATATAAAAAGGTTATGGTTAATATTTATTTAGATTTTTAAATGGGTAATTTTTTAAAAAATGATGCTATTACAATTTCTGCTATACTTCAACTGATCGTAAGGCAATCAAATTATGTCCGATATTAGAAAAGTATATATTTTCAAATTTGTGGAGATCTCTTCTTTCGATTGATATAAAACGGTTATCGGTTATATTTTTCCAGATTTTAAAATGGGTCATTTTTCAAAATAAATGATGCTATTAGAATTTCAGCTATACTTCGAATGACTGTAAAGCAATCAAATTATGTCCGATATTCAAAAACTAAATCTTTTCAGATTTGTGGAGATCTCTTCTTTTGACTGGTGTAAAAAGGTTATGGGTAGCATTTTTCTAGATTTTTAAATGAGTATTTTTTCAAAACATGATATAATCACAGTATCTGCAATACTTCGAAAGACTGAAATGCGATCAAATTATGTCCGATATTCAAAAACTATATCTTTTCAGATTTGTGGAGAGCTCTTCTTTCGATAGATGTAAAACGGTTATGGTTAATATTTTTCTAGATTTTTAAATGAGTATTTTTTCAAAACATGATATAATCACAATATCTGCAATATTTCGAAAGACTGTAAGGCAATCAAATTATGTCCGATATTCGAAAACTATATATTTCCAGATTTGTGGAGATCTCTTCTTTCGACTGTTGTAAAACGGTTATGGGTCATATTTTTCTAGATATTTAAATGAGTATTTTTTCAAAACATGATATAATCACAGTATCTGCAATACTTCGAAAGACTGAAAGGCGATCAAATTATGTCCGATATTCGAAAACTAAATCTTTTCAGATTTGTGGAGATCTATTCTTTCGATTGATATAAAAAGGTAATGGGTTATATTTTTCTAGATTTTTAAATGAGTATTTTTTCAAAGCATGAGATATTCCCAATTTTTCGCTGTACTTCAACTGACTGTAAGGCAATCAAATTATGTCCGATATTCAAAAACTATATCTTTCCAGATTGGTGGAAATCTCTTCTTTCGATAGATATAAAACGGTTATGGTTAATATTTTTCTAGATTTTTAAATGAGTATTTTTTCAAAACATGATAGAATCACAATATCTGCAATACTTCGAAAGACTGTAAGGCAATCAAATTATGTCCGATATTCAAAAACTATATCTTTTCAGATTTGTGGAGATCTCTTCTTTCGACTGAAGTAAAAATTATATGGTTAATATTTTTTAAGATTTTTATATAGGTCATTTTTCAATAAATGATACTATTACAATTTCTGCTATAATTCAACTGACTGTAAGTCAATCAAATTATGTACAATATTCAAAAACTATATCTTTTCAGATTTGTGGAGAGCTCTTCTTTCGATAGATGTAAAACGGTTATGGTTAATATTTTTCTAGATTTTTAAATGAGTATTTTTTCAAAACATGACATAATCACAATATCTGCAATATTTCGAAAGACTGTAAGGCAATCAAATTATGTCCGATATTCGAAAACTATATCTTTTCAGATTTGTGGAGATCTCTTCTCTCGACTGGTGTAAAACGGTTATGGGTAATATTTTTCTAGATTTTGGAATGAGTATTTTTTCAAAACATGATATAATCACAGTATCTGCAATACTTCGAAAGAATGAAAGGCGATCAAATTATGTCCGATATTCAAAAACTAAATCTTTTCAGATTTGTGGATATCTATTCTTTCGATTGATATAAAAAGGTTATGGTTAATATTTTTCTAGATTTCTAAATGAGTATTTTACCAAAAAAAATGATATAATCACATATCTGCTGTACTTTCAATGACTGTGAGGCGATCAAATTATGTCTGATATTCAAAAACTATATCTTTTTAGATTTGTGAAGATCTCTTCTTTTGATTAGTTTAAAAAAAAATACATGATATATTTTTCTGGATTTTGGAATGAGTATTTTTTCAAAGCATGGGATAATCCCAATTTTTCGCTACACTTCGAATGACTGTAAGGCAAACAAACTATTCCCGATATTCAAAAACTATATCTTTTCAGATTTGTGAAGATCTCCTCTTTCGATTGATATAAAAAAATTATGGGATATATTTTTCTTGATTTTTGAATGAGTATTTTTTCAAAACTTGATACAATCACAATGTCTGCACTACTTCGAAAGACTGTAATGCGATCAAATTATGTCCGATATTCGAAATCCATATCTTTTCCGATTTGTGGAGATCTCTTCTTTCGACTTTCTAGATTTTTAAATGAGTATTTTTTTAAAACATGATACAATCACAATATCTGCTATACTTTCAATGACTGTGAGGCAATCAAATTATATCCGATATTCAAAAACTATATCTTTTCAGATTTGTGGAGAGCTCTTCTTTCGATAGATGTAAAACGGTTATGGTTAATATTTTTCTAGATTTTTAAATGAGTATTTTTTCAAAACATGATAGAATCACAATATCTGCAATACTTCGAAAGACTGTAAGGCAATCAAATTATGTCCGATATTCAAAAACTATATCTTTTCAGATTTGTGGAGATCTCTTCTTTCGACTGAAGTAAAAATTATATGGTTAATATTTTTTAAGATTTTTATATAGGTCATTTTTCAATAAATGATACTATTACAATTTCTGCTATAATTCAACTGACTGTAAGTCAATCAAATTATGTACAATATTCAAAAACTATATCTTTTCAGATTTGTGGAGAGCTCTTCTTTCGATAGATGTAAAACGGTTATGGTTAATATTTTTATAGATTTTTAAATGAGTATTTTTTCAAAACATGACATAATCACAATATCTGCAATATTTCGAAAGACTGTAAGGCAATCAAATTATGTCCGATATTCGAAAACTATATATTTCCAGATTTGTGGAGATCTCTTCTTTCGACTGGTGTAAAACGGTTATGGGTAATAATTTTCTAGATTTTTAAATGAGTATTTTTTCAAAACATGATATAATCACAGTATCTGCAATACTTCGAAAGACTGAAAGGCGATCAAATTATGTCCGATATTCAAAAACTAAATCTTTTCAGATTTGTGGAGATCTATTCTTTCGATTGATATAAAAAGGTTATGGTTAATATTATTCTAGATTTTTAAATGAGTATTTTTTCAAAGCATGAGATAATCCCAATTTTTCGCTGTACTTCGAATGACAGTAAGGCAAACAAATTATGATCGATATTCAAAAACTAAATCTTTTCAGATTTGTGGAAATCTCTTCATTCGATAGATGTAAAACGGTTATGGTTAATATTTTTCTAGATTTTTAAATGAGTATTTCTTCAAAACATGTTAGAATCACAATATCTGCAATATTTCGGAAGACTGTAAGGCAATCAAATTATGTCCGATATTCGAAAACTATATATTTCCAGATTTGTGGAGATCTCTTCTCTCGACTGGTGTAAAACGGTTATGGGTAATATTTTTCTAGATTTTGGAATGAGTATTTTTTCAAAACATGATATAATCACAATGTCTGCACTACTTCGAAAGACTGTAATGCGATCAAATTATGTCCGATATTCGAAATCCATATCTTTTCAGATTTGTGGAGATCTCTTCTTTCGACTGATGTAAAAATTTTTGGGATATATTTTTCTAGATTTTTAAATGAGTATTTTAATAAAAACATGATACAATCACAATATCTGCTTTACTTTCAATGACTGTGAGGCAATCAAATTATGTCCGATATTCAAAAACTATATCTTTCCGGATTTGTGGAGATCTCTTCTTTCGATTGGTGGAAAAAGGTTATGCGTTATATTTTTCTAGTTCAAAAAAGATATAATCACAATTTCTGCTATAATTCGACTGTCTGTAAGCCGGTCAAATATTGTCCGATATTCAAAGTCTATGTCTTTTCAGATTTGTGATGATGTGTTCTTTTAAGTGATTTAAAAATGTTGTAGGTTATATTTTTCTAGATTTTTCAATGAGTACTTTTTCTAACATGATTCAATCACAATATATTTTTTACTTCGAAGGACCGTACCGCAATCAAATTATTTCTGATATTCAAAAACTATATATTTTCCTACTATTGATTTCAGACAATTTGCAATTCACAAAATGAGCTATTTGGAACTCATCTAAGCTATGAATTACCTATGAGTCCTTTAACAGGACGACCAGATAACACTACAGTACTATGTTAAAATCGTATGAAATAACAGTCATGCGGCCCAGCGTGTAACGGCCGATATTGGAAACCGTTAACATTACTCAAAATGGCACTAATAAATTCAAATATAACGTTCCTTTTGGGTTGTAGAGATTGTAGAGATATATATTGCACACTGGGCCGAATGGTTGTTATTTCATACAATACTCTGCCGCAACATGTTTCGAAACTTCTGCGCATGCGTTGAACATTGTTTGCAACTTTGACTCTCTTTTCTCTCTTAGGTAAACAAAATAATAACTGTTCGGTAAAATTATAATTATTTTTATATAGATTTTAAAAAGTCACAAAATATTTGCTCGTAGAGATTACGATTTATCATAGGATAACGAATTGGATATTTATTCATTATCCGTGCAGCCGCGAAACTATGTTAGACTTAAATTTATCAGTGCCATTTTGAGTAATGTTAAAAGTTACATTTTCGACCGTTGCACACTGGGCCGAATGTTTGTTATCTCAAACGTTGTTAAAAATATGTTTTGCACACTGGGCCGAATGGATGTTATTTCATACAATACTCTGACGCCACATGTTGCGAAGTTACTGCGCATGCGTTGAACTTTGTTAGCAACATTGACTCTGTTAAGGCCTTTAAGCAAAAAAAGTAATTGTTTTATTAAATATTAGTTACATTTACATTTTTAAAACTCATAAAAGAATTGCCCAAAGGATTCGGTTTACAAATTGGATAGTCTTTGTCGGTACAGCCGAGAAGCTGTTATATTTCAATTTAGCAGTGCCATTTTGAGTAATGTTAAAACTTTACCATTTTATTTTCTTGCACACTGGGTCGAATGGGTGTTATTTCATACGCTTTATTAAAAATATGTCTTGCACACTGGGACAAATGGTTGTTATTTCATACAATACTCTGACGCCACATGTTGCGAAGTTATTGCGCATGCGTTGAAATTTGTTAGCAACATTGACTCTGTTAAGGCCCTTAAACAAAAAAAAGTAACTGTTCGGTTGAATAATAGTTGCATTAAAATATTCAAAACTCACAAAAGGATTGTTTTTATTTTTTTAAATTGATTTCTATGCAGTTGTTTATCACTCAATTCTTCTATAGTTTTAATTTTCATGCTGAATAATAAGCTATTTTTCTAATATCTAATTTTAAAAAACTATGCAGTCTTGACAAACAGCATTTGTTTCCCATTTATCCATTCATTAATTCATTAATTCTTCATATTTTTCAACATCATCTCCAGAATCTGAACCCTAAAGATTTGCAGCATTGTTATCGTTTGCGCATCCAAATTCAAATGGGCAAGCAGAGCTAGAGCCTAGTACGCGCCAAAATTCAAATATATTAACAGTGCACAAATCGAAGTTGATACCTGGGTAGCAGAACTTATTTTAATATTAATAGTAACGGAACTGGTCTTTGCCTTTAGAGTCTTTAAACTGTGATTGCAGCCATGAGTTTGTTAATTTTTATTAATCAGATATCTATAGTGGTAATTACTTTGTTTTAGTTCCGCTAAATATAGAAGAAATACAAATAAATATTTTTAGTTTAATCAAGTTTTAATAAACAATCCCAAAATTCCGTTAAATTACTTTTCGACATACTTTGCTTAGCGCTGAAATCATTTGAATTCAATTTACGTTGGTGGGTGTCTGCACAATCTATCGAGCTTTTATAATCAGTCAAATTCTTATCGATGTTTTACTCATTTTGGCACTGCTAACAAATACCTTATATTTTGAATATATTTATATAGAGAAAATAACTTATTTTCGTTAAGAAATTGTGTACTCTAGCAAAAATTAAAAATAATTTAAAGTTTTTCTCAAAGCTCTGGAACTGTTGAAAATTTTTTTTCTACGGAAATTAAATGTAAACAGCTTTAACTTGTTAACATCTGCTAACACGACTTGAGTAAAAGCTCTGTTAAAAGCATTTCGTTCAAGTGATCCGCCAAATACATTCGAGTATATGTAGATATGTGCCAACTTTTCTGAACATGATTTAAAAACGGAGAAATTTCTTTGAGTACATTCCATACAAACAACCATGTCTATACAGACCCGGGGCTATTGAACTGATAAAGAATGTATTATAGCTTATGGTAGCGAAGATGTTCCATATTTTGATAACCTTTTGGTATCTAATAATATACATATAAATAGAAAATTATTTTGCATTTTTATTATAAAACCCTTTGGATTTTACTCACAATCGTGTTATATGGATATGAAACAATGAAATCAATGTAAGTTAAATGGTTCTAACTTTTGTATTTGTTCAATGATGTGCATGATTATAGGTTAATTTCAATGTGTAAACAATATACAAATAATATTTAAGTTATGCCGATATAGCAACAGTTTTATATAGCAATTCAACATGTGCCATTGCGGGTGACCTACTTTGCTCACTTGGACGATTTTTAGTTTTTAATTACATTTTGTTATTACTTATTATTTATGTACAACTTAGACAAATGTTTAATGACTTTTGATATTTTCCAAACTCTCTACGAATCTAATAATTTTGACTCAGTCTTAGGTATGCTATTTAATTTATAGTTGCTTATTTCATGTTCAACTTAGGGGGATGCCATCAATTTGAAAGTCAACTTTGAATGGGAGCATTTTCAAGTCAATTTAAAAACATCTATTTTGGTAGACTTAAATTACAATACAAGGTAATAATATTAGTTAGTACGCATTGTACTGTGCATTATTCATAAATTCTATATTTTACTATACATACTTATGATTCTCGTTGCTTGAGCTATAAATATGATCCCGAGAATCAATTTGTTTCATACTCAAGCAAATTCTAAAGTCTAGTCAAAATTGCACTGTACCCAGATCCAATGTATAGAGGATATATCAAAATGTTAATTTCACTTGTTTATAAATAAATAAGAATATACAAATACATATACTTACATACAACATATGTACAAAACACAAGCATTGTTTCTACTACATATGTGCTTTCTAAATGTATGTTGCTAAAAATAAGTTATTTATATTCTCTGATCCTGTCAAGCTTAACATATACTTAATTATTAAAGTAATTGATATCGATTTTTCAGGAAGAAAGACCTCAAGTCTCTTAAGTTGGCGTCACTGAATGGTACTCACTTTAGTCAGAGATATAGAATTTTTGAGTGAAACGGATATGCCGGATGCTTATGAAGACTATGTGTTTTTTTAATATGTTGCATGCTTCTGTTGATTTTATACATTTACTTTATTGTTTTTATAATACCTATTAGACCATTGTCAATGGGTCGCAGGTATAAGAAATACAAATATGTAGATAGATACATATAATTATTACAGCAATGCCTTTTTGCGGAAGTCTAATAGAACTAATTAATGTAAATAAATACTTTTCTTTTTGAATATATAATTATTTACTAGAGTTGTATAACATAGATTTATAAATTAAAAAAGGACTAGGAACCAGTACAAAATATTAGAAAAATGTTCCGAAAACAAATTGATTTTATACACGCTAGTGGGAACATACGATTTGCAAGGGCTTACTTTATAGTTTAATTCTAGTATCCAAATATTTTATTCTACAATATTATAAAAATATATGTGTAAAATATTATTATGTAGTGCTAAAATTTAATCGGTGAAACATATCGTAATTGAATTGGAAACCAGAGAGTACCAAAATCTATACAACTAAATATTTCGTGTGCAAACTGATATATTCTGATCAAGCTCTCAAATGTGAAAGAAATTTTCCTAATACGATACCGAAATTAAAAAACAAACCGCCAACATATTGAAAATGACTTAATGAATATAATATTAAGTTACAGTCAATATGGCTAGCCACCTTGTCCACTGCCCATTGATTGTTGTTGCTGTTTTTTCTTGTCGAAAATCGACAGTTTTGATTTGACCGCCCCTTCACACACCATGATACGTTGTTGTTGCGGCTTCTTGTCCAACTCGAAGCATATAGAATCGGGATTCAAATGCCGTTTGAAGTCCGAGTATCTATGCGACTCGTACGACAGATAATTGGATCCCAGCGCAGAGGCAGCCACAGCAGCAGCAACAGTGCCATTGCCATTACGATTATACACTGATGCCGGCAAAGAATCCTGCCGCTTTCTCTCAAAGTACTCTACGATTTTGGCTATCTGTGCCGAGCGCGTGCTTGGCAATGCGGTAAAGGATCGATCATCCCAAAGCAGTGAATCCGAGCTGATGTCATCGGAGCTGTCTGTGTAGATGGAGGATGTGCGATTCTTGCAGTAAAGCAATTGATTTGTGGCAAACGGACTCCGCTGCAGCAGAGAGTGGATCTCCGAATCCAGAGCTAATCGATTGATAATTCCAGCTGTCGTTGTCATCTGTGCATCGCCGACCAAAGAGTGGTGACAGGTATAGCGCCGATGGTGTATGGGCGGAGCTATAATTTCGGCCTCCAAATCATCCGTTGAGTCCAGTGCTGTCGACGACGATGTATTGCCGGCAATGGCTGGAGTGTCGTGATCTATAAGCAAAACGGATGAGGAGGTTGTGGGAGAATCACTGTGATGCTGTTGTGGTGTGACCGCTGCTGCAGCCACTATTGCGCTGGTTGAAGAAGGCGTTGCATAGTAGCAGCATCGACACAGACTTGCCAATTTATCACTGAAAAATATAAATGATTAAATAACATATATTATTTCCTGGGACTTTAACTAACTCACTTTAGTTTATTATTTGCCAAAGTTTCAATTCTCAGCTGTGATTTTAATTGATCGTAACAGCAGTTGCTACTGTTGGCTCCGCCACCACAGCCAACCACCAACGACCCGATGCCGCACAGCTGCCGGGTATAACTATTGTTGGTCGTGGCTGCATCAGACTCTTCGTTGAAGCACGAGAAAAAACCACTTTCAATGGAATCGCGCCGGGTCAGGTTTCTTTTTGGGGGAAGTAGGTCGCAGGAATTTTTCAGTCCATTTAGTTCGAAGTCTGTGGGCAAAGAAACGACAGCGGGGATTTCTTCCAGCTGAGCAAAGCACGAGGGCGGTGGGGATTTCGAAGTGGGACGCTCCGACAGGCTACTTTGTGAGAGCTCCTTGCAGTATTCATCCTTATTTGGACCAGAAATGTTATCAGTGGTTAAATTCCCCGACGTTAGTGTATTGGCGGAGTTGCTTGTTTTCAGCAATGTCGTTACTTCCAGCTCACTGTTACTGTGCTTCATGATAGTTCCGCTGCTTCCACGAAAAAGAGGATGGGTGTACAGAGAGTTTGCGCGGTATTTGCGAGCGACTGGCATTACAGAGGGTCGCACGGCGCTATCGTCACTGCTAGACTCAGCGTCGGCACAGTTGCCTCCTCCATCAAGATCCTCGCCCTCTGAGTTACAAAAGTCACAGTCGTCGGTATCAGTTAGTGCCGGTGTTACAATCGCAGTTTTTGCGGCCGTTTCAGCAGCTGCCTTCGTGCTGCTCCGTTGAGGCAATTTCAGTTCAATAGCGCTGTATTTACGCGTCAGTTGCGGGGAGGCAGGTAGGCTCTTTGGTTCGCTACAAGTAGCTGATATTGTCGCACCGCCCGGATTGCCATCGTTTTCTGCGCCCTGCGCTACAGTCTTGGCTTGCATGGCAACAAGCTCCTTGAAAAATGGTGCAGACATCTCGAAGCACGAACTAAACAAATCTCCCACGCCCGCTGCGTATGTCTTTGGATTGGCTCCTAATATCTTTTTAACACCTCGTAGCTGTGCTAGCGCCGTAAACGGATTTGGTTTGACCCCATTGTGGTCCTTCGTTGACGACGGTTTGTATTGCGGATCTTTAAGGCACATGGTTTCACCCACTTTTCGTAACGTTAGAACCGCCGATACTGGTGGAGGTATTATTAGTGGTTCCGACACTTTCGTTGTAGGCGGCAAAACCACCACAGCTGTTTGACAATCACCCAACTGCCGTGGTGGTGTCGGTGAGTGCGTAGAAGATCGTTGTCGCTGCATTTGATGACAGCGCGCCTTATCACTGGGTGACGTATGCAGCGGAAAGTGTATTATATTCTCGCTGAGCGAACGACGATGAAGCAGAATTTCTGCTTCTAGCTTCTGTGTAGCCCGGCGAACGCGTGACTTTAAAATATGTTCGTCATATTCGCCACTCTCTGCCAACCAGTTAGGCGTGCCTGGTAGCGCCGCAGAAGCTGATTTACAACTAATTCCGGTACTGGGGAAACGAAAACCATCTTCGTCCACATCCCGCTGGTAGCGCGGAGCCAACACACTTGCTGGTGCCGTACATATATTATCGATACCTGACGCTGTGCCTAATGTGATTGCATTTTCTATATCACTACCGCTCGGCGAGCAATTAATCAATTCCAACGAGCTGAGTGGACTTGCACACCTAGACTCTTGTTCACATTTCTCCAAAAGTAGAGTCAGCTTTTTAGTCGCATCATGGAAAGTGGGGCGACTTTTCGGATCGTACTGTAATAGAAAAAAGAAATTTAAGTTTTACAATTTCCTTTAGAGTATTCAAACATCAGCAAAAACTCACTAGACAACAGTAGAATGCCAGCCTTAAGAACACAGGTGGAGTGTCCATGGGACAGAGTTCAACAAACTCCAAATAATCCAGACCAAATGAGGCAGTGCGTGGCATCAAGTCTGGATCAGCTTCGATGCGAGCGATAATCTCGCATTGAATGATTCCGAACGAAAACACATCACTCGTTTGATCATACCATTGGCCCTTCAGACACTCGGGACTAACCCAGTATGGTGAGCCAACTGTCTCTAAACGAGATTTACCGCTGCAAGTAAAATATATAATATTATAATTATAACATCTTAAATCTTAAACACATATTAAATATAAAGAAATTAGAGTAGTATTCACAGAGAAAGAGAGAGGGATAGGGAGATATTCTGAGTACCAAATTTTTTTAATTTAAAATTAAGTATTTGAATTATGTTAATCAACTTAGTCCTAACATACGATAAGAATCTATGTTCATGTGTAACATTTCAAGATTCTACGAATCGTATTCGATTGAAACAGAATAAATATATAGTAAAACCTCAATATAACGAATGTGAGGTGTATCACAAAATGCTTCGTTATATCTATTGATTCGCTATGGGTACTTATTAGTAAAACCTTATTAGAAAAACCTTAACAAAATTTAAAGAAATCTGAAAAAATGCATTAAAAATATTGCTTACATCTGTTTACATTAAAATATTGATAAAATTCCACTGAAGTGAGGTGAATAAAAAAAATAAATAATTTTTTTTATGAGAGTTTATTAAAATCTTTGCTTATTTTGCTTTATTCTGACTACGTTGTATACAGATGCTGAGGTTTTTGATAACGGAACTTTAATGGCTTTATTTAGCTATTTTGGGATTTCCTTGTATGGAGGTATTTGAATAATTGCTCGCTTTATAGAGGCTTTCAGGCCCAGAAATTCTTCGTTATACCTATACTGCATTTTGTATGAAAAACTTCGCAAAAACCAGGTTTTTCAAGGGACTATCTTGAGTTTTTGTTATCGAGTTTTTACTGTATATAAATTTATGGAAACGAAGAGATTTTAAGTGAGTTTAGGCTATAAAAATAAATGATCTAGAAAATTTTTTTTATAAAAAGTAAAGCTGGAATTCGTACTCACCATTTCACTGGAATCTTAGCTGCTAATCCAAAGTCACCGACGACAGCTTCATATTGACTATCTGCCAGATGGCGTATAAGAACATTCTGTTAGAGAAATAAACTTTGTTAGTTACAGCTTGACAATTTAATGGACTTGACGTGAAACAAACCTTGCTTGTTAAGTCTCTGTGAAAAATACCCGCGTCATGCACATAAGTCATGCCGCGCGCTATATCCAGCGCCAGTCTTACTTTCTGGGCAGCGCTGAGGAACAGCTCTTGGTTAGCTAGGAGTTGCTCAAGTGAACCACCATTGATATATTCGGTCAAAGCATGCAATTGTCCTTCTTGCACACAAACTCCCATGAAACTAAACAAAAAGAGAGTATAATTTAATACTTAAAAAATAAATTCAATAATTTAAATGGAATATATGAAATATTTAAGTTGAAGTCGAATATTACGAGTTTGTCGTAAATATAAACAATTCGTTCCTTTAGAAAATTGGATAAATTTGTTTTGTAATTAATTTTTATATTTATTGTCTTACTTAACAATCTTACTATAAAATATAAACATTATTAAGATCTAATAGAAACTGGCATTTGATCTTTTGGAAAAAAATCATATACATAGCTAAGTACTTAAGAGTTTAAAATTCGTTTTAGTTTATAATTTAATAAAGAGCATTACAGCAACATATCATTTTCGTAGTACTCAACACGATGACATACAAAAAGTCTAAAGTCTCGTTTATTTCTGGTTAATTCCTGCTGATGACAACATTTTTATTGCCTTTTTGACTTTTGCTTAAATGATAAAGACCAAAAGAAAAGGCCAACTTACCTCAATATGTTAGCATGAGATAATTTATTAAGCAACTGAACCTCCCGCAACATGTTGGGCCGATTGGCGCGCAGTTGATTCATTTTCAGCACCATCACCTGTCCAGTTGTGCGATGAGTGACCTAAAAAGAAATAACGTATTATATAGCAACATCTTTACAACAAATTGTGGTCACTCTAGCTGTGAATTCACAAAATATATATAAATATAAAATATTTTTGGATCTATCTTTAGAAAAAATGTATGTCTGCAAAATGATGCAACTCTAGCTACTAAATTGTGAAAGATATTTGTTTATTTCTCGATTTGCCACAGACATAAAGTGTGTAAAATATTGACACTTCTTCAAGCGGACAGACGGAACATTGCATAAATCTAATAAGCTCTTTTTGCATACGAAAAGCTTATAAAAATCGAACATAAAATGAATGTTGAAACTTTGGATGCGACTTTAAGGAAGAAAATGATCAAAGTATAAATGTAACTAGAAACAAATATAGAAAGAGAAGTCTAGTTGATAGTATTAGTATTTGTAGTAGTATTAGTTGTATTAGTTTTCATATTAAAAGTAGTTGTAGAAGAAGTAGTATTGGTTGTCGTATTAATAGTAGTAGTAATAGTATTAGTAATATTCGTAGTAGTAATAGTAGTAGTAATAGTAGTAGTAATAGTAGTAGTAATAGTAGTAGTAATAGTAGTAGTAATAGTAGTAGTAATAGTAGTAGTAATAGTAGTAGTAATAGTAGTAGTAATAGTAGTAGTCCTAGTAGTAGTAATAGTAATAGTAGTAGTAATAGTAGTAGTAGTAATAGTAGTAGTAGTAATAGTAGTAGTAGTAGTAAAATTAGTAGTAGTAATAGTAGTAGTAGTAGTAAAAGTGGTAGTTGTAGTAGTAGTAATAGTAGTCAAAGTAGTAGTTGTAGTAGTAGTAATAGTAGTAATAGTAGAAATAGTAGTATAAGTAGTAAAAGTAGTAGTTGTAGTAGTAGTAATAGTAGTAATAGTAGTAGTAATAGTAGTAGTAATAGTAGTAGCACTAGCAGTAGTAATAGTAGTAGTAATAATAGTAGTAATAATAGTAGTACTAGTAGTAGTAATAGTAATAGTAGTAGTAATAGTAGTAGTAGTAGTAAAAGTAGTAGTTGTAGTAGTAGTAATAGTAATAATAGTAGTAGTAGTAGTAAAAGTAGTAGTAATAGTAGTCAAAGTAGTAGTAGTAGTAATAGTAGTTAAAGTAGTAGTAGTAGTAGAGATGGGCGTCGGGTTCGGGGTTTTTGGGACCCGAAATTCTAACGAAACAATTTTCGGAATTGTTGGGAAAGATTCTAAAAAAAATTCGGCTCGATCGGACAATTATTCTAGAGATATGCTTATTAGCAGAGGTGGGCGTCGGGATCGAAATTTTCGGGTCCCGCGGGTCCCGAACGGGTATCTCTGAAATGCCATCTCAGAGCATATCTCTAGAATTTCTTACCATGATCTCATGACCAAGCACGTATCCGATCATCCCGGATTTTTTTAAAATCTTTCTCAACCCGCCAAATACCGAAAATTCGTTTCGGTAGTTTCGGTCCTGAAATCCCGATCCCGACGCCCATCTCTATTTAATAGTCATAGAAGTAGTAGTACTATCTGATTTGAAGAGACTCACTTATCTACCTGCTGAAAAGCTTTTAAACTTTACTTGTATATTTAGTATACTACATAAAATATATGAAGTCAACTGGAATCGGAATTCAGAGTACCTCCCTGTCGTTAGGGTATTGTTATGGTATATACAAGATCGTAAAGAGTTCATCGTTCGGACATTCAATTCTTACACTATTATGGCATAGCAAATTGGATTTGGAAAGGGTGATTGCTTTAACTGAAATACTTGTTTGCTCACGATGGTATTTTCACTTTCAGCTCAGTGTGAAATGGCCATTGCGGAAATAAAACAACAAGACGTCGCCAAACGCCACAAAACATCCTTTTTCCACCAAAACCAAGATTGAGCAGTAGAGTCAAAAACCAGTCGAACGCCCGAGACGTCCATTTGATACGAACCTGACAGCAGGTTACGAAAAACCCGCCTGCAGTAGTCTTTTTTGTTTTTTTTTTTTTCGTACATGGACAATTTAGTTGCAAGTTTCAGCACTACTCATGTGGGGATATTCCCAAATGGCAAAACAAGTTTCATATAGCGGCATTGACCACGCTTCAAATCGATTGCATCGGCGATGAACTCTTTTTTTTCTTCATTTTTCTTTTTTGTGTTTAACTATTTCCACATGCAATTTGGTTTTACTGTTAACAAATATTTAATACGATTTAAAGTTGATTTTTGTTTTTCATTTTCGAACACGTTTTTGAGTTAAACAAAACAAAAAAAAATCATGAGATACTTTGCTCTTAACTGAAGTTGTTGCACCTTAAATTTAATAGCACAATGTCACATAATCGATTCGTGTTCTGTGGTAATGAAATGCATATTATTATATTTATAAATTTAATACCTAAATTAAGTGTATTTCGAGCACCTTTTCAAAGAGGGCTCTATCTGTAGACAGACCGGTGTTAGACAAGGGGATCTCAAATGTCGCTACCGTTGCCCAGTTCTGGCCAGTAAATTGAGGTCGTCGCCATTAGCGAAACTAACAGTTAGCCATTCGCCCGACTAGAATGGAATTCGACCCAGTTTGCTTTCTTTTACGCTGCCTAGAATCTGTATCTAGACGTTCAACTTGCTTTTCGTTGTTTTGGTCATGCTTCTACTTTGTTGTGCAACTCATCAACGCCAAAGTGAGCTCTGCTCAGATCAGTTAGAAAGAAAAAAAAAACAAGTATATATGACAGCTAAACGGTTTGTGTTATACCCTGAATTCATTGAAAATGGGAATTTGGGGTACAATGGTGTTATTAAAATGTCTGCAACAGGTGGAACGAGGCGTGACAGATTCCATGAAGTATTTATATTTATGATCAGTAACTACGGAGTTAATAAAGATCTGTATTGGCATATTTCCATATTGGCCTCTTTGAAAGCTATAAAATAACACCCGAAATTTATGTTTGTTTGAAATGAGCAATAAGTTTTTTCCTTTCGATTAAAATCGATATCAAACTTTAGAAATTTGAGCAAATCTAGTGCTTTCTAAGAGCTAGAGTTACCTCATTTCGTATATAGATTCTCTTAAAAAAAAAAACAGAAATAAATATAAAACCATTTTTTGCATATCTTCCCCATTTTCTCCCAAAACTTTATTAAAATAACTTTTTATTTAAGATAGAAAATTGTGTTTTAGTAATTACATATCTTCCCCATTTTCTCCCAAAATTTTAATAAAAAACTTTTTTTTTAAAAAAGAAAATTGTGTTTTAATACATATTCACTTTTTATGATCTGAAATTTTCAATATGATCGTACTATAAACACTGAAGTTACTGAACAACTCATTTGCTATTGAATTAGGGAAGTGGTCGAACTAATCAGAACTAAAGTAATGCTGACAATACCAAATCTTCAAAGTTTTCTTTGTGTTGGACAATCGATTTTTTATATTTGTATACCAAATTACAACAAAGTAAAGTGGGAAAGGATATCACGTCACTGTTAAGCAATTTTCATGCGCTGTCATTAAGCTTGTCAGACCTTAAAGAATACGTCTGAAAGCAACTCAGATTATATACTTTCGGATTAAACAGCAAAGTGTCTGTTACATAAGTTCAAGTAAAGAGAATCGATCGTAAAATGCATTGCTATTATAGTACATATGTAATGAAAATCCTTAACCTCGCATGCACTCACATTAAAATTAAGAGAATTCAACTGTTTTTGTTTTTACAGCTATATTTCGCTTGTGTTAAGCATAACATTGAAGAAGAAAAGTGAAATGCTGCAACAAGTAAGAAATAAATAATTGCTTTTTGCCCCACACTCGAGATAGGTACAGTTGGTTGCACAGTTCAGGCAGTGGCCGTGCGGCCGTGCCACGGCATGCCAACTAAGCCGCGCTTCAGCTCATTCAATTTCACATTTCAAATGTGAGAAAATAATATTTATTTGGTTGCCGATGGTGTTGGCGTCTGTTAGTAGCTTCGCGCTTTACTTTGTTTGAAAGCCTGGTGGCAATAAATTATCCATATATATATATATATATATATATATTGAAACCTCTATAAAGTACAATAACCGTCTTACCCCCACTTCCCATACTTCGTACATTTGTTATTTTTGTTTCATTCATTTGTTTTAATTGTTGCGTGCCGGGAAAAAAGAAAGTATGGATCAATTGCTTTGTTTTCATAATTGTGTTAGAAAAATGCACAAAAAAAACATTTATATATATTCATAATTTTTATTCACCATAAACAATATTTTACATAGATCGCATGTTTTATGACATGCTAATCTCATGTTGAAATAAAATGTATTTTCTTGTTTTGAAATATTATCGAAAAGACAGCACCAAAATATAATATTTGGCACACTTACAAAAATTGTAGGCAAACCCAAGGGCTGGGGCTTAGCGAGCGACGTGGGGCGCGTGTTGCCCCAAAATAGATAATTGTGGGTGTTTGTTTGGCAAGCAGCTTAACAGATGACAAGCCAAAATCATTCTGTGAATTATATGCTCTTTACATAGGATTACTAAGCACAGAAGAACACATGCTCTTGTGGTAGAGCAAGGCCACAATGAATTTTTTTGTTTTGATAATTCATTTATCCACTTGCATAAGTGTGTCTAAATGTATAGTTTTATATAGAGTGTATTCGTGAGGGTATGCAATTTGTTGTTAGTCACTGCCTCAACCTGACGATGTGGTTGCATTTTTAACAATATGAAAGCATTGAATCTTGAATTCAATGAAAATAATACATTTCATAAAATGTATCTAACAGGCAGAAGTAAACATATTCTTGATCAGCATCAACAGCCTAGTTGATTTAGCCATATTCTTCTGGCTGTCCATCCATCATAAACTATATATGTTTTTGACGATCAACATCCCAGTTGATCTAGCCTTATCTACTTTTAAATAAAAGCATCGATCTTTCAACCCTTAAGAGACTGGGACAAGGAGATCCTCTTCAGTGTTGCCACTTTAGTCTTTTTCCGGACAGATCTGTAATTTTTTTTAGTCCAGCCGGAAAAAAATATTAAACACCCATTGTCCTGAAATCTGTCCTTCTTTTTAACGATAAATGTAGTTGAATCGGCCTAATAATCATCGCATAATGTATAAGAATATATATAAGAATTAGAGATGGGATCGGGAAAGAAATTCGTTCCCGACCCATCCCGTCCCGAAATAATTTTTGATTTTCTCGCCCCATTGTCCCGATAAATTTTTCATTTTTCCTGCGGGTCCCGACATTTCCCGAAATTTTTTTTTCAACATTTAGAACTCTTATTATAGACACAAATTTTTATATAGAAATAATATTTTCACAAAATTTTCTTCTCTAACATGTGTTCTTCTTTCTTCCAAAATTTTACTAGCAGTAGAATACACCCGAGTGAGAACTCGTTGTCGAAGGTGTTGGAACATCAACTACCTGCCTAGCAAGCATTTGTAACAATGACAATTTAGTGCATTGTTGTCAAAATTATAATATTTGAACTTCTCTTAAATTTAACAGGATTTATATTAAAATGAATTTCCTCGTCAATATAATTCTTCTGTTCTTTGATAAATACAAGCAATTTTATCTATTAATAATTTTCATATTCATATTAAAAGTTTAGTTTATATTCTTGAAAATTGTTGTCCTGTTTTCTGTCCTCTTTTAAAAACTGTTTCTTCCTTTTTTCCCGTAGCTGGCAACACTGATCCTCTTTAACATAATTTTCATGAAATTGATTAAAAAACTATATCGAGCGTTAGAAATCTAAGCATATCTCGTATATTTTAGGCGCTAAGGTCATCAAATTAATATATTATATAAGTATATACACAAGTATAGAGCACTTCACATTTTGTTTTAATACACATATTTTGGTGATATTTATAGTCTTTTATCGGTTCAATAAATACTAAAGTTATTCATTAGCGCATTTCTGATAGCGTCTATGAAGAAGAAGCACAGCGAGAACGTGAAATGTGAAGCATTTGTGTGCGTGAATATATTTATGAAATAATACAGTCGAATCCCAATAATTCGTCCCTAAATCAAACTCATCGAAACTCAATAATTCGTAATAAATGTTGTGCTCTTAAAAAAAAAATTTGTTCGAATTCTTGTTTGATAAATCGAATTCCGGTGTAATTCGTAAAAACTGTGATCCACTTGCCAGTTCGAATTATCGGAATTCGACTTATATTACACATATATTACATATAGATTATCTTATCTTATCTTATGAACATAGATTATCTTATACATATGTATTTATAGATTTTAGTTAAAATGTTTGCAACAGCAGCTCAGAGTACGAAGTACAGGGTACCTCCCGGTCGAGCACTCCGAATCGCCTCGTTTAAAGTTAGCATAACTAAAAATATTAGTGCAGTATACATATATTACCAACGAAATCTTTAAAAATAAACCAATGTTGGTATGGAAATACGCAACAATGCCAATGACCAATTGGAAATAAAACAAAACATTTCACAAACAGCCATAACAAATGATTACGGTACTGATCTATAACGTGTGGTATATGTTTATTATATAAGATCTGAAAGAAAGAAAAAAGACTTTCGATCGCTGTGCGTTTTCGTTTCGACTTTTCTATGCTGCGTTCAAGCTTTTGTTATTGAAAGTGTTTTGCTGCCTGATTAGTGCGTCGATCATTTTTACATTTTTGCCAAACCAAGTTATTGTTATGCAAATTGATTTTCCTTTCAAATCGGTTTGGACTGCATTTGACAAAAACTCGAAACCATTACTAAACTCCGCTTTAACTGTACAAATATTATGGTAGTTAATTTTACTAGATCATTGTCCGATTAATCCACTGCTCAAAATAAAACAAAGTTTAAAGAAGTGGAGACCCTGAACCCTAAGTTCGAAGCATTTCAAGCATATGTAACTAGAGGGATGGACTAATTTGGGCAGTGCCTTAGTTTTGTAATACTCTTGCAAATTTAATAGATATAGAAATTTCCCAAAAATTGACAGATAACATTTTTAAAAATTTGTTAGAGGTCAAGATTAACGTATTCAGTTTTGGGAGGCTAACTCTAGGAGTGAAGAAGAAACACTTTTAGCCGACTTGCCATGCCCCCGAAGGGCGTAATTATATAAAATATATATATTTATATGTGGGTGGGATATACGAGTATATATTCCAAATTTAAAGTGTAAGACTTTAATAGCTCTGAAGTTTTCCCTACTAAAATAATTCTTAAACCCTATCTATATTATGAAAGCTATAGGTTATAGTCATCCGATCCGGATGATTTCGATATATATAATGCCTGCATTAGAAATAAGCCTATGTGCAAAATTTCAGCACTGTAGCTTTAAAAGTGTAGGAGGAGATTGCGTTGATCCAAATGGACTGACAAACGGATGGACGAACGGACGGGCAGACAGATAGACGGATGGACGGACAGACAAAGAGATGGAAGGACGGACGGACAGGCAGATGGACGGACGGACAGACAGATGGACGGACGGACAGGCAGATGGACGGATAAACGGACAGACAGACAGATAGACGGATGGACGGACATTTGTACGGAAAAACAGACAGATGGACGGACAAACAAACGTATGGGCGGACGGACAGACAGATAGACGGACGGATAGACAGATGGACGGACGGACAGATGGACAGACATATGGATGGACGAACGGGCAGATATAACTATGTGCTCGTCGTGCTGCTGAAATATATATATACATATATACTTTTAAGTCGCAGATCCCTTCCATCTGTTGCAAACTGAATACAATTAGAATACTCTATTTGCAGTAGAATACTCTCAATTAGAATACTCTCTTTGCAAGGTTAAAAAATTCCCTCTATATATTAGCCACGTTTCTTGTCTCTCCACAGTACTGATAATGCTTTAAAACCTGTTTAATGGCCATTAAAAATGGCCTCTTTTAAAATTTTCTAATATTTAAAATTAAAGCCATTAAATACAGTTAACTTTGAAGTTTGCATGATTGACTTTCAGCTACCGGAATGTGATGTGAATAATGAAATAATAATAAAACCCAACTGAATAACAGTGAAATGTGAACGCACTCCACAACAATATAGTGGGTACATCGCAAGATGTTGTTTATTAGTCAATGCGTATCTAAAATATACACACAATGGATAACTAAATGCCAAAAAGGCAACGGACTGGCCCGCTGTACACTGAACTTATATTCATTCATATATTATACATTGAGAAATTCGCACGCGAAAATTGTCGAATGCAGCTATTTGAAGCATTAGAAAGCATAAATTAATAATTAACTTTGCTCAATTTCAATCATTTTTTAAAACTAAAATTAACTCTTTTCACTCGTGACAATCAAAAAGTTTGTGAAACTTGTCTTCACATGTTTCTAAGGGCTCAATTACTTTCATTTAACACGTGGACAGCTTGGAACGAGCTCTCAATATAATCAAAGTATTTGATATTTAGATAAATAACTGAAATCGATCTAGTTACATTTGATATTAGCCTCAATAAGGCTAAAACTTATATATTACAAAAAAATATATATATTTAAAATATATACATATGTATTATATAATATACAAGTAAGAACGCTCTAGTCGGGTCTGCCCGACTAAGAGATCCACTGAGCCAAGTCCGAGGTGGTGTTTTAAACAACCTAGCTTACATCTTTTTACATCTTACATCTACACATATTACCCTTTGCGCACACACACACACACGCACACATATACACATGCACACATAAGCACGCGCGCCGCTCACTGCGTAAATGGATTCAGTGCAGCACTATGAAAAATTCATTGTCAAATAACTTCGGTTCTAGATCTATTTTCTGAATGAAATTTTCATGACATAATATTGACATCTAAAGGTGTATATATTCGAAATCTTAACTCCCTAGTATTTGAAATACGTTTTTTCCACTTTTGAGGCTAATGGGGGGAGGTATCCAAAATTTGTAATGTTTATTATCTGTATTTTCATTACAGAAATCTACATAGTCAAGTTGGTGTCTCTATTATGTCTCTATTAAGCTATTATGGTCTTTAAGTTATAGCTTTAAAAAAAGTCAAAATATCGATTGTTATCGATAATAAGGAAATAGGATGAGTTATCGAAAAAATAAATAAACTTATACTGCGTATGGAATACATGAATATATATCTAAAATTTCAAATCTCTAGCTTTTGTGGTTTTCGAGATCACTGCGTTCATACGGACGGACAGACGGACGGACCGACGGACATGGCTATATCTACTTATATATATATACATATATATATATATATATATATACATATATATATATATGTATATATACATATATATATATACATATATATATATATATATATATACTTTATGGGGTTACTTACATTGTCACAAAACCATTATACCCTGAAATCCCATTTTCAATGGGTTCAGGGTAAACAAAATATATAAAACAGTTTTCCACACTTAAAAAATTTATATTGAATATTATATATAATAGGGCTGTCCTAAATTTGGCAGTACCGAACTGTGCGTACCCTCGCTAATTCCAAAAGAATCCATATTTTAACTTAAGAAACAAGAGATTTCCCGACTAAATCAGTTATTTGAACTAATCAAACCTATCGTAGACACACGATATATTACACTATACCATATATGAGCAAGTAAAACCAGGTATGCCTTGCCTTAATAGTAGTTCAGTTCAGAATATGTTCAAAATTGAATATCAATCAAGTATATTATATTACAAAAGCTTTCAATCAAATATAGATATATATATATAATACATATATTGCCCAGTACTTACCCTGTAAACTTCTGAGAAAAATCCAGATCCGATTTTCTCCTTGACAAAGTCATCCACAGAATATAATGCTGAGACAGCAGTGCGCAGCGCTCGACATGAGGGTCCGGTGACAAGCCGATCCGATGATATAGTCCGCATAACAGGTGCAGGTGGTAGGCTGTAGCAGGTGGAGCCATTGCCGGCACTGACACCTTTACCTTTACTGTTACAGTTACCGTTATCACCGTTATTATTGAGTACTGAAGTTGACAAATCAGCGAGCGGCAGATCGCAGCTCTTTGCCACTTCTCTGTGAGGCACTGTACACATACCGGATGTGTTGTCCCGCCACGAGATTGGGGACGAGTCCACTTGATCACATGACTTAATTGTGGCGATTTTGGGGCTACTATTTGTGGTGGTGTCTGGCGGGCCGGGTCCACTGTGTTGGTTAAGGTTCATTATTATCAGCTACGACGTATGTTTTCGTTTGATGAAGTTGTGGAAGGATTGGTCGATGCTTGAAGTAGGCCTTGATCGGCGGCAGCTCGTTTAGGCTGCGCTATTCTATAGAAATTACATTGGCCAGATTGAGACACACGAACACGAATATGTTAGGTTTTTATGTTAGGCGAACAAATTTAATAATACTTTTTACAGGCACGACGTAGCACAACACTTTTTTATGCTCTCTCTTTTTTTTTTGGCGAAGGAAATTGACAACTTTGAAAAAAACACAAAAATTAATCACAAAATGTATATTTTTGGCTTAAGGCTAGTTTAAATGACGAGAAACTCCAGTAACTGTGACGTCATTTAAGTATCTGTTGCTTTGGCACAACTGTTGGAAGTTATTTGCATTGGAAGCGCTCCTGAATTCTGCGATGAGAAAATAAACAAAAATATGAATGTTACTAGATGTTTTGTCACTATTTTATGCTAATTTATATATTTCCATTGACATGAACATATACATACTATATACTTGTATGTAAGCGACTTTTTATAAAGTGCAAATGCTCCCAGTGGAGGTCAGAGATTGTTAAGTTCAAGTTCGTTCGATCAACTTCCACATTTCTCATAAAGCTTTGCCTTCAAGATGACATTAGTTGTAAATGCTCGACTAGCAGATACCCTGCAAGCAGTGAAGTGACCTTGAAAAAGCATTTTGAGTGAACGGGCAAAGGTATCGAAAAAGTAAATTTGTGTATAGTTCAGGTGAATCTATATACCAAATTTGTCGATATGAGCTTAAATAACTGAGCTTTGATATCGATTTTTATCGATTTTCGTGAAAATGGGCAAAGTTATCGATGATTTTGGTCAAACTAGTTTCAAAAATAAAATTCTAAAATCTAGTTGTAAAATTTGACTCTAGCTGTTAAACTTTTCGATACGAACACGTAAGATAGACCTTTGAACGGAAAAGTGTAGATTGATTAGGCTGTTGATAGTTGTTATCAAATACATATAGCTTATGGAACCTGCCACGCCTCTTCCTAAAACTATAAACCCTTTCTAGGCAATTTCAATGAAAACAAGGTATAAATAATAGATGAGCTAAGCCAGTAAATATTCTAGTACTAGTACTTGTATATATAGTATATGTATCACTATATAGTCATTCATTAAAAAAACATTATATGCTAATAAGACGTAAATGTTGAATTACAATCAGTTACCTTCATTTTGGCGTATTTTCGCATTTTATTTACTCATGTATTTAGTATCTTTAAGTGGAGAATCGTGCACATGAAAGTCAGAACAGCTTGCTTTTGATAACAAGACTTATTTGTGTTTTCTTGCGATAAAAATACACGTACAACGATGATAACAAAGTTTACAATATCAAATAATACAGACACTTTTTTTAGATGTCGCCAAAGCGAGAGAAAATTGCATTTGAATATGCCCAATTCTAGATTTACAATGTGCGCAGAGCTAACTTTTCTAGAACCAAGAACCGCCACGGGGCTGATAAACGATGACATAACAACATTATTTTTTCTAATCAAAAAAACAAAAAAAGAAACAACAACAGGAATACAAGTTGGCAATTTGATTTGCGCCGTTTTATCAGCAATATTCGCGATAAGATAAGATCGCAAAGCAAATGTACAAAAAGAATTGGGCGAAAAGATTGCTAAAGCAGAAGTTTTCCAGCAAAAAGTCAAACACTTATTGAAAGTCGTATAACTTTATCAAAATGGGATTTAGGTGCGACAAACTCAATTGAAGTTTTTGCATTCCTGAATCAAATGGAATCATGTGGTTGAGTTTTCGTTTACAAATGAATTCTTGTCCAATTATATAGAATGACTCTATCCAGCAAGTGGATTTCTTTTGTTTTTCTGCAAACTAACATTAGATGATGTCTCAATATATACTATACGAATTTATTTCCTTGCTTTAATTACACACTTTTATAGATACTCTTTAAGCAAACAACAAAAAAGCAATATAATGTGTAAACGAAGCATGATAAATTCTTAAACAAAGTATTCCAAAGAGTTAAGAACAAAAACAAAAACAAAAGTAAATATGACAAGGTGCACAAAGGAACGTAAATGCTGATAAAAAATACAATTTATGGACTGGAAATTTGTATTTTACTTTTACATTGTCAGGAACAAATATAAAAACAAACTAAGTACATTTTGTACTTATTTATCAATGTTTTTTAAGCATGTTATCTAAATAATTCACTTAAATTAACATATTGTTTTAATTTCGACCTTCGATGCAAGCAAACAGTAGACAATTTACGTTAAAGTCGACGAAAAGACGTAGCAAAGAAAACAAACGAAAGCGCAAGAAACAGTATATATGTATATGTATATACAGCTGACAAAGCAAAGAAAAAGTGCAAATTGGAAAATATCCATGGTTCTTGTCCACCACCAGCACGAAATCCAATAAGCATCAACTGAATCACACACACACACACACATACAGACTTCAAATAGTGGGAATATAAGACATACATACATACATACATCCATCAACAAAATCACAAAAATCTCGAAAAGAAAACAAACACAATGGCTGTAAATATATGTATGTGTGCGAGTATGAATGAATTCACATAATAATAAGTGAAACATCTGTCGCAGCATTTGCATTTTCCGTTGAAAAGTGGCTTTCCACTAAACGAAAAAAAACGGTGGTATTGGAAAACAGCAAGACTGAGCTCCGCATCGTCTGCGCTAGTGTTAGTTTCTTGCAAATGTGTGAGTGTTATTTTTACATTTCCGCTGCTTACGAAAATAAGTGCATGTAGCAGCCAGCCATCCACATTAAACAGCATTCCAAGCATACACATACATTCACACACACACACAATCCATACATACATACGAGGTGGAGCAACATAACGGGGTAAAAGCAGAGCAAATCTTATGTATTTATGGGTGCACAAACAAAATATATGGATTTATATATAATATATAAAGGTTGTGTAGACGTTCTGAATATTAACAAATTATATACAGATGTACATAACTTAATTTTAAAATATTGATGTACTGTCCCAGGCAAAGGTCACATCTATGGCAGAACCGCTTCCGACGAAAATGCAGCAGAAAAGAGAACGAAACATGTACCATGTAAACGCATACACATACACATTCATACACTCACACTCTGACAGAATGCACACGCCTTCACGAATATTGTTAAGTGAAGACATATGTATACATTTCACAAGTATGTTTATATTTATGATTTTACAACACACATTCCAACGAAATTAGAATTTTATTTTAAATTTGCTGAATTTCTACTATTGAAATATCATTAGCAATCATTATTTACCAGTTATTTGCGTTTTTATAATCCAATAAGTACGTAGTGCATGTACATGTATATTTTTATATATACATAGACATATTTGTGTCTGTCTGCGATATTTTGCTGTAATTGTAATAATATAAAAACGAGCACAACTTTAAAACACTAAAAGCTTAACTTCGACTTTTAGTTGGAAGCAAAAATTTCACTAAAAATGCGCTGTCTTGTTTACTGCATACTGTATACAATAATACACTGACACACACAAAATACTTACATACAAATATGTATGTAAGATTTATTAGACAACTATCACTGTAGCGTTTTATACTATGCACTTTATGACGCTTGAATAACTTTATTTAATTTGAAGCGCGTCCAACTTCAACTATTTTTATATTTGCATTGTTTAGTTTGAGTTATTAGATGTACTTATATTTGCACTAGCGAATCGTTTACAAACAGTCGCGACGCGAAACCACGTCAAGCTTCGTTTCTGTCTCGATAATCTGAACAATTTATTTTGCAAGTGTGACCGCTCTTGTCAACATGAAAACATCCACAATAAATACGAGACTTAAGTGGCTAATGTATTTTCAGTATTTTTTGCCCAATTAGGCTATAAATACTTTTTTCGATGCAGTCACACACTAAGTTTGATTTGGACAAAATTTTGATAAAATGAATATATAGAGTATCTATAATTAATAAAAGCAACCTGCTTTGGTATGGGAACTTATACAACAAGATTGCAATGCATTTATTTATATGATAGACTATTTCTTATTTTTAATATATTTCATATATTTCCTGGCATTAAAGTTGTCGTCCACTTCATCCATAATCTTCACCTTCTTTCGCGGCTTTCGTGCCTCTAAGCGTGACTTGCGCTCCGCATCGGACAGTGTAGTTAAATCCAGTGGCAGCTGAATGGAATATAAATAAATTGTGAGACACATTCATTCATATGCATACATTTCATCTTATATAATTACTTTGATTATTTTGCGTGGCTCGTGATATCGAATGTTAATTGTGGATCCATCCGGGTGCACAACAACTGTCGGATAAATGCGGCAGTAGACAGAACGATGTAGTCGCGTCACCGATGCAGTGGCCGATGAGAGGGCACGCGTCTGTTGTAATGCTTGAGGCAAAAGCTTAAGCATTTTAATTAATAATATAAAATGCAATGTTTTCAAGCAGTTTAACAACAGTTGATTTACCAAATGTGTTAATTGAGTGTGACCAGTTGTTGAAAGTCAAAAAAAGTGTTTCCAATCGGAATTCGACCAAAAATATTATTCGATTAACACTGCTTGCCGATTCGATAGTTATTATCTTGTTGAGGTAAGAAGTGTGCAAAATCCTGTGTAAAATAAAACTTATTAAAATTTAATAATTTTGCTAACAGAATTCGCTTTGTGAGTGTAATGCATGCGAAAGAAATTGTGGACAATGTTCTATGATAAACTCTCTTTAAAGATTATGAAAATTTCAGTGCTTCAATTAAGTTACATAATTATTGCAGAACAAATTTTCTGTGCTACTGAAAAATAAAAAAAATGAATTTGATCTATTCGCAATCAATTGCCCCATAATTCTAACGCATTTTTTCTTGCTTTCAGAATCGAACATAATAATGGCAGCACGTCGCGTCGCCCAATCCTCGATCAACTGGTCTTCTCTGGCCGAGCGTGTGCCCGCTAACCAGAAAAGCAGTTTCGGTGCATTCAAGACAAAGTCGGACATTTATGTGCGTGCTGTTATGGCTAATCCAGAGACACCACCAAAAATCGATTGGGCATACTACAAGCGATTGATTCCCGTCGCTGGTCTGGTCGACAGCTTCCAGAAACAATACGATGCCGTGAAAGTGCCCTATCCCCAGGACACGGTCTCGAAGCAGGTGGATGCTGAAATCGAGGAGTCGAAGTGCGAGATTTCGAACTACAAGAAATCATCTGAGCAACGCATTCAGAATTACCAGAAGGAAATTGCTCACTTGAAGGCATTACTCCCATACGACCAGATGACAATGGAAGATTATCGTGATGCATTCCCCGACAGCGCTCTGGACCCCATCAACAAGCCCACTTTCTGGCCCCATACTCCAGAAGAACAAGTTGGCTACAAGTCCAAGGAACAGCTGGACGCTGAAGCCCAAGGACACCATTAAGCGCATATGTGTGCAACTTCTGCAGCATGATATGAAAATGTTTTTATGCAATAAACATTATTATAGTGCTATTTAAATCATTAAAAATCGAAAATAAAGCGAAGTTAAAACGAGTTGGCATTTCGTCTTGACTTTTTGTTGGAGATTAATTTTCAACTATCGATAGTTTCTTTTATAGATATCGAAGAGCTAGGAACTAAACTTTTTAAATAAAGATCAAAACGAAATAAATACGACAGGTTTTGTAATTATTTCTGTCGTATAAAATGAGTAACCTTGCATTTTGCATAACATTTTTTTTTTTAAATATTAAAGATAATGTATATATTCTTTATTAATGTAGCGACGGTATTCTAATTTGTGATTACCACAACCTCTAACAATGAGTAACGTTACATTAATATCGGTCCATCACTAAAAGCATGTTGGAACAAAGAAAGTATAACATTAACATTTGAGGTTCTGTTAAAGTAGTTTTTGAACCATTTTTAAATTTTAAAATCTATAAGCCTGCTTAAATAATGTATTGCTAATGTGTCTTTAATTATGTATTTTATTTGTTCTTCAGGCAAAAACTGCAATTAACTTAATAAAATGTCTTAGTTCTCTTATTGGGATCAAGGATTGCGAGCGGAACTACTTGAACGATAATTGTTCGTTCAGTGTAGAGTATCGGATGATCGAGGAACCAAAATACTTTTGTTAAGCATAAATTAGTAGTTCGCAACAAGTTAGCATTAGGTGAACAAAAAAAAAAAAGAGAGAAAAAATACATATATATTTAAGTTAACTCACGACGGCTGCGTTGCATGAACTATTTAACAATTTTGCTGTGTAATCGTAAACCGACGATGCTTTCGCGCCGAAGCAAAGACAAATCGCAGGCACACAAGGAAGGCGTTGTGGGAAAGTATGTTAAGAAGGACACGCCGCCGGAGATACCGGTGATAAATGTGTGGACATCCTACACGGATCAACAAAATCAGCGTGCAAAAAAGAAATCGCTGCAACGCTGCGCCAGCACCTCGCCCAGCTGCGAGTTCAAGCCGCGCAGCTCCAGCTCTAGTCGCAATACGTATTCATGCAGTGATGTCCAACCGGATTACTATCATGCCCGGCGAGCCCAAAGCCAACTGCCCCTTAACAATAATCAGCAAACTCTACAGCCGCCACCGTCCACTGCACAATTTCAAATTGCTGGCAATAGCCAGCAGAGTAATTATGTTAACATCGAGCAAATGGAACGCATGCGACGTCAGCAATCGTCGCCCTTGCTCCAGACGCCGACGCGAGGCTTCCAGCGCAGCTATTCGTCGCAAAAGCAGATACAACCTGTGGGCACACCTGGCTATGACATCGATCAGGGCCTACTCAATGCCTCCTATGCCAATATGTTGCAGAGGCCACCTCAATCGCCGGCTCCGTTTGCCATGCAGCAGCCGCCGCAGCTGCTGCATCAACAGCATCACAATGCTTCACTAATCCGATTCGATCCTGCTGCAATGGCAGCAAAAGAGACGCGGTAACTAAAAATAAAGTATATACATATATAATATATAACTATATACTAATTAAATTCCAATTTCCATAGCTCACCTTTGGGACAACATCTTCAGCAGCAGCAGCACTTGGCTGGACACTTGATTGGCAGCTATTCGAGTGATTCGTATCCCATCTATGAGAATCCGTATCGTGTTTCTTCCATGCGAGTCACGCAGTCGCAGCGCTCCGAATCTCCTATTTATAGCAATACGACGGCATCGTCGGCCACGCTTAGCGTTAATCCGCCAGCAGCACATCAACATCATCAGCATCATCATCCGCACCAGCATCATCATCATCTGCATCATCATCTACCCGTGCCCCTAAGTGGTTCACTGAGTGTTAGTGGTCGTGGCCGTAGCTCTGGCAGCACCCGCATCGCCTCCAGCTCAGTGCAGTCCCTTTATGCACCTCCTTTGACGCCGCCTGCTTCGAGTAACTCGACTGCCGCCGATAGCAACAGCAACGGAGCCCTGCAGAAGGTGTCCTCGCAGCAGTCGCTGAATGAGAGCGAGGAGCTGCCGCTGCCGCCTGGTTGGGCCACGCAGTACACCTTGCATGGCCGTAAATATTATATAGATCATAATGCGCATACCACGCATTGGAATCATCCGCTGGAGCGCGAGGGTCTGCCGGTGGGTTGGCGCCGTGTCGTCTCCAAGCTGCATGGCACCTACTATGAAAATCAGTATACCGGCCAGTGTCAGCGGCAGCATCCCTGTCTGACATCCTATTACGTTTACACCACGTCCGCTGAGCCGCCCAAGGCCATTCGCCCGGAGGCGCCATTGTATTCACCACCAACGCATACGCATAACGCACTGGTGCCGGCGAATCCCTATCTGCTTGAGGAGATACCCAAGTGGCTGGCCGTCTATTCGGAGGCGGACTCCTCCAAGGATCATCTGCTGCAGTTCAATATGTTCAGCCTGCCCGAGCTCGAGGGCTTCGACAGCATGCTGGTGCGTCTCTTCAAGCAGGAGCTCGGCACCATCGTCGGCTACTACGAGCGCTATCGGTGAGTCCTTGAAGGGATCAAATTGAAAGTCGAATCGAAATAAATTCTAATACTTTTCCTTTACAGTCGTGCCTTAATCCTGGAGAAGAATCGACTCGCCGGTCACAACAAGCTGCAGTAACTCTATAAGTCGCATTATACCCTGTAACTGTTCATGAATTCGTTTTTATAATAGTTTCATTTCTAAAAGATTTTCACTGTTTCGATCAATCAGTTTGTGAACTGTGATATATATAATTTGACTTCAAATGGTTTCAAAAAATATATTAAAATGGAAACTGTTTATAAAATAGTTCATGCCTGTTCACATATATATCTATATATGTATATTTAATAACTATTTATATAAATCATCGTGTTCCGGTTTTTTTTATACCTTAAACAATTATTTATGGAAAACAAATTACCATTTTAATGCAAAATATACTCAACTTAATATAGCAGTAGCAGAAGCAATAGCTATGCTTAAGTATATATTTATAAAAAAAAAATTATATATTTATTAAATGTATTATTTATAGAAATCGAAGTACTATTTCAATACACAACTCGATTGCAACAACAAGAGCTACAATCGACGCACGATCGAGCTGTTGAAGAGCGTCACTCCAACACTCCAACAACAAAGTGAGCTTCAATATACCCTCTACCTAATGAATATGCGTAAACAGGGTATATTGGTTTTGTTAAAGCGTATGTAACAGGTAGTAAGGAACGTAATTGGAAACTTAAATATATATGATGAAGGTCGATAAGAGATATAGACTTAGAAATGTTCGAATTTCTAAATCTTGAAGAGAGAGGGAGAAAGAGAGAGAGAGAGAGACATAACACTCGCTAATTTACTTTATTTAAAAATGTCGATAGCTTTTTTGATTAAAAATGATATTGAGCTTCTTTATTTTGAGCAGATCTCGGGCATTCTAAGAGCTAGAGACACCAAATTTTGTATATAGTTCACAGATAAGGACTAATCCTGTTCGCTACGTTCGTATTTTGAAATCCTGAAGAGAGAGGGTGAACGAGAGAGTGACATAACACACGCTGATTTAGTTTATTTCAAAGAATAAATAACATTTTTAATTAAAAATGATATTGAGTGTCTTTATTTTGATCAGATCTCAAGCATTCTAAGAGCTAGAGACACCAAATTTTGTATATAGTTTCTTTAAAGGCATACACTGATAAGGACTAATCCTTTATTGGATATCTTCTGCCAAATATGATCTATTTAAGATAGAAAGTTATGATTCGTAATTTATTGTATATGATACACATATATTGTTACTATACTTCAGGATATGAAAACTTCATTAAAATCGTTGAATAAAATATGAAATTATTTAGAAATGCAGCTATGTGTGTGACTGTGACTGTATATGCTCTATTTGAAAGATAAAAACTTATGATTCACTTCATATACACATATATTACTATATATTACTATACTTCAGAATATGAAAATTTCATTAAAATTAATGAATAAAATATGAAATTATTTAGAAATGCAGCTCCATAGCATTTCAGAAGAAGAAGACGTGAGTGACTATGTGTGTGTGTGACTGTATGTATTTGTTTGTCTTATATACTTGAGCTCTTCTGTAGTAAGTTAGAATTTTAGCAACAACTGTTTATCACATGGCTACAGAGTATCTCGCAGTCGTGCACACCCGACTCGCGTATTCCTACTTGTTTATATAAGTATTGAGGCGCTGTGGCACTGTGCCTCAGTATCTTGACAGTCGCGTATCGTTCCACACAGTTTAAGCTACCGATTGGTAAGTGAGTTGTACACGTTGTTTAAAAGTTACAATAAGTGTTTCATTAGTTCGATTTATGGCACAATTTGTATTATAGAGAATGCGAAAATGTTGCGTATGGTAAAAATTGTCGCCTAGATACAGCTGGGACAGTGTTTTTATTGTGCTTTCCCACGTTAACCAACTTTCAAGTGAAAGTTCTAATCCGGCTGCCAAAGACATCTAAAAATTCGCTGATATATTTGTATTGTTTATTTATACAAATGGTCAAATCAGCAAATATTGATATATATATATATGTGCACAAATGAAGGTTTTTATATTTATAGCCTTATACGTGTGGAGAGCGAGTTCTGAAAGAGTTGCATTTATGGGTTTTTTTTTCGCTGTCGGCAACTTTTTAATTCGATTCTTCCAACTCAGATATCTTTAATTGTTGCCTCGCACATTGATTAGCGGCTAAATTGGCCAATTTATTGGAGTATGCTAGTGTATTCATTAGTACAACAACAACTTGTAACTAGCCGATTAGCCTTATCGTCTGTCTGATAAGTTTATGTCCAGGATGTTGTATACTTTCTTGCACAACTTTTGCAAAGTCATCTGTTATTCTATCAATAAATATCTGAATGAATTTGCAGTCAAAATATTAGCTTGCTTGCTTTTCATACTCGTTCGTGATGTGATAAGGGTATATGCGTTTTGTGTACTGTTCGTAAGGTTGTCTGTGTGTTTTTAATTTCCAGATATTCATATTCCTCTATACTCAATTCTGATGTAAACTTAAGAGTTGTATACTCGTTCGTGATGTGATAAGGGTATATTCATTTCATATTCTTTTCGTCCGGTTGTCTGTGTTTCTTTAATATCGGGATAATCATATTTCTCTGTAATCTTTTCTGATATAGAGTGAAGATTTGTATACTCGTTCACGAATTGAAGAGAGTATATTGGTTTATTGCAGTATTAGGGATCTGATAAGGGTATATTCATTTTATGTACTGTTCATCCAGTTATCGGTGTCTCTTTAATTTCGAATTATTTATATTCCTCTGTACTCTCTTCTGATATAGACTTCAGATTTGTACACTCGTTCGTGATGTGATAAGGGTATATTCGTTTTGTGTACTGTTCGTAAGGTTGTCTGTATGTCTTTAATTTCGGAATATTCATAGTTCTCTATACTCTCTTTTGATATAAAGTTAAGATTTATATACTCGTTCACGAATTGAAGAGAGTATATTAGTTTATTGGAATATTAACGATCTGATAATGGTATATCCATTTTAGATACTGCTCATCCGGTTGTCTGTGTATCTTTAACTTCAGAATATTCATATTCATTTGTAATCTCTTCAGACTTAGAGTTAACATTTTTATACTCATTCGCGATCTGATAAGGCTATATTCATTTTATGTACTATTCGTCTGGCATGCTGTCTGCATGACTTGCAATTTGAAATACATATGCTCGTGAGTGAGCTCGTCTTAATAAAGCTCAGATTTGAATACTCGCTCAAGATTTAAAGGAAGTATATTGGTATAAAGCTTTCTTTCGATCTTGCTGTCCCTCTGACTGTCTGTCGGTGGAATCAAAGCTACAGATTTTAAATTTGGGATATAAATTTATGCTCATGTGAACTTTTGTCTGATAAAAATTTATGAGGGAGTATATTGGCTTTGCGTCATGCCCGTATTGCTAAAGACTTGAATTTCGGGATATATAATAAATACTCGTGTATACCGTCGTCTGATAAAAGCTAACATTTGCATACTCGCTCATGACTTGAAGAGAGTATATTGGCTTTGAGCTATGTGCGTCTTGCTGTCCGTCTGGCTGTTTGTCGGGGCTAGAAAATTGAATTTTGTAATATATATTTACACGTGCTTGCCCTCGACTGATAAGGTGTTCAGATTTGTATACTCGTTCACAAAGTGAAAGGGGTGCATTGGCTTTGAGCATCTTTCGATCTTGCTGTTCCTCTGACTGCCTGGTCGGCGCTATTGAAGCTAGACACTTGATATTTACAATATGTAAATACCCGTATGAACTCTCGTCTGATAAAGCTTTAATATACTTATACTTGTTCACTAGGGAAAATGGGCATATTGGTTTTGATGCTCCGAATATTGAAACTGGGAACTTGAAATTTAAAATTTATTCTTCAGTATGCCAACCCAGAAATAAAATATATAGTATATAGGAAACCAGAAAAACACTATATTTACATAATTTCAGAGATATTACACCAAAATTTGACAAATGTTGCTTACCTTCGCTGAAAATTCTCCAAAAAATGTTATATAGATAAACTCTGAAGGCGTATTAAATCGAGAAAAAACATATATCTTTCAGGGGTTTATAGGCAGAATCCATCATGCTGTCTATAAATCTTGATCAGCTCTACAGATATATCAAAAAATCATATAGCTAATCCAAAAGTTTTCAGTTTTCTAATATATTTTACTGTTTTTGCATTGCGAACGAGAATTAAGCAGTCGAGCACACCCACTTGCAACCGTTTTACTTGTTTTATAGAGTGCAGCGCGAGTCATAGTCAAGGCGGCTTGATTTGTAGAACCTATATGATTTTTCTGTGCTTGTAGATGTCAGTTGATACATTTGTATACAAGCGCCTTTTGATAGTGCTCTACGTGTGTGTGTGTGTGTGTGTGTGTGTGTAATTATATATGTATGTACTAGGTTTATGACTCGTTGTAGATTGTTGTTAGTTGGGCTTGTGCGTGTATAAAAAAAAAGCTCGCAACGTTTTGTTATATTTGGGAGCCGCACGGAAAGGTCGCACTTGTTATTTTATAAAACAATTAGTTCGCAAAGTTTTTAGTTAAACAACCGAAAAAAATGACGCTGATAGTTATAAGAGTGAGCTCAGATATTTTGTAGAAATTTTTAAAAATTTCTCAAAGGGGAGCTGAAGATTTGAATGCTTCTTTAAGAAGTGAGAAGAGTTTATTAGTTTTACGTCTGTCGGAAGAACCCAAATCAAGCTAAGCTCTTGAAATTTGAAGTACAGTCATATCTGGGTATAGTGAACATCCTATATAATGAAAAGCCAAATTTTTAGATCTTTCTACTGAAGCTATTGAAAGTTTCGATAAAGCTTTGGCATGGGCTGAATGAAATAGTCTTGATTATGCTGGTAAAAGATCATTTTGAAGTCTTCTCCAAAAAGCGGTTCGAAACTGTTGAGCAAGTGAGTTTTTGCTTTTTCGAGTAGACTTCGAAATTTTCTTGAACCTGGAAAAAGAGCATTTTGAAGTCTTCTCCAAAAAGCGGTTCAAAACTGTTGGGCAAGTGAGTTTTTGCTTTTTCGAGTAGACTTCGAAATTATCTTGAACCTGGAAAAAGAGCATTTTGAAGTCTTCTCCAAAAAGCGGTTCAAAACTGTTGACAAAGTGAGTTTTGAACTGCTTTTTCGAGTAGACTTCGACATTCTCTTTTACCAGCATAATCAATACTATCTGCAGAAGAAGCAAACCTCAATTCATCAATTCTTTCAATAAGCATATATTTATGTTTTCTTACTAATTTAAAAGATCTCTTGAATTTATGTACTTAAACTGTTTTTTGAGCAAATAAAACGAGCTGTTGTGCAAAAAACTGTAACCTTGATATAGTGAACAACCTCAATACTGTACACAGGCCTTTCAATAATAAGTTCCAGACACGACTGTATATACAGCTTGGGAATATCAATCCCTAGTAAAATGTTCAAGGTTATGTTGCAATTATATCTTAAAGGCTTTTAGGAGCTAGAAAGGAGCTTAAATGGATATATGATATAGAGATATAGATATATATATATCGATATATATATTATAGATATATAGAGATATATAGAGATATTCATATCAACTAGTATTTTCATAGCTATTCCACAGTTTTAGAGTCAGGATCTTCAAGTTTTGCCAGATAGATCATTGTTAAGCTTCTCTACAGATATATCTATAAAATATATGATCCGCCATCTTGTTGTGGTAAATAAGAAATGCTCGATATTTACATAAATTTAACTGTGAACGAGCATTATGCAGTCGGTTACTACTTTAGAATCAGTTGAAGTTAACTTTTAGCAGTCCTTAATATTTTTGCTCTGATTTCGAATTTTCTTTCCCAATTGATTGGCTATAAATTCTACACTGTCCATTGACATTACTTCTCCCAATTAAAGCAATGAAGATATATGAGATGATATGCAGATGCATATATGTAGATATATATATCTTTAACTGGGAATTTCCAGACTTCATTTGATTGCTTTGCAATTTATTTGTATGCACAACTGCAGTTCGATCTATTAAGAACTTCCGTTCAGTTTGTAAAATCTTGTTTATTTTTTAATTTATATCTATATTTGTTTTTAATTTTTTATTATTATTTAACAACTTATACACTAACTTTTTTATGCACTTTTTCACCTTAAACTTAAAAACTTTTCTTTATCTTTTTCTTATTTCTTTTTCAAGCTGTTTTAATTAAAATGGTAATGGAACAACTTAATTTGCAAGTGTTTTAAGATTACAAAAGTGTTTCTAAAAAAACACACAATGTTTTATCGTTTGCGATATTTGCGACAAGTGCTTCTTGTGTTGTATAGTAAGTTTTTTGCATCATAAACAATTTTTCAAAGTCCCTGAAAATTGTTGTTATCAATTTTGTAGTTACCATTGGCTGGGCTGGAACAACAACAGGAAGTAATGTACTTACAGTGGACACTCATGACCTGACAGTGTTGGTAAATGCTAATGAAAGCTTTGTGATTTATGCCAGGTGAGCTATAAGCCCATACCTATTACACTGCACAACAAAGACTTTGCTCGAAGAGTGAAGTAAAATGATTCTGATATTGATTTTGTCTGTAGATTCTGAAACTAAAAATTGAATTCATTTTAAAGATGGGATCTTTTAGTTACACATATGTACATATATATGTATGCTCTAAAAGTCACAGGAAAGCTTACGATACTGTGATACATGTGTATAACAGTATTGATATATTTTTATTAGTGAAAAGAATTTGAGCAAACTGTTACACGAAGCAGCAAAGGTCATCAATAATGTTATATAATTTTAAAAACTGTTATACCCACTTATAACATAATTTCTGCTGGAAATTTCAACTGACAAATTTTCTGTATATATACTGTATAACAGTATTGATTTTTTTAACGAGAGTAAGCTATGTGAAAAACTGTTATACAATACAATAGAACAAAAGTATTATACACTTGATAACAGCATTTTAAGCTGTATAAGTATAACACTAAAGGCAAATTTAAGAAACTGTTATACGAAATAAAAGATTTCATTAAAATAAGTGTATAACAGAATTGTGAAATGTAAACGGATTGTTAACTTTGTATAACAGTATTCCATTGTTAATTAAAAATTAAATTTCCAACTTCCGAACTTGATTATGTATGTAAATAACACAATTAGAAAAGTTAAGAAACTGTTATACGAAATAGAAGAAGTCATTAAAATATGTGTATAACAAAATTGTGTAGAACATTTTTGTTTGGAAATAAATTTTCCAGCTTCAGAGTTCTGTGATACTTGTGTATAACACTATTCGTATACGTTGATGAAAGTAAGCCAAGTTTAAAAACTGTTATACAAAATCTTTAATTGAAGTCTGATTGGAAGTCATGGAGACAACACTTGTTTTTATTTGTGGAGATTAAAAATATGGCCTTTGATCTAATTTTTGGAAAATTGAGATAAACGATTTGCAGCTTCGGAATCTACAGATAAGAAATTGTTACAAAAAGTGTTTTGAACTCAACAAAAAATATCATATCAATCATAATCTTTTTACTATAATCCCAACAGCAACGAACTAGCTGAAAATGTTCAAGTGACTTTGGTCAAGCAGCATGAGAATCATATTGATTTGGATCCCGACTCTTTCGTATGCCTGAAAGGTGTTTCATCGAATCAAGAAATCATAGTAACGGGTCTAGCAGCGGGCCATGTGGAGATTACAGCAAGCAGCGATTCGAGTGACAAAGGGATGTGAGTGAATACATAGAAGATATCTATCGGACACCTGAAAGATATATGATATTGATATCAGATATTTAAATACCCTATATATATATTGACTTTCTCGTAATCTTTCCAGCACGGATTCAATTTTCGTTCGTGTCGTTGTGGCCAAGTCGGAGGCAATAATTTACACCTCCATAGTTTTTGGTTGGGTATATTTTGCGGCATGGTCCATATCCTTTTATCCACAAATATGGATCAATTATCGACGCAAATCGGTAGAGGGCCTAAACTTCGATTACCTAACATTGAACATTGTTGGATTTACACTGTACAGCTTGTTTAACTGTGGCCTCTACTTCATACAAGGTCTACAGAATGAATACAGCGATCGACATCCGCGTGGCGTGAATCCTGTTCTACTAAATGACGTCGTCTTTTCACTGCATGCCATGTTTGCCACCTGTATAACAATTGGACAGTGCTTCGTATACGAGGTAATTCATTTATATCTGTTATAATACACAGAACTGTACTACAACTATTTTTCTATAAGACCCTATGTGATATGATTCTTTAAGTAGTCTTCTCTATATTCGAAATCTATTCCAATTTATTTAAGCTCCAATAACTTTGAATAAAGTTTTACTTAAAGCCTGAATTTCAAAGTTTAGACTATACTCTATAAAGCTATTAGCATCAGCTTAAAGTCATTGAAAAAACTTTTCTCAAATACTGAAAAGAAACGCAAAGTAAAGTTTGCTTTACAATTCTGTTATATTTTGTACTATAACAAATAATTTAAAGAGATCTGCTTTTTGGGTATAACACTTTTATAACATTACATAATAAAAACAAAAAATTAGATTATAGAATAGTGTTATACGTATCGAATATAAAGGTGTATACATATGTGTAAAACAATTTATAATTTTAATGGGTTTTGCATTTTCGTATAACAGTTATGTGTATAACACTTTTATAACTTTGCTTAATAATAACAAAAAATCATATTATAGAATAGTGTAATTATAATATTTTAATGGGTTTTGCATTTTGTATAACAGTTTTGTGTATAACACTTTTATAACAATGATTAATAATAACAAAAAATTATATTATAGAATAGTGTATATTATAGAATAGTGTAATTATAATATATATTTTAATGGGTTCTGCATTTTCGTATAACAGTTATGTGTATAACACTCTTATAACTTTGATTAATAATAACAAAAAATCATATTATAGAATAGTGTAATTATAATATTTTAATGGGTTTTGCATTTTCGTATAACAGTTTTGTGTATAACACTTTTATAACGTTGCTTAATAATAACAAAAAATTATTTTATAGAATAGTATATAGTATAGAATAGTGTAATTATAATATTTTAATGGGTTTTGCATTTTATTCTAAAGCTGAATCACTGATTTAAATACAACAATTTTCTACATAGTTCTGTTATACATTCGCATAGCAATGTGTTCTATTACGACACATATTTTGATAAGCGCTGTTTTTTCTTGAAACAGCTTTATAACTTTGCTTACTGATAACATCAAAGTGTTATACTCATGTATTACAGAATTCTGAAGGCTTCAAACAAAATGGTTTTGTATGGCTTATAGCTAATGGCTTTAGAGTATATATCTTATCTTATGTTTCACAATATACAGAATCTAAAAAAAATCAATTTTGTTATAATCAAGGCGAAAATTCTTTATTTCTTTATTATCTCAGCGTGGACAGCAAAAGGTCTCAAAAACTGCTTACGGTCTATTGACATTGTTTGCTCTTGTGGTGATTATATCCGCAGGTCTCGCTGGTGGATCTGTTATACATTGGCTAGATTTTCTGTACTACTGCAGGTATAAAGAAAGCTATATATATTTTGAATATGTTTTGATCTATTGCTCTATGCAGCTATGTCAAATTGGCGATTACAATCATTAAGTATATACCACAAGCCCTAATGAACTATAAGAGAAAAAGTACTGAAGGATGGTATGTATATATAACTATAATTAAGATAAGTGTTATACAAACATTTGGTTTTTAGGAGTATTGGTAATATTCTATTGGACTTTACTGGCGGTACACTGAGTATGCTACAAATGTTGTTGAATGCACACAACTATGGTAAATTGATCTTAAATTGATCATAAATATTATATTTATATTTTTTTAATATATTTTTGTAGACGATTGGGCTTCAATATTTGGTGATCCGACTAAGTTTGGTCTTGGCTTATTCTCCGTGCTCTTTGACATCTTTTTCATACTCCAGCATTACGTATTTTATAGGTAAACATTTTCAAAATTAATTTGGAATATGTAAATATATTAAAGCAATATGAATTTATTTTCGGTTTTCACAGACATTCAAGAACACGCTCATCCACAACTTCGGATTTAACGACAGACACTGAAACACCAAATGATGTTCATAAAGAGATAACTGCAAAATAGAGTTAAGCCTAATTACTTGTATTGTTGATATTGATGTATAAAGCTTATTTTAAATTTTGTATATACTTTATTTTGTTTTTGTTTAATCTAATGTACTGCAACTGTATATTTATATATTTAAATAAATCTTAAATTGATAAGAACACATAAATGTCTTTGCACACTTTCAAATTTAACTGTCATCGAATATCGAATGCAACTGCTGAACGAAATACCATTTAGAATCATCGCCAAATATATCGATTGCAGCTGCATACGATGGATCAGCTGTTTGTCTACAATGTGAGTGGCGAAAATGAAAGAAGAAGACATGTGTTAAGTTATTGATTTATCACAACATTAAAAACATTAAAATAGTTGCAAATCAATGATAACATTTGTTGGAAAAGTATTTATAGATTGCGCTACCAATGTCTCGACAGAAAAAAGGTATTTTTATGAAGGTTATCAACAATTGCATAAACAAGCTGTTGCATGCCGTCTAAGACGCACTAGTTTGTTTTTGTGTGTGTGGGTGAGCGCGTGTATTAATGCATTTGCACTTGTAGGCAAAGTTCCTGCCTTGTGGAGGAGGAACTGGAAACTTCTGAAGTAACTGTCTCCGCATCGCAGGAAAATATTATCATTGGAAATGTCATCGACGACATGTAAGTAAATATATAAACTATAAAATAAGAGTTTATTGTTATTATTATTTACAAATCATTTGGCATTTGCGCAACTTAACGAAAGGATTTACGTGCAGTGTTGTAAAGCGTGCAAATGTAATCGATAACTATATACTTTTAAATACCAAATGAACGTTTGAATGTTTTAATGTATTTGCAGACCCATGGAGCCAATGGCTTTCCTGCAAGGCCTACACGTAAGTGACTAGAATAAAAAAGTTAACTTTTTAATTAATAATATCTTCATTTAATTGCAGTCCGGCAACTTGATGCAATTTAGTCAGGTAAATAGTAACTACTTGAAGCGCTGGGAGAGATCCGATTGCACCAGTATGAGCGAAAAGCTGGATACTGCAGAAAGTACACTAGTTATAAGCGAAATGTCTACTTCGAACAATCCCATTGGCTTTATTTGATATTTAATCGTATCCACTTGCAGGGAAAATGCCTGCACACTTTGCCGAAAGCGCCAATCGGCATTCTGTAAATTGATCTCCTGCAAATAGGCTCCTGTGGCACGAGTTGCATTCAAAATGTCGTTACTCACATACGTGAGCAATCCTACTTCCAAAATCGATATAGCCAGGAATACCAAATTGATGAGTGCTCCGAAGGCATCGTATTGCTTGCCGCCAATAACGGATTCAGCTATGCCATAATATTGATTGAAGAATCCCACTGTAATCCCCAGCAGATGGCAAATCAGCGATAGAATTATCGAGAGCGACATTAGGGCCATATACTCGGTACTTTTCACACATATAACTTTATAGTTAATTGCCAGTAAGTCCAGTTCATCCGCCAATGTGCAATATCTCAGTATACGATAGTATTTCGAATGCAGTTTTCTATTTATCTCCTGCTGCATGAAATTCACCTGTTTTACAACAATTTTCAGCCTCTCATTGAGGGCATCCATAATGTTCTTTGCTATGATCATGGCACCAAAGTAGCAATTGTTCAAAGAGTTTGATATAATCATGGGCAACAGCTTGTTCAGGGTCCACGCCCAGTGAAGCTGCGGTTCATTTCGTCGTTGTTGCAATACCAAAGCCAACTCAAGGATAAACGGGAATCCAATACTTTTTATTAGTGCCAATATCACAGACTTCCTTATCGTGCCACTATCAATATGGAATTGATTTAATGTCTCAAATAGTGGCACTTTGTTCATCATTCGCGCCACCTCCTTGCTCACCAGCATTTGTGTGAAAAAATTGATAATTGCCACCGTTGTATTCATGTAGCTATATAATTTAACAGCGTCCCGCAAATCCAGCTGCGACCTTGTATAATCCAGATAGATCTGTCCCAAGTAAACGCTAGTAAATAATACAGTTACACTTATGGCATAAGCCAGGTATTTCTTGGAAAAGACGAAACGTTGTCGACCCCGCACAGTAAAGCGATTGGCAAACAGTCCAAATACAGTTAACATTGTTATGACCGTTACGAGCAGTACATGAACTAACTTTGCTTTGCCCTGAATGGGTTGATGCGACAGACGTATGCCTAGGAAGCCCATTTTGAACTGACTTATTATATGACTGACATCTATTGTTATAGATGGTACACTTAATAGCCTATACCCAATGAAGTTGGGTACACAGGGTGTATTGTTTAGTCTATAGGTACAGGTAGACGCCATCAAGTATATACTCTTCATTAGGATCAGCAACCAAGACCGTAGCTCGGAAAATATTAGCGCTAGAGTCTTCTCTATAAGATCCACAAATCAAGTTTGTTTCAAATACTCGAGAATTCACTGATTTCCGTTTTTTAGGCATAACTCGCACGTTTCAAGAGCTAAAATCTAACTTTTTATATATAAAGTCGAGTCCCGATAATTCGTCACCCTCTGAATCGAAAACTTCAATAATTCGTAAAAAATGCTGTTTCCTTCAAAAAATTCTTTCGAATTCCTGTTCGATAAATCAAATTCCTGTTCGATAAATCGAATTCCTGTTCGATAAATCGAATTCCTGTTCGATAAATCGAATTCCTGTTCGATAAATCTAATTCCTATTCGATAAATCGAATTCCTTGTCGATAAATCGAATTCCTGTTCGATAAATCTAATTCCCGTTCGATAAATGGAATTCTCGTTCGATAAATCGAATTCCTGTTCAATAAATCGAATTCCTGTTCGATAAATCGAATTCCTATTCGATAAATCTAATTCCTATTCGATAAATCGAATTCCTTGTCGATAAATCGAATTCCTGTTCGATAAATCTAATTCCCGTTCGATAAATGGAATTCCTGTTAGATAAATCGAATTCCTTATCGATAAATCGAATTCCTGTTCGATAAATCTAATTCCTATTCGATAAATCGAATTCCTGTTCGATAAATCGAATTCCTTTTCGATAAATCGAATTCCTTTTCGATAAATCGAATTCTTTTTCTATAAATCGAATTCCTGTTCGTCAAATCGAATTCCTGTTCGCTAAATCGAATTCCTGAGTAATTTGTAAAAAATGTGATCCACTTGCCATTTTGAATTGTCGAGATGCGACTGTAGTTAGTTTTTTAAGCATAAAAAATATAAGGAGCTCTACATATTTTGAAAACATTCACCCATTTTCCTTAAAATCGAATAAATAATGTAATTTCGAATGATATATGTGCTCAGTAAATCGACAAAAGCTAGAAGCAACTCAAAACAGGGTATCTTCAAGTCGGGCAATTCCATTTACGATGCCATTTTGATGTTCTGTTCGAACTCACAATTAAGCCAAATATTAATTTCAATCAATCAATATCAACAGTGCTTGACATTTGTATGCTAATTGCTGCAGAACTATCTGAACTGTTTATGTAGTTAAATATTGATTAATTAATTAGAGAGTATGGAGAGTCATATATGCATACACAGTTAACAAGTATTATATGTAATTCTATATCATTTTGAAAATTTCAGCAATCAGTATTGCGGGAAATGATGCTGCAGGATATCAAGACACAGATCAACTCCTTGCCCAAGCTGGAAAATCACAACAATGGTGATTATTTTTTCAGCATGGTACTGGAGGAGCCGCCCAAGTCGCACTGGATGTTTTCGATGCCATTGAACAAGTTGTACATACGCATGAATAAGACATTCAATATCGATGTTAAGTTTAAAACCAAAATGCCAATTCAGCCCTTAAATTTGCGAGCTTTTCTGTGCTTCGTCAAGGATGTCAGTGGACCAGTGCTGCGCTGTCAAAACCATTTGAGCACAGATCCCAGTGAGTACTATATATCTCCATATACTACCCCTACAATATCTATATCTCTAACTTTTACGTTGCAGTAAAGGATAATCAGAGTATGCGAGAAAGTTTGCTGCGTTGTGAAAACCCGAATACAGCTTATTGTGGCACAGCTGAGGGTAAAAGCATTGGCGAAAGATACTCTGTTCTGGTGCCCTTGAATATGAGTCGTTCCTGCCATCAAAGCGGCGGATTAGTTCGCCAAACATTAGCATTTAGTTTCATGTGTCAGAATTCATGCTTCGGTCGCAAGGAAACCTGTTTAGTTTTTTGCTTGGAAAACATGAAGTAAGTGAATGTAATTCCATAAAATGTATTCCAACTAACTCTACTTCTCTTTCAGCGGCGATATACTAGGTCAGCAGGTGTTATATCTGAAAATTTGCACCTGCCCCAAACGCGATCGTAATCAGGACGAACGTCAACTGGAGAAAAATAAATCCAAGGTTTTGTCTGGCGCATCGGAAGACGAGGAAGTAGACGGAGCTCGTGCCAAAAGAAAGTATCGCTGCGAAGTTAAGGAGGAAAACGAAAGCAATGATAACACCGATGTTCTACCTGTACCTGCTGATTGGGAAGTGACACGTTCATTAGACGGCGACTATCGCCTGGTCATAAAGTGTGCAAAGAAGGATTTGCTATTGCAGAGCATCGAGGGAATTATTGAAAAAACGGCTGTGGCTATGCTACGAAATCCACAGAATTCTAAGCTACGACAACACGCGAATCATTTGTTGAACTTAAAAAGTAAATATTATTTTATTTCGTTTTTTTAATTTAATTTTAAATTTTTTATTTATTTGATTTACTTTCATTTTAGAATCTGCCATAAAGTTGCCTTAATTTGCACTGTAGCAAAACTAATGATAAACATTACTTAATATGTATTCAATGAATATGTTACTTAAAATATTGAGAAACCAGGAAATGACAACGAAGCTTAATTTTATTATAAAATTAACACCATTTGCCTAATTAGAATTAAGTCAATTTAATTTTTTTTTATATATATATATATTTTTTTAAAAATACATGAAGTATATGTAGAATGTACAAATACAATACTACATGTATATATTTTAACCTGACGTATTTTTATAATTTATGTTTTTAATGTAAAATTAAGTCTAAGCAAATCTTGAAAATTAAAAAAAAAAAATGTGGAATATTTTAAAATTTATTTTTACATTATTTCTTCATGAAAATTTGATAAAGAATGAATAAAAACACGAATATAGAACTAAGATAAAAAGAGTTTACTGCATGGTTTATTAACTCAAGATATTTTTATGTAATATATATAATTTATAAAATCAACATTTCATTAGAGCAGATATAGTTATGTTTCTTAGTCTTCTTTGCAAACTTATAATATCTTATAATATCTTTAAACTAAACTAGACTTTCAGCTGTTACTCAGACTAATATATTTCTTCAATATACTTACTGTACTTCTGCAAAATTATATCACTACCATCTCTTCGACTACCACAAAATATAAACAATCAGTCGAAAATAGAGTTGTGGTGTGAGTTTTTTGCAGTTTTAAATATATACTGAACATCTGCAATATGTTTTCGTCTTGTCGAAAATAGCTTTTTTTTTCCTTACTAAAGCCTAGCTGTGCGCCACATTTCCGTTTTTTATTTTTCCAAAGCACATGTGCGAAAAGGCAAAGATCAGCAAACAGATGTTAAAAGTGTTTCTTTTTTCTACTCCTTTAGGAAGTGATAAGAGTATATTTGTTTTGTGAATGCGAAGCATTTGGCTGCTATGCTGTAATGTTAACTACATACTTGTCTGTACTGGAATTATAATGCGTTAAGATTTTTTTTAGATTTGGCAACTAGGTTTGTGGCAAATGAAGAATTACTATATCTATAACGCTATTCAAGCTAGAACTTTTGATTGGAAATATATTATTTAACTCAGGTGTATACCTGGCTCAAGTTTTACAAAGTTATGTTGATATGCCTATCTGGATTGTGGGGAATCGAGAAAACTGTATTTTCTATAGTTTTACAGTTAGAATCGCAAAGTTTAGATATCTTCTTTACAGATCGCTCAAAAACATGTTTTCATATATAGGGGTCAGTATAAATTCTATAGCTTTTTAGGTGATATTGAAGCTAGAGACTTGGATTTGACATATATAGTACATACGTATACATATATATTTGCATATATAAATATATATATGTATGTATATATTCATAAATCATGCCTAGTCGCATTATTAAAGTGACATAGCTACTCCTGTTGGAGGAGTGGAGAGCCTCAAAAGTGAGTTTTTGTTCACCTCTTCTATTCATTAATCTAAGAGTATATCTCTATACGCCTACTGTGGGCGTGGTAAAAATATATATCTTTCACAGTCTTCGAGCTAGGATCATCAGGTTTGACCTCTTTTACTGACAGACCTTTAAGTTATATGATATATGATATATGATATATGATATATGATATATGATATATGATATATGATATATGATATATGATATATGATATATGATATATGATATATGATATATGATATATGATATATGATATATGATATATGATATATGATATATGATATATGATATATGATATATGATATATGATATATGATATATGATATATGATATACGATATATGATATATGATATATGATATATGATATATGATATATGATATATGATATATGATATATGATATATGATATATGATATATGATATATGATATATGATATATGATATATGATATATGATATATGATATATGATATATGATATATGATATATGATATATGATATATGATATATGATATATGATATATGATATATGATATATGATATATGATATATGATATATGATATATGATATATGATATATGATATATGATATATGATATATGATATATGATATATGATATATGATATATGATATATGATATATGATATATGATATATGATATATGATATATGATATATGATATATGATATATGATATATGATATATGATGTATGATATACGATATATGATATATGATATATGATATATGATATATGCAATCAGGTGCTACCGACTGCTTAATGCATTGACTTTATAATAAATTGAACTGCTTTTGGACTTTGAACGAGCATTAAGCAGTCGGTAACAGCTGACAGCATTGTTTTTAACTTGCTTATCAATAAATAAGTACGTTTTGCTTGAAGTAGGCCTGATATCTAGCCTAACTATGCGCATACGCAAACTGTCATACAATTGCTCCCACAAATAACATATCTCTCGAAATAATATAATTTTAACTGCTTTCACTTTGTAAGTTGGAGAGCTGCAATTGAAAAGTTGGCATACCTGTTTCGAATACCGAATGCATGAGTGAATTCAAAAAACAAAAAAAACTCAAAGTTTCGCTCAAGAGAAGAAAGGTGTAAGTAGGGTATAGGAGTAATGGAATCAAAATGAGCGTAGGTTGTTAAATACGAAATAAATTTTACTTTACTTTAAAATCAGAAAATGCTCGTCATCATCTATGTTTCTCTAAAGCTTATTAAGCTAAATATATAATAAACATTATTCGAAAAGTTATTTTGCATGTAAAATTGTATGTAAAGGGTATTTGCCAGTCTAGCACATTCGACTTTTGACATACTAGCTACCTTATGTAGTAAAATAAGTTATTCTTAATTTGGAAAACAATGGGAAAATCTTCAATCTTAGATAGAGCTAGAAATATAAAAATAAGATTAGATTTTATATTAAAATTGTGTATTAAGGGTATTTAGAAGTCGAACAGATTCGTCTATCAACATATTACCTGGATTTTTTAGCAAAATAAGCTATTTTAGAATATATGGAATTCTTATTATATAGAAAAAGTATTTAAAGGGCAAGTACTTCTTTCTACATATTACCTAGCTTATGGAGAAAAAAAATTGTATTCTAGATCAGTAAGAACTCTTATTATAAAAAAATTTTATATGAAGCGTATTTGCTAGTCGAGCACATGCAACTTTTGACATACTATTTGGCCTATGTAAAAAATACGTTATTATTGATAATGGAATAGAAACTTTATTCTAAAGAAATTGTATATAAAGGGTATTAGCTAGTCGAGAAAAATCGTATTTCAACTTACTTCCTAGCTTAAGTTGAAAAATAAGTAGTTCTATATCTAGAAAACTCTTATTATGAAGAAAATGTATATAAAGGGTATTTGCAAGTCGAGCACATCAGTAATTCGACAGATTACCTGCCTTATGTATAGAAAAAACAGTTATTGATAATAATTATAATAACTTATTATAGATCAAATAAACTTCTTTTATATAAAGGGTATTTGCTAGTCGAGCAAGATCGTATTTAAGTAATCGTATAAGTAATTTTATATCTTAGAAAACTCTTCTTATAAACAAAATGTTATTAAAGGGTGTTTGCAAGTCGAACACATTAGTAATTCGACAGAAATACCTGCCTGTTGTATCGAAAAATCAGTTATTAATAATAATTATAATAACTTTTTATAGATCAAATAGATTTTTGTATATAAAGGGTATTTTCTAGTCGAGCAAAATCGCATTTCAACTTGCTAACTATCTTTTGTTGCAAAATAAGTAATTCTATGGCATAGAAAACTTTTTTTATGAAGAAAATGTATATAAAGGGTATTTGCAAGTCGAGCACATTAGTATTTCAACATACTACCTAGCTTTTGTTGCAAAATAGGCAATATTAAATCATAAAAAACTCTTATTATATAAACAATGCATATAAAGGGTATTTGATAGTCGTCTTTCATTTAACACTTACCTGCCATTTATGTGCTTAGCCCGTTACGCTAGCCAAGGTGCTGGCTGAGCTTGCTTCACATATACACACTCGGGTTTGAAGTCAACTCAAGACGTCAGGTGAAACTGCCTACACATGCAAAAGAAAACTCTCCACAGTTAGCCATTGAATTCCACTCAAAAGCGCCAAGCACCTCGACTGCGACGGGCAGTTGGGAGCGTTGGGAGCGGAGAGCCGACAGCAGCTACTCAGTTTTTTTTGCAGTCGCTTCAAGCAAAACAAGATATAGCTACAAGTTGGCAGAGAGCGATCTCCAGTTTGTGTCGAAAGAGTGCGACAAGCTGCGCGCTTAGCTTTAGTTTTGTTTCATACTGGTTGCTCAACGCACGTGCGATTTTCCATAACGGCAACGGCTTAGAAAAATTACAAAAAAAAAATATATAGTAAAAATATTATTATTGCGGCACATTCTTAATGCAACTGCCTCAAAATGGTGGAAACAGCAACAACAACAACAATCACACGAACAACATCGAGCGCAGCGCCCAGCAGCGTTACGCCAACGGCCACGCCCACTGCGGCGCTGGTGCAACGCAACGATGAGACAAGTCGCCTCATTTATAATTTGAAAGTTATTGTCTTCTTAGTGCTGCTGCCATTTGTACTATTTGCCGTTTTCCTCAAACACCTGCTGGACTACCTGTTCGCCTTGGGCGTCAAGGAGAAGGATGTGAGCGGCAAGGTGGCATTGGTAAGCACAGGTGGGGCAATGGCCCACACAACAAAGTGAAGTGAAAACAGTTTATGCACTAGTTATGTGACATGTTCACTCGTCTGTCCTTACGTCCTTCTGTCTGTCTTTCCTTCCGTGGGTTCTTCCGAACGTCCGTCTAGCTGTTTGCATACAAAGCATTTCGCTACTACTCGAGCTAGAGACTTGAAATTTGGCATATATACTCATATATAGTTTCATCTAACAATGTGTTAAGATTTTTGGAATACGCCCAGTGTGGGCGTGGCAAATCGAGAATATATACCAAAGCTAGGGGCTATCTGCCTTTCCATCCGTGGGTTCTTCCGAACGTCCGTCTAGCTGTTTGCATGCAAAGCATTTCGCTACTACTCGAGCTAGAGACTTGAAATTTGGCATATATACTCATATATAGTTTCATCTTACAATGTGTTAAGATTTTTAAAATACGCCCAGTGTGGGCGTGGCAAATCGAGAATATATACCAAAGCCAAAGGCTGTCTGTCTTTCCTTCCGTGGGTTCTTCCGAACGTCCGTCTAGCTGTTTGCATGCAAAGCATTTCGCTACTACTCGAGCTAGAGACTTGAAATTTGGCATATATACTCATATATAGTTTCATCTAACAATGTGTTAAGATTTTTGGAATACGCCCAGTGTGGGCGTGGCAAATCGTGAATATTTACCAATGTAAAGCTAAAGGCTTGGCAAGTGATATACATGCTTTTATATAGCATTGCCAATGTCAAGTGTCAAGGTCATATAGCTACGCCCATTGAGGGCGTGGAAAAGTGCAAAATAAGCTCTATAGAACTATTTTTTTTTGGTTTTTGCTTAAAAATTTCTAAAGATTTTTTGTGGATTTTTCAGAGCAAATTAGATTTCTAAGCTAAATCGAGTAATATGAGTATTTATATATACCTAATTAATCTAATTAATATAAATTAATTAGAATAACGGCACTTAGTTTTCTTTTACCGTTTTTCACTTGCCTCATGTCATGTAGTTCAACGAATGGGTGCGGCTCGCTTGCGTCGCATCGCCAAGCACTTTTCTTTCTATAAAAACAAATATGCGTACCTAAAATAGTCAACTGGTTATGTACACAAGTATGTATGTATGTATATATGTACATATATGTATGATGTGTACCCTTGTTTGGATGCTACTGATATTTGAATAGCAGTAAACTTATTGTTTTTATGGTATGCAACCTACGTTTATTAATACACACACACTCACACACATCGTATATACTTGGACTTAGTTCAAGTCAATTGAACGTTACGGCAAGGTCAAGACATCTGCCAAAAGCTGATGCATGTATGTCACCATGTATGTCTGTAGTCTAAAGAAGCATTCCAAATATGTGGTATAGATATATTTAAATTTGGTTTTTGTGTTGTTGTTTTTTTTTATTAAAATTCCATTCAAAGCTGTAGGTGTAGCTGGCGGGTATGCGTCATTAAAGCGCAGTTCGTTCCATGCTCCGGCAGGCGGTTACACAGATACTCGGCTTCACCCACACCAATGCGCAAACAAACAGGTTTATTCTGCTAAAAAGATTATTAACTTCACTTTTGTTTTCTTTCTTTTTATTATTTACTAAAATTGATGACGTTTGCGATATGGCGCGCTGTCTTGTCAACAAGAAATGAGAAAATGAAGATAACAAGATAAATATACATATAATAAAAAAAAAATAGAGCGTTAGTTTGCACATGCCGAAGCTTGTATACCCTTAAAAGTTGGAAAATTATGTCTAAATGGAAAAAAAAGATTTTTCAGCTAAAATGATGTTTCGAACCGATCAGAACTATGGCAGCTATATGATATAGTCGTCCGATCAAAATATACAGTTTGAGGTAGATAGTGTTGAAACTTCCAGATTCAGTTAGACGGTCGGATGGACATACTTAAGGATTGACATACGGACGGACGGACACACATATGGGCGGACGGTGGGGCGGATATATACATATATGGACGGACATATATATTGATGGACAGATATATGGACAAAAGGACAAACGGATTCAGTGAGATGGTCGAATGGACTTAAGAATGGAAACTCGGACAAACAGTCGGCCGGACAGATATATGGATGGACAATTGGAACAGATATATGGACGGCAGGACAGACATATAGGAGGGATTCAGTTAAATGGTCGGACAGACATATGTAAGGATAGGCATACGAACGGACGGACATATATATGGACGGACAGTCGGCTGGACAGACGGATGGATAGGCATATGGAAGGATAGATATATGGAGGGAAATATGGACTGACATATATATTGATGGACAGATATATTGACAAAAGGACAGGGGAATAGACATACAGACGGATTCAGTTAGATAGTCGGACGGACATAAGTAAGGATGGAGATACGGACGGACTGTCGGCTGGACAGATATACGGACGGACAGAGGGAAGGGTAGACATATGTACGGATATATGGGGGATAGATATATGGACGGACAGGCGTCCGGACAGATGTATTCACGAATAGTCGGACGGATAGATATATGGACGGAAGGACAGGCTGAAAAACATACAGACGGATTCAGCTAGGTGGCCGGTCAGACATTTGTAAGGATAGGCATACGAACGAAGGACAGTTATATGAACGGACAGTCGGACGAACAGACGGCCGGATAGATATATGGAAGGATATATATATGGACGGACAGTCGGCAGGAGAGACATATGGATGGATAGTCTGACGGACAGATGTGTGGATGGAAGGACAGGCGAACTGATATATATGGACGGACGAATGGGTAGACGGACAGATGGACGGACTGGCAAATGGACTAAGGGACAGACGGACAAGCGGGTGGACAGGGACGGACTGACAGACAGATATAGCTATTTAAATATTTTTTACATACATATATATGGACGGACGAATGGGTAGCCGGACAGATGGACGGACTGGCAAATGGACTAAGGGACAGACGGACAAGCGGGTGGACAGATGGACAGGGACGGACGGACAGACAGATATAGCTATTTAAATATTTTTTACATACATATATTATATATATATACATATATATATGCTGATCAAAAATATATTTACTTTATGTTGCAAATGTTAGACCTAAATTTATATGCCCTTTGTGCTAGGGTATAAAAAGTAAATGAAGATACGAAGATAAGTACTTCCTCATCTCACGTATAAAAATTGTTGTTTTGTAAATATTGCGTTTGCTGTGTTTTTCAAAAGCCTTACTTCTAGAATATGCATATATATATATACATATATACTTTATGTGTGTGCATACACATATGTGTATACATATGTATATATATATAGATTAAGTGTTCAATTACAGTCCGACCTATGGGGGTCACGTAATTTTAATTACGGACAAGATTCACTCAATTATTGCAAATATGCCGAACGTTAAACATAATCAGTTTTTAGATATTTATGCATGTGTGTGAAAACACACACACACACACAGACAGAGAGACAGAGAGACATATGTACAGCAGCTGAGTAGCTCATTGTTTGCAAATAAAGCCAATTAATTTGTACTAGTTTGTATAATGAGAGCTTTAGGGCATTCATAATGCAGATGTACATACATATGTATGTGGAGTGCTTAAACTACATTCATATAAGCACCTCTGAATGATTATAAATCATTTAATTGAATATGCACTTCCAGGTGACAGGCGGCGGCAGTGGTTTGGGTCGGGAAATTTGTCTGGAGCTGGCAAGGAGAGGCTGCAAGGTGGCTGTTGTGGACGTCAACTCTAAAGGCTGCTACGAGACGGTGGAGCTGCTATCTAAGATTCCCCGTTGCATGGCGAAGGCATATAAGGTGAGTGTTATTTGCAGTATTCAATATGGCTTTAATCATTATCTGTTTTCATTTGTAGAATGACGTCTCGTCGCCCCGGGAACTGCAGTTGATGGCTGTTAAAGTGGAAAAGGAATTGGGACCTGTGGAAATTCTCGTCAACAATGCTTCCCTGATGCCAATGACATCGACGCCGAATCTGAAAAGCGATGAGATCGACACTATCTTGCAGCTCAACCTGGGCTCCTACATTATGGTAACTGATAGACAAATTGCCAAATGTCATTTGGAAACTCAATTTCTATTGTCAATTTTAGACAACAAAGGAATTTCTGCCCAAGATGATTACACGAAAATCAGGTCACTTGGTGGCAGTCAATGCATTGGCAGGTGAGTGCAAATCAGTAAGAACTTAGCAGTCGGGCGTAACAGATTTCCCAATACTCCCACATGTTATTAAGAAAGCTAATTTGAATCATAAATAGATGTTTTTTGGATGTCGAATATTATGTGTATGTCTATCAGTATATAAAATATTCTCAGAAAATTTGCTGATCCTAACTCTAAAATTGTGGAAGATATAGTTTTTTTTTTTCGATTTGCGATGACTCTAAGAATATTAGACTCTATATTATATTAGAAATTTTGTCAATTTATAGAGAAGGTCAACAAATATAAAGCTTTTACTGTTTTGCCACGCCTCTAATAGGTGCAGCTTAATAAAAAAGATAGTTTTATCTGGAGGATTGATCTTTTCTAATGTAGAATTCAATTTTTAAGGTTATAGCTCTCATAGTGCTTTTAAATATTATATAATTTATAATAAATACCTTATAGATACTCCACTTTTTATCGATCTATAGAGAAGGTCAACTGTAACCGATCTGCTGAACTAAGACTTACTACACGCCTCCGAAGGGCTTAAATATTTTAATCAAACTTTAAAATTCGTCCGGCTACGGGAGATGTCCGCCTGCTGGAGCTGTCCGCGGCTAGAGCTTTCACTGTATATATCTCGCCTATATACGCTATATGCACCATATATTTTTGCCTGCGGTTTGCCTACACGAGCTTATATTTAAAATTTCTTGTTTCAATATTAAATAATAGAAAATATATTTGGAAAAGTTTAGGTAGTTTCTGATTTAACAGTTCGTCAGTTTGGATACAAACCCAAACTCTTTATAAGACTAGGGTATACATTGAGTATATGTTCAAAGTTTCAAGACTCTAAGTAGATAGAAAGACGAATTTGCGGCAAGCCAGCTAAAACTAATATACTCATTTCATTTCGTGAAAAAGTATGAAAAGTAATTCATTTCAATTCGATTTCATATAAAGGTCTGATATCGCTTCCTGGCGCTGGCATCTATACAGCAACAAAATATGGCATTATCGGCTTTATGGAAGCTCTGCGCTCGGAGCTGCGTCTCTCCGACTGTGACTATGTTCGCACAACCGTGGCCAATGCCTATTTAATGAAGACCAGCGGAGATTTGCCGCTGCTCAGTGATGCGGGGTATACTTCAATCGAATATTTCTTTTTTTGTCAATTCCATTAATAACTAACTTCTTTGTAGAATATCGAAAAGTTATCCCGGCCTCTCTACTCCGTACGTGGCTGAGAAAATCGTTAAAGGTGTGCTGCTGAATGAACGTATGATATATGTGCCTAAAATATTTGCACTCAGCGTTTGGCTTTTCAGGTAAGTTGAAAAAAAATCCTTTAATTTTGGAACTGCAATTTTTTGTAAGCTTTTTCATTTTCTTTCTAGATTACTGCCCACAAAATGGCAAGATTTTATGCTGCTGCGATTCTATAATTTCGATGTACGCAGCGCACACTTGTTTTATTGGAAATGAAAACATCATTTAACTAGCTGATATAGCAGTTAAAAATAGATACTTTAGGAAACATTTTTAATGTAAGATTTGCAAATTATTTATTTATATAAAGCGAAATCGAATAATACTAATGTTTGTTCTTTAATTTTATAAAAATTAGTTTTTTATTTCTTTATTTCTAGGAATTTTCTTTGTAGAAGAAGAATTGGTAAAAAATAGAGGCCCAGGCTGTATATACACTAGCGAATTTAAAATGTTGCCTTAATGCACAGATTTCATTTTCAAGGTTTTCCTTACTAAAATGATTTTTTTAGTTGATGAATGGTAGCTATATGATATAGTCATCCAGTCGGAATGATTCTAAGATATGCAAAGTCGGTAGTGAGAAGAAACGTGTGCAAAACCAGACAAACTGAGGGACGTTTGAACGGACGGAGGGACGGAAGGACTGACAGACGGAAAGACAGATGAAAGGATTGACGAATTGGAGGATATACTGACTGAAGGACGGACGGACTGACGGAAGAATGGAGGGACGGAAGGAAGGAAGAACGATCAGACGGACGGAAGGCCTGACGGACGGATGTCGAACGGATTGACGAACGGAAGTATATATGGACTAAAGGACGGACGGGAGGATGGGCGGACGGACGGACTGACGGAAGAATGGAGGGACGGAAGGACTGACGGAAGAATGGAGGAAGGACGAATAGACGGAAGGACTGACGGACGGAAAGACGGATGAAATGATTGACGGATGGGAGGATATACGGACTGAAGGATTTAAGGACGGGAGGATGGGCAGATGGACGGACGGAAAAATGGAGGCACGGAAGGAGGAACGGACGAACTGACTGGCAGGTGGACGTGACTATATAAGCTCAGCTCGTGCTGTTGATCAAGTATATATTTATTCTATACACTAGTAGTTCTATAGTCTTAAGAGTTATAGTAACTAAGACAAACACAAATTATCATTCTAGTCAGCCCGTAATTCCTTTTACACAAAGAGTTACAGCTATAATTTAGTTTAAAAAAATTGTTTTTAATTTATAAGATGAGGTTAAGAATGCTTAAACAGCTTTAGTGGATATCACATGAATATATCTTGAATGGCTTGAAAGGCTGTGCTTCATCTTTAAACTCGAAGCACGATTTTATACGAAAGTTTTTAATTTGTTATAATCAAAGCATGCTTAAATACTTTTTGGAACAGATGATCATAATTTCCTACTGACATTGTATATATTTATGATCTTTGATAACTGCTAATCACATACTTTCAAAACTGGTTAACACATATTTATATGTTTATGTTTTATCATCAAATATAAATAAAAATATAAATTTAATAAAAAATTTTTGGAGCTTAGCAAGAGTTTAGAAGGCGAACACGAACCTAGTCTTATCGATAGCGAAATCTGATAATGATCGGATCGAGAGGCTCTTGCAATAGCTATACTGACAAGCTGCCCACTTTTTCTGCGTGTTTATATCTTATTATTGTTGCTTCAAAATAATCAACTAATACACGATCTCTAGTCTGTTAAGTAGTAACTAGCAGTAGCAGCAATATATCCCAGAAGACTATAAGAATAAGTAGGCAGCACCGACAAATATATAGCTTAAGGGTCGACTTTTATGTACACAAGTAGTCGTAGTCGGAGCTGCAACTCAGTAGTAAATTCTAATTTCAATGCATTTTATTACATTTGGAAGACCCCAAAGGAAGACCCCCAGCACCTGACGACACAAGAGCACACACACACACTCACACATTGAGACACCCCTACTGCAGAAGGCGCTGCGCATGCGTAGCTGCAGTGTTCCATAAATAAAAGGGACTAATTACTTATGTGCTAGGGTTACAATTACAGTCGGCATTCGGGAAGATGCATCGACTGTTTAATAGCTGACTTTATAGTCTATATATGCTGTGTTGCCCCCGCGAAGTTGTCTGTTCGCCAGGTTCATCGATTTCTTCTTGTTAATGTGTGTATATATATATGAGTAGATCCAAAACATTGTTTGATTTGCACTGTTTTCGGAATTTTGTTTATTGTTTTTGTTAGTGGTTGTCATCCTCCTCCTCCGCTGCCTCTTGCCAGCTCCCATCACATGTGCACTGGAGCTCAGCTAAGTGAGGCGAAGACATGTCATGCTCTGTGGCGCTCCATGTGGTCTAGCTATCCGTTCAATATGCAGTTAAGCTGTCTTTGATGTTTTCTATGCTGTCTGATAAAGAATTATTTTATATATAACCTGTAGTGATAGGTTTTAGAAAAGTATAACTGTGCAAATAAAGATGATTATGTGGTCTCTAAGAGGTCTCTATATACATCGATTATAACGAACAAAAAATTCCATAGAACTAGCTATATCAAAACTTCAGGCTTGCGTATATCTAGTTATTTGTTTAATTTTTATTCATTTATAAACATTCTTTTATTATTATTAAATTTTTTTGACAATAGTTTAATTGATTTTTCTTATGTATTTTTAAAATTCCTAAATATATTTTTATTATCATTAAGTTTTTTATTTCCAATTGTTTACAATGATTTATTTATGTTTTTATAAAATTCTTAAAACTTCTGTTATAATTAAGTTTTTTTTTCATTATTCAAATTGATTGCTTTAGGTTTTTATAAAATTCTTAAAAATTCTTTCCATTATTTATATAAAATTCTCAAATATTATTTTATTTGAATTATTATTCTTCTTCTTCTTTTATTATCATGAAGTTTTTTTCCCATTATTTAAATTGATTTCTTTTTGTTTTTTAAAATTCTTCAAAAACCTTTCCATTCATTAAATTGATTTTTTACGTATTTATAAAAATCTCAAATAAATTTTTATTATTTTTTATACTTTTTCCCATTAGTCCCATGTATGTATTTATAAAATTCTTAAATATTCTTTTATTTCATTAAGTTTCTTTCCCCAATATTTTAATTGATTTCTTTTTTTTTTTAAATTCGTTCCATTATTTAAATTGATTTTTTATGCATTTTAATTAAAATTTTTTTCCCATTAGTTAAGTTGATATTAAAATTGATATTTTATGTGTTTATAAAATTCTTAAATATTCTTTCATTATCATTAAGCTGTTTTCCAATTATTTAAATTGATTTATTTTCATTTTTATAAAATTATTGAAAATTCTTTTATTATCATTAACATTGTTTCACATTATTTAAACTGATTATTGAAATTGATTTATTTTATGAATTTATAAAATTCTCAGATATTTTTTGTATCATTATTCAGGGTTTTTCCAATTATTTAAATTGCATTTTTATGCATTTGAAAAATTCTCAAAAATTCTTTTTATTATCACTAAATTTTTTTTCCCATTTTTTTATATTATTTATTTAAATTGATTTATTTATGTATTTATAAAATTCCTTAATATTCTTTTACTTTCATGCAGTTCTTTTCTTCCATTATTAAAATTCTACTCTTTATGCATTTATAAAATGCTCAAAAATTCTTTTACTTTCATTTATTTATTTTTCCATTATTTAAATCATTCCTCAAATCTCAGTCCCCCGAAAACACAATTCCTTTTGCGCCTGCAATATTTTCATTTCCACTTGTCAAAATGTCAACCCGAAATAGAGTATTTATGATTTTATTATGCGTAAAACATGTCTCTGTTTTCTGAACTCTAAAAACGAACGCTCCAAAAATAGCCACAAAATATGCAGCGAGGCAAACGGTAAAAGAATCAATTTTTGGCCCCATACTGCGGCTGCATTTGTTTTTGTGTACACACGTTTCAATTATTATGCGGGCAAGGTGACAAAGGGTTAAAGAACACTTGAGGGAAACTTTTCTCTTTTGATAATGAAAACAAAGTTTTCAAAAATTAATTACTTGGTTAGGTACGTATTTCATTAAAGTACAGTCAGTTGTTATGAGTATAAGGATAAATGCTTTAAGAGGTTTAATTAAAACAAGTTAGAAAACCGCATAATAATCGATCTAGGTCTAAAAACAGCTCAATTTATTACATTATGTATGTGTTCCCATTAGCCACGCTCCAGTCTATCTGTAGAGGATTTTAACTGTGATTAGCTTGCAAAGCTCGGTGAATCTAGATCTAAAACTGTGATATTATTGACTTAAATAACTTTTTATCGAATCTTTACAGTTTTTTAGCTGTAAAGCTGTCGTTTTTCCTGAGTTTCCAGGAAAAGTGACACTTTATTAGACAAAACCTCTAAATTGCAAGTCTCTAGCTGCATGCATACAGGCGGAGGATGCGACAGACGGATGGGCAGATGGACGGAAAGTCGAATGGACTTGCAGACGGACGGATATGGTTTGACAGACGGACGGATAGCCGAATGGGCAGAAAGACGATAATTGCATAAAACCAATATAGTCTTTTTACCTTATAAGCGAGTGTAAATATGAATATTAGTAAACGAAGCGCCAGGTTGTCAATTTGAGATAAAATCTGAGTGCGTTTGTATATATTTATAAATATCTTTATATAGTATGTTTCACAGCAGATCTTAATTAACAGTTAGAAAATCATTACTTATGATTTCTAGATGATTCAGCACTAATTTCAGTACAACTTAATCTTGTAATTGATGAACGATGGTTATTTTGGTAAAAGGTAAAAGACTCAAGATAACTGTAGTCGGATATGCATATCAACACTTACCCATGCCATCGAGTAAGCTTAGAAGAAGTTTCCACGAAATTATTTTGCCAATTTGTATGCACCTCTACGAATTCGGCTGTATTAAGTTTGGAAACAGAAAACTGTCTGAACACGTGAACACGTAAAATTACTTAAATTTACTTTAAATTAAGTTATGTTTCTTGAAAAGAATCGAAATTCTATTTGAATTGAATTTCTATTTTATTCCCATTTAATCCACAAATTTTAGCAGATTTTTCTAAATATTTTTATGTTAACACTTAAAAATTTTAATAAACTTCTTGTTGAATAACAATCATGAAATAAACTTAAATTAAAAATTAAAATTATATCTCTAGCATGCTTGGTTTGCAAGTTCAACCTATTCAATTGACGCGCGTTGTACACATTTCTATGATATTTTGATGTAACCCATTAGCTCACAGTTCACTAAGCATATCCATATGAAGCCGAACTATTCTTATTTAGGTGCTTGAACCGAAGTTAATAAACATTATTTACGCCTTCCTGCAAGACTCATAAAAAAAGGAAAAGCAAAGCAATCCTTACACAAACACTGACAGGCTGAACAGGAGCTGTGCCAGCTGTGTTTTTCCAAAAAGAAGAGGAAGAAATATCCTTGCAACAAGCCACACATTTCAAACTGTTAAATTATGACATGGAATTGTCAGTTCAAGTGGCATTTTTCTGGTGTTGCGTGAGAAAATGTTATCCTTGCAGTTGCAGTTGCATTTGTGTGTTGCATTTGTGTGTTGCAGTAGCAGTTGCTACCAGTGTCTGTCCTGCTGTCGGTATCAGGTTGCTAAGTAGTTGTTGTTTTTTCTTCAGCTAATTTATTTACTTGGCTTTTTTGTAAACTGAAACATATGTTTATAGTCAACTGTTGTAGCTAGATGCGACAGGATCTTCTACTGTTGTCTCTTTGAGATCCTGTGCGATATTGCAGCTTCCCGTGACCTGCTTTAGCACTTAAAAATGGTGTTGACAGCCGCGCTGAGAAATTGCCTCACCCTTTATGCACTACATATTTTTTATGAAAATTGAAAATGGAAAAGAAAAAGTAATTAACATTAGCATTTTAGAAGCACTCCTGCCTAACACTCTGCATTTCAGCTGCAACATCTGCTAAGGCGTGGGAAAAGTCTTTCAATCAAGCAGATTCGACAGGGCGTTTTAGAACAATATCATTGCTGTTAAGGAATTTTGAAGACAGGCTTAAGGCAAGGTAGAAAAACTCAAAGAAGTTTCTAACCATATATTTCTTATCTTCTGACGACTTTATGTAGAAAATCTTTAATAATTTTCCAAATACAAATCAATCTTTCGGGAACTTGCGAAAAACAGATTTTAAGATTTCAGAAAAAAGAGAAAAATTTTATCATCACACATCTTTTATCTCAGATTTCAAGATTTCAACGCAGAAAAAGTAGAATAATTTTTATATCAGACATCATTTTCTTCCAGAACTTGCTAAAAACGGACTTTAAGATCTAGAGGTTGAAAACCCTGAAGAATTTTCTAATCAAATATCTCTTTTCTCATGAGAAATTGCTAAAAGCATCCAAATATACTCGTAAGAGTGTGATCGAATTTTTAAACTATGAAATTTGCTATTCAACAAGATCAAGGTTTTAAGGCAGAAAAAATCTGAAGAATTTTCCAGTTAGAAATCAATTTTCTCTTGGGAAGTTGCTAAAACCGATTTTAAGATCTTAATTCAGAAAAACTTAAATATTTTTCTAATCACATATATATTTTTTTTTCTTTTGAGAGCTTGCCAAAAACAGACTTTAAGATCTTAAGGCAAGAAAACCTGAAGAATTTTTTAATCAAATATATAAAGTAATCTTGACAAATTGCTAAAAGCAGACAGAGGTTTCAAGGCAGAAAAAACCTGATGAATTTTCTATTCTCATAAGTAAGTAATCAATATATATCATAAACACAATCAAGTAAAAGGCATAAATACTAATGATTAATATACAAATTGAACTGAATCACTGAGAGATATCAAGGCTCTTATAGCAATGTCTCTATGCAATCTGTGAAATGCGGTAAGCTACCTAAGTAACAAAGAAAAAGGCAGCTGCGACGCTTGAAACCATTTCAAGCACTCGAATAAGTGCGTGGAGATAAATGTGTGTACTCGAATCATAAATGGATTTATGCTGATGCTGGAGCACCTTGCATATATGGTTTGATGAGGACTTCCATATAAGCATAGCAGTACTGGCATGAAGGCAAGTAAGAATGCTCTAAACGGGAATGCCAGACTACAAGATCTCCTGCACAAATAATCTTTTCAAACTGTATTTAACTACATATATAATAGATCTAAATAAATTTAGACTAGAAAAAAGAATAAAGAATATGTTCAGTGTTGCCATTTCAGCCTTTTTTAGGACAGATCTGTCCTTTTTTTTTTTGTCTAGCCGGAAATGATGTTTAACACCCATTGTTCTGAAATCTGTCCTTTATTAATTTTTTTGATTTCTAATTGCAACTTTTTTAAATCGTTGAATGTAGTTGAATCGGCCTAATAATCATCGTACCACCACTGAAAATGTATTAGAATTGAGATAGTAGGTTACCGACTTATGATATATCGAGCTTTAGCGATATGGCGCCTGCTGCCATAATTACGAGATGCCAGAAAAATACTTAAAACAAGTGGGCACAGATCAAGTTTATATGGAATCAAGTCTATGTATATATATTAAAAGTTTAGTTTTTAAACTAAAAATAGTTGTTCTGTATTCTGTCCATTTTTAAAAAAGGTTTGCCTTTTTTTCTTCCTTTTTTTCCCCTGGCAACACTGAATATGTTAGCAATGAAAAAAAAATTTCTGTGGGAAAAAATGAATTTATATTTACAAGGGGTTCAAGATTGACTGCAAATTGAAAATATAATCTCCCTGTCATTATTTACACTTCAAAAATTATGGTTTTAGTATATATATAAAAAAATATATTTAAATAAAAATTTGAGTACCATCCAAAAATTTAAAAAAAATCTGATACAACAATATACTACTGTCATTAAACCTATATTCCATACTCCCTTGACCCATATAGCATTCTTACTACCAGGTGAGCTATTTATACGAGGCATGCAATTAAAATTAAATACATATTCATTTGCACTTTTTCATTGGACTTTGATTTAAGCCCGAGCGATTAAGTTTCATTAATCTTAGAGCTGGTTTTACGTATACTCAAAATGTTGTTAGCACTCCAAACAGTCGCATTGTGAATACCTAACTATATGGAACTATACAGCCTGATAAATTTATAGTGAATTATGCCGAGTTGTACTACTTTGGATGAGCTGCAAGCCGCACTTGCTGTGATGGTGCTGATTTTCGCAAGTCCTCTATTAGTTCTGGCTGCTGTGCTCTTCGGAATAGCACAAACTATACATAGATGCTTGTTTAAGTCAAGTAAAAGTTTAAAAGGCGAAGTGGCTTTGGTAGGTCCACTGAGAGAAATGGAACAAACTGCTATATTTATGTACTCTGAACTCATTGCAAATTAGAGTTCACAGTGGAATAGTTTTGTGGCGTGACTGATTTTAAAAACTGTAGATATATTATTGATTTGAATACAGAGTTGTTCGCCTGTTTGCTATTTATCTCGAGAGTTAAATGAGCTAGAAACTTGAAATGATTCATCCATCTTTGGTTCAGATAGTTCAGAGTTTTTTCGCTACAGAACTTCACTTCTTAGAGCATGTCTCTCACGTTCTGAAAGCTAGAGTTACCAAAATTTGCATATGTTTTTTTTTTAAGTATATACAATTTTGATTTTTTTCATATTTTGCATGCCAACTTTGACTTCGACAAAATCAAATAAATTGTAGTTCAGTTGCGAATATAGTCAATTAATAAAACAAGTTGCCTTTTTTAGATCTATATACAGTAATAAGAGTAACTTGAGATTCACTGTGGAAAATTTTATTGAAATTCGTTAAGAAATGAGGGAGTTATAAAAGAAAATGTGTATGGTGTTATGGGCAAACGTGAGCACAAGTCTCTAGCATAGGAGTTTTTACATAAATATACATATATATATATATATATAAATATGTACATATTCGTACATATATACATATATATACAAATGCATGCATTTTGGAATGCAATTAACAGAATACCTGATTTTCAAGTGCTTAAGTCGCGGAATAGAACGAGATAGTTAAATGTTGTCTAGCATCTAGACTCTAGCTTATGGAGAGACGATATTTTATTCTTGAATACTATTTTTTATATATTATGTAATTGTAGAGAGTCGAGTTTGAATCCTAAAGAAGGCGTTAAAAAAAATGTTGAATAATATAAAATTGATTTATTTTCACTTGAATATAATATAATTATAGGGAGCCAAATTCAAATCAAGAGCAGAAGGATGACATATTTTTGAGATACAATTGAAACGAGTTCGAATCATAAAAAATATTTAGGAATATTTAGGAAGAATTGAGTGACGAATTCGAATCGTGAAAAGAAAGATTGCATATTTATGAGATATCATAGAAACTAGTTCGAATCATGAAGAAGGACTGTATATTATGTGATTGTAGAGACTGAGAGTTTTGAAGAGGAAATGCATATTTATGTGCTTGTTGAGAGAAGAGATAGAATCTTGAAGAAGAATTGAGTGACGAATTCGAATCCTGAAGAGATTGCATATTTATGTGATAAGAGCGAACCAAGTTCGAATCACGAGGAATGATTGTATATTATGTGATTTTAGAGAAACGACTTCAAATCCTGAAGCAGGAATGTTTAAAAGAAAATGGAAAATTAAAAAAATTGAAAATTGATTTTTTTCAATAGCTCTAATCTGATGTAATCGTAGAGTGGAATTCGAATCGTGAAGCGATAGATTGTGAAACGAGTTCGAATCATTAAGAAGTACTGTAGATTGTACAGAGACAAGCTTGAATCTCAAAGAGAAGGATTTGCTTATTAGGTAGTTATAGAGAAAAGAGTTAGAAACCTAAAGATGGAATGCTTCTTTTTTATTTTCCACCTTTAGCTATTGTATAATTAAGTACTTAATTTGTATATGTGTAAGTGTGCTTTAGTGCATGAAAGCATATGCAGATATGAACAGAAATGCTTGCAATATCAATTCGCCAACTACAGGGTATCTTCTATTCGCGCATACCCTACGCTGCGAACTTTGAGAAACTCATGAAATCAGCTTCAACACGCTATTATTATATATAATTTTAATTAGAGCTAAAAAAGTTTATAGATAATTACAGATCTCTGCTTTTAATTTAGATGTAATTTGTTGAATGTGTGAATATATTGGCATTTTTTATTATTTATTACAATAATATATATTTTATATATAAATATATACTTTAGATATATATACTTTAGATTATATATGTGTATATATATATATTATTTGATTTACAGGTAACAGGCGCTGGTCACGGACTTGGACGCTTTATAGCACTGGAGCTGGCCAAATTGGGCTGCCACCTGGCCATAGCTGATATCAATTTGGCTGGAGCTGAGGAAACAGTTAAGCAAATCACTGAGAATTTTACAGTAAACGCCAAGGCCTATAAGGTAGGACAAACTGAGTATTTTGCTGGTTTCAAATATAATTTTAAAACTTTCTCTAGGTGAATGTTGCTAGTTACGACGAGGTTAAGAAATTGAAATCAAATATTAACAATGATCTGGGACCCGTTACGATTCTGGTTAATAACGCAGGTGTGCTTTTGCTAGACAATTTAATGGAGCCTGAACCAAAGGACGTTCAGCGATTGATTGATGTGAATCTCACATCTCATTTTTGGGTAAGCAAAAGATATGGGAACTATAACTTAGGTAAGCTTTACCTTAACCTATTTTTTCCATCAGACAAAAAGCATATTTTTGCCCACCATGAAGCAGATGAACAAAGGACATATTGTCAGCATAAGCTCCATCTCTGGTAAGTTTAAATATTCTGTGTATTGTGGAGACATATTTATACCCTTGTAAAAAGGGTATATTAGGTTGGCCAGAGGTTTGCAACGCACAGAAGAAAGCATCTCCGACCATACAAAGTATATATATACTTGATCAGCACGACGAGCTGAGTTGGTATAGAACTGTTCGTCTGTCTATATTCTATAGCTCCCATAGGATAGACAGGTTTTAAGAATAGTTTTTGTTGGAAGAAGTTTGTCGCTATTGAAGTCTTAGACTTTAAATTTGGAATATATACCAGTGTATCCTACCCACATTAAAAAATATAAAGTATATATAGTTTTGCCCATTGGGGGCGTGGCAAATTGCGTAAAACTATGTATTCAACAGTTTAAGAGCTAGACTATTCAAATTTGGTAATTCGACTATTGTTGATCTCCCCTTTAGATCATAAAAAAGTTATATTTCCACGCCCATGGCGTGGAAAATCGGGAAGTCTATCTAGTCTATCTAATATTTTGGGAATTATTTGAGCCAGAATCTTGATACTTAAAACATATATTTGTATGAACCAATGCCATACAAAAACATATAGTATATAAAGCTACGATCAATAGCATGTCAAATCGGTAAAAAAATACAATTTTCTACAATTTTTAAGTTGAGTTCCAAAAATTAGTAGGTCCTTCAATCTTGATCTATTCTTAGCAAATCAGAAAAACAACACCTATATCCTATAAGGGTATTACCAAACCTAGGCAGTCTCGAAGTTACCCTTTTCCTTAGTTTATATTTTTAATATTTCCCTTTATAGGCATCTTACCCATACCCTATAATAGTGCTTATACTGCCTCCAAATTTGGTGTCAGAGGACACATGAACGCGTTGCGCTTGGAGTTGGCCTTCGAGAGGCAGCGAAATATTCATGTGTGCACCGTTATGCCTTGGTTCCTCAAAACCAACGATGAGGTCTGCGAGTTGGCCAAAAAAGTATACTTTGAAGATTTCTATCCCGTGATAGCGGGAGACGACGCTGCTCGCCGCATAGTTCAGGCCATGCTCAATGGCGAACGGGAAATTATTCTGCCAGGCTGCGTATCCATCATTTATCGTATCTTATTGTAAGTTTTTATTAGAATATTATAATAATCTTTTTAAATTTAAACTTCTTTTTTACAGTCTTCTACCTATCAGCTGGCAAGAAAGTATATTTTTATTGATGTCAAAGAAACAAATTAATAGTTTTTATAAATTGTGAGCCTAAATTTGGTTTTTTAATTTTTTGGAACAAAATATAATTTCACAATGGAAAAGTTTCTATTTGAACTTCTGCTAATACTGATTTTCTCAAGTAATAATACTATAATTTCTGAAGTGCACTTAGCTAGAAAACGTAATAAAATCTATGATAGATATTATAATAATAAGAATAAGTTTTCAAATTTTTTCAAAACTATTTTTTCAGTCTTCAACTAATTTTTATTAAAATTTTTAAGAGATCAAATTTTTTTATATTTTTAATTTTTTATTTTTAAAGCCTGTAGCTGATTATATTTTTAATAAAAATCCATTTAAGATAGCATAGCTATTCGAATCCTCTCAGTTTCACACTAAAAACATCTTAAGCATATTCTGAAAATCACTTTAACTTAACTAAAAGTTGTTATTATATTATATAAAGTCAAAGTGATTTTCTTTTTCCGCTGCAACCGCATTTTCATACGAAAATATTTCCGTTTTGTATTTTTTCTCTTTCAGCTGGCAGCATTAATGCAACACACATTAAGAAAAATGTTCTCGGCCCCTCCATTGCCAGCTGCATTTATAATCACAAAAGAGCTTTATGGTTTAAAATATATATATATATATATATGTATATATATATATATATATATATATATATATATATATATGCGCTGTGGCTGTTAAGCTACCTTCGAAGGGCGTTACGTATTCACGGAGACATCCTTAACTGTTTGACATATAAAAATTTTATTATGGAAATGATTTGCCTGTTTGACATTTTCACTACGTTCAGGGTATATAAACATCATACATAACCACACATTTCTATTTATGATGTTCTGAATAACTTGAAGATTTATGACCAAGAATTTCAACTTCTTATAAATATTCTATGTCTGCAATTTGTGATGCCAGAGAAGATTTTTAGCTATATCAGATCCGACGCCCATCTCTAGTTAAGATAAGTTAATTTCTTACGACTCGAAAACAAGCAATTTTTTAACTTTAAGAAACGTGGACATGGACACGGACAATGCAGTTCGAACTTTGAAAGTCCTACCTTATTGAGATCTATTTTTTCAGCTTCCAAAATAGGGCGGGGGCTGCCTATTTTATATAATAATATGATCCATTCCAAAAAAAAACCTCACTCAATTTTAAAAGACTGATTTTATATGACTGTAGCTCGAGTTAACAAAGACATATTTTCGGATAAAATATATTTTTTGTCTCGAACGGTTCACTATTATCGATTTGCAATTAAAATATTGAGTTCTAGTTATTATATTCGATAAAAATTATAAAGTTTTAGCTAAAACTTGGTGCGATTACTAAATCTTCAATTTTTCAAATTTGTATGAGTGTCACTAGGTCATATGATATTTAAAAAATATATAAAATATTATTGTCCAGACTTGTTGGGATACCTATATTCAATATTTCATACAATGTTTATGGAGAGCATCACAATGTTTGAAAATTTGTCATGATTCACGAAAGATCTTAAACTAAACGTTCTTTTAAAAATTGAAATATATTCTTGATTTGCCATGGAACCTAGGATAGTATATATATAGTGTATAGTGTATATATCTCAAGGGGTATCTATTTCAATTTTCAAATATCTAGTTTCAATATTGCTATAAATAAAAGCTTTCATGTTTTAAAAGATATTTTAGCTCCCGATGGGGCATATTCAAAAGAGTATTATTACAATATTTATGCAAGAGTATATGTTCTTAATTCCAAGTCTCAGCAGATGGACAGACGGACAGATATAGTACTTGCACTTCTGTGAGCATTTCCTAGAAATGTTGCCCTTTCACATTTATTTCCTTTAATTAAAACATAATAAATATCCCCAACTGCCATAAGTCCATATTACCGAACTGTTAATGATGCATATATGTGTGACATGTGTGTGTGTGGGAGTGTTTGTGTTTATGTATGCAGGAATCTCGGACGTGTTTAACTGAACGCCTCATTGGCAAGCTGATTGAAAAGTCGAATGTGCTGGTGTCAGCGCCTCAGTTTGTTTGTCTTTGACTTTTCTTTTTAATTTGAAAGGGCTGTGAACGAACGAGGGACTTCCGCTTCCAATTATCGATCGATCCTGCCCCAGTGGGAGATATTTGACTATAAGTTTTTGATGAAGTCGTAAATTTGATTTGCTTTTATTGCGTGGGAAACTGTTGTCGAGAGAATCGAGAAGGATTACCTGAATAATAGTAGAAGACTAAAAGTAACCCCAAAGTTAAAATGGGGAATACTTTGAATTGAGACTCTTCAATTCACAATAAAAAAATTGTAGTTCGATTTTTACTCACTGATTTTTTTTTTCAAATAAATGAAATGTTATTATATATTAGTATATTAGAATTGACTTAGAGTCGTATTTATACTAGGGTTGTTCTAACAGTAATTGGCTTGATATAGTTGCGGTGATCGTTTTTTTTTTAATTTTTACTACTATGCAAAGTACGAACTCTAAGTTTTTGATTTAAACTATACTCAAAATACACAACAGTATTTATTTAACGAACAAGAACAGTAAGAACTATCAAAGAATTTGCGAAAATGAATAGTATTTAAGTGAAAATTTATAGCCTTTGTTAGCTACTTCTAAATTTTCATTTGATAGAGCTCCGTCGAATGCATATCAAAGTTCACTGGGATTCTACTTTGGGGAAGTCTGTTGTCTCATTGCCAAACTGAGCATCAGAGTTATAGAAAGATGATCTTGGCAAGTGACTACGCCTGAGTTGATGAAGATCATGATGATGCTGAATGATTTACAAAATTGTATTGATGGATCGTTGACAGATGATATAAGAGCGAGTCTATTAACTGAGAACTTGGAAATAAAACAGCTTATCGCCAAACTGGGTCAAACTGAATCTAAGATTTCAAATGCCATTTGGATCCACACTCGGCCTACCTATACTATACTATATTCAGCTTCTTTGAACTATTTTCTTTACCCAAACATAAGAAAAAATTTTTGCCATAAACAGATTTTCCAATAATAAAGATCGAGAATCTACAGAACTAGATAATCCTCCTTATAAAGAAGGATAGAGATTGGAAAACGAATCACTTTTGAAAAAATGAATCAAGTTACAGGAAGATTACATTGAGAAAAAGCTTTAATTTAATTTTATATTTGTATATTATATATAATACATACATATATTTATAATATTTTCTTTCTTAGGCATTTTCTTTATTAAACCTGTTACTTTTGAAACTACCCTCGCACTTAAACAGCGCACATTGATTTGCCTTCCGTCTTGCAATTATTTCTGCCTGTCTGTTTAACAAGTAGGCAGCATATTTAATAACTGCCTTGTTTCAATTTCTTAGTTGGGTTTCTGCTCATAAAACTGAAATATAAACAAGTAAGAAAGCTCTAGTCGGGTCTGCCCGACTACGAGATCCCCTGAACCAAGTCCGAGGCAGTGTTTTAAACAATCTAGCTTATATCTTTTACCGGTACATATTACCCTCTGCGTGCACACACACACGCACACATATACATACACAAGCACGCGCGCCGCTTACTGCGTAGATGATTTAGCGGCTACGCTTGGGCTGCATTCTGGGCAGCATTATGAGAAATTCATTGTTAAATAACTTCGGTTCTAGATCTACTTTCTTAATGAAATTTTCAGGACATAATATTGACATCTAGAGGTGTATATATACGAAATCCCAACTCCCTAGTATTTGAAATACGTTTTTTCCACTTATGGGGCTAATGGGGGAGGTATCCAAAATTTAAAAAGTTTATTATCTGTATTTACATCACAGCAACCTATATAGTCAATTTGGTGTCTCTAGGTATTATGGTCTAAAAGTTATAGCTTAAAAACAAAGTCAAAATATCGATTGTTATCGATAATAAGGAAATAGGATGAGTTATCGAAAAAAAAAGATAAACTTGTACTGCGTATGGTATACAAGAATATATATCTAAAATCTCAAGTCTCTAGCTTTTGTGGTTTACGAGATCACTGCGTTCATACGGACGGACAGACGGACAGACGGACAGACGGACGGACGGACAGACGGACATGGCTAGATCGACTCAGCTCGTCGTCCTGATCAAGAATATATATACTTTATGGGGTCTGCCACGCCTCCTTCTGCCTGTTACATACATTGTCACAAAACCATTATACCCTGAATTGCCATTTTCAATGGGTTCAGGGTATAAAAATTCGTTTTGGGGGCGTATATGTTGCCTTCGACTGCTAATGTTGTTTTTTTTTATGCTGGTGTACCCAAAAACTGTTTATAAATACAGTCAATTTGCTGTCAACCTTTGAACTAGTCACACATGTTCCAGCTCGACTTTAGAGTTGTTGTAAAAAAATGTCAAGAGGTCATAGGACTAGCGAGCAGACCCGACAGAGTGACAGAATGAGACTTTTTCAACGCTAACAAACATTCTTAAAAATGGAAAATGAAAATGGAAAATATAATTGTGCGCAAACAAATCGCGGGCAAATGAATCAGCTATAACTGCGCCCATGAAACGCATGTCAGCGCAATCATTTGACATTTTGACAGCATTTACACATACATATACCCTTCTGTGTGTGCGTGTGTTCATCTAAGAGCCTGGTTAAGTTTGAGTCGTAGCTCAGATTACAAATTTCAGTTTGCAGACACATTTATTATGATTTGAGGAAATCCAATCCTAGGAACAACAGACTTAAACTCAATTAAAGGCAGCCAATATATGTATGTGTGTAAGTCGATTTTTATACCCAGAAAGGTTATATAACAGGTAGAAGAAAACTTGGCAAAATGTGTGATATACCCGATCTGTACGTATTATATGACTTTTTTTTCTTTTGTAATTATGTTTGAATATATATTTTATTTTTTGTTTTTGTTATTTACAAAAACAACTTAATCAAATCAATAGATAATCTATATACCATATCTATATATCTATTTATATAGATATAGTTTTCTCTGGTTTGTCATGAAGAGTTCAAGATTTAAATAATTTTTGGATCTCTAAGTGTAAATTTGTAGAATTTAAAGTTTTTACCGATTTGCACGCGCTCAAAATGCAGATATAGAAAATTTTTGGTGAATCTATTGAGTTATCTATTTGTCAAATTTTGGGGCTCTACCTATTAAACTTTGAAAGATGTAGTTTTCTCCGGCCCATATATATATATATTTTTATTTATTTATTTTATATATTTTTATTTTATATTATATTTATATTTTCGTCAAAGCAGTCAAGGTTAACTTATTTGTCAATTTTAGGGCCTGTATATGTAAAATTGTGGAATAAACAGTTTTTACCGATTTGAAACTGCCCTAATGGTCGTAGCTATATAGACTATTCCTTTTCGTATGGGTGTGGAATACACGAGTATATATATAAAATTTCAAGTCTTGGAATTCAATAGCTCAGCTAAACATTTTTTGTAACCGATCTGTGATATCTATGGGAACTATAGGATATAGTCGTTTGTTCCGGATGATTTCGAAATAGATTGATATAATGGAATCAGAGATACTATCTGTATAATCTAAAAAACTTTTCATGATCCTGACCCAATTTATGAATGCGAGCTATAGGATATAGTCGACTGATCCGGTTGATTCCGAATTAGATAGATATTATGGAATTAGAGATATTATCTTTTATCTGTATAATCTAAAAAACTTTTCATAATCCAGACCCAATTTATGAAGGCTCCTGGTGAAACGTGCTTGCAATCAATACAAACCCATACAACATATAAAAACTCAGTTGAACTCAAAGTCCAAAGTTTGAATACCTATATAAATTTAAATATTGTCTTCATACGTTTTGCAATACAAGAAATAAAGTTGATTATCGTGCTGACAATAAGACATGATAAGCTTTGTGTAAATAGGGATTTCTCATTTTAGAGATAACCCATAAATAAAGATAACAGAAGGCCATTAAAATATTTATTGTAGCCTCAATATATGAAAGCGGGGTAGAGTATCTTCATTTTCTGCTGAAATGTGTTAAGCTTTATGATTGCTTGAAGAGAAAGATGTCATATAAACATGAAATATTTTAGGGTATTTGAGTTTCCTTGTCATATGCTCTATTTGCATGCGCGAAATTCCTATAAATACTCTGCAATTCGGTTCAGGTTTAAGTAGAAACTTGCTGAGATGAGGAACATAACCATCGTATTGGCTCTCGTGTGTGTCCTGGCCTATGTGGGCAGCGTTCAAGCCCAATGCTGTCGGGCTTCCTTGACCCTCTCGTATACCATACGTGGCACCTGTGCAGATGCAGGTGGTCGTGGCACTTCGGGAGGCAAATGCACAATTACCATTTGCGCCAACGGCCGGGCCCAGGTGGGCACCTACTGTGGCCGTCGATCCTGCAACATTTTTGGCTGCGCTTGCGAAGGTGGCTGCATTTCGGGCGAATGGCAGCAAAGCTTCATCAACATCAACAGAAACAGGGCAGTCCGAGTGTTGGGTGCCAGCTGGAACTCATAAGGACATATAACTTCCATTTATTTTGAATGTGTACTAACAAATGCAAATATTTAGCTTGTTTTATATACTTATTTGGTTTGAGTAAAGGAATTTTATAGCCAGATGGCAGCGAATCTGATTGCTGATCTGATGGCAGCAAATGAATTTAGTTAGTTTCCTAAGTGATAAGTATATTATATCCAGATAATATCCAGCACTATAGCATGCATCGGATATATCAGATCTGCGTATGCTCTTATAGCTTTGAAGCTTTGCAGAAATTCGAGCACAGAGTATTGTGCAGTCGGTCTTCGCCTGTGTTTTGTATTTGATTTTTGAAGGAGGGTGAAGCACTTTTTAGAGGGCGGCAAAATGTCAAGAATTGCGATTTTTGCTCCCAACTTTTACACGCTACGCCACTGCTTTGATCCTGTTATATTTGTCAACTGCAAAGAGCAGCTAAAGCAGAGAGCTCAAATTGTGCTTAGCATAAACGAGAGAGGCAATCAGTATGTGCGCTCACGCTATTGGTCGCAATGTTGTTGATCCCGTTAGGTCTGTGGTTTGTGCTGCCAGCAAGAAGTGCCGTGTGAGAGCGAAGAAATTGTTATGCAGAGCAGTGTTGACGTTTTTTGACGAGCATAAAAAAGCTAGATGCAGAAAAAATAGACGCAAAATAAGCGAAGTTTGTGGCGAAAAAAGCTGAATTTTCTAAACCATTTTTGGATGATTGCCTTCTGTATTTATCTGTCATATTTAATAAGAAACAAGTAAGAATGCTCTAGTCGGGTCTGCCCGACTACGAGATCCCCTGAACCAAGTCCGAGACGGTGTTTTAAACAATCTAGCTTACATCTTTTACCGGTACAAATTACCCACTGCGCGCACACACACACGCACACATATACATACACAAGCAAGCGCGCCGCTTACTGCGTACATAATTTAGCGGCTGCGCTTGAGCTGCATTCTGGGCAGCATTATGAGAAATTCATTGTTAGATAACTTCGGTTCTAGACCTACTTTCTTAATGAAATTTTCAGGACATAATATTGACATCTAGAGGTGTATATATACAAAATCCCAACTCTCTAGTATTTGAAATACGTTTTTTCCACTTATGGGGCTAATGGGGGGAGGTATCCAAAATTTAAAAAAATTATTATCTATATTTACATCACAGCAACTTACGTAGTCAATTTGGTATCTCTAGCTATCATGGTCTATAAGTTATAGCTTAAAAACAAAGTCAAAATATCGATTGTTATCGATAATAAGGAAATGGGATGAGTTATCGAAAAAAAAAAATAAACTTGTACTGCGTATGGTATACAAGAATATATATCTAAAATCTCAAGTCTCTAGCTTTTGTGGTTTACGAGATCACTGCGTTCATACGGACGGACAGACGGACAGACGGACAGACGGACAGACGGACAGACGGACGGACGGACAGACGGACAGACGGACATGGCTAGATCGACTCAGCTCGTCGTCCTGATCAAGAATATATATACTTTATGGGGTCTGCCACGCCTCCTTCTGCCTGTTACATACATTGTCACAAAACCATTATACCCTGAATTCCCATTTTCAATGGGTTCAGGGTATAAAAAATGGTTTCTTTATGTTAATATTACAATATCAATATTATAAAATCATGGAAATATTAAGTCAAATGGGAAAAACTGAAAACTTGCTAAGTCGGTTTTTCAAAAAGCTATATATCCCGCTTCCCGCAATTTTTAAATTTTGTGTTATATCAATATATGTATGTATATAGGTATATGTAGGTATATGCATACGTACATATGTACATATGCATACATATGTTCCTATATATTGAGCAGGCATTCAAATGTTCATCGTTTGCGGGAAAATTACGCTTAATTCAACGGCATGTACTTTCAAAAAGACAGAGAGAGAGAGAGAGAGAGAGAGAGAGAGAAAGAGTAAGAAAGATGGTAAATGCCATAAAGAGAGAAAGCTATCCGTGCTCTTTTACAATTAGCAGGAAAACAGTTTGAAATATTTCCGCCATTAAAATTAACTCAAGTTCTAATCCGAAAATGCTATTATTTGAACTAGCTTTCATTTTGTTAAGGATAAATATGGTAATGTCTTAAATAGTATTTTTAAACATTTTCGCATAGCTTTAAGCAATTTATATAGTGAATATTTAATTTAACTTTTATTATTATTTTTTTTTTACTATTAAATATGATGAATAACAAAAATTTTATGAATGTCAGACAAAATCATTTTGCGATTGTGACAAAGAGCTTAAAAATTAGGTAGTTATACATATGTAGTTAAGTTCTCAAGGGTCAGGATCAGAAGTAGAGATGTTCAAACAATGACTATACATATAATAGCTAGAGAGATGAACATTACATGTAGTTCCTCATATAACATACCTATGTTGTTTGAAATTATCGATAACTTTTCCCAGTTCCAACAGATCGATTAAAATCGATATCAAACTTCAGTTATTTTAGCATATCTTGTAAGTTTTAAGAGGAATTATCATTAAATTTGTTATTTAGATTCTGCTCTAGTATACACAAATTTCTGGTACCCCGCTTTTTGAATACCCACTACAAATTTCTATAAAATTGAAAACAATTCATTTCTGCAGATAGAAAGTTGTACTTTGGAATATATACAACTTTTGGTGCGCTTTTTAAGTCCTAAAAATTTCAATAGAAACAGATAATTAACATCCGAGTTCAATTAGGCAATTTTCAAAGAGTCTGGGATGAAAAAGTAAAGAAATTATTATTGAATATATCTTTGTTTATTTATATAGAGAATGCATATATAGATATAAGCTGCAATGTTTGCATCAGCAGCTCCCCGCGGAATTCAGGGTATCTTCTAGTCGATTCTCATACTTGTTACTTTTGATTTTTCTCAAATTTGTATATTTCCCACTCGATGTTCATTTAAATTCTGACTGCAATCCTTTCACTGAAAATATAATTAACAAATGCTCAACGCTCACTTTTATCATACAGAAAAAGAAATTTTTTTACAATTCGATTTTATACCCTGTACCCATAAAACATGAATAAAGTCTTTCTGTATGTGTATATGATTTATATATGTGTATGACTTACTATATTTATTTTAAATACAATTTAATTACATTTTATATAAATGGAAATAAGCAAATAAATAGTATAAATAATCCAATATTCAGTCAAAGGCAAAGCATTGTTTGATATAATATTGATTTTTATGTTCTGTATATACCCACTTCAAAGTTGCACAAACATAGAATACATTTGTGGTTAAATTGCACAATTTGCAGAAAAATAAAAACAATTTTCTGTTTGCCATATGAAAATATTTAATTTATTCAGATTGTTTAACTCGCGGCCTTTTTATATGAGTTCAATCCTGCTGAAATTAAAGTTTAACACAATATTAATTTCATGGGCTTACTATAATTAACAAACTGATTTTTGAATAATTTAGTTAAGCTCAATGTGTGCTTATAATAATTGAGTTCGTATGCTCGTTCGACAAATATTAAGAGTATATTGGCGGCGTGTCTGACTCTATATTCAAAATATTTCGAATCACTCCACAGCTTCTCCATATTTTAACCAAAAATTATAAATATATGCGAAAAAAACGATATTTTTCACATTTATAGAGTTAAGAATCAGATATTTTATAGAATTCAGGTGTGTTTAGCGGGTATAATGCAGTTGGTTACGCTCGTTTATAATGTTGTTCATTGAATTTCTGCTTAAATTTTTAATTGTGATATTGTAAAAATATAAAATTATACTTGATACACCTACAACCCCTTTAAGAAGAAAATAATATAAAGAAGACCTTTGTCTACGACTAGAAAATACCCTATATGCATGCGCACTAACGCACTAACACATAAAGCTAATGCAGTTCTTTACTTTTCTAACACGAGCACTTAAAATATATTTTCCAAGGCATAAGTATTGTTCAGATTTTAAGTCTTAAAAAGGGGAAGTTCTTTAAAATTTATATGGTATGTTATGGTATATTATAGTTTTGTGATTTAATTATTTATGAATTTTAAATCTGTCTGCTGAACGTATATAAACTACTTTGTTATATATGTACATTACAGGGTACACAAATTGTTAAAAAAAATTATTTGTCAGCGGAAATGGCTAAGTTTTTTCCCAATAATCGCAGACAGCGTCGCGCGTCATTCACTAAAAAAAATAAAATATTATAAAATACATTTTTTTTCGGTTAGTAAAGTCTAAATACTCTTGCGTATATATTGAGATTTTTTATAAATATATTATTATATAATTTTAAATAGTCTGATGAAGCTAAGATTCAGCTTTTGGTAAGATGGATATGAAATCTTTTAGAAAAGATCCCTGTATTAGTGTATATATAAGCAGGATTGCATAATTTATCAGAAATATATGTATATAGAATAGTAAGATTGTATAATTTATCAGATATAATTTATATAATATAATTTATCAGAAATATATAAGCTAAAATCATATATTAAAGATGTGTGCCCACATTTAAAGAGGATCAGCCTGATCCTCTCTTCTTGGATCCCAGTCCCCATCAAACTAACGCTTTGACCTCTAGCTCTTCTCTTGTAATATTTGAAAACGTTTCAAATGTATAAAAAAAACGTATTTAAGAATGGTTTCAAATTACAATTTTTATAGAAATTTCGAATCGAAGGACCCATCAGTTAACACTCTACTTGAATATTGCATTAGGTCTCATCAAATAAATAAAAAAATATTGCAAATGTCTCCTCTTATAAGAGATCGAAGGTACTCTCTGTAAGTGTATCTCGATAAAATTAGATCATTTCGCAGACGACGGCGCTGGTCATCACCTTAGTAGCAACTTTTGGACAAGTGTCTTCCGACAACATCAAAATTTGTGCCCAGAATTAACTAATTTTAACAATGATGTAAGCTGTCGGTACTTTGTGGAAAATGTGAGAAAGAAAACTCACTGTTTGGTTTTTTGGGCGCGTGCCCAATTCTTTTTGCAAAGCATCGCTCTGACACACACATACACACATATATACATGCGTACATATGTTGTGTATATAAATGACAAATATTCAAGTGGTAATATGTTGAGTGTTAAACGTTTCTGAATTGACTTAATGCGCACTAGCGGAGCAGCGAGCAGCACCAGCAGCAGCTGTCACTGGCCGCAGAGCGTGTGCCAAACTGCGGTGTTTGCCAAAAAACATAAATTTCAATTAAATACAATGGGATGTACAGATGCTGTGTGTATATGTATGTGTTGAACTGGCTGAAACAGATACTTTGAAAACTACCTGAAAATGTATTATGTGACATGAGTTCATTTGAAAGTGGATACTCGACCTTTGTATACCCTTACGAATTCAAAATGTTGTCTGAACTGATATTTAAGTTTAGAAAACAACAAAGTTATATCTACTTAAAGAAGTTTGTAAAGCTATCAGTTCTATGGGAGATATCTAATATAGTCTTGGCGATCTATAACTGCCTGCCAGTCGAACATGGTTATATACGCTCAGCTCATCGCTCTGATCATGAATATATATAGGATCTTCGTAAGCCCCTTCGGTTGCAACTCTGAGTACCTTTCCTTATCTCTTCTTTATTTGTTATTGATACTCAAAAGCGATAGGAAGAAATTTTAGGTCGGAGGTAGCTTTGTCACCCCTCTACAAGGATCACAAATAATATTGATGAAAAGTCTAAGAAAATAGTGCTGTTAAATTTTTTTTTTGAGCGAAAAAAATAAAAATCATTTTTAAACATTGTTTTTTTTTTTTGGATTAAAAAAATAATAATTATGATATATACAGTCGAATCCCGATAATTGGCAAGGTAATCATATTTTTTACGAATTACGCAGGAATTCGAACGATTTTTTTTAAGGGGAAAGCATTTTCTACGAATTATTGAGGCTTTCGATTTAGGGAGGGGCAAAAATCGGAATTCGACTGTACTATATATGCTCGAAGATGTTATCTTACATATCTCATACAAACATCTTATCAAAACTAATATACCCTTTCAGCAAAGGTATCGAAATTTCAGAATAAACTTGTGAGCTTAGTCTCTTCTATGCTTTATAGTAAAATGAAAATCTTGCCTTACATGTCTCATACAAACATCTTATCAAAACTAATATACCCTTTCAGCAAGGGTATCAAAATTTCAGACAAAACTTGTGAGTTTGCTCTCTTCTATGCTTTATAGTAAAATGAAAAATTGAACAAAAATGCATTTGGCAAAAATAGTGCAGCAAATGCATTTTTGCAACGCAAATTAAAAACATATTGTCAGGCCGCTGGATAAATAACTAAAAATAGCCAAAAAGAAAAGAAGAAAAGAAACGAGCAAAGTCAAGTTATGTATGGATGCACTTGCGGTAGCGCAGTTGCAACCGAATTGAGGAGGAGCAGCCACATGCACTTGAGGCCAGGGACAGGCCAAAGTGATCAGCATCAACACTCTTTCCAATTGCCATGAGTGTGTGTGTGTGCGTGTGCGTGTGTGTGTGTGCCTCATGCCGCAGTTGAAATAGTTGTTCGGAAATGAGTTGCCTTAATAAATTTAGCTCATAGTCGGCTCTGGCGCTGCCTGCAGCGGCGACAAAAAAAAAATATTATGAAGCAATAAAAAATAGTGCTAAAGCATTCGACAAACGGGGCAAGGAATTGGAACCTAAAACAGACTTGCAACATGTGTGTGCCCCGTAGCAGCGAGTAGCAAAGAAGAGCAAAAGAAAAGGTCTACGGTCACGCGCTGCTCAGTTGAAAATGTAAATATAAAATAATGCATACAGTTTAGAGTAATCCTCTTCATAATTTGATGTTCTCAATATTTACATGCGCAAAGGCAGGAATCCAGCAAAAATTTCCTAGACTCCGTCGGGGCAACAAACGCAGATATTACTAAAAGTGTTGCAGCTGTAAAAGACGCGCACATGTGCTGCCAAAGGAGAAACTACAACAACAAGCGATCTTGACAGGGTGTCGCAGCGGCAGCGGCAGCGGCAGCGGCAGCAGCAGCGGCAGAGCCCCAGCTCAGGACCAATGTTCCGTTCCGGGCATTTAAATATCGTGCAGACACCGAACGGCGGGTTATTGTCAGCTACAACGCGGTGGCGTCAACATCACAAATACAAATACAAACAGAGAAAAAGAAAAAGAAAAAGAAAAAGCAAAGAAAACTCTTCAGCATTTGTGGCCGTGTTTCTTTGGGATTTCCCGCCGTGTTTCTTGGCAATAGGCCGAGCCGTATGCGAACTGCCGGTAGTGCTAAAGTGACAGCAATCGAACTCTCTGTTTCTATATAAATGTAGATCAAACTCGCACAAAGTCCAAATGTCTTCCACAATGAAGTCCCAGCAGCTTCCACTCACCATTCCCAGTCAATGCGAAGATTACTTTGCCAAGTCAAAGACATACAATGAAAATGTTTGCTACGATGCTTTCATGTCGCCTCCTCTAAGTGCAACAACAGCTAATACAAATTTCAACTGTGATGAAATGCAGTTTCCGGACTTCTCACACCTTTGCTTTGCCAGCGAAACGCCGAACTCGGCGTTTAGTGACTATCAAAATTATACGGGACCCGAACAGGATCGAGATGGTATTGTTTGTGCGGCGTCGGATCAAGGTGGCATGCCCTATCAGCAGGGTCAGTATACGCAGCTGAATCGTGAGGATGTCTTTCGGTTCGAGCCAGAGGATATTGCTCGACTGACAAATGAGAGTGGGAGTGGCTACGCCGAGCTGGAGGGGCTGACCCCTTTTACGCCTTGCAGTGCGCAGAGCACGACGCAATTGGCAACGGAGCTGAAGCCAGTCGCCGCACTTACTCAGGATATTGATTACTTTAACTATGACGAGGTTAATTGCCAATCGAAAAATCAATCTCCTTGCTCCTCGCCACATTTGGATGCTTGGTTAAACTTTAATCTCAGCGAGCTATCGACATCAGAGCCCGTTCGGGAATCTTCGCCGAAATTGTGCAACGTTTACGAGCAACATGTGAAGGCGGAAATTGCCACGCCCAAGAAATTGCCGTCAATGAACTCGACTTTCGGCACACCCAAATGCACGCCCATGTCCAATGCCTACGACGACTACTCGAATCTCTACAACAGTGGCGAAAATCTGCCAGAGGAAGCCATCTATGACTACTCGAATGAATATTGCTCGGAGAATCTGCAAAATAATATTGCTCAAGGCGTGGAGAAACCCAATCGAGAGCATAAAGTTATCTGGACAATCGATGAATTGGATGAGCTCGTGCTAAACGAGCAGCAACCACAGCAGCCACAGCAGCAGCTGAGATCTGAGCCAATGGAGAGATTAGCATTGGAAGCATCCAACATCGATGAGCAATTGCTGTCCGCTGGCATCAGCGACGACGACGGCGACAGAGAGGAGGATGACATAGATGATGTCTTTGCCCTGCCCAAGACGTGCGAATTCGCAGACCTGGCGGAGGGTGAGCTCGAGCAGCCTCAATCGCTTGTCTGCCGCTGGACCGACTGCAATATGGAATTCGGACAGCAGCATGTCTTTGTGGAGCATATCGAGAAGTGCCATGTGGATGTGCGCAAGGGTGAGGACTTCTCCTGCTTCTGGCTCGACTGTCCGAGACGCTACAAGCCTTTCAATGCGCGCTACAAGCTGCTCATACACATGCGGGTTCACAGCGGCGAGAAGCCCAACAAATGTCCGGTGAGTTTTGAAATTTATTTTCTGAGTTCTCTAATTACTTTCATTTTCATATAATCACAATATTTAATTAATAAATAAAATTATTATTATATATAACTTTTTTATTTTCAATAAATAATTAAAAAATAATTTTAAGCTACTAGTAAGGAATTTAGTTACTATATTTAATTATTATCATTAAATAAATTTATTCATTAATTTTATTGAAATTAATTTTATTATAAGTAATTAAGCTTTAATATTTTTTACTATTAAACATTTCAAAACTTTCTAAATTTGTTTAATTTTCTATTTGTTTCCAATAATTAATTAACATTAATATTAGTTGCTTGCAAGTTTAGAAACTATCTTTAATTACTTTCATTTTCGTATTTTCACAATATTTTATTAATAATTAAGCTTAATATTTAATTGAGCTTTAAAGAATTTCAAAACTTTCTATAATTTCTCAATTTTTTATTTCCTTTTTTATTCTCAATAATTAATTCAAAATTAATATTACTTACTAGTAAGAAGTTTGGAAACTATTTTTATTTATTTTCATTAAAAATCATTTATTCACTCATTGAATCAAAATTATTATTTAGTATAAGTAATTGAGCTTTAATATTGTTTACTATTAAAGACTTTCAAAACTTTCTATAATTTTTTAATTTTTTTTTTATTTCCAATAATTAATTACCATAAATATTAGTTGATATCAATTTTAGAACCTATCTTTTATTTTAAATATTTTTTAATTTTTATTTATTCACAATAGTTAAATAATTATTTTAATTAGTAATAAATATTAGTGATTCAGTTTTAAAATTAATTACTATTGAAGAACTTGGATAGTTTCTTTAATTTTTTCAATTTTTATATATTTGCAATAATTAGTTTAGAATTATAATCATATTAAAATATTTATTATAGAGCTCTAATATTATTTACAATTAAAGACTATATATTTTGCATAGAACCTACTTTAATTTTAACCTTTTTTAATTTAACTTATTTGTTTACAAAAATTAATAACTACTTACTATTAAAGAGATTAGAAAAGTTTTTTATTTTTTTTTTTAATTTTCGATTTTTATATATTTGTAAAAATTAATTTATAATTAATATTATTCACGAATATTTTTATTTTATAATAAATATAACGATGTTAATGATTGAGCTCTATATTATTGTCTATCAAAGAGTATTTTATTTTTTTTAATTTATATTTATTTGTTAAAAAAAATTTATAATTTGTACTGTTTCATAGTAATAGCAGAGCTATAATATTATTTATTAATAGAGTTTAGAAACATTCATACCTTTTTTTTTGTTTTTAAATTTTTATTCATTTGAAATAATTAATTTATGATTACAATTATTAGTATATATTAAAAAGTTAGTTTTATATTATTTTTTATTAAAGAGTGTATAATTTGTTTAGAAACTATTTTTAATATCTTATTATTATTTAATTCTAATTTTATTTACAATAAATTATTTATACTCTCAATTACTATTTAATATTAGAAATTCAGTTCCAATATCATCTACTATTAAAGAGTATAGATAAATTTTAAAGCATCTGTTGGACAGGAAACTGTCTTTCAAATTTCTTGAGACTATTTACACAAACATTATTGTTTTCATTGAAAGACCGCCACAAATAGACAAAATAAACAAATTTCCTCGCTTGCCATATGTGAATTAGTTTTCTTTTTTTTGTTATTTATCACAGTGAGAGCATAAATATCTTTGGGTGAACAGGATATTTGAGAGAGTTCGAGGCACTTGACTTCTCTCGAATTCCCTTTCAAAAGGATATTTTTTGATGGACTCTTGACTAAAAAAATGACTTCAACGTCAAAGTGCTTGAACTGAAGTCAATTAGAGTTGATTTGCCTATCAGCTACGCTTTTTTTGTTGGATATATATATATATATATAAACTGAAATGAGTTTCAATTTCCTGCACCCAATAATGGCATTTTTAACCACTTTTCGTTACAGTTTCCGGGATGCAATAAAGCCTTTTCACGTTTGGAAAATTTGAAAATTCATCAACGTTCGCATACAGGCGAACGGCCTTATGGCTGTCAATATAAAGGTTGCCTCAAAGCGTTCAGCAATAGTTCGGATCGTGCGAAACATCAAAGAACACACTACGATACGGTGAGTACTCATCTATATATGGATGAGTGGATGTGTGTGTGTGTGTGATTGTGTGCGTGTGCAAGCAATTTGCTACCCGTGTCAAAGGAAATTGAGTCGCTAGCGGCATTGGTCGCCTAGGTGCCGCAGTTCCATCTCCATTTAAATGCAGCTTAAAGTCGAAGTCGTGCAGCTGGATTTAAGCTCAAGAACGAGGCAGAAAAAAAGGCATGGATTCCATACTATGTGAGTCTGGAGCCCGTCGCTTCTGTTGCCGCCATGACATGTGCACATTTGCCTGATTGATTTATAGTTTTTACGTGTATTTGTGCTGCGACCCACGAAGAAAGCAAATGTCAAATGCTCCATGGCCAATCACGACAATGGGCAAAAAGGACCTAAGGCAGCACGAGTGCCCGCCGGCAATACGAAATGGCGGCACTGAAATTGAATAAACTAAACGAGTTACACTAAGGCTCAAGCTGACAGCCAAACTGATGCGCACCCGCACGCCCAACCATTGTGACCGCGGGACTCATGTGTCCATAGGTTCCAACTGTCCCTATTGCTCGGCTTTTGCTGTTGGGCATGTTTCGTGGTCATCGCGAACAATGCCAGAATAAACAAGTGAGAATGCTGCAAACGGGCGACACTGACTGCAAGATGCTCGTGCACGGTTTAACAACTGCTAAGCTTTAAATATAGATACTTTCGGATAGTTGCTACCCGATGGTCAGTCTATTTAAGTTGTAGGTTTATCTGTAGAGGATTTCAAGTTATTTATGATATATAGTCATTTATATCTTTATATATATATGATACAAGAGTGTTTATTCAAGAAAAAAGCGTTGAAATAGTTAAACATACGAATGGACGGAAGGAAGGACGAACGGTCGGGTGGTCGGACGGAAGGACGGAAGGAGGAACGATCGGATGGTCGCACGGACGGAAAGAGACGGAGGGTCGGACAGACGGACGGGCGGAGGGACGGACGGTAGGGCGGATAGACAAGCTAACAGACGGGCGGACACATGGACGGACGGACATTCGGTCGGACGGACGGAGGGACAGATAGGCAGGCCAACACACGAGGGGAAGGACGGACAGGCAGGCGAACGGTAGGATGGATGGATAAGCCAAGAGACGGGCGGACGCTAGGGCGGAGGGACGGATAGACAGGCTAACACACGAGGGGAAGGACGGACAGGGGGCGAACGGTAGGACAGATGGACAAGCTAACAGACGGGCGGACACATGGACGGACGGACGGAAGGGCGGATGGACTGATAGATAAGCCGAGGGACGGATAGACAGGCCAACACACAAGGGGACGAACGGAAAAAACGGGATAAGGACGGTCAGACAAATATCTCAATGGACGGTCAGATAGATAGGCAGACAGACAAGACGAACAAAGCGCAAAAACCAATATACTCCCTCAAAAATCGTGAACGAGTAAAACAAGTGCGTTTCAGAACGCTTTCAAATGGAAAATATGTTTGGTATATGGACAGATGCTTCGCTCTCAGTGTGTTGAATGGATGTGTTGGTCTGTGGGTAGCATACATTTCAGCAGTGATACCAAAAAACTAACTTGCATTTCGCTGGTATTTTTGGCAACACAAAAAAAGAATGCAAAAATAATAATAACATCACATAACTGTTACCATCTGTTCCACTATTCAACAGAAACCCTACGCTTGCCAGCTGCCGGGCTGCACCAAGCGCTACACCGATCCCTCCAGCCTGCGCAAGCATGTCAAGAATCATGGACTTATGCGTAGAAAGTCGGCCAGTGGTGCCGTGACTTCCTGTGGCCGAAAGGCGGCAAAGACGCGTCGCAACTCCGAGTCGGCTGTGACAATGAGGGAACCGTTATGTGCAGGTGAACAACGACCGCAGCGCAGCAGTAGCTGCAGTGAGGCGGCGCAGTTGATGCAGTACGACAATGGACAAAGCTCAACGGAAATGATAGCAGAGAGCCACACTGACAATATTCCAATCAAATTTAATGAATTGTCCAATTGCATTGTTATCGTGGAGCAAAATCAAACTGCAAAAACAACGAGCTATACCACAACAGAAGAGCCAACAACAACAACAGCATATGAGGACTTTAACTGTTATTTCAACAAAGGTGTTGAAGGTGTTAACATTTATTCCGCAACGGAAAGGAGCAACAGCAATACGAATAATCCGCAGCAATTCGCAGCGAGCAATACGGAAAATCTGAATAAATTCAATGAGCTCGAACAGTTGCTTAGCGCGACAACGGTTTCGTGTGAGCTGCAAAATACAGGTGGTGCATTCGATGCAGGTGCAAACAAATGTCAGCTGAATGAATTTGTATCTTTTGAGTATGTGCGAAAGTATCTGACGGATGCATTCGACACGCCCAGTGCCAAGCGACCTAAGAGCCCAGCTCAGCTTGAGAATGATTTTGAAAATTATGATATTCAGTTTATATGAGATTGTTTTAAGAGCGAGATTGTCAAATATCCATATATTAAACAAAGATCTCAAGCGTAATAAGTTTTTAGAAACAAGCCAAAAAAGAACACTCTTTACCCATTTCTATTTGTAAATAGTAAACTGTTTTTATATATATATAAATAGATTTTTTTATATATAGATAAATAATAAGTTTTTTGAGTTCGTAAAATATTAAGTTAAAAAAGTTGTATCTTAAGCAAAATCAAACTAAATCCATTGAAATCTCTTTCGTGATTCAAAATGTCTTCCCACCGAAAAACTTTGTCAATATTTGATAAATAAGTATAGTAATTGTTAATAATTATAGTAATTAGTCAATGATAATTTAAATAAAATTTTTAAAGATTTGTAAAAGTTATACCTAAGACTGAATTGTCTTGACTTGAGTCAAATTGAGTTAATATATCTAGAAACTTCCATAAGTTAGTTAAATTGATGTGTAACAATATGGAAAAATAAAAAATAAAACAAATTTGTTAACTGTAAACCGTAATTACTGTAAATAACGTTACCTATTTCCAGAACAACTTCCATATTAATAACCTTTTGTGCTACTGACAGCGAGCGAAGGCTTTGCTGCAAATTCATGCGCTTCATAATGTTGTTCTATTTTCGTTCTCGTATGACAATAATAACACTAATTTTTACTCAGGGACATTTTGCGGGGCAAGGACTGGGATAATAACGACAACCAACATGCATTTAAAAGCGTTGCGAGGTTGTTAGTTAATATGCAGACAGAGACAGCTCTTCATTACGAACACCACTTCCACCCACGCACACACACACACACAGAGTAGAGTAAACAGCAAAATGTAAAGCAATTAAAAACAGTGCAGCAAAACGAAAATATCAATAAAGCATGAGCAGTTGTCCAATTTTGACTTTACGCTTTCACATAATCGGACGCCATGCTGTGGCCACAAGTGGCTGAACAATTCCGTTGACCCACCCCCACCCCAAGTGGGTCAGCGCTCGAGGCCATGAACTTTTTATGAAAATGACGCTGTGATGTGGTGCTAACTACATCTAAATGCTTAAGGAAACCAGCTATAACTATAAATTATATTCCAAACGTTTAATGTATATGTCGGAGATAGAAGTTGATACTTCTTATTAGAGATGGGCGTAGGGATCGGGATTTTCGGTAAATTGAAATTGTCCTAAAACAATTTTCGGGCAGGTTGGGAAAGATTCTAAAAAATTGTTAAGAAATTCAAGAGATATGGTTATGAGCAGAGAACGGGTTCTCTGAAATGCCGCCATCTCAGAGCATATCTCTACAATTTCTTACCATGATCACCTGACCAAGCACGTATCCGATCATCCCGGACTTTTTTAAAATTTTTCCCAACCCTCCAGATACCGAAAATCGTTTCGGGACAATTTCGGATCCCGAAAATCCCGAAAATCCCGATCCCGACGCCCATCTCTACTTATATTTCGAAGTATACCCCTAGTTTTTGAGGCGAATTGAGCAGTGTTGTGTAATGCATAACTTAAGTGAAATTGTACAACACTAAAAGAAAGCGACGACAGTATGTGATGTCGTCGAGTGTGGAAAGACGTAAGGGAGACACCAATGAAGATAAATGTGGTTGTTGTAGATGAGGATCTAGGAAATTGTAGAGCTAGATGCAAAATGTTGACAAAGAAACACGCTGAGACTCGCTGCACAAATATTAGAAGATGCAAGATGAAAGAAAATACAACAGTCTACCCTTCACAACTCTGAAATCTCATTAACTCGCCGATATAAACATATGTACATCTATGTATATATTCTTTGTCCTTTGCTTCATATCCTTTTTTGAACAGTTTTCCATATTCAAAAATATATTCTTTTGAATTTTGTGGGAATTTTGGGGACAATATAAATAAAATTTGGTTCTTAAAATCTATGAAAAATTTAAGAGTATAGTAACATAAAATCGGATTACTAACCGAGCTCATTAAACAGTTGAAATATGCTGAAATAGCGGAAGATACAGTGTGGCTCAACTGACTATGTTTGACTTTTTGTTTAGGCTTGAAACGTCATATATCTGTAACAAGCTCTCCGATTTTAACAAAATTATTATTTTTTCTATAAAAAAATTAATCATTTGTGAAATAGCTAAGTTTCGGATCTGTAAGTTTTGTTTTTATATAATTTTTATTTTTTTTCCAAAACAACAAAAAATACTCAATTTTTTTGGGCTCAACTTTGATTTCACTTTTTGCTTGGTAGCCTACGTAGACCATTGGGTTCGAACCCTACTGGGTTCGTATATAATATACGATCAATTGTGTACTGATTCGTTTGATGTCCTAATTCGACAATCAAGTTAAAAAATAGAAATAAAATAAAATGATTAAAAAGAGTTTAATTCTTTGGTCTTCTTAAATTTAGAGCAATAGCTGTCAGTTTTTTGAAAACCTTTAACCGATTTTGAAAAAAGTCAAATACAAGGCTATGTTGAATCTGGCCTAAAACACTAAGAAATAGCAAAATTAAAAAGAAAAATTATATATCTACAATATATGACTATATCACTGAGGTCTTCAAGGAGTGGAAAGGGATTTCATTATAATACTTCCAAATCTTGTTGAGTTACGTTCCGAACCACCTCCAAAAGAGATAGATGCCCAGGAAGGGTATATTTCTCATTAATTTTAAGTTATAATTGCATTTATAAAACATAATAATAATATATTTAGAAAGTTGTCAAAATACTTTTGAAAAAACTAATTTGTTTAAAAAATAAAACAAATTCAATATTTTCAAAAGTATCATTTTTCCAGCAGTACGCATTATTACTAATTCTAACTTCATCGCTATGTCAAAATATTTATGTCGACCAGTGTATAGGCTCAGCTACGCCGCCTTCTGCCTGTTACACACATATTGACAAAACCAATTACACTTTTTGTGTCACTAGAATAATACGATTTATAAAGAGCATAAAGCGCTTACTGCGTATTCGCGTAGCTGAGTCAGATTTCAGCCCTTCCACAACGAGGGCCTTTCATATTTATGTGGCAGCTGGCAACCTGCCTCAACGTGGCCGCGGCCATCGGTCGGCCGTTAGAAAACTGACCCCAGATCGGAATACGGATTTTCTCTGCGTTTGTCGTTTCCGTTAGCAATTATGCAAATCGGGAGATTGCCACACGGTGATACGTGGAAATTCCATGCATTTACAATTTTCTAATCAATGAAATTTTAATTTATGTCGCCGCTGCCAGTTACACTACATTTTCGAATGTTTCGCGCGTATAGTTGCAGGTTTTTTTCATTCTGTAAATATTGAAAATGGGAATGCAGGGCATAATGTTTGCGTGTAAATGTGTGTTCCAGGAGGAAGTAGGCGCTGCTCATTCTATAGAGTACTATATATATATATTTTTCAGCAGGAAGATTAGCTGAGTCGATCTAGTTAGGTCTGTCCTATCGTCTGTCTGACTGTGCGTTCGTCTGTCTGTCCGTCCGTGCGTCCATCCGTCTGTCTGTTCGCCCTTCCATCCGTCCGTCCTTTTGTCTTTGGAATGGACTAACTTCGACCATACCTAAGTTTGGAAATGCCCTTGTATTTGTAAAGGATATAAGTATTCTTTTTCTGATTTGCCAAGAAGGGATCGAGACGGCATATTTACTAATTTTTTTTGGATATCAGGTGTAGATACATTTTTTACCGATTTAACACGCCCCTAATTAGAGTATCTATGTGTATGAACTATATGTTTTTGTATGGGAATGGTTCATATATATATGTATTAACTTTCAAGACTCTGGCTCTTACAGCTCCCAAAATTTTTAAGTATGTATGGTAAACACTAGAAAGACGTCCCGATTTGGGTGGGTATATAAATGTTTGATTTAAGGAGAGGTCAACAGTAGCATACCTGGTATTTGGATGTTCTAGATCTTAAACAGTTGAAAATATAGTTTTACACAATTTGCCATGCCAGCAATGGGCAAAGCTATATATACTATATAGTTTTGTATGTGGAAGGGATATGCCGGAATATATACCAAAATTTCAAGTCTAAGACTTTATTAGCGACAAATTTTTTTCTACAAAAACATTTCTTAAAACCTATCTATCCTATGGGAGCTATAGGATATAGTCGTCCGATCTGGTTGATTCCGAGATATACAACGCTTGCAGTAGAATGTTTTAAATTTTAGCTCTGTAGCTCTAATAGTCTAGGAGAAGATTGCGTTGATCCGGACGAACAGACGGACAGTGCTATACCAACTCGTGCTGATCAAGAATATATATACTTTGTATGATCGGAGATGCTTCCTTCTGTGCATTGCAAACTTCTGACCAAAATGAATATACTTTTTTATAAGGGTATAATAATGACTAGATTTCTGACTTATAGACTAGATTTGTACTTATATGCCGATATACCGACAAGATTTCCATAGATACTATCGATAGTGCTAGCTCTAATATCTTCTAGATCTTTACGCCTGACTAGAGCACTCTTTCTTTATAAATGGCGTAAGACTTGAGTTCGTTACAGTAATTTTGACATTTTATAGCAATTTTGAAATATATTTCAATCAATTAATGTCACAAAATGAAAAACTGATATTTCAATTAACAAATCTTAATATAAAAGCTGTCTGTCACGCTGTTTTTTTTGCGCCATCATTATTTGATTTAATGGCGGAGCTTAAACTGAGTTTTTACGTACGTCGAGGCCCACACGAAAGTAATATTGATGCATTTTAATATAATCAGGAGAGGTGCGGCTGGCATAAGGGTAAACACGCTTGTGGATTGTAATTAAGTTTGTGTTGACATCGCTTTTTTTAATATTTTACACAATTTGCAGCGTCGTCAATATTCATCGCGTTCCCCAATAAAGTCGTCCACTTTTGATTTGTCTAGCAGTTGCGTCACGTTTTAAATTTTAATTAAATAAATGATTTTCATTCGACGACATTAAATGTTGGCACAAGGGAATTATTGAAATATGCAAAATGACTGCAATCCACAAATAAATGGTTTTTTATTTTTTTTTATTTTTTAATATTAACTTAATGCAAAATTAAAACAGAGTGCCAGCTACTGAGGTCTTCGAGTCGAAACTTTTATGAAAATTGGAATTGATTTTATAGGTTTATAGATATTCTGAGTAGAGAGTCAAGAAACGAGTCGAAACTTGAAACTTTTATGAAAATTGTAATAGATTTTAATAATTTAAATTATAGATATTCTAGAATAGAGAGTCAAGAAGTAAGTGTGAAACTCTTATAAAAATTGTAGTTGATTAAATATTTAATAAAATATGTACTAATAAAAAAATGTGTACAACTAAATATGAACGCAACATTACAAAAAATATTTCTAATTGAATAAAAATGTATCCGTATTTTTAATTTGTAACTATATTTGCAACTAAACTCAAAATAAATTTTTTTTGTAAAATTAAAAAAATATAAAAAAAATCAATATACAAGAAGCTATATGCAAAATTTGGGAATATTTGGTTAAGAGATGTAAAAGATATGCTACGTTTTTAATCGATATCACGGAAACTGGAAAAGTTATAGTACATCTGAAACAAACACGATATGCGCTGTATACATGTAAAATTTCAAGTCTTTAGCTCTTATAGCTTCTGAGATCAACGCGTTCATACATACTGACAGATGGACGGACAGAGCTAAGTCGACTTATTGTGTCTGTCACGCCTCCAACTGCCTGTTACATACTTTTTGCAAAACCATTATTCCCTGATTTCCCATTTAAAATGGGTTTGACGAATAAAAAAAATATTTTATATGTTACAGGGTAAAGCATCAAGAAGAAAATGTGATGGGGGTTGGCTTCTTAAAGGAAATAGTTACTCTCTACGAGTGTGGAAAGGAAGTCCAAAAGATGGTCTATGCATAGAGCTTGCCCACAGAACAGACTTACATATATGAGGACAAATGAGGATTGGTAGGTTTACGTGTGTGTTTCCTATGCCTGATATGTTGCCGGCTGAAAGTTTCACAAGTTTTCCCTGAGACAAGTACAGGTAGTAATATATTGTTGGCAGCTTAATTTATTAATGACAGTAATCTTATCTTTTTATGTTGGGGAGTCTCAACTGGAGCCGAATTTCCAGGATTGCCTTGATGACTCGAGATTTGGCTTTTTTATACCCTTGCAAAAAGGGTATATTAATTTTGGTCAGGAGTTTGCAACGCAGTGAAGGAAGCATCTCCGACCATATAAAGTATATATATTCTTGATCAGCAAGACGAGCTGAGTTGACATAGCCATGTCCGTCTGTCCGTCTGTCCGTCTGTCTGGATCAACGCAATCTCCTCCGAGACTATAAGAAAAAGACTATATCTTCTACAATTTTACACCTAGAGCTCCAAAAATTGACGCAGACGTTAGACTTGACTGTTTCGACAAAATTATGAAAAATTATATATCCGCCTCTTGGGGGCGTGGCAAATCGGAGAAAGCTATATCTTCCAAAGTCTTATAGGTAGAGCTTCAAAATTTGATATATAGGTTACTGTTGCCCTGCTCAATAGATTGCCCAAAAATGATATATATCCAATTGTTGGGGGCGTGGCAAATCAGAAAAAACTGTATCTATATCTTTTGCAATTGCAAGGGTATTACCAAACTTCGGCATGGCCGAAGTTAGCCCATCCCTCTAGTTATTTTGTAATTTGGGTGAGCTGTCAAATTTTCCCTATAGCAAAATAGTTATAATTTTGGTATTTTATAAATGGTTTTATGATATGTATTTATATCAGAGAAGCTTCAAAATTAGTATTGACTAGATTTTTAGGTATATCCAGTATAACCAAAATAAATATAGTATTGTGTACTAGCAGTTCCCCTCCAGTGTTGATTCCGTTTTCTTTAACCATATTTAGCTATGTAAAAGTAAATATCTTAAGTTCTATATAAACATATAGTTACGAATATTATAGGAGGAAAAGTTGTTCCTTGAGCGTAATTAGAAGGCTTACTAGTCTAGATGCTTGGCAGCTCTTTTGGCATTAAATTTATGACAACCGCACGTGCTACGCTACTGTCGCACTCAAAGGCAACAAGCACAGCAGCAACAACCACAACAGCAACAACAACAACATTAACTATAAACTAAACCCATATAAGGGGTAACAAAGTAGCAACCACACTTGAGAAACTTTTCCAAAGACTGGGTTTTGGCTTCTTTTTGGGGGCAACAGCTGCGTCATTAAAAGATTGTTGCACTCTAACGGGTTTCACGGTAGCCACAATACATGCGAGCTCAGGTGTAAAAGACAACAATACCTGTAGTACTCCTACGCACTGTGGTAGACATTAGCATAGATTTCCATGTGCCTCTTGATAAATACATAGAAGATAGTTTTGCATTTACCATAATCATGAAGTCTTAGATACTTTTATGTTTTTACCATAATCATGAAGATACTTTTTCTGTTTGCTATATAAATGCAGTCTAAGATACTTTGCAGTCTAAGATATGAATGAACTTAATGCCCTTTGTCTTTTTCCAATATTCATAAAGTGTCAGATACTTTTTTAAGTCAAAGATACTTTTCCTATATGGCAATCAATGAAATCTCAGATACTTATTTTATTACCATATCAAACAAATCTAAAACTCTTTTTGTTTTCATCATATCAATAAAGTCTTAAAAACATTTTTTACTATATCTTTAAAGTTTAAGATACTTCTCCCATCTGCCATATCCATGAAGTCTAATAACTATAAACTTTTAGTTACTTTTTTATTGTACTGTATAAATGAAGTCCAAGATTCTCTTCAGTCTCTGATACTTTTTCTTTTTTTTCAATACTAATGATGTTTTAGATCCTTTTTTTTACCATATCCATGAAGTCTCAGATAGTTTTCCTATTTGCGATGTCAATGAAATAAAAGACACTTTTTTTTATCTATCTAAATGAAGAAGTAATTAGTCTCAGATACTTTTTATTTTACAATATCAATCAGTTCTCAGATACATTTTTACCAAATCTATAAAGTATAAGATTTTCCTACTTGTCATATTAATAAAGAAAGCCTCAGATTCTTTTCCTTTTTTCAATATCCATGTAGTCTCAGATCTTTTTTAACATATCCATAAAGTCTTAGATATTATTTATATTTGCCAATGAACTCAAAGATACTTTTTGTTTTACTATTTAAATGAAGTCTGAGATGCTTTTCCGTCACAGATACTTTTTATCAATGAAGTCTCAAATGCATTTTTACCAAATCTATAAAGTCTCAGATACTTTTTTTTTCCAATATCCATGAAGTCTCAGATACTATTTAAATATGTGCATTAAGTCTTAGATACTATTTATATTTGCCAATGAACTCAAAGATACTTTTTTTTTTACTATCTAAATGAAGTCTGAGATACTCTTCCGTCTCAGATACTTTTCATCAATGAAGTCTTGATACTTTTTCTTTTTCCAATATCCATAAGTCTCAGATACTTTTTAGGTATAAACCTTAAGTGTTAGATACTATTTCTAATTACCAATGGAGTCAAAGATAGTTTTTGTTTTACTATCTAAATGAGGTCTAAGACACTTTTCAGTCGCAGATACTTTTTATGAATGAAGTCTCAGATACTCTTTTTTTCCAATATCCATGAAGTCTCAGATACTTTTTAGCCATATCCCTTAAGTCTTAGATACTATTTATATTTACCAATGAAGTCAAAGATATTTTTTTTATTTTACAATCTAAATTAAGTTTAAGATACTTTTCAGTCTCAGATACTTTTTATCAACGAAGTCTCAGTTTTCTTTTTACCAAATCTATAAAATCTCTGATACTTTTTCTTTTCCCAATATCCATGAAGTATCACATACTTTTTAGAAATATCCATTAAGTCTTAGATACTATTTCTACAATATTTACCAATGAAGTCAAAGAATCTTTTTGTTTTACTATCTAAATAAGGTCTGAGATACTTTACAGTCTCAGATACTGTTTTGTTTTAATATATCAATGTACTCTAAGATTTTGTGTTTGTATTTAGCAATTAGGAATCGTTAATTTGCAACGAAGTCGTGAAAATAATTGAATTGCAACGCAATCGCAGATTTTGCTGTTATTGCGGCTCGTCGTGGAGCAGTTGAAGTGAAAAGTCGATAATTAATTTCAATTGATAATGAAATGCAATTAGAAAATGTACCGCACGCATTCTTACAGACATTGCCAGGCCACACAAAAAGAAAAGCAAAATAGGAAAAGTGTAACAATAACCGTAATTTACACAATTTCCTTTTGCCGTCGCATTTGTCGTAGGATTTCGCCAAAGCCAACAACTGAGCCTGCATAATGAACCATAGAGTCTGTAATTAAAGTTTGTCGAAGCCTGGCGAAATGCAATGTTGACGACACCAGCAGCAGCTGCAGCAGCAATAGCAGAAGGCAGCAGCAGAAAGCATCAGCAGAAAATCAATCCCCGCATCACGACGCCATCATAGTGGAAAATAGAATTCAATTAACGCTCTTAAATTAAACTGCCACTTCCGGTTTTGATGACGTTTTAATCTGGGCCTGCATCGGGCAGACAAGAGAAAATTGTGCGGTAAGACCGTCCACTGGCCGTCCAGATCCCGTGAGTGACTGCCGCTGACAACAAGGGGGCCATATCTCGCCTTATCGCCTTGCTCGACACTTAAATCCAAGCTTGAGGCTGACAACAGTTTTTTTTTCTTTATTTTTTTTATTATTTTCATTTCAACACGTTAAATGTCGCTGTTTAACATTATTTATAAACGAGGTCCTGATTGAGTTGGCTGCCAGCGGCAGAAATTAATAGCGAATCAGTACTAAAAGACAGCAGTCCGGCTTTTCATAAAGCTGTATGTATTTCAATTAATAATATATTAAAAAGTTAACAAAATATGAACTAAAATAAGGCTTAAATATATGTAAATAAATAAAATGTATATAAAATAAATAAAATTTATGAATTTATAAATTAAAACAAATAAAATATATAAAATAATGAAAATAAAATAAACAAAAATAAATAAAAAAAATAAAATAAAAAATAAATAAATAAAATAAATAAAATAAAGAAAAAAAAATAGAAGATATAAAAGATATAAAATAAATTAAATGTATAAAATATACAAAAATATGTAAAATATAAAAAATATAAATATAAAATAAAAGTTTTAAAATATTTATAACATATAAAATGCATATAGATTTAAAAAAATATTAACGTAATAACATCGAGGGTATCAAAATTATTATTTAGGTATGAAATAGAATAACTTATATACAAATAAAATTATTAAAATAAATCTTATATTTAATATATTTATGTATGTCAGAGATGGGATCATGAAAGAAATTAGTTCCCGACCCATCCCGTCCCGAAATAATTTTGTATTTACCCGCCCGATTGTCCAGACAAATTTTTCATTTTGTCCCGCGGGTCCCTACATTTAACTAATTTATTTTTCAACATTTAGAACTCATGTTTTTTACTTAAAAATAATATATTCTCAACATTTTCTTCTCTAAGATGTGTTCTCCTTTCTTTCAAAATTCTATTAGAAGTAGAATACACCCTGAGAGGGTGTCGAAGATGTTGGAATATTAAGTACTTGCCAGCAATCAATGGAAATTCGTTGCATTGTTGTCAAAATATAAAATACTTGAACTTTTCTTAAATTTAACATGATTTATATAAGAATTAATTTGCTCGTCAATGTCATTCTTTTGTTCTTTTAAAAATACAAGTAATTTAATCTATTAATAATTTTCTTATCGTCCCAAACTTTTTCAGGATCTTTCCCATCCCGCCCGATCCCGAAAATGTTTTCAGGACTCGTGGTATAAGATATGATCTTAAGGAGGAATGGAGATTTCTCAGCGCAGTTGGCGAAGTATGCGAAAAGAAACACTATAGCTTCTGGGAAGGAAAGATGGTCAAACAAGAAGTATGGATGATAGAGAGCGAAAGGGGGGGTAGACCGGCCTGAAAGGAGCAATCGGTCATATAGAGGAAGTAGATGAAAGCGTCATGGACCGATTATGCAGAGACAATAATGCTTGAAGAAAGTATGTTTATAAAATTTCTCATTTACAAATTAAGTTTTTGAAATATATATTATATTTAAAATTATTATATTTTATATATTTATACTTATATAATTATTTATAAATGCATTCATGCTGTGTAGGGCAAACTGTTTTCCTCTAACTGCGTTTTTCTAAAACAGCTAAAAACTTTAACAAAATCAACTTAAATTTCATTTAAGAAAAACTTTAGATCAAGTGCTCTTCAAATGTTATTTTTAAACTTTAACATCAACTTCATCTTTCTCCGGCAAATGGCGGTACACTGTACGAAATTCATTTGAACTAACTCCCTTTGTTAGTTTTGGTTGTATTTCAGTCTCATATTCAATAGAATTTGCTTGGGCCTGAAACAATTTCGTAAGAAATTTATTTATTGGCAAATATGCTGTAGATATTTTCCTGCTATTCGGCAATAAACAATGCTCACAACTTTTCTCCTGCATTAAAGTCATGCTGCCAAATAGTCTTTGGCGGAATTTGCCTTCAGGTTGGCATTGCTCAAAAGCGTAAGCAATTATTGAATATATTTCTTCGGCGACGGAAGCGCGAATTGGTGTGAAAAAACCGCGACAAACTGGGCATGTTTCGGTGCGAATGCGGCACTCGATGCAGAGCAAATGCCCATTCTGACATTGTAGGACTGGAGGTGTTATAATACAATTACAAACTGGACACTCGATGACCCTCAGGATGCTGTCCACAATGATGACAAGTCTCTTGAGAGCAACGGGCATAGGTACGCAGCTGATGCTCTGTATAATATATGAAAATTATAGGTAAATATATTATTTATTTCTTTCAAGCATAAGGCTTACATTCTCATCGCTGTCTAGCTGGCAGTTGCTATTCCAGCATAAAATGCTAACCTCATCTTTTTGGCTTTTGACTATTTGAGCTATTTCAGCTATGCGCAGGCCAAGAATATCAATGTTGTTAACCTGTGAATGAAATATATGCAGACAAATTATTATTTCAAAATTTTTTCTATAAACATATATACATAAAAATGATTTCTTATGAATTTATAAAATTTTTATAAAATTTAATTGCAGTTCAAACTATAATTGTATTCAAATTGAACTGCTTCTCGCTACATTGACTAGTCATTCAAGCAGTTGCACTGCTTGCCTGCTGTTAAACTCACTTCACTGTTAAATTACAGCGCGCTGTTAACGTGCCTTTTGTAACGGCTGTTAGAAGCTCTAAGCAACTTGACCTCTTTCTGTCTGCCTCTGCTTTCTGCTTAACAGCGTCAAACAAAAACAAACAGAAGAAAAGTGAAACCAACAAAATATGACGACATACATATGCATGTATATGTGTGTGCATGTAAATAGTTAAATAAATGGCTGATTGACTGGCATTACTTAAGTGCACTTTGAATTATTTGCACGGTAAGCAAACTGACCTTTAATATGCAATCGCCGGCCTTTAGACCACGCAGCGCGGCAGGTGTGCCGGCGGCTACCTCACAAACCTAAATTAAAGCAACATAATTAGCAAAATTTAAATATTATTTGGGTCTTTGGACTATACCCAGGGGTAAGGATCCCATTTGCTGCGCGTCAAACGAAATCCATATTCCTCAATCTTGGGCGCAGCTCGAGGTATTCTTAAGAGACGCACAGCTGATTTGTGAACTTGACCAACACCTTCTGCACAATTGGAGTCCATTGTGAACACGTGTATCCGAATACTTTTTCTTGTTTCGAGCAACTCGATCTGCCGAGCATCGAAATACGTGCTTAACGCGTGCTCACAATAAACCTACTGCCTCAGACCTTATACACCAAGCTTTCGATTGTGTTTGGCTAACTGTCTCTCTATCTCTCTCTCTCTCTCTCTCTCTCTCTGGGTAAACAGCATCCACAACTGTGTGTGTTTATTTTGGAGATCTGTTCGTAACATGCACGTTTCTATGTGGTTAAGAGCGTAGATCAGTAGGGCCTTAACTGTCGCCATGAAAATTAGTATATCCATTAAGAGTCGAAAATATTGAAACTTAAAATACAAATTTATTGTCACTGCAATCGAGTTGACTATATCTATAGATATGTATATATATATAGTATATCTACTGAAATACATCTTATATTTATACTCTTGAAAAAAGGTTAGATTAATTCTGGTCAGCAGCTTGCTTAGGAGGAAACATTTGACTATATAAAGTATATATATTGCTGATCAGTTGGAAAAGCCGAGTTCTTATAGTCCGTCTATCCTGTCTAGCTGTCCATCAGTCTGAACTTAAGCAAACTTCTTCCAGAGTGTACAAAATATCAAGCTGAAATTTTGCTTATCTCTTTCTTCTTATCTCTGCACTGAAAAGAAGAATATGATAAAAATTTCAGCAGAATATACTTAAAACTGTCTCTTTATATTTCGGAATCATATAATTATATCATATCATCGTACATTTATATCATATAGCTCTTACAGAATGAATCTCTGTATATGTCTCTCTTTATATTTCGGAATCATATAACTTATATCATATTATCGGACATCTATAGCATACAGCTCGCACAGAATTAATCGGTTCAAAAAATTGCTTAAGTTGGAACTACTTTTTTTGTCTTTAGCTTGTCTTAAACAAAATTTACCAGGGTATGCAAAGTTCGGCATGGTCGAAGGCAGCCCTTTACTTATATATATTCTAAATACTATTTTGTGACAAGTTCCATAGTATACCTGAGCAATATACCTTTTAAAAAGTGGAAAAATTTAGTTAAGAAACTTGACGTTGTTAAGTTTATGTTTAATTTATATGATATATTATATAAATAAATCTTTTAGAAAATTATAGGTAAGAATCTATTACACACAAATCATTCAGCAATGATTTCCAATACTTTACATCCTTGACTTATATAACTAAGTTCTTAGTAATCACATAAAGTAATTTGTCTATTATCACACTTCTGAAATGTATTCAAATGGGGTTTGTTTCATCAGGCTGTTAATTTGTATTTAATTGCATTTTCTAAAACTTAATTAAGAGTCAAATGGTCGGTTTAATGGCAGCTGATTGCGTTTTGGCCCGGCGTCCAAATTGGACTTGACCACGGAAGCTATATGTCATTGTTGTTGTCAAAAAGCCAAAAGGCTACTGAAGCTTTTAACGTCAAATTTCATGTTTTCAATTGACTCGTTCATAACAACAATTTACTTTTATTAAACTGAAGGCAAACAGCTTGTTCGCGGGTTCAGCGACCACCCACCAGGTAAATTGCCAGGTAAATTAACATTGTAAAAGGACCCCATAAACTGATATTTTCGATTCGTTGAAAACTTAATTAAAAAAAAAAACACAAATGAATCGATACACTTAAAGAAAGAAAATACGAAATACATTTGCATTGCTAACAAAACTCTTTAGTAAGAGTGAATGGCAGTGCCTGACTAAGAGATACCCTGCCATACGTGTCAAGTTGTAGCTTCTTTAATAGAATCTATACATACATACAAACTTACATAAAAACATACACACATACATCCACAAATAATCCATTTAGGTACTTCTTCTTCGCAAAAGTCTAACTTCAATAACTTCGGTATTAGCATTCCAATTTTATTGAAACTTTCAAGGCATGTAAAGAACAATAAAATATATACAAGTACTAAATCACAATTATTCATCTTCAAATTTGAGCTACTTTTTCAAATTTTGGGGAAGATGTCTAACAAAGGATTGCTCGAAAGAACATGGAAGATAAATCTAAATACCAAATATGGAGATTGTAGCTCTAAAAAAATACGAACATATGTGTACATGTTAGAAGAATCTAACTGCTAAATATGAAGATTCTAGCTCTTTAAATTTGCGAGATATGTTTAAATAACTGAAGCACGATATAGATTTTTTTATTCAATTTCATGGAAGCGAAAAAAGCTATCTGTTAGTTCGAAGCTAGTACCTATTACAGAGACGGATGGGCAGACAAACAGACAGATGGAGGGACTGACTGAAAAAGTTATTGAAACCATTGCGACGCTCACTAAAAAATTTCGTTTTTCTTAATGCAATTCAAACACAATTTTTTTTATTTTATAAAACATTTTATGATATTATATATTCTCCATTTTGATCTAATAAATTTTGTCATCTTTCGGGCAAGAGATTGGTTCCACGCCCATACAATTTTGTATCCTTGCTGGCAAGAAACTGGCTCAAGTGGTTTTTGACGTCCTGATTTGAGGATAGCTTTATCTAGTCGAGTTATAGGAGTACCTATTTTTATAGGGGTAACTATTTGTTAAATAGATACTTATAGATTCTGGGATCAACGCATTCCTACATACGGACAGACAGGGAGACGAAGGGACAGACAGAGCTAGTTCGAGTCGGCTTTTACTTCTGATCAAGAATACTTATACTCTAACTGATTAATCCCACCTCCTTCTACGTATTACATACATTTTAAGAAAGCCAGCCAGACAAACAGGCAGAAAGACAGGAAGACAGATATATAGACGGAGGGACGGATAGTGCTAGATCGAATAGGTTTTTACTTTTGATTAAGAATACATATACTCTATATGATCAACCCCACCTCCTTCTACCTAGTACTTATGTACACTTTAAGAAAGCCAGACAGACAGACAGATATACAGACGGAAGGACGGATTGGGCTAGATCGAGTCAGCCTTAACTTCAGATCAAGAATACATACATACATATACTCTAACTGATCAACCTCCTCTTACCTATAGCTATGTAATTAAGCTAATTTTAATTAATTAATTTAATCAATTTAATTAATTTAATTAATTTAAGCAAACTGTTATACCCCGTAATCTCCATATCAATGGGCACACAAAAAAGCTCAACGCACGTGTAAGCTTTCTGCAGATGGCGCTTTCAAGCTGAGGGTCAGCTTAGCTCCGCTTGCCAGCTGTCGGCTGTCGGCTGGCGTCGCCGCAGTTCGCTTTTAGCTCTTTGCGTTTGCGCAGGTGCCGCTCGCGTGCAAGTTCCGTGAACACGAAGTGGAAGTGTGATAGCGGCGCAGATATTTTTGGCGCGTCTCGTAAAGCACTTTATTGATATAAGTAATAAATTATAAAAGTAAGTTGCAAGAGCTGATTTACCTTTGGAATGAGGTAGAAGATGTGTTAATTTGTTACCTTCTGTTCAAGCCACGCTTTTGGCTAATTATTACTTCTTTTAACGGCTAAAACGACCTCTAACTCTAGCTCTGACTGAATACTAGACACTGTTATAATCAAATTATTAATCAGATTTTTGTATATCTTGCTAACTTTGATAAGAAAGAGTAACTAATCATTTGACAAAATCAATCTACGCTTAAATAGTATAAACAATTGTTGTTTATTTACGAAAAATTAACATATATACACAAAAACACACATACATACGCATGCATAAATTTATGTAAATATATGTATGTATGTATGTACATTATTTGTAATTTGCTGTCGATGTAAGCTGCGATTGCATGGCGCCGCATGCGCAGCAAGTTTTGCCTGTTTTTGGGGTTTCTGGGTCTCTGTCGTACGTTCCGTTGTGTTTTTTGTTTTTGTTTTTGCTTTTGCTTTTGCTTTGCGCTTTTGTTGTTGTTGTTGTTGTTGCTGCATTTGTGTAACGGTGACGCAATTCTCGTGTGAAGTTGTTTTTGTCTCGCCTTGTTGGCTATTGGCTGAAAACGAAAGCGGCAAAAAACCGTTGTTAATTGTAGTTGCATGTTCACACATATACACACACATACGCACACACGCATATTTATGTGCATTGGCAAATCGCTCAGCTGTGCTTTTGGTGTCAGCTGTTTGGCAAACTATTTGCTGCTTTAGTTATTAATCGCGCGCGCCAATGATTAGTTCACTTAGAAGCTGCTGCTCTAATGCTTAAATCGATACTGAAATACATCAATTACAAATAACGGTAAATGTTGCAATTTATAATCATTTAAGTTGCTATTGCAGCACATAAAACCAGTGCTGTGATGTTCATACGAAAGGCATTCAAAAGTAGTTGAATTATTGAATTTTTGTAGAATGTAAAATTTAGTTTTGATTTAAATATGCTTAAATTGGTTTCCAATCAGAATTTGCAATATTTACATCACATTCTGATTGGAAATTGCTGACAGTTTTAGCCTATTCTAGTCAAAACTAAGACATTAATCATCTGCTCATTAAATTTATAATTAAATTCTTAAACATTTATTTTTGGCTTACAATATATTTGCTTTTGCTAAATACAATTATGACATTCGATTTACCTTTCAACTGCGGATACTTCACGTTTGCGACGTCACACGAATTTCATGGCCAATGCCAGCAAGAAGTGAAGTGGAAGCTCGTTTCACTGTAAGCAACTTTATTGTGTATGTATATATGTATGTATGTATGTATGTACATATGTTGTATACAATTTTGTTCAGTTTCAAATTCCAAGTTTTCGATCTTCCAAAGCAATAGTTGCTTGCCAATTTGTATACCCTGCACCCGTTGAAAATGGGTAAGCAGAGTATAATGGTTTTGATATAACGTATGTAACAGGTAGAAGATGACATGTTTAACTGCATGTATATATATATTCTTGATCAGGATGAACAGCCCAGTTGATGTAGTCTGATATTATGCTCGTCTATCGTTCTGTCTCTTAGTCTGTCTGTCTGGCTGACTGTCCTTCGGTCTGTCCTTCCGTCCGTCTGTAGGTCTGTACGTTCGTCTGTTCGCCCGTTCTTCTGTCGTCTATGAGTCCGTACGTCCCTATGTTCGTCCGTCTATCGTCTGTCCAGCTGCCTATGAGTCCGTTCGACCATCCGTCCGTCTGTTCGTCCTTCTGTTCGTCCATCCGTCTCCCTGTTCGCCCGTTCACTAGTTCTAGCTGTCTATGAGTCCGTCCATCCATTCCCTATGTTCGTCCGTCCGTCTGTCCGTCCAGCTGTCTATGAGTCTGTTCGACCGTCCGTCCGACTGTTCGTCCTTCCCTCCTTCTGGTTGTCCGTTTCATCCGTCCTTCTGTTCCATCCGTCCTGCTGTTCGCTCGTCTGTCCGTCCTTCCATCTGTCCGTCCAGCTGCCTACGAGTCCGTCCGTACGTGCGTCCGCCGGTTCATATGTCCGTCTATGAGTCCGTCGTTCCCTATGTTCGTCCGTCCGTCTATCCGTACGTAAGTACGCCCGTTCCTCTTTCCGTCTATGAGTCCATGTTCGTCCGTCCGTATATCTGACCATATGTATAAGTAGCATATACTGATCGTATTTTTTTAAAATTATCGATAACTTTTCTAATTTCAAGATATTTTAAGACTTAAGTTTCTCAACTAAAATCACCAAATTTAAAACATAGATTCTGCCACAAAATGCGATTATCCCCCTTTTAAGACACCCAATGGCATTTTAGGGTATCTGCACGTCGGGCATACCCAACTAGAACTTCTTAGTTGCTAATTATTATAGTCATCCAAAAAAGTACGAATATGTAAAGAGAAGCTTCGAACATGACAGCTGTACAAACACGGATGAGTCTGACAATGAATAAATGAAAGTATAAACATGACAAATGAGAGAGAGTATACACGACTAGCAGATACCTGCTAATGACTGCAGCTATAAACTTGCAATATAATAGAAATAGCTGAAATGCATAAGTTTTCAACTTATATATATATTTATATCTTTTTTATATATCTTTTGTTAAGTTGTATAGGGTATACAACTAATTGAGTTTGCCTTAGCAACATTAAAGCATTAGCGGATGCTGTTCAGAGGCGGCCTCACTGCGTATACTTGATGTACTTGAACTTGCGTTGCCCGCTCAGCTCATTCATGAAATTACACGAACTCAGTTTTCACAGTTCCGGCTGCGGCTGTGGGCAACTTCTGCTAGCTGTATGTATGTATAAATGTGTGTATGTATGTATGTATCTTAATTGATTTAATTTTTTTTTTATTATTTGTATTAGTGAATGCAATGCCAAAGTTTTCGCCAACACTTTTGATTTATATGCGCAATTTTACGCTATTTTATTTGAGGTAAACGCGGTAAACGCGGCGTATGCTTAATTACCAAACGGTAGGCAAAAAGTTCGGCAACTGTGCCAAGTTTCAACAGCCTGCTAATTAATTGTGCTTCGCAAAGGTGCAAACATTATAAGTAGCAATATATGCAGAGAGTCCAGTGCCCTCACAAACTTCCAAGCTGATTGAGGTTCGCAAGCGATTTGTACGTGCGACGCATGCAAAAGAGAGAACCTTGAAATGGGTCTGGCCGTTGCCGTTGATACGCCCGACCAACTATAACTAGAGTTTTCCATTCATTTTTTTGTTTTTAAATATATAATGTGAATGCGTTCAGCAATTACAGCTGTGTTGAGGTGTTGAAAGTGTACCAAGATTTATGCCTTTCCCTCGTAATGTCTTAGACGTGCGCCCTTGAAGGTGTCAACAGGGCGTGTGTGTGCATATATACACCCAACTCTCTTTTTACACGGTTCGCGAAAAATAATAACTACACTTTTTTACACCAAATTTATGTTCTAACACGAATCCCTGAAAAAATATTTGTTATCTTACTTTTGACGGTGTCTTACAGAAACTTATATAAACAGCATATAGTTGGGGGTAGAGATGGGCGTCGGAATCGGGATTTTCGGAAATCCTGCGGGTCCCGAAAAAATTTTCAGGATCGGGCGGGATAGGAATGATTTTGAAAAAGTCCTGGACGTTCGGCATAAGTGATTGATCCCGCGGGTCCCAATAAGAAAATTATTAATATATAAAATTGCTTGTATTTATCAAAGAACAGAAGAATGATATTGACTAGTTAATTAATTGTAATATAAATCCTGTTAAATTTATTACTTCTAGTAGAGTTTTGGAAGAAAGAAGAACACATCTTAGAGAAAAAAATTTTGAGAAAATGTTAAATTTAATTAAAAATTTTAATCTATCATAAGAGTTCTAAATAATGTCGGAACCCGCGGGAAAAATAAAAAATTTGTCGGGACAATCAAAAATTATTTCGGGACGGGATGGGTCGGGAACGAATTTCTTTCCCGATCCCATCTCTAGTTGGGGGTATATCCGATATGTTTTGTAGTAAATAATACTGAATACTTATATAATATGCATTTTATTATTTCTTCTTTTGGAAAATACTTTAGGTTCTTTCATCTTATACGATTTTTTAAAATTTTGGAACTTATCCTCATATAACATACTTATCCTTACCATATGTCACATGTATTTTTTCACACATTTTTTAATTGCACGCTTTTCTAAGGCACGTATCTACCGTGTAAAAATAGAGTTAGGTGTAATCGATGTTCCTCAATCGAAACTCTCTTTCTGTCTTACAGTTCGGTGAATATGCTACAGCAATGCATTGTCAAGGCGCCAAATGGTGCCTTGGGCTTGAATTTGAGTCGTGCACCCTGGGACCCGTATCCGTGGGTCAGCGGAGTGCAGGATGAGTCAAATGCTCAATTGGGTGGCATTTGCATCGGAGATACGCTACTGCAGCTGAATGGCAGAGATGTCTTGGGTATGCGAATTAGCGAGCTGGCCATGCGACTGCGCGAACACTGGCTAACAGGCGCTGAGCACGTAACCATGATGATGTGGCGACAGCAGCCAAACGGTTCCACGGATGCGGCACATGTTGTGGTAAGCCAAGAGCATGTTCTCAAAATTTAAAGACATATCGTATAAATTTAGGCGTTGGATGTGTTCAACTGTATTGCTTTGTGTTCTCGACTTGACAATATTACAAAAAGCTCTTTCAGCATATTTAATGGGATAGATCAATCATTTAGGTTGTCTCAACCAGTTGCTTTTGCTTGCTCTAGTTTTAGCGATGAGCTGCCAATAAGCTTATAAAAACTTCAATGATTTGTATACCCTTTGAATATGTGTAGACAGGGTATTCTGGTTTTGTTCAAGTGTATGTAAAGTGCAGAACGAGACGTGGCAGACAACATAACAAAGATATATATTCTTAATCAGGAAGAACAGCCAAGTCGATTTAGTTCAGTCCGTTTGTCCGTCTGTTCATCCATCCGTTCGGCCGTCCGATTGTCCGTCCATTCATCCATTCGCCCCTTTATCCATCCGTCCGTCTGTCCATCCGTCCGTATTTCCATCCGTCCGTCTGTCCATTCGTTCGTCCGTCCGTTCACCCATGCGTCCGTCCGTCCATTCATTCGTCCGTCTGTCCATCCGTTCGTTCGTCCGTATATATCTTCGTCCGTCCAACTGTCCATCCGTTCGTCCGTCTATGCTTTCGTCCGTTCATATGTCCTTCCGTCAGTCCATCCGTTCGTCGGTCCATCCGTGCGTCCGTTCGTCCGTCCGTTCATCCATGTGTCCGTCCGTTCATCCATGTGTCCGTCCGTTCATCCATCCGTCAGTCCGCCCATCCGTCCGTCCGTTAGTTCGTTCGTCCGTCCGTTTATCCATCCGTCCGTCCGTCCAGCCGTCCATACGTCCGTCCGTTCGTTCGTGAGTCCGTTCGTCCGTCCGTCCGTCCGTCCGTCTGTTCGTTAGTCCGTTCATCCGTCCATCCATCCGTCCGTCTGTCCATCCGTTCGTCCGTCCGTCCATCCAGCCGTTCGTCCGTCTATCTCTTCGTCCGTCCATCCGCTCAATCGGATCTAGAGAATTGAAAATTGAGAATTGTTCCGTGAGATCAACTTTGCTTCAGGTAATCGTTAAATTTATCATATTCCATTCAGGTTTCTGAGCATATCTCGGATACTTTATAAGCTTTAATAAGTACATTAGTTATTTGTTATTTGTTATTATATTATAATATAATTGTTATTTGTTAAATATTGAATAACCCACCTTTTTGATACCTCCCCCATTACCTCCCTATAATTGAACTTAACTATTCATCTTGTTCAAAACCTTGATTTATTCCAAAGTTGGTCAGTCCCCACTAGAACTCACTCACCTATTACACATAGGTTCATCCATGAACCAATTAATTAATCTCACTTCAATGTTTCATAACCAACATTGATGCTAGTTTCTAAAGGACATCCTTTCCTCCAACAACCTTAGTTAGTTGCAGCTGCACCGAATTCCTCCGATTCCCACATGTGTTTATCTGTCTAGCACTTTTTGTATATATTTTATTAAATTTACACTTTGTATGCAGTGTGTCATTACAAATTTAATTGACCCCAATTTGACACTAGCATTATATGACATGCAGTTCCAATATGTCACACCTAAGCCCGCCCACTTTTTGGCAGGCCGCATTGCAAATCCATATACATTTCAATCAAATGCTTATTAGGGTTTAAGGTTAGTGTGTGCCACTTAACGTGCAATCGAAAGCATGTTTCGTATAAATTAGCAGGTGTTCAAGCACTTAAGAGCATATACTATTCAGTAATCAATAGCCATAGTACCCATTGACATACATTTTTTTTTCATATATGAGGAAAAAAGGGTTTTCAGTTTAGTGTGCAAAAAAATGGAAAAGAGCGAAAGAGGCGTCACAGCACCCAAAATGTCTACTTTATCAGGGTAATAAGCTGAGTCTATAAGTCTTAAGTCTATAAGCGCAATAGTATCGAAAATTTCTAGAGATAGAGTTTTGAAATATGAAATATTCTTAATCTATATTGAAACTGTATAGTTTCTTTATTTTTCTTTCGATATCTCATATTATTTTCTTATCATATATAAATATGAAAACGGCTTAAGATATCATCGATACATAAGAAAATGTTAGCTAAACTTGACTTTTTGAAACTTCTCTTAACTTTTTTATTTTTGTATCTCATTCTATTTTCTTATCATCTATAAATATGAAAATGGTATAAGATATCATAGATATATAAGAAAATGTTATGAGATATTGAAATAAAATTTATAAAACTGTATCTTAACTTAGCTTTTTGAAACTTTGCCTAATTTCTGGCAATAAATATTTCCAATATCGTATACTTACCAGCTATTTTCCTAAAATTTATGAAAAAGTTTGGTTTTATTTTTATACATTTAGGTGTTATTTTTATGACCAGAAAGTTTCATAAAGATCGCACATCTGGAATCGAAGTTTTTCAATCATATATTTTCTATAGTTGGGGGTATAGGAAGAACAAGAGCAGTTACTTATGTAGGTGTAAGGGTGTATGTGTGTATGAATGTAATTTTTATGTATATATGTGTATTCTAGATATCTGGAAAGATTCTTACAGCAGCTCTCTTTCTGCACTGCAGGGTATGCCCTAGTCGAGCACTGTTCCCTAGATCACTCTTACATTTTTGACGTTCAAATTCATATCAAATTGAAATTAGCACTAATAAATCATTACAAAGTATAAACATTCGACCTCAATTGATTTTTAAAGCTTTATCCAACTTTTGCATAGATAAAGTTCCATCAAAATACTTCATTAAACTTACTATCTGCTCTTCTTCTTTCTTTGCAGCAGCATGGCATTAATCAACAATCGTTGCAAAAGTTTGCAACATGCCTGCAACATATTGCCCAGCTGCTGGAGTGTCCCGTTTGTTGTGATGTAAGTAAGATACATATATATATATATATATATGTAGAGATAGACATTTTTTTGTTGAGCAAGAGTAAAGGATAGGTGGATGCTGCCTCGGGCTCTCTTTAAAGGGTCATGTGAGCTGCATATCGATGAGGTCTTGCAGCGTCTGTTGTTCGCTGCCAGTTGCTGGTTTTAGTTTTAGTTCGTCATTATATAACTTAGCCTAACTGAACTCCGGTCGCAAAACTTAGTTGGCAGTTGCCGCTTGTTTGCCTTTGTGATCGGCCTGCGTCGTCAAGCGGCCTGCCACACCCACACCCACACCCACGCCCACGCCCACGCCCATGCACCCGCTCTTCCGGCTGTGCGTTGATTTTGCTGCGCAACTTTGTTGCTAATCACTTGACCGTGCATAAAGTTGAAACGTCAAGCTCTAACGGTGATTGCGTAGCCACGCCCACTTTGCAGGTATGCTGTCGCGGCATTGTTTACACAATTACTCACAGCCTGTCGCTGTCATGACTACAAATAGCTGCCGATGTTGCCAGTTAATACCCGTTTGCTTTCGATGCTCTCTCTATCTACAGTCAGTCGCATATAATCTATGCTTGTTAAACTACATGGACGTAAGTCTTCTTTTATATTCAGCGTATTCCCATTCAAAAAAGGGAATCACAGGGTGCATTAGTTTTTATTGAAATGTATGTAACAGGCAGATGGAGGCGATTGATCGAACATAGTATATATATATATGCTTGATCAGTAGCAGCAGCAGACTCAATTTAACTCTGTCGGGGTTGTTGGGCTTCGGGATCGGGATTTTCGGGACACGAAATTATCTGGTGGACAGAGAAAGATTTTAAAAAAGTCCGGGACGATTGGATACGTGCTTAGTAATGACATCATAGTAACAAATTCTAGAGATATGCCCTAAGATGGCGGCATTTCAGAGATACCCCTTTGGGACTCGCGAGACCCGCGGGACCTGAAAATTTCGATCCCGACGCCCACCTCTGCTTATAAGCATATCTCTAGAATCTCTTACTATGCAACCTTGATGTAGGCATGAAGCACTTATACGAACGTCTTGAAATTTTTTAGAATCTTTCCCATCAAGCCCGGAAATTGTTTCGGCAAAATTTCGGGTCCCGGAAATCCAGATCCCGACGCCCATCTCTTTTCTGTTTGTCTGCCCGTCCGTCCGGTTATCTCTCTGTCTATCCGTTCGTCTGTTTGTTCGTTGGTCTATCTGACTATCTGCCCGTGCATCCATCCGGCTATCTGTTTGTCTGTCCGTCCGTCTGTTTGATCGTCCGCCGTTCATCTGCTTGTCAGTCTGGCCAGGCGGATAGTCTGCTCGTCTGAATGTTTGTCTGTCCGTGAGTTTGTTTGTCTGAGAGGTCGTCCTTTCGTCTGTCTGTCTGGTCGTCCGTTCGTCCTTCCATCTTTCCATCCGCTTATCTGTCCGTCTGGTGTTCCCCCTCTCTGTACCTCCGTCCGTCTAATAGTCTGTTCTTCCGTGTATTTCGTTCGTATGTCAGCGTGGCCATCTGTAGGTCCTTTCATCCGTCTGTCCGGCTGATCGCCCGTTCGTCCTTCGATCTGTCTGTCCGTCTAGCGATCCCTCTCTGTCCCTCCGTCCGTCTAATTGATGTTGTTGTTTGTCTGTCCACTCGTCTAGCTACCTGATCCGTCCGTTCGTCCTTCCATTTGTCTATCCGTTTGTCTGTCTATCTGTCCGTCCGTCCGTCCGCCTGTCTGTTTATCTGTCCGCCTGATCGCTCGTTCGTCCGTCCATCTGTCTGGTCGTCTAGCGATCGCACTCTGTCCCTCCGTCCATCTAATTGTCCTTCCTCCCGTTTGTCCATCCGCTCGTCTGTCCATCCTTCTGTCTGTCCGTTTTTCTGCTTATCTGTCTGACCGTTTGGCGATCCCTCTCTCTGTCAGTCTAACTAACTGTCTAACTGTCTGTCCTCCCGTGTATTTGTCGGTTCTTCTGTCTGCCTGGTCGTCCGTTGCTATTTCCATCTGTCTGTCGTCCGTCAATCTGGCTATCTTACATCACATATATCTAGAAGTATTGAAATATTTCAGGGTATCTGCTAGTCGAACTCACCCAACTTTAAATTGTTTAAATATTTTTCTATATGTATACAAAATTCATATATATGTAGTAGGTATGCTTGACAAATGTTTGCTGTTTGCATGTGATTTGATTAGTTTTTACCTAAATTGCCTGACGGGAGTTTAGCGAAATATATGGAGCATATGCCGCTATGATTGATTACTGAATTTAACAGTCAAATATTGGCGATTAGGCAGGACATCTCTTGCGAGAGCTGCTTCAAATATGCATAAATGTCCATGAGTGTACTGCTATTTGAATTAAAGTCACGACCAGGTGCTATGTGTCAGGTGTCAACTGAAAGTGCTGAAGCTGTAAATTTGTTTATGGCAATCATGGCAGCAAAAACATGTTACTTTAATTAATTAGACAGCATAAAGCGGAGGTCAACTGCGCTCCTTTACATGCTGAACTACATTTAAATTGTAAAGTTATCTCTTAATGAAATTTACCTGAGCGAGAACCAGAGACTGTGTTGCAGAGTCTCTTTCGAGCTAATTTTGTTTATTAACCCGAAATCAGTTTATGCAAAACATGCTTTAAGAGTGAAGCTTTGTCTAGCTTGCGGCTATCTGTGTATATATTTCACATTTGGTAACTTTATGGAATTAAAACATGTTTGTTAATAGATTATGTTCTATGCAAGTCCATTAAGTTATTAAAGGATTTGTTGTGCTTGATTTTCAACATTTCTCTCACAAATATGTCTAGAAATGTCTGCATCTTCCCTCTGGGGCTTCGCTCTTGTCTTTGGCTAACAAGCAAATCGTGTTTTAATTCTATTAAATATGCATAAATTTGCATTTTCATAACACAATCTTTTGTATTTCGGCAAATTAAATTTTAAAAATTCATAAAATACTTATTTTAAGCTAAACAAAATCACAATCAAGTGGCTAAAAAGTATCAATTTTCTTGCTTCCCATTTCACATATATATATATACCATGTGATTTAAGACAGTTATGTTCGCAGTTGCATACTAATATTGTTAGGGAGAGTTGGGGGTCCGAATTGATTGCAAGCAAATCGCTTTACATTTGTATTACTTGAATTTCATATTTGCAAATGTGGGCAAAAAGCAAAACAAAAAAAAAAAAAGAAACAATCCAAAGCTGATGTTCAAAAATTGTATCTTTATTGCTGCATGTTTATAGCTGTTCTTCTTGTGCACATCGAGTTGCAGCCACGTTCGTATGTACAGATGTCTGTCTGTAGGTATGTGTGTATGTATGTGCATATATACTGACAAAATGCATCAATTGAGTTCCTATATTGATATTTTTATACCCTGCACATATTGAAAATGTTGATTCGGGGTATATTCTTTTGATGAGCTGTTTGTAACAGGCAGTAGGAGGCGTGGGTGACTGTATATGGTATATATATTCTTGGTCGGGAGCATCGGGTTGATCTAGCCTTGTTCGTCTCTCTATCTGTCTGTCCTTCCATGCATTTACTTTCCTTCCGTCCTTCCACCCGTCCGTCCGACGGTCTGTCCATCGCTCCGTTCGTCAACCTTCCGTCCAGGAAGGATACAAAATGCGTCTTTCCGTATGCTTGAACACGTCAATATCAGAGCTAGAGACTTATGAAGTCCCCCTTTACAACCCGTACATTAAGTTTATTACAAATTATCGATAACTTTCTTAATTTCTATGACATCTATAAATGTCGGTAACAACCTTTAGTTATTTAGGGCATTTCTCGATGGATTTATGAAGCTAGGGTCATAACATTTGGTATATATATGAGCCTATATTTATTTATTATATATAAGTAATTAATATATATATTATTATTATTATTATTATTATTATATATATGAGATCTAACATGGAATGATTAGATAGCCTACATAAAATAACATCAAAGATTACCCTAAAATATCACCGACACGTTGGAGGAACTTTATTTGCCAGACCGGCCAGCTACGCCCAGGATCACAGCCAAATGTAGTCTATGATATTATAGAGCTATATCAATCAAAAGTTTTTGTTAACGAAAAACTTAAACAAAATTAGTATATAATGAAATTAGTTGGGAAATCACTAACAACGATGGGTGAGATTTTTGCTCGTCCGGCGACTATGCCCCTACTTATAGCTAGGTACTGTCAGTGATTTCCCGAAGATGATCTGAAATCAAGGTTTTTATTAAAGGAAGAATGAGTTCAAAGGAGGTGACGCTACAAAAATTATTGTAACTAAGACAAAGGACATGAAACGAATGGTACAAAGAATAATCTGTTGTGCACACAGTTAAATGCAAGCAGAGAAAGTACCTGGTTGGTCTCCCAGGAACAGAGAACAGAGAACTCACCAATAATCAGCTTATGTAGAAAGATAACACCAAAAAAAATAATGCTAAAATTAAAAACTGTTTTTGGACAGACTCTATGCGGTCCTACTTAAACTTATGCTGAGGAGACCATATACAAGAGCAGTACTATAGTATATAGAAATATTAGGTACTTTACATGGGATAACTTCCTTAATTTCTATGAAATCGATCAAATTTGATAACAAACTTTTGTTATTTAGGGCGTTTCTCGAAGGTTTTATGGAGTTAGGAAATAATATTTGGTATATATATGATCTTAGAGTATGTTGAAATATCAAGTATTCCCAATATCATCCAATATCAACAAAAAATGCTTTTCTGAATCTAGAAAACTATATTTTAATGTTTGACTCAGGGTCTGAAAATTTCAATTAGATAGTATATTTATAATAATATAATATAACCCGAAGTTATTCATTTTGTTAGTGAATTGGAAAGAAGAGTCACAGCAAGGCATGAGTATGTATGTGTGTATGTATATATCTATCTCTTTGCAGGGTATCTGCTTGTCAGTCAGTTCAGCTTTGACCAGTGCACTCTTACTTGTTGTTTTACTTTTTGAGACAATCCCCATGTTGCCGTGTGTGCATGGGATATTGCAAATTTTTATAGATTTACGCTGCAACTTGAATAGCGCAAAACTGTTTTTTGTGCATCAAATGCTGTGGAATTATTTTAAATCCGCTTGTAATATAATCATTTCTGTTTTCAATTTATGTATTGAAAAGCGCAGTATTCTTTTATGTATTAAATTGTGATAAAAAAAAACGTTCACTTTAATCATGATATGTCTTTAATTACCATCTCTCTCTCTCTCTCTCTCTCTCTCTCTCTCTCTCTCTCTTTGCATAATTTCATATGTGTATTTAATTCAACTGTTGTCTTGGCCTTCCTCTGCCGCAAATGCAGGTTATTAAGCCACCTGGCTGGCAGTGCTGCAATGGGCACGTGCTGTGCAATAATTGCCGTAGCCGCTCCGAAAAGTGTCCGGTTTGCCGAGTGCCGCTGGGACCCCGTGGCCGCTGCCTGCTGTCGGATAAATTATTTACGCTGCTCGCCGAGAATTTTCCCTGCGATGGTGGTAAGTAAGACTCATACTTTGGCGAGTGTGGCAAATGTTGCGACAGAATCTATTAATATGTCTTCAGTGCGTCAGTTGTTCGAGGAAAACTTTTGGGATATCCGCCTGAAATCTGCCCGAAATGGTGCCTAAATTAGCGTTGTCATTAGTATAATGTCCCTGCCTTTGGACCATTAGTTTGAGCAACTTTGGGCACAACAAGCTTGAGCTATTTGTCAATTGCTTTGTGCAAAAGTTTTCACCTTAAACAGGTATTAAGCTGTTCCATGCAAAAATTATAAGGCGACTTCAAGAGATTATCCCAAAATCATTTTCTTTACGATTATAGAATTGTCTTCAAATGGGAATTCTTTCATGCAAGATGTTTTTTTTTTTATTGTAGTTAGACTTGTTGCATAATTATGTTGCATAAATTGCAAAAGTTTTTCACGCTTTGTGCTCTGCCCCACAGCTCTTTATACTTGACATTGCCTTTTCAGATTACTCTTCTTGTCTTAGATGTGCTTAGAGCTTATACCCATTAAATGGCTACAATCGGATCTATTTCGACAAGTCAACTTACCTTTCTCTCAAAAGTTTATTTAAAAATGATTAATAATTTCTATTAAACATCAAAGTATTTGTTATCAATACATATATTTTGTACAAATATTTGCTTAGAGTATCTCTTGGTCAAGCAGTCCCTAGTAAAACATAACTTTTCCAGTTTATTTTATTCTGCATTTTTTTCAATTTGAGTATTTTCATAAGGGCCAAGCAACGTTGCCAACTTGAGATAATGCGAGCTCCACAAACGGCAACAAGAGAAAGCAACATTGATGTCTGTTGTCTCTCCATCATTTGTTTCTTGTACTTGTTGAACTTTCTTGGTATTTTCAGTCTCTGTCGACAGCACTTAGTGCGTTTTATTGCTACTAAATTAAGTGTGGATTCTCTTTATACTCTGCATAAATAAGCAATGGGAGTCACAGGCAGAAGAAGGAATGATCAATCTCATAAAGTATGCTTATTTTTAATCTCGACGACGAGCTGAGTCGATTTAGGTTTGTCTGTCTGTCCATAAGTCAATACTTCCAACTGTTCTTCCGTCTGCCAGTAGGTCCGACTTTGTGTCTGGCCGTAAATCTATATGTTCCATCCTTCCAACCATCTGTACTTCCATCCTTCCAACCAGCCATACATTCTTCGATCCGTCCGTCCATCCGTCCGTCCATCCGACCGTCCATCCGTACTTCTAGCCTTCCATCCGTACTACCATCCTTCCAACCAGTCATCCATCCTTCGATCCGTCTGTCCATCCGGCCGTCCATCCGTACTTCTAGCCTTCCATCCGTACTGCCATCCTTCCAACCAGTCATCCATCCTTCGATCCGTCTGTCCATCCGTAGTTCCATTCTTCCATCTATCCATCCGTCCTTCCTTTGTCCGTTTTTCGGACTGTTGTTCTGTCATTCCGGCGTTCCGTCCGTCAACGATTCATCCATCCGTCCGTCTGGCCTTCCATGCGTACTTCTTTCCATCCATCCTTCCATCTATCCGTCCGTCCTTCCATCCGTTCGTCGTTCCGTCCGTCACCGATATGGCGTTCCGTCAGTCAACCATCGATCCATCCGTCCGTCTGTCCTTCCATCCTTCCATCCGTCCTTCCTTCCGTTTGTCCATCTGTTCGTCTGTAAGAATGCTTCGTTCTCAGAAAGCATAAGAGCTAGAGACTTGCATGACTTCATGCAGGGTGTTTGCTAGTCGGACACACCCAACTAAAGTTCTCTCACCTGTTATTCTACAATTTCTAAGGAATTTTCACATATTTCTATGCTAGTTCCCACTGGCTAAGCTAGTCCAAGTAGCTGCTGCACTGGCAATGATTGCGAACGGACAATTTTAAATGCAAACTTAAATTTCTGCAAATGTTCATAGGAAGGGAAGTCCAGCAAGTGCATAGCTTGTATTGTTTATGTATGTAGGTAAATTTAAATTTGTTGAATATTATTATTAATGAAATTTTGATGTTTTTGCAGTGAAATCCGAAAGGAAGAGTGGTGAGACCACCGAGCGGAACAACAGTCAGAAGAGCATCAACAAATGCACAAATGAATATCATAATCAACCAAAAATGGCATTGCCCAAATCAAATGCGGGAAAAAAGTCAAGGAGAGCAGCCAGACAGATGCAGGCGGATGCTGTGATTTCAGTTGTGAATAGCGTAGACCCGGCCATGCCGAAGGGAAATGACCAAAGTGTGGTAGTACGAAATAACGTCAACGATGCCGACCAGCAACGCCCTGTGATAAAGGAGCTGAAGGAGGAAAATGTCTTGAAGGAGTTGCAACGGGACGGCAACAATATGCTCGTTAAACCAAAGTTCAAGTTGAGTAAGAAAAGTTGGCAGATTACAGGCCGAGATCAAGACGAATTGCACAGCAATGAAGTTGCAAACATAAATAATGGCCAACAGCGCTGGCCGGGACTGGGGCAGGTGTTGCTGCCGAGCGAAGGCCAACAGAAATATCAAAATTATCATTGCCCGACTGGGAAATCATGCTGCAGCCAAACGAAACTTTTCCAGCCAGCCAAAGCCAACAAATTGTCAACCGCCAAACAGGAGACGACGACCACCAAGCGGTTGGCTGCAGTCGCTGAAATTGCATTTGCTACCCACAAAGTGCAGCCCGAAGCGGGGGCGTTGCCCAACTCCTTGAACGTCCCATCAATAAAACTACCGTTAGACGCATCCGAATGGCTGCTGCAGCATCTAAAAGCCGAGCATCGCCTGGACACTGTGCACAGCTATGGGACACTGGGGCAACGCTTGCACATCCAGCTTCAGCTGGGTGCACAGCAGAAACAGATCTGTCTTCGCCTGAGCGAGACACCTGCCCAGGTGCACACCTTCTTCTTAGCTGTGATCAGTTCGAATCCAGCTGAAAGCTACGCTGTCTTCCTCTGGCATCTCAACGCGGAGCAACAGACTTTTCAGACTGTCATCGAGTCCTCAGGCAGACAGCTCAAATGGTTTGGGCCCGCTCAGCCGCTGACGCGCAGTTGGCCAGAGATTAGGAGCTCAGGTGAATTTCTCACGTGGACCGACAGCGGAGAGAGCAGCTGCTTCGATATTACAGTTAAAAGGAAATAGATTAAGCAACATGTTGTGATTAGCAAAATTGGTTTTGATTTTTAGTAGCATAACTAATAAAAATATTGATTAAATTACCTTGACTACCTGTATTTTTTATGTATTTCCCCGCTGTGTGCTTTGTAAATTATATTTGCATAATATTTTTTTACCAACTATTTCAAATATGTAAAACACAATTTTAAATGTGTTAAGTCAGCTGAATTTTTAATTAATAAAAGCATTTAGAAATATGCTTACCTGGCCATGGCAGCAGCTACCCAGGTATGGACTACTCCATTAAACTTTTATATGTATGCACATATATGCGTGAGGAGTCCGTTTTTTTCTCTCCATTTTTTCATGCCTTCATATTTGCATAAAGCCAGCAACAACAACAAACAGCAGCGGCAGCGACAGCGGCAGATTGCTGCTCTTGATAATTGACTTGCACGCAAATTAATGTTTTCACAAATACACACATAAATATGTGTACGCATATCTGCAGCCATGTATGCGTGTGTGCGTGTGCGTATTATTGATACTGCCGTTGCGAACGCGTCGCAGTTCCAATTGAATAAATTTGCTGCGCTGCTTGACAAAACATTGCGTATACGAAAGGTGAACAATTTTCATCAGAAATACGATTCTGTCAATTATTTAGTCATATATATATATATATTTTAAATAAACATAAAAAACTAAAGTCTATATGCATATTTGTAAATTGAAGTTATTTAAATATTTGATTCTGTAAATAATCAAAGAAAAAATTGTGAACAAACTTTTTTACTGCAGCTGCAAATAATATTTATGGTTAGACTCATGTACTGTGAAGTTTCTTAATTGCTATAAAATATATTTAAATATATTTACATGTATTTTATGGGATATTTTATGGCAGCTATTTTGGTAAAGCTGTTTTATACTCTCTTCGTCTCTTCCACTTGATCCGTATGCTAATTAAGTTCTCTTCTCTTCTTGCACTTTTGGGTATATTTTAACGAAAAAATGTTAATGGCTCTTAGAAGACTTAAGAGTGGGAAAACGGATACATGAAAGCTTAAATGTACAACAAACAATCAATAAAATGACAACCATGTATATTTGTCAATAAATTCATTAATATACATATGTATATACATACATATTTACATAAGCCGTTTCAATCACCTACGCTAAGCCGGCATTCTTACTAAGAGAACAATAAGAAAGAGAGCGAATCTCTTAATATTCCCGTGTTCATACCAAGCCTATTGGAATGACGCTTTAAGCTGGATACTGAACGAAGATAACGGAATTCAAAGCTCGCTCTCTAGTGTAAGTCCAGCCATTTGTATAACGGGATCAAAAGCGTATTGTGGACGAATTACATACTCTTCACGCTCATAGAATCTGCAATGTCTACACTCGATATATGTACATACATACACACATGTATGTATATACATGTACATAAATACATACAGACATGACATACTTACATACATTCATACTTACTTGCATACATACATACATACATATGTATAAACTTATATACAGACATACTGACATACATATTTATATATGTATATAGTTACATATGTACATACATAGATAAATACATACATACTTACATGCTTACATACTTACATACTTACATACATACCCTCTTATTTACATACTTACATATATACATACTTACATGTATACTTACATACATATGTACATATATGTATGTACATATGCACTTTCAAATATGTATATGTACATATATATGTATTTTGGGTAAGATTTTCAATAATTGTTTTTTGTTAAAAACCATTACTTAAGAGTAAAATAGCTAAAAATTTTGGTTTAATATTCTATCAACAATTTTTTTAGCTTTAAATTTATTAATAAATTAACTCCGATCATCGAATAATTGACCTCGATTGTACATGAATACCAAGGATAAACAAAATATTGTAATGTATTGCTTTCACTTCATTCCAACATACGCATATACATACATACATACATACATACGTATAAGTAACTTTTTCAATGGCAACCGTTCTCTTACTCTTTTTGTCGAATACTATATTTTCTACCGCGTTATACCCTTTAATGAGTGTAAGTGAAAGGTATGCAAGTTTTAGAGCTATTTACTACACTGAATTTTTCTTATATATATATGTATATGTGTACATGTGTGTATATGAATAAATATAAATATATTATAAAGACATTGCTTGAATAGAAATACATTAACTTATAAGTATATACTGCAATTCAACAATATCACTCAGATACATGGTATTCCGTAGTCGAGTACAGCTCAAGTTTCTTTCGTCTGTTATGCTCTGCGATTGTCTTGACCGAGTGTGTTCGTATGTATTTAGCAAACATCTTGTTTTTGTCGATAAGCGTCGCCGTCGACTTGTTCCGCGTTTATTGTGACTGTGTGTGTACATAAGTGCTATTGATATTTGTTTGAATTAAGTTTGAAATTTATTTGCTGACAAACATTAGCCCGGCTGCATGTGTAATAAAATAATAACAATCCGCGTTTGCCGAAATTAATCAGACATCGCAGACATTGCGGCCGCTACAGTCTGCGGGCATTTATGGCGCTCCGATAGCGTCGTTCAGTTCATTTCTTCCCTCTCTCTCTCTCTGTCTTTTCGTTTGTGCTGCGTTCACCATTCGTTCAAATCCATTGCTCTTCAATCAGTCACTCAGTGACATACCTGTGTGTGTGTGTGTGTGTGTGAAAGAGTGCGCACTAATTTCCGTGCTCTTTTTGATGAAGTAGACGAAAATGAACATCGAAAGTGGTGAGTAAATTTATTAGCGGGATTATTAAACAATTAGAATTCAATTTAGATTAATGTTTATTAGAATTGTGTATGTAGGTATTTATGTATGTCTCAAAAAGCTTGTACCGTACAGTAATAAATTTTATTTTTTTATATATCCATAAATTATTGTAATATTAGTCTATTACACAGAAATTTTGCATGTATTTATCTTGAATAATTTTCTTAAATATTTTATTACATTTGTATGAATTTAAGCCCAATTTGTTTATTTAATAAAGGATTTTCATATTATCTCTGTGAAGTAAAAATTAATTATTAACTACTATTTTACTCTAGTTTATAGTATTTATTTATGGTATATTGTTTAGATCTTAATTCATTATTCCACAAGAAGTCTCTCGATATGGTTTTTCATATTTATAAATTTCATAAAATAATATAATTACCTGTTCATACAAATTTCTCATAAACTTCTTATAAATTTAGATATTTATGATATTGTGGCGGCCAGCGATGGACCAACATTGCAAGGCTTTCAGAAAACCTATGCAAATGAGGAATACAATGGCAAGATATCGCGTGATGTTGAATCCAATTCAACACCTGTGCAAATGCTGCGACGAGCCAGTGAGACTGTGACTAAGAGCATTCTAAGTGACCTGGAGCCCGAAACGCAACACCTGCTGGGTGGAGCCTCAGTGGCTCAAAGAGATGATGCCCAAAAACGACCGCAGCCTCCGCCTCGATCCTACACGAGTTCAAAGATGGTTAAAATTGCTCCGAATGATAGTGAAAAAGGTGAGTAAATTACGTGTGAGTATGTGTATCTGGCGGGTTGGGAAAGATTTAAAAAAAAAGTCCGGGACGATCGGATACTTGCTTGGTCATGAGATCATGGTAAAAAATTCTAGAGATATGCTCTGAGATGGCGGCATTTTAGAGATACCCTTTCGGGACCCTCGGGACTCGAAATCCCTACGACCACTTCTGCTCATAAGCATATCTCTAGAATCTCTTACTATGCCACCTTGATGTAGGGATAAAGCACTTATCCGACCGTCCTGAAATGTCTTAGAATCTTTCCCAAGCAGCCCGAAAATTGTTTCGGGACAATTTCGGGTTCCGAAAATCCCGATCCCGACGCCCATCTCTAATCTGGATATAAAGATATAAAGTGCTTGTAGGAGTTTATATAGTATCTAAAGTCTCTATTAGAATCAATATTTGAGTCGATTTAGTCCCGTCCATCTGTCATTTCGTTTAAATTAACCTATAAGAGCTCGAAACCTATTATAACTAGAGACTTGAAATAATATACGAATGTAAAATTGAAATCTGAATCAGTTAAAAGGAAAAATCATATAGAAAATAGATAATTTTCTTAAAATCGGTACAGTCTTAAAAAAGTTAAGAAACTTTCAAATGTGGTTCTATGAAATATTTCTAAGGTCTTCATGATAACTCCACTTTAGACTTCCTCAACTAGATTACTCTTACTTGCTTTATTATACTTTGGCTCCTAAATAGTCTGTTATTACGCAAATGAAAAGTTGGGAATAATGCACAGAGCTACTTAGTTGACTCCAATGACTTTTTGCTCCAACTCCAATATGCTGGCACTTTCTCATAGACAAATTCCAAATATCGATTGCTAACCAAGAAGCCGTCGGCGCCAGGATGTCACAGATGCCAAGGAGCAGACATTTCGATCCATGTCTTGCCCTGCCAACTATAGATGTTCGCCTCGACAAGCTCATCCGCAGAAGGCGAACGGCAAACGCATTTGGCGCTCAGTGTTTATTTGAAGTTTTTTGCTTAGCTCAGCCAATGCAGCCAAATCTTTGTGTGTCTGCCCCGCATTCAGATGAGTTGGCTTTCGGCTTTGCTCACAGGCAACTTCTTGTGTATCAACTGCATAGGCTAACAGGATTTGGTAAAGAGTGGGTTTTTGACGTGCTGCATTCGAATATGAATTCAAAATCTAGCTATTACGTGTAGGATCTAAGAATCTGAAGCTGAAACACTAATCTGAAATCCGAATCCATTCTTTTTCTGTCAAATTGGCTGTTTTTTATTGGGTTATATAAGATTTTCTTTAACATCAACTCCAATTTTTTCCTAAAAAGAAAATTACTGTATTTGAAAGTATCACAATTCATCTTGTTCTCCAAATTTTTTGAATTTACTAAACAAATGCCCTTTCCCTTATCTTTGTCTTATATTACTGGAAATCTAGTGTTTTCTACTTTTTAATTTGGATTCAGCTGGAGATCTAGTGTTTTCTAGTCTTAAATTTGAATTCATTACGTTAAAGCCCTAGTGAAATTGCTTTTTACTAAATTTCATCAAATTTTATTGGATAGTATGATCTAGAAATTGTTAAAAAGAGGAGATAGCTATTATGTCAAAGTCTAGTTTAATCAGGTTAAGACCGAGTTTTTCTTTATTGCATATCCATGCTGAAGTCAGTTGAAGTAGTCTTCCGACCTAGCTACTGGGTATCAGCTAGTCAACCATGCTCAAGGGCGACTTCAATTTGTTGAAGTGGAAGTTTTTAAACTCGTTTTAATAGTTCTTGTACTACTTATACAAATTGAAAAGAGTTGATTGGCTTCGACCATTGTTCGTCTAAATGTTCATGAGTCTGTTCGTATTAGCTGGAGAAATACAGGGTGCGCTATCTTTTACTATGGTATGTAAAAATCGAATAATTTTGTCATTTACCATCGAAAGATTTTCTCATTGATGTTATTAAAACTTCAATTCAGTACAATTTTAGCCATAGATTGCTTTACACTAAAAGAAGGCGCTGAAATAGTATAGAAACTTTGATTAAAATAACGATATACTTAAATGTTCTCTCGTCTGATGAAGAGCTTAAATTTCTCAGTAAATCTTTATATGACTTTATCGTTTGTAAAATAAAGTATGTGTTATGTATGACGCTGTTGAAACTACAGATTAGAGATGAGCGTCGGAATCGGGATTTTTGGGACCCGAAATTGTCCCGAAACAATTTTCGGGCTTGTTGGGAAAGATTCTAAAAAATTCTAGGACGGTCTTCATCTCTACATCAAGTTGGCATAGTAAGAGATTCTATAGATATGCTTATGAGCAGAGGTGGGCGTCGTCATCGAAATTTTCGGGTCCCGCGGGTCCCGAACGGGACCTGAAATGCCGCCATCTCAGAGCATATCTCTACAATTTTGTACCATGATCTCATGACCAAGCACGTATCCGATCGTCCCGGATTTTTGGAAATCTTTTCCAACCCGCCAGATATCGAAAATCGTTTCGGGACAATTTCGGGTCCCGTAAATCCCGATTCCGACGCCCATCTCTACTACAGATATTGAATTTATATTATATATATATACTCCGGTATAGTTAGCTTCCCTAGAAACCTATTGATTACTAATATATGTAAATAGATTTAAAGATAGACCTATAAAGAATATGGTCCGTATTGGATAGTAGCAAATTGAATTCCTTATGGATCGTGAGCAAGTATTATGCAGTCGGTTACTCTCGACTGCAGCGTTCTTACTTGCATTTGCTATTACAGCCGCGAATATTTCCATTGGACTAGCGCTCGATGTGTTTTTGGCAAAAATAACTATTAATGTTATTTCAACATTGCAATAACTTGTTGGAATGCATAATTTAAGCTCAGAGCTCATTTGAAATAAAATTGAAGTCAGTTACTTCTGCAGCCAGCGAGCAGAAGTCTGTTTGTATACACTTTTATTTCCATTTTTTGATAAGTTTTAAGCATTCAACAACATTTTTGTTCCAGAAACTTTTGCATTTAAGGAAAGTTGGAGATTTTAAAAGTTTATGCTGCATACTTTTAAGCTTGTGAGACAATTTTGTTTACTTTAATCAGCAGCATGAAAAACGATTTGCTTTTACGTTGATAAATGAATCGCAACATCGTTTACCCGCATGCGAGTGCAGTGAGTAAACAAATACAGCTACATATGTGTGCATACGTATAATAAATAGTAATAGTAACTACATCAACGGCATGTTTTGCTATACCTTTTGCTAAATGAATGGGGAGACTTTCTGTGCTCAGGTGCAGCAAGGTGAGGCGTCAATGCGCACATCCTCCGCTTCATTTCACTTGACACACAAAATCCTTTACGTACTACATTTTTATTTACATAGGTCGTATCCCTTTGATTCAGTTGGTCTGTCTGGGCAAGGTTTTCTGAACCCCTTAGCTGTGGGTTTCGACCTGCCCGAAGTCACTTTGGTTGCATCAAAGCAATATGAGATCCGTCTCCATTAGGAGGTCAACTGTGGTCATTGTGCGAATGTATGTAGCTATAAAGCCATGAGAAACCTTAACAAACTCAGCGTGTTTTTGCAAATTTGCGACTATTAAATGTTGTTTGTACTGCAACATTTCATTTGTTTAATTTATTAAACACTTTTTTATTATTTTTATATATCAAATTATTTTTTTTTTTAAGTTGTTGCCATGATTTTAAGCTGAGTTCCAAGAGTGAGTGCGAAAATAAATGTTATATACTGAGACCACTAAATAGGGATAGTAAATGGTATAATGGTTATACAAATACATTTGGCAAAATTAAAAGAAGCTTTTAATACACAATGTAGTCTTTTTTTTTTAAAAATCTATTTTAAATATAAGTTTCAAGCTAAGATCATAATAGATAAGTCACAAAAAAGACTCTAGTTTTCTATTTTACTCTGATTCCATTGAAAATATGTAGAATAGCTTTTGTTTTTTTAGCAAGACAGGCAGCGAGGAGTCGTCAACCTTGTAGAGTATATATACATATATTTTTGATCAAAATATATAGCTTAATATATACTATATAATAATTAATATAAAATAATTTTATTAATAATTATATAATATAATTAATATAGCTTAATATATGTAGGGTATATACTTGATTAAAATGTTATGCTGAGTCGAGCTAGCCTTATGTTCGTCCCTCTGTCTGTCCATCCGCCAGTCCCTATAAACTCAGCGATCTCGTAAACTACAAAAGCTAAAGATTTGAAATTTAAAATATATAAACTTGTACAGCATAAGCAGTACAAGCTCATAATTTCTATTCGATTGCTCATCTCATTTGCTAGTTATCGATAAATATCGATCTATTGACTTGGTTTTCAAAGAATAACTTGCTGACCATTTAAGCTAGAGGCTCCAAGTTTGAGGTGTAGGCTCCTGCGATGTATACCCTTATAAAGTACATTTTGATTTTGGATACTTATCTCCATCTCTCTGAAATGTAATTGAAAATAGTCTTCTCCAATTTGTAGAGACTTGAACTTATGCACATAAATACTTTATAATGTCATTATCATATGCTGAAAATTTCATAAAGATTTTACATCTAAAACCGAAGTTATTTTATAACTAATTTGCCATAGTGTGAAAAACAAGAGCAGGCTCTGCATAGAGTGCATGCGTGTATGTGTATGTGTTTTTGTGTAAGAATGTTTAAATTTGTAGCTCCACGCTCCACAGGTTATCTCCCAGTCGTGCATGCCCGATGTTAGCACTCTTATTTGCTAATGGGAACGTACATATGTATAGGTAGCATAAAGATGAAGTGCATTACTTGTTTTCGTATAAACTTTTGCAATAATTGAAATCAAAATTTTGTTCATCTAAGCAATTGCTGGAAAAACTTAAGAATATATTTCATTCATAGCCACTTTATAGTTGTGGAAAATGAAGAAAGTTTAAAATGGCAAAAAAACGAATGGAAGCCTAGGTGTGACAGGCACAGGTAAATGGACATGAAAAGTAATAAGCAGAGTCTGCCTTCGGCCAAAAAAAAACATCAGAGCGTATATCTTAAAGTTGCTGCCACAGAAAACCTTAATGACTTCTGGCAACTTGCAAGCCGAAAAGTTCATTCCATTTTTTTTGTCGAGCGTCGAGTGTAGTGCATGAATGTGAAATATCGCAATTGCAGGCCACACGGAGAGAGACAAACTGAATTGCCGTCTTACCTGCTACCTGCTAGCTGCTAGCTGCTACCTGGTGTACACTCCACGCTATCTTTGGTGACACCTTGTGCAATTTATGTTCAAATTTCAAGCGAACGAAGGGCAAAAAAATGATCCTGCCGCAAAACTTTTAAATGCGGCACATTATTCATAAATGTTGAAAGGATTCACGGAATACAAAAACTAACCGAGTGCGAATATTTCGCTGTTGCGTTGCAAAATTTAAAATTAATTAAGCAACGTTAAATATTTGTTGCACCTCAAAGTTATTCGCATTGAGTTAACAAATATTTTATGAGACCAAACTCAACTCTACCTCAGCCATAAAATGATCAATATTTACTGTTGACTATGCCTAATTAATTGATAAGCAAACGATTGTAAACATAATTTTGTTTGTGTTCCTCGACTAATTGCCTCAAGAACTCCATGACTCAGATTAATTATTATTATTTGTTGAATAATTTGATCATACTTTATAGAGTTTGCAGCGGGAATTGAGATTCAGTTTCAATGCTGTGCTGTTGTATGTGGCATTAACTATTGTGAATTGCTGCTTACAGCTTTAATGAAGCATTGCTATATCATTTTCCATTTAGTAGAATTATTGTAATGCATTTTCCTTTATGTATATATATATATATATATTATAACTATTGTGAAGTGTTGGTTTATAGTCATGTATTTCTCTACAAAAAAGATATGATTTCCATTTAGAAGATATTGTAATTAATTTTATTCTTTATATATATATACATTTATACATATAGTATAACTATTATAAAGTATTGCTGTATAGTCTTATATTTCTCTTCAAAAAAGACATAATTTCCATTTAAAAGATTTTGTAATGAATTTTCCTTTATGTATATATATATATATATATATATATATATATATATATATATATATATATATATATATATATATATATCTTTATAAAATATAACTTTCATTTGGAAAATATTGTAATGATTTTTCTTCTATATGTACATATAGTATAACTATTTCTCTACAAAAAAAATATATAATTTTCATTAAAAAGATATTGTAATGAATTTATACATATAGTAAAACTATTATGAAGTATTTCTGTATAGTCCCATATTTCTCTACAAGAAAGATATATTTTTACCATATAGAAGATATTACCATGAGTTTTCCGTTATGTATATATCTTATAACTACTTTGCAGCTAGATATATTGTATATATATTATTATATATATATATATTGTATGTATATAAATATTGCTATATATTTTTATATATTTCTCTACAAAAAGATATAATTTGTCAATTAGAAGATATTTTAATGAATTTTTATATATATTTATATATATATTTAGTATAACTTTTATGAAGTATTGCTATATAGCTATATATTTCTCTACAAAAAATATATAGTTTTCCATTTAGAAGATATTGTAATGAACTTTCGTGTAACTATAATGACGGATTGCTATTTAGCCATATATTTCTTTACAAAAAAGATAAAATTTTCCAATTAGAAGATATTTTCATGAATTTTCCTTTATGTATATATCTTATAACTATTTTGTAGCTGCATAGTCTAATACTGCTATATAGTTATTTATTTCTTATAGAAAATATCCTAATACTTTTTCCGTTTTTTAAAACGCATATCTAGAAATAAGTATATATTTTTAGACTCTGTTCCCAAAGGGAAAAAGAGTCTATTGGATTTGTGCAATGTCCGTCTTGCTGTCTGTCCGTCTGTCCGTCTGTCCGTCTGTCCGACTGTCCGTCTGTCCGTCTGTCCGTCTGTCCGTCTGTCCGTCTGTCTGTATGAACGCGCAGCATTTGGACACTATAGAAGCTAGAGACTTGTAATTTGGAATATATACTCGTGTGTACCCGCGTCAGATCAAGTTTGAGTATTTTTCCGATACGCCCACAGGGGGCGTGGCAAATCGGGAAATGCTATATCTATTAAGACTAAAACGCTGTTATTTTAGTCAATATTGAAGTCTAAGAAATGGGATTTAGAATATATATTCGTGTACACCACGCGGACGTTTTAAGATATAGATTATATATCTACGCCCATTGTGGGCGTGGCAAATCGGATAAAACTATATCTTCTACAGTTTTGAAGCTAGAGCATCCAAATTTGGCATGTGGGTTACTGTTGACCTTCCCTTAAGTTAGATTAAAAAGTTATATACCCACGCCCCCTGGGGGCGTACCAAATCGGGAATATATATATAGCGATTTGTATAAATCTTATAATATTTTAAGCGTATTAAGAGCTAGAGACTTGAAATTTGGAATACATGTGCAAGTAGATCACTCGGAATCAAAAATATATATTATAGATATTTACGCCCATTAAGGGCGTGACAAATCGGATAAAACTGTATCTCCTACAGTTTTGGAGCTAGAGCGTCCAAATTTTGCATGTGGGATACTGTTGACCTCCTCTTAAGATAAGTCAAAAGTTATGTATCCACGTCTTCTGGGGGCGTGGCAAATCGGGAATTACTATATCTTTTACTAAAACCGCGATAATTTCGGCAATATTTCCGTCAAAGAGTTGGGACTTGGAATATATATACTAGTATCCTACCTCTACCCTAAAATATATGTTATATATAGCTACGCCCATTTGGGGCTTGGCAAATAGGGTAAAACTGTATCTCCTACAGTCTTAGACGTAGAGCATAAAAATTTGACATGTGGGTTACTGTTCATGAAATTTAAATTTACGAAAAAAAAAATAATTTATTGAGCCTACACACCTTTAACAGGAACAGAGTCTGACGCAGTCGGTGGCGCCCGACTGCAACGTTCTTACTTGTTTTATATCTCTTCATATAAGCTACGATTCCTATAGATGATATTATACTTTTCACGTGTCTTCATATCTTATAAATATACGTTGATCTATAAATACATTTACTTATCTCATAGCTTGATCAGATACATCAACTTTATAGTGTAATCAAACTTCGTTATTCCACAGATACGTTCTCTTTCTAATATTTAAATAATCTTATATTTACTTTATATATCTATAAGCATCGCTCGTGCAACGACTTTGTTTGCTGTTTGCTTTCGTTGCTGTTGTTTAATTATTATTAATTATTTTTCTTTTTTAACAAATGAAAAGAGCGAAGAGAGCGTGAGAGAGATAGAGAGAGAGAGAGAGAGCGTGGTGGACAATTTCGTTTATGTTTTTTATTAGCATAAGATATTGAAATAGCAAGCGATACAAACGTAAATATTCTCCCATAGCTATAGATGTTCTGGGCTTTTTCACTGAATTTCCAAATGATTCGCTTTGGCGCTTCTGTCAGTTGAACGTCGCGACGTCGCGTCGACTGGTGCGCATCAGATCCGAGATTAGTGCGATTTCTGTATTCATTTAATCTAATCGTCTCGGTGCGGTAGGTCGCCAGAAAGTTGTTCGCTATACCTTGATGATATTTCTATATAAAACTTAGTGCAGTGTGTGGTTAAGTGTAGTCAAATTAAATACTTACAAATTAGTCAGAATTTGTACTTATAACTGGGTTTATCTTGTATACACATACATATGTATATAAGAAAGGTAAATAGAGAATCAAGTAAATCTATTTAAAATCTATCTGTGTTGAGCAACTGTCAATGATGTTGTTTAAATAATGTGAAGTTGCCAGGCATATAGACAAATAGACATAGTGTACATATTTACCATAATTTTTTACTATAAATAAGAGATCAAAAGATGTTTTTTTAGTAAAGTCAAGTTCCCACATTTATAGACATATAGACATAGTGTATATGTATATTAACCATAAATTTGTATTATAAAGAAGAAATCAAATGATGTTTCTTTACTTATGTATGTATTGTAGTTAAGTTCCCAGATATATTGATATATTATATATTACTACTAAAATTGGGTGATCAAAATATGAATTTAAAAGAACCAGAATACTTAAGGTTAAAAACTACCCTTACTAATATCAAATTTCCAGACATACATATAACCATTCAGACAACGGAATACTATACTCTATAGCTATAGTTATATATAATTATGATGTTGACATATTGTATATATTTCACAAAATATTTTCCATTGAAAATGAATTCAGAAATATCAAGAAACTTTAACTTTGAGAGTATTACAAGTCGGTTAGACTCAACTGCAAAGTTTTTACTACCTTTTTTCTTTCAATAAATCAATCTGAGAAACTGTTTGAAACTGTTTCAATTTCAATATACAATGTCTTCATTGATTTATTTCCATGTATTGTTTTGCATTAATTGAAAATACTTTGCATTGAGAGAGAGAGAAAGAGAGAGACAAAGAAAGAGATAGATTCTGTTAACCTTGCCAATCAGTGAGATGTTTTGCTAGTCGCGTGATAGCTTAATCCATAATTGGCACGTGATCATTTAGCGCAAGCAATCATAATAAAGAACTGGCTAAATTGACACCAAATATTTGCCAATCAATTATCATGTCACTGCTTGGTGACAAGTTGTGAACTGATTGTTACTTTTTTTTTTTTTTGACAAATAAATCTGTTTGAGAGCAAGCGTATGGTAAACCGGTCAGCGAAAATAAAAGCAAGCAAGAGTGTTATATTCGACTAGAAGATACACTGCAGCTCTTTCAATAATTATTAACTTTAATTAACAAATTATGCAGCTGCTGCGCTGGTTTCTCAGAGAGACGTACATTATGGAAAATGTTCTTTAATAACTTGGGTACTAGGTATACGATCTTAATGAAATTTTTAGAGCATAAGCATGACATCCCAATGTGGGTATGCACGTAAGCCCAAGTCTCTACTTTTTAAAATACTTGAGATACCTACATTATGGGAAATAGTTCTTTCATAACTAGGGTTCTATGTATACGATCTTAATGAAATTTTCATAGCATAAGCATGACATCCTAATGTGGGTATATACATGAGCCCAAGTCTCTTATTTTTTAAATACTTGAGATACCTACATTATGGAAAAAATTTATTGAGTAACTTCGGCTCTAGATATACGATTTCAATGAAATTTTTAGAGCATAAGCATGACATCCAAATGTGTGTATGCACGTAAACTAAAGTCTCTACTTTTTGAAATACTCTTTTTATTTTGAATTTCTTGGGGAATTAGAGGAGGTATCAAAAATCTGCAATAGTTATATTCTGCATATACCTTACGAAAATAGATAATAGAATATAGAATATAGAATATAGAATATAGAATATAGAATATAGAATATAGAACATAGAATATAGAATGTAGAATATAGAATATAGAATATAGAATATAGAATATAGAATATAGAATATAGAATATAGAATATAGAATATAGAATATAGAATATAGAATATAGAATATAGAATATAGAATATAGAATGTAGAATATAGAATACAGAATATAGAATATAGAATATAGAATATAGAATATAGAATATAGAATATAGAATATAGAGAATATAGAATATAGAATATAGAATATAGAATATAGAATATAGAATATAGAATATAGAATATAGAATATAGAATATAGAATATAGAATATAGAATACAGAATACAGAATATAGAATACAGAATATAGAATATAGAATATAGAATATAGAATATAGAATATAGAATATAGAATATAGAATATAGAATATAGAATATAGAGAATATAGATTACGGACGATGGATAGACGGACTGACGGACGCACAGACGAACATGGCTAGACCTAATCAGCTGGTCGTCTAGATCTAGAATTTATAGGGCATCCATCCCTTCTTCTGCCTGTTACATACATACACACAAAATCAATATACCCACACTTCCAATGTGTTGACGATATAATAAAGTGTTAATTGCACAGACTTAGCAATATCAATGATTTGCTTCCTAACTGTGAGTTCATTTTCAGTAAGAAATTGGATTACTTTAGCTATTTCAATTACTTTTAAAAAAGGAAGGACACATTAAATTCATCTTCAAGGGTAGCCATAGCTGGAATAGTGGCAATTATGTCGTGTCGACATTGAAGACAGCTGGCAATTGGTGCACTTTAACCGAAAGCAGCCCAACGACAACAACTATTTCCACGTTCTTTGCACCTTTGCTGCTGTTATCGCAGTTGTCGCTACTTCAGCGCAATCAGCGACTGTCAATCTATGTCGCAATCTTTAGTTTGCCAACAGATGCGCTGTCGTCGCGGCAGCGTCTTGAGGCTTAATGGTTGCCGGGGCTGAATTTTACAATTGAAACGTGATGCATAACAGGAGATTGCTGGAAGCACAACTGCCTGACAGGCAGACGTTGCAGGTGCCGTTGTTGTCGCCTTTGCATCTTAAATTATGCATGAGCTGAGCAGTTGAATGGAAAATGGCTGAAATGCAACATTCTGGCACTTATCAAACAATTTGTTAGGTGGCAGCTTAAAACGGGGTTAGGACAATGGAGCGAAATGGACCCTCGAGTACGAGGCATCTTTCAGTTTTTAAAAGGCTTAATCTGCTTGCTACTTACAGGCAAGCACAACATAAAGCAGAACACGCTGGGGCACAGTGACAACATGACACAATGCGGCAACACAGCTCCGTCATCACATACCAAATTAGACATACACAACTTCTCGGAGGACGACAATAATGCGAATGTTGGCGAGACGGCGCAAAACGCAACAACAATAATTTTAACGCCGACATCATTAAATTTAACCAACCCACCGCCAAATGCAGCACACAACAATAGCAGGACGAACGCCGCAGACACTGACACCAGCAATGGCAGGGGTTATTCAGCGCGCGGCGAACACTACAAAGGACCCAAGTGGTAAGTGAAATGCCCATTCGAGCAACGGCGGAGGGCAGGGCCTAAACATTTTTGGACCCGACTGTATGCATGCGCTTTTGCTTAACTCTTCGAATGCACTTCCGGCACAGACAACCAAACATACATACACACACACACACATGCATACATACATGCATTGCACGCGTTTTTCGCATATTCTTTATATATCCGTTGCCCATTGAAAACGGCATTTGTGGGGTATAATGTTTTTGTGGGAAACGTATGTAACAGGCAGAAGGAGGTGTAGTCGAAGCTATGCAGTATGTATATGTCCCTGAGTAGTACGATGATCTTTGGCGATATAGCTATGCCCGTCCGTCCCTCCGTCTGTACGTCCGCCCGTCCTTCTGCAAGCCCGTCCTCTCGTCTGCCTGTCCGTCCGCCTGTCTGTCCGTGTGTCTTTCCCTCTGTACTTCTGTTCGTCCGTCTGTACATCCGTCCGTCCGTCCGTCCGTCCTTCTATCGTTCTGTATTTCCATCCGTCCGTCTATCTGTTCGTCTGTCTGTCTGTTTGTACGTCCATTCTTCCGTCTATCCTAATGTTCGTCCGTCTGTATGTCCGACCGTCTGTATGTCCGTCCGTCCTTATGTCCGTCCTTCCGTCCGTCTATCCGTCTATATGTCCGTCCGTCCGTCTGTATGTCCGTCTGTCTGTCTGTCCGTCTGTCTGTCTGAATGTCCGTCCGTCCGTCTGTATGTCCGTCTGTCTGTCTGTTTGTCCGTCCATCTTTCCGCCTATCCTTATGTTCGTCAGTCCGTACATCCGTCCGTCAGTCCGTACATCCGTCCGTCAGTCCGTACATCCGTCCGTCTGTCCGTCCGTCCATAAATCCGTCTGTCTTTATGTCCGTCCGTCTATCCGTCTATATGTCTGTCCTTCCGTCCATCTGTTTGACCTTCCAAACTTAGCAATCTTGCATACTACAAGAAGGATACATACAAATATATAAATATATGTTCTCCAATGCCGAAATTGATCTATTTTTGTTCGATATCTCATTCCATTTCTCTGTTATCGATAAATATAGATGTATTTAAATATTAATATATTTTGTCTTGGCTGTTTAAGCATAATTTGAAGATCAAGCTAGAGGCACCAAATTGGTTCAGATCTTAGATATCTCCACCATTTCCGCATTGAGAAAAGTTAAATTAAAATTAATTGAGAAAAGTTAAATTAAGATTAAGTTACTTCAAAATGTAGAGACTTGAGCTTAATCATATACACACATTTGTCTATCATATTTACGCTCTGAAAATTTCATTAAAAAACTATTTCTAGAACCAAAGTTAGTCAAAAACAATTTTGCTGTAGCGGAGATCCTGAGAGCAGTAATCGCAAGTTAAACTAAGTGTGCAGTAAATAGCAGGGTAGCTCTTAGTCAGTCTCTCTCGGCTTGCTTGCTTTGTTGAGGTTGTTTACTTATTGTTGTTATACATTACATTTTGCTTTGTGTTTTTGTTGTGTGCAATAAATGTTCTCATCGCCCCCACAACCGCTGTCTGCTGCATTGTCAAAAACGCGTTTCCGCTTGCTGCGCAGGAAGCGGGCACTGAGCTGAAGTCTGGGTCAGGATTTTTTTGATGTAGGTGTGATTCTCTTTTAACCTCTCTGATGTAGCGTTTTGTTATGCTTGGGACAAGAACAATTATTAAAGCTAATTACGTTTAGCGAAGCATCTTTAACGATTGGAATGGTGAAAATTGTGAAAAAGCTCTTTGACCTATTTGGACAAATTGATGAGCAAGGCCAAGAAGCTGTAGGCATTATTGATGGTCTGCAGACGAGAAATAAAAAAAATAATTAATTGACATTAATTGGCTATTGGAAAAGTATACCTTCATGAATATGGGTAGACCGATTTCAAAAAACAATCCCGCCCGCAATTTAACAGGACGTTTCAGAAATTCCATATAGCAGTTGAGTATTTTTCGTGTCCTCACGGAATACTCAAGCCAATTGGTGTTGAAGACACTATTCGTTATCTGATTTGCAGCCACGGTCAACTCGTTGCCGTAATAGCAGGGCAGAAATATTTGCACAATCATCACGCCCATAAATTGCGCTGTGGTTAGAAAAATGCCCGGATTATGTTGCCAGCCTATTTGAACCAAACGATAGCCGCTAAAGCAGATGATGAAAGCGCTGAGTACGATCTGGGAGACGACGTAAGGTGAAACCAGAAGCTCGCATTGCTTCGTGAGCATTCGAACGCGTTTGTGTAGATTAAAGATGTGCCTCAGTTCTGGAAGAGCTCTGCTTTCCGGGGCTTGATGTAAGGCTAGCAATCGTTGATTCAATAATCGGTAAAGCAAAGCAATATGAAACATAAAGTAACAACCCATGGTGTCCATAAGGCAATTGGAGAGAAAGCATACAGTCATGGCGAGCACATTGTAGCCCCAGGCATAGAAGTAAAGCTGAGGATTCTGCCACTCGAAGGGCACATAATAGCTGAAGGGCAGTTCGTATGAGTCCTGGTAGAGCACACTGAAATAGCCAGTCAAGGCAACAGCAACGCTGCCTCCAATGTAGGAGAATAAGATGATCTTGAAATAGTTCTGTTCGCGTCGCCAGCACTGAATTTCCTCTGCTCCGAGCAATTTATAGATTTCATCTCGCTCCAGTTCGTTCATAAACTGAAAAGCCTGTTCGCGTCTGTACCAAATGTTGACAAGCTTTATAAGCAATACCACTTCGGTCAGGGACATATATAGAACATTGCCGGCCTCTTCCATTCCGTCAGATCTTAACACCTCCAGCCACATCAGCGCTACATAAGTGAAGGTCAGTGGTAAATGTAATGCGAAAGGATAGATTCTCTTTAGCAGCTTCCAATTGTCGTTCTCATTTCGCCATTTCCAGATGCCTAACCAACGTAGCACTACGAGTATAGGTCGTATGGCGGATATTCGATCCGTAGATTCAGTTGTAGACATTTTCAGTAAAACTCTTGCCACTCAATGATTGGGTTTCAGCTACGAATTAGTTCCTTTTATAGACTCGTTGTGTCCAAATATCATAAAACTTTTATAAAGGTCTCTTAACACATTCGTATATACATAGTGAACCAAAACCTCGGATGCAACTCTCTTTCACCCTCGTCCTAATTCACATAAGCTATTTTAGTTCCTATCTGAACTGTAAAAGTGGTTCCAGATTGAAACTTGGTAACTTTAGCTGCATTGCCTAAGATGGCTTGGACGAAAAAGAACTAGTTCCGTTCATCAGCACTGTTCACCGAAAGGCAGCCCTGCTCTGATTTCTAATTGCTCTACGCATATTTACAAATTTAAAACCAATGCAATTACAATAATTAGCTCGTTGACATAATAATAACCCTAATTGTTATTAATCGTTTATTGAATAAGTCACGCGATTTTTGTCTGAAATGTTTTAAATACATTGACTTAATCGCTGTCAGTGCAAGGATAACTCCGGCGCAAACAATATGCACGCATAAGCTCAAACGAGTGAGATATATTGAAGGTTTTCAGTGTGAAAATTCTGTTCAACATTTTCAGTTCAGTTTTGCTGCTGATGTTTTTAATTTCCACAAATTTTATAAGAATTAATTTTTTATTGAATCAACAAGTACTAACAGAAGAATGGATCTAGGAATAATGGGATCTATTAGTTGAATAAGTTTACAATTCATAGATCAATATTTCTGTCAGTTAAATAGAAAACAGTCTTAAAAAGTTAGTATGGTAAGAAATTTGATATTAAGAAAATATTCTCTTGCATATTCATAATAAAAAGTTTGGTGTTTGAAGTATCTGCTACGATATAGAGTAAAGACCCATAGAAATTGGGCTAATAAGAAAGATGATATGGTGACCGAAAACATAAAGACGATTTGATTAGCTCTATATGTTCGCCCATAAAAAAGCAGCGATCTCGTAAATTACAAAAGTTAACGACCTCAAATTTGAAATATATATTCTTGCATAGCATGCGCCTTAAAAGATATTGATTTTTATCCGATATCTTATCTATCTTCCTGAATATATAAAAAAATCTTTTTTTCTTTTGGATTTTTTGGGTATAATTGGAAGACCCTAAAATCTAAAAAGTGGGCTCCTATATAGGACTACCGTCGTGTACAATTTCAAGCTTCTAGTTCATACATACGAACAGATGGAGAGACACACAAACAGACAATCAGGGCTAAATCGATTAGGCTGTTGCACTTGATCAAGAATATATATTTTATGGGGATTGCCGAGCGTCCTGTAGCTTGTTCCATAATTTAAAAAAAAAAAAACCATACATATTTACATTATGAGTTATCCAATTTTGGGAGATTCCTTCCCTTATTTATCTCAAAACTGAATAAAAAGCGTACACTTACTCTTAGTTGTCAAGACAACGCTCTAAAATTTTCATTAAGATCGTACATCTTGAAGTTATTCAAGAATTTGTTTTCCATAGTTTTTGATTTTTTGTGAAGAACAAGCGCAGCAGCTGTATAAAGTGCACGTATATGTGTGTGTAAATGTGTTTTTCTGTATGTGTGCATACAAGAAACCAAGATTATTTGAAAGAGAAGCAGCATATCTCCTGACTATTTATAATTTATTCATCAATCAGCATAAGAATTCAATGAACAAAGAGATTACTTGATAATAATAGAGTATAATATTAATATAAATAAGTATAACATTAGAAAAAGTTTACTTAGAAACATTCAGCAAGAGCGCAAAGAAGCTGTAAGCATTATTGATGGTCTGCAAGAAGTGAAAGGATTACTAATAGAAATATAAAATTCAATTTGTGATTATAGCCAACCTTAACGAAAATAGGCAAGCCCACTTCAAAGAAATAGCCAGCACGAATTTTCACAGGCCTTTTCAGATGCTCCATGTAGGCAATAAGCAATTTGCGAGTATGTTTTTCGCTCTCCATCCAGTTGGTGTTGTAGACCTCGTTGGTCAGTTTGTGGGCGTAGACTGTGACCTCGTTGCCGTAGTAGCAGGGCAGAAAGATTTCAAGAACCATAACACTGAGGAACTGCAGCATGGATATAAATTGACCCGGATTGGCGCGTATGCCCACATGCTGTAGACGATAGCCGCTGAAGCAGATTATGAAGGCACTCAAGACTATTTGCGAGAGCACATAGGGCGAAACGAAAGTCTGAACTTGAAAGGTTAAACTGGAAATAAAATATATATATATAAATAAATATACAGAAGTTCAGAATCCAACATAAGTTAAGGTCTAGATATAAATGCGCTATAGAGTATAATCAATCAAAAAAAAAAAAAAAATGTTTATATATAAATTAAGTATACGTCATGATACATAGATGACTAAATTTCACCTGCGTATGCGATTGTGTAGCTTAAAGATGATGCGCAATTCCTGATTAAATATTCCTTCACTTTTCACATACTTTAGCACCTTCAATCGCATGCCCAGCAAGCGATATATTAGCGATAAGTGAAATAGAAAATAACATCCAATTGCATCGAGGCTCACATTTGAGATGCAGGTCAAAGTCATGCCAATCATGTTGTAGCCATAGGCATAATAGTAATTCTGCTCATTGCGCCAATCAAAGGGCACAAAGTAGGCAAAGGGTAGCACGTAGTCGTTCAGAAACAAGACGCCGATGCAGCTGCTATAGACAACGCCCAGACTCGTTAGCATGAATAAATAAAAGCACCATTTGAAGATTCGCTGTTCTTGTTGCCAAATCTTGTGCTCCTCCTCCGAGCGGAGCGCATAGTCGGGCGACTCTTTCAGATGGCTCATTAGTTGCCTCACAGCTTCGCCTCGATACCAGATATTTACTATTTTAACAATCAGCGCAATTTCTGTCAACGACATGTAGAGCACCTGTCCAGCCTGCTCCAAATTGGTTGAGACAAAGGCTTCCAGCCACATGAGTCCAATGAAGGTGAATGTGATTGGCACGTGTAGCACATAACGATAGTTTTCCTTCACAAATACCAAAAGACTCGACTCAGTTTTAGTTGTAGGCGGCCAGGGCCAGAGTCCACCGAGTCGCATGATCCACAGGATCCAGTTTATGGCCTGTGTGCGCTGCGAAGGATTATTCATTTCTATTGTCTATTTGATTTTAGAAAGGGTTTTTATAAGAATTAAAAGACATAATTGATAGCAATTTGTATTTTACAAAATTAAGCAACGGGCACGGAAGAACGTTTACGTTAATAATTATACTCGTTCAAGAAGTGTGAGGAGGACATCTATTCTCCTTCTATCTCGCTTATTGCAGCCGTCTAGTTTCTTATCTATAGTAATTTCCGATTTGACACTAGAAATAAATTTGGAATATATGCTTGTCCCCCCCAAAAGGCAAATCGGGAATTACCATAGATTGGGAATTAGATATATCCAAGTTTAAGAGATTGATTCAACGCTCATAAAATGTTTGATCCTTGCTGGCAAAAAAACTGGTTAAAGTAGTTTTTGACGTCCTGATTTGAGCTGAAGGTTGTACCATCCAAAAAATTCTGCAGAGACCGGAACAAGTAATAGCCGGATGGTGCCAAGTCTGGAGAATATGGTAGGTATGGTAGCACATCCCATTCAAGCTGCAATAACTTTTGGCGAGTCTTTAATTGTATGAGGTCTCGCATTATCCTGCATTATCAGCTGTTGTCATTAAACGAAATTACTTAGTGAACAACCCAATAAGTAGCTATGCCCATTAAGGGCGTGGCAAATAAAGAAAAGCAATGTATTCTATAATTTTATAAAAAGATAGTTAGAAATATTTAGATTAGAGTTGGGCTTCGGGATCGCGATTTTCGAGAGTCCCGCGGGTGCCGAAAAAATTTTCGGGATCGGTCGGAATGGGATAGATTCTGAAAAAGTCCGGGATGGTCGGGATAAGTGCTTGATCCCGAAATTCCCGCGGGTCCCGATAAGCAAATTTTTAATAGACAAAATTACTTGTATTTATCAAAGAACAGAGGAATGATTTTTAGTGAAGTTCAAGTATTTTATATTTTGACAGCAATGCAATGAATTGTCATTGTTACAATGCTTGCTAGGCAAGTACTTGATGTTACAACATCTTCGACAACGAGCGAGAGGGTGTATTCTACTTCTAGTAGAATTTTGGAAGAAAGGAAAACACATCTTAGAAATTAGAAAAAATTTTGAGAAAACAATATTTTTAGGTAAAAAAATTTTACCTATCATAAGAGTTCAAAATGTTGAAAAAAAATTTCGGGAAACGTCGGGACCTGCGGGAAAAAATAAAAATTTGTCGGGACAATCTGGCGGGAAAATCAAAAATTATTTCGGGACGAGATGGTTCGGGTACGAATTTCTTTCCCGATCCCATCTCTAATTTTGATGCATGCCCATTGAGACCATAGCAAATCGGAAAAAACATTAGCTACCAAGTTTTAGAGATGGGATTTCTAAGTTTAACAGGTGGATCACTGTCGGATTCCTCTATACATTATCAGTTGAAAATATAAATTTTCAAAATACATTTATTCTTTTTATCAAACCATGAACGAGATTCATGCCAGTCAGTTATTCTAACTACTTCTTTTGTTGTCGCATTCTATGATTAAATTCGAATTGTTTTCTATTTTAACTTCATTCATTTATGTTCTTAAGGTGGCGTCACTTGGTCTTACACTGGGGTATCGTATCGGAGCATGTAGCGCTGCTTGTAATATTCTTGGCACTATGGACGTTGGGATTGGCATTGCTCCCGAACTATGCTGCGCCAGATACGGTCATCATGCGGATTATACTACTTTTTGTGGGTGCTCAGATATCTGGAATATTGGTAACGTTTATTCACCTGCCCGATATGCTGGGCATGCTCTTTTTCGGGGTGCTCTACACTAATGTTGGCTTTGCCAATTTCGAGGGCTACGAACGCTTCGAACTGTTTTTAAGGTAAGTGTGGCAACATCGCTTAGCCAACGACTTTTATTAATTGTTGCTTGTTTGCAGAGAACTGGCCTTAATCAATATCATGCTGCTGGCTGGCCTTGGCCTCGATGCGGGCGCCTTTCGACGATTATGGGTTATGATTCTGCGGCTAACGCTGCTGCCGACAATAGCTGAGGTTGCCGTAATAGCTGTGTTGGCCTACTTTACACTATCCATGCCCTGGATGTGGGGCATAGCGCTGGGGTAGATATCGAATAATTAAGCTATTTAAACAATATATAAAGTATTTTGGATTTTATTCTAGTCTGGTCATCACTGCAGTCTCGCCCAATGTTGTCGTCACGGTCATGCTCAAGCTGAAGGAGGATCGACTGGGTCTAAACAGTGGCATACACACACTAATATACGCAATGACCACGTGCAATGACGTCGTGGCCATCTTCTTGTTTGGCGTCGTCATCAGCATGATATATTCGACAAGTACGTGCCATTCAAATGTTAACTATCTGCTTTGATGCCAAACAGCATAAGCACGCTTGCATACTTACAGGCTCGCTGACACAGAAAGTGCTGCAGGGACCGATTGGCATTGGAATTGGACTTGTTTTTGGCTATCTATATGGCATGATGCTACACTATTTGCCGTCGCGTAATGCGGTAAGCACTGGGCGTACTCCAGCGTTGTCGGCAGTGAAAAGCCCCACTATAGTTATATAGCTTACTTTCACTGGCATCGCGCTCTGTTCACTGAACACTTATACACTCAATCAGCGCATTTAATGGCACAAAACGCGCGAACGCGATACTGCAATATTGTTGGGCGGTATAAGGTTTCAAAAGCTCTCATATATACAAGATAAATATAGTTTTATGTTTTTATACACTCTACCCATTGAAAATGGGTGAGTTGGGTATGATGGTTTGGTTCACAGTGTATGCAACGCAGGCAGAATGGATGTAGCCAACTAAAAAGACAATATGTATATTTTGGGTCAGGAGTAACAGCTAGGTAGAAGAAGTCCTGTACGCCTGACTGTCCGTCCGTATATCCGTCTATTTATCCGTCCATCTATCCATTCGTCCGTCTGTCTATCCATTCGGCCATCCGTCCGTCCATCTTTCCGGATTTCTGTCCTTCCGTCCGTCTATCCGTCAATCCGTCCGTCTCTTTATCCGTCCGTCTATCCGTCCATCTATCCATTCGTCCGTCTGTCTATCCATTCGGCCATCCGTCCGTCCATCCATTCGTCCGTCCGTCCATTCGTTCGCCCGTCCATTCGTCCGTCCGTCCAGTCGTCCATTCGTCCGTCCGTCCTTCCGTCCGTCCGTCTCTCTGTCTTTCCGAATTTCTGTCCTTCCGTCCGTCTATCCGTTAATCTGTCCGTCCGTCCATCAGGTTATACGTCCGTCCATCCGTCATTCCACCTTTCGCTCCGTCCGTCAGTCCATTAGTCCGTATACCCATCTCTCTTTCCGTCCATCCATCAGTCCGTCCCTCCGTCTTTCCGATTTTCTGTCCATCCGGCCGTCCGTCTGGCAGCTCGTTTGTCCGTCTGTCTTACCGTAGGCCTGTCCATCGATCCATCCGTCTTCTCCTTTCTCTCTCTCTTTTCCCCAAATTGGGGAACGCTGCTGGAAACACTTGAGGGTATTTAATAGTCAGGCACTCTCGATTAGAGCACTCTTACTAGTTTTGAATATGTATATCACAATATGTATATATATATATATATATATATATATATGTGTGTGTATCAGAATTTGTGTCTGTGTGCGAGTGTATTTGGGCGCATTTTGCATAAAAATACACTTACATTCAAAGCGACGATGTCGACGATGTCGACGATGGCGCACTGGAGCTGGCGACATTTGCGACGACAGTTACTGCCGGCGTCCATGGAAACTTATGGCAGTCGTGATGCAGGCAGCTGCGTTGCAAGCAACGAGCGGCAAGCCAAGCCAACTGCGTTGCAGCCACAAAACTCATTGCCGCAACTTACACCGCTAATGGTGCGCATAATCAAACGCCATGGGTGGCACTGAAATGCCTTTGAACTCCTCGGAAATACATACGCCCTCACACATGTACATACATAAACATGGCCCCACACACACACACACACACACACACACACATGGACCACTCATAACTTTTGTTTTCCTCTCTACAACTTCTACTGCCACTGCCACTGCCATTGTGCGAAATTGCAGTATGTATAAAAATGTCATGCTGTGCTCCTCTCAAGACACGCCACTTGTAGTTCTGCGTGTGTATGTATCTGTGTGTGTGTATCTGTGTGTGTGTGCGCCGTTTCCTGCCATCACGTCCTAGAATCATTTTTTTGTGAGACCACAACTTTTGGTATTTAACACACTGTTTTCAAACTGAAGAGAGTGTATTTTGGTTTTACGAGCGATCTTCAAGATCTTTTAAAGACCTTGTGCTGTGATTTCTTCCCAAAGTCAATAGAATATGTTATGTTGAATAACTTTGGTGTTTATTTCCGATTTTTCTTAAATTTTCAGGTTGCGAATATACCAATAGTAGCTTATAGGTATTTCATCTAAATTCAGTGTTTTTTTTTTTCAATTTTGAGGAGATGCAGAATTTTTTTCTTTTTTTTTTTAATTTGTTTATTTATTTTTTTTCTAACCAGTTTTCTGTTACCTTTAGCGGCAAATTAATCTAGTTTTACAAGGCAGATTTTGGAAAGGTATCCAAAAGGAGAAGTACTCATTAGCTGTGTATATAAATTTTTAGTAGACCGAAAAATGATCTAATAAAAGGAGTTGGATATAAATTTGAATCGATTTTGTGAAAGCTGGAAAAGTTATAGATATCATCTGTGAGGATTACGTGTAAAATTTATGGATCCTTTTATGGTTTCGAGTAGCACGTATTCACACATACGAATAGGTGAACGGTCGGAAGGACAGACAGAGGGAAAGACAGACAGGAAGACAGTATTAGATACATTTTGATAAATTTTATTTCAAATAGGTTTGGATAGTAGATCTTTTTATGTTTCCGAGTAGCACGTATTCACACTTACGAATAGGCGAACGGTCGGAAGGACAGACGGATAGAAGGACAGAAGGACAGGCTATAAACCAGGGACCGTAATCATTATAAGTGATATTATAAAAAGTTATATTATATTATATTATCATAATGGAAATGCTGCGATTGAACAAAACTATATATATTGGTGGTTACCATTTTTTTCTAGATCCATTGAAAGTGTGTGATTTTTTTGATTAAAAAAATAAAAATAATCATTCTTTACGGTCCCTGCTATAAACTTTATTTTTGTTAAGGTAGAAAAAGGCAATTAAGAATTTCGGGTAAGACAAGACATTGATACACCTGACTCGGACTTTAGTCGAAAACCTCGTTCTTCAATTGTCTTTATGGTTGGATGAGCTGTTCATATTGGCCCCTTAACTATTTATTAATTTCCAGCATTTACCCTTTTCAGGTTTATGCCAATGGACTGCGCTTTGTTTTGACCATGTTGGGCGGCACAATAGCCGTGATGGGCAGTCGCATTATTGGATATACATCGGCCGGTGCATTAGGCTGCGTCATGCTAGCCTGTATCGCTGGCATTGGCTGGAAGCGGGAGGTGCTGAAAATGACACCGCAGCAGCTACAAGCATATGAAATAGTAAGAAAAGATATTGATTGCTTATAGTAAACAGCTTATAGTTTGCTTGATGAAACATGTATGCAAATTAATTTTGCTATAATTTTCCATTGTCTAGGCAAGTGTACCTAAGCGTCTCGACCTGTTGTGGAAATTCCTGAAGCCCGTCTCCTTTGCACTCATTGGCAAGGAAATCAATTTTGCCGTGCTTGACGGTCGAGTAATTGGCTATGGAGCGCTGCTGGTGCTGCTGGGAAGTTTGGTAATTAACTTAGTTGGCCAAAGCCAGCTTTACAAATGTGCAAGAAGAGAGAGCCACTTTGTTGCAAAAAAAAAAGAAAATGAATGTGCAGCACTACAACAATTTAAGTGTTGTTTGCAAACAAACGCATTTTCTTGTAAATAAATAAAAAATCGTGACTTTGTCTGTTTGGTTTGTTTCAGTTCCGTTTGGCTTTTGCATATTTATCTACATATGGCGGAAATCTGTCGAGAAAGGAGCGTGCCTACATTACAATTTCCGGTTTTCCCAAAGCAACTGTCCAAGTAAGTTTACAGTTTCAACGGCTATCACGTTGCGGCTTCTGTTCTGCATAGAAGCAGAATGAGAACGTTTTATTTTTGTTTGGCATCGGTGCCGGACATTACCCGTACTGGTTTTTCTGGCCAGCCATTATTTGGGTTATGTTGTTTTCCTCAAAACCTAAAAGTTATACGTTTTTATACCCTGAAGCCATATTACATTGGTAAGAGGGGTATATAGACTTTTAGCTAACGTATGTTATAGGTAGGAGGAGGCAGAGCTGCCAAAGAATGATGAATTGAGTTGTTCTAGGCAAATAAGTCTGTCCGTCCGCAAGAACGTTTAGATCTCTAGAACTACAAAAGCTAGAGACTTTTTATTTGAAATATAGAATCTTTATACAGTATGCAGCAGAAGTTTAAAATCTTTCTCTGATTTCTCATGCCATTTCCCTAATATCAAAAAATATATATATTTTTAAAAGTTTTTTAAGCTTAACTTGAAGATATTTGGAGCTAAAGGCATAAGCTGCTATAAATACATATATTTTTGTTCTCGATTGTGGATTTTGGATTTTGGTATATACTATTTACTATATATACTGTATGGTATACTATATAGTATGATTTAAACTTTGCTATATACTATATAATATATATACCATACCATATGGTATACTATATAGTACCGATTTTGACTTTGCTATATACTACTTTGCTATATATTACATTTAAAATATATCTAGGCTATCAAAATTAAGCTCTGAAAATTTTATAAAGATCGCATAAAAAGAACCAAAGTTATTATCGATCATATATTTCCCATAGACGATGGTCTATAGGAAGAGCAAGTACAGTCGCCGCATAAAGTATGCAGTTAACGGGGCAATTACCTATGTATAGCTGCTTTCACAAAAATAGCAGTGCAGTAAATGCTAACAGAGATGGCAATATTTTTTGCATATTCCTTATTCATATAGATTCAACTGTTGGACTTTGCTTTTGTAAAATGGAATATAGACTTGAGAAAAACGGAAAAGTCTCGAGGGAATATCCAAAAAATATTGCCATCTCTATTAGCATCTACTGCATCTACTGCTATTTTTCTGAACACAGCTGTACATTGGTAACTGCTATTTTTCTGAACACAGCAGTGTATGTGTCTGTAAATAAGTTTATTTTATGTAAGTAGCTAGATTGAAAGTGTATAGGGCATATCGTAGTCGTGCACTCCCGCTTGCAGCACTCTAACATGCTTAGCATGATCATGTTGTTGCTGTGGCTGAATTCATAGTTGTTGTTAGTGCTGCTGTTGCAGCTCTCGGCAATTGTCTGCAGTTGAACCGCAAGAGGACATTTTGTTCATATTGTGAGCGCAAATGTATGCAAGACTGCGTGCATGTGTGTGTGTGTGTGTGTGTGTGTGTGTGTGTATGTGTGTACCTTGTGGCTTACGCGCTTGTGTTGCGCTTCCTTTTTGCGGTTACCCGAAATGAAAATGTTACATTTGGTCACCTAACAACCTGCTGTTGTTGGCGGCTTTCACATGCTTCTTATTGTGACACAGATAAACATTCCACGAATCCCCGAGGGATGACTGGACACTTGTGCTTCTTAATATGCGGTCTGCATTAGGCTGACTGCGCATTTGCCTGGCTTAAAATTAAAGAACTTTTCATAAGCAGCCCCGGCTATAAATTAAAATGGCCCATCACGTACTAACTTTTGTTTCTATCTTTTCGCAGGCTGCCTTGGGCCCGGTGGCTTTGGACTTGGCTCGTTCGTTCAAGGGCACCGTTGACTTGACGCTGCCCAACAACGTTCTAATCATTTCGGTACTGGCTATTATATTCACGGCGCCGCTGGGCGCTATACTGATGCTTCGGCTGGCGCCTTTCTGGCTCAAGCACGGAGATCCTGTGGCAGCGGCTGAGACGCCTGCAACACCTGGTGCATTGCAGCAGAGTCCGCTGAATAATGCAATTGGCCAATTGCAAACAGCAAATGCTCCAAAGAATATTAACTAAAGCGACGACGAAGCGCTGAACATTTCTCCAGTGACATACCAATAGTTAAAACTATCAGTAGTTTTTAGCTAAACATAATCTGTAGTTAAATCTATGCTAAGGTGGCGGAGTAGACTTAGTAACATATCACAATCCAATTGTGTTTTATTTTGTATTTTCTACTATAAACTTTTTGTTAATTTACGTACTTATTTTTTCTTCTAATACAAAAGCAAAAGAAAAGAGCTTTGAAAATGTAGTATCATTAAATATTTTGAATTTTCAGCATTGGATAAGTCTTTCAAGTTGGCCAAGAAGTTTGTATCGTTACAAAAGTTGCATAAATTATCTAAGCTTAGCTATAATCCTAAAAGACCTAAAGCTGTACTTGGCAAAAGAAAACACTTCTCAATTGGCAAAGTAATTTTATTGTTTTCGCTGAAATGTTAATTATGACGAGATTTGTGTTAATCTGCGACTTGGATTTTGGTAATTGGTTTCACAATTAATTTGGCAGGATTTGAAAGTATTTTGTCTGAGCATTAATTATGAATTAAAAAGGTTTTTTATTTAAAAAATAGAAAAACCTTAGAAAAGCATGATTAATTGTCTTTAAAGTCGCTTTAAATAATACAAATTTTATAAATTTAATGAGTTGGTCAAGAAAGACAAGCTGAGCGAGTCTCTTAATGAACTAGCCACAGCCACAGTTGGAAAAAAATAACATATTTTAATTTCTAGTTTCACAAAGCAGGAAATAAGTAAAAAGTAAACTAGAATTCATTAGCGCATGATGTTTTGTGATTCAGTTTTATTCTCTATTTTTTTGCATTTTTTCTACTGGGAACAATTTGTCTATCAAAGGGAAACCTGAAGGTAAATTAGTGTTATTAAAATAGCTGCCCTGAAATAATTGCGCAACTAAATGAGAATTTTAATGCAAATTCTTTGGTTTTGTTTCGCTCTTGCATTATTGTTATTGCCTTCCATTGTGAAAGCTTCAATTTTATATACCTTTAGATAAGTTTTATGAGAAGTACTTTTAGATATACGAATGCATTTAATGTTAACTCAGTTCATTTTTGATTTGGTTGGAAAACGATTTAACAACGAAATCTTTTAAAATGTTCATTTACCGCTAAGCAATTGAGTTATGCTGGCTTTCAATCACTCTTGGATGGCTGCCTGGCACGCCCGCCGCCGGCCTAATCCTTCAAGAATCATTGTCCTTATCGCCGCTCATTTGAATTCCTGTACCTATAGATCAAGCTTATCAGCGCAGCAAAAGTATTTTCCTGTATAAAATAAATTTCAGCAGTTTATTATTGTAATTCGCATGCCAAAATTTGTATAGAATCGAGCACCGCTGGCACCTCCACTCTCCACCATTGTGCAAAAGACAACACGCATAACACAAATTACCACGCAAATTCAACGAAACTACGAAACAACAACAAACAAAGCAAGTAAGAGTGCTCTAGGCGGTAGTGATCGACTTGGAGATACCCTGCATAGGATAAATGTGTACATTTACCAATTACGTTTTATGCACTTGCGACTTCTTTCTTCTATAACCCCTCACTATAAGAAGTAGGTTCTTACATAACTTCGGTTCTAGATGTGCGATCTTAATGAAAATTTCAGAGCGTAATTATGGCATATTCATGTGTTTATCTACCAAAGTCCTACCAAGTCTTTTCGATAAAAAACAGGGTTAAATATTGAATTTTGGGATAAAAGAGCAAACATATCTGAAAGTGCTACAATTCATAATCTGGGTATTTGTGGCAGAAACCTAAATATTAAATTTGGCGACTCTAGCTTTTATGGTATTCAAGTTATGCTTAAGACAGTAAGTCAAAATATTGGTTTTTACAATTTTTTTTAATGGGTTGAGATATTGGGAAAAAATTCTAAACTTAAGTAGCGCAAGGTAACATAAATATATATTCAAAATTTCAAGTCTCTAGCTTTTGCAGTTGTCGAGATAGGTGCAATTAAACGAACGAAAAATACACAGATAAATAGATAGACACACAAAAATGGCTATAACTAGTCAGTTAGAAATTCTATTCAGTAATATATAGACTTCATGCGGTCTGCAACTCCTAATTCTGCCTGTTACAAACGTATGCTTTAAAACATTATACCCTAAAATGCCATGTTTCTTAGGTACGGGGTATTAAAATGTACCAAAAAGTAGCAGGAGGGCCAAATCAAATCAAAAAGTTCACAAAAATGCCAAAACCAGCAACGAGAAAAAACACACACACATACACATACACACACACACACAAGCTGTGCAGCAAAAATTAAGTTATAAAATTTTAAGGGCCGAGTGCGGTTTAATTTCCAAATGCCACGCCAGGACCCAGACACAGGTGGGCTAGGCAGGGTTAGGGGTGTGGCTGGACGGAATTTTGGACTGGAGAGAGTTGAAGTTGATTACCATAAACACAAGCAGAAGTAAACCTGGGCTGACGACGTTGCGTCCTCGCTCTCCCGCTCGTTGCTGGCGTCGGAAGCGGAAATCAAGAAAACAAAAAGAATGAGCTTAAATGAAGTCAAAGTTGCTGGCCGTACAGTCAATTAATAAAGTTAGTTGCGTTTGACTTGACTGTTAAAATTGTGAGTTATAAGCGCGCAAATTATGGCCCACAACAATGCCCCCAAACAGCCAACTAACAATAACCTGAATGGGAATGAGCTCGTCAAAGCCAAACAATTAACATAACGAAAGACACATCAAAAATTCCACTCCACTTCCATTTGAAGTTCTATGACGAAATGTGCGTCGATCACGTGATAGGTCGCAGTTTTCGTCTCATTTTTGTCTACGCCTTGTCATTCATTAACTTTACTACTTTGTACTCCAACATTGTCCTCTCACTTATAGCCAGGCGCGCCATGGGCACGCCTCAAGTCTACGATTCCATTTCTAACACGGTTAACAGGTTACAGACCAACACATTTATACTCGTTCATGTACTCAAGAAGAGTATATAGGCTTTGTGCAATGTTCATATGAATGCAAAACTAAAAGCTAAAGTATTGAAATTAGGAGTTTATATGGATAATAGGTAAAGGTAACAGATCAAAACATTTATACTCGCTCATGTGTTTAAGAAGAGTATATTCGTTCTGTGTAATGTTTATATGAATGCAAAACTAAAAGCTAGAGTATTGAAATTGAAAGTATATATGGATCCTAGGTACAAGTAACAGACTAACACATTTATACTCGTTCATATACTCAAAAAGAGTATATTCGTTTTGTCTAATGTTCGTTTGAATGCCTTCGAATGCAAAACATGAAGATAGAGTCTTGAAATTTGAATTTTTATGGATACTTGCCGAAGATATCATACCAACACATTTATACTCGCTCATATTTTCAATAAGAGTGTATAAGTTTTGTGCAATGTTCATATGAATACTAATGAATGAAAAACATAAAGATAGAGTCTTGCAATTTGGAATATATATGAATCTTAGGTACATGTAACAGACAAATTACACATTAATACTTGTACAAGTGGCTGAAAAAGAGTATATTAGTTTCGTGCTATGTTCATATTAATGCAAAACATGAAGCTAGAGGCTTGAAATTTGGAGCTTATATGGATACTTGCTACAGGTAAGAGGCCAATTTGCTTACACTCGTTTATGTAACAATAAAGAGTATCTAGGTTTTGTGCAATGCTCTTATGAATTCAAAACTAAAAGCTAGAGACGTGAAATTGTGAGTTTATATGGATCCTAACTACACGTAATCGTCAAACACATTTGACGTTCATATACTTAAAAAGAGTATATAGCTTTCGGGCTACCTTCGTCTGAATGAAGCAAGAAGCTAGAGTCTTGAAAACTTGGAGTATATATGGATACTGTTTACGCTCGTCTGATAAAGTCCTCAGTTATTTTGCATATACCCACGTGAGAGTTGACAAAGTTTTTACTATTGAAGTCTTTAAACTTTGAAATAAATTCTCAGGTGTAAACCTTCGCAGACAAAAATATCAAAAATATGTATCTACGTCCTTTGGGGGCGTGGCAAACACCATATAACTTTCACACTCTAAGAGTTAGGATCACGAAGTTTCCTCTACAGAGTAGGCAATTTCATAAACTGAACTATTTTTGACACGTGAGCGAGTATTAGGCAGTCAGTTGGACTCGTCTGGAACATTCTTGCTTGTTATGATTATTGTTACAGATGTTTTCATGTTAAGTGCAGACAAAATAGCTGTTATCACGGCAGCCCACACCTGTAGGTAGCTCATTAATAAAAGCTTTTTTTTTCTTTTGCTTTCGCTTTATTATAAATTCATGTTTTTCACTGAATTAAGAAATCTTTAAGATTCTAAAAAGGCACAAATTGTATTTTTATATTTATGTTTTGTAATATGGCTAGTCGAATTACCATATCTCACGGCAGCGTCCACGGCTGTCGGGCAGGTAGCCCGGCTGACAGGGGAAATCAATCATGGCGACTTCCATGATTTTCTCGGTTGTGGCTCCAGCCGCTGAGGATGGTCGCCGAGTGGTTGCATTGTAGTCCGCTAACACTTGAGTCTCGTCGAGCTCCACGCACTGATTGGCCTTACCGCGAATCACAATGTTGTTGGGGCACTCGATGCGTTTGAGGCAGTATTTGACGCAGGGGCGTGGCGCCGGCACATTCGTCAGCTTCTTGCTGCACGCATAATGCCCGATGCATTGCGACTCCACTTGCGGCAGATGGTTGTTAATGAAGGGCGGTAAGCGTGATTTCTCTGTGGTTGTCGTCGTCGTCGTCGTCGTCGATGATTTCGAATCCCGGTGGAGTAGGCGTGTCAGAAGATTCCCCTCAGCAGCACTAAGCGAAATGCCAGCACAGAGCGCCAATAGAATTAGTAAAATTTTCATTTTCTAAATGTTTACGCTTGGAGACGTCGACATAGAAATGCGCTTTGCTGCTTTCAGCGATTCTCGAATGAATTCTTATCAGCAGACTGAGTCGCAATGATACCCTGATAACCTTTGACCGCGTCACAGATTGAAATAAAAACCCAAACAAATATTCAGCTGTCTGAATTGCCTTGATTATTAATAATACCCTGGGTCTATAATAGTGAAAGAGAGTATATTCTGGTCTAGTTCGCTTTTCTTGCTTATTTGACTATAGAAATTTAAATGATCAGAATATTTATATATATTTGATTATATATATTTGACAATCCTAGTGAACACAGGTAATTGCAGGCGCTTAAGCTGCCTAAGTAGTACTTTAAAACAAAGGGCAGGGTATCTGACAATCCATCAAACTAGCAGAGAGTACACAAATCTTGGCATGAAAGAGAAGATAATTGTATAGTATGAGGCACGTGCAAAAGCTTATTGTACTGGGACTTCTATTGAGAATATGAGAAATCAGACTCTATTAGGTTTTTAAATGAAGGAGTCAACCCCATAAAGTATATAGTCGATGGAACGCTGTTCATCAGTTCTTCCTTCTGTCTTTACGTATGTCAGAACTCATACTTAAAATTTTACACGTAAGACAACTTTTTTTCAAATAATCAATAACTTATTTCCTTGAAATCGATTAGATTCGTTATTGAGCTTTATATATTTGAGCACATCTTGTACGTCTTAGGAGTAATATATATACATATGTATGTATTTATATAGCTTATCGAACCCTGTTCATCAGTTGTTCCTTTTTTTCCGTATGTTGGAAATCATATTTATTCAGATTTATTTCAAAAAATCTATAGCTCACTTCCATGAAATCGATTACAATCGATATTAAACTTCAGTTATTTGAGTACATTGCGTACGTTTTAGGAGCAAGTATATTCATATATGTAAGTAAGTAGATAGCTTATCGAACCCAGTCCGTTCCTTATTCTGTCTGTCTGTTTGTCAGAACTCATACTTTAAATCTTACATAAATTATTTTTATTTCAATTAATCGATAGCTCATTTTCATGAAATCTATTAAAATCGATATTCATACCTTAAATCTATTATATAACTCAATTTTATTTCGAACAACAATGATTTTAAGCAAGCTACAGTTATTTTTGAGCACATTTAGTATTAGAGCTGCAATAACCATCGAAGGTGTTTTCGATAGTATCGATAGTTTAAAGTTACGATTTTTCCACCACTATCGATGGTTTTCCCCTTTCTTACCAAAAAACGAAACAATTGGCGCTTCCAAATGATTATAATTATTACATTAGACACCAGATAAGAATCAAAGCGATTCACCAGATACAGTAGTAAATAGTTTTCGAAACTATGTACCTATTTCAAAAGAACTGAACATCGAGACTTTGCAGGTCTCGTATATGGTCGATCGAACCCTGTCGATCTGTTGCTTCTTCTGTCTATCCGTATGTCAAAACAGCTGCAGCTGAATTTTACTTAAAATAATCGACTTCAGTTATGTATTTTAAATAACTTTTTTTTTTTTTTTTTTTTTTTTTTTGTTAGCCTACGTAGACCAGTGCGGTATGCGTAGGCACATAAGTTATCAGAAATAGGGTTCGAACCCTACTGACTTCGTATATAATTCGATTAATTATCAACTAATTCGCTTGATGTCCTCATAAGACAGTTACAAATAAAGAGCAAAAAAATAAAAAAAAAAAAAAAGTTATTTATTTTTGTTATTTTGTTATTTCCGATGTTTGCGTTTATTGGATTTCCGATTTGACGATGTGACGTTATATTGGTACTCATGTCTCTCACCTATGCCGACAATTTCAGCCATTTTTAAAGTTCAGTTACAAGCGTTTAGCCTTAATAGACCAGTTTGGTATGCGTTGGCATACAACTCATCAGAAAAAGGGTTCGACCCTACTGAGTTTGTAATTAAGACGATCAGTTCTATGAATAAATTTGCTTGATGTCATTACAGACAGTTAGAAATCAAGAGGAATATAATAAAAGAAAAACTTATAATCGTATAATCGTACTACCTAGTATTCCACATTTTGCATAGCTCTCCCTTAAGCTGAATTATTAGTGACTCACTCCCGACTAGAGTACTCTCACTCTTATCAATTCTTGAGCATATGTCATATTTCAGTAAGAGTATTTCACATTCGTTGTTGTCTAGCTTAAATTTTTGCTAAAGAAACTTATCAATAGCTAAGCTAAGATTATATTATAAATCGTGTCGAATACACTCTATATACTATATGCATTGGCTTAATTTCAGTCGAATTTAGTATGGGACGACCTTCGAGACGCACAACGTGCTTATGATATTATTAATAGAGCATAATAAATGTGCATAGCGTCTGCCGTTGCTATTAGGGATGCAGGCTCTATTCTTGCGAGCTGCAGCGCAACTATTTGAATAATTGATATAGATTATATCCGAATGCTGTCAAAATGCATTTCAAGTACAAAATTATTAATGATGATTATTTGAAATGGGGCAGAAGCAAATGCTGTTGGAAACTCGAGCGAATGAGCGTAAACAAGGGCATTAATTTTACTTTACAGCAAGTTATTGATGACAAGAAGATGTTGTTGTTGTTGTTGTTTTGGAAAATTTACTGACCGGTATTCCCGAAGGCATATGCCTAATAAGTATTAACATTTATTGCTTTGCCGAGATGCTGTGCATAGAAAAATCGATGCTAAAGCGAAAGCAGACCGGAAATTGCCAAACACTGATACTTCCGCCGGAAATAAGCTCAATTGTAGTTGGTCTTCGTGGTGTGAGAATCTCAGCAACGGCACAAAACCCACAACTCGGTGTATCAACTTGAACGAGCTTTAATATAATTGTAGTTTAGTGAAGTAAAAGTGATTTTCGACCAAGGCCATAAAATACGGAAAGTGTTTTTGTTTTTTTTTCTGCTAGACCAAGAAATTTTCATGAGGTATTTTATATTCCCTTTGTAAGAAATTTAATTGTCTTTCAGAATATAGTCGTTTAAGCCAATAAACCTAAGACAAAGTTACTTTTAGTTAATTTTATCATTAGATTATTTAGATTTTTGATCTATATACTGATAGTCTGATTCTTAAACCATAATCTATATACAAATTACTGAAAACTACATATATCTTAGTTACCTCACCTCATCTCCTCAACATTAGCAAAACTTCATTTAAATAGCACAGCACGGGGTATCTCCTAGTCGGGCACTTCCCACTACATAACTGTTATTTGCTCTTAATGTGGATACAAACTGCCTCTATTTGGTCTCTTTCTCTGCCTCTCGCCTTCCTCACATTTATTTCGTCGTTTTGGCTCGTTGTTGGATTGTTATTGCCAAACGTTTATTTGTGTTATTTTAAGGATAATTTTAACGAATTTCCGCCAGCTAATGCCTTAGAACATAAGTCACTTCCTTTATTGACTCACAGCTCTTAGTTTCAATTATATTTTTACACACTATAAAATAAATATTTATATTCCTTCACAGAATGAAGTCGGGTTGTCCGTCCGGTTGTCCTTTTGTCTATATGAACAGAACGTGCTTCGCCTTGTCTTATAAAGTGATAGCATTTCTTGGACATGCCTAGGACATGCCACAAAATACAATATTTCTTTTAGAATATAAATGCTATTTTCGTCAATATTTAATAGTGAGATTTGGAATTTTGAATATATATATATTTGTGTATATCGAATTTAATTTTTTTTTTTTTTTTTTTTTGTCTTTATTAAGTGTAGAATCCGTACAGTCATTTTTGTACCATAACAACACAAGGGTTAGTAATTTAAAAAGAGCCGAACCCCACAACGCAGCATGAGGATACTATAAATCGAATTTAATAAAAATAAAAAGATAATTTATTTGAAAAACTAACTTCCTTTGCCCCAATTACAATTTTTTGAAAGTCAAGAAAGGCTTTTTTTTGGAATACAACTCGGTAGGCAATGCCCGCCTTTGTTACTGGATCTGCAGGTATGTATAATTATAATTATAATGTATAATTTTGAGAGGATCCAACTCCATCAAACTAAGTTACAGTTATTTGTAGTTTAAGAAATATTTGCTTCTGAGTCGATCCAGTTTTTTGTATAAAATGTGGTAGAAGCATTTGCTATATTTGTGAAATATTGTCAAGGACTAGAAATCAATAATTTCATTCCTAAGCGATAGAAGGTATACGAAGGAGACAAAAAGATATATTTGTCATAAATTCAACATTATTTGCCTTTCTGCATGAACGCAAGATTTATATTGAATATATATTGAAAAGTTGAACGTATGCTCGTCTGCTCTCTCATCTTACAAGCTGGAAATATAACTAGGCAATTTCTATTGAGATTTCAGAATACATTTTTATTATATTTTGTGTGATACAAGAGCTTATGAGTGAAATTTGTAATATACATATATTTGTGTAGACCATACCCCGATAAATATATAAAATTCATATTATTATTTTTGTATTTTATTTATTTATTTACATATTTATAATTACGAGTAGTGTCCTGTTGCCAATTTTGGGCAACTTAATCTAATCGGAATTAAAATGCATTAAAAGCTTCTTCGATTAATGATGTAGGATTACCAATTTTCACATTTCGTCAATTGAAAGACATATAAATGATATGGTCCGTACTGGAAAGTGGTATACATATACGTATATAAATGTAAATATTTTAATATTTAAAATTTTTTATTTTTATATTTATATTTTTTTATAAATGTTTTTTAAAAATTTTCTTTTTTTTAATTAAAAATTTTTTCTTTTCTTTTATATTTTTATTTTTTTATATTTTTATATATTTATATTTTTATACTTATATAGTTTATATTTTCTTATATTATATATTATACATATTTATAAGTCTATCGAAAAACTCAACAAGTATTTGATTCTTGTTCCTAAAGTTATATGCTCTTAGAATAAAATTACAAAATTTCGTACATACTTGGGCAAATTTCTGACAAATATACTAGATTTTTGGCCCCGCTGGAGTGGAAGAAATCAATTGGATAGCCGATGTTCATTTGAAAATTACAAATTACAATTTGGATGCTCGCATTTAAGTAAATTGCGAAAATTCATACGCACGCAAAACTAATTGCTGCAATAAATTATAAATTAATTTAGATAAAATATTTATAATTCACATCGTGTGCCCCACCGCAAAAGCTCGATCGATTTTCGATGCCCAAATTGCTGTGTGTGTGTAAGTGTGAGTGTGTGTGTGAGTACCTTTAAGTGGGTGGCAATCCTCAGCCTGCGGCCCTAAACGTGTTCAATGGCTCGATTTTGTTGTTGTTGTTGTTGTAGAGTGTGTAACGTGCTTGAATAACTTTTGTTAGAGTTTTGAATGGGAATGCGAATGGGAATGCGAATGCGAATGCGAATGCTTTACCTGCAGTTCGAAATTATCTTGATTCACTTTGGCCACCAATTTAATTGCATGCAAACAGGCGAAATCAAATTTGGGCGATTAGAGCCCAATTAATTCCAGGATTATTTTGTTTTAAACACAAATTAACATTTATGAAGTAGGCTGCTGATAACAACAACAGCAAACACTGCGGTCAGCCAGGAAAGTCTCGCTGCAGTCGCCGCCTGCAGCTAATCTAGCAGAATTTGTTTGCAGTTGTTCATTTGTTTGTTTTACAAAATACAACTGTGATAAATGATTTAACGAATTCGAAACTGAAATTGCTAAAGATATAGGAAATATAAATTCAGTATATATTTTATCTAAATGGGCAATCGAGCAGCTAAATATCAGCTTTATTGAATGTATTCTCTTGTATGCTTCATACAGATAAGAAAATTATTGTTTTCTTTAACTAAAACTGACTCTAGCTGAACTATTTACTTCGATCTCTGTTTATATAGTATATATATGTATGTTCTTGATCAGCACGGCGAGCTGAGTTCGACAATATTACACCTAAAGACCCAAAAATTAACAAATTCCTTGATATTGACATCTTCTTCTACAAATTTATCAAAAATAATATTTATGCACGTGGCAAATCAGAGAAAACTATTCTATATCTGTTAGAGTCCTGAGATTCTGTTTTCTTAATTCATAGCTTTATCACAAATTGACTTATTTTGATGATTCGAAACATTTTCTTCAAGTTTTATTCGTTAGATCTTCTACACTTCTATATTTTTATATTAAAATTTCAGTCAGTTTATTAATTCAATTTTTATGCTCTTGCAAAAAGGGTATATTCATTTTGGTTAGAAGTTTGCAAGGCAGAGAAGGATTCATCTCTTACTACATGAAGTATATAAATTCCTGATCAGCACGACGAGTCTGTCTGTGTGTGTAGATCTTCCTGCTGCAGGTTAAGTATATCTCGGAATCATCTGTATCGGACGACTATATCCTATGGCTCCTATGAGATAGATAAGTTTTAAGACATGTTTTTGTAGGATAAAGTTTGTCGCTATTAAAGTCTTAGACTTGAAATTTGGAATATATAAACGTGTTTTAAACCCCCTTACAAAAATATATAGTATATAGAGCTATTCCCTTTGGATTCGTGGCAATTCGCGTAAGTCTATATCTTCTACAGTTTAAAAGCTAGAACATCCGAATTTGGTAAGTAAGCTACTGTTCACCTTCCCTTAAGAACAGTTCAAAAGGTTTATATCCATGATAACTAGATGGTATTTTGGGCACTGTTAGAGCCAGAGTCTTAAAACTTAAAACATATATTTGTATGAACCACCCCTATACAAAAACATATAGTATATAAAGCTACGTATATAACTGTATCTTATACAATTTTTCACCTCTGATCTAAAAACTAGTAAATACGTCAATCCTGATCGCTTCTTGGCAAATCAGAAAAATAACACTTATATACTTTATAATTACAAGGGAATTACCAAACTTCGGTTTGGTCGAAGTTAGCCTAGCTCTCTAGTTTTTACTTTTCTTCAAGATAAAATCATAAAACCAACTGAAATCTTGGCAAACATAGAAGCAGGACACAGTTTTACAGCTAGAGACAGTAAATTTTACAGCTAAACCTACTAAACCTACCTCCTCTAAAGATCAGGCAATGAATAATTTTGCAGAAAACTTAAAATACTACAATATGCTAGATTTATTATAATATTAGAACTAGAGACAAGTGACCACTGGATTTAAGGCTAAGCCACTTAAAACGCCCCTTAAATCTAGATTCAAAAAAGCTTTGCTCTGACCACGTCAAATTGGAAAACACATAGATTTTTCAATAAATAATTTATTACGCACTTTTCTTTAGTCGGTTTAGAATTTAAAGTTTGCTTAGCTGCAAATAATTTAGCTGGATATTTGAATAAATATTTGAGCATTCGTCAGGCCGCGGGAATGCGTAGTATGTGTGTGTCTGTATGTGGGGTCATAGGCTCAGCTTCATAGTCGATTAGCTACGTGTATGTTTGTGTGTGTGTGTGTGACTCTGTCGAAGTTCAAGCCGTTGGCCGAAGCGAACGCCACTTAAGTTCAATTAAAACCGCACTTGTATTTGTTTGTACAACAAACACACTTAGCCAGCTGAGCGAACGGCCATAGGACAGCAACTTTTTCAACTGTGCGTGGGGCGCGGTGCGTGGGCGGGCGGATGTGCCTGCGATGCTAGCCATTGTTTAACAATTAACCTCAAATTGAATGCAATTAAATAAATAACGGTGTTGAACCATTCCGTAAACGCTCGTAGGCATCGTTGCAGCTTTACCTTTGTTGTGCCAATACCAACGGCAGGTAAGGCAAACACACACACGCAACGTCCATATGAGTATCCAGCTGGGCTGTGTGTGCAAATGAAATGAAATATTACGTATACGTCACAGTGGTCCATTTGCCAGTTTCGCCCACACAAACAGCAACAGCCATTGTTGAGCCGACTCCTGTTCGAGTATTTGCTGAGGGATATTGTTAAACTCAACTGGCAGCAGCAGCAGGGAAAAACAACATTTATCGAACAATGTCTAGGAGTAGAAGCACGCTGCCAATTATGAACAGTGCGTGTCGATAATCTGCGTACGAATCGTAGCTTAAGCCAATTACGATTGCGATTGTTAAGCGCTTTTCACACTCTCTTCAATCAGACACAGTTACAATTCTCTAAGAAAATCAATTTCAATTCATTCTTCCTCTTCTTCTTGTTGAGGTCTATTACGTGGCTCAAAGTTGTTGTTGTTGCATGGAAACTTGTTATACCCTGAACCCATTGAAAATGGGATTTCAGGGTATAATGGTTTTGCAAAAAGTATGCAACAGGCAGAAGGAGGCGTGGCAGACCCCATAAAGTATATATATTCTTGATCAGAGCGACGAGCTGAGTCGATTTGGCCCTGTCCGTCTGTCTGTCCGTCCTTCCGTCCGTCCGTCCGCCTGACCGTATGTTTGAATGCGTCGATCTCAGAACATATAAGAGCTAGAGACTTCAAATTTGGTCACGATGGTCCATGTATACAGCGCGCCTATCGAAATTGTTTTAGATATTCGATAAATTTTCCCATTTCAATGATATCGATTTAAAACGTTATAGTGATTCAGTTTTTTGAACATATCTCTTACATCTTTTTAGCCACAGTTACCAAATTTTGCATTAAGCTTTTCGTAAATAAAATAAGTTTTCTATTTCTTATATTTAGGATACTGGCTCCACATTTTACAAAATCAATTTATTAAAAAAAAAATGATCAAAGCCACATTTTAAGGCAAAACCGTATTTTCAATAAAATAAAACCATTCAATGCTCAAAATTTGATCAAAATCCGCTTACTAATACAGACATTATTAAAGAAAACATTTTGTCAATTGGCAAATTCAGCCTAGCATTTTCCCTATACGTGTGCACACATACATTCAATTGGCACGCGTGCTTCTGTGTGCATGTGTATATGTGTGCGTGTGTATGTGCTTGCAGAGGGTAATATGTATAGATAAAAGATGTAAGCTGGATTGTTTATAACATCAGCTCGGACTTGGTTCAGGGTATCTCGTAGTCGGTCAGACCCGACTAGAGCGTTCTTACTTGTTTAACAAAGACATTGCAACTTATTGCTTGCGTTTCCATTTCGCTTTTATTGTACCTGTCACACACACACACACACACATGCATAGAGAACAGACACGGATGCGCTTGCATTCCTAAAACAAATAGAAATATTTCATAAAATGTATGAAAAGGCCAACGAAATGGGAAACACGAAACGCAAAAGTCAAATGTGAGTATGACATGCAAAGTTTTTGTCACACATTATGGTTTGTTTGATAAGGCGACTGTGGTTCGTTTCATTCGTTTGCCTCGTTTGCCCACCCAGTTTGAGTGAGTGCCTTTTCCGAGACTTGCTTTAAAATTTGCTGCATATTTTTCTCCTTTTCTTATGCATAGCTGAATGGGAACGCCTTTTGGCTTTTAGCAATTTATTGGCTGGTGTTTGATAAAATTGATTTGCCGAAAGTGATTTGCAAATGAAATTGCAAATAACACCGAAATTGGGCGTCAGTTAGGAAACTTCTTTTACATGAATATAGCAAAAGTTCTTGCAAATGAATATATGGGTTTTCATTCAATACTCATATATTCCTTGAAGTGCATAGAGAAAGTTTCAGAGTACTTAATTCATGTAGTTGACACTTCTTGAAACTATGTTATTCCCTTTAAGATTATCTTAAACTTAAAAAGAAATAGTCTACATTTAGTATATTTATTCTTTTAGGGAACTTGGATACTTTATACTCTCATTATATACTCTCAGAAATCGTTTCTCTTAAAATTTGCATAGCTCGAATTGTTATGATTTTTTTGCCCTGATCAGCAAATTACAAACAATTTTTGACTAGCATAACAAACTTTCAATATGAATTTTGAATTGAAATTTTTAAAATATTTTCCTGAATCAAGGCGATATGAGAAACTTATCTATTTTTCTACCTTTGCAAAAAGGGTATATTTATTTTGGTCAAAAGTTTGCAACGCAGAAAGGGAAGCATCTTCGACTATATAAAGTATATATAATCTTGATCAGCACCATAAGCTGAGTTGACAGAACTTTTCCTTCTGTCTATATCTCTATCTATCTGTTCATCTGTCTGTCCGTCCTTCGGTCTATATCAACGTAGTCTTCTCCTGAGTATTAAACAAAAAGAACTGAAATTTTGCACATAGGCTTCTTTCTGCTACAGGTTGTGTATATCTTGAAATCATCCGGATCGAACGAGTATATCCTATAGCTCACATAGAATAGACTGGTTTAAAGAATTCTTCTTGAAGGGAAAGCTTCGGCGCTATTGAAGTCTAACACTTGAAATTTGGAATATATACTACAATATATACTGTATATACTATAAACCTACAATTCTTCTACAATTATAAGCTTGCTTCTACAAATTTATTAAAAATTATATTCAGGCGAGTCCCGATAATTCGAAATGGCAAGGGGATCACATTTTTTGCGAATTACACATGAATTCGATTTATCGAGCAGGAATTCAAACGAATTTTTCTTAAGCGGATAGCTTTTTTTACGAATTATTGAGGTTTTCGATTTAGCGGGGACAAATGAATTATCGGGATAAGATTGTATATTCATCTTTTTGTGGAGTGGAATGTCGGAGAAAACTATATCTATATGAATGTGCAAGGCTATTATAAAACTTCTCCATTGGCCCTACCCTCTAGTTTAACTTTCACTGTCCATAACTGGCGTAATTTTAGTTCAAGTTCGAAACATTAATTTACAATAGTTAATAATATTTGAGTCTTTCAAAAGAATTAAGAAAACTTTTCGAACTGATAAAAATAATTCTATTTGTGTATGTCCATAATAGGATACCTTAAATAATATTCATAATATTAACATATATATGGAAAGTACTATCTCTCATTGTATACATTTTTTGACAAAATTTAAGAAATATATTTTCTTTTTTTTTTTTTCAAATCAAGTAATACTGAGGAAGTTTTAAATTTTATTTAAATTGTTTCCCTTTGTATATTTAGTTCTCTTTAATATGAAGACTTCAATTTTTCAACTTTCCCTCTATACTTTATAAGTGTAGAAAAGTGAGAACTAGAAACATTAAATTTAAGTAGAAGTCCACTAAAAAACTCCTCCAAGTTGTAGAGTTGAGTTTCTGGAAATATTATATCTGCTATAGTTATAAGAGAGACTATACTCAAAGGATAAGCCAATTAGTATACTTAATCATCTATAAAACTTTGCTGTCACAGTAATGAGCGCATTAAAAATGGTTTCTGGGTTAGTTGACTTTCGACTTGGTTTATTGCCGACCTGGTTTTTATAATTTGAGACAATTGTGCAAGCGAATTTATACAACAACAACAACAATAAGATCGAAGGGTTCCATGTAAGTTTTGTGTGTATTACTTATTTATTCGAAATGTTGTCTTTGCCGGACTCCTTGATGTTGGACGTTTTGCTTTGTTTGGTTTTTGCTCTTGCTCATTAATTGTAATTGAAGTTTGTAATTATAAAGTTTGCTCAAGGCAGGGACTTAGTCATTAAAACGGAATGATTTCAACTTGGCTAACAGGGCAACTCAAGCAAGAAGGGGGCTGCTTTTTTAGCTCGCTCAGAGTATAAGTTTTGATTTAAATGGTGTGTAAACACACTTTAGGACTTTTTGTGTTTATACCTATAAATTTTATCCGTTCACAATTAAGTTATTGGCGTAATTAGCGTTTGTTTTCAAAGTCAAGGCATTAACTGATGAAGCTATAAACTGGGTTTACAGAGAAGGGGCTGGTTCATGCACGAGTGACAACTCTCAAGTTATTCATTTGAAAATCACATCAACATTTCACATATTCACATTTCACTTCATCTTCTACTCTAAATATGTTGGCAATAAAATCATGAAAGGCCAAAGCCATAAACATAACAAGCTTTAAGACGTGACAGCTTCTCAGGCCCAATCAAAGAGGCATAGATATATAATATATACAATATATATAGATATCGATTTTGCTGATTGAACTCTCTATTCTACCAACAGATATATTTATATTTGCGCAGATCTAATAGACCCTTTATAAGATATTAAAAAAAAGCCCTTAGCCTATTAAATATTCCTGTCATGTTCACATGTTTGCCTTGTTGTCACCTTTTGAGGCTGTTTACTTCATTGAAACGATTTCTTGTTTTTTATTTTGATGCCATTGTTAAGCAAAATGAAACGAAATCACATGGCACTAAGGGTTAGACCTATATTGAGACATTAGGCTAGACGTCTGGAGCACACATTTTCGTAAATAGATCATACACACGTGCTTTTGATACCCATTGAAAATGGGAATGCTGGGTGTATTGGTTTTATTTAAATGTATGTAACAGGCAGAAGGAGGCGTGGCAGGCTTTATAAAGTATCAGGATCAACAGCAGAGTCGATACAATAGCTCGGCTGTCCGCCCGTCCGTCCGTCTGTCTGTCCGTATGTCTGTCCGTCCATTCGTTCGTTCCTTTTTCCGTCCGTCTTCCGTCCGCCTGTCTCTTCGTCCGTCTGTCCATCTTTCCGGACGTCTTTCCGTCCATGTGTCCACCTATCCGTCCATCCGTCCGTCTTTCTGTCCGTCTATCTGTCCTCCTGTCGGTCTGTCCGACCGTCCGTCTACCCGTCCGTCTATCTGTGCGTCTGTCTGTCCGTCCTTCCAACCGTCTGTCCGCCCGTCCGTCTATCTGTCCATCTGTCTATTCATCCTTGCAACCATGTGTCCGCTAGTCCGTCCGTCCGTCCGCCCGTCCGTCCGTCCGTCCGTTCGTCCCTCCATCTGTCCGTCTTCTCGTTTGTTCGTCTATACGAATGCGTAGATCTCGGGATCTATAAGAGCTAGAGAGTGAAATATTATACCATAAACATCAATGAATTTTTTATTACCATGAATTCGATCAAAACATTAAAGCTTTAAGTTTTTGAGCCAATTTGCAAACAAACTCTCCTATGGTATACACAAATATCGAGTACTCCACACTTTGTATATCTTCCCCGTTTTAGTCGGTTCAAAATTACTTTAAAAGATAAATAGTTTAATATTGGCACCTACATATGTATATACATTTTATATTCGATCAGACAATAAACATCGCAGTCCTTTCGGAATGAAATTTCTATCGAGATAGGCAGAAGAAGCATATCATAGAGTGTGATGATTTTGAATAAAGAAACATTTGCAAACGAAACTCAGGGTATCTTTTAGTCGAGTACTTCCGACTAGAGTAGTCCTATTTGTTTTTAGTACATTTGATAAATTTTCAGAAGACTGTGAATAGAATAAGTATGCCTTAAATTAAAAGAGCAGCATATCTTGATATGTATCTTAAATCTGTCGCAAAGTGTGAAAGTATATACGTAATTTCCGCATTTGAATAAGTATGTATGTATGTTTATGCAAAAATAATAGAGAATTTATATATTTGGTATAATTCATGCATGCAATTATTCTTGAATCATGTTCTTGTCTAGCTCTTTATAATATTTTTTGCCCCATTTTGTGCATATCTTAAATCAGCAAAATAGTGAATATTTTTGCAACTGTTCTATTATTTCTTGCTCCTAAGTTATCTGGTGATATGCGCATAAATAATGTTTATTGCCTGTACCTTAAAGCATAGTAAAAGAGAAAGCCTAAAAGATAGCAAAAAAAAGAAGAATACTTCCCAACAAACAAGATTTTTTATCATAAATTATAGCCAGCTATTAAGCGAAAGCCGCTTTTGAACAATAAATGAAGATTCCGAGTCTCGAAAGGCAATAGGGCAGTGATACTTGGTGTATATAACATTTTTGGCCAACTATTCAATCATGTAGACATGGCATAGGCATGGAGCTAGCGGAATTTAAAATATTCCCATTCTAGTATTATTGTATATTATTGTTGCGATTCGGGGTTGGGTGAGCTCGCTTAACAAATTACAGCTCTGGGGCTGGTAATGTATTCTTTTTGTATAATATGGTAATTTGATTAATCTTCATTACATTGCTGTGCCTGCGTTTATTTTAGCTGGCAACCAAATTAATTTCCAGATATTCGCGTGCGCCCTCAAAAATGCTAACTACACGAATATGTTTTAACAACAAATGTGAAGCACCTAATTCAAATTTCCCAGCAAATATTTTGTTTATTCCTTCTTTTTTTGTTGCCTTTCTAGCCATGTAAATCAGTTGGCTATGCTCACCTGGCCATGTGGCCAATTAGGATAAACGTCGCCGGGAAATGTTGATTTAAACGTGAATGATGGTTGCCAGTGCCCATAAAATGGATTGTAGGTGAGCTTCGTGCTGTGACAGTTGCGTGCGTTGCTCTCGCCAAAGCAGACTGACTTTTATAGACTGTATTGTATATGTATGTGTGTATATATATAGCGCTTGGCTGAACTTCAATTTCGAATTAGATTCTCTCGTGACAGGCGACCATGAGTGTGGCATTGATTGGCTAACACCAATAATAATATATCTACAATATATAAAGATAAGGGAGTGATTTCTAGGCAGCATCAAATGGGATTTAATGTGCTTCAGAATATTAAGTAACTGCTTTAGTCTAACAATTATGGACTAATTTCTCATATGGCCTAGGTTGACTTTCAATCTTTACACATGATTTTTTACTATATTTATTCTTGAGATGGTCGCGATTCTCAATAGTGGGAATGGGAAAAATTTTTAAAAAAGTCTGGGACAGTTGGGATAAGTGCTTGATCTCGAAATTCCCGCGGGTTGAAAAATTAATAAACGATAAAATAACTTGTATTTATCAAAGAACAAAAGAATGACATTGATGAGGAATTAATTTCTTTAAAAAAAAAAACGCTAAGAACGCTCAAGTCGGATCTGCCCGACTACGAGATCCCCTGAACCAAATCCGAGCTGATAATTAAACAACCTAGCTTACATCTTTTATCTATACATATTATCCTCTGCGCCCACATACACACGCTCACATATACACATGCACACACAAGTATAGACAAAGTGCTGGGCTGTCGCGGCAATTGACAAAATGTTTTCTTTAATAACTTCTGTATTACTATACGGATTTTGATGAAATTCTCAGCATTGAATGCTTTTATTTTATTGAAAATACGGTTTTGCCTAAAAAATTAAGAAAATTAAATTGTGATTTGACAATTTTTTTTTTTTGAATAAATTGATTTTGTAAAATGTGTAGCCAGTATCCAAAAAATAAAAAAATATAAAATGTATTTTATTTATTTGATGATTTCTCATTTTCAATGGGTTCAGAGTATAATTATATATTCAGTTAAATTTAAGAGAATTTCAAATATTTTATTATTATGACAACAATTGTCATTGTTACAAAAGCTTGCTAAGCAAGTACTTGATGTTCCAACATGTTTCGCAATGAGTGAGAGGGAGTATTTTATATCTAGTAGAATTTTGGCATAAATGAGAATACGTTTTATAGAAGAAAATATTGAGAAAATATTATTTAAAAAAAAAAAAGATAATTTATAATAAGAGTTTTAAATGTTAAAAGAAAAATATCGGAAAATGATGAAACCCACGGGAAAAGCAAAAGTGATTTCGGGACTGAATGGGTCGGAAGCCAATTTCTTTCTCGATCCCATGTCTAGATTTAATATAGTAAAAAATTATGTGGGAACCTAAGCCATATGTCCCTCATATGCTTGACTCGAGGCAAGGTAGGTAATATCTCTCATATGCTTGACTCTTGACTTGAGGCAGGGTAGCTTTATATCTTATCGCGCGACTAACGAAGTAACGCCATTAACTGCCGTGGGCGCAACGACAAATAACAGCATAATAAAAGGGGGAGGAAAGGGAAAAAGTAGCCAACAGCCGGACATTGGGCACCCTTGTGGCAACGAGGACGGGGTGAAGTCTAATGAAATTCCGGAGAAACATGTTCTCGCCTGATAAGCTGCCATTGGTCAACTGGCTGCATGCAATGTTGGCCCCAAATGTGCACCACACAGGCGAAGGCGCGGAAGCGAGCGTGACTCCGGCTGAGCGAGTGCGGTGGTGCGGTGGGGCATGTCACATAAAATATGAAAACCAGCAGAGGCACATAATAGAACAGGGTCCGCCTGAAGGATTAGCCACTTTCTGTGAAAAGCATCTTTGACAAAAATTTTAAGGTTATTTTCTTCGTCTTCTTCTTATTTTCGCGACGACCTCTGTCAGAACCCTTTTGCAATTGTGCCAACTTTCAGGCATTTATGTTAATGAAAAGAAAACGCTTAACGCGCCACGTTTAACCACCTGGCGTTCAGCATAAGCGTCATTGTTTTATTCTAAATGGGCAGGAGCCGAAACGTTTCCGTCGCATGATCCTGCGCTGAATTTTATGCAACGTTTTGTCGGCACGGGGCGAAATCGCACCGCGATTCAGGCTCTAACTCCCTTTCTTTGTGTGGCCGAACAAAGTATGAGATAAACTTTTGTTCTACCTGAACTTTGCCGTAGCTGCTGTTGCTTTGCCATTATATTTTCGATACTCGTTCAAAGAATAAAAGCGAGTATATTAGCTTTGAGCGGCAGTCAGCCTGTAAGCTTGAGTCCTGAATTTTTGAAAAAATATTCGTTTGATTTACAACTGTCTCTTATGGCATCAAGCGAATTTATTTTGAGAATGTATTATATTATTTACGATGTAAGTAGGGTTCGAACCCCACTTTATACGTACACTTTATATACACTTTATAGACTGATTGACATATGACTTATTATATAATATATTATATATAAGTATTTCATTAACAGTTTTAGAGCAAGAACTCCACAATTTAACAAGAAAATTACATTCTCTGAAGATTGATTGAGAAACTTGAAGGCATGGCAAATAAGGAAAGAGCCCTAAATTGACTACGTAGTCTAGACTAATTGCTTGAAAAATAAATATATACATTACTTGGATATATTCGACAGTTTCAGAGTTAAAACCCCAAAATTTATCTACCTACTCCTCAAAAGATTGATTGAAAAATGTTATTAAGACACGTTTTTGGGGCGTGGCGAATTGGAAAAAACTACATTATATATAGTTTTATAGCTAGAATCCACAAATCTGTTTACTTACTCTACAGATTGACTGAAAAATTAGATATACGTCGCTTGATGGCGTGGCAAATAATGAAAAAAATAATAAAAAAGTTTATAAATTTATTGAAAAATTATATACATACCTGATATATAGGGAAAAAGTATATCTTCAACATCTTCTTTTATGAGAATACCTTTTAGGGGCGAGGCGAATAGGGAAAAATTATATCTTCCAAAGTTTAATAAGCTAGAATTCCTAAATTTGATTGATAAATTGATAGATTGATTGAAAAATGTTATATAAACGACACTTGGGGGCGTGGCAAATAAAGAAAAGCTATATTTTCAACAGACATAGAGCCCGAGTTCTCAAGCAATGTAGATTTCTTTCTGTTGCCCTACTCTACATAAAGATCTATTAGAAATGTAGGGTATAGATAAAGGGAAAAATTCTTCTATATCTTCTAAATCAGCTTTGAAATATAGCTGATTTAGAAGAAATAGAAGAATTTTCCCCTGACAACCATTTAAGATGGATGTTTTCTATAAAATTAAAAAAAATGCATCATATATTAATAAATTTCGATGTTGAGCGAGTATTAAGCAGTCAGTTACGCTTTCACTTGTTCTTATTTACTTACACACAGTTTGCTTGTATTTTTTTTGGTGCACATTTCATAAGAATGAGTTAAGCATAATTCATTTCAGACGAGGATTTAGACGGTGAGTAACTGAGAAAGATTGCTTAAAAGTTAGCTGGAAAAAAAGGTTCTGAAGATACAAAATTAGTTTTGCTGCTGATATCGAGTATCGAATTTTATTTATATTAGACACGGAGAAGATATAAGTATGAAATGGTTGACTATTCAATGTGTTGCTGTTTGGCAATCAGGCAAAAAGCGCAGCACCGCCGCTCCACTGAGGGCAACCACCAAAGCTATGAATTATGTAAATCTCAAGCGGCTAACGCCAGCAGTTGCCACCACCTGAAAGCCTGTCGAGAAAAAATCAAACAAAATCGATTGATGTACAAATTCTTCTTAACATCCGCAAACAATTTGCTCCACGCTGTGGTGGAGGCGGCCTTTTGATTTGTGCCCCACTGGCAAGAGAGACTAGCCTGTTGTTGTTGTTGTTGTTGTTGCCTGACTGCTTCATTGGCAGCCAGCTTCTAAATTATGTAGATTTGTTTTACCATAACGCTTGCTTGAGTGCCTGTAAGTGTCTCTGTGTGTCTGTGTGTGTACTATGTGTGTGTGTGTGTTTTTTTACTTTCGTGAACGTAGAGGATCTTTGCTTTGCTCCGACGTACAACATTTTAAACCGTCATTAAGCTGCGCCCATAAATATCAGGGCAGCTCCTCTGCTCTGTTAGGGCTCTTGCTTTTGACTGTAAAATTATGTAAATTTATTTGGCCATAGCATTGCCCTTTTGCTGTTCCTTTTAGTTTCTAGCCCTGTTTTTGGCCACTGTCTGTAAATTCTTCTGAATTATGGCCGAGCTCAGGCAACGGAGCATGTTCGATATGTAGCCAAGGACTAAGTATTTAGTCAACGCTTTTCGCATTTGGCTTTGCTCTTAATTTCTCCGATTTTCTCTTTCGTTTCGCACTACTTTTGTTGGCGAACAGTTTTTAAAAAAATCAAATCAGCTGAAAATGAATTTAATTCGCACTTGGCTTAAAAAAGTTTTGCTTTATGATTTTTTTATACCCTGAAACCATTGAAAATGGGAAATTAGGGTATAATGGTTTTGCAAAAAATATGTAACAGGCAGAAGGAGGCGTGGCAGACCCCACAAAGTATATATATTCTTGATCAGGGAGACGCTGAGTCGATTTGGCCCTGTCCGTCCGTCCGAGTTTGTTTTAGATATTCGATACATTTTCCCGTTTCAATGATTTCGATTTAAAACGTTATCGAAATTCAGTTTTTTTAATATATCTGTTACATATTTTTAATTACTGTTACCAAATTTTGCATTATGCTTTTCGTAATTAAAATACATTTTATATCTTTTTATATTTTGGATACTGGCTCCACATTTTACAAAATCAATTTATTCAAAAAAAAATTATAAAAGCCACAATTTAATTTTTTTAATTTTTTAGGCAAAACCGCATTTTCAATAAAATAAAAGCATTCAATGCTGAGAATTTCATTAAAATCCGTTTAGTAACACAGACGTTATTAAAGAAAACATTTTGTCAATTAGCAATAGATCGCGGCAGCAGTCTAGCATTTTCCCTATACGTGTGCACACATACATTCAAATCAACAACGCAGAAATCTGCGCGCGTGCTTGTGTGTGCATGTGAATATGTGTGCGTGTGTATGTGCGCGCAGAGGGTAATATGTATAGATAAAAGATATAAGCTAGATTGCTAAAACATCAGCTCGAACTTGGTTCAGGGGATCTCGTAGTCGGGCAGACCCGACTAGAGCGGTCTTACTTGTTTCAACTGAACAGGATGCAAATTTTTAATTATAAAAGTTTGAATCGCAGCCAGAGTCCATCTGTCAGTCAGCGAGGAGAAAAACCGAGAAGCAGCAAACAATGCTAACCATTTTAAATTGTTGCCAGTTTCGCCCTTGCCAATTTTACCAATATTAATTATGATTTCATTTTCAGATCCGGTGCTTAACTGTTGAGTAGTGCAGCTTTCCCTTTCCCTTTCCCTTTTCCAATTTCGCTTTCTCCTTTTTGCTATTTCTCGCAAAAGTTTGCTTCTTGCTTCATGTGAATGTCCTGGGAGAGTTTGCTTGTGGCGTAACTTAATTAATTTTACATAGCTTTCGAGTTTTCCGCGATGGCTGTCGGAAAAGTGTTCAAATGATAAACGAGCTAATTTATATGCGCTAAAAAGCTTCTTCTTCTCTCTTTTTTGTCTTATCGCTGTTGGCGCTGCAATTATGCATTGTGATTTTCAAACGATTTCAGAGCGAAACAGCTCTTGGCCAACAACAATTGAGCCAGTTGTGTGTGAGCCCGGTCAACGACATTGTTGAGGCAAGCAGAGGCAGCGACTGCATACGCAACATTTCATTAAAATTCATGTGAAATATATTGAGACTTGCATGCATAATGGTCACTAAGTTTTTGAAATGTGCACAAACTTGTGTCAAGTGTGCCACGCCCATTTGGCAGGAGCCTCCCACACACATACCGAAGCGCTTGCCGGGCCGGGCCGGGCCTTGATCAAATATGCAAATGCCAGAGCAGAGCAGGGCAAGTGGGAGGCAAAAGCGTCGCTGTGTTGCAACTTGAAATAACAGAAATTTCCGGGAACGGTAGCTCACCTCATCCTCAACCTCGTCCTCGTTCTCAACCTCGTCCTCATCCTTTTGCTTCCTTTCCTTTTGCATTTTAATGTATTTCTCTAAAAATGGAGCTCAAGTAGTTTTGCGCTCTATAAAATTTCATGCATAAACTTTAGCAAATGCTCAAGTTTTTATAATTTAAGCCTAGCACGTATGCGATGTCCACTGCTCTGCGAAAGGAGCTTAGCACTGCTCCAACTAATGTCTTTACTTTCCTGGCGAAAGTACATATAAAAATGTATATATAAATATATATATTTATAAGTACTTTTTCAAGCAGGAATGTTAACATCGAGCGGTTTAAGCTTGAATATTATTGATAATACAGATATATACATAGGTAGTATTTTTTGGGATATTCTAGCTTATGTTTGGGCAACACAAAATGTGTTATATATATTCCATAGTAAAACTACTTTTATTTTAGATTTTTTAATTTTAGGAGCAAATATAAGAAAGTAGCAGGTGTAGTAAATGTCCAATTTGCTAACTCCAGCTGAAAACATATACGAGATATACGCGAATATCTGGAAAATTGAAAAGGTTTTGGATGGTTTGAAGATTGTAGCTCTTATATGTGTCTTTAAATACGGACGGACGGACAAATTGACAGACGAAAGGACGGACAGACGGATGGTTGCACGGACAGACGGAAAGACAGATAGATAGATGGATAGATAGATAGATAGATAGACGGACGAATGCACTGGCGGATGGACATATGGATGGATGGATGGATAGATGGATGGATGGATGGATAGATGGATGAATGGATGGATGAATGAATTGATGGATGGATTGATGGATGGTTGCACGGACGAACAGAAAGATGGATGATTGCACGGACGGACGGAAAGACGGATGGACGGATGGATCTATCTGTCCGATTCATAAATTTATTAAATGCCGTCCGTCCACTTGTCCATCTGTCTGTCCGTCCGTCCATCCATCTATCCATCTATGTATCCGGATGGGTATAGTATTTGAGCTTATAAATCAATCGAACAGATGTATAGACGGACGGACGGACGGACAGGCAGACAGATAGATGGATGGACAGAAGGACAGGCAGATGGAAGGGTGGACTTTGGAATTTTGGAATTTACCAAATTTATTAATCGGACGGACAGATGGATCCATGGACGGGCTGATCAAGGGATGAAAGGACGGACGGATTGTTGGGCATACCTAGATCGATTCAGCTCTTAATGACGATAAAGATGCTATTTACCTTTGTCAGTTACTTACAGTTTAACAACACCTTTCGAACCTGCTTTCCCATATCTAATGGAAGTATAGGGTATAAAAAGGTTCTATATTAATTAAGATGCTCAAATCGGAAATATAAGATAACGTAAATCAATTTCTGCAGCCAAGATTAAAACTCATAGAAATATTTTATTTTACATCTAATGCTTTATTTGTATTTGAATAATTTAAAGATTTGTTTTTGGTTTTTTTTTTATCGGTAATGTGTTTTCTTATGCTCAATAATCATACAATGATCACCGTATTTAGCATAGTTCTATATAATAATTAGTGAATTTTATAAATAAGTTTTGGTTGCTTTCACAGCTACCTAGCACTGATCTTATTTGAGAAAACTCGATTTGATGATTTTTTTTTCAATTTTTTTTTTGTTTTTTGCTTTTTGGTTAACATTTAGTCTAATGTAAATATTTTTACTTGTCTTGATTAACTCGACGAAGCTGAAGGTTGTCGATCGGTTAATGACTTAATTACAGTAAATATATATTTATATATATATATATAATATTATATATATATATTATGCTTATCCATAGCTTCGCGTTGGCTGCTAAATAAGGTTATGAACACACACATGTACTCTAGGGTGACCAAATAAGAGTAATAGAAATTGAAATTGCAATGTAAGAAAAATGGTTGGAGATATTAAGATATTGTAAAGAATAGCATATAATTTACAAGAACAAGCGTGTGAAACATACTTGGATGAATATGTTCAGTTATTCCTGTAAGCTCTCGAATGTTGTTCTCGAACTCAGCCAAAGTGCTAGACTTTATTTTGAAGTAGCTCCAGGTTAATGTTCGAAGGGTGTCAAATCGCATGATCGAGGCAGCAAAATGATGAGCTCTCATCGAGAGATGTCTGAATCGATAAATTGCTTCTTCTTCTTCACAACTTCCAGCGTTGCTTCGCTTATCTGGCATATATCGCCATCTTAGTGAAGTTATGTCTCGAATACATTGAAATTGTCCAGCTCTGACAACAGAAAGACAGTTGACATTGCTCTATAACGAGGATCATTTACAAGAAATTTTGTCTCCTTTGTCATTGCGAAAGCAATAGGATGGAATGCTGCTGCGATTCCATAGAGCGTAGTAAATTGTCAATTTTTCTGGATGTAATGAAGCATCTGTGATTGAACACTCACAAAAATAACTGCAGTTTTCCTTCTATACATAGCAGCCAAGACAAAGATATGACAGGCTCTTAAAAAATATGAAAAATCAGATGATTCCTAAAGTTCTTAAATCGTTGCATATTTTTTTTTTTTTTTTTTTTTTTTTTTTTTTTTTCCATTTTTTTTTTTTTCCATATTTCCATTGCTAAATGTTATCGATAACTTCAACAGCTGCTGAAATGTAGTTATCGGAAATAGTATTTCGCTTATTTGGTCACCCTATATATAGTTAATATATATATATAGCTCTATTACGACTAGTTCTACACAGAGAAGTCGCATTTGGATGTGCTTAAAATTAGCTTGGCCGTTTTTTATGGCTTTTGTGAATAATGATAAATATACAAGTACGATCGAAAAGCTGCTCTCAAATACAACGCTTAATGGTTTTTTCTTCTTCTTCTTGTATGAACTGTATTTTAATTTTCTAAAATGCGTGTGTTTTCTCTTTAATATTTGGGGTTTAATTAGGGTTTTCTTTGATATTTGGTGGTACAACATGGCTTCTTAAATGCTAACGTTTCCATTGAGAACTTTCATTTACTCTAAATATATAATTTAGTGAATTTCGAGTGCGCTTAAAACTAAGTTGAGCGAAATAAAAATATTTTAAAAAAATAAAATAAAAACAAAACAGAATTATTACAATTGTACCTTACGAGCTAACGTTTTACAATGGTGTTCCGTTCGGTATTTATGATTTTATTTTTAACTAAATAATATCACTATATAATGCTGGCTTAATTTACATATTTTATTTACGCGTTGTAGTTTTTATGAAATACATAAAATGTAATTCACATTCAAATATCTAATGCATATTTACATGACCTACTTCGACTGGATTATCCAGCTATGGATTTACTGCAAGCACACAAACACACACACACACATATATATATGTATGTATGTGCATGCATAATCGTATATTGCATTTCGAATTTCCCATTTTATATTTGTGTTTTCATATTTCTCGTATTTTTTCCCCTTTGCTTAAAAAATTGCTAATTAAATCGCTGACAAAATACTTCATAAATTATTTACATTGAATGTTGAATGCATGTTTCCACAAAAAAAAAACTAATCTGGCTGTCTCTTTGGTTTGTGTTTCTCTAATACCTTTGCAAAAATAGTAAATTCAAAGACAAAACTCAATTGAATTCAAATCTAAAGTAATTGTCTTATGCAGATAATAAATTATTTTAAAAGCTGAAAAGCCCTTTGCTAATAGTTAGCCCTCGTTTCTATCCTGACCATAGTTAGCAAATGAATATTTTAACTTTTAACTGTCATAGCCGATGCTATATAGAGATATAGTAACTGCTTACCCCAAGCCCAGTCGTAGTCTATCGAATTGACTATTCCGCAAGCCGAAAAGCAGTAAGAGTGCACCACGCAGCAGCAGACAGTGGGGCAAAGCGCTTTGCAGGCTGCTCAGTGCACCACTGTTGCTGCGCGACTTCGAACTGGCTACGACTTCCGCATCCTCCGGCGCAATATCCATGCTGTTGCTGGCCACAATAAACTGGAATATATCGCTAACCTAGGGAAATGAAACGAAGAAGAAACAGATGATATGAGAATATAGCTTAAGAAAAAATTATTCTAACCCGCCTCAACCTAAAACTCATTAAGGTAATGCAAAAATGATTCGAACCCGTCTCAATCTTTAACTCTCTTAAGTATTTCTTATTGATCTATAAAAGATGAATTTATAATATAGTTGAAGGAAAAGGTATTCAAACCCGCTCTAATCTCTAAACTCTTTTAGCTAATGGTAAAATGATTCTAACCCGCCCCAATCTCTACCCCTCTTAAGTATTTCTAGTGGATCAAGAAAAGATGATATTATAATATAGTTGAAGGAAAAATGATTCTAACCCGCCATAATCTCAAATTCTTTTAGCTATTAGAAAAAAGACTCAAGCCCGTCGCAATCTCTAACTCTCTTAAGTATTTCTAATAGATCTAGAAAAGATGATATTATAATATAATAGAAGGAAAAAGGATTCAAACCCGTTTCAGTCTGAAAATCTTTAAACTCAAACTCTCTTAAGTATTTCTAGTGTTTCTAGAACAGATGATATTATAATATATTATAGTTGAAAGAAAAAGGATTCAAGCCCGTCCAAATCTCTAACTCTCTTAAGTATTTCTAGTAGATCTTGAACAAATGATATGAGAAGGGATTCTAACCCGCCTCAATCTCAAACTCTTTTAGCTAATGAAAAAATGATTCTAACCCGCCTCAATCTTTAACTCTCCTAAGTATTTCAAGTGGATCTAGAATAGATGAAATGAGACTATAGCTTAACGAAAAAGGGTTGTAACCCGCCTTAATCTTAAGCCCCTTTTAGCTATTGGAAGAATGCCTTAAACCGGTCCCAATTTCTAACTCTCTTAAGAATTTTTAATGGATCTAGAACAAATGATATTAAATATAGTTAAAGGAAAAATTATTCAAGCTCGCCTCAATCTCAAACTCTGTTAGCTAATCTAAAAATGATTCAAGCCCTCCCCAAACTCAAACTCTCTTAAGTATTTCTAGATCATCCAGCTATCCAGACTTACCTCATTCCAACCATATCGATTTTTGGCTTGAACAATTGCCTCGTAATAGGCACCTGGATGCAAATGCTTAATGGTATACGACATAATGTGGGTTAGCGGCTCAGAGGCTGGACGATGCTCGGGAGTTAGGATAAAATCATGCCATCTGCCTGGCTGCTGGAATGTATCATTCATCTAAAAGTAAACAGAGGGATGAAATGAAATTAGAGCAGTGTCTTTAATAGATTATAAATTCTCATAATCCTCAATTCCGAATTGTCCACTTACCAGTACGCGTCGATAGAGCAAACGCACTTCTTCTAGAGGTGGATAACTATCTATTTTCCATGTCAAGTTGTAGCTGTCCGAGGAACGTCCCCACTTGGGCGAATAAAACTCTGCTGGGCCGGGTCTCCCGGATAGTTCCATATACTTACGGGAGCGCCCCAAAGAGTTGTCAGCCACGCAGCTGAAAGTTAGATAAATATAAGTCAGATAATAGAAGATGATGCCTTTTCCAGCTTCTATTAGCTAATTTCAATTTAGCAATGCCTTCAATACTTCAAGCCAGTAATCAGTTTGTAACTATAAGTTTTCGCATTGGTAAAGAACTCTCTGTTGAAAAAGTGGTTTCTAACTGTGTCTCAACTAATCTTAACACGTCAGTGTCAGAAGCCAGGTAGAGGTGGCGATGGTTGGATGGATGGGTTATGCTCGTCCCACACAGTTGTCGGCAAAAACAGAAACTTTCTCGGAGCAAATGTGTTGTGTCAACGTAGCGAAAAGTTTTGCTTTGTTATTTTTGCTTCAGACAGATTGACATTGATGTACTAAAACTTGTTTATTTAATGGTCAATGCACAAGACAATAATATATAGAAATGAGTTATGTATATATAGTATATAGACATCAAAATATGTGGAACAAATGGCTTGTGTTTGTAGGCGCAGGCAGCTGTCATTGAAGTTTTCTGATACAGACAATAGCTAAAGTAGTCAAGTTGAAGTTGCCTGTTCTTTTGCAGCTCACTGAATCGATTGGGCTTTTGCGAACTCACCTGTAGTTGCCAAAGTCCTCCTGCTGGATGTGACGTATGGTAAGAGTGTGTCGATTGGCTCTTGTATTCATAATCCTTCGATCTGTTGTTTGTATGGGAAATGAGTTTTGATACCAAGACACCTGTATAACGATTTGAACACAAAGTGAGGGAATTAAAATTTATTTTTTCTAGTGTTAAAAATAATTTTAAAAAATTAATATTTAATTTCTATAGTAGTAAAAAATATATATAAATTTATATAAAATATGGAGTCGAAGGCCCGATAAATAATAAATAAATATAAAAAGTATTATTTCAAGCTATTTATTCATATTTATACTATATATTATATTACAATTTATTTATATTTATATTAAATATTATTTATAATTAAGAAATGAACAAACCGTTGCGACTGGATCAGCATAAACAATGCAAACAAGTTTCGCCTCGAATCCCTCTCCTGAGTGTATCCAGGATTTCTCTACTTGAATATCAGGTGGGTCTGTGAGGTATGAGAATAGATGAAATATTATATATATTATAAAATATTATGTATATATTTTGATGCCGTTGTAGAAAGGGTATTTTAATTTTAAACAGAAGTTTGCAACGCATGCAAGGATGCATCTCCGACTATATAAAATATATATATTCTTGATCAGCACGTCGAGCTGAGTTGGTATAGCACTGTCCGTCCGTCCGTCTGTCTATATGTATCAACGCAATCTCCTAATAAAGTATTAGAGCTACAGAGCTGAAATTATTGTACACGTCTTTCTACTGCAGACATTGTATATCTCGGAATCAACTAAATCGGACGACTATATCCTATAGCTCCCATAGGATAGATAGTTTATAAGAAATGTTTTTGTAGGGAAAAGTTTGTCGCTATTGAAGTCATTGACTTGAAATTTGGAATATATAAACGTGTATTCAACCCCCTTACAAAAATATATAGTATATAGAGCTATTCCCTTTGGATTCGTGCCAATTCGCGTAAGTCTATATCTTCTACAGTTTAAGCGCTAGAACATCCGAATTTGGTAAGTAAGCTACTGTTGACCTTCCCTTAAGAACAGTTCAAAAGGTTTATATATAGGCTAACTAGGTGGTATTTTGGGCGCTGTTAGAGCCAGAGTCTTGAAACGTAAGACATATATTTGTATGAACCACCCCTATACAAAAACATATAGTATATAAAGCTACGTATATAACTGTATCTTCTACAATTTTCCACCTGAGATCCAAAAACTAGTAAATACTTCAATCTTGATCTCTTGTGGGCAAATCAGAAAAACAAAATTCATATGCAATATATATATTGAATATATAAACAATATATATATATATATGTATATAAATATATATACAATTACAAGGGCATTACCAAACTTCAGCATGGTCGAAGTTAGCCCATCCCATATATTATGATTAATAAATATATATTCCAAAAGCATTTATGAGAATAGATAAAATATATATATTATAATATATAGTATATATATATATAAAATATTCCAATATACCCCTAGTTATAAAATAAATATAAATCAATTTAATTGCAAATGCTTTAAACTTTAAACTTTTATTAATTTCGGCCGAATTTAATAGTCGTGTGTCAGCTATATATAAACTTTTTTCGACCAGCTTACGTATATTAATAATTTCAACACATTATTTTTCAAACAAATTGCTGAAATTGAAATTAAATGAAATAAATTGTGCAGTACTTACACAAAACATCGAGCCGCATATCAACTGTAACTGGGTCACCGACTCCATTGTCGGCGGTGCATTGATAGACGCCCGCTTGCTGGCGCTCCAATTTGTCCAGGGTGAGGATGGGTCCATCGCCAATTCTGGCTGGCGACTTACCAGTGCCGCTCTAACAAAATATAGTTAAAAGAGAGAAGGGGAGTGAGAGAGAGACTTTTAAATTGCTTTGCTTTCTAGGCAATAAATGTAAAGTCATCGAGGGCGAGTCGGAGATGTCAGAAAGTCAACTACAGTTGTCAACAGAAAGTGAAAAACGAAATGAATTCAAGAGAGATCCTTCGACTACAGAGAACAGGAGTTAACCTACGACAACTTAGTGCAAGCAACAGCAGCGCCAACAAGTTAAAATCGAAGAGGCAGCGAGTGAGAGTCACAAGAGGCCATCTGGGATTCATGTCTCCGAGACCGCCTCCGTCCTGTCTTTGGCCCAAGTAACGCCAGCGGGGAACACGTGTCGCTATCTCTGCTCCGCAAGCAAACACAAAATCGAACTTACATGCTGAGGGTCGTGTTAAGGTTGCGGAAATGGCAGTCGATTGAAGCGAAATTAAATGACATACACCGACTACGTATGTACATGCAGCCCGAACTACTTGCTCTGTGGAACACAGACAGTGAAACCGAGTGATTGAGCTTTGCCCATGTCGAGAGCAAAGCATGCAAGCAAACAAATCGAACGGAAATTTCTAATGCGCCAAAGTGCAGCAAGGCAAACGATGAATGTGCATACCAAGAAGAAAGTCAACTTCATTGAAACACACCCAGATATATATATAGTATTGTGTTTTTTCTGCTATATCAAGGAATCAGAACTCTCTGTTAAATAACATATATATCTCTTTATTAACATGTTACTTTTTTGACTATATCAAGGAATCAGAACTCACTGCTTAAGAACTTATATAACTATTGTACTTTTTTGGACTATATCAAGGAATGAAAACTCTCAATATAAATATAATATAAGACTATATCAAAGAATGACAAATCTTTGTTAAAACATTATAATATTTTTGGGACTATTCAAGGAAAAACCTATGTATCTCTATATAAATGTAGTATTTTTGTACTTTATACAGGTATAACAACTATAACAGCTGTCTGTTAAATAACATATATATCTCTATATAATTATAGCATTTTTTTGACTATATCAAGCACAGAGAACTCTCAGGTAAATAACATATATATCTCTTTATAATTATAGTTTTACTATATCAAAGAATGAGAACTCTCTGTTAAAATACATAGTATATATCTCAATAAAATCATAGTTTTTTTTTGCACTAAGTATATCAAGGAATGACAACTTTTTGATTAAACTCATATATATCTATATATACATACAGTATTTTTTCGACTATATCAACGATTATTTGTTGAGGAACATGTATGTATATCTCTAAATATTATCTCTATATATTATATAAATTGAGTAGATTGTTTTGGTTTGATTTTTTGGACTATATCAAGGAATAACACATATATTTTTATATAATTATAGTATTTTTTTACTATATCAAGAAATGACAACTTTCTGTTAAAATACATATATATCTCTATATATATTTTTTTTTGACTATTTCAAGAAATAATAACTCTCTGTTCAAGTTTTTGCTAATAAACTTTTTCTGTTACTTTTTTTCAAAATTTGTTATTTTTGTTTGTTATGCGAAAACCTAGTCCGAAGAGTTTTTACTAACCTTTTTAGTCCAGTAAATTGAAGGCACCGGATTACCAGAGCCCTTACACTCCAGCGTAATGGGTCCCCCTTTGCGTGCCTGCAGTTGTCCCGATGTGGGTATAGCCCGAACGCTGGGAGGTACTGTTATTATAGGGAAATAAATAATAATAGAATATAAATTTATGTAAATATGAAAAAAAAAGATATAAGTTGGTTATTAATATATATACATATATGAAATATTTTATATAATATATATACGAGGTGTGTTCAAAAAGTGCTTTGCTTGAGCTTCGCTTGGCTCGTCTTTGATATTTGCTTTTTCCTTTGTCATGGTTGAGCTTATTGAAATTGTCGGCATAAGTGAGAGTTATGAGAACCAACATAGCGCCGCCAAAAATTCGAAAATCGAATAAACCTAACTAGCTTAAATTCAAAATTCCCGATAGTTTTTGAAGACACATCGTAAATGTCTTATTTTATGTTATAAAATATATTATATAAATATTTTTTGCCTACTTTTTTGTTAACTTCTTAAGTCTACTCACCCAATATCTCGACCGTATGCACTTGATCACGATTTATTTTGTCACTGATCTGGCAAACGTAGTCGCCAGCGTCTTGTGGCTCTAAGTCGGATATCTCCAAATTATAGCCATCTATCAGTCTGACGCGCTCATCCCGTGTTACCATAATGTTCGAGGCGGTGAGCACATTTGAGCCGCGGCGCCACAACAAAACGAAATTGCCTGCAAGAAAAGTAAAATAGACTTAAGCTTAAAGACGAAAATTCCGCTTGTTAGCTGGAAAAAATGTATTATAAAGCGCAAAACACATATAAAATAAAATATATACACACTTTTAAGAAGCTAAATAGATGACATTGAAGTGAGCAGAGGGGGAGGATTCAAATTCTAGTTGTAGTCTAGCCGCATAGGCAAACACACACATACACACGCACACACACACACATATAGAGCCATCTATCTAATATGCTATCCGCTTTGGCTGGCCCCAGATTGCTTTGGTCTGTCTGCTAAGCTGTGTACAGTCTACAGATTCGCTCTTGTTTGGCTATCCAATTGTAGGAGGTTTTGTCTGCTCCTGTTTTCATCTATTTTTTAGTGTGTTTGCTCATATAAATGACATAATTTCACAGATGTTTTTCTTGCTTTTTTTGCATATTTTATATAACTTACGGTTTTTTATAGCCATTTGGCGTAGCAGGCGCACATAAATTTGTTAAGCGACTTCGCATGACTCATAATTTATGCATTATTGCTTGTGCTTAAGCTAGAAACGTCCATTAACAATTCTGAAGAACTGACCTATGAACCTCCTTAATAATTTAATACATTTATAAAATTCTGTAATGGAATTTATTTTGTTGCCCAAAAATGTCAAAATTTAACTGAATTTTTACCTCTTTTTCAATCATTCTAATTGTAATACTCTGTCAACAGATTAAATTTTCTCTATTCTCACTTTTATGCAAATTTTTTTTGTAATCCGATTATTTCTAAAAATAATACTTGACTGTGAAAAAGTATGGCATATTTAATTCTAAATAATAACAAAATTGAGTGAAAATTTAATAGTTTTATGAAACTAAATGCATTATAGGATAATAGAAGTCACCTTCTGCCTTCTGGAGATATTTCTGCATAACTGTAAAATTGTTATGTTAACTGTATAAAGGGTTGTAAATGATTAGAATAGTTTGAATTGGCCACAAAATTTGTGTGAGGTACTTTAGCCGCTTTGACATAACTATGGTAAAAATAAGTTAGAGTTGTTTAGTGGAATGTGGTCGACTACGAGATACCCTGCTATGAATCTATCCTCTATGTATATGTACATACAAAGTAAACCCAGCACACACAAAAACATATGCACACATAAATACCTTCGCTTCTAGACATACTATCTTAATGAAACTTTGAGAATCTGATCATGACATATAAATATTTTTATATAACAAAAAAGGATTTCTTTTTATGCCCTGAATCCACTGAGAATGGAAAAGATGTAAGCTAGATTGTTTGAAACAGCATATCTTCTCGGATAGAGCATTTTAACTTGTTTAAGTAACGTTTTTAACTTCTGACGAAGTGCGTAGAAATATTCTTAATCAGAAGTAATCATAGTCTATGTATACATTACAAGAATCTACAAGCCTATACGTGCCTCTAGCTTTTATAGTCTTCAAGTTATGTTATAAAAAACCAAATCATGGTATCGCTTCTTATAGATAATAAGGAAAAAGAGATATCAAAACAAAATGATAAATTTTCACTTTGTATAGTATGCAAGAATAAATATATCAAGTTTCAAGTCTCTAGCTTTTGTAGCTTACGAGATTGAACGAGTATGGCTATATCTACTCATGGCCATGCCTGCTTCTGCCTGTTACAAACATCTATAGAAAAACATTATACCTTTTTTACACATTTTCAATGGGTTCAGGGTATAAATACTTGTATATGTATATGTATATGTTAGGGGATCAGGGATAAACGTTGCCGCACTGAATATTTCCCAAAAAAAAACTGTCTCATATGAGCTTTTATTTGTACCCCTTGTCATTTTCCGCCTATAAAATCGACTTAAACGAACACAATCATCTTTTTATTACTTTGATTATTATTGAATCGGATTGAGTTTTTTCTTTTTCGTAATTGTTATGCATTTGTCCGTGGGCCCAGGGCTGGCAAAAGGGCGGGTTTGTTTCACTCGTTTTGTCAGATGCGTCCATTTACTCTCCGTTCCCGAGTTTTATGCGAATAGAATGGTTTACCGTCTGTGGACATTGGTATTATTAGGCTCGGGCAAAAAATGTATGCAATTGGCAATAAAAATTGAATTTTATTTATATTTTATATGAGTTGGTGCAGAAGTTGTTAGCAAATTGGATGCCTTTATAAGTCCTTTCGGAGCAGGAGGTTGTGCTGTACAATTTTAATATGAGTTTTAAAATATACTATCTCGATGGTTTTAGGCTATAAGCTATTAATAGAGAGGTAATACTGAAATATATTCAATAATGTAATGAAGATAGATTTGTACTATACTACATATTTGAGCTATATTAAGTTATATATATACCATATTTCTCAATCAGGAATGACTCTTTTATATTTTTAGTACTCTAAATTCCATTGATGTCAAGCAGACGGTCTATAAAACGCCTGATATCCTTTCATGTTATTCTTATACATTTCATAAATGGGAATTGAGGCTGTACTGTTTTTTGTCTAAATTTATATAATATGCAGAAAGAGGCGTGGTCGACCAACATGAACAGAACAATGATCTGAGTCGGTATAGAAATGTTCTTATGCCCTTCCTTCCGTGTGTTTGTCTGTCCGTCCGAACGAACCCAGTGATCTCGGAAACTCTAGACGCTAGAGACTTAATAGTTTAAGTATATATTCTTGTATTCCGATAACTCTTTCCATTTCTGTGTTATCGATCAAAATCGATATATGACTAAGTTTTTGAGGCATTAAAAGCTATAAAAACTGAAGGTATCGTCTTTGTTATGTAGGATATTGTAAGACTATGCAGGTTTCCGATTTTTGATACTTACCTCCATAAAGTTTTCATACACACATATGATTAGTTACCATAATCACTGCCTTATTAATGAATGTGTGCTAGTTGTATGTGTGTGATCATCTGTTTCAGTATAAGTTTGTATGTGTTGTATGTGTGTATGTATGTATGTATCTACCTATCTATGTATGTATGAATGTAAGTATGTATGCATGTATGCATGTGTGTAGGTATGTGTGTCTGTAGATAAGTATATATGTATGTATGTATGTATGTATGTATGTGTGTATATGTTTGTTTTTATGTACATATGTCCGTATGTATTTATGTATGTATTTGTGTATGTATATATGTATGTATGCATGTGTGTATATGTTTGTTTTTATGTACATATGTCCGTATGTATGTATGTATGTATGTATGTGTATGTATGTATGCTTCCATGTCTATGTATGACGTCAAGAATAATTGAACCTCTTCGTAAAAAGTTGGGTATTTTCTAGTAATGCATTTCCGCTTAGAGCAGCACCCTTATCTTTCTTTAATGACTTGCATGTCGAAGGGCTTCAGCGTTCATTTGATACTTAATTTCTTTTATTGGATTACACACTATTTTGTCAGGGACCGCCTTGTCTGTGTTTCTCAATTGTGCCAATTAATCGATGTTTTTCAATTTACCTCACTTGGCAGGTAATTTAATAGTGCAATTAAACCTTCTCCCCCCCCCCCTCCCCCTCTTCCTCTTTTAAAGACTAATAGCGGATTAAATGCAGTAAAGCAAAGATAACAGTAACAGTTAAAATAATGTTTATCTATAGAGTGTTTCTCCGACTCCATTCGTCGAGCTGTTTATTTAGCCATTAGTTCAGTTCTGTTGACCAAACACAAACCAATGTCACATGCTTGCTTATTTTAACACTCTTCAGGTTTGAATAGTCTTGAATTTGCTTAAAACTTTCGATCAAAATGAAAGTTTATTCAATAAGTCGTAAGTATGTGAGATATGTTGGCTTGCGAGTGCATAAGCAAATTGGCGTGGAGAGGCAATATTTCAGGCTCTGATAGCATGTATTACGCATGTATATCTCCCGGTGCGTGCGATGCGGCTCAATGATGATAACTGACAGGCTGAACAGATTTCGGTCGCATTGTCGTCGGCGCCGTCAATGTTCAATTTATTTTCATTTCCCTGCGAACGGTTAATTGCATTTTATTTATTGGCTTGTCAACAGCAGCTGCAATTAAAACTCTTTTTGCCACATTTCCCTTTAAACTAGGTCATGTTTAAGTGTGCTGAGCCCTCGGATAAATGCTTTTTCGACAAGTTTCGTAGTTAAATTTAATATCGACAAAGTTGGCAAACAAATCATGAAATACATGGTTCAAAGCCCACTCAATGAATGCAGAAAAAAAGATGATTGCAAAGGATTTGTAATATGTTTGCTTAAGTTAAACAAGACTGTCGGACGGAAGGACTGTCGGACGGAAGGTCGAAAAAACCACAAACTCTTCTTTTCACTTCTTCATTTCCCATCTGACAGTTCTTAAAGCTTTTAAAATCACAGATTGCAAATTTGATTGACAATATGAATTTTTGATGTTATATAAAGTAAAACAGATTCGTTTCACTGCTCTCACGGAAATCCCTTTGCCTCGCCTTTGCGAATGGTGTTAATTATCCCCCTCGATTTGTGTTTATAAATTTATAGCTGTCATTTGATAAATATATGGGAAACATTGAGCGACAAGCTGTTGACAGCTGTTGGCTTTGCACTGCTGCTGTGCGTCGTCGTTGTTTATGGTGTTTATAAATTTAATTCGCAGGGACATTTTGCCTAAACACATTTGCATATTTGTTGTTTGGCTTTGCGGCTTTCGGTAATCAACGAAATATATGCAAGCCCATTTTTGTGTGTTTTCAGGATCGAATTTACGCCATTTAATACTAATAATGATCTATTAATTATGCGAGCTTATATATATTTATAATTTTGTCAATGTCTTACCTAGATTTTCGACCTGGCAGGGCAGCACGAGTGTGTCGCCCACAACGGCTCGATAGGTGTGGCCGCGGGAAAGGAAACGCGGCTGGGCTGCAGTCAACGAGGTAGAAGAGGCGGCAATCGGCTGTGCGCCATTGTTACCTGAAAGTTAAAGAAAATGGAAGCAAATGAGACAAAATATAGATTGAAGAGCTGTAAAGGCGGTTGCTCTTATCAGGTATGAATTTCTTTTCCAATGGAATGGCTTTCAATTAGCATAAAAATATATACTCCCGGCTCGCACGACTCCCAGGGTGCACATAAACATTCGCCATGGCGGGTATTGATACGGGGTAAATACCTCGTCGGCTCGCATGCGGCAGCATGTGAACCATCTTGTTTCCTTGGGGCATCGTTTAGTGTTTTTGCGTTGGCTCAAGCCCAGTTTCAACGAGCTGGCTTACAGCTAGCTAGTCATGTTCGCCATATTCACATTGGCGACAAATGTGCGCGACGAGCCAACTAAAGCCAGAAGACCTCAAGACCCCCAGTAGTTGCTCAAGTTCTTAGCTGAAACGCAGCGTGACAAATTTGATTACAATAGCTACGGCAAAGAACATTCGTGAAAAATAAAGTTTTGGCTTCTAAAGGCGCCCCAAGGAGCCAGTGATTGTTGGCATGGACCAGGCCGGTGCTGCAAAAAAAAAAAAAAAAACTAAAAATAACAGCAACATCAGCAAACCTAACGACTCTCTGAGAAAGCAGCGAACACGCGTTGACTGCACTTTTAAATTTTATGACTTGCTCTGAGACATTGGCTCCATTTTGACCGCACGCCCACAATCCCAGCCTTGGCACTGAGCTGGATCTGTGGTGGACTTAACCTTTATTCGCTTAGTTTGCACATTCTTAAAAAAAAAATAGTTTTTTGTTATGCGAAGCAAACAACTATTTGGTCAGCTTGGAAATTTTATTATTCTGAGTTGGCTTTTGTCACCTGTGCATTAAATTTGTCGACAACTTTAAAGGTGAGCAAGTAGATTTTACGCAGCTAAATGAATTTATTTTGGTAAATTTCTCAATACATAAAGCTTCACTGAATACCTGTAGCCCCTTTGTATCAGTCCAAGCAAAGGCTTGCATTGAAAACGGTTTCATGCTGTGCAAAAAGTCACAGCAGGTGGCATTCATTAAAAACGAACTGTACTTTTATATCGTTATGTCTTTCATATATAAATACTTTTTGGTATTTTATCCTTCGTTGTATTAAATTTACTCACAGAGTTTTCCGTATACATTTAATGCCATGTGCACGAGGCGAAAGTCTCATCCTTTCACTCTGGTTTTCAGGCGAGAAAACTGGACTAGCATATGTGCACATGCACATGCAAGCAGTCAACCTTAAATCGCATGCATGAAATGCATAAGAATTTTAAGCAAGCTGCGAATGTTGGTTGAATGCGAAAATTTGAATTTTTCTTTTGATGGCGACACAATGTTTTGTGCTGAAACACACACTTTTAAAGGAGTGAACATCTGGAGTGCACCCAAAAATTAGAGGACTGCCTTAAGTTTGGATACTCTAAGAAATTTCAAATATTGTCTAAGTGAAAAGATATGGTAACTAAAGATGCGCCACTAAAACAATACAAATACATACTATGGATGCATATAATATAGTCGTCCGATCCGAATGATTCCGAGATTCAAGCTGTAGGAGGAGTTTGTGTGGGAGACAGACGGACTGAAGGACGGACATGTCGATAGTCGGACGATTAGACTGTCGGACGGACAGACGGTTGGTCGGGCGGACAGACGGTCAGTTAAACGGACAGACGGCGGGTCGGGCGGACAGACGGTCAGTCGGACGGACGGTTAGTGGGAGGGACAGACGGTTGGTCGGACGGACAGTCAGTCGAACGGACAGACGGTCGGTCGGACGGTCTGACGGTTGGGCGGACGGACTGACGGTTAGTCGGACGGACGGACGGTCGGCCGGACGGACGTTCAGACTCTCGGACGGACGGTCGGTCGGCCGGACTGACGTTTGGTCGGATGAAATGCCGGTTGGTCCTACGGTCAGACGGTAAGACGGTCGGACGGACGGACAGTCCGACAGACGGACGATTGATCTGACGGACGTACGGACAAAATTATTTCAGTTCATCATGTTTAATTGAATATATTTCCTTCTATGCATTGCAAATCTCTGATCCAACTGAATATACCCTTCTTGCAAAGATATACAAATTTTCATTAGTCTACGTATGTTCGTATATTAGTGAGTCTGTTGTTTCTCGTCAAACAAGTTTGTTAGTCATAAAATAATGCATAGGTCTTTCACTCGGTACGATCCTGTGGCGACTGTTTCCAAGCCAACCATTTTCAATATGACTTTAAAAATTAATATTCATTCCCCTATTTGTTATCTGCCAGAGTATTAAAGCTTCGTTGTTCCGTTGCCTACTTGGCTCTGTCTTATATTTTGTTAGCTTTATGCTGAGTATGAGCTGCAACGTTTTTTGCATGGCTAGAATTGGGTCACACACAGAGAGAGAGGCCCCGTCGTCAGGTGGCAGAAAACAAATGTACACCTAAACACGTATGTATGTGTGCATGTATATGCATGTGCATATGGGATAGTGGCCTTACTTTAGATATGTGCTCGACTGCTTACCGCAAATGCCTGTCGTCTGCGTCGCCACACAACAAACTCGATTTTAAAAAGCGCAGTTGTTGCTTGAATAATTTATCTAAAACACACACATTTTTGAAGTGTCAGGCGTGCAGGTAGGCAGATAGACAGGTGAGTTACTAACACAAACACTGGCAACGCTTGTTTTTCTCCCCACGTAGTTGCTGCTGGTGCAAATGCGTGAATGTGGTATTAGCGCTAGCACTTGCTCATCAAATGCATCGGCGTCCTTTGCCAAAGGGCTTTGTTTTGCACGCACCTTGCCGCAGCAGCACAGTCTGACAATTCAATGCGAATGTCATACACATTGCCTGTATTTACATGGCTTCAATCCGATGTTCTAACTGCTCTACACTTCATTATATTTCTGTGTTTTCAAGTTTTTTTTCCCACATGTTGTGTAACTATTGTTGAAAACAGCTGTTATTACCCAGACATACATGATTGTCCGCTGCGTCTCTGTGGACGGTTCTCGCTTTGCGTTGTTGCGTGCAATTGAATTTGAAATGATTATACACTGAAATCATTGAATGTGAAAATTTTGAAAATATATGTAACAGGCAGAATGAGGCGTATTGTTTCGGACAATAAGCCGGCTCAACATAGCCATGTCCATATGCCTGTCAATCTGTCCGTCCGTCCATCAGTCCGTATGCTTTTATGTCTGTCTGTCCGTCCGTCCTTCCGTCTGTGCGAGCCTCCATGCGTCCGCTCGTCCGTATGTTTATCTGTCTGTCTGTCCGTTCGTCCTTCCGTCTGTCCGTCCGTCCTTATATTTATCTGTCTGTCCGTCCTTCCGTCTGTCCGTATTTTTATCAGTCTGTCTGTCCGTCCTTCTGAATGTCCGCCCGTCCGTACTTTTACCAGTCTGTCTGTCCGTCCGTCCGTCCGTATGATTATCTGTCTGTCCGTCCGTCCCTCAGTCTGCCCGCCCTTCAGTCTGCCTGTCCGCCTAGCTGTCCGCCTAACTCTCTGTCCATCTGTGTGTCCGATCATTTGTCAGTATACCAGTCAGTCCGACGTCCGTCCGTCCGGCCGCAACATGTTGAGTCCTTTCCCCAATTCCTTCAATTAATAAAAAAAAGGGTTTAGGGTATCTACCAGTCAGGCACTCTCGATTAGAACATTCTTTGTAGTTTTTAGCTGCTTTACCTATTAAAATACGTTACGGGCTGTGACTGTTATTTCCTAAAATTATTGCTTTATTTTCACATTTTCACAATTTCCCGCTTAAAATACTGAAATTACTTCATTTCAGTCGCACGAATCACTACAAGCTCGTACACACACTCGTACACGAAGTACGGTTAGTTCGATGTGCATGTGGGTTAGGTTTATTCATGTTGCAGCGTCCCGTTGTATTGGTATCTTTTCTCATTTCCGGTGGGTGGCCAGCAAACTTTGTTTCGGTTTTGAGGTGAAGTAACACGCGACGACACCTTTCGAACCGAACATTGGCGATGCTCTGGGCAACACTAGGTGTTGAGCTCGCACACCTGTACACATGTATACCTTTACACCCGTTAGAGCAACATTTTGTTTCATTAAAACTTTCGCCACATATGCTGTATGTGTGTGTGTGTTTGTGTGTTTGCGATCAGCATCTTTGCATGTTGTGCTATTAGTTTTGTGTTTACTTCTCTTTAGCATCTGCCTGACGGCGCTACTCTGCTCTATCTGCAATTCACAGCTTCTTAAATTATGCATACAAAAAAGACGAGCAATAAAAATAACAGAAAAGTCTAGAGAGCTTATCTCTTGAATGCGAAAGACTATATACCCTTGTATACTATTAGTAAATGAGCTGTTTGCTGATATATCTAGAATGTTTCGTAAGAAACGTTTCATTTATATAACAAATATATCGAGCGTCTTTTTAGGAAGAGCAAAGATTGCTCAGCTTTACAAAACTCGTTGAAATTTAGTATTAAGAGTCAGACTGTTTTTTCCAAAGATATTTGACGAACTTTACTATATCCGCATATCCAGAATATATTACTTCAAAAGATATTTTAACCTAAAAGTACAAAAAATAAGTAACAGCTCCCCAAATCCTTTTAAAAATGTTGAAAAAATTCTTCCTTAACTTTTTCCAACGGCAGATTCGGATTCAGTAGTTCAAAACGCTTTTAAAAAGTTAGTCTTATTCATGGTTTCTAAATCCTATTGGATTTGGTTATGTTTCTACCAAAAGGTTTCGTAGGATTCAAAAGGATATGGATTAGAGAAGGGCGTCTGGATCGGAATAATTGTCCCGAAACGATTTTCGGTATCTGGCGGGTTGGGAAAGATTTAAAAAAGTCCGGGATGATCGGATACGTGCTTGGCCATGGTAAAAAATTCTAGAGATATGCTCTGAGATGGCGGAATTTCAGAAATACCCGTTTGCAACCCGCGGGACCCGAAAATTTCGATCCCAACGCCCACCTCTGCTCATAAGCATATCTCTAGAAACTCTTACCATGCCACCTTGATGAAGGGATGAAGCACTTATCCGACTGTCCTGGAATTTTTTAGAATCTTTCACAACCAACCCGGAAATTGTTTCGGAACAATTTCGGGTCCCGAAAATCCCGATCCCGACGCCCATCTCTAATATAGAGGTCTTATCAGTGGTCTCAGACAATTCCAATCCTAAGTTTGTCAACCTGATGAGAGCTGATTGAGCAACACACGTCGTGTTTAAATTATAATACCTGCTACACGGGTATTAAAGTGCGAGAATAACAACAATTTTCATTTCCTTTCAGGCAAAATGTTTGCTTGTTAGTCGAGATTTCCATGCACAGCGCCCGCTGGCTAAATTGCCTTTACCTTGCCCGGAACATATTGCATTTTTCTTTTTAGTTGTTGTTGTTGTTGTTTCCCAAATGAATATTTGATGCATGCAAATTATTAACACGTAGCCAGCTATATGAGGGCGGGCACCAACAAAAGCTCTACTTAAAGCGCAGCTTTTTCCTCATTTTTTTCTCAATTTTTATTGGCAGTAATTTAGCAGAGTAGCTGGCGCTTGCACAGCCATTGACATGACAAAGGCGCCTGCTGCTGTTAGTTGCCATAAGATGACTGACTCACTTGACTTCTCCATCGAAGCATTTATCAAAATCCGCTTTCAGATGTGCCAAAAAAAAAAGCGAAGAGGAAAAGAGGAAAACAGGCGCCAAAGTCAGGTGCCGAAGTCGGCTTTCAGCTGGCACACAATTTCGCTGCAATTTCGGCTACACTAGTGCAATGTCATTCCATCGTTGAATGCCACACATTCATCTGCATATGTGGGCGTTTCTAATGGAAGGGGCGGAGCGGGGCGGTTCGGTGTGGTGAGGTGTACCATTTGACACCCAAAATATGCAAATGTTGCCAGCTTGTGCTTGCTTCCGCATCAAAGTTCCTACCCTCGCGCGGACCGTGAACCCGTGAAGCGCTTTCGCATGTTGATAGTCAATCTATTCATCTTTCTAACTGGTTTCACATTCGAAAGCTGCCAGTCATTTGGTGCAGTGTATTCGATGCTGATGTCAGGGTGGTGAATCTGTTGACTTTTATGCACATATCATTTGCATAACATTATTTATCTATCCGCCCAGCGCATTAAATTTTAAAATTCCCATATAAATCCGCAAGTCAAATGCTTTTCATGCTACTTTTCGTTAACTTCAGCACTCTGGCAGCATGATGCACTTTGCCAAGTTCCTGTCGCTCCACTCATACCTGCGGTTGACTCTGCCTCTAGGTGAGTTCTGCCTCTGACAGTTTCTTCATTTGCATCTCAACCTGATGCTTCTTTGATTAACGCCTGTTGTTGTTGTTCCCCCTTGAAACGGGGCCAATTTGGTGTATGCGCAAAATGGAAATGGCTTGCTGCACTTGAAGTTAGCGCAATGTTCTGCTCAGTATTGACTAATAAACATTTTTATATAGTTCAATGTAGTTTTTTTATAGCAGAACACAATTGAAAATTCAATAATGGTTTTGTGCAAGTGTAAGAAACAGACAGAAGAAGAAGTGGATTATTATATATTTGTGAGATCAAAATATCGGCTCTATTTGGATTTGAGTTTATCTGATCGTCTGTACCTTTGTCCGTCTGTCAGTCCGTCCGGCCATCAGTGTACCTGGCCTTTTTTTCGTTCGTCCGTCTCTTCTCCCATTCACCCATCCATACATCTATCCCTCCGTCCGTCCGTCCGACCGTTCGACCGACCGACCGACAATTCGTCTGTCAGACCGTCCGTCCGTTCGTCGGTCCATTCACCCATCCGTCCATCCATCCGTCCGACCAACCGTCCATTCGTCTCTCAGACCGTCCGGCCATTCATCATGATATCAAACCGTCCGTCCGACCGACCGACCGAACGTCCCTCCATTCATCTCTCAGACCACCCGTCCGTCCATCCGTCCGTCCGACTGACCGTCCATTCGCCTCTCAGTCCGTCCGTCCGATCGTCGTTCCATTCACCCATCCGTCCATCCGTCCGCCTATCAGAACGTCCGTCCATCCGACCGACCGACCGAACGTCCCTCCATTCGTCTCTCAGACCACCCGTCCATTCATCCGTCCGTTCGTCCGTACATTCATCCATTCGTTCATTCGTCCATCCTTCTATCAGACCGTCTGTTCGTCTTACTGTCTGTATGTCTGTCTCTCTGCCCGTTCGTCCGTCCGTCCTTCCCTACAAATTGATCATAACTCGATAACTCAAGTTTTTCGATATTTTAAGTTGGTTTTTGAATCAAGGTAAGCTATAAAACTTCGTATAATTATACAGATTTTTTAATATGTTTGAGTTTTGGTTACCATCAAAATTGAAAAATTCTTATATATTATCCACAGTATAGACTTGGGGCTTTCCGGCATACACACGTTAGGATGTCATAATTACGTTCGGATTGTAAATCCTTTTTACCCTTAAATTACCCTTAAAGTCTGCGGTGCGCTAGTTTATGCTTTAAAATCGTATTACGTCGCCCACAATTTACAGGATTTAAACTTTAATTGGTTGGAAAATTTCTTTAACGACTTCGACAGTAAAGTTTCCGCTGCTGCTGTCGCCCTCGCAGTGGCTATTAATTTTCCACGCCTAAAAATTGTTTACGCAACATTAAGCGAATGCAGCGACAGCACAACAACAAAAAAAAAGCCGTTTTAAGAGTAGAATTTGAGCTCGCTCGCATTGCAGAAGGACAGCATAGGGCGTTAGGCATTAGACAGTCGTGGCCACACACACTTAGTTAGCGGCAGCGTGGACGTGGCAAGATATCGCATTAAGAATTTAAATTAATTAAATTAAAATGCATGGTATATGTGGTTACGTTGTTGTTGTTGTTGTTTCTCTCTTTCTTTCTCTCACTGATTTTGCTCTGGGTCTGCTCTAGGAGCGAAGACCGAGCAACGAGTCAAGCAATTGGCTACAGGCTCGCTGGGGCTGGGGGTGGGGGAATGGGGTTTTCTGTTTATGCTGCTGCCCAAGCACATGCCCCGGGCTGTTAAAGCTGCCACAGCATTTGCATAAAGTATAATGGCCAGCATCCTGGCTGGGCATTCAATTTTCCGCTTTTTCTGTGGCCGCTGTTGCCAGCGTCTTTGAACTTTTCGCATCTCTCGTCTTGGCTGTCATGAAACATTTGTTCCACACTTTATACAAGACGTTTCCGTGCCGCATCTCCAGTTCCTGGTTGGCAACTTACTTTGCATGATTTTCCATTGGCTCTGTTTATTTGCGTTTCTCTGTGCTCGCCATTCGGCTTTGTTTCCTGTCATCCTTCAGCTGTCTATGGCGCGTAAGAATTCAATTCTCTTTTATCTGTTTCAGCAGTTTTTTATTTTTCAAAGCTAATTAATATCAGTTTTGCCTGGACTCCGATCAAGTTTTCCCTCTTATTTTGTTATATACATTATATCAAACTAATCTGATGGTGATGGAAACTCAAACATCGAGGCATAATTAGCTGCATTTAAACACTATTTGGTTGACTAAGTAAATTCCCTTTGCTTTCTTTTGACTCGCAAATAATGTTTGCTTGTCTTTCTGCTGGTCACTCGGTTATTTCGTTTCTGTTCTGTTTGACATTTCGTGCGTTGGCTTCTCTGCCTGGCTGCATATTTTCGACCATGTGAATAATTTGCGGTCTGTTTGTTTGAAATCTGTTTGATTACGTTTACACATTTGCTTAATGACAAGAATCAACAAATTAATTGTAGCCGCGCTCTGTTTATTCATTATTTGCAATATTATGCACAATTAGCGATAAATTCAACTGCGCGCTTCTGCGAAACTTCATTTCATGGAAACCTTAATTTGTCAATTAAAGCAAATATAAACTGACAACGGTTACGAGTTTTATTTTAGTATCGTTGTCGACAATGCAATCAGTTAAATAAACTGGTGGAAATATACATATATATTTGGATATAAACTACGATACAATCTCCAATAGATATGAGCGTTGGGATCGGAATTTTCGGAAACCGAAATTCTCCCCAAAACAGTTTTCGGTCAGGTTGGGAAAGGTTCTAAAAAAGTCCGGGATGGTACGATAAGTGCTTGATCCCTAGAGCAAGGTGGCATGGTAAGAGATTCTAGAGAGATGCTTATGAGCAGAGGTGGGTGTCGGGATCGAGACATATATCAAGAATCTGATACAATGATCTCGGGATTATGCACCTATCTGACCGTTCCGGACTTTTTTAGAATCTTGCCCAACCCGCCCGATTCCGAAAATGGTTTCGGGTCCCTCTCCTCCCTCCTCTCTCCCGTCTCCTCTCTCATCTTTCCGCTCTCCTTTTTCCTCTCTCCTTTCTCTTCTCTCCACTCTCTTCTCCCCTCTCCTCTTTCCTTTCTCCTCTTTCCACTGTCCTTTCTTCTCTTTCCTCTCTCCTGTTTCCTCTCTCATCACTGATCTCTCATCTCTCCTCTATAACCTCTCAACTCTGATCTCTCATCTTTCATCTCTCATCTATAATTTCTCATCCCGAAAATCCCGATCCCTACGCCCATCTCTAATCTACAAAACCTTCCGCAAAGCCTAAAGCTTTCTTCATAGCTGATTAACTAACACGGACAAACATGATTTTGCAATCAAGACTTTTTCGAAGGTGTTGTGCTGAATCCGAATTTGAAACTAATTTACCTCAATCAAGTCAAGTCCAAATATTTTGACCTAAAATTGCGAAAAAAAAACTTTTTCGGGTACATTTAAATTCCTGTAATACCAAAAGAATTCTTGTAATTCAAAAATAGTTTATGGTATCTGAAAGTACTTCTCTTAACCTTCTATAATAGGAATGATAATATCAGAAACCATAATAGTATTTTAGAAGCAAAAAAAATGGTCTTCTAGCTACATTAGCTCAAACTTACCCGAAAAATGGGAACACAGTAGTTCCCAAAGGAAAAAAGAGTATATTGGTTTTTTTTAAGTTTAAAAATTGTGAAACAGTTTAAATCCAGTTTTAGAATTGGATTAAAAACATCAAAGTAAAAAAATAAATATTATTTATTGTTCTTTAAATTTAATCAAATTTTGTTGTCCGTTGACAACAAGCGATTGCATTAAAAGTACTCTTGGTCAAGAACTGAAAGAATTAACAGAATTTTGCAAAATCCTAATTGCTGACAAGCTATTTTAAGCCTCGCCAATCCAGCTTAACTAAGATCTAGAAGGCAACTAGAATTTTCTTGTCTGCTAATAAGGCTCAAGTCAAAGAAACGCATTTGTTGAGATGCCGCAAGCTGTTGCTAATTGTTATAATTGCTGTTCACATTATAAAACTATTTGCTAGCTAAAGCCCGTTGTGAGAATCCAAATTGATATTTGGTAATAAAATCAAAATAAATCTGTCGAAACTGGGTCTCAGTCACACATGTACGCTTACGTAAATGACATATATGTACGTATATATATATGGTATATAAAACGGATGTGTGTTACGCTGAATGGCGACTGCCGAGCAGAGGCCAAGCAAATGCTGTCTGCTCAGGAAACGGAAACGAGTCGTGCACATAAGTTGAGAGGAAGGAAACGAGCGCCCCATTCGAAAGCAACTAAAGATTGTCCTTCCAAGCAAAACTTCTGGCCATGGTCCGAAGGAGCAGCAGCATTAAGTAAAATCAAGTTTGTGGACTTCAATTTCGGCTCTAAGTGTTTGGTTTCTATTAACAAATTGAACTTAATGCAACAAATCGAATGAAATTCAAAACAGTGACAAATGTTTGCACAAATATAAAGACAAACTGACGACCTTTCTACTAAACATTGAACTTAAGTAAGTAAATAAATACATTTTGATTGAATTTATATTATAAATTTACCGTGGTTCAGAAACACAAATATGAAACTTTGAAGAAGTAAATTATGGCTTGTTGCCCAACTTTGTTTTGATAGCTATAAATATGTATATATATATATATATGTATGTATATATATATGTATGCCTATATATATATATATATGTATGTGTGTATGCATATGTGTAGCTGTCATCAGCACAAGCAGTAAATAAAGTGCAAACTCTGCAAATTAATTACTTTTAATTAGCGAATCGTTGTTTCACATATGTGTAGGCGTGCCAGGTGTGGCTATTTTATGCATCATATATATATCGTATTATAAATTTTTAAGTACATGCAACAAAAAGTCAACAAAATGGCCTCAAATAAATAATAAATTATGTCAGCGCATAGCTCTTTTTCCGCACAGCTTTCTTCATTATTAACTCAATTGTTTTTTATTGTATGCCTATTTTGTTTTTGTAAATTTAATTAAATGCCTATTCAAACATTATTTAATAATTTAAATATAAATGATTATGTGGAGCGAGCTTACAAATCTCATTTGTTGCATAACCAAATATATAATAATTCCCAAATAGCTGTTGGCTAATTATAAGCTTTAAATTAAAATTGAAACAAGAAACAATGAAAAGTTGCAGTCGGGCGTAATCGACTGTTTAATATGCGTTTATACTTTATATATCCATCTATGGAATAGGTGAAGAGTGAACCTCTTCAAACAAGAAACAATGAAAAGTTTCAGTCGGGTGTAACCGACTGTTTAATACTCGTTTATACACTATATAGATAGATATCTATGGAGGAGCTGAAGAGTGATTATCTTTAAACAAGAAACAATGAAAAATTGCAGTCGGGCGTAACCGGCTGTATTATACTCGTTTATACTCCATATATCTATCTATTGACGAGATGCAGAGTGATCTTCTTTGAAAACTTCGGAGATCTTACTTCCAATGCTTTTTAATATGTATACCTATATATACCCTTTTCACTTCGTGAGCGAGTATTTTGTTGATTTTGATTAAAAATTAAAATTAAAATGGTAAGCTTTCTAATGCTATATGATTTCATACACAAAATTCCATTAGGACTATTATAAAGTATTGCCTCATTTTTTTCTTCTCCCCACATTGTCCATCGTAATTGTATTTTACTGTGCCTGTCGCCTCTGTCGTTTCCCACTTCAATGAAATATTCGCTCTTAACATGCAAGCTTAATTTGTAAACCAAACAAAAAAAACGCAAAAGAGCATAATGTATAGTTTTTTTTCTGCCTCGCTCATTAACGTACGCCGTAGGCTGATTCTACTGTGCGATTGCCAGCCATTTTTTTTTCGCGACTATTTTTAACTGAAGGCAGTTTTAGTGTGTGCTTTTGCCATTTATCAAAGCTCAAATGGTGCCTTTTGTTGAGGACATCAAAGGGTTTAAATCTTTGTCCCCCCTTTGCTCAGTGTACACATGTACAGTTATTTGCTTTGTCGCGTGTATGCCATATGAATAATCCTGCGGCTAATAACTGACATGCGTCGATTAATGAAAACTGTATAGTGGGCACAGTTTGGCCTCTACTTGTTTGAAATCAGTTGACTAAACTAACTTAAAGCGATTAGGCAGAGGCATGTAAAAGAGCAGCTCACTCGAATAAGTTAGTTTTACTTTGTTCAATTGCTTAGTTAAATTGAATTCTGTTATTAAAATTTAATTTTCTTCATTTAACCAATTTTCTAGTTTCTGACGAAGTCGATTTAGAGACACAAATTTCAAGTTCTTAAAATGTTTTTAAAAATTTTTTTTTTTAGAAAAAAACAAATATGTGCAATTTTCCTTTCAAAATAATATTTTAAAACCATATTTTAGAAAAACTGGCATATTAGTTCTAAGACAAAATTTTGTATATGCCTCTACTCAATTTTTATACAGATGCATCCCGACAATTCGTACCCCGCTAAACCGAAAACCTCCCCTTAAAAAAAATTCATTTATAAGTCGTTCTCGATAAATAGAATTCCTGTGTTATTTGTAAAAAATGTGATCCTCTTGCCATTTCGAATTATCGCGATTCGATTTAATATAAATTAACTAGAAGTATATGGAAAATTTTGTCTAAATTCACAGAACTAAAATTCAAGCTTAACTTCTATATAAGTTTTCCACATGAGAATTTTTCTAAAATATTTTTTAAAAATATTATTCTGAATTGAAAAGTCCCCAAATTGTTTTTTTTTTTCTAAAAAGAACGAATAAGAGATGAATAGATAAAAATTGTACAACTATAGCTCTAATGATTTAAATAACATTAAACACAACAATTTTTCACTAAATATACATAATCTTGTTTAAAAAATTTTTCTAAAATTTTTATAATTCTTATTCTGAATGGAAAAGTTTACCAAATAGAATGTATAAGAAATGAATAGACAAAAATTGTACAACTATAGCTCTAATGGTTTAGATAATATGCTAAGAACATGAAACAAAATCTTTTTCTCGATTATCAAACTCTGACTGACTGCAGTCAAATGATATTTTTTTTAAATATTTACTACAATTTTCTATTTTATAAAGACAATTTTACAGATCGTCACGCTTGAGCCCAGAAAATTGAATTAAAATTACAAAATGTCTAAAAGATGCCACAATATGTTCTCTGCCCATTGCCATATTAAAGCTGCACTTTGAAGTAAAGACCTGAGGCGCTTTTATTAGCTGCAGCAACAGTGCCTGCCACATGTTTGCTGCCCACCCTCAAATGTGTGTGTGTGTGTGAAAATAAAAAAAGAAGAAACAGAACCCATTTGGCTTGACAATCTCGACCGAATAGCTGACTAACTGACTGGCTTACTCAGCTGTGCCTGCGCCTCTGCCTGTGTACTTTGTCTAACAAGAAACTTCAATATTTTTCTATGCGCCCAACAATAAACAGCAAAAGGGAATGCCGAGAATTGGCTGAAAAGAATGCAGGGCAAATATTAACTCGAGGCTATTCATTAAGTAGTCTTTTACTCATATGCTCAGCCCACCCCTACTCCTCCTCCTGTGTGCCAATGTTTGCAGTTGATGAAGCAGCAGGGAAAGCTGGCAAACGCCATTGGCAACATGTGCCGCTCCACTTGAAGGAGAGTCAAGCTTGAGTTCTAATTTCAAAATTTTTGGCACTTTCCATTTACAAAATATTTCTGTTGAATATAAATTTTCTACTCCTCGTCTTATTATGTCTGCTGTGTGCAGCTGTCGTCTGGCGGCATTAAAGAGCTTAGTTGTCATTGCTGTCCGCCGCTGTCTGGCGACCATAAAACGCACCTGATGTGCAAAAATTGCTTAATTGAAACATAAGCCGCTATAATTTTGCTGACAGTCGGCGGCAAATTATTCAAATTTGTGCTCTGCATATTAAAAGGCACGTTTCGGTGTCTGCCTTTTTAAGGCTTTGCCAGCTGTCTGCAATTAAAAGTGCTTGAATCGATTCTGATGATTTCAATTAAAGTTGTCAATTGTTGCCACAAAAAAGGTATTATAATGCTTCCCAGCGGGTTGGCCTGGGCCATTGTCAATGAAATTCTTCTCTTTAACTGCCTTGGTTCAATGTCAAAGGAAAAAGAATGTTTGACTTCATTGTATAACATAATTATCGGAGTTTGAAAATCTGCCAGCACGACAAATTTGCGGGTTATCTCAGAACAGACCCCGCAGCAGTTATACGTCCCTCCCCCTCGCTCGTTTTATAATTTCTGTCAAACGTTAAGTCAGAACGCGTTTTTGTTAACAGGGGCGGGTTCTGTAGCTATTGTCGTTTGCTATCTGCTCTGATTGTGGTCCATGCCGGAGTTTATGGCCCCAGCAGGCAGCAAAGCTAAAGGTAAGTTGCTTTCCCTGTCATGCTTAGCATCTCAATTTGTTCTGGGCTGGTAGTTATCTAAAGACATTGAAGTCTCGTGGCGATAAAGACGTCTCAGTCAGCAGTCCCCAGGGTGTGGGCGGCTGCCTGAGACCTTGCCACACTTAAGCTCTGATTTTTGTAGCTCATGTTTCCACAAACATGGACTCGATAAGTAAATTAATTTAAGCTACGTTTTGCAATACTTTAAGTTAGCTAAGTAAATAGTATATATACATATATATCTTTTATGATATGTCTATATCTCGTTTCAAATTGCTTCTGCTTCTGCGAAATACATTTCTCTTGAGAGGGAGGAAAAAAGTACAAATAGTGAATGAAACTTTTCCAATTTGCGGATTTGGACATGGCTAAACATAAAGTAAACAGTAATACATAGACACAGACACTGTAGGCACACACAGAAACACGAACACGAGCTTAACTTTCAGCTGCCAATCAAACGAATGCTGACCTGAACATTGGCTGGCCTAAAATCGAGAAACAAACTAATCGAAAGCTGATTTCTCGAGAGTGCACATGGCTGAGCTTGTGCTGCCCGCAAATTCCATTATTCAATAGACGTTTTAAAAGAAAAGAAAAAAAAAACGGAAACTATATCTGATTGTTCGGACTGCCGTCAGTTATTTATAGCGAGGATTCTTTAGTCAAGAGGTTAATTAACTAATGCTGAGCTTAGCCTTAGACGATCTCTCACTCTCTCTTTCTATTTCGCTTTTTCTCTCTTTCGCTTTTTCTCTCTTTCTCTGTTTCTCTTTCTCTTTTTCGCTTTTTCTCTCATTCTCTGTTTCTCTTTCTCTCTTTATCTCGTTCTCCCTTTCTCTTTCTCTTAGTCTTACTCTTACTCTTACTCTTACTCTTACTCTTACTCTTACTCTTACTCTTACTCTTACTCTTACTCTTACTCTTACTCTTACTCTTACTCTTACTCTTACTCTTACTCTTACTCTTACTCTTACTCTTACTCTTACTCTTACTCTTACTCTTACTCTTACTCTTACTCTTACTCTTACTCTTACTCTTACTCTTACTCTTACTCTTACTCTTACTCTTACTCTTACTCTTACTCTTACTCTTACTCTTACTCTTACTCTTACTCTTACTCTTACTCTTACTCTTACTCTTACTCTTACTCTTACTCTTACTCTTACTCTTACTCTTACTCTTACTCTTACTCTTACTCTTACTCTTACTCTTACTCTTACTCTTACTCTTACTCTTACTCTTACTCTTACTCTTACTCTTACTCTTACTCTTACTCTTACTCTTACTCTTACTCTTACTCTTACTCTTACTCTTACTCTTACTCTTACTCTTACTCTTACTCTTACTCTTACTCTTACTCTTACTCTTTCTCTTTCTCTTTCTCTCTCTCTTTCTCTTTGTCTTAAAATTACAAAATCCGTTTCTCGCACAATTTGCATTTATTTCGTATTTATTGGTTTTAACATCTTTTGAAGGAAAAGCTAGCCTAGGAAAAAGGGTTAACTGGTTCTGAGCCTAGATTATGAACTTGGCTTTAAGCTAGTGTCACCAAATTGAGTCTCATCATAAGAAGAGTGTGGAGAAAAGACAGATAATGCCTGAGGTCTAAGGACTGAGTAGGCTTAGCTGTGACGATTTAGCAATGTTTCTGTTAATTTTGGGTGTTATTATAAAGGTTTCTCAAATTTAGATTGCCTCAGTTCGCTTCGCTTAATGCTATACAGCATGTTTTCTTGCCTAGTAACCAGATTTTGTATTTTTGGGCCTTTTTGGCTGTCCGTGAGACGAGGCGTCGTAAAGTCGTAAAGTACATTTTTTAATTAGAGTCACGAGTAAAACAAAGCAATTAGAAAGGCTGTCAGAGCAATCCTTTTGCCTGCTGTCCCTTCTGTCCCCACCAATTTTTAATTTCTTTGCCATCTTTTTTCTTTCGGTTGGGCCGTGTGAATTATTAAAAAAGTAAATTATGTAAAAAGTGCAAATTAAAGGTCCACGAAGCCCAGGCGGGTCAAATCGTCCACGATCCTTTTCACTTAATGTGAGACCTGGAAGTAACACTTGCTCACCATTAGCGGTTGCTCAAGGAGAGTGATTGAAATATTAAATATATCCAAATGAGTTTGTGGAACTCGGGATACATTTAGCTTACCTTTGTTTATATGTGAAAAAGTTAGCTGACTAGCTGAATTTGTATACCCTGAACCGATTGAAAATGGGAAATCAGGGTATAATGGTTTTGCAAAAAGTATGTAACAGGCAGAAGGCAGCGTGGCAGACTCCATAAAGTATATATATTCTTGATCAGGACGACGAGCTGAGTCCATTTAGCCTTGTCCGTCTGTCTGTCTGTCTGTCCGTATGCATAAATTCATCGATCTCAAAACCTATAAGAGCTAGACTCTTGAAATTTACACGAAAGTGGTTGAATACAGCGCGCATATCGAGTTTGTTTTAGATATTCGATAACTTTTCCCGCTTTAATGATATCGATTAAAAACGCTATCGATATTCATCTTTTAGACCATCTTTTTAGCTACAGTCACCAAATTTTGCATTAAGGTTTTTGTAAATAAAATACATTTTCTATTTTTTTTATTTTGGATACCGGCTCGGCATTTTACATAATCAACTTATTAAAAAAAAAAAAAATTATTTAAGCCGCAATTTTATTTTATTAAATTTTTTAGGCAAACCCGTATTTTCAATAGAAGCATTCAATGCTGAAAATTTCATCAAAATCCGTTCAGTAACACAGAAGTTATCAAAGAAAACATTTTGTCAATTGGCAAAAGCTCGCGGTAGCAGCCTAGCATTTTCCCTATACGTGTGCACACACACATTCAAATCACATGTGAATATGTGTGCGTGTGTATGTGCGCGCAGGGGGTAATATGAATACATAAGAGATGTAAGGTACTGACTCGGACTTGATTCAGGGGATCTCGTAGTCGGGCACACCCGACTAGAACGTTCTTACTTGGTATTTTTAAAATTATATTTATATAAACCGAAAAAAAGAGTAAATCACAAAACTCTTAACCCAGCGCCAGGTGCTGGTGGTGGAAAGTTTTTGAACTTGGCCACAAAAGAGAGAAAAAACTTAGTTATTAGCACCAACTGTTCAACTGTGCGAGGGTCGACTGTAGTTCGGTGTTGTGGGGCTAGTCAGCTTTTAGTTTATGTTTACTGCAATTCGTGTGCGAACGTGCGGCAACAATTTGGGCGTCGCTTTGTTCAAGCCCTGTGTGAAGCACAACACATTGACATTTTCAGGAAGTCGGTGGCCTAGACCCCGAGTTTATTTGCGAAACTCCATGAAGCATTGATACCGCGAGCAGAGCGCGTTGCCTCTTTCTAGTTTTCGGGCTGCAGCTGCAGCATCCGCCATATACGAAATTTATTGCACTTACTCTTGCGAAATATATATTTTTGTGGTCTTCAGGATTCATATTTTATTCAAGTCTTTGTTTATTTACGACATTTTTTTGTGTGATTTATCATGCACTGGCAATTGGGCTGCCTTGTGAGTCGATAGACGGAACTCCAACAGTATTTGGGGTATTTAAGCACACCAATTTGTGCAAGTCTTTCCTTTGCTTATTAAAACACAACTTTACATTTGGTCACTATGAGAATTTGCTTATGAGCAAGTTGAATTCGTATTATTAGCTAGCTAGCACGCTAGTCTTGAGTAAAAAAGAAGTAAAAACTCAAGGCAAGGTCGCAGAAATGGTTTTTATGATGGAAATTATTTTCATCGACTTGCGAGCGAGCATTTGGCAGCTATAAAGTTTTTTGAGGGATGTATATGTATGTACTTCTGTTGGTCAATCTTTAGAGAAGGCAACACTTGAAGGGCTTAATTAGTGATATATATAGTATTCTCCGATTTGCCAAGCTCCCAATGGCTGTAGCTTTATAGTTGTTGTGACGCTGTTCCATTCAAAAATATATTTTCAATTTCAGTTCAGAAACTTCAATCATCTCTCAACCATCTCTACTTTAGAATTTATACTAAATACTATAAGAAATTTTCCATTTGCACTGTCCTGGGGATATTTATATTTTGTATATAATATAGATAAGCAAGTTCTTGGTCGATTTGTAGAAGATTTGTGAACAGTAGCTCACTAGTCAAATCTTTGGATTCTAGCTATATCCTCATTTGATAAGCGATATTACGATATTACATGATATTTTTATGTGACTCAGGTCTTTATAAATATGTATAAGCAGACGTCTCTGTATATAGTGAACTATTAATTATTAAATTATTGCAAAGCCTGTTCACAGTATTGGGATTGTTCACGCTATCGAGGTTAACATTTTCATTTCAAAAACCTGTTTTATATGCTCAAAATACATTTTGTATATATGAAATAAAAAAAAACTTTAAAATAAATTGTTAGAAATACATAAATGTATGCTTATTAAAAGAATTGGCAAATTGAAACAGCAGATTTTGAAAGAATCAATGGGAAATATACATTTCCTTTTGATTCCTTCTTCTTTTTTTTCGGTGATTTTTGCTTGAAATTGCTTTCAAAATTTTGTTCACTTTTTTGAGGTTTTTGGATTGTTCATTATTTGGAGCACTGAATGTAAATATTTGTGTGTTCACTATACCCAGACACGACTAATTTTCACATTGTAAATCTCTAGCTTCAGAACTGCCATAAGTAATACCCGATTTCCGACGCGTATGCAAGAAATCTTAATACTTTATCAAACTAGGATACAAACGAGATAATACTCTAAGTTTCTAGTTAAAACGAACAGTCAAACTGAATTATGGACGTTACGCAAAACCAATATACCCGCTTTCACGACGTGAGCGAGTATAAAAACTCTATTAACAGTTCTCTCAACTGCGAATACAGTTTATTATATTTCCCACACCAAAGTCTTATAAATAAGAAACGATACCAAATACTCCAGAGAACTTCTGTTATTGCAAAAGTATTGCTCAGTGGGATAAAAGCTTCGCACTGTCACCCAATAGACAATAAGTTGAATTTTTAATATTTTTACTCAGTGGTCAGACTGTGTGGAAGTCCGCAAAGTCCTTCTGAAGGCAATTGAAAGCGCCTTTCCGAGTTAGTTACACTGAAGAAGCACTTGAGTTGAGTGCGGCTAGCCAAATGGAATCAAACGACGCACGAAAAATTGAGCTGTATTGATTTATGGCGAAGGTGTGCGTGTGCGAGTGTGTGTGTGTGTGTGTGTGTGTGTGTGCTCTAAAAACTTTGTCCAGCAACATGGAAGGCGAATGCAATGCCTTGTTCAAAGTTCAATGAAGGATGGACTACTCGACTCGCCTGGACTCGCCTGGACTCCCCTTGGCTCTAGCCAACTTGATCGAAGTGAGCAACTAATAAGTGGTGCAAGTTCCATCCTCGTTTTTTCTGTTGCTGCAAACTTTGTCAAAGTCAAACACAAAGTCGCCGAGCAGTGAAAACCGTTAGGGTATCGGCGTGGGCGTCAACTCGTCTAGCATTAGCAGTGCATTAGCCGGTCCCTGCATTATTAATGTATTTGGGTGTTCGTTCGATTTGTTGTGTGTGTTTTTCGGGGCCAACCTCAATACTAATTGGTTTGGATTCGACGATTCGAGCAATACGATGGCTATTTCATGCCTGTGCCAATTATGGGTACAAAGATAAGTTTTAACGTGTGCGTGTCGTCGGCGCCCTTTGACCCACTGCGCCCTCTGACCCTCCTTGTGACCTGTTGCATGTCGTCCCGCGCTGCGGCCGCAAGTTAATTACTTTGATTTATTTGTAAATTATTTAGTTGCTGTTGTACGCGTGTGGCTTGTCACAGATTTCGAAATTGCACTTAATTACGATTCCATGTATTTACAAATTAACAAAATTGCTCGGGTTTGAGCTAAGTAGGTGTCTGACTCGACCGAGGAGCAGTCAGAGCTAGTTTCAAATTATTTATTATAAAATGCATGCGAGTTTCTTGTTTGAGAGAAATAATATAGTGGATGTTGCCAAGGTAACAATTAAGAGTTCTTTGCGTTGACTAGCAGATACCCTGCATTCCGGCTTGAGGAAATATTCAAGCCAACATCTATAGTATAGTAAAGATAGGGTAGAATAGGCAAAGCAGAAAGAAAGAATCTATTCATACACTCTCAAGAACATGCTTACACCCAGTTATACGTGACGCATATTTTAGAACCTGAAGAGAGTACCACAATTTGTAAATGCAGTAATACATATATATAAATATTTATGTATATGTATGTGCCAAAGCACAAATTTTTTAAAGCAATTTTTCCAATTTAATGGGAAATTCGGGAAATATATAAAATATGGGGCACTTTATATATGAGTAAACCTATATAGAATCTATAAACCAAATTTTAATGTATCTAGCTCTTAAAACGTACGAGATATGCTTAAAAAAACTGAAGTTCGATATCGATATTTATCGATTTCATGGGAACAAGAAAAGTTATCGATAATTTTAAACAAATTATTTTATAGATGAGAGATGGACGGAAGGACGGACAGACAGACAGAAGGACGGACGGAGAGGCAGAAGGACGGACGGACAGGTAGAAGGACGGAGGGACGAACGAGCGGACTGATTTATTTGACTAAAATTTCCTGTCACGCCTCCTTCTACCCTTTACATACACTTCAACAAAACCAATATACCGTTCAACCCATTTACCATACATTGAGGGTATACAAAAATGTATAAAGTAGTTAAGACCGATATTATCTCAATTAAATTTAATTATAACTGAGATAATGGCGACAACAATTTTGCAGTGATGAAAGCGATAAAAATTGTTAATCTCTTTTAATCTGCCGCAGAATTACGCTGAATGGAAACGAATGTGACAAAAAAAAGTGTTAACTATTAAATGGATATTATGAAATTTACATTATAAAAGCATTACTGAGGCTGTACTATATAGTTGCTGTTGCTGTTGCTATTAAAGATGCTGGAAACATTGTCGTTAGGGCTCTCAACAACATCGACATCTTTTGGGTTTCCGTTCTCAATATTTACGCTTGGTTTCGGCTGCACAACTTTATTATTAGAAAAGTTTTAATGTATTTGGCAGGAGGCAGGGATAAGCCTCAAACCCCAAAAGCCCCAATGGAAAACAACAACCAAACATGTTCTGTACCGAAGTAGGCATCCATATTTAAAACGGTAAATCCATTGATTATCGATCGACTAGGGGAAAATTCTCGGAAAACTTAATTCAATCAAGGTGGCTCTGAAATTGAAGAATTGAATTTGAAAACAGATTTCAAGGGCAGTCAAAATGTTTATTCATATCGGGTTGAACTCAGACCGTCTATATATATCACTGCACATCTGAATATTTGCATACGCATTAAACTTAAACTTAGTATTTAACTCAGAGCGCCTCAACTTAGTTTCGCCTGCAACTTTGTCTCTTTAGCCTTGCGTATATAGGTCTTGTAGTAGAAGTCAAAGAACATGGCGAACATGAAGATGTTCTGAATGAACCCAATGAACGCAATAAAGACAGGGAACTGACAGGGATTCCGAAGGATCACAAGTAGAAAATGTAGAGTTAGATAGCCGAACTGGAGCAGCTGCAGCTGTGTGATATGCCGCTTCCACCAGAGCAAGTGCTTCACGGCTCCCAGGGAGCTGGCAAAGTAGTAGGCGTACATGACGGAGTGCACGAGCAGATTGATCACGCCCAGCAACGTGCAGTGGGAGCCCGCCAAGAAGGTCATGTAGATCGAAACGCCGAAGACCATGCCGGCATGATGATACACATGCAGAAAGCTCACCTGGGCGTTCTTCTTGCGCAACACAATGAATACCTGCAAAAGACGTGGGGGTTAGCTAAACAGCAGGACGAATTGCCTTCAGCCACTGACCGTGTCGAGCAGGTCGAGATACTTGAGCATATAGTAGCCGTACGAGGCATAGATCAGCTTCATCATCTGAGGCGTTGTATTCTCATGCTCCACGGGCTGGCAGGTGAGACTGAATCCCGGTTGCAGTATCGAGTATGAGACGCCAATGACGAATATTATCGAGTTGGCCACGACCTGAATGACATTGTAGAGCTGCATGACGAACTTCAGCTCGAAGGGTGGACGTTTCTCCATCCATTTGGGCCCGAAATGCAGCACAAATGCCAAGTATACGATAATGGTGAGGGCAACGCTCCACAAGTTGCCCGTGAGTGGGAAGTTCTCGATGCGCGGATCTTTGTGCTGTTCGTACAGATCCCGTACCGTATAGTAGAGAAAGGCAACAATATTTGGCGCCATTGCAACTGCCTTTTCCTTTAATCCACAAATTTATTTGAAATAAACTTCTGCGTTTCGCACAGCTCGAAAGTCGGTTGTCTTCTGTGGATAATAGCACTGGCAATGCCCACGTGCTCGAGTCGAGCTCTGTCGAGGCGCTCTGTCTATGGTAATGACCGCTAAATGAGAATCGTTCCGTCCGACCTAGATATTGACCTATGCTAAACGCTGCCCGCAATATTTACTGTGGAATATCGAGCGAGGGGCATTGGCCCCCGCCTGCTCGGGGAATGGCAACGATGACGTCAAAAACTATGACGTGATGAAATTTCTGCAACGATCCAGCGAATCTCTTAGCTATGCTATGATGATGACCTTAGAGCTGGGAAACTATCGATGGCACTATCGAGGTATCGAATTTTTACCTTTCTGAGGCACCATCGATAGTGCTGAGCATATTTCAAACCAAAAGACGATTCTTTGCTACTGCTAGACTTAGTTGATTCGATTTAAGCGAAAAATATTGATATACTTCTGTTTTTGCAAAGAAATGCATGGATAGAATAATAATTCTTTTATTTATTTATTAATTTGTTTTGTTTTGAATTTAGTTATTATTTCAATTTAGTTATTGTTTATTTGAGCTCTGATATTTTTCCTTATAGTAACTGAATTAATATAAAGTAAAGCTTATAATTTTAAATTGCCTTACAAAATAGTAACTGAAAAAGATGTTAGCTTGAATTTTAACATAAAAATTAATAATTAATAATTAATCAATTAAATATATAAAATATGAAATGCCTCAAAGTAGCTTATAATTTAAATGTACATTTATTTGGAACAAATTATGAATTGTTTAAAAAATAATCTCAAAATTAGTTTAAAGTATTGTGCTTGAGCAAAACACGATACTATCGATAGTATGGAATTTTTGCTCCCAATTAGAGATGGGCGTCGGGATCGGAATTTTTGGGAATCCCGCGGGTCCCGAAAAAATTTTCGGTATCGGGCGGGATGGAAAAAAATTCTGAAAAAGGCCGGAACGGCCAGGATAAGTGCTTGATCCCGAAATTCCCACGGTACCCGAGAAGAAAATTATAAATAGATACATTTTGCCGGTATTTATCAAAGAACAGAAGAATGATGTTGACGAGGAAATTAATTGTAATATAAATCTTGTTAAATTTAAGTGAAGTTTAAATATTTTATTATTTTGACAACAATGCAAAGAATTGTCATTGTTACAAATGCTTGCTAGGCAAGTACTTTATGTTCTAACATCTTCGACAAGGGGTGAGAGGGTGTATTCTACTAGAATTTTGGAAGAAAGTAGAACACATCTTAGAGAAGAGAATTTTGAGAAAATATTATTTTTAAGTAAAAAACTGTATCTATCATAAGAGTTCTAATTGTTGAAAAAAAAAATTAGAGAAATGTCGGGACCCTCGGAAAAATTAAAAATTTGTCGGAACAATCGGGCGGGAAAATCAAAAATTATTTCGGGACGGTATGGGTCTGGAACGAATTTCTTTCGAAAATATCGAATGGGGCCACTATCGATAGTCTCCCAGCTCTGGATGACCTTGCCCCTATTGCTAATGCTCCCCACATAAGGGAAAATTAGCATTTTCGCGTCGCACCCTGCGGCATATGACAATAAACGAGCTGCAGCTCATTTGCACAAATAAACCATAACCGCATGACTGTTGGCAGCCATTTTTGCAGCTGGCAGCGGGCTCGGACTTGGTTAAGTGCCGCTGGTAGTGTAATAACCATAATGCCAACGTTTATGGCCACGGCAAACAACAGAAATAATAATGGTAATCATTTTGCCGTTTGCCGGAAGTATGCAAATATACGAGACGACTACGCGATGATGGCAATGACGATGTCGATTCAACTTCAAGAAGGCCGTCTTCATGGTCAGCACTTGGACTCGAGCCACCTTCAGCTTTTCTTTTTTCCTTTCCATAAATGATGCGTTAATGAACGTGACACACACACACTCACACACATAGAGAGAAAGTAAAGCACATACTGGCAATGGCCAACACAGTAAAACGTGTCTTGCTCTCGAGCCATCCTCGCGCTGGCTGTAATCATGGCTCAGTGAATGAAAATAATAATTTCTTTCGGCAGGAAATGAAGGGAAATTCAACAGGAAACTTTTGTGACGTGCCGCAAACATTCCGTGCCATATACCAATTCTCTTACTACTCCTGATTGTGTGTGCGGATGCCGCTTTGGGTGCATTTAAAACGAATTCTTATGCTCGTTCAAAAAGTGATAAGAGCATATTGGTTTGTCTTTCCGACTGTCTACATGAACGCCATTGAAGTTAGAGACTCGAAATTTGTTATATATACTTCTGTTCTTTAGACTGATAAATTGGTAGTATTATTTTTTATACTCGTTCAAGAAGTGAAAAGAGTATATTGGTTTTATGGCAGCTTTCTCTTTTCGACTAACTGCATGAACGCTATTGAAGTTAGAGACTTTGTTATATTTTTGTTATATATAGACTTGACTGATAAATTTTAAGTTTTTTTTTTTTTTTTTGGGGGCGTGGCATAACTGGATTTACTATATATTTAACTAATTTTGGAGCTAAATAAGCTATAGACTTGAAATTTGTAATATAAACTTAAGTGTACTCTTAACTAATAGATTTTGAGGATTTTTGGGGGCGTGACATATCTGGACTTACTATATATTTCCCTAATTTTTGAGCTATATAACTTAAGAGACTTGAAATTTGGAATACTTACTTATGTATGTGTTCTTTCGACGTATAAATTTTTATGAATTTTTTTCGAGGCGTTGGCATATCTGGATTTACTATATATTACACTTATTTTGGATCTATATGACCTTTAGACTTTTAAATTTGTAATAAATATATAATTTTGACTCATAAGTTTGTAGGATTTTTTTTATTTTTTGTGGGCGTGGCATATCTGGAATTACTACATATTACACTAATTTTGAAGTAGTTGAAGCTGGACACTTGATATTTGGAGTACGTACTCGTGTTTAATATTTTTTTTTTAATTTTTTGGTGGCCGTGGCATAACTGGAATTGTGTATATTGCACTAATTTTGGAGCTATGCTAGTTAAGAGACTTGAAATTATTTAATATCTCATGTTTTTTTATCGAGGGAAACAAATATGAAGAATATATAGCTACGCCTCCTTAGGGGCGAAAATCGATGTGTATTACAGATTTACACCTATAATTCCCAAATTTTACAGGTAAATTGCTGTTGAGCTCTTCTATAAATAGATAGGATCGGAGAATATATATATATATCCCTTTGGAGCATGACAAATTGCAAAAAAAACCGACATATTCCAGATTTATAAAGCTAGGATCTCTTAACATTGTAGGTCGATCACTGTTCACCTGTTCTACAGAAATACCTGAAAATCTAGGCGTGGCAAACCAGAAAAAGTAATCAGAAAAAGTAATTTCAATCCCGACTTCTTACCTTGAACGCGTATTAAGCAGTTGCTTACGCCCGACTGAAAAGTTTCCTAATTGAACTTTTCCCCTTAATTTCTCCACATTTCTTTTTATAAATCTTACGCTTGAAATTCTTGAAGGCTTTTAGTTTGTAACTTTAATTGTTGATGCTCGGCAGGCGAAGTCTCTCCAGTTACCTGCTCATGGCCCGGCTATAAACGTATTGCCTGCACCTATTATTTGAATGAGACCTGATAATTAGCTCTCTCTCTGGCTGCAGTCTTCGCTTAACAGTTGCTGCAACAGTTGCTGCGACTATCGCCGACAGGCATTAAAAACGTCGTTACAACCATTTGCATTTTATAAAATGTAAATGTGCAGCTGTCGGTAATTATCGCCTCGGAAAGTAACCGTGATAATGACTTTATGCCCAGTGGGAGGAAGTTAAATGCTTGACTGAGATTCTGCTTTTGGCAATTCCAACTCAATTTTAATGGAATAAAAATATATATATTTAAATATTGATTCAGCTTTTAGTAGCTGCTCTGGCCTACTGCTAATACGAAATCAATCAGCTTTATTTCGAAGTCCTGGTGTCCTGTGACAGCAGCTACAAAAAGGCCGTAATAGAAACGATTTCGTAAAAATATGACAAACAATCAAATCGCATTCGTAAAAAGCCACAACAACCGCCAACAAAACATGCCAGCTGAGCCCGAGATTTGTAACCCAGAAGCAGCAGGAGCAGGACCAGCCTAGTCAGCCAAAGTGCTGGGCGTTGGTGTTGTATGTTAGTTAATGGTGATGGAGGAGCGGCCGGCGTGAAGTAGGAAAAATAGCTTTGCCGTTCGCTGAACCAACAACAGCAACAGCAGCAGCAGGAAGAGAAACCAGCGGCAGGAGGAGGAGGAGGTGGACTGATGAAAATTTATTGCTGCCAACATACCCAAAGGGATTCGCAAATATAATACTACAACCACAGCGGGGCGTATCCAACATTTGGACGGATGAGCGCGCGAACAGATGGCAAGAAGGCGTCGACGTCGACGTCCACGTCGGCAGCGACGCCAGCATCTGTATAAGCGCTAGCAGCGAGACTGCATACAAACACGTACAACATGTCATGCAGTTTGCCTTCTCCCTGTTCGCTGAATCTGGATCTGCTCGTTTCTATGCTAACATGTTTGTCATGCCTCTATGTGTATGTGTGTGCGCGTGTATGTGTATTGTGTGTGTAATATCTGTATGCTGGATGGGCGTGCGTACGGCAAAACTAAATCTATGAAAAATTTTTACAAAAGCAAAACATATAAAATGTGGTTTTCGCTATGCAGCAAGAAGGAGAGCAAAAAAACAAGTAAGAACGCTCTAGTCGGGTCTGCCCGACTAGAAGATCCCCTGAACCAAGTCTGAGGTGGTATTTTAAGCAATCTAGTTTACATATTTTACCTATACCTCTGCGCCGCTTACTGCATATATGATAAAGCGGCTGCGCTTGGGCTGCATTCTGGTCAGCATTATGAGAAATTGATTGTTAAATAACTTCGGTTCTAGATCTAATTTCTGAATGAAATTTTCAGAACATAATATTGACATCCAAAGTGTGTATATGCTAAGTCCCAACTCCCTAGTATTTGAAATACGTTTTTTTCATTTTTGGGGACAATGGGGGAGGTATCCAAAATTTTAAATGTTTATTATCTGTATTTTTATCACACAAACCTACATAGTCAATTTGGTGTCTCTAGCTATTATGGTCTTCATGTTATAGCTTAAAAGCAAAGTCAAAATATCGATTGTTATCGATAATAAGCAAATAGGATGAGTTATCGAAAAAAAAATAAACTTGTACTGCGTATGGTATACATGAATATATATCTAAAATCTCAAGTCTCTAGCTTTTGTGGTTTACGAGATCACTGCGTTCACACGGACGGACAGACAGACGGATAGGCCTAAATCGACACAGCTCGTCGCCTTGATCAAGAATATATATATACTTTATGGGGTCTGCCACGCCTCCTTCTGCCTGTTACATACATTGTCACAAAACCATTATACCCTGATTTCCCATTTTCAATGGGTTCAGGGTATAAAAAGAGATCTGTTTAAAAACATATCCGTGTGTGTGTGTGACAGCTAGAGCATGCTGTTTCGCCCTCTAGCTCGAGTTCCATTCAATCTCAGGCCGTGTAGCTCTACACGAGCTGCCAGCACGCACTCTTCATGTTTTGTTATGAAAATTTAAGTGAAATCACTTAAAATGCCAAACAAAACTAGCAGCAGGAGGCTGAGGATTAAGCGGGAAGGCAGCAAGGACGGAAGGCTCTGTCTACGTGTGATGCAGTTTTGCTTTGTGTGTTTATGAAAAACTGTTGTCAGTCTATGAACTGTGACTTGATGTGAGTTAATGTACACGTGCTTTAAGTGCAAGTGCCGAATATGAGTGGGTGGGCAGAAATATGACTTTTAAAATGGGTCAAACAATGTTGAGATGTAGCACAAATCTGCAGCACAGCTGGATTATTGGGCTATATGGCTGTAGCTTTTGCCAGCTAATGGTGTTTGGTTGCTCAATAAACATTTGTCAACGACGCACAGCTCCGCCCACCCAAGGCGATGCCGGCAATTTGCAACGGATGTTCGCCTCGGCTTCCTTCTCCTCCTCCATCTCCTCCTTCCCGTTGCCTTTTTGCTGCTATATTTTGATGTCAATAGCTACGTTTTATTGCCGTGTCCTTTGCATCGAAAACAAAAGCGATGAAACCAGGTACAGAATGGGCATGACACTCACGAAGCTAGTTCAAAAATTTATGATCAGTGACAAAAGCACATTTCCACCTGTGATATACCGTTACGGCTGCTCACTTTGTGCGTCTCTGTTCTGCTCTGTGTGTGTGTTTGTTTTTTGTTTTTTGTTTTGTTTTTTTGCAGTGTACACGCCTTTTCAGTGCCATTGTTACACACGCCCCGCCTCCAGGTGGACAAAAAAAAGGAGGAAAGGAAAACGTTGGCAATTCCACGGTGCGCCACGCATCGATGGTCCTTTTATGCGCTTCGCAGTTTTCACATTTCTTTTTTGGCGTTCGCCTTGGATTTTTGCGATAATAGAGACAAATGTTGGGCTCTTAAATTTATCGATTGGCAGCTTGGTTTTGTAAAAAGTTGGCTAAGGCAAAATATGGCCCTGGCATGTGAATTAGTTTTCTCCTTTCTATAGGCAGGCCGGCAGGACCTAATGCTTTAAGTCGCATCCAGAGGCCAACGGCACACCTGAACTTTCAATTTATTTCTGTTTTTCATTGCCTAATAGAAGAAAAGCAAAGTCGTCGCCCAGCGGCAAACAATGAATTGCTCTCCGTCCCAAGATAAACTTGCGGCCAAGATAAGCCAACCAACTATTTGTGCAATGCAACCGGCGCTTCCTGCTCTGCTCTTGGCCATAGTTTCGAGCGCACTCGGTTGCTCTGCTGGAAACTTTCAAATTGAAAGTTCATCGCATTTTGGCAGCTGTTCCGCTCTCAAGCCGGGCAGACGCATCTGGCAGGCAAATTTGTTGAGCATTCGCATCTCAGATTCTTAAATTTACTGCATTCGCTTAAAGGTAACACAAAGGTTTTCCTCTTCTTTTTTTTTGTTTTTTGGTTCAACCCGTCAAAGGCAGACTCTGTGTGCCTAGGAGAACTTTTAATTTTTCACGCTTGCTCAATTCGAGCATTGCGGTTCGGTCCAAACGATTAGGGCTTAACATTTAGCAGTGCAACGTGCTCAAGGGCCAGGGCACCCGGATTTAGTCAGCGTTACATTGGCATTAAAATACGGACGGAGATTGCCGTATAAAATGCGTGCTCGCGTATTTTCTATTATGCAAAAATATAAATGCAACTTACGTTGAATGTTCTGGCTAAAAAAAAAGAAAGAGAAAGCAAGTAAGCTTGCTCTAGTGGAGAGTGTTCGACTAAAAGATACCCAGAACTTCCTGGAGAGCTGTTGTATATCAGAATTTGTATATCAGGCAGAGTATAAGTTTATATTTATATTTTGCTCCGATTTTAAGTTGAGATACTTTATATGTGTGCATACATTGGGATAGGTACTACAGTATATAAGGGAATTCTATGTATGAGATGTGTTGAAAAAATGGGAATGGGAAATCGACTAATTTAAAGAAACTGGATCTCTCTTCTTGAGCGGAAGCCCTTTTTTAATTGTAATATTCTATCTCTTACTGTCTTCTAGATCGATGAGTTAATCATACAGACGGACGGACGAACAGACAGGCGAAAAGGCGGACTGACAAACAGATAGGCAAGAAGACGGACGGACGAAAAGGCAGGCAAGAATACGAACGGATGGACAGGCCAACAGACGGATGAACGTAAATTAATTCGACTGTTGATCATCCGACCACATGGATAAGGCTTTTATAAATATCATCAGCCAAATCGAATCCCTTATTGTTTGCCAGATCAATGAGTTGATTATACGGACGGACGGTTAAGGAGACAGGCAAAAACACGGACGTACGGATAGACAGACAAAAATACGAACCGATTAAAAAGGCAAGCCAAAGACTGACGGAGGAACAGACGGACAGATACATTAAGTTAAATTACTTCACCTGTTAATCCTCTCATCGCGTGAATCGGATTCTTAATTAGGATCATAGACAAATCGATATGTCTTTCTCCTTCTTTCCATCCGTTCGTTTGAGATTGTTCATACGGACATACAGGCGGTTTTATTCGTATATAGGATCTCTTAATTATCTTTTAATTACTATGCACAACGTTATCAATCCTTTTTAACACATGGCTACAGGGTATACTAACTATAGAGGGCGAAAAAATATGAAAAATAAAAAAATTTAGTCGTACACGTTAAATGCATAAGCTCTGGCACAGAGCACCCTGCGCTTCCACTTCGCCTATCATAAAACTTCACCGAAACGCCGTCGGGCGCAGGCTTTCAGTGGCGTGGAGCTGCTTTTGTTATAAATATATATATATATATATATATAGTATATAGTATATAGTATATGGGTGTATAGATTGTGACAACAAGTTGGTCTGGTCCGCTGTGGAGCGAATCACTTACCTCGATTTGAAATGGCGGCATCGGCGTGGGCGTGGGAGTGCGCGTGTAAGAGCCATCCTAGGCTAATTACAATCAAAATGGGACAATTCATTTTGCGGGGGCGTCTGCTCGTCGAGGCAGTCGCTAAATTCCCGCGACGTATGCTACGTAAAATGATTTTCATTGTTTTGCGTTTGCCAGCGCCACACGCATACGCATACGCAGCCCTCGGTTGTAATTGAAGTGCTTGAAGTGGTTGAAGTGTTCTCTTGTTCCACGTAATTGATATGGAGTATAAAATACTTTGCGCTGTCTTGTATCGCTTTATTTGTTAAGCTCTTGGTATACTTAATTTAGACATCTTTAATTTTAATTGTATTCTTTTCGAGTCTTTTTCGTCAGTTAGATACACATATACACAAAAATGTTATCTAAAAGAAGAGAAGAGAAAGATTTTATATTGATTTGAACTCTTTCATCGACAGACACTGAAAACTTCATCATAATTATCATAAAAGCATATTTACGAGACAAAGGTTTTTCTTTTTTAATATTCCCTCTGTGGGAACTTGAAAAGAACTTTACCAAGTTTCTTGAATCTCATATTGTGGGAAATAAAGTGCCTAACAAAATGAGTGCCAAAGCAAACTAAACTTTAACAGTAAAGCTCATAGCCAAATAACGAATTGCTCTTAAGGACACACTTATATATGTACACACACAAACAAAGACACACACACACACAGACAGTCTCCTCTGCTCTGCTGTCATATTTAAAGACAAAGTTTTACATAATTTAATGAGTTTGCCTTTTGTAATAGGCAAAGAGCAGCAGCAGCAGCAGGAGCAGCACGAGGACCTCAACTTGGTCAGTTCATGTGTGGCCCTTGGCTGTGGGTAAGCCGAAAGAAAAATAAGCAAACAGAAAAGTTCAAATTATTTCATTATCACTTCCGTGCAGGGCGAAAACGCAACTCGGAAAAAACAGCTAGGGCAAAAAATAATGCTTTAAAGCTATCAAATTGTTATACCCTGAACCCATTGAAAATGGGAATTCAGGGTATAATGGTTTTGTGACAATGTATGTAACAGGCAGAAGGAGGCGTGGCAGACCCCATAAAGTACATATATTCTTGATCAGGACGACGAGCTGAGTCGATCTAGCCATGTCCGTCTGTCCGTCTGTCCGTCCGTCCGTCTGTCCGTCCGTATGAACGCAGTGATCTCGTAAACCACAAAAGCTAGAGATTTGAGATTTTAGATATATATTCTTGTATACCATACGCAGTACAAGTTTATTTTTTTTTTTCGATAACTCATCCTATTTCCTTATTATCGATAACAATCGATATTTTGACTTTGTTTTTAAGCTATAACTTTTAGACCATAATACCTAGAGACACCAAATTGACTATGTAGCTTGCTGTGATGTAAATACAGATAATAAGCTTTTTAAATTTTGGATACCTCCCCCCATTAGCCCCATAAGTGGAAAAAACGTATTTCAAATACTAGGATTTCGTTTATATACACCTCTAGATGTCAATATTATGTCCTGAAAATTTCATTAAGAAAGTAGATCTGGAACCGAAGTTATTTAACAATGAATTTCTCATAATGCTGCCCAGAATGCAGCCCAAGCGCAGCCGCTAAATCATCTACGCAGTAAGCGCCGCGCGTGCTTGTGTATGTATATGTGTGCGTGTGTGTGTGCGCGCAGAGGGTAATATGTACCGATAAAAGATATAAGCTAGATTGCTTAAAACACCGCCTCGGACTTGGTTCATTGGATCTCGTAGTCGGGCAGACCCGACTAGAGCGTTCTTACTTGTTTTTATACTCGTTCATAGAGCGAAATGGAGTTCGTTGGGCCCGCTGTAGAACTGTATCCTACAGTCTTTCCAGACTCTGATAGAACCCCCATGGCCATAGCTGTCAAATCTAGATAATTTTTATGGGAGTAGTATACCGGAGTGTATATGTAAATGCCGAATTCTTTGTCTCTAGTTGTATAGAATGAATAGACATATCCCCAAAATGATGATACAGAGTAGAAGAGAGTAGAGATTAGAGAGTAGAGTAGTGAATATATGTAATTATGAGTAATTCCTAGTCTCTAGTTTCGATTTAGTAGTTCCCTATGAGTGTATCTCCAAAATGTTAATACAGATTATAGAAGAGTAGAAAGTAGAAAGTAGAGTAGAGAATATAGGAGTAGATATTCCAAAATTTCAAGTCTCTAGCTCATACTTGGATATATACTCGGGTACCCTTAATTTTTGGATACGCCCACTGGGGCGTGACAGTTCGGGAATTACTATATCTTTGAAGCTACAAATTTGGAACTTGGAAAAGATATACTCGGATATATATGCCCAAGGACAGATCTGACAGCTATACCCCTTTTGGGCGAGGTAAATAAAAAAAAATGTAGACGAAGACAGTTTCATAGTTAGAACCCCAAAATATGGAGGTCCTCTATAGATTCTTAAAATATTTTCTTGATTTTCATTTTATTTGCAATTGTCGTCTTTGACATGAAGCAAATCTTTGGGTTATAAAATTGATCGCATTATTACGCTTCGAATCCTATATCTGATGCATAGTATGCTAACGCAAGTCTCAAGAAAGTTTAAGAAGGTTACTTCTCTATAGATTGACAGAAAGTGGTATATATGCGCCCAATATGGACATTGTAAATCAAGAAATACGACAATTTTCGTGATAGGTATGTAAAAAAATTGTGAAAGTGATATCTATGAAAGGATCTAGAAATTTTTACGGGGACGTCTACAAATAAGAAAACATCAATTCTCAATTTAGCAACTTTCGAACCATGAGCGAGTATTAAGCAGTCAGATAGACTTCTGTTTTTGTGGGTAGAGTGAAGCCGCAGGCAAGACGCGACTGCTCATAAAGGAAAAAATAAAGTTATAAATTCAGATTAGCACTCGCAGCCGATACGACTACGAGTAAGGGAACAAATTGTCTACAGACCAAGCCTGAAACCCATTAAAGGCGCTGCGCTTGTGTTGAAGAGAGCGCCACGTATAATTATCTAACGCATTCATTATGGCCATTGGTAGACAGCCACGAGTCGCCGACTTGGCGCATGTCCTGGAGGAGCAACAAAATATTTGTATCTATTTCGTACTCCGAGCAGCGCTCCGAAGCGAGCTGCTATTACATGTAATTACTCAAAATGATGTAAAGTATTTGAAAAAGGCGTGGGTCAGCAGGAAGCTAGAAGCTTTTATGTGCCCTGAACTCTGCTGCCAAAAAGCTTTTATCATCAAGGTGGCAAAGACTCATAAATAAACAGAGTCTGCCATATAAAGAGGCAGCGTCCATTGTCCATTGTCAACTGGGTCGATGTCGTTGTCGGCCAAGGTTATCAGTTTTATGGCCAACAGATTTTTATATGTTTAACCACATGCTGTGAGCTCAGCTTTGCTTTTACTTTAATTTATGGCTCAGCTGGAAGTATTTCTATTTAGTCTCAAGCAATATCCTGAGTTGTCTCCATGCCTTAAATTTAATCTCAATTTTTATAAAATATCTTTAATTATTTGCATTTGCTTTGTAATTTTCCTGAAAGCTTAACCTTAACGTTTTTTTTTTTGTGACTTTCGCTTTTTTGTCGAGCTGCATCCTGTTGGCAATTTCGTTTGGCCACATAAATTGCGGTATAAATTTCAAGCTACAAGTTGCCAGCGCAATTAGTTTTTGCTGCTCTCTCATACTGTTAAACTGATTTTCCGAGCGCCAGTGGGTTGAGAATAGCTGCGAAACAAGAGCAGCGGAAAGGCAAAGCCAAGTCTTTTGTCAGTCGGTCGCTGTGGTCGACAAGCGAAACTTTAAAATGGGTTAATTGCATTGTAAACTAGACAAACAAATGGCAAACAAGTGCAAGAAAAAAAGAACTGAGCAACTAGACAACAAATTGGAGCAGCTTCGCTATGCGCCAGGGCCTGACTCAGATTCGATGAAAGTAGTTGCCGTTTTTTCGTATACCCTGAATCCATTGCAAATGTGATTTGAGGGTATAATGGTTTCGTGACAATGTATGTAACAGGCAGCAGGAGGCGTGGCAGACCCCATAAGGATATATGTTCTTGATCAGGACGACGAGTTGAGTCTGTCCGACCATCCTTCCGTCCGTCTGTCTGACCGTCCATCCGTCTGTCTGACGTCTGTCCGGCCGTCCATCCGTCTATCCGTCCGTTCGTCTGTCCGTCTGTAAGTTCGCCCGTTTGTCCGACTATTCTTCCATTCGTCTGAACGTCCGTTAGTCCGCGCGTCCGTCTATTCATCCGACCGTCCGTCTGACCATCCTTCCGTCCGTCCGTCTGACCATCCTTCAGTCCGTCTGTCTGACCATCCGTCCGTCTGTCTGATCGTCTGTCCGTCCGTCTGTCTGACTATCTGTCCGTCTGTCCGACCATCCGTCTGTCCGACCATCCGTCCGTCCGTCTATCCGTCCGTCCGTCCTTCTATCCGTCCGTTTGTCCGTCCGTCTGTAAGTCTTTCTGTCCTTCCGTCTGTCTATTCGTCAATCCGTCCGACCGTCCGTCTGACCATCCTTCCGTCCGTCTATCTGACCGTCCATCCGTATGTCTGACCGTCTGTCCGTCCGTCCATCCGTCTGTCCGTTCGTATGAACGAAGCGATTCATATATAAAAGATGTAAGCTAGATTGGTTTAATCATCACCTCGAACTTAGCTCAGGGAATCTGCTAGTCAGGCAGACCCGACTAGACTGTTCTTACATGTTTTAATCTCTAGTCTCTGTTCTCTTCTGGGAAGTGGAAAGTGCATCTTTCGAACTAACAAAAAACCGCTAAAGACGAGCAGAGCTCATTTCACGCTCGGCTGCAGTCACGTTAAACAGGTTTACTCTGGCCATATAATCGAGCCATCAGCCTATGCATCGGCAGCAATTAATTCTAACCAAGTCCTGGCGAAGGTTGGCCAAATCGAAACGGCAAAGCTTGGCAAATAAAAAAGCACGACTCACCCACACACACACACACACACGCACACAGTGGCTAAGTTCAAAGTTCAAGCCAAGGGCCACAAGTTCGCCAAGTCAAGAAGCACTGAGACTGCAACAATGCGTGGGAGTTGGCGCACACATTGGCACACACACACTGACATTTAGGCCTAATATGTCGTATGAACTTTTAATATAAAAGATCCGAGATCCGCCTGATAAAAGATTATTAAAATTTTCCAAACGAATGGCACGAGCTGAGTGCATCAGTTTTTATTTTTTGAAGTACTCGCTCGCTGGCTGAAGAGTTTATCTGCTGTCTCCATATGCCATAGATGCCATCCACATACTTCAGCCTAAGTGCATACGCGTCTGTAAAGTTTTGTTGCCAAGCGCTATGCATATCAAGGACTCCTCTTTATGTTCAGAATTTGCTGACATGCTGCATATTTATTAAAGATTTACTTCAAGCTCATGCGGTGGGTATTAGGAAGGGGAATACCTTGAATTCTTTGATTATGTATCGATTGGTATTTAGTCTTGTTTTTCGTTTATTTAAAGCACTCAGATCTAGTTTAAGTAAGTTTTGGTAATAGCTGAGCTGGGACAATGGATTCTCTTAGCTATTACTGCTTTCTCTATTAACCTAAACTTAATTATCCTTTACTGAATGCAATTTGAGCTTTCCATTTAAATTAGCATTAGTAAACATATTCCTGTTTTTCTTCATTTGTGTTTGCATTTAAACATTTAATGTGGCGAATTTTGAGTAATTTCTCACAGCGGCATCATTATGAATTTATTGGTTTAATTAAACGTAACTAAATATCAATTTATTTGAAAGAACATGGAGCTCAAATAAATTAAATAAAATATTGCTGTACTGTGGAGTAATTGACTTAAAGATACTTTGAAGCCAACCCATATTTGAGATATTTAAACAAATATGCTTTTTAATCGATTTAAGGAAAATAGGATGAGATATCAAAAAAAGATAAGTTTATCCTGCATATAGTATTTCAGAATATATATATTTCAAATTTCTGGAATCTAGCTTTAGTAGTTTATGTGGTCATACGGAAGAAAAGTAGGACGGAAGAAAGGACGAATGAATACGACTAGCTGAGTCTATTTCTCAGCTAAATTCATGAAATTTAAAAAATATAGACTCAGCTCGTCGTATTCATTCGTCCGTCCATCCGACTTTCGATCCGTATAACTACTTAAACTACTAAAACTAGATTCCAGAAATCTTAAATATATATTTTTCAATACTTTACGCAAAATGAGCTTTATGCTCTCTTTTTTTAAAGGGCATACATTTTTCTGCCTGTTACATTCATTCGCACAAGTCCATTATACCCTTATTTGCAATAGATTCAGGGCATAAAAAGAAATGCAAAACCAAAAAGTTTTTTATTAAATGTAGAATTGCTCAAATATAAATTCTAAATTGCTTAGCCATTTGACCAATACGCTATCTGGAAACCTGCTGACCTCTGGAATTTGACAAAAACTCATTGAATGGCATTTTTCAACAAACAGTGAACGTAGCAAAATCCATAAATCACACAAAAACCAAATCTAGAACAAATTGATAGCATAAAAACCGCAGTCAAACCCATTATTTTAAATTTGTACCGGAAAACAAAAAACTATTTTGTTCAAACTCTAAACCGCTTTGAATGACAATCAGCAACACCAATAATAATTGAGCAACTACGAAAAGGAAATATCTAGAGTGAAACAAACAGGAATTGAGAAGATAAAGAGGAGAATGAGGTTGATGTTGAGGTTTCGGGTTTACATAATATTATTTTCTTAAGTTCAGTTCTATTTGAATGTAGTTGAAGTAAAGTAATATTATTTCAATAAATCCTATCAGAAAGTTATTTATTGATTATCGAAGCGAATGCCGAATGTTGACTAGCAAAGAAAGAAGATAAGCCCATCGGATGGACAGGTATGAAAGGTCAAGACAATCTGGCCAATTAACTTTAACTGACAGGCGCGCTATCCTGATGTTATTCGTTTACTTCTTTGCAAATAGACGTTAGGAAAAAGTCAATAGGAGCTTTGGCCGTCGGCCAGTAATTTACATGGGGTGCACAATAACCGCGCACCTGTCACAGCTGACAGCGCAGAGGGGAGGTGTCACACCCGGACAGGTAGACAATGTTGTTGCCAGCGACAGCTCGAGACCCAAGTGCACGTTACACACTGACAGTTGACAAATTGTTTATGTAAAGACGGACAGCTTGTAGATATGCTAAGAGACAACACCTGAAATCGAGCTGCTATCAGCGACTTATTGAAAGGCATGAAGCAGTCAGCCAATTTGACGATGCCTTTATGAGTTCGTTTAGTTGTACGAGTTAATTAATTGAAAATTCAATGACAGTGAGTCTCAATGGGGCTGAGGACTTATTCAGAAGTAGCCTTGCGGCTGTCTTGCTTAGACGTAGTACAACTCGCATGCAACGTGATGAATTCACTTCCTTCGGCTCAAGCGGGGAAACTTTCTGCCCAGACTTTGTCCCGGCTGTCAGCACCACTTGTTAAACGCTTTTCCTGTTCTCTTTTGTTGTAGTAGTTTTCATAAAGTTACTCAGTGTGTGTGTGTGTGTGTGTGTGTATGTGGCACAAAAGCTGTTGCTTGCTTTTCTGCTTAGGCGTTAGCTAAATGCTTTGCCCGCAGGGGTCAGGCACCAGACACGTAGGAGAGCCCTTGTGCCTCTCACAATGCATGCTCTTGGCCACACCAAAGACTTTCTTTTCAAATTTGCTTCGTTGCCTGTCGCAGTGTTTCTTTTCAAACAACGTTGACTTCCTTGCTGCTATTAACTATAATTACCACATTAAACGGCAAAGTGTCTTAATATTCAATTATAAGTTTTTTTCCGTCCGCATGCCTTACTCGAATATATTCAGCCATTTGTGGCGATATACACAAAAACTTTTGCCAATAGACATTTCGGCTGACTTTTTTTGTGTTCTTAGCCTATTGGAATTCGGAATTTGGGGTATCATGGTCTTGATAATGTGTATGTAACAGGAAGTATTAGGCATATTGAGAAGTATGAATCGATACTATAAAGTATATATATTCTTGAACAGGATCAACAGCAGTGTCGATCTAGCATTAGTCTGTACCTCCAAGTGTCCGTCTGCCTTTCCGTTTATTCATCCGTCTGTCCCTTTATCTATATGTGGGTCTGTCTATCCGTCCGTCTGTCTTTCCGTCCGTCCGTCGGACTTTCCATCCGTCCGTCTGACTTTCCAGACGACCATCTATCTTCTGTATTTCCAATCCGTCCGTCTGTCGTTCCATCCGACCGTCTATCTTTCCATCCTTCCGTCCATCCGTCTAACTTTCCATCCGTCCGTCTGTCTTCCCGTCCGTCTGACTGACTTTCCATCCGATCGTCGTTCTTCTATCTTTCCATCCGTCCGTTTATCGTCCCATCCGTACGTCTGTTTTTCCATCCGTTCGTCTGACTTTCCATCCGATCGTCTATCTTTCCGTCAGTCCTTCTGTCTTTCCGTCCGTCCGCCTGTGGACTTTCCATCCGTCCATCTTTCCAGCCGTACACCTGTCTTTCCGTCCGTCCTTCTGTATTTCCGTCCGTCTGCCTTTCCATCTGCCCGTCTGTTTTTCCATCCTGTCAGTTCTTCTACCCGTATATAACAACAGCGACATAACTAGAGACTAAAGCAATCTTTTTGTTCCTTCCGATGTGCGCATCGATTCTATGAAGTTGGTCAGAAAGATATCGACTCTCTACCCCCATTTCCTCTAACGTCGGACAATCGTTCTTTTATAAATGGAAAATTGTGATATTTCACATAAACACCTTTTTCTATATATATAACTCGTATCTTTCTCACAGCTAAGGGTATTTGTCTAGTCGGCCACTCTCAGCTAGAGCACTCTTACTTGTGCATGTTGTCTTTGTTTGCTCAGCTAGTGCCTTTAACGATGCTTGAGTGCGTACAAATTATATCACTAAATCTTAATGCTTGTATTGCTTTTGATTTTGTGCCAAGAGTCGGTCGAATTTTTGTCGACTGTTTGTGTATTGAACGCTATTCAATGGCCAAAGTATGTGTGCGCTATATGTGCTATATGTTGCCAATGGCCATTTGTTTTATTGCTGCAACGATAAAATAAATTGTATGTGTGCTGTTTGCCTGCCGGCGCTGCTAATGGCTCAGTTGAAAGTTTCGACAACGCTGGCTGACTTCCGATACTTTGCCAATTACATATGCTACATGCATGCCGTACGTAATTAAATTAGAAGTTTGTCTTCCCAAATTGTCAACTCAATTGGAGCGACTTATACGCACCGAAGTCTCCTTTCATTGCTGCCAACGACAGAAACTTAATTAACTAATCGTAAAACGCTAATTTTGCATATTAATAATTACGACACACTGAACTTTGGCTTGGGAAACTTCCGCTAAGGCTGTAGGCACAAGACCTGGGCAATAAATTAAAGCAATTTAAGTTGTTGAATTTCATTTCACATTCAACTCGAGTCCAGGCAGGCAGTTAGAGCTTATTTACATAGGTATGAGAGCAGAGAATAGCTTAGAAAAGTTGATCTAATATAAAGCTGTTATAGATTCTTAAACCAAATTGTATATATGCTATAAAAATGAAAAAGGAAACTTTAAAGAAAATGAAGGTGAACATTTGTGTTTTGTGTTGTTATTACAAACCTTTTTAGTTCACACAAAAGAACCACAAAAAAAAGGTCGAACAGCATTTCACTTCTAGCCTATGAAATACCCAGAAATATACTTGGAAAAATTGGTCCTTCAGCAAATAATCTAAATGCAAACGCAACTATTTCCCGACGATTTCCTGCAACAATAGACTTCACAACAAAGGCCGAATAACATAATTTAATAAATTAAAGCTGGCTTTTTGCAGCGAACAAAAGCGAGCGCACAAAAGTATGCAACAAAAGAAGTTCAACGCATTCCTTACAATAAAATTCTATATTTACATATATATATATATTTATATATGAGAATTCCTAGACACAAACAACGAAAATATCTTTAAAAATCAGGAGAGAAATGTAATGAAAGAAATCTTTACTTTTGCATAGAAAAGTGAAAGGGGGAAATTTGGGGCGCTGTCTGAACAACTCCTGCCAATCTGTCAGCTCGTCGGTAACTGAAACCCTGACAAGGATTTGTTATGTGCTTTACGAGCAAAGTTTTTGCCCGAGTCAACATAGAAAATTGCCGGAGAAAAGACGCATAATTAGTGCAAACTAAAAGTACTGAAAAATTGCTGGAAATTGCGCATGAAAATTCAACACAGACTTAAGCCTAAGACAAACATTCGCTCTCTGCTATCTTGGGCAAATATAAGTTTGAAAAACCCAAACTTCCACATTCTACCCACATTTGTCGGCCATCCATTGTGTATGCCAGCAAATTAGGTTTATAATTTCAACAGTCGGCTATAAATGTTCATGGCACACAATTTGCAAGTAAATAACTTGTTTGTGCGTAAGCGAGCTCCGCAACAAAGTCTCCAGCTGCTGAGGCACCTTCCGAAGCCAACTGGAGCAAATGCCATTTTTAGGTTCGAGCATTTCCGCTTTGTAGACAAATAATTTTACTTTTTTTTCGCATAGCAGCTTGAGCTTTAACAAATATTGTAATAATGACAGGCAAGAATGGGAAGCCAAGACATGCAGAAGCCAAAATATTTCTGCCACTGGCGGCAGACAACTAACTGTCTTCTTCTTCTTATGCTCTTTTAGAAACAGCTATGAGGAAAATGCTCATCATGGCTGAAACGGAAAGTGAACGAACGCTCAAGCATTCGAGACATTCAAAAGTCAGCATCAAATTTAATTAAGTACGTTATTCCAACTACAGCTGAATGGAAGCAAAACCAAAAACCAAATACGACTAAAAAGAATTCCGCATTCATTTGAGCAACTTCCTTATGATCAAGCAAAGTGAGTAAAAGAGATGAAACAAATTTCTTTATAATAATATGTGATATATTCCGCATAACATAGCGCCTAGTCTATAGGATATTTTAAGCAAGAGTTCTTGAACCAACGATTTTTTTATATATTAAATATGATTTCCGATTTTGGGTAGAATGGAAATAGATATACAAAATGTAGATGAGTAAATGTTGGAGTATGCTTTTGGAGGTAGTCTGTACCAATATGCGAAAAGGAAACTTAAGATTGGCATAAAGCTTTTATCGGTTTCATAGAAATGGAAAAAGTTATCGATAACTTGAAACAAACTAGATGCTAGAGAAGCAAACATGAGGCAAATGTCTTTAGAGTCTAGCTCTATTTTCTACATAAGAAGTCTGGAAAAACATGGAAGGATGGAAGGACAGATAGATGCATAAGGCTATATCGAACCTTGTATTGCCCCTCATTAAGAATATATATAGTATATGTAGTAGGTGAATGTCTTTAGCTCTCTTTTCTACATACTTACAAACGGTCGAATGGAAGGCTGGAAAAACATATGGAAGGACGGAAGGACAGATTAATGCATAAGGCTAAATCGAAACTTCTTTTGTTTCTCAATAAGAATATATATACTGTATGTATACTAGGCAAATGTCTTTAGTCGCTAGCTCTCTTTTCTACTTACGGACAAACAGTCCAGAAATGGAAGGATGGAAGGGCAGATAGGCGCTCAAGGCTATATCGAATCTTCTATTGCTTCTCATCAAGAATATATATACTATATGTATACTAGGTAAGTGTCTCTAGTCTCTAGCTCTCTTTTCTACGTACGGACAAATAGTCGGATGGAAGGTTGTCCATCCATATGAAAGGACGGAAGGGCAGTTAGGCGCTCCAGACTATATCGAATCTTCTATTGATTCTCGTTAAGAATATATATACCATGTAGGGTAGTCCAAGTCTTCTTCTACCTGTTACATAGACCTTAATATAACCAATATACCCTAAGTTTCCATTTGGTTGCATATCCCAGGGTATCTGGAACCCATTCGAAACTGAAGATGTTTGCTAGTTGTTCTTGTGCTGTTTGTTAACTGATTAATCGCATTAAATTAACACATATAAAAGTCTTGGCTGCCAACAGCAAAGCCAAAACAATTACAAGGCAGATAGTAAAAGGCAGCTTAAGCAGGCGATGAAAAAAAAGTGTTGGCAAACCAAAAAAAAAAAAAAAAAAAAAAGCAAACAGCAAAAAGAAAAGAAGAAAGAAAAACCAATCCAATATAGTTGTTATTGCCTTTGTGTTGCTTCGCAAAAGGCGTTTATAAATTACTTAAAGCACTTAATGCGGCACAAAAGAAAGCTGGCGGCGCAACAGGAAGAGAAACCCGAGAAGGGACCAGAGAACAACTTGTGGCATGAACATCACCACATATGCTGCCCGGGCAAGAGAGAGAGGGGGGTTGGGGGAGGTGCGATTAAAGCGTATCATGTCCGAAACCACAGACGAAGAGCAGGGCGAAAGCGTGCTGTAGGCGTAAGAAAATCCCCTCAATTGATTATCAATCAAAAAAAAATTGGGTCCAAGAATAGCCAATGGACGTAGGACTGTGCTAATGGCATTAAAACAGTTCGGATAGTCTTGTGTCTTGTGTCTTCCTTCTTAGAAACGGCATAGTAAACGTGTCTAAGCGAATTAGTCAAGGCAATTCAATTGTATTAGACGAGTTAGAGCCACGAAATTGAGATGCTTTGAGTGAATGCTCCTCATAATAATTAAGGATTATTTGGCGTTTTCTGCCAAGAATTTGGTATTTATTGCTGGAAATATCCAATTGTGTGTGTGTGTGTGTGTGTGTGTGTGTGTGTGCTATTAGAGGCAGCTAGCAAAATATTTTAGCTATTTGCCGGAAAGAGCCTTTTGTCTTCGTGTTCGTCTCAGTTGGAATTGAATGAGAGGCGTCGTAGTCGTAGTGGATGTAATATCCTTTCTTTTGCTTTCTTTTTCACACGTCGACGCATGTTTTTATTTCACTTCTCGGTTTTAGCCTTATTTCATTTTGGCATTTGCACAATTTTTGGGCTCTTTGGCATTTTCGCCTGCGTAGTTCGAAGCGCCTAAAGCCACTGGTAAAACAATGGAAATTGGCTTTTCTTACTTCACTCAGTTCGCACCGTCTGTTGGCCAAGTTTGCTTGTGGCTGGCGAAAGACGTTAGCGTTTTTATTGCCCCTGTTATTGTTGCTGTATTTATTTGGCAGCAGTAACTGTAGCCGAGGAATGCACATTTCGGGGTTTGTGTTTATGGTGTTGGGTATTATCTCATAAAATATAAAATGTAAACACGGGTAGGCTGCCAGACAGACAGAGGGACAGAGAGAAAGAAAGACAGAGGGAGACAGACTGACAGCTGGTTGGCTGCTTTTGTCTCCTTAGCACGTACACGTTTATTTGGCTTAATGAGATATTCAGTGTCTTTTTGGCCAGGCGTCAAGTCTCAATAATCGAATTGCTAGCCATATATGTATATTACAAATATTTATTACCTTCTTTTCTATTTCGTTTAATTTACACTCTTTATGCACTTTTTAGTTTTATCAGTTATTTATGGTATTTGTTGTCAATAGTACTTGGCTTTTATGCCATTCAGTTTATATCATCTTAGCAGCTGTTAGTGCGCACATGCATAGAAGGTATCTTTTGCACCCTACACTCCACTCATTTGAATCTCAACTGTGATGCAAAATCGCGTACGCGCGCGCAACGTGTCAACCTTGGGTAAGAGTTCACTTTCTACTAAATGCTTTTTGCTAAGCGCGTGCTGACGATTACCGTTATTCGTTCGGCTGGCCTTCGTAAAGGCTTCGTGTGGTGTCGTTAGCAGGTCGTGGATAGGCTTCGTCGCTGAGCGAGCGATGGCGCTCTCAGCTGTCATGCGGCGAAAGTTCGTTGTGGGAAACTTGAAGTTGCGGCGAATTTAAAGACTTGAGCTTGGCAGCAGTAGTTAATAAAGGGGATATGGAGATGTTAAACAGCGATCGTTCTTAGTAAATTTAGTTAGGAAAACAATTTATTTTTTATATTTTCAAAACAATTATATAATATAAAAATATATATATATATATAAATAAATTACGCCAGCCTTTATTGCCAATTAACATGAATATAACTCCGAATATATTTTAAGGGGTAGTTTCATTTGCAACCTTTCGAAATGTGCCTGCAACATGTTCGTTGCAACATTTCGTTGTATTCAAACCAAATTCGTTGCGTTAGGTTGCATTCACTCTAGCGAACTATAGAAAACAACAACGTTGAGAATCAAAATACGGGAGCAGGCAGCAGGCAGCAAGCAGCAGGCAGCAGGAAGCAAAATCGCGTGTAATTAAAACCAAACAGATTCGTAGAAGTCTCAACGCAACCTGCCCGTGGTGGGTCAACCTGATAAGAACTGTTGCCATGAAGACAGCGTTCGGTTTTTGTCAGCATTTTGTTGCTGCTGTCCCTGTTGTTGTTGTTGTTGTTCCTGTTGATGTTAAGTAACAAAGAGAAAGTTTCACATTCTGCCCGTTATTATGGTGAATAGTCCAGGGGTCAGGATTAAAAACAAAAATTCGCGCTGGCTGGACAAAAGCAGCGACACGCAAAATATGGCATTGTTCTAGCTATGGGAACGGTAAAATATCTACATACAGCATGAAATTAATTTAAGCATTTTGCAACCTTTCTGATTCCGCTGTTTGTTGCAGCCGCAGCATTCCTCACCATGGACTCTTTGGCTTAATCAGAAACAAAACTCGACTTTTTTTTATGAATTTAATGGAAAACAGCAGGAAGAAAACTCTCCCTTCTTGAATTGGTATTTTTTCTTTCAAATTTGCATATATATAAAGTCATACGCAGGGAAGACCTGGGAAGTAAAAACAATATGGTCAGCTTGTTTTTATAATTTCTAGAAAAAAATTGATTACTGGACAAATTTTGAAAGATTTATTGTGGGTGGAAAGTTAAAAGATCATAAGTCTAGACTTTAGTCTAAGATGAACTGGGATCTTAAAGTTTTCTAAGTATAAGTAGGGCAAGGCTTAGACTCTATAACGGAAATGAAATTTATTTTTGAGTAAAGTAAAATGATTATGGAAGGATTTGTTCTAGTTATTTAAAATTTGAAAACCTTTTACAATTTATATGTATCATATTTTATGAGATCTTTGAGACTTTCAGTTAATTTTACATGGCTTTCTAGGACTTATGTATAAAGTTAATGATCCAAGCTTGATAGTTATTAAAAAGTCTAAACAAACTTTGATGGATAACACTTTTTCATAATTTTTAATTTCATCTATTTCAGCAATTGCTTTCAGCAATATTTTGAGTTTTGCCAAGCTCTTCGACCAAAATACCCATTACATTTTTCATAAAGCTTAAAAAAACCACAAAAAAAAAGTTTTAAACCAAAATTTTCATATGATTGATAAAAAATGGAAATATATTCTAAATCTACAGTAAAAAAACAAATAGCACCCTCTATACGTCGCATTAAAAAATGCGCAAAAACTGAATTCTGGTCAAAATTTTGATATCATTGTTAAAAAATGGAAACAGTTTCTGAATTTACATCTAGTAATAATCAGAAAAAACTCCACTTTGCGTCGCATAGAACTTCAAACAATGCGCAAAAAGTAAAATCTAGTCACAATTTTGATAAAAAATTGAAACAGATTCGGAGTCTATAGGATTGTTACCAAACAAGTTTTTGATGAAGTTTTTATCAATGAGCAAAAACTGAATTCTGGTCAAAATTTTGATATCATTATTAAAAAATGGAAACAGTTTTGGATACTACACAAAAAATCCTAGAATCATATAACTTTTTTCTTTCATCCCAATTGTTGTATGTTGTAATTGTTTGAAGAGTTTCGCGCTTAAAAAAATATGAAGTTTCGAGAGCGGGTGCTTAAAAGTGAGGCACCTATAATTGTTGAGCTCGGTTGGGCGGCGCACAGGCGGCCCATGTCGGATTATGTGACAGTTTCAATTTGCTTGGGCCGTAGGTGCATATGTGTTACGGCATAGGGGGAGGGGGGTAGGTGGTCTGGTGTCCAGGAAGTCACGGGGCGTCACAAATGGGCAGACGCTGAGGGTGCACAGGGCAAACAGCGAGAGGAACTGCAAACAGGCAAACAAATAAACAAGCGGCAAACAAACATGCCGCGCGCTCTGATTGTCCGACATTTGTGCAAAAAGGCAAAACAATTGAATTCAATTGACAACAACAACAGCAACAACTGCAACAACAAAAAACCAACAACAACAACAACAGCGCCCAGAGAGTGGCCGTGGGCTTAAGAGAACTGGCTGACAGCGTTGCTGATAGTATTAAAACAAGTAAGCACAGCAAACGGGCATAACCAATTGCCCTATACTCGCTGAGCTAAATTTGTGAAAAACTGTGGTTGTTAACACTGATACATAACTCTCACTTCCCCATTAATTCGCTTGATGTCCCTAAGACAGCTGCTAATAAAGACAACATAAAAAAAAAAAAAAAAAGGGGAAGAAACTTTAGAGTTTATTTTAACTGGATTCAGTTACAAAAATTTGTTGTTGTGGAAGATATAGAAGCGTTTTTCAATTTACTAAGTATTAATGAACTAATCATAGTACTTTTAAGGTATGTCTATATACGTAATATAATATTATAAATTTGTGAAAAAGAAACTTTCAATTTTTAAAGAAAATTTGCAGTTGTTTTACAATGAATTCAGCAATAAATTTTGTTAATGTTAAAGATATAGAAAGGTTTTTCGATTTGCTACTGCTTAATGAACTGTTTGTAGAATTTTTAGGTAAATCTAAACATAAAGTAGCTGAAATGTGTTTCAACTATTGGGTCGCTTACTAAGTAATATCGTTTTTTTAGAGCAGTTCAAACACGATTTTTTAAATTTTATAAAACATTTTATGAAATTATGTATTCTCCATTTTTATTTTTTACAAATAAGCTTTAATATATCAGCTGTTGAAATTTAAAGCGGAAAAAGCGGTTAAGCGCGAAGTTGGCTGCGAAAAAATTCAATAAGTTCAGCTGTTGTCATGAAACGAAATTACTTAGTGAGCGATCCAATATAAGCCTAGGATTTTTTCTGACTATGATTATTGGTAGATAAAGTATTTTGTGATATAAATAAAAAAGTCTATAGAGAGAGTCAACATAGGTAAATTTTGGGAATATACTTACTTTAAACAACTGTAAAGAAAGTCATTTTCCGAATGTGAAATACGACAAATTGACATAGCTCTCAAAAAACTATAGAAGACACCAGTATCCACGAAGTGATATGCCCTCAATGGAGAAAGCTCTCAAAAAACTACAGGAGATATCAGTCTCCACGATCTAAAATGCTAGCTTTAAAAAAACTATAGAAGATACCATTATCCACGAACATAGCACACATAGCACTTAGATAGACACACAATAGACATTAGATTATTTTGTTCATGTGATATAAATATAAAGTCTATAGATAAAGCATAAGCCATATCAAATGTTGAGGTTGTACTTAAAAAAACTATAGAATATGCCATTTTTCATGATCTTATGTGCCTTCAATGAACATGGCTCCCAAAAAGCTTTAGAATATTTGAGTTTCCACGCTCCAATATGCACCCAATAGGCATAGATTTCAAATCAAACGATAGAAGATACCAGTTTATACGATCCGATAGGCTTCCAATAGACATAGCTCTTGGAGAGACTTAGATATCTTTGTTCGATGCTAGTATACCAGATAAAAATATTTCAAATTCCAAGTATTTAGCTGCTAGGATAAAGTAATTTTCAGTTCCTCGCGCCCTCTAGCGGGGGAACCCTAAAAATCTGTCTGAAGGTAGTATACCCATTTATATATTTCGAATTTCAAGTCTTTAGCTTTCAATTTTTCAATTTACCACGCCATCTAGCGGGGGAATCCTAAAAACCTGTCTGAAGGTTATATATTATAATTAGATATTTCGAATTCCATATCTTAAGCTTTCGATTTTTCAATTTACCACGCCCTCTAGCGGGGGAATCCTAAAAATCAGTCTGAAGGTTATATATTATAATTAGATATTTCGAATTCCATATCTTAAGCTTTCGATTTTTCAATTTACCACGCCCTCTAGCGGGGGAATCCTAAAAATCAGTCTGAAGGTAGTAGTCTCAATTATATATTTCGAATTTAAAGTCCATAACTTCCATAACTCTGCCCTCTAGCGAGGATATTCAAAGAAAAACTTAATATACACTAGAATCCCGATAGCTCGAAATGGCAAGAGGATCACACAGGAATTCCATTTATTGAACAGGAATTCGAACAAATTGTTTGTCAAGGGGACAGCATTTTTTACGATTTATTGATATTTCGATTTAGCGGGGGACGAACTATCGGTTTCGACTGTATTATCAAATGATAGTACACATAAGTATGCATTTGTAAAATCAATTCACTACCTTCAATACAGGCGAACAGTCCCACACACAAACCCAATATACCCTCATCACTCTCGTGAACGGGTATAAGCATACCTCTCTGAGGTCGGCGGTGGTATGCGTGCAGGCTAAAGTCCTAGCCACCAGTGTTGCATGACCAATCTGTGCGATGTCTGTTATCTGTTGTTGTTGTTGTTATAGTTGTTGTTGTTGCTCAATGTTGTTTGCCCTGCACTCGAATGCTTTTTGCAATGTAAACAGTTGCTGTGGACCACCCCCGTTACACCCCTTACAACTCACACATATTCTCACTTGTATTTTTTTTATTTTTATATTTTTGTTTATTTGCTTAACTGTGGTTAATTTCCTCTTTTTGTTTGGATGCCCGCAAATTAGTTGAATTTCAGCAAAGCCGACAAGGCTCTTGCTCAGTTTTTGTTTGAGTTTGCCGGCGAGTGGCCCGACCAGATGCGACATAGGCGGCGATTGCCACCCCTATTTTGGTCCATCCGTTTCTCTGCTTAATCCGCTTAAAATTTGAAAGTGCTAATAGTTTTTCCTGTAACATCCCTGACTTCGAGGTGAACCAAAACCATCCACCAGAGACCCAAAAAAAAAGGTGTTAAAAGCCAATAACTTATATGCTTAGCATTTTCATTTATGTTTGGGCAGATATTTTGTGGATCTGAGCTCATCCCTCATCACATATTTGCCCATGCAGTAATTGCGTAATTATTTTATGCCCAAAATTCTTAGTGTTTGCAGCTGAATAATAATAGTTCTATATCTATGCAAAAATCAAATCAATATTCACGCAATTATGGAAAATTCATTATGCGAATTTTGGTTTGCATAGAGTTTTCTGCATTTGTCTTCGCACAATTATGCAACATGCAACAATGCATAAATATTTTCTTTTTATATTTCAGGGTATAATGGTTTTATGACAATGTATGTAACAGGCAGAAGGAGACGTGGCAGACCCCATGAAGCATATTTAATAGTCGATTTAGCTAAGCCTGTACGTCCTTCCATCCGTCCGTCTGTCTGTCCGTCTGTCTGATTGAACGCAGCGATCTCGTAAACCACAAAAGCTAGAGAATTTAAACTTTACATATATATTCTTGTATACCATACGCAGTACAAGTTTAAATTTTTTTTCGATAACTCATCCCATTTTCTTATTATCGATAAAAATCGATATTTTGACTTCGTTTCTAAGCCATAACTTAAGGACCATATAAGGTAAAGACACCCAATTTACTATGTAGGTTTCTGTGATGAAGATGCAGATAATGAATATTTCAGACCTTAAATACCGCCTCCCAATGGCCCCAAAACTGAGAAAAAAGGTATTTCAAACACTAGAGAGTTGGGATTTTGCATATATACACATTTTTATGTCAATATTATATCCTGAAAATTTCATTAAGAAAGTACAAGCGCAGCCGCCAAATCACATACACAGTAAGCGGAATGCTTGTGTGTCCCCGCAGAGGGTAATATGTATAGATAAAAGACGTAAGCACCACCTCGGACTTGGTTCGGGTTATCTCCTAGTCGGGCAGACCCGACTAGAGAGTTCTTACTTGTTTTTCTACGCCCCGATTTGCTAGCCTGGCTTAGGGCGTGGCTGGCTGCTGTGACATTATATTAATAATAATAATATTTTAGCACTTAGCACTAGGCGCAGGCATAGCCAAATTGTTGCCCAAAAACGGGAAGAAGCAGAGGCGGAGGCAGCACACATGCCCGAATACAGCCGGACTTCCTGGGGTGTATTGAGGCATTCTGGCTTGCTCTTTTATTTATGATAATGTCTGGCCATTCGTTTGGTTTATTGTGCTAATGTGCCGCAATTAAGATTAAGAAGATGATTTTCCTGCTTCCGAAGGCACGTGTGCAAATGCTAGTGGAAACACCCACGCACACAAACACACACACACACACATGTATAGCTCTGTCTATTGCTTTTCTGTGCAGTTATTGGCCAGCTATAAATAATTGCAGTTGCCGCCTGCTGACATATGTATATGCATTTAGTTGATACCATAAATAATCATCAGCAATATGATATTTTGTAGTATTTTAATTAAAAGTGTAGCAGCTCTCACCTGGCCAGCTGGAAACCTACACTACAAATGAACTTGGTTTTGAGTTCCTTTTTTTTAGTTTTTTTCCTTTCGGGCTTTGCCGATTTGTGATTAATGAGTTTTGGGCAGAGGTCTGCCGCCAATCTGTAATGTGGCCAAAATCGTGCGATAAAAAAGTCTTAAGCATCAATTTTGCATTGGGCTTGGACCTTTCCGAAAACCCTGCGCATTTATTTATGACAATCATTTATCATGGCGAGAGAACGAGAAAAGTTTTGCGCGATTACGCTTTACCCATTCGCCCTTGCGCTTCCCCTTGCTTAAACGATGTTTCTTAAAACTGTGATTCGGGCATTTTCTTTGACTACATTAAAGATATATTTTCATTTAACTACTTGAATTGTTTGTTGAGAACACAAATGTATTTTCAATTCAATTCGATTGCAATTTAATTTTCCTTTTAAAAAATAAATAAAACAAATATTTTTTTTTATTTTCCCAATCTCTGATAAATAATTGCAAAATAAACTAAAAGAATAAAAAACTAGTTTTGAGATTAAAATATATTTGCAATTGAAGTTCGCGGAAAGAATACTTAGTTTTTTGCAAAATTAAACTAAAATTAAAAATGTAAAATTTATGCAAAACTAAAAATAATTAGAAATGAATTTTTTTTAATTTTTTTTTTTAAGTTTTTTTTTTTTTTTTTATTAAATTGCTTGCAAAAATTAATCAAAAATTATTTATTTATTTGTTTTCACATTTCTGTTTAATTAAATATATTAAATATATCTTCAATTTAAGTTCAAGAAGAGTATACTTAGTTATGTTAAAAAATTAAGCGAAATAAATAATAAAAATTTTGGCAAAAATTCGAAATAATTAACATTTTTTTTTTTAATTTTGGAAGAAATATTTTCTTATATTTTGTTAAATTGCTTGTAGGAATTAAACAAAAATGATTTATACTTTTGATTTCCTTGTTTCTTTTTTATTTTTGCAAAATATGAAAGAGTAAAATGTTTTTAACTTTAAATATGTCTTTAATTTATTTTAATTTAATTTTAAATAAATATATAGTAATATACGAAATATTTTGAAATAACGAAAAATATTTTATATTAAGTATGAATACAAAAAATTAATTTTATTTAGAAATTCTCAACATTTTCTGACTGATTTTAAGCATTTTTAACGTATTGATATTCTTGAAAATATATATGGATGGCGAGAGAACGAGAAAAGTTTTTGGCGATTACGCTTTACCCATTCGCCCTTGCGCTTTCCCTTGCTTAAATGTTGTTTCTTAAAACTGTGATTCTGGCATTTTCGTTGACTACATTAAAGATATATTTTCATTTAACTACTTGAATTGTTTGTTGAGAACACAAATGTATTTTCAATTCAATTCGATTGCAATTTAATTTCTCGTTCTCTTTGATTTGTTTTGATTTCATTTAATCCAATTGTTTTTCGAGCTCAATGATAGACGCGCAGCATATATTTAATTGCTCTGGCAAAGCTCCTGGGAAATGTGAAAATGCGAAAATCGGTTATCAAAGATTAGATGAACTTACGCAAAACTGCCAGCCACAGAATGATGCCAATTGAGATTCTCCCTCTCTCTACCTCTCTTTCTCTCTCTCTCTCTCTCTCTCTCTGATTACTTGCTTTTTGCTAGCAAATGAAACATAAATATTACGTATACGTAGTTCAGCTGGCAAATCCATTTGGGAGCTGGCAGAATAAGAGTTTTGACTGCATGCTCAATGAAATTGTTCTGATTCGAACTTTCGGCCAGGTTACACTAACAAATTATGGCAATCTCCAAGGAACTTTCAGGCAATTGCTAACTAAACTCTAATTAGCTCTCTGACTGCAAAGGCAAAAGTGCAAATGCTGAAATTTGTAATTTAGTTGGAGTTTCGATGATAGTCCCAGGATATTTTGCATAGCCATCGCAACTGTTATGTATTTATGATAACTTCAGTCTGAGTCTCCCCCACAAAGCTGCAACTCATGGCGAGCAGGCGTCAGTCAAGTGGGTGGACTCTGTCAATCCAGGAGAGTTTTCAGAGTGGACGCACACAGCCGCCGTTAAGACGCAATCACGCATTGAAAGCTGAATCGGCAAAAGGGAGACAGAAATTGGTAAACCAAAAAAAAATAAGAAGTGCTCGCTTTTCTGCAATATCATCAACTATAAATTACGAATATTGACGCACAACAACTCCCGAGTACGTGGCGTGATAATGGATATTTCTCAGATATGTGAAACATTTTAAATTCCCGCCTATAGCCCAGCTACGGAGGGTGCAAGGGTCGCGCCTGCTTTTTTTTCCCCCGCTCGGATCGGACTTGGGCATAAACATAAAAAGGTAATACGCCGCATGGGATTTCATGGAGGCAGGCGGAAAAAAAAACGAAAGCCAAATGTGTGGCACTCTGATTGCAGCAGAGTGCAAAATAAACGTAAAAAAAGGGACAGCGATATAAGATAGCAAATGTACGAAATGTTTCCCAATGATTCGGCAGGTTTTTCTTCTACTACGCATACTTGTTCAATTAGTGAAAGCGGGTGTATTGGTGATCGGAGAGACTAGCAATTTGGAGTAAATACTAGTTCAGTCCAATCATTTCATTCAGTTCATAAAAAATTTTGTCCCCTTGAAAAAATTCGTTCGAATTCCTGTTCGATAATCGAATTCCAGTCTAATTCGTAAAAAATTGTATCCCCTTGCCATTTCGAATAAGCGGGATTTGACTGTATATACAATTATCTTAGAATTGTTAAGATTTTTCAGATACATCCACTAGAGACTTGGCCAATGAGGAATTTATATATCTTTAGGGAAATATATTTAGGGAAATATTAAGCTAGAGGCTTGAAATTTTAAGCAAAACCTAAAGTTTATAAAGTTGAGCAAATGGTGAGCGTGGCAAAATTGAAATAAAACTGTATCATGTAAAGTTTTAGAGCTAAAATATCATATACACAGATAGATCGATCGACCAAAGAAAATATATCTGTACGGCTTTTGGAGGAGTGGCAAATCAAAAAAAAACTATATTTTTTACTCATATATATAGAGCAAGGATATCCTAGTTTTGTATATGGTCAATGGTTGACCTACTCCACAGATAGATTATGGTATTATATGGACTATCCCTTGAGTTAGTGTTAAATCGTTAAAACCACAGTCGAATCCCAATAATTCGTCCTCCGCTTAATCTAAAACCTCAATAATTCATAAAACATAAAAAAAAAAATTCGTTCGAATTCCTTTTCGCTAAGTCGAAAATATTTCGAAAAAAATTTGATCCCCTTGCTATTTCGAATCAGGAACGGATTTGACTGTATATCTTCCACAGTTTACAAAATTTTGCATAAAAGTTACTCTTTCCTTCCTACTTAGATTGGCCAAAAATCTTTGATATACGCCTTTTGGGGAAAAAAAAAATATTGTTTTAGGAAATATTCAAGATAAAGATTTGAAATTTGAAATATACGGAAATATTCTCATAAAATTATGTAGCTACGTCTATTTGGGAGGGTGGAAAATTGAAATGAACTGAATCTGCTACTGTTTTACAGCTCGAATTATAAAATCTGCTGCATAAATTCAATAAAATTTAACCATTTACGAGTTTTATGGGCGTGGCATATATGAAAAAAACCCATATCTTACACGTCTATGGAATAAGGATTTCCAAGGTATGTAGGTGGCTATACCTAGGTGAAACTATCGCTAAAGTCGAGGAAAATATACTTGTTACCGATTTGCCACGCCCATAAAAGGCATATATGGAAAATTGCAGCTGCCCTCTACAGATAGATCTATACATTATATGGTCCTCCCATGGAGACCGTTCCAAATCCGGGAATTCACCAATTCTTAAACTGTGAGCGTGTATTACGCAGTCAGTTACAATATTTTGACTTCCTTCTTTTAGGTTTACTTAGAGTTGTAGAGCACTGCTCGTGATTAGCTGGGCATGAGGTCAAGTGCGCATTAGGCCATGAGAGTTTTTAGGGCACGCAAATTGTGCTAGTACAAGAGGAATAAAACTAAAATTGGAAAATCAAGCACAACAACTGAAGAGGAGATTCTCTGATTCTCTGCCAAAAGGATTCAGCTTTTATTGGCAAAGAACATTTCATGCTCAGGGCACAAAACGATATATGATAAGAGCAGCTTTGTTCTCACCTGATTATGTGACATTGAGGATTTGGCACAGACTTTATATTGTCTCAATGAAATTCAGGGGCATAATAAAAACCTCGCTCTACATTAGAGATACCTTGCCGAAAGCTTAAAGTTATTATTGTTGTCAACTTTCCATAGAAAAAAGAAGAAGAAAAAACAAGTATCTGGCAAACTTTTGCATATCCTGCACATATATTTTTTTGCATTTTACAACAGCAACTTCCGGCTTCCGTTCACAAAAAAAACAAGTAAGAAAGCTCTAGTCGGGTCTGCCCGACTACGAGATCCCCTGAACCAAGTCCGAGGCAGTGTTTTAAACAATCTAGCTTATATCTTTTACCGGTACATATTACCCTCTGCGTGCACCCACACACGCACACATATACATACACAAGCACGCGCGCCGCTTACTGCGTAGATGATTTAGCGGCTACGCTTGGGCTGCATTCTATGCAGCATTATGAGAAATTCATTGTTAAATAACTTCGGTTCTAGATCTACTTTCTTAATGAAATTTTCAGGACATAATATTGACATCTAGAGGTGTATATATACGAAATCCCAACTCCCTAGTATTTGAAATACGTTTTTTCCACTTATGGGGCTAATGGGGAGAGGTATCCAAAATTTAATAAGTTTATTATCTGTATTTACATCACAGCAACCTACATAGTCAATTTGGCGTCTCTAGGTATTATGGTCTAAAAGTTATAGCTTAAAAACAAAGTCAAAATATCGATTGTTATCGATAATAAGGAAATAGGATGAGTTATCGAAAAAAAAAATAAACTTGTACTGCGTATGGTATACAAGAATATATATCTAAAATCTCAAATCTCTAGCTTTTGTGGTTTACGAGATCACTGCGTTCATACGGACGGACAGACGGACAGACGGACAGACGGACAGACGGACAGACGGACAGACGGACGGACGGACAGACGGACAGACGGACATGGCTAGATCGACTCAGCTCGTCGTCCTGATCAAGAATATATATACTTTATGGGGTCTGCCACGCCTCCTTCTGCCTGTTACATACATTGTCACAAAACCATTATACCCTGAATTCCCATTTTCAATGGGTTCAGGGTATAAAAATAGAGAGAGAAAAAATAAACCAAAACTTGTCTCGTAACTGCTTGAAGTATGTGTGTTTTGCCGTTGTTCTTGCTGTTGTTGTCGCTTTGCTCGCCCTGTTTTCACTTTTCAGCCCGGTTCAGCAGCTTGTTGTTGAATTGTTTTCGAGCGAGTGCAAAGAAAGTTTTTACCCGCAGCAAAAACTTTGCTTTTTCCACTGGCCTAGGCTCTACACTACTCACTTTTCATTATATGAATGCAAGAAAGCTCTTGAAACATATTTTCTTCTTATGAATGAATTTACCGCAAGAACTGCTAATTAAGCATTAAGCATAATCTGAATGAAAGCTCGTGTCATGGGGACTGAGAAAGAAGGCAACGAAGTGGCAACGCCATACCACAGAGTTGCATACAATGAAGAAGTGCAGTGGTCGATCATCGATAGACGAGAGTGAAGTTGACAAAAAAGTAAGAGGAAGAATGAAACCTTAGAGGGGTGTGTCTTAAGAGTCGTGAGAGGTGTACGCAAAGTAAGTGTCGTAAGAGTCGTAAGAGTCGTAAAACTCGTTAGAGTTGCTAGAGAAGTTGACAAAAGAAAGAAGAAGAATAAAACTTTAGCGGTTAGAGTCGTAAGAGTCGTGAGAGGCATACGAAAAGTAAGAGTCGTATGAATCGTAAGAAACGTAAGAGTCGTAAGAGCCGTAGGAAACGTGAGAGTCGCAAAAGTCAAAAGAAACGTATGCGTCGTAAGAGTCGAAGAAACTTAAGAAACTTAAGAATCGTAAGAGTCTTGAAAGTCGTAAGAGTTGTAAGAGTCGTAAGACTCGTAAGAGTCGTAAGAAACGTAAGAGTCGTAGGAGTCGTATGAGACGTAAAAGTGAAAAGAAACGTATGCGTCGTAAGAGTCGTAAGAAGCGTAAGAAACTTAAGAATCGTAACAGTCTTAACAGTCGTAAGAGTCGTACGAGGCGTGAGAAAAGTAAGAGTCGTAAGAGTTCTAAGAAACGTAAGGGTCGTAAGAGTCGAAAGAGTCGCAAGAGTCGTAAGAGTCGTAAGAAACGTAAGAAACGTAAGAGTCGCTAGAGTTTTAAGAAACGTAAGAGACGTAAGAGTCGAAAGAAACGTAAGAGTCGTAAGAGTCGTAAGACTCGTAAGAGTTGTAAGCGACGTAGGAGTCGTAAAAGTAGTAAGAAACGTAAGAAACGTAAGAAACGTATGAGTAGTAAGAAATGTAAGAAACTTAAGAGTCGTAAGAAACGTAAGAGTCGTAAGAGTCTTAAGAGTCGTAAGGTCGTAAGAATCGTAAGAGTTATAAGAAACGTAATCTTAATAAATAATCATAGCTGATTTATAATAAATATCCCATATAGAAGACTTCCCAATAACAAAATCTGCTGTTACAGCAAATGTTTGTCATTTGAAAAGTAATGTTGCCTCACACGAAATTTCCCGGAAAATGAGTTGCATGCAGCAAGCGAGGCATTTCCCAATATACGAGTATATTATTAATTGAATCAGGCAACTTGTATGACATTCATAAAGTAACTAAGCGTAGCGCACCCAAAAACACAAAAAAGAAGAAGGAAAACACGTTCCGCTAGAGTAACAAGGGCGGGATTAACAACCCCAAAGCCAAAGGCCGTCTGCAGCGTGTGCATGTCTAAATGCCAAATGTAAGCGTTGAGCTAAATGAAAACAAATTACGATTGCATGTGAGCAGGCTGAAGAAAGGAGGAGAGGGCGAGGCCAAGGGCTTTAGGCTACGGATACTAAAGGCGTCCAGGCCTTAGCCAGGGTCCACTGCAGGGTGACTGACAATGGAATGAATCCGTTTGCAGTTGGCAACTAGCAAAACGGCAGAAAGTAAAAGTTAATGAATGCAGCCTGAAATGAGATGCATTTGACTGCAAATGATTAACTGGCAAAAGGCCTAATGACATAGCCGTTAGGGAGTCGATTGGCTGGCGATATTGCTTGTAGCACGTAGGACTGACTGACTGTCCTGGCCATATTAATTGCGCGTTGGCTCAAACCGTGATGAAATGCTTGACATTACAACAATCTCAAAGCACAGAGGGGAATTCGCCGAGCATTGACACCACCCACGCACGACGGGGCTGCTGCGATGCATGACACCAGCTGTGGGCGCTCTATGGCAGTGTTCACTGTAATAAATCTCAATAAAGTTCGCGCGACACAAACTGATGCAAGTTTTTTCCAAAGAGAGGGCGGGGTCATATTTTTTAAATTTGATTATCAAAAGAGTGCGACGACGGCGACGATTATATGATTTGTGAGAGACTTAGGGGCTGGTACTCTATATACACGTGTCTGTGGGTATATTTCTACGTCTGGCTGTTGGGGGTTGTAAAAACTTTGTTTACGTTATTAACAACTTTTTTTTAAGGCATGACTAAGGGAGGGAGAGGTGGGCAAACACTTCGGCCAACTTTTCAACCCTTGTGAATAACAATTCAATTTTCATTGTTTATCAATTTTCTGGCATTTTGGGCACCTTAAAGCGAACGTTTTGTAATTAAGTTTGGAAAGCTGCCAGCAACGCATAAATCAACGCACCACGATGAGTATCAGCACTGATGATGATGATTATGATTGCATTGCGAGCACATGGGTGCGGCAAAAAGAAGAGAATAAAAATGTTTGGCAACAGTCTGGCCATTGCAGCGAATGCGTGTTTGGGCCATTGTCTTGGCCCAGACTGGCGCTGACTAAAGTTTTTCCGAGGAGTTGGGGGCGCACTTCCTGTGCAAGCGTCGGCCAAGACGCAACAGCAAAATCGAAATGAACTGTTCATATTTTTATACCCTGAACCCATTGAAAATATCAAATCAGGGTATGCTGGTTTTCAGCAGAGGTATGTAACAGGCAAAAGGAGGCGTGGCAGAAAACATAAAGTATTTATAGCACAAATCAAGTTTATTTCAAATAATCGATAACTTTCAATGATATCGATTAAAAACAGGGATCGCAAATAAGAGTTATGGGCTTGAAAAAAATCAAAGCGAAATAGAGGGATAATGTGAAAACGGCCAAATTCTTTTATTTTAAACTGGGATTCCAAAAATCGAATATAGTTTTATTTTCAATTTATGACCTAAATAAAATAAGTTATTATATAATTATTAAATTTCAATTTTTTACTAAATATTGTGGAAAAACTCTTATATTTCAATGTTTATTATAAAAATAAAAAAAAGGAATTATTTTACAATTTTTATTTTAACAATTAAAAATAAGAGTTATTTTTCAAATTTTATTTAAAAACATCGATATTCAGTTTTTACAGCATATCTTTTCCATCTTTTAAGCTTTAGTCATCAAATTACGAATATGGTTTCTCGAATATAATATTCAATTTTGTGTTATTTTATTTTTTGGATACGAGCTCTAAAACTTCACAAAATCAATTTAATTTAAGTTCAATAGCAGTTTTATATTAATATTAAGTTTTTAGGCATGTCTTTTACCTCTTTCAAGCTAAAGTCACAAAATTTTGCATTTTCTTTTTTGGATATAATATACAATTTTGAATTATTTTATGTTTTGGATGCAAAGCTATAAATTTAAAAAAAATATATTTAATTGAAGTGAAATAGTAAATATAGTCTCTATTTCAAAAATTTTGACTTTTTTAGGTATTTTTGCATATTTAATAAAATAAAAGGATTCAATGTTGAAAATTTCATCAAAATTCGTTGAGTAATACAGAAGTTATTAAAAGAAAAAATGTTGTCAATCGCCAAAGTAACTCGGCAGTTAGCGCCAAGCGCAAGCATTTGCTCTATACGTGTGCACACATACAGTCAAACGAAAACATTCTATGAAACAAAGTAGCGTCGTAATAGAGACTGTGGATTGCAATTTTATAGACTGAGGTTCGATTCGCACTGAGGACAGCATATTATTATGCGAATTTAAGTCAAGTTCAACTTATTTTAATTTCAAACTTTTATCTTTTATAGGGTATTTGAATGATAAAATGCCAGCTCAAACAAATTTTTAGGGTATATCATAGTCGGGCAGTCCCGCCTATATTTTTCTTACTTGTTATTTCTTTGCTCGCCACAGACACATAAATCTCATAGACAATACGGATGCGACTGTAGCTCGATGTAGCATTTGCTGATTTGAATTTATGAGAAACAGATTACCAGCTCATGCAGCTGGTATAAAAATAATATATGAAATACGAATAGCAGACAATGAGACAAGAGGAAGATATATACTATATGTGTGTGAGTGCAGGCTGTGTAGAAGGGGACATTGTATTGGATAATGCTGTTAAGCAGACGCAGTTAGATTAAGTACAGCCACGTGACCAGCGGAAGCCGCAGCATCTAACACTTATTTGAATCTTGGTGAAAGGTCAACCCAGCTAGTCGAGAGTAGTTTTGTTGTTGTTATTCTTGGGCGAGTGCACGAGGGTCCTTAACAAGCTGCGAGGGTCGATTGTACAAGCAGCACTTCATTAGACGCGTGGCCAGAACGCGCCAGGGCAGACAAATAACAACAAGCAGAACTTACCCTTTGCTGGGCAGGAGGAGCAGGAGCAGGAGCAGCAGCAGAAGGTTCACAGCAGGTTCACCTTGTGGTTGCTTTTTGCTTTGGCAAATTTGAAATTGATATTCGCCTGGCGTGAAATCAGTTTCAGTTTCCATTTCGTTTGCCCATTCGCCATTCGGCCTTTAACTATTTTTACGGCGCGTCTTTGTTGCGTTTGCCGGACAACACGGCGCCCCATTTTTCGTTGCAAGGACAGTAGCTAGAGAGAGACAGAGAGAGAGAGAGGGGGACACTTGATTTATTGAGTTGCATAAACAGAAATGGCAACGCAATCATGTCGCAAGCGGCGTAAAGTGAACGCCTTGGCTGCCGAACTGTTGTTAAAGGAATTTGCCAAGTGAGCTCAGCTTTCAACTCAATTGCTTCACAAGTCGTTAGGCGTCATCGAGGAAACTGGAAACTGGAAACTGGGCAGGGACAGACCCTGCACTTTACGCCCACCTTGCAGCGCCTTTGCCACAATTTTTGGTCTCTCTCTCTCTCTCTGTCTGTATAAATCACAAATAGATTTCATTCCTTTTGCCTATTGCGGGCTTTCTGCTGTTTTGTGTTGCGCTTCAATGAGGTCGAAATGGCTCAAAAATAATGTGAAAAGTTCCCTTTAACCATTTTCTATTCACACACACAAAAACAATGCCCCAAAAGGAAGACACACACAAATACTGAGAAGAGCTACTCGAATGTGTCTCTGGCAAAGGATTCGCTTGAATTTACTTCTTTCATTGCAGCTCGACTGCTTTTTTGGCTGAAGTTATGTGACTTTGGGGACTCGCTCGTCTCCCTTGGCGTCCTCTGCCCAAACCCTTCTCAATTTACAGTTGCCTCTTTGACTTGCACAAAAACTTTGTTTGCAACTCTTTCGCATTGGTTGTTGCTTAGGAGTTATGCCTGTAGCTGCGACAGGCCCTTAGCTATTGATAGTGAAAGCTTCAACAACTTCCGCTGGCTAATGTGGCGGAATATAGAGCCACAGCACTACAGATGTCAAGCTCTGTCCATGTATTTAAATCAAGCCAGTTCACTTTTTCTAAATGATGTGTTGGAAATGTTTAAAGTTCGCGATAAAAAAGAGGATGAGAGCAATGCAGTGCCAATTAATGCAATTAGTTCTAAAGCTAGCTATTGTGGCAAAGGCAGACGTATTCAGATAAACGATGCCAGCAACAATGCAAGCTTATCAACTGCCGGATAAAATAAAAAGAAAGACAGATAGAGAGAGAGAGAGAGTGAAGAAAAAATAGAACAAAGCAAGTAAGAACTAAGACTAAGAGATCCCCTGAACATTTGTGAGACCTGACGTTATTTTATACGTATATGATTTTATTTAACCACATAAAAGATATATGAATATGCAATAATATCTAAAAAAAAAACTAAAAAAAATTTAAGTTGTGGCTTTCTTATATATTTATATAAATATTATACACATATTTATAAATATTTAAAAAACCGAAACTGTATTTTACATACAAGAAGCTAAATGCAAAATTTGGTGACTTTAACTTAAAAGATCTAATAGATATACTCAAATAAGTGAATATCGATAACATTTTTAATCGATATCATGGAAACCAGAAAAGTTATAGCTTATCGGAAATAAATTGATATGCGCTGTATATAGGAGGACCTTCATATGAACTTCCAAGTCTTTAGTCGTTAACAGTTTCGAGATCGACGTGTTTATACATACGGACTGACCGACGTACGGACGTATAGGGCTTAATCAACTCAGCTCGTCGTCCTGACCAAGGTCTGCCACGCCTCCTTCTGCCTGTTACATACTTTTGACAAAACCATTATACCCTGATTTGCCATTTTCAATGGGTATAAAGAGAAAGAAAGATGTCGCGTGACAGCGAGTCTGTGCCGCTGACTTCTGGTCTCAATTAAGATGCTTTAATTGGCCTAATTAATTTACGCTCAAACGCTCTTGAAGTCTAAACGTGTTTTCCACAGCCTGCGTCGGGCTTTGAGAAGGGTTGCGGTCTGGACCTCTGAAATATGCATTAAGCCACAGTTTTGCCACTCGCAACACAAAAGCGGCGACGGCTGAAATAAAGCAACAACAGCAGCAGCAACATTCCCCAACCTCACAAAAAAAGTTGCTGGGGCACAGACTGAATTCAAGGATGATCCGTTGCTGAGATTGAATCTGAAAGGTAACAAAGTCAGTCGCCAGCAATCAGCGAGACTCTCGCCAGCTGCCTTTTTACAAAATATCAAGTTATGCGTTTAATGAGCGGCACGTGACGTGCACCACTCCACCACCCCACCACTACACCACTCCACCAGCTCACATCCCCACACATACACCACAAATGGCCTTGATTGTGCTGACTTCTGCCTCATTTGTGGCTAAATATTTTACTGCTTAAAGATGTCTTTTGCTTAGATATATTTTATATGCAAAGTCTTGCTTTTTCATTTATTGGTTTCTCTGCACATTTGAAATTATCAAGGAACTTATCTCAAGGCAACTTATTAGAATGTTTTTTAATATATATAACTTTTACATATGGAAATTTGACAGAATAAGTAAAATAAGTAAGTAAATAAGTCGAGATTAGAGATGGCATCGGGAAAGTTATTCGTTTCCGACCCATCCCGTCCCGAAATAATTCCCGCCCGATTGTCCCGACAAATTTTTAATTTTTCCCGCAGGTCCCGACATTTCCTTAAATTTTTTTCAACATTTAGAACTCTTAAAAAAGTAAAATTTTTTTACCTTAAAATAATATTTGCTCAAAATTGTATTCTCTAAGATGTGTTCTCCTTTCCTCCAAAATTCGACTAGAAGTAGAATACACCCCCTCACTCGTTGTTGAAGATGTTGGAACATCAAGTACTTGCCTAGCAAGCATTTGTAACAATGACAATTTATTGCATTGTTGTCAAAATAATTAAATATTTGAACTTCTCTTAAATTTAACAGGATTTATATAAGAATAAATTTCCTCGTCAATATCATTCTTCTGTTCTTTGATAAATACAATCAATTTTATATATATTAATAACTTTCTTTTTGGGACCCGAGGGATCAAGCACTTATCCCGAACGTCCAAGACTTTTTAAGAATCTTTCCCATAACGCCCGACCCCGAAAATTTTTTAAAGACCCGCGGGATTCCCGAAAATCCCGATCCCGACGCCCATCTCGAGTCGAGATAATGTAGCATTCACATTAGGTAATGCTATAGTCTCTTAGAACGGACGGAAGGACGGACGAAGAGGGCTAATCCAGACTATATATGGTTTATGGTATCTGCCGCGCCTCCTTCTGCCTGTTACATACTTTAAACAAAACCATTATACCCTGACTTACCCTTTTTCAATGGGATCAGCCTATAAAGAGTATATTTGATTTATGCACTGTTCGCTTTGCTCTTTATGCATTCGTCCTGCCGTAAGTCTGTGCGTCCTTATGAATTAAAGTTATATGATCAGAGATACCCGACGCCCACCTCTGCTCTTAAGCATGTCTCTAGAATCTCTTACTATGCCACATTGATGTTCTTACGTCACAATTTGGGGTCCCGAAAATCCCGATCCCGACGCTCATCTCTAATATAAACCAAGTTCATGTCAATAAAGTTTTTCAACTACTTTTTAGGAAACTAAATACTTGAAAGAAGCACAAATAATAAATAAATAATAAAATAAATAATATAAATACAATAATAACATATACACATTTTTATAGACTCGAATCAAGTTTCGCTGTTGAAACGAAAGCAGTAATAAATTGATAAGCCGTAAGAGTTATGTAAATACTTTCGTAAAGCAAACAATCAAGCGGAAACTTCTGGCTTACGTCCAACGATGAGCGATGTTAATGTGTTTCTGAGGAAGATCATGAATATGCAACAGCTTAAGAGAAAGCGCAGCGCTCTGACTTATCTGGGCAGCAAGCGCACAGGAAGTGAAGCCAAATGCGAAGCCACAATAAAAAATCCTGGCAAAAATGCGAAAAGAAAACCAAAATGCCCCCAAGAAAAACGGTAATAATTTTAATTTTTCGAGAGGAGTAAAAACACTGCGAGTTACATGAAGAAATATGGCCGCGGCCAACTGCTGTCCACCTACTTAAAATTAATTTCCCGATGTCCAGCAAGCCGCCAGACAACAGACGCCGAGAGGGCATCTCCCGCGGCGAAAAGGGTGCTTCAATGGCTGGGGGTTGATACGAGAAAGTACTCATAAGGGGATGACTGGGTGCGGTCTTTAAAATGGAACGCCCTGACTTTCGTTGCGTATGTCAAAATATTGAAATATTGAAAGCAAATAGCAAATAGCAAATAGCAAAAGGCAAGCAGCAAAAAGCAATAATGAGTCGCTTGCTAGAGGCCTAATGAATGTGCGACGCACACGACATCCTCATAAAGGCCACCCTCCCATACTTATCGCAGCCAAATACCAAATTAGTACAAGCTACAAAAGAGGGGCGTCGATTGCAGCCGCGTGATAGCTTCAGCTCGCAGCGGGACAGCCACCAGCTGATAGGGCTGGGCCACTGAGAATACCACAAGCAGCAGCAGCAGCAGCAGGAGCAGGAGCAGGAACAGCACTCGACATTAAAAAGCTACAGGGAAGCTAGCAAACGACTTTCTTTTCGACTACCCATTGAAACTGACTAGAAGAGGGTATATTGCTTGTATGCAAATGTATGAAGGAAGGAGCCGTGGCAGATAAAGAAAAAACATGCTGAATCAATATAGTCCATCTTTTCATCATTCGATCGCTATCTATTAGTTTTGTTATCTTCAAACCTATAACAACTACAGACTTGAAATTTGAAATTTATACTCATATAAACCGCATAAAGTACCTATTGTTATTTTTTTTCAACATCTCATTCCATTTCTTGATTATCGATAAGAAACCATAACTCTCTTCTCCATAATGAATATATGTATATATACGATTTTAGATACCTCATCCCAAAGGAAAAGTAAATTAAGAGTTTGGCTTTAGTATATATATAGTATATACTATTCGGGACCCGAAACTGTGCCGAAACAATTTTTGGGCTTGTTGGGAAAGATTCTAAAAAATTCCAGGACGGTCGGATAAGTGCTTCATCCCTACAACAAGATGGCATAGTAAGAGATTCTATCCCATCTCTAGTTACACTTCATACTCACATATAAATATCAAATCTATGCGTTTTTATCTTATATTTATATTCTGCATGCATTAAAAATATATCCCTTTTTCCATATCTCATTCCATTTCTTGGTTATCGATAAATATCAAAGTCAAGTCTTGGGCTTAGAGCATAACTGGAAGACCGATCTTGACCCGCCAAGTTTAGAAGCTGGTTTTCAGTGATGAGCATGCAAATAAGAAACTATTGTGCTTTTAGATCTGTTCAAAATGAAACTTATATCAAGTAATAAAGCGTATATACGCAGTATTATATAACATAGATCTGTTGAAAATGAAATTTATATCAAATAATAAAGCGTATATACGTAGATTTAGATAGCATATCCATGCTCCTAAAACTTTATTGAAAACGTTCAACTAGAACCGAAGTTATTTACTCATAGAAAGATCAAGAGCAATCGCGGAATGTGACTGTATTGGTAATTAGCTATAGAGCTTTAACTTAGTCATCATTGACTTCATTCTATTTACCTATTTTCTCCATTCCGGGAAAACGATCCTGGTACTTTCGTCCTTTACATTTACCTATGTGCACAACAGATTAATCTTAGCACAGTACTTTTCATGACCGCTGTCATATTTATAATCAGTCATCTCCTATTAATTCTCTCTTCCTATAGTAAAATCTTTGCTTTGAGGTCATCTTCGGGAAATCACTGATAGTGCCTAGGTGCATATCAGGGCGGACTGGCGAAATCTCCCACATCAGCTAATGCATTCCTAAAATAGTTGTTTGCAGGGTATCTGCCAGTCGAGCACTCTCAACTAAGACCCTGCTCTAACTTACTTATGTACTAAGCATGGCTTAGACTCGCAATGAGAATTGGAAATGGTAAGCTGCTGACTTAAACGCTCGGCTGGCAATGGGAACCGTTATTAATAAAGCATTGCTGAAAAGGACCAAAAATTATCCATCTCATTTAACAACTTCATTTATGGCTGCTTCCCATATAAATAGTCATATGTGTTAGCTGCTTGTTTTGCCCATGCCCCGAGGCGCCCATAAAGCCATTAAGGCAACTCCAACCCTTTGCAAAGGGCGCGTAATTTAGGGAACGATTCCGCCATAAATTATTTGACTAACAACAACAAATAGAATGGAGTCTAGACAGGCCTAGAGAACTCTCTCTCGACTAGCTGTGAAATCGACAATATAATATAAGGTAGGCTGTAATTGCCGTTAATACTAATGGGAATACACCTGGTTGCATATGAGTTTTATTTGATGCTTCTTCACATAGGTTTTTCACTCAAGCTAAAAGGGTAACAGTTCACTTAAAGTAAATCAAACATCGAAGCGACAAAAAAACAAAAAGCAAGCCACATAAACTAATCCAGCTATGAAAGCCAACATACTCTCGGGACTAGCTAGACCGCTGCATGCGAGAGACGCCTCCTGCTCCCGCTCGACCCGGACGGAGTCAAGTGAGCGCGCATAGAGGCAATTCAATTATATTTTTGCAATAATTTTCAATACACTTAAGTGCAGATACACGACGAGGGCTGCCCCGCCCCCACGCAACTTCGGCGGCAGTTTAGAAAACAAATAACAGTCAATACCAAACTCTGGCTACCTTTGCTCCCACCTTCCCCCCTCTCTCTCTCTATATATATATATATATAGCCAGCATGGCAGTCTAGTATATTTGCTTATGTGGCTGCTGCTGCTGCTGCATATATTCTTTATTTTATTGGCTCGCTCGTTTCTGTGTGTATGTTAATGGAAATTGAAACAGCGATTGCCTTTAGGTTTTGGTTTGAACTCTGCAAAAGGCATCTTGAATTATGAAAAAGTGTTGCGAAATTAACTTCAAAGTTTCTTTATTGACGACGGCTTATCAAAGTGGATTAAAATTTGTATAAGTTTACTTCACGAGTGTCAATAAAATATAAAAAGTTATAAAAATAAGAACTAAAACAAGATTTAAGTAGAGCAGCCTTTATGTAAATAAATCATAAGCCTGAGTTGAAGGTCTCGAGTCTTAAAGTATTTGTTAATGTTTGTGTCTCTTCTAGTAAAATTGTAGAAGATACAGTTCATATACATATATACTATATATAATTTACATACTATATCTTTTTTCTATGGATCGGATATATACTTCAAATCACAATTTTTAAATGCCAATATTGACGAAAATAACAGCGTTTTAGTTTTATAAAAAATACAATTTCTCGATTTCCCTCGCCCATGTTGGCGTATCGGAAAAAGACATAAATTTTATCTGACACGGCTAACCACGATTATATAGACGATTATATAGAGATGGACAGACAAAACCAATATACTCTGTTCACTTTGTGAACGAGTATAAAAATCGGGTATTCCCTCAATTGTATTTTGTTGCTGTTTAGATAAGTTTCTATAAGAAACTATCAAAATAAAAATTTAAAAAAGTTTTTTAGGGGATTCCTGATAGAACAAAAATGTTGTGTAAAAAATGGTATTAATTGTTTTGTTAAGCCACATTATTTTAAAATCGTGTAGAAGAAGACCGTGTAAAAAAAAGAGGTGGCTATATGTCTACTCTATGAATGTGCATGTGTCTTTGCATTTTTATTTCAAAATCATGTACAAGAAGACCGTGTAAAAATAGAGTAGGGTGTATGTCTATTGTATGAGTGTGCAAGTGTGTGTTTGCGTTATTAGCTCAAAATCGTGTATAAGAAGACCGTGCAAAAAAGAGTGTATGTGTATTGTATAATCGTGTATTGTAAGAAGATCGTGTAAAAAAAGAGTTGGCTTCATGTCCATTGTATGAGTGTGCATGTGTGTGTTTGTTTTCTTAATTTAAAATCATGTACAAGAAGACCGTGTAAAAAAAGAGTTGGGTGTGTCTGTGTATTGTATGAGTGTGCATATGCGTGTTTGCATTATTAGCTCAAAATCGTGTAAAAAAAGAGTTGGGTGTGTGTGTTTATTGTATGAGTGTGCGTGTGTCTTTGCATTCCTATTTCAAAATCATGTACAAGCAGACCGTGTAAAAAAAGAGTAGGGTGTATGTCTATTGTATGAATGTTCGTGTGTCTTTGCATGCTTATATAAAAATCGTGTATAGTAAAAAGACCGTGTAAAAAAAGAGTTGGGTGTATATCTATTATATTGTACGAGTGTGCGTGTGTCTGCTGTAAATTCAATGCAATTGCTTACAAATCACTCGAAAATTGCCATCGATGCTGATAAAACGTCGCGCATGTCGTGCATTAAGTGCAACTCCTCTGGAACTGCACAGACAGCAGCAGCGGCATCAGTTGGGAAGGACAATGACAAGGAGCTGCCCTCGCTGGCTTCGCTGATGTGTAGTGCAGAGCTAACCCACTTTGACATTGACATTCGATATTATCGCTGGCGAACGATCAGAAAAGAGTTTTCCTTTTTAAAGTACTTACAAATCGAGCGACTGGATTGGAATTCATAAGCGTGCGCGAGCTTATCTAAGCGCACTTTGTCACAGCTTATCAACATCTCTCAACTGCTCGGGGTTGGCTCTGGCTCTGGCTGTGGCTGTGGCTGTGGCTGTTGCTGTGCGAAGGGCGAGCTCTGAGATAAGTTGCCGCCCTCTGGACGAGTGAGCAGTGATTAAAGCCATTTACAGATTGAATGCGAGCTACGCCTCAGTGGACTCAGCACAGACTTCAATAACTTTAAATTGCTGAGCTGCAGTCCAACAGAAGTGGCAGCCCCTCGATATGAGACAACAGACAACAGACAGCAGACAGCGGAAAATCTTATGAAATGCAACCATTTGGAAAATCCAGCCAATACTTTTATTGTTATTGCTTCATGTAACAGCGCAACAAGACTCGAGCAGAGTAAAAGCGCTTGTCAGGGTCTTAACTGGCAGCCGTAGTACATATGCTGCCACTTTACAGGCACTTTTGTCAGCCATTTTTTTTATCAATTTGCTGTTTCGATTTTACACGCTCTTCAAAATTGAGGAATTTGTAGAGTGCAGCAAATATAGTATATATATCTTAATACGCTAAAGACAATAATAGCGCAATAAAAGTCAATCAGCATCTATTTCAATTAGCTGCGACGACTGACCTCACAGTCAGAGGCAGCAAGACAGAGCCAACATACACACACACATGCATATGTGTATATATAACAAGTAAGAACGCTCTAATCGGGTCTGCCCGACTAGAAGATCCCCTGCACCAAGTCCGAGGTGGTGCTTTAAACAATCTAGCTTACATATTTTATCTATACATATTACCCTGTGCGCGCACACACACACGCGCACACATATACATACACAAGCACGCACGCCGCTTACTGCGTAGATGATTTAGAGGCTGCGCTAGGGCATTACGAGAAATTGATTGTTAAATAACGTCGGTTCTCGATCTACTTTCTGAACGAAATTTTCAGGACATAATGCTGATATCCAAAGGTATATATATGCGAAATCCCAACTCCCTAGTATTTTAAATACGTTTTTTCCATTTTTGGGGCTAATGGGGGAAGGTATCCAACATTTTTAATAATTACTATCTGTATTTTCATCACAGATACCTACATAGTCAATTTGGTGCCTCCAGTTATTATGGTCTTTAAGTTATAGCTTAAAAACAAAGTCAAAATATCGATTGTTATCGATGATAAGGAAATAGGATGAGTTATCGAGAAAAAAAATAAACTTGTACTGCGTGCGGTATACTAAAATATATATTTCAAATTTCAAATCTCTAGCTCTTGCGGTTTACGAGATCACTGCGTTCAGACAGACAGACGGACGGAAGGACAGACGGATGGAAGGACGGACGGACGTACAAACATAGCTAGATCGACTGTTATATATGCTTCATGAGGTCTGCCACGCCTCCTTCTGCCTTACATACATTGTCACAAAACCATTATACCCTAAATTCCCATTTTCAATGGGCAGGGTATAAAAAGTCCTTTGCAAACATCATGTTGCTAATGCACTCAGCGTCTCGACAGCATTTGCAAATTTGTCTAAATAAACAGCGTTCGCTCAACCTGTGTGGAAAAAAAACTGATATCGATTTAAATTTTCAGGCGAATGTCAACAAATTCCGAAGAAGTGATTTTTTGTGTAATTTATTAAAGTTCAAATAAATTTAAGCAAGCAAAAAAAAAAGTATTTTTTTTTGTTATTCTCAAATTCGAAATTCTTGTACGAGAGAATTATAAAACAACAGCACTCAACAAGAGACACACACACATACACATGTACATATACATATACACAATCAGAGAATCGCTGATTGTTTATTTTGTGACATATGCGAAGCGTTGAGATGCAAATTATATGCAAATAGACATTTAAAATTTCAAACTGCGTATTTTTGATTGAGAGCTATAGTGTCTGTGTGTGTGTGTGTGTGTGTGTGTGTGTGAGGCTAATCAAGCAGAGCGACAGTTCTCGACAAATGCTCGACTTAAAAATTGCTTATTTAATGGGAAACTAGGCGTGCTCGCTGCTTGAAATGCCTGCGAGCAATGCAATCCAAATAGAGCCAATAGAACCCATTTAAATTTTAAGCGAAATGAATTGAAACGATTTGAAATCGAATGAGCACGCCAAACACCACGTCAATGAAATCCCCTTAAGCCTTTTTGCTATTTATTGTGCCGAGACCAGAAACGAAACAAAACGAACTTCACTAACAGCAATTTGGATAAAAATTTACGGAAGGCGAGAGCTGAGGGAATGAGCACAAATATTTTGTGTATTGCTAATCCAACAGTATTTCAATTAAATAGAATTGTGTAAGAATTTCATAATTAATATTTGATTACTAGCCACTGATTTAAATTTAAATGTCAGACTGCTTGAGAAACTTTAATTTTTTGTTGAAAATTTCATGATTCTTTAAGAATTTGCTATTTATTCTTAATATCAACATGATTTTTCTCAAACATGACACAGTTTTAAGGAAATTCTATTTATAGTATTAAAAATTAACATTTTCAGCATTCTTTCCAGCTTCACGAATAATACATATCAATATCCTTTAACTAAGGCCTGGGCCTTGAGCATTACACTTCTATACAAATCCATCTAGCAGCAGCTGAAAGTCTTATAAGGTAATTATTATCAAAGTTCCTAAAAAGTCAACTGTTTTTTCCTTAGACTATAACACTTAATTTTCTCAAAATTTTGATATAATCAAAGAAGAACAGTGTTAAGATTCGAAATATACAAGAAAAATCTCTTCAACATTATAAAACTTCCTTATTCTAAATAAATCATCATAAATAACTCAAATAATGCAATATTTATAAATAAAACCTTTCTTTACATAACATGCTCAACGCCCATACATTTCCATATTTAAGTAAATCACAACGAAAAACTCACCACTTTACACTTTTCCATTTTGTTCCTATCTTCATCATGATGTAAAAAACCAATTTGCAGACCGAGACACAGCTGGCAGCAAATGCAAACCAAAGAGATGCGGTGCACAAAGCCCCGTGAATATCAGTCATTAGTATGATAATTATCTCAGCTCTGGGGCATTAGTGATTGTGGAACGAAATGATAATAAGCTTCTAAAAAAGTGAAACACTCAAAATGCCCCAGGCTATAGGAATTGTTAGTAAGTTTCATCCATTGCATTGGTTTTGTTTTTCGTGAATGTTTTTTCCGACACATCGATGGTTCAATTAAGGCTGTTGAAACGTAGCTAATGATATGTTGGCAACTGTTATGATTCTGTTGTTGGAACGCCTTTAGAAAGACTTAAAATAAAGTTTACTTAAAAATACTTATATGTATGTTTATATATGGAAATATACTTGGGTACTAATGAGAAATTAATTTTTCCTCAAACATATGCTACTGTTCATCAGAATCAACAGCCTAGTCGATTTAGCCCATCATCCGTCTGTCCGCCTTTTGGTTCATCTGTCTATTTGTCCGTCTTTCTGTCTGTCCATCTGTCTCTCTCCGCGTTCGTATGTCTCTTCGTCCGTCTATCCGGTCTTCATACTGTTTGTCCGTGCGTCCGTCTATCGATCCTTCCGAGTCCATCCGTCCGTTCAACTGATCGTCTGTCCTTCGTCTTTTTGTCAATCTACAATCTATCTGCCTGTCTGTCCTTCCGTCTGTTTACCTGCTCGCCAGTCAGTCTGTAGCCTAATCTGTCTGTCTCTCCGTCCGTCAGCATGTCCATCCATCTTTCCGAACGTGTGTCCGTCCTTCCGAACGTATGTTCGTCCGTCGGTCTTTCCGGTCCGTCCATTCGTCTGTCCGTCAATCTACCGTCTTTATATTTGTCTGTCCGTCCGTCTGCTGGTCTACTCGTCTGTCCATCCGTCCGAATGTCCGTCCGTCCGAACTTATGTTTGTCTAGTCCGTTCGTCAGTCTACAATCTATCTGCCTGTCTGCCCGTCTATCTGTTTGCCTGCTCGCCTGTCAGTCTGTAGCCTAATCTGTCTAGCTGTCTTTCCGTCCGTCTGCATGTCCATACGTCCATCCGAACCTATGTTCGTCCGTCCGAACGTATGTCTGTCCGTCTGATCGTATTTCCGTCCGTTCGAGCATATGTCCGTCCATTCGTCTATCCGTCAATCTCTATATATTTGTCTGTCCATCCGTCTGCTTGCCTACTCGGCCATCCGTCTGTCCATCCGTCCGAATGTATATCCGTCCGTCCGAACGTATGTTTGTCCGTCGGAACGTATCTCCGTCCGTACTAACATATGTCCGCCCGTCGGTCCTTCCGTAAGTCCGTCTATTCGTCTGTCCGTCAAACTACCGTCTAAATATTTGTTTGTCCGTCCGTCTAATTGCCTGTTTATCCGTCCGTCCGAACATATATGTCCGTCCGTCCATCCGTTTGTCGGTCAGGCTGTCCTCTTATCAGCCTGTCTGGCTCTCCATCCGTCGGTCCGCCTCAAGATCCACGTTCTGTTCCATCTATCTATCTATTCGTCCGTCCGCCCCTCCGTTTGTCGGTCAGTCTGTCCCCTAATCCGCCTGTCTGGCTATCCGTCCGTCTCATGATCCACATTCCTGTTCCATCTATCTATCTACCCTTTCGTCCTTTTGTCTGCTTGAACGGATTGATCTCGAAACCTCTAAAACAGCTAGTCCCTTAAAATGTTACACATAGGTCGTCCCTCTAAAGCACGCAGGCTCCCTAGTAGAGTCCATTTACTTGTTATTTTGTGGATATTGCGAACATAAACAACCGACCATAGACATCAACATGGAAATGCAATTAACGCGTTAATGTCAAGTTGGGAAACGACCGCCGATGCTTGTTTGCCATTTTCATTTTCATTTTCATTTTACGGGCGCATGCAATGCATTTGATGGTCAACATTGAGCCCTTTGCTGACATTTTTGCCCTAAATGCCCATTGTGGATTTAAAGAGAATATGCCGCTGACGCCTGTTTGTCGGCGGGATCAAACCGCGCAAAGGCGACACAAATAACAAGTTGGCATTTTCTGTAACTGCCGCACAAATGCAAATATATGGTTACGTACTTATTTAATTAACAAGTCGTTAACGGGAACAAAGGGAAAGCGGGTTGGCGGGTGGGCTGGATGTTGGCGGCGGCTTTTGGTCACTTTGTTTGCTAATTGCATTGCAACCTGTGGCGCAAAAATATCAAAATCAACTATTTCTACGATTTCCCACAAACGCATCTCTAATTATAAACACTTTTCTACCACCCGGCGCGTGTTGCATAGTAAATTGGTTGGCTTTGTTTTAGCGCGGCTGCTGCTGCTGCTGCTAACTGCCACGGGGTGTGGGTGTGCATAACGGAATTATGTTGCAACAGCATAGATGCGGTTTGGCGCATAACTTGCCACAACCTCTCCCTCTCCCTCTCCCCCTCTCTCTCTCTATTGCTGACATTCCAGCGTTGCTGGGGAAACTCTGATTTTCTAATTAGACAGCGTTCGCAGACCATTTGGTGGCCACGAACGCACGTTGAGCCAATTTACGCAGGTGAGTATTACCTCAGCTGTTTACCTGCATGTAAATTACCTGCACAAGAATTTACATAGAAAAATGTTGTATTCGCTATGACGAATGCTGACGACAAGTAGCTTTATGACTAGACTTCATCTGCCCGCATATTACCTTCGCTTATACAAATAAACCTCAGCCTATCCAGGTATCAACTTCCTCTCTCTCTCTCTCTCTTTCTTTTTTTCGCCAGCCACAAACTACGCATAATAAATTCGGGTAGCTCAGTGAGGTGTATCCCTACAGAGATCTACACGAAAATTGCAATGCGAAAAATGAAGGTGCGAAATACAGAGCCAAGTAGATATGTTTATATATGTATATATATGTATCTCTTACACACACAGGCATAAGGATAAATGAAGGTGCAAAAGGAAGGAGCGTGAGCCCAGGTAATCTCAAGCGATTGGTGGGCGAAAAGGAAAAACAAAAATTGCGTTGAGTTGTAAATGCCACGCAGGGATTTACGTTTTCATTACGTTTGTTAAAAAGAAGACAAGCTGCCCACCTGTCTGCCCACCTGTCTGTGTGTGCACATATATATGTTTGTATAGGTAAATTGCTGCCTGTTGTGTTTTTCGTGTGTAATTTATGCGCTTATTGTCTGCTGGCAGGCCTGCTTCGGTTGTCCTTCCTTCATTCATAAACGTCCGTGATCCTTTGTGACACTTTAACTACGAAACAGCCTTTTGAGCAGCTGCAGCCATCGGCTACCCGTTCAAAGAAATTAAATTTAATCGCTCTACAACTTTTGGCTCCTCCACAGTAGAGAGTACCACTCCCACTCCCACACCCGCCCTCAACTCTCATTCCACTCATAAGCACGTGGCGTCCTTCTCTCGAGAGGGTAATAAAAAGTCCCAAGTTTTTCGCTGTTGCCGCTTGTTAATGTGGCACTTGTGCTGTAGTCGTAGCCATAGCTGTTAGCTGTTAGCTGTTGCCCTTACTGGCTAAGTGGGAACTTCATCATCGCGGACAGCGCGCTTCAAGTTGCAATCTCGAGCTACCATAATTGTATTCAACAAGCTGTTGTCGCTTCAGATTCTTTCTCTGCTCACCTGACTAGTGTATCCATGCAAATATTTTGTATTTTTTCATTTCGAGACCCGTAAACATAAGCTACTTTACCCGCAGCGTTTTTTATACCCTGAACCCATTGAAAATGGGAATTCAGGGTATAATGGTTTTGTGACAATGTATGTAACAGGCAGAAGGAGGCGTGGCAGACCCCATAAAGTATATATATTCTTGATCAGGACGACGAGCTGAGTCGATCTAGCCATGTCCGTCTGTCCGTCTGTCCGTCCGTCCGTCTGTCCGTCTGTCCGTCTGTCCGTCTGTCCGTCTGTCCGTCCGTATGAACGCAGTGATCTCGTAAACCACAAAAGCTAGAGATTTGAGATTTTAGATATATATTCTTGTATACCATACGCAGTACAAGTTTATTTTTTTTTTCGATAACTCATCCTATTTCCTTATTATCGATAACAATCGATATTTTGACTTTGTTTTTAAGCTATAACTTTTAGACCATAATACCTAGAGACGCCAAATTGACTATGTAGGTTGCTGTGATGTAAATACAGATAATAAACTTATTAAATTTTGGATACCTCTCCCCATTAGCCCCATAAGTGGAAAAAACGTATTTCAAATACTAGGGAGTTGGGATTTCGTATATATACACCTCTAGATGTCAATATTATGTCCTGAAAATTTCATTAAGAAAGTAGATCTAGAACCGAAGTTATTTAACAATGAATTTCTCATAATGCTGCATAGAATGCAGCCCAAGCGTAGCCGCTAAATCATCTACGCAGTAAGCGGCGCGCGTGCTTGTGTATGTATATGTGTGCGTGTGTGGGTGCACGCAGAGGGTAATATGTACCGGTAAAAGATATAAGCTAGATTGTTTAAAACACTGCCTCGGACTTGGTTCAGGGGATCTCGTAGTCGGGCAGACCCGACTAGAGCTTTCTTACTTGTTTTTTTATGAAAATTACAAAATTTATTAGCTGACTTTATTTTTTTCCTTTTGCCGCTAGGTGCTTCACATATTTATTTAATATGCTTGAGATTTAATTTGATATCTGATGATTTACAGCTCTGACATTATAATTATGAGCATAGATTTTCACACAAATGAAAATCTCAAGTAGAGATGGGATCGGGACTGTCGCATCCCGTCCCGAAATAAATTTTTAATTTTCCCGCCGATTGTACTAACAAATTTTTTAATCTTTCCCGCGGGTCCCTAAATTTCCCGAATTTTTTTTTCAACATTTAGAACTCTTATGATAGATACACTTTTTAGACTCTGTTCCCAAAGGGAAAAAGAGTCTATTGGATTTGTGCAATGTCCGTCTTGCTGTCTGTCCGTCTGTCCGTCTGTCCGACTGTCCGTCTGTCCGTCTGTCCGTCTGTCTGTATGAACGCGCAGCATTTGGACACTATAGAAGCTAGAGACTTGTAATTTGGAATATATACTCGTGTGTACCCGCGTCAGATCAAGTTTGAGTATTTTTCCGATACGCCCACAGGGGGCGTGGCAAATCGTTAAATGCTATATCTATTAAATGCTATTAGATTATATATCTACGCCCATTGTGGGCGTGGCAAATCGGATAAAACTATATCTTCTACAGTTTTGAAGCTAGAGCATCCAAATTTGGCATGTGGGTTACTGTTGACCTTCCCTTAAGTTAGATCAAAAAGTTATATACCCACGCCCCCTGGGGGCGTACCAAATCGGGAATATATATATAGCGATTTGAATAAATCTTATAATATTTTGAGCGTATTAAGAGCTAGAGACTTGAAATTTGGAATACATGTGCAAGTAGATCACTCGGAATCAAATATATATATTATAGATATTTACGCCCATTAAGGGCGTGGCAAATCGGATAAAACTGTATCTCTTACAGTTTTGGAGCTAGAGCGTCCAAATTTTGCATGTGGGATACTGTTGACCTCCTCTTAAGATCAAAAGTTATGTATCCACGTCTTCTGGGGGCGTGGCAAATCGGGAATTACTATATCTTTTACTAAAACCGTGATAATTTCGGCAATATTTCCGTCAAAGAGTTGGGACTTGGAATATATATACTAGTATCCTACCTCTACCCAAAAATATATGTTATATATAGCTACGCCCATTTGGGGCTTGGCAAATAGGGTAAAACTGTATCTCCTACAGTCTTAGACGTAGAGCATAAAAATTTGACATGTGGGTTACTGTTCATGAAATTAAAATTTACGAAAAAAAAAATAATTTATTGAGCCTACACACCTTTAACAGGAACAGAGTCTGACGCAGTCGGTGGCGCCCGACTGCAACGTTCTTACTTGTTTTTAGTTAAAAATAATATTTTGTCAAAATTTTCTTCTCTAATTATGTGTTCTCCTTTCTTCCAAAAATCTGCTAGAAGTAGAATATACCCTCTCATTTGTAACAATGACAATTCATTGCATTGTTGTCAAAATAATAAAATATTTAAACTTCTCTTAAATTTAACAGGATTTATATTAGAATTAATTTCCTCGTCAATTTCATTCTTCTGTTCTTTGATAAATACAAGTAATTTTATCTATTAATAATTTTCTTAACGGGACCCGCGGGAATTTAGGGATCAAGCACTTATCCCGACCGTCCCGGACTTTTTTAGAATCTTTCCCATTCCGCCCGATCCTGAAAATTTTTTCAGGACCCGCGGGATTCCCTAAAATCCCGATCCCGACGCCCATCTCTACTCTGAAGCGAAGTTCAAAGCCAACAAGAAACAACAACATCATGCCATTAAACTCATCTCTTTGTCTGCTGTCAGCATCATCAGCATAATTATGCTGTTCATTGACTAGTTCTAACATAAAATCAATTTATTAATTTGGCCTGGAAATGTAATGATTATTACATGGCTACATAGGCGCCATTTCCGAGGCATTACTCACTGCGGCTACACAATTTCGCATGCAACATGTTGGCATGTCATGTCTGGGTCTTCCCAACAACAAGCAGACAACGACGACATGTTAACTCTGTGTGTGTGTGAGTGTGTGTGTGTGTGTGTCCGTGTACTTAGGTTGGCTTGTTGAACAGCTGATGAGATATTAAGATTATGTTAATGAGTTAATTAGCAGACAAGAAGCAAATAGTAGACAACTCAAACCCCTCAACTGAACTCAACTGGCATATTATTTGACTAAACTTTAAAGCAGTTTAATTTTAAGGAATTTCATATATTTTCCCTGTTCTATAATAACTCATCGTTCGATATTAAAGAACTGTTTGATAAACTTTGTTTCGAGCTCGCAATAATTTCAACTTGATCGATTGTGTATTTGTCAAACTGATTTGTAGAGTGTTTCGATTTGATGGCGCGGAAATCTGTGCACACACACACACACACACACACAGAGAGAGAGACAGATACAGGTAACCAAAAACACACACAAATGGACCCGCATCGGGTAATGATATGCAAATAGCATGCGCTTTTCACTGGCACAGCTCTCCCTCTCTCTCTCACTCTCTCTCACACACTCTTGCTACCTCTCTGCGTGTGTGTTTTTGCAGTCACCAAAATCCCCAGAAAACCCCATTTCAATCTCAGCTGAGTCGCACTGAGCTGCCGCAGTCAGTCGATGAAACCAGATACAGACAGACTTTTCGTTCAGACTCGTCACAGAAGTACAGTGCGTACTCCCAATACGATAATGTGCGATGTAATACTGCAGATAACCAAAAGTCATTATTGTGAAGAGCCCCCTCTCTACTCGCTTCTCATACAGCATCGATTGATTTAAAGGCTATGCCATTTGTTCTGCTTGCCAATTGTCGCTTATTAAAGCCAGTTGCTTTGCTCTAAATAGTTGTTATACCCTGAACCCATTGAAAATGGGAAATCAGGGTATAATGGTTTTGTGACAATATATGTAACAGGCAGAAGGAGGCGTGGCAGACCCCATAAAGTGTATATATTATTGATCAGGGCGACGAGCTGAGTCGATTTAGCCTTGTCCGTCCGTCTGCCTGTCCGTCCGTCTGTCGGTTCTGTTTTGCACGTCGGTCCATGTATACAGTGCGCATATCGAAATTGTTTTAGATATTCGATAAATTTTCCCATTTCAATGATATCGATTTAAAACGTTATCGAGATTCTGTTTTTTGAAAATGTCTTTTACATCTTTTTAGCTACAGTTACCAAATTTTGCATAAAGTTTTCCGTAAGTAAAATACATTTTATATTTTATTAAATTTTGGATACGGGCTTCACCATTTATAAAATCAATTTACTACAAAAAAAAAAATTATCAAAGCCACAGTTCAATTTTCTAAATTTTTTAGGTAAAACCGTATTTTCAATAAAATAAAGGCATTCATTTCCGAAAATTTAATCAAAATCCGTTTAGTAACACAGAAGTTATTAAAGAATACATTTTGTCAATTGGCAAAAGCGCCTAGCATTTTCTCTATACGTGTGAACACATACATTCAATTGGCACGCGTGCTTCTGTGTGCATGTGTATATATGTGCGTGTGTATGTGAGAGCAGAGGGTAATATGTATAGATAAAAGATGTAAGCTTGGTTGTTTAAAACATCAACTCGGACTTGGTTCAGGGGATCTCGTAGTCGGGCAAACCCGACTAGAGCATTCTTTCTTGTTTTCTTCAGTTTTCAATATTTCACACACATTTTTACAGTTATTTCTAGAGATTTGTTTGCAGCTGGCACGTTGAGGTCAATTTTAAATTATACACTTCCGCTTGCCTGCTCGAGTTTTCGCTCGATTGACGCTGGCGCTGCCTTTGCTGCCTTTGCTGCTGCTGCTGCTCCAAGTTGTTTTCCTGTGTAAATATTGAAATCGATTCAGTTTTCGCCAAAGCAAGGCCAGGTGGTGCTGCTGGCTGCAGCCCGTCTGGCGGGATGTACTGCCTCGGCAGTTGGACAGGGCTTCGTGGTTTCGTCTTCATGTTTGTTGTTGTTGTTGTCGTCTTTGCCTTTGCTGTGGCTGCGGCTGTGGCGCTTCCTCTTTGGCTCTGCTCTGCTGTTTATGCAAGTGGATTACGGTGTTTGGGCTCTGATTATAAATCATCTTTATAATCCGTAAATCGTGTTTGGTTAACATAATGGAATAAATTTATTTTATTTATTACAGCTGTAAGTTTTAATAAGATTTCAACACTGCTTTCTTTATATATATGTATGTATAGCTAAAGCTGACTATTTAACTTGAGGCTGGTCCTTTAAAGGCTGTCTGACTGCATCCATTGCTCTCTGACATTGCTCTGGCAATTATTGTAAATTGCTCAGTGTCATTTACACACTTTGCACGCATTTTCGCTGCTTCGCTTTCCCATTTTGGGCTCCCTCGGTGGCAGCGTCTTGAACATGGCCGTTATCTGCTGCATTGTTCTTCTGCTTCTTCTGGCCACTTCAAGTGCCCCCCTCCCCCCCCCCCTCTGTACACACTTTGGCCGTTTACCAACCTGCCCGCAAAATGACAGTGCCACTGCCTCACTGCAGCTCATTAAACGCATGCACAGCAAATTGCAAATATATATATATATATATATATATGTAAGGAGTAGGAGTGGGCGTGGCAGACAAGGCCATAACTGCGGGGCAAAGCTGTTCACGCCACTTGCCATTGCCTCTGCTGAGCATAGTTTTTGAAGCAAGTGAAATACTTTAAGAATAAGCTGCCCAACACTCGAGGCAACATTGTGTTAAGTCTGCGGCATGTCATCTGCTGGCACTTTAAGAGTGGCCCTTTGACCTGCAATCGCAACTTTATGTCAGTAGTGGGGCATTATCTATATAAACTCGGCTTAAAGAGAACAAAAATCATCAGAACTAAGCTCGGTTAAGAGAGTTTAGCTAACATTAAATGTAAGTTTATAGTAAGCTAGAGAGGTTTCTTAGTATCCAATCTAAAGGTAAATGGAAGGAAAGATGATATCTGAATGAAAATATCAGTACTAGCGACTATATATATAACATCTGCTCTAAACTATTAAACTTGTAAAAACAGAGTTTCTAGAAAATGTTAAAAGGACTTAAATTTATCCTACTATCTAAAGGGAAATATGGAAAGATACAGGACTTTTTTCCTATAGAGTCTAAGGCGGAATTTAGAAGATGTCTTGTCTCCTAAAAAATCTGATTAAAAATATAAGAAGCTTGATAAATTGTCTTGTATAGAATCTCAGGGAAAATATCAATACTAGCGACTATATATATAACATCTGCTCTAAACTATTAAACTTGCAAAATCAGAGATTCTAGAAACTGTTAAGTTAAAGCTAACCTTGTCTCCTATCCTCCTACCTAAAGGAAAATATGGGAAAATAATGGACTTGCTTCCTATAGAATCTATAAAGGAATATAGAAAACTAGATGTCTTGTCTCCTAGAGAATCTCATGAAAAATATAAGAAAGTTGACAAATTGTCTCGTATAGAATATTAGGGAAAATATCAATTCTGGCGACTATATATATTAGTATATTATAGTATATATTATAGTATATTATATATATATTACTATATATATTATATTACTATATAGATTAGCTGCTATAACTTTAAGAAAGTGGAGATTTTAGAAAATGTAAATTTATGGTAAGCTAGAGGCCTTGTCTCCTATAGAGTAAAAATGAAAATATAGCAAGATAAAGGTCTTACTTCCTATACTACTATAGAATTTAAAGGGGATTATATGTAAGAAACTAGATATCTTGTCTTCTGTAGAATCTGAAGGAAAATAGAACCTCAAGGGAAATATCACTTTTATAAAATTGTAATTGATAGTAAGCTAGACGTCTTATCGACTCTAAAAACTCAGGATAATTATAGGAAACTACAGGACTTGCCATATATTGATTTTCAAGGAGAAATATCAATTCAGTTCTCCATATAATATAAAAGCTCCTCTAATGTGAAAAACACAAAGTTAGTTTCCTATAAACCATAACGGAAAATATAGGAAGTTTGATGTCTTGCCTCCTATAAAATCTTAAGGAGGTACATCAATTCACGACACTGTATATATAATAGCTACATAATATTAATCTATTAACTTTAAGCTTCTAAAATCTGAGATTATTTAAAATGTAAATTAAAAGTTAGCTAGAGGTATTATCTCCTCTAGAATCTCATTAGAATGCTACAGGACTTGCATCCTATCAAGGAGAAATATCAATTTTCCCCAACATAAATTTAAGCATTTGTTTCCTAAGAAACATATAAGAAGTTTGAGGTATTTGCCTCCTTTAATATCTCAAGGAGAAATATCAATTTTGCCCAACATAAATATAAAAGCTCCTTCAAGCTAAAAATATAAAGTTAAATCATTTGTTTCCTAAGAGACATATAGGAAGTTTGAGGTCTTTGCCTCCTCTCCAGGAGAAATATCAATTTTCCCAATATGAATATAAAAGCTGCTCTAAAATATTAATCTTCTGAAATCAGAGTTTTAATTTCAGACAGAAATGCGTTTCATTATTTGATATTTATTTGGCTTTGAGTCTAGCTAATTTGCCAACGGACAATTAGGAATATGCACTCACATATGGTTATCAGCCAACAAGTTCAAAGGAACTGCAGAGCGTCGAGCTGGCAGGGACGAGACCACTTAAAGGCAAACAGTGCCGCAAAATGCTGACGATGATTATTTCGAAAAGGCCAAAAAAAGCTTATGTAAAAAAAATATTTGAGCTAACTTTGGAAGGGTGCTCTGTCGGTGCTCCATACGCCCCGTTAGCCGGGGCAATTTATGGCTGTGTATTTGTCTGGATAGCATTTGGATTTTGAGCGCAATTTACCAGCAAATTAAAGCGCACTTTCACACACTGAAGCACACACATGGACGTTGCTCTTAATATACCCTCTGAAAATGTATCGAAATAGGGTCTAACCATGCAGTAACTTCATTTAAATAATACCAAAGTAGGAGAATCCTCTTTTATTAAAACAAAATTGTCTGAAAGGATAGCTGCATATTTTGAGCTGATTAATCTAATTACAGGGTAACTAGGGATTGAGCACTTTTTAGGCCAGTTCCCATTTTGTGTTGCTTGCTATGAAATTGAAAAAGTTTTTGCCTTCCCGCTAAAAGTTATTTTGCGTATGTGTGTGTGTGTTTCTATGCAATTTATTGAGAGACCCCGCTCGCATTGACGCATATTGAAGAGAACCCGCTGTGGCTCACATTCGTGCACTGATTTATACGCTGCTTAGCTGCAGCAACGCTTTCGAATAAATATGATCCACACGAAGGCCGCCGAGGGGTAAATATTTACACTTTGTGTGTGCAAAACTAATTAAAAACTATTTAATATCCGTAAATATGTCCCAAACATAAAAATATAGTCTACTGTCCACAAAAAAAACTTTGTCCTCTAACAAAATATTGTCCCTAACTTCATACCCGCTGGGCGCTCGACGGGGCACATCATCAAGAGCGCTGTGAAACCACTCAGTGTTTGTCGTCTCATTGTTACCCGAATGTCGCTCGAGTTGGTCCAGTGTCGCCTTTGCTTCCTCATTAGAATCACGAACATTTGCTGCTATTTTTGACTCATTTTTCATCGGAAATGCTTTGTTTTTGTGTTTTTTGTGCTGTCAACTTTTGAAAGTTGAACTTTCTGTTGTTGGGCAGTTAAAGCAACAGTTCCACAATTGCAGAGAGGCGAGTTTTTAATATAGTTTTGCATAAGCAACAAAAATCTTAATATGAAACACACTTGCACTTCGCACCCAGCTGAGTTGCTTATGTGAGCATCATTGATTGCCATAAAGCAAACCACAGCAAAGTGCAAACTGCTGTGAAACCGAGAAAATACATACGAAATTGAACAGACAGTATTCGAAGATAGTTTTGTGGGTCGAGCAGGGTGCAAAACTTTTGTAACCTTAACATGGTAACAACCCAAAAACGATATGTAATTGTAAAATGTTTTTCCAACTGTCAGCTCACTCGGCAAGTTTATTTTTCTTTTAAAGTGGTGCGCACTGGTCCTCAGACTTTCACTGCACCACTTGAGAACGTAAAAAAGTGTTCGCACTGAATGTCTGTAATAGAAACGGATATAACTAGAATTGACAAGGCTGTTATGCTGAACATTATGACGATCTGTAAGAGAATTTTTATTGAACCCATTGAAAATGGATTGACAGGGTGTAATGTTTTTTGTTTAAATGTATAAAGCTGACAGAAGGAGTTGTGAATGACTAAGATTACCTATTCGTTCGTCCGTCCGTCCCATAAACCGTCCTTCCGATAAGCTATCCGTCCGATAAATAGTCCGTCCAATAAACCATCCGTCCAATATATCAAACGTTCATTCGTGCATCTGTACATACATACGTCTGTTCATCCGTCTATCCATCCGTCCCCCCGTCCGACTTTCTATTCGTCCCTCCTTCCGTCCTTCCATCCGTTCGTCCCTCCATTCCTCTGTCCGTCCCTGTACTCCTACGTCCTTCCATCCTTCCCTCCGTCAGTCCTTCCATCTGTCGCTCCGTCCGTCCGTCCCTCCCTCTGTCCGTCCTTCTACCCCTCCTTCCGTCTATCTATCTGTCCGTGCCTCCAGCTCTTTGTCCATCCTTCTACCCATTCGTCCGCCATCCATCCGTCTGTCCATCCGTTTGTCCATTCGTCCGTCCGTCCTTTCATCCATGAGCTTTTCAATCCGTCCGACCATTCGTCTGTCTGCCTGTCCGTTCGTCAGTCTGTCTTTTCTTCAATAAAAGCTAGAGCCTTGTAATATTCCAAGTAAGTCTCCTGAGAGCAAGTGCAGACCAAAAAATAGTTCCATATTATCCATTAACAACAACATCGAACTTCAGTTAATTGAACTTCAAAGCTTAAGTCACTTAATTTTGTATACATATCATCCAGAAGTATAGCCACAAGTCGAGTACTCCACACTTTTAACACTTCTTCTTGTCTACCCAGCCTCAGGAAACCCAATTTTAATAAAACTGTTATCGTCTGTTTGTGAGTCCCGTAATCTCTGCATACTTACAGAGAGTATAAAACATTATGTACTTAATTTTACTATCCTGTTTCACATACTCGCACTACTTTATGAAGGCAAAAATTATAGAGTCCATCAAGTATATGTAACTAGTTTAATTTGCAGAAACAAACCGACCCGCATTGAACTACCCAACTGGGCCAAATTGAGTATTTGTTTAATTAGCGCGAAACCTTATCGGCAAATCAGCAAACCTAACATTTGCGATTAAATGGAAACACATGCGGATGGAATTGATATATGTAAATTTTAATAAAATAACAGCAATAGGAAATCTGCGTCCAGAAGTAAGTATCTCATTAATCCAATTAAGCTAAATTAATTAAAATGCAAATCGACTAATGAGCACGATGCAACGCACACGATTAAGAAGGTCGCTAAAAGGGACGGGGACCGCAGTCTGCGTAGGTGAAGTGCATTAAAATATAGTTTTAATGGCATGCCGGGGACAAATTATACGGCCATATAGCACGCATACGCCGTGTTGTACATTGATGAGGCCCTTCGATAAGACGCTGCCAACTGACGCCACAAAAGCCGAGTTAGGCATTCAAATTCAGTGGAGCTCACATGAGCGTAACATGAGTGAAGTAGAGCATGTGGAAATGACCGCCGCCAGTTGTTAACAAGCTTAAGTGCCATAATTTATATATTATAATTGAGACAGCTGCGGCCTAAGCGTATTAAAATTCCAATCAATTTATGGATTGTTAAGCAATCTCTAAATAAACCAACTCAAACACATGGGCTTATCTTGATTATAATATATCAATAGATATTTGCCTCGAAAGACTTCTAGGACAGACTTCCTCGGAAGACTTCCTCACAGAGTTAGTCTAGATTTTAACAAAATGAAATGTATATTAAATATCAATACCAAAATCGTTTACCATTTGTCTTGGCCTTCTCTCCGATGGATAGTTAAGCATGAGTTTCCACTCCACATGAGTCTTTCATGATTATAATATATCAATAGCTATTTGTCTTGGTTTCCTGGGAAGACTTCCTCAAAAGGCTTCCTCAAAAGAATTCCTCTACAGACTTCCTCGGAAGAATTTCTCGACAGACTTCCTGGACAGACTTCCCCGGAAGAACTCCGTCACAGACTTCCTCGACAGAGTTCCTCGAAAGAATTCCTCGACAGACTTTATTGACATACTTCCTCGGAAGACTTCCTCAAAGAGTTAGTCCAGAGCTTATCAATTTGCAATGTTTATTAAATATTAAAAAAATCGTTTACTATTTGTCTTGACTTCCTCTCCTATGGATAGTTAAGCAGGAGTTTTCACTCCACATGAGTCTTCCTTGATTATAACATATGAATAGTTATTTGTCTTTGTCTCGGAAAACTTCCTCAAAGAGTTAGTCCAGAGCTTATCAATGCAATGTTTGTTTATTATTAAAAACAAAATCGATTACTATTTTTCTATGTCGTCCTCGAAAGACTTTCTTGAAAGATTTCCTCTGATGAATTCCTCGACATACTTCCTTGACAGACTTCCTCGAAAGACTTCCTCGAAAGAATTCCTCAACAGACTTCCTGAACAGGACACTTCTTCGAAAGACTTCCTCATAGAGTTAATCCAGAGCTTATCAACTTGCAATATTTATTAAATATAAAAACCAAAATCGTTTATTATTTGTCTTGACCTCCTCTCCTATGGATAGTAAGCATGAGTTTTCACTCCACATGATTTTTCCTTGATTATAACATATCAATAGCTATTTGTCTTGGTTTCCTCGGCAGACTTTCTAGGAAGACTTCCTCGGAAGAATTCCTCGACAGACTTCCTCGGAAGAATTCCTCAACGGACTTTCTCGACAGACTTCCTCGACAGACTATCTCAAAGAGTTAATCCACAGCTTATCAATTTGCAATGTTTATTAAATATCAATACCAAAATCGTTTACTATTTGTCTTGTTTGCTTCGAAAAGAGTTTTAGTAGAGTTTATCAATTTGACATCAACTTCAACTCACTTAAACATAAACATGTTCCACTTGATTATTGCAGTTTGTTTTATGTTTTCTCCCTCACGTACATATGACCAGTTTGACCTACTGCCTGTCTGTCTGTCTGTCTGTCAAGGAACTGGGTTAGTCCGGCACATAGTCGACTTGACAGGCCTCAACCACAGACGCCATACTTTGAGTTCAACAACTTTGGACAAGTTGTCTGATTTTAATTTAAATACGTGTGGGCGTATTTACATGTCTGCACCTATTCAAAACAAACTGAGGTCCTTTTCGTTGGGTCAGAAGGGTCTCTTTGAATATTACTTGCGTGTGTTTGTGTGTGTGTACCTTTGCAAATTATAAGCGTTTTGTTGATGTCATATGATTAAATACCAATTGAGGCGCTTCGCACACAAACAATAAATGTGGGAAATTGATTTGTTTGCTTTGATGTTGCTCTTCACACATTTACCTGAAATAGCTCTTTCAAACATATAATTAATTAGTTTTTAGTTTTTTTTTGCTAAATTTTATTATATCAAATTTAATTACAGCTAAAATCTTTACCTTTTGTCTTAACTTTCGGCGGTTGTCTTTATGCTTTCGTGGTTACCTTTGGAAAGAAAATTGATTATTTTATGTGAGTATACAAAACTCGTTTGAAAGCCGTGGAAATAATTTAATAACATTTGTTTACTCGTTCACGAAGTGAAAAGAGTATATTGGTTTTGTGAAATGTCCTCCTGTCTGTCGGTATGAGCGAGCAGCATTTGGACACCTTTGAAGCTAGTCTTAAAATTTGGAATATATACTCTGTTTTACTGTTTTCCGATACGCCCACTGGGGGCGTGGCAAATCGGGAAATACTATATCTATTAAAACTAAAACACTGTTATTTTGGTATAAGAACCGGAATTTGGAATATATACTTGTGTAAGCCATGCTGTCAAAAATATATGGTAGATATATCTACGCCCATTTGGGGCGTGCTAAAACTGTATATTCTACAGAAGATAAAGCATCCAAATTTGGCAAGAAGCTCACTGTTCACGTCTTCCAAAAACTGAGCAAGTTTTTGTAGGCACGCCTACTGGGGGCGTGGCAAATCCTGAATAACTTGATTTTTTCAGACGAAAACGCTATTAATAGAGATTTTCTAAGAATAAGAACTTTGAATATATATTCATGTATCCCACCCCTAGACAAAAATATATAGTATAGCTAGCAACGCCCATTGGAGGAGTGGCAAATCCAGTAAAACAGTATTTCTACATATAAAGTTACTGTCAGGGTCTTCCTTAGATTGACCAAAAATCATTGACATAAGCGTGGCAAATTTAAAAAAAAAACTATAACTTCCACAGCATTAATGCTAAGGTAAACAAATTTTGCAGTTAGAATACTATTTATCCCCTGTAATAATAATATTTAATTAAATAGCTAATAATAATTAATGAAATATATTAAATAGTTACTAATATTTAATGTTATAAGTTATTATTATATTTATATAATATTAAATAGCTAATAATATTTAATGAAATATATTAAATAGTTATTAATATTTAATGAAATATAGTAAATAATATTTCTGCTAATATTTCATTAAATTAAGCTGAATTTTCACCGTGAACGAGTATTAACGTAGTCGGTATCGCCCGACAAAAACGTTCTCACTTCTTTTCTTTCAGTTAAGGCGGTTTTAAAGCCTAGTTTAACGGACTTAGTTGCTAAAGTGTTGTTAGGCAAATCTTGGCTAATCATCAGAGGCATTTAGCAGCAGCTGCTCTAAGATACACGCAGATACAGGTAAGCAGGTGAGCAAAGACGAAGTCTACACTCACCATCACACACTGTCATTGTTTCCGCTAAATCCGGCAGAGATTTATCAGCCGTTTGTCACAGCGAGTGAATATTTATATGCGCTTGGCATATTCCCGGCTGTTGCAATGTAGCTCAACGCGACAACTGATCGCCAGGGCCAGCGGCAGCTTCCTGTCAGCCGCATTCCCATTTCCTTTTGCGCAGCATCTTCATGTCTTCAGCTCTGCATCTCGCTTGAGCGTGTTTTGGGGGCTGCGAATTAGCAGAAATGTGCTTGAGATTCCCATGACTGTCACCGAGCGCCGAGACACAAGCACACACTCGTACTTGTTACTCAAATGTGTGTGTATGTGTGCGTATGTGTGTGCGTGTGTGCGCCTGCTGCTGTCGGCTTCCGGCTTAAGCAACGCTCTGTCGCTTCCATTTTCATACTCATTGCGTTGGCATGTGTGAGTGAGCGTGGGTATATAAATTAACATAATGTTTAAGTATGTGTGACAAGCGACTTCTGGGATTCAGTTTACGTGAATTTATGTTGCTCTTAAAATTCTATGCTCTATGTGAGTCTGTATGTGTGCTTGTCTATGCGGATATCTTGCAATTAAAATCCTTTAGCAATAAAATGAAGCAAACACGGTCAGAGTGTTCTTGAGGGAAGTGCCCGACTTGAAGATACCCTGAAGACTGCACAGAGCTCGCCTCTTGAATAGGTTAACGCCATCTAAGCTAATTTTCAATTGCCCACTGCTCAAAAGACAAAGTTGTTAGAGACCTAATTTTAATTAAAGGTCATTTTATTATTAATAAACAATAAGAAATTCATATCAATAAGGAATTCATATTAAATCAATAAAAATCAATTTTAAAAAAATCTGCCAAAATTTGGAGGTCTATTTCTGAGCCACTGATTGTAATAGATTGATTGAACTTAGGTTTTGCATATATGATCTTAATAGCATGAATATGAAATGCAATAGATACCAATGTTCAAGTCTCTACTATTTGAAATGACTTTCAATTTCGATAGGGATTAAGAGAAGGTATCCAAAATGTATGTATCCAAATTGCGAAATATTCAAAATCTATGCGTGCAATATAGAAAACTACATACTTAATATAGAGTCTGTAGTTCTTACAGTCTCCCAAATTCGGTATAAAAACATCAGGCAAGCTTTAAATTTAGTAACAATTAAAATATATTTGCTTTTAAATTTTTCATTTTGCAAATTAAAAAAATATTAATAAAAAAAATTTTTTTTTAATAAAAATTTATTTTTATTCAAAAATTTTTTTAACTCAGTAGGGTTCGAACCCTATTTCTGATAACTTGTGTGCCAACGGACACCACAGTGGTCTACGAAGACTACTATCATATTGAAAAGAATGCAGATATCAAAGAAACAAGATAAAGATAGAGAGTACTCCTTGGGGTATACAAAAATATATATTTTGAGTATTGTTATTTTGAGTCTTTAGTTATTCTATAGTTTTCGAGATATCTGCGCTAGATCGGCTCAGCTCAACGTCACACTCAAGAATATATAAACTATATGGTACGCCTTCTATGCCCTGTTACATACATTTGCACACAATCATAATACCCTGCCTACAGGGTATGCAAATGATATAAAATACAATTTGATGTTCCACGTAATTGCAGCAGCAATCAATGTGACTACCTTTGAAATCCCGGAATATGCTCAAACACATCTGAGTGAAAATCACTTTTTCGTATCATTTGTCAAAGTGTTGGTATTTTTTTCGCTAATCGCAGAAGCTCTGTGACCTATTTCATAATGTTGCCGCCAGCAAACTTTTGTGCCTAATGCTGATAAACTGCAGATAGAGCATATACTCCATGTCCCTGCCAACTGCCAATTGCAACTGTGAAGCCAATTCGAATGCGGGAGAAGTTCTGGTTTCATGTCTATGCCGACACGGCTTTAGAGCCACTGATAAAATTTATTAGGCATGCGACACGCGTATTTCATTTTGTTTACTTGTTTGGCGAGGGCGTTATTATCGCCCAACGTGGCGTATGATTAACATAAAATGACAGCGCCAATGCACGTTACCTGCGATACACATAAAGCGTTGCTATATCGAAATTTGGATTTTCAGCTGATTAACATAATTTTGTGGCATATTACCAGAGAGCCAGATCGACAGCAGGAGACTGGGAACTGGGAAACGGAAGTGGAAGTGGAGTGCGGTTACGCAACACGCGCTTCCGTCACAAACATTTCACTTTTTTATCTACATATATATTTTATGATACGTGAACGGAATACTATCAATGTCTTCGATCATCGTCGTTGCTCTGTAAGAGAGCTGTGAAATCTTTAACTTTTTAAAGACCTGAAAAGGACCACGCAAAAGGTGAGCAACGCATTGTTTTCCTACTGCCAACAGGCAGGGCGGGGCGGGGCGTGGCGGGGCGGGGCTGTGAACGGTCACTGCGAAGACACAAAGGCGAGGCAATCAATGAGATATTGTGTACGTATCCCGCTGGTATATGAAAGTGGCGTGTGTGATATCAAAAGTCGCTGGCAGAAAACAAAAAAAAAAAAAGCAACAAAGAATAGCAAAGAAATTGCAACAAAACAAAAGCGCACTAGACAAAGCGCAGGCGATCCACAATAGCTGGATTTAAACATTGAAAAGCAATAAATTCCTAATTGAAGTCACTTGCCAGCCAAAGAGCTCGTTGAAAGAGCTCTGAGCACATAAATGTTGATTTATTTATTAAAGGGCAATGGAAGCTATTTCAATTTAACTTCGATAAGGCGATTTCAATTGAATTTATATAAGAAAAGCTTTAAATCACCTGCAATTAAAAGCTTTATCTATGTCGAACTAATTTAGCAGTTGATTCTGGTTAAAGACATTGATTGGCTTGTAACAAATTTGAATCATGACACTTGAGAGCTGTTTGTCAGCTAAAAAGTGAAACTTAATCAGTTTACTGCACTAATTAGTAAGCGAGCTCGACTCAAGTCAAGTCAAGTCATTGTGTTACGGCATGAACTATGCGGTTGCAACTAACGTCACAGAAAGACAAGGATGCACAGCTCGAATTATGAGAAATAGCCTGAGCCTGGTGCGGATGATGCGTAGTGCATTAATGCTGAAAGCTGGTGATGGTGACATAGACAGCTCTGCCTGGGAGGTATTATTACGCCATTACGCATGCACTTAAGGCATTCATTAGCTCACAGATTGACGCTATTTTGTAGGTAATTACGAGAACGAGTCCAGCAGCTGCCTGCTGCACTGCAAATCCAAATGCAATGAGCTCAGCGCCAGACAAAGCCAAGCAAGCACATGGCAATCAGAGCCTGAGATTGCCTCTGTGACGGGCGACAGACAGTCCACTGACTGAAGTGACTTCCGTTTTGCTAGCTCTCTCTCTCTCTCTCTCAATTGGCTTTTACTATGTTGTTTGCCAGCTGACCCCCAAAAAAAACCCGTAAGAAAGTGCTAGTCGGGTCTGCCCGACTAGGAGTTCCCCTGAACCAAGTTCGAGGTGATGTTTTAACAATCTCTGTGCGCACACACATGCACATATATATATACGCATACACAAGCACGCGCGCCGCTTATTGCGTATTTGATTTAGCACTTCGGGCAGCAATATGAAAAATTAATTGTTGAATAACTTTGGTTCACTATGTATTTTCTTCATGAAATTTTCAGGACATAATGCAAATATCTTAATGTATATATGTATAAAATTTCAACTACCTACTGTTAGAAATAAATTTTTTCAAGTTTTGGGACTAATGGGGAAAGGTATCCAAAATCTAAAATATTTATTATCTGAATTTTAATTACAGAAACTTATATAGTAAATTTGACGTCTCTAGCTTATATGGTTTTTAAGTTATGGCTTAAAAACGCAGTCAAAATATCGATTCTTATCGATAATGAGAAAAAAAGATGAGCTATCGAAAAAAAATTAAAAAACTTGTCCTGCGTATGGTATACACAAAAATATATTTAAAATTGCAAGTCTTTAGCTTATGTGGTTTACGAGATTGTTGCGGTCATACGAAGGGACAGACGGACGGAAGGATAAACGGACGGACGGACGTACAGACAGACGGAAGGACGGACAGACGTTCAGACAGGCATGGCTAGATCGACAATATATGCATCATGGGGTCTGCCACGCCTCCTTCTGCTTCTCACATACATTGTCACATAGCCATTATACCCTGAAATCCCATTTTCTATGGGTTCAGGGTATAAAAAGCAGAAACTCTCAGTGGGTGCGCGTCTGCAACACGCAAATGCAATTAACATGCCAGCAGACTGAACGGAAATGGAAAGCTGCTGGCCAATGGACATCGAGCGTATGCCTCATATGGCATTTAAAATTGGCCTTCCTGCTTGTGTACTTTCGTTTTCAGGCCCTGTCTGACGACCCAAAAGTCAATTAATTCTAAATTAGCTTTTTATGGCAGGAACTCTGTCACCACCTTCGATTACTTAATCGCCATAAACGCTTTCTGTGTTAGCTTTGTGACTTAAAGCCAAGTTAAGAAGTGTGAAATGGGATTTAATGCAGATTTCAGATGTCATACGCACATATGCATTCTGCCCTACGCTTGACTGTCCTCAAGGAAGTTGCGCTCCGCCCACCGCAACGTCCACTTGTATGCCTCTGCGTGAGGCCCTTTGTGCTGTGCCAAATTCATCGAATGCTTCGACTTTTTTTTTGCTTTCTGCAGCTTTTTGCATTTCTTTTGAAGTTTGGCCTGCATCGGGATATTCTTGCGCAGCTCACAACGCGCTTGAAAAGACAAAAAAAAATGGGATTTAAGACTGCTGCAGTCGAGACTGCTCGACCAGCTGTTACCCTCAAAATCACATTGAGATATTTCCTATGTGCATATGCAAATCTTAGATCCACACTTTAAATTTATTAAATTTTGACAAAGGTGAATCGATTTTTTGGAGCTTCATTGTTTCTCATTTGCACAGATTCTGCATACATATTTTATTTACATTTCATTAACTCATTTTTTGGGGAAATGCCATGTACCCTTTAAATAAATACTATCAAAAACTATCATCCATTGCGTCCCCTTATCAGATTCCTCAATTATCAATCAAATATTTTTTATAAATATTAAATTTGATCAAATATTTTTTCCTGCTTAATATAAAACTAGATAAAGTTGCCAATAAAGGAAACAGAAAACTTGTTTGAATCAATACTTAAAAAAAAAATTTCTTAATTCTTAGATCTTTAAAATTATATTACTTTTTAATTGGAAATATTGAAATTAGTCTAAAAAGTAATATAATTAAATCTTTTTGACCTGTTAAGCATTGAAAATGTCTCTTCCCTTACTTAAAACTAGAGGTGGGCGTCGGGATCAAAATTTTCGGGTCCCGCGGGTCCCGAACGGGCATCTCTGAAATGCCGCCATCTCAGAGCATATCTCTAGAATTTTTTACAACGATCTCATGACCAAGTACGTCCCAGACATTTTTTAAATCTACACCAACCCGCCAGATACCGAAAATCGTTTCGGGACAATTTGGAGTCCTTTAAATCCGGATCCCGACTCCCATCTCTACTGAAAACCTTCATAACTTTACCAAAACTGCACCAATTTTTGTGCTTTATACTGTTTTTCTTAATTTCTTAACTCTAAGACTAATTCTGTATTCAAATTTCATAGCTTTTTCGAAATGAAATGATTTAAGTGAGATTTACGTTTCTTCACATTCTGCATGGTTTTTCCTACATACAAATTTTATCAGATGTTTCAACTGTTTTTAAATTTTTTTGAAGAAGGTATATAGTATAAATATACTCTTAGACTAATTTTGCATTGAAATTTTATAGCTCTGTCAAAACTAAAATGATTCAAGTGAGACTCATGTTTCTTTTCATTTCCTCATGGTTTTTTTTACATTAAAATCTTATACAGTTTTATTATATTAAATTTTTTCTAGATTTTTTGGAGAAAAAATTCAGATTTATTAAATAATATATATATTTGTTGATTAAATTTCAAGAGAATCAAAAACTTCTTGTGCCAAATTCAGCTAATATAACAAAAATCATTCCACTCATAGTTCTTTTCTTTAACAAACCCGCATTTACTTATCAGCTGTCCGTTCAGCTTATGAAATTTATTAATTTTGATGTCATATTAAAGCTCAATCTTCCAAAAATCATGCTTAAATAAGTGCAGCTTGGGTTTCCGCCCCGAGTCTACAATAAATATGCCCATACGCTCGTTTATACGGACAAACAGTCACAGACATATGCACACAACAGCGTTCCTCATTGAGTGCAAAAAGCATTGTCCAGCACATGAACTATGTTGCAAATGACCAGACGTGAGCCCTCCATTAGCCCGCCTGGCCGCTTGTTTTCCTATCCGCCTACCCCGACTCCATCTCCCCAACTGTAAATGGGCCTCGGTGCGGGCCAACGAGTCTTGTTTGTTGCCTCATTTTTGAAGCCTGCGCAAGTCCAATTGTTATACCCTGTGTATTGAAAGTGATGGATGAGATGAACTTGTCAAATTTTTAACTAAATTGAATTCTATTGTTTTATATAAGTAATGGAATAATTAAATCAGAATTAATACTAAAAATAATTTTTTTATATTTTTTTTTTTTTTTTAAATATTTTTTTTTTTGTTTTTTAACTTTAAAGCGCATATCTAATTAAATTTTGATAGTTTGAGAATGGCTTATTTGCCTTTGTGACTACAACGCTTAGTTGCTTGGCTTTTTTTTTGTTATAAGACCTTAACTACTAAAGAGAAACACAATACAATCATGCCCAATTGCCTGGGATTCGAACCCAGGTCCTAGTCAAACAGATTGCTTTAAGTTCTGATAACTTGGGTAGAAAGTTTATTAACTTGGTCAGCAAGTTTGTCAGGTATCCCAAATTTGTTTTCGCCATCTCAAGCTGCTCATTTTCCCTTCATCAGAGATCCATTGCTATCTACGAGGTATCTCTTAGTCTTGTTTCGTGGCGGAACTCTTGCTAGTTGGTTATTGTTGTTGCTGCCGGCATCTGTTGGCCATGTCGTTCTATTGCTTCGCATATTGTTTGTTCCACTTGACCACTAAAGCATAGTTTTAGGCGCTAAAAGCTAAACACCAAAAATTCAAAAAGCAGCTGCTCCATGCGAACCAGCAGCTGGAGAGAAGCCCCAGGCCGAGCACTTTAGTTTGTTTCGTTGGCTACAGACTGCTCGATGACTCGGCAGGTGCCTGAAGCTTGCTCAGTTCCTTAAATGCCTCAGCTAACTCGCCAGTAATTGAAAATTTCCATTCACACTCTCTATCAGTGGGTTTAGATTTGCCAGAATTTTGTTTCCCAATAAAATTTCCAAAATAAAATCTCATTTGCTCACTGGCTTTGGCCTGATTGATCGACCGAAAACCAAAAACCTCGTCTCTGCTATCTGTCATTGGAGTTCGCGGTTGTGTCATAATGATTATTAGTTTTTGGCATCCAGAATCTGCTGCTCTGCTCGAATGGCAGCTGACCGCAGCGAAATAAACCGCTAAATAAATAATGCATAAACAATGCAATTGTGAATGCAATTCAATTGAATGCAATTGAATTGACGCGCTGTGGCAAATGACGAGCGAACCAAAATTATCCACCTCCCGACCATGAGCAAATAATTCGTGGCAGAAAGCATGTAAATAAAAAAATAAGCAAAAATTAATTAAAAATATAAAAATGGTCAATCCCTGTCCATATCATAAAAACAATTTTATTGATTTCTTTTTGCATTAATTAACGCTAAAAGTTGCATTTAACATTTATATATATTGAGGCAATGAATTGATGAATGCAGCCAAATGAGTTCTGTGCCAATGAAAAGGGAACAGCATGAGACTCTATAGAAATTTGCAATTAAATAAAGATAGAAATAGAGCTAAATATAATTAAATGAGTATCTGTGATATTTATGTGAGTGTTATTATACCCTGAACCCGTTGAAAATGGGATTTCAGGGTATAATGGTTTTTGCGAAAGGTATGTAACAGGCAGAAGAAGGCATGGCAGACCCCATAATGTATATATATTCTTGATCAGGGCGACGAGCTGAGTCGATTTAGCCTTGTCCGTCTGTCCTACGAACTACGAACTACGAACGCGTCGATCTCAGAACCTATAAGAGCTAGAGACTTGAATTTGTTTCAGATAATCGATTTATTTTTCCGTTTCCATGATATCGCCTTAAAACGTTATAGAGAATCAGCTTTTCACCATATATTTCACATCTTTTAAGCTACAGTCACCAAATTTTGCATTTAGCTTTTTGTAAATAAAATACATTTTTTTATTTTTATTATATTTTGGCTACCAGCTGCACATTTTACAAAATAATTTATTCAAAAATCGATTTATAAAATCCACACTTAATTTTTTTTAATTGTTTAAGTAAAACCGTATTTTTAATAAAATAAAAGCATTCAATGCTGAGAATTTCATCAAAATCCGTATAATAACACAGAAGTTATTGAAGAAAACATTTTGGTTATTGGCAAAATCACGCGCCAGCAGCGCCAAGCTCCTAGCATTTTCTCTATTCGTGTGCACACATACATTCAAATCAACTACGCAGTAATCGGCGCGCGTACTTGCGTGTGCATGTGTATATGTGTGCGTGTGTATGTGAGTGCAGAGGTTAATATGTATTGATAAAATATGTTATTTTTATAATCACTAAACAAAGTTTTAAAATTGTAATTTTTGATATTTATGATGAATGCAAAAGGCGATATACAAATATTTAATGTATAGAAATATTTTGAGTGAGTGAAATTAATATGATTTCTGTCAAAATTTTTTTTTTTTTTCAATTTTTGTAATCACTCAACATTATTGTAAAATTTGTATTTATGTTATTTATGATGAATGCAAAAAGGCCATATAAAAATATTTTTTATATAGAAATATTCTGAATACCTGAAACATTTTAATAATGTATGTCAAGAACAGACAATTTAAATTTATAATATAAGTGTAAGAGAAAATCTAGGAATATTATAAACATGGTATTAATGATGGATGCAAGATTTATAAATATTGTTGGTACAGAAATATTTTGAATACCTTAAAATTTGTGGTTAATCTTGAGAATAACAAAACAAAGACTGGGAAATTTGTATTTTTGCAACTTATTAGGACTGACTACAGGCGGTATATAACTCTTTTCGGAACAGAAATATTTTGGGTACTGTATAGAATAGATACTTCGAATATCCTAATATATATATATATATATATAAATAGAATACTATATATAGACAGTTTAGTGCCTTCCCTTGGCCACTGTGCAGCCTGACGATTATAAATCGCAAAAGGTAGTCGGGTTTAGTAATTTATCTTTGCATAGGTTGGTAGACCTTTGCTCTACTTCAGCGTGTCGACAAACTGTCAGTGGAGACTTTTGTGTAAAATATATTTAATTTAATACTCGTTATTATCGTGGTCGACTGAAGGCGGCTGTATGAAAGGGCGAAAAGACGTTGCCAGCTGATAGCCCTAATAATATATATAGCCTTTGGCAGTGAAACCAACCATTTGTGGCAGCCACGCTGATGGCAGGTGCAACTTTGTTGGCCGCCCGATGACTAGACGTATTAAATACTAGTGAAATTTTTCATTGCAAATAAACTGAGCGCCGTTCTCTGGCCGCTTATTGGCAAATTGAAGCGAGTAACTTTCAGGGCAATTTCACAGCGTTCGCAAATGCTGCAGTGGAACGACGCTGCACGTTTCAGCTGTTTAAATTTAATTTGCTGCGTACAGGCAGCAGTAGCTGGAGCACCTGGAGCTACCCTTTGCAGGTGTTTTTCAGGTCACCAGAAATCAACATTTTCTGGGGCGACGTGCGCAATCGTGTCTGCACTCGGCAGACAGCCGAACAGCTGTGGAGCTGTGGAGCTGTGCACAACACACGGAAGTAGTTACCGTCTTGCCAAATATGACAAATGTTGTTGCTTATGCCAAAGTTGGCCAGAAGCAAAGAAGGCGAGCCCGAACCGGCTGACACGTAAACTGCATAAATATAAACGCAACATGGAAACGTGCGAGCTGCAACTTGGCAGCGGAAGCAGCTTCTTGCCAACTTAAAGTCGACAGCGAAGATATTCAAGGGAAGATAAACCGCTTCGAGTCTGTTAAGCTTGGGTTAAATGCGGATTGGATTCCAGTCAGTTGCTGCTGCGTTCTGCCTTCCTTCCAGGCTCTGTCTCATATATGCTTTGCTTTCCGGCATGCGCATCAAATAATTAAAAATTGAATAATATCAAGAAAAGTTATGCCACGCAAACAACGGAAACGGAAGTGCAAAAGTAGCAAAATAAAATCGATAACAGGCATTCCCCTGGGGCAGCTTAGCTAGCTGCATAGAATGGGGAACCACACACTCACACACACTCATGGTCAGGCGACAACAATGCCAATGTATGCAAATGCTCAGAGTTTGATTTGCATTTGCAATCGCCTCGCTCGGCGACCAAAGTAGATTCACTTTTCCAATTGACATTGCAAACAGATTGCGGTCGTAACTTCCCTTGGACTATGTCATTTGAATGTATTAACCACACCGCAGTTGAAAAGAACTGCTTGACTTCCAGATACTCTGTTTGAGTACTCAAATTTCTGTTAAATTGTAAAAAAAATGTGAGCAGATTAGAAAAAGTTACTTTTAATACTAATAGAAATAGGTTTTAGTAGTAAAACATATCTATTTGGGGATAGTAGACTATACCTAACCGATTTTCATTGCCTTGGCGAATCCAGGTATAAGAATATCCCTAGCACAAGAGTATTTATAGATATTCTAAGCTCGTTCAGGATTTCAACAAATTCAAGCCCAAAATTTTAAGCAACAAACTTTTTTGTATATTTGAGGAAATGTAAGAAGTCGAAGAATATTCAGTATCTGAAACTATTTTAAGTTTCATTAATGCCAATTTGCCAGAAACTTTCAAAAAATTATTTGAAACTATTATGTATATTTTGAAAAAATAAATAGTTTCTTCGTTGGTAAATTTCAACAAATTTGTTGGTCTCTTTAATTAAGCACACGAATAGAAAATCAAATATTATTAGCAGATGCAATAAAGAATCTTTTTCTGATGAGTTCAATTGACTTGTTGCGCTTGTTAGTCACTTAGTTAGCGAGTTCAATCCCATTAGGTGCATCTTCATTTTATGTCCATGAACAGCCCCTTGCTCATTTATCAACAGGAATTTCTCTGACATAGGCTAAAATATTGTATGTTCCAGAAAATGCCATAGCACAACGTTGCATTACTTCGATCTAGGTAGACGACTTTTCGAAAATTTTTAAACTTTGAATGACTGTAACTCTGGTAAATAAAATCATAGACTCGTAGGATTAAGGATATGCGATTTTCAAAAAAATTATTTGATTATTTAAATATTTGAGTTTTTGATTAAAAATATGATGAATAATTTGATCATTTTTGTCAAAATCGCGTTGATTCGAAAAATCAACCATTTTACTAATATTGGCTCAGTATAGCAAGAGTTATTTTCACCCAATTTTGAAGTGATATACCTCATCTGACGCGATTTTATTGTAAGCTTTGATTTGCATTTACCGACTGTCTATAGTTTTTCAACTTTTGAAACATTTTATTCGTTTCCGAAAAAAGCAATCTGGAAATAAAAGACTGTAATTTCGACTAACTATAACAAGAGTATTTTTCATTCGATTTTCAAGCGGGATACCATATTTCACGCATATCTACATAAAGCATTGATTTGCATTTACCGGTTTTGTATGGTTTTTTAAAATTTTGGAAAAATTTACACGTTTTCGGAAAAAATAATCTTAAAATAATAGACTCTTTTTTCGACTAACAATAACAAGAGCATTTTTCACTCACAGGATACCTTAGTTTATGCGTATTTACATTATGCTTTGATTTGCATTGACCGTTTTTTATGGTTTTTCAACTCTTTGAAAAAAAGTACGTAAAAATTCCGCTTGCATGAGTCTAACTCTGATATTTTTTGCCCGATGTTCGAATGTATCCTCATTTTCGATAAGTACGATTAGAGACGCTTAATTTGATTGCTATTTCAAAATTTGAAATTTGCTAATGGAAATTTTTGGATTTTTAACAAAGAATGTGACTAACCCCTTCTCATTTTCCTCAAAACAAAGTCGATTCAGAAGGCAACTACTTTACTAACTTCGTCTGATTACAACAAGAATATTTTTCATTCGGTTTTCAATATATGTAATATAGTTAGTTTTACGCGGAACTTAGATTTATGGTAATGAATTTCCAATGTTTTTTTAGACTCTGTTCCCAAAGGGAAAAAGAGTCTATTGGATTTGTGCAATTTCCGTCTTGCTGTCTGTCCGTCTGTCTGTATGAACGCGCAGCATTTGGACACTATAGAAGCTAGAGACTTGTAATTTGGAATATATACTCGTGTGTATCCGCGTCAGATCATGTTTGAGTATTTTTCCGATACGCCCACAGGGGGCGTGGCAAATCGGGAAATGCTATATCTATTAAGACTAAAACGCTGTTATTTTAGTCAATATTGCAGTCTAAGAAATGGGGTTTAGAATATATATTCGTGTACACCACGCGGACGTTTTAAGATATAGATTATATATCTACGCCCATTGTGGGCGTGGCAAATCGGATAAAACTATATCTTCTACAGCTTTGAAGCTAGAGCATCCAAATTTGGCATGTGGGTTACTGTTGACCTTCCCTTAAGTTACATCAAAAAGTTATATACCCACGCCCCCTGGGGGCGTACCAAATCGGGAATATATATATAGCGATTTGTATAAATCTTATAATATTTTGAGCGTATTAAGAGCTAGAGACTTGAAATTTGGAATACATGTGCAAGTAGATCACTCGGAATCAAAAATATATATTATAGATATTTACGCCCATTAAGGGCGTGGCAAATCGGATAAAACTGTATCTCCTACAGTTTTGGAGCTAGAGCGTCCAAATTTTGCATGTGGGATACTGTTGACCTCCTCTTAAGATAAGTCAAAAGTTATGTATCCACGTCTTCTGGGGGCGTGGCAAATCGGGAATTACTATATCTTTTACTAAAACCGTGATAATTTCGGCAATATTTCCGTCAGAGAGTTGGGACTTGGAATATATATACTAGTATCCTACCTCTACCCAAAAATGTATGTTATATATAGCTACGCCCATTTGGGGCGTGGCAAATAGGGTAAAACTGTATCTCCTACAGTCTTAGACGTAGAGCATCCAAATTTGACATGTGGGTTACTGTTCATGAAATTAAAATTTACGAAAAAAAAAAAATAATAATAATCATAATGTAAGCCTCCGTAAAACAAATTCTAGTTGACCTAACTGGGGATTGAAGCAGGGTCTTCGCTACCACAACGCAAGTCTGTTTAACCAAATCAAAACACTTCCAAACTCAGTTTGGCACATAGCAACGCAAGAGACGCCGTGGTGTTGTGGGTAGAGTGGTGGCATGCGAAGCGCGAGTCCTAGGTTCGATTCCCAGCGCTGACGCGTGATATTATCATTTAATAAAATTTTTTTTTTTATTTTTTTTATAACTTCTATGTTATTTAATGGATTTGATAAAATTTTCAGCATAAATCCTTATATTTATTAAAACAAATTCTAGTTGACCTAACTGGGGCAAGTCTGTTTAACCAAATCAACACACCAAACTCAATTTGGCACAAGAGACGCCGTGGTGTTGTGGGTAGAGTCGGTGGCATGCGAAGCGCGTGACCCAGGTTCTATTCCCATCGCTGCCGCGTGATATTATCATTTATTAAAATGTTTTTTTTTTTTTTATAACTTCTATGTTACTTAATGGATTTTGATAAAACTTTCTGCATAAATCCTTATATTTTATTAAAAATACGGTTTTACCTTAAAAATTAAAAAAAATTTAAATGTGGCTTTATTTGCAACTGAACTTTTATAAAATTGATTTTGTGAAATGTGGAGCCAGTATCCAAAATATATAATAAAAACCAAAATAGTATTTTATTTTAAAAAAGCAAAATTGTATGACTGTAGCTAAATTGATGTAAAAGACATGCTCAAAAAAGGAATCTCAATAATCTCGCATTCAAACATACGGAAAGACGGACGGACGGTGTACATATTTATTGAGCCTACACACCTTTAACAGGAACAGAGTCTAACGCAGTCGGTCCCGCCCGACTGCAACGTTCTTACTTGTTTACTTCTGAAGATAATTATTTTCAATAAACATTTTAAATAAAATATAAATATAAAATGTAATGTTACCCCATCAAAATGAAATGCCAAGCAAAAGCACTCATTCGTAGTAGTCAAAAGAGGTATATCATTCGCAAATTAAATAAATAAATTCAAAGTTAAAATCATGCAAAATTTTGATGCACCAAACTAAGTTTTCGGACCTGTTGGCATTTCGTGTGTAGAGGCAATAAATTGCCATATTTAATGAGGCGCTTATCAATTATCTATTACTGGAACTAATAAATAATAAATATAATAATAGTAAAAATACATTCAATTATGCGCTTGGCGAGCTCTGCTTTTCAATTTGACCTGAATGGTAAAGAGTGTGCTACAAAACTACAGATTCCAAAAGACTCTGATGCCAAATTGCAAGAATTTCAAATATATCCTATACATATATGTATATTTAATAAACTATATTTCTTTTATGGATCTGTCTGATAGAGAAAGCAATGAGAACAATGGCAAAAACTATGGACTATTCCGAATAAAATAGCAGAGACTTATATGTCGTGCAAAGTCGAGGAGAACTGTGCAATATCAACTGCAAAGGTAATTTAAAGAAAACAAACAATATACAATTATTTATCATTTCTAAATATATCTGTTCAGATCTCTTCACTAATGATATTTTGGATGGTTTGCCCATGCACAGACTCTGGATATCACCTATAAACTAAGCATCTTCATCATAAGTTATATTAACATCTTTTTTTAAGATGTTACTTTTTATACCCTTGCAAAAAGGGTATATTAATTTTGGTCAGGAGTTTGCAACGCAGAGAAGGAAGCATCTCCGACCATATAAAGTATATATATTCTTGATCAGCAAGACAAGCTGAGTTGATATAGCCATGTCCGTCTGTCTGTCTGCCCGTCTGTCTTGATCAACGCAATCTCCTCCGAGACTATAAGAGCTACAGAACTGAAATTTTGCACATAGGCTAGAATCTGCTGCAGGCATTGTATATCTCGGAATCATCCGGATCGGATGACTATATCCTATAGCTCCCATAGGACAGATCGGTTTTATGAAATGTTTTAGTGGGATAACTTCGACGTTATTAAAGTCAGAGACTTGAAGTTTGAAATATATACTCCTGAGTTGCACCCAAATACAAAAAGATATAGATTATATATCTACGCCCTTTGGGGGCGTGGCAAATCGGATAAAACTATATCTTCTACAGTTTTGAAGCTAGAGCATCCAAATTTCGAAAGTGATATACGTTTAAAGTCCCCTTCAGATTTATCAAAAATTTATATATCCACGCCTACTTGGGGCGTGGCAAATCGGTAAAGTCTATGTAGTGCTTAACATAAAACCTTCAATATTTTTGACGCTGTTAAAGCCAGAGACTTGAAACTTAAAACATATATTTGTATCAACCACCCCTAGAAAAAAAGATAAAGAATATATATCTAGGCCCATTAGGGGCGTGGCAAATCGGATAAAACTATATCTTCTACAATTTTACACCTAGAGCTCCAAAAATTGACACAGACGTTAGGCTTGACTGTTTCGACAAAATTATGAAAAATTATATATATCCGCCTCTTGGGGGCGTGGCAAATCGGATAAAACTATATCTTCCAAAGTCTTATAGGTAGAGCTTCAAAATTTGATATATAGGTTACTGTTGCCCTGCTCAATAGATTGCCCAAAAATGATATATATCCAATTGTTGGGGGCGTGGCAAATCAGAAAAAACTGTATCTATATCCTTTGCAATTGCAAGGGTATTACCAATCTTCGGCATGGCCGAAGTTAGCCCATCCCTCTAGTTTTTTCCGTAAATTTAAATTTCATGAACAGTAACCCACATGTCAAATTTGGATGCTCTACGTCTAAGACTGTAGGAGATACAGTTTTACCCTATTTGCCACGCCCCAAATGGGCGTAGCTATATATAACATATATTTTTGGGTAGAGGTAGGATACTAGTATATATATTCCAAGTCCCAACTCTTTGACGGAAATATTGCCGAAATTATCACGGTTTTAGTAAAAGATATAGTAATTCCCGATTTGCCACGCCCCCAGAAGACGTGGATATATACCTTTCAACTGATCTTAAGAGGAGGTCAACAGTATCCCACATGCAAAATTTGGACGCTCTAGCTCCAAAACTGTAGGAGATACAGTTTTATCCGATTTGCCACGCCCTTGATGGGCGTAAATATCTATAATATATATTTTTGATTCCGAGTGATCTACTTGCACATGTATTCCAAATTTCAAGTCTCTAGCTTTTAAAACGCTCAAAATATTATAAGATTTATACAAATCGCTATATATATATTCCCGATTTGGTACGCCCCCAGGGGGCGTGGGTATATAACTTTTTGATCTAACTTAAGGGAAAGCCAACAGTAACCCACATGCCAAATTTGGATGCTCTAGCTTCAAAGCTGTAGAAGATATAGTTTTATCCGATTTGCCACGCCCACAATGGGCGTAGATATATAATCTATATCTTAAAACGTCCGCGTGGTCTACACGAATATATATTCTAAATTCCATTTCTTAGACTGCAATATTGACTAAAATAACAGCGTTTTAGTCTTAATAGATATAGCATTTCCCGATTTGCCACGCCCCCTGTGGGCGTATCGGAAAAATACTCAAACTTGATCTGACGCGGATACACACGAGTATATATTCCAAATTACAAGTCTCTAGCTTCTATAGTGTTCAAATGCTGCGCGTTCATACAGACAGACGGACAGACAGCAAGACGGACATTGCACAAATCCAATAGACTCTTTTTCCCTTTGGGAACAGAGTCTAATTATTTTTTGGGTGGGAATTATTTGGGGCAAACTTTTAGGAGCAACATATTCTGAAAAAATTGATAATTTTTTGGTAAATTTTCACTGAAGTACCAGGCGAACAGAAATTACAAAAGGTCGACAAAGAAGCTTTTTTTGGATGTGAATTTTTGGTAGCATGCTTTTGGGGGCCACAAATTTTGACAAAATTCACAAATATTAATTCACAAAAATTACGAAGTATCAGGCGAACTGGAATCGCAGAAGGTCGACAAAAGTTACTTTTTCCAGGAGAATGATGCATTGCATGCTTTCAGGGGCAGCAATTTTTAAAAAGTTGAACAACTTTTAGTGAATTTGCACTAAAACAAGTTTTTAGTGGAAATTTCTACAAAAACTGGTTTCAAGGTCGTTCAGTTGAGTACATTTCTAACTACTCAAAGGTTATTCAGGCATTGAATTTAGCTGTTTTATGGGCATGTACAAGGGCATGTAGAGAGGCATGTAGAGGGCCGTGAAGAGGGGCATGGAGAGATGCATTTAGAAGGGCATGAGGACGGCATGAATGAGGTCAGCTGAAAAAAAGGAACATATGTACATATATTAGACCAATTCTTGCGCATTTGCAAGATTGTATGCTTTCTGAATTTGGGTTCACCAGGACTATCTCTCTGGTATAATTACCAGGAGCCTTAGCGTCTGGTAGAAACCGTTAACTGTTTCGTGCGTAAGCGAGCAAACTTTGCTAAAGAAATGTAAAGTTCGCCGTAACTGTACGAATTTGATGTTTGAAAACCGAAAATTTCAGGAAATGCTCTTCAGATTTCCGAAAAATATATGTAATATATTTATATTTACGTTTTTTTTAACATTTTTGAAAAAAAATGTGATGTAATCCATTATATTTTGATCGAAATCGGATCGATTAAAAAAAAACAACTATTTTACTAACTTTTCTTGACTATAACAAGAGTATCCGATTTTTAAAAAGGCTTTCTAATACAGTGACTTTATCCGATACGTATTTATTCGGAGCTTGCATTCTACTTTCTATGGGTTTTAATTTTTTTAAAAATTTTACTCGTTTCCTAAAATATGAATTTAGACATTTAAAAGACTCTTATTCCGACTGACTATAAAGAGAGTATTTCTGATCTGATTTTCGATTGGGATACCTTTTCTGACGTGTATTTATTTGGAGCTTCAATTTGCATTATCCGATTTTCTATGGCTTTACAGCTTTTGGAAATATTCAATCGTTTTCGGAAAAAATGAGTTGAACTTTGCGTGAGCCTAACTCGGTTATTTTTGCGCAATATTCCCAATATATCCCAATATTGATATGATATGATTCATATGATATGATATTCTTAAAAAAAAATGTAATATTAAAATATTTAAGGGGTAAATTCTTATAATTTTTGCCAAAATCAGTTGTGCAAAAAACAAAATATTTGATGACCATAAAATAAAATAATATGATTTATATAAAATATAATGAATATCACTTGATATTTTGTTATCCAATCCTCAAAAAGAACATATTGTTAAGCTCGTATAAGTCTCTCTTAAAAATAAAATTGGCTCTGCAAGTTATATCCAGCTCGTACGGATCAAACGCTCTCCTTATTATTACTTCACGAACGAGTTTCAATTGGCAAGTCGTTAATGTCAATGGCAATTCGTCTAGATTTAACTGCTCACGTGCCATTAATTCAAAAAGTTGGCCTACTCAACCCAGTTTGAGCTCAGGATTTATGCAAGCGATGGCAAGAATTTAATCAAACGGCGCAACCCTTTCAAGAAACAAAAACCACTTTGGCAATCGACTAGGCAAAAGTTTCATATTACCGCCCAGCAATGCACAAAATACGCAAAACACATTCCACACTCAAGAGTTTGGGGTAATTCCACCAGCAAGCTCTACTTGCACACACATATATACTCGGGTTTTTCTAATTTTCAAATTTGGGGTTCATTTTTAGGTATCGCTGTGGTAAAAAATCAATTTTTGCTCTCAGTTATCAGCCAGAACGCCAACAACAATAAAAATGTCGAAAACATAGTAAACATTAACGGGAAAACAATTTTCATAAATCTAGAATTATTACCAACGGCCCCAAGAGCGCGCCACAACAGACTCCATTGAAGCAACAAATTTTGCGCATGAAAGATGACTAAAAATGTTTAAATGTAAAATATGGTCGACTTGGAGATTCGCTGCGATAAAGGACTTCAAATACTCTGCCAGCTGATTGATAAATATAAAGTGAAACTGAAGCTTTGTTCAAGTTTACATTTTTACAAACAGTTAATAATTTGAATGCAACAAAAAAAAGTTCTAATTGAAAATTAATCCTAACCTACGGATTATCTCCACCATCGCTACTGCGTCGCCACACTCTCATTGCAAAGAGTGCACGTACTTGAATGTATGTGTGTACATGTATAGAGAGAATGCATGCGCTTGGCGCTTGCTGCCGCTTGCATTTACCGATTGACAAAATATTTTATTAATAAGTTCTGTGTTACTTAACAGATGTTGATGAAATTTTCAGCATTAAATCCTTCTTTTTTATTTGAAATACGGTTTTACTTAAAAATATAAAAAGAAATAATTGTAGCTTTATTTGCAACTGAAGTTGAAATAAATTGATTTTGTAAACTATAAAGCCTATATCCAAAATTTAAAAAATATAGAAAATGTATTTTATTTAATAAAAAGCTAAATGCAAATTTTAATGACTGTAACTAAAAAGATATGCTTAAGAAACTGAATCTTGATAACGTTTTTAATCGATTTCAGTGAAAGTGGAATAGTTGTAAAATATCTAAAACAAATTCGATATGCGTGCTTTATACATGGAACTTCATGCAAAATTTGAAGTCTCTAGCTCTTGTAAGTTCTGAGAGCGACGCGTTCATACATACGGACAGGGTTAAATCGACTCAGCTCGTCGCAATGATTAAAAATATATATACTTTATGGGGTCTGCCACGCCTCCTTCTGCCTGTTACATACATTTTGCAAAACCATTATACCCTGATTTCCCATTTTCAGGGTATAAAAAATACTTTATAGGCAAGTCCTACAACAAGTCCCCAAAACAAACAGCTGAGGAAAGTCAGTCAGATCTTTAAAGTTTTCCATATTTGAAATATTTTCTTGTAGAGTCTTACATATGGCTTCAATAGGAAATTCTGCCTTACCCTATGCCTATAAATTCTGTTTCTACAAACAACAAAACATATTTACAACGCATTTAACAAACAATATTTTTTCCATATGCACCAAGTATTATTCGCAAGCTGTTTTGGGGTTGCTTTTTAGATAAGTCGCCAGAAAGGGTCGATTATATGTTATAATTTTTGAGCATTCGGCAAACAAGCTGCTGTTGGACTGGGACTAAGCCAGCACATAAGTCACATAAATCACGCTTTGTGCTTACAAGGAGATTGGGATGCGACCCCAACTGCCGTCAGCGCTTCCACATTGTCTTTTAATTCAATTTGTGCAATCGGCTTTGGGCTCTTTGAAGTCCACTCAAATTTCAATAATTCCCTTTGCATTAATATTCAAACAAATTACAAAAAAAAGATGTGAGGAAAAGCAGGACAAGTGGAAATTGTAGACAGCGACGGGTGTCAGCCTGTCGATTGGCTAAGGACATCAACTGTCGCAGAAAAAAAAAGCGTCTATTGTCATTTTTAGCTAAGCGAGCGAATGCCACTTGCGACTTCGAGTGCTTATAGACACACTTTTCAATGACTTATCAAAATCTTAAGCTGACGACAATGGCAGAGGCAGCCATTGCGACGCACACACAAAGGCGCACTCGTCACACACACACACGCACACACATAAAGTCCCGCAAAGCAATTTGTAAGAAAATAAAAAATATAAATATGATTTTTTTTTTCCTGGCTAGGATTATATACCCAAGACTGCGTTCTAAGCTATATATTGCTATATAGCACGTATGTTCAGGATATTAAAGTACTGTAAATCAAACTAAAAGTCGAGAAATTGGCTAAGTGAGACGTTTGTATACCTTTCTGCTTCGGCCAGAAAAAAAACCTTTTTTTCTGCTAAAATCCATTTTTTGAGCCGATCAATCGTATGGCAATTTTATAAATCACCCAACTTTGTTTTTACACGTCAAAATAAATAATACTATGTATAGTAAAATATCTATGTGACTGTTCTTGTCGAAAAATCTCTAGAATTGCAATGTTGTTTTTTTTTTTTTTTGCTTGATGTTGCACTACAATTTCTTACTTTAGTATTGAAATGTATAGTTAGCAAAATTAAAATTGCTTAAATAAAAGGTCAGTTGAATTAAGCTCAACTCATTCTGCTGATAAAAAAAAAATATATATATATATATACATTATAAAGTCGGAGATGTTTGCTAATGTTGCTGACTACAATTATAGAGCTACTTTGTAAAACAGTAGTTACTTTATAAACACCTTATTAACAAGCCACAAATAAAAATAGGTAAAAACTAATCACCTCTGCAAGACACATAGCCCCAATAACTGTTTCTGCTAACTAGGTAAAAACTAATCACATCTGCTAGACTTTCATATATAGCCACAATAACTGCTTCCCTCCTTTTAATGACAGTGAGCAAACCCAGTCAGCTTTCGGGCTCATCAAAAGCTGCTTATGCAAACTGGAAAACACAAACAGTTAGATCACACACACACATACGAAACCATATATGGTATTAAGTTTCGAATTCAGAACTCAATTGAGCTCTGCTGCAGATGACAAACCTTCCATTGAATCTAGTTTCTTCAAAGCATATTCCTCTGTCGCACTAGAGAACTGAAATGTTTTCGATTTGCATATGCAAATCAGCATCTTTTGTAGTTCATTAATTTTAAACAACTTAAGCTGCCACACAAATATTTCATCCCCTCAACAAAACACCCCTTGATGTGAGCAAAGACAAATTCTGTCAATTCGCAATGTGATTTTCAATCAAGTAAACAAACAAGTGTGAATGTTTATGTCACGTATTTACAATATATGTGCAAATTCTTTTTCATTCTCATTATTGTTATGCATACCTGAAGTTGACATAGTCGATAAACGAGTGTGTGTGTTTCATATTAAGATAAATAGTTTTAGTGGGTGTAAAGTATTTCTCATGTTTAGCAAGAAATCTTAAACACATTTTAGTTAACTCTGCTAATTGGATGTCTATTGATTCTATCTAAGATCTAGCTAGAATAAGTAGGAACGCATAATTACCCGAATAGCAGATCCCCTGGAAAAATTCCGAAGGGACGTTTCAAATAATCTTAATAATACTATCTTACTAATTTCTTTTCTATATGCATATTAACAGGGTCTAGATGTAGTTTCTTAATGAAATTTTCAGAAGATAATACTGACATGCAAAAGTTAACATTTTTGCTATTAGAAATACTTTTCTTTCAGCTATGGGGGATATAGGAAAAAAAAATCCAAAATCGAAAATATTTATAATTATTATTTTACTCACAGAAACCTTCACAGTAACTTTGGTATTTCTAGCTTATGTGGTCTATAAGTAATAGCATAAAAAAATCAAAATATCGATTGTTATCGATAATATGGAGATATAATGAAAAAAACTTGTACTGCGTATGGTATACACGAATATATATTAAAAATATCCAAAGTCTAGCTTATGTAGTTTACGAGATCGCATACATACAGACAGACGAAAGGATGGACGGGCGGACAGAAGGACGGACAAAGGAGGGACGGACAGCCGGACGGATGGACGGACGGACGGACAGACAGTCGCACGGACGAATGGAAGGACGGATGGACGGACGGATAGACGGACGGACAGTTAGAAGGACAGATGGACTAATGGACAGACAAACGGAGGGACAGACATTGCTAGATCGACTCAACTCGTCGTCCTGATCAGGAATATATATACTGCCACAGCACGTTCTAGCTGTTACATACATTGTCACCAAACCATTATGTCCTGAAGTCCCACTTTCAATGGTTATAAATATACAAAATATGCATTTAGTGTCTACCATTCATCCTTGAATTGAATCATCTTATCACATCTCACACAGAAACATCCGTGAGACGTCTGGTTAAATCAAATCTCAAAGTATGCCTGGAAAAAATGAATAATTTTTTAAATTCTTGTATGAAATCGATGAAAAATTCCAAATTTTATGAGGATAAACCATAGCTAATAGTAAAGGAATGGTACGTTCATGGAAGTCTCTTCTTCAAAATGTACGTCATGCCAAAGCGTGGTTCTGCTGCAAGCGGAAGAATCAAAGTAGCCAAAGTTGGAGCATAGCAAAGCGACGTCTGCACGCCTTCAAGTTGTATACGCTGCTTGTTATAAGCACATCCATACTTTCCAGTAAAAATGATAAAGATGCTAATACTGATCTATTGATATGGAATAATGACAAGATGACGGACGTTTTGAGCAAAGTTTTACAGCAGATGCTAAATTTGATGTTGCTGAAGGCCGCAGGTCGATACAATTCGGAATCGCAAAAGACTGAAGCCAAAGGAAACTGGAATCAACCTAATTTTCGTGATAAGACCATACAGGGGTATGAGAATCAAGTGCGCCTATACTCGCAGCCGAAGAAGATATTTTGCTACTTTGCCACGATAAAGAAACGTAATAAAGCCGGCAAGTGGTTGGTGTATATGACGCCCAACGATTTCGTACGCTCGATATCGCCAGCCTTGAGGCAGCCGGAAGGCTTGGGTCTGACCAACTATCGCTATATGAATGCCAAGCAAATTCGGAAGCAAAAGTTCAGGGGCATATCGAAGGAGAACAGTATATTCTATAGGCTTCACCCGGATGGGTTACTCACCTACTCGGATTATTTCTATCTGATCAGGCTGGTGGCCATGTCAGAGCGATATTTCGAAATGGGCTTCAAGCTGTATGACAGGCAGGGCAAGAATAGAATCTGCAAGAACTATATGAGCCTCTTGTTATTTGGCATTCCTGATAATCAATTTAAGTTCAAGTCTGCGATAAAATATTACTTTTTTGGTCCCAATCTCGATCAGTTGGTGAGCCTCGACAAATTTCTAGAGTTTAAGCGGCAATTGCAGAAGGACATTCTGCTGCTCGAATTCAACATGCTTAAAAGGAAGAAGAGGAAGCGAATGGAATGTGGAAACAATCAAAATAATAATACAATCAGCGAAGTTGACTTCGCCAAATTGTTGCTGACATATTCTCGAATGCCGAAACATCAGAAAAACGAAATAATAGAACGAGTCCATCAAGAGTATAAGGAATGCAATCGCGGAGTTACAGAAGAAGAATTCTTGTCATTCTTTCAGTTCGTTGAAGAACTGCCTCTTATACAAACAGCACTCACCTATCATTATCTAGCGGATGCCGATATGTCGCGAAAGACACTGATGCACGTGGCTAATGTGATTGTGGGAGTTCCGCTCTCCCATCACATCATCGACATCATTTACACTGTGTTTGTTAACGATCAAACTGGAATCCTTGGTTGTCATAGGTTCTTCGAAGTGATGCGATTTCGTCGATACCGGCGAAATCAAAGATCTTTAAGGATTACGCATCTATTCAAAAGTATCGTCAAGTGTGCACGCGCAAATTTGTGAACTCGCGAAATGTTTTAGTTTCTTTAAATTTACTTACTCCACTCGACTGCAATTTGTGGCTGCTCGAAATCTCAACGTCACAAAGCCAAAGCCAAAGCCAAAGCCAAGGCACTATAGAAAGTAATACTCTGATTTGATGCACTTTTGTGAGCTCTTCACTTAACTCCTTTGAGTATAAACGCTTTTAGCTGAGAGACATCTTTGTCAAAACTGCACGAGCTCAACTCTAACCACAATTGGAAAAAAGACCAAGCGGACGAGTATTACTTACACCCACACACCCACACACCCACACACACATACATATACATATCTGTACATTTAACTGGGAAATGCGCAGTTTGTTTGCTTTCAACTTTAAGCTGTTCAGACGCCACCTGTACACACCTTGTCTCCCGTTGAAAGCTGATGCAGTGAAATTCTGTTGTCATCAAACTAAAGTTGTCTACGATTGAGGCGAACATCAAAAGCCGAACGATTCGAGATTTTACGTATACAGAGACTAACAGAATTTTGATAAAGCTCAGCTAAAATCTAGACTTTTAGAAAGCTTTTACATTCAAATCTAAAAATCTGTCAGAAAAGCTCAATCTTTATTGAAATTTTGTAACATCAACATATTATTAAGGTATCTGAAAGTCCTTTCGCTTATTTACTGAATTTAATTCTGCACAGTTTATATAGTTAGCAATCAGGATCAGACTAGATCTTTCGATTTGACGCCAAAAAGAGAAAGAGTTCCTGTAACATCCAGACAAAATGATATATCGATAGATAGTTAGAGTATCTTAAAATATGCATTTTTTGAATTCATTTTTGACTATTGCACAGTGGAAAAAGTTAGCAAGCCAGAATGCAGCTAGACTTTTCGATTTGAGACCAAAAAAGCTCGATCTTTAATGAAACCCTGTAACATAATGTCAAAACAATAAAGAAGTGCGAGAGTTAGATATCTAAAAGTATTTATTCTAGAGGTGGGTGTCGGGATCGGGATTTTCGGGACCCGAAATTGTCCCGAAACGATTTTCGGTACCTGGCGGGTTGGGAAAGATTTTAAAAAAGTCCGGGATGATCGGATACTTGCTTGGTAATGAGATCATGGTAAAAAGCTCTAGAGATATTCTCTGAGATGGCAGCATTTTAGAGATACCCGTTTGGGACCCGCGGAACCCGAAATCCCGACGCCCACCTCTGCTCATAAGCATATGTCTAGAATCTCTTATTATGCCACCTTGATGTAGGAATGAAGCACTTCTCCGACCGTCCTGACATTTTTTAGAATCTTTCCCAACAAACCCGAAAATTGTTTCGGGACAATTTCGGGTCCCGAAAATCCCGAGCCCGAAGCCCATCTCTAATTTATTCCTTTCTTTAAAAGCTCTGGTTATTTCAGTCAATCGAAATCAGCACACGAATTTGAATCCAGAAAAACTTTATCTTTACTAAATCTCCCATTAGTCCTGTTATATAAGAAGTTGAGGTATCTGAAAGTATTAATCTCTCCCTTGAGTCACACGAATTTAACACATCTTAAAACTTAGCAATCTATTTCGAATCTTTTGCCAGAAAGTCTGAGGTCTCTTTAACACCAAGACATAGAACTTTTTCAGATGAAAGTTGAAGGACTTTAAAATATAGCTTCCTCTGCTTCAAAGCCCATTTGAATTTGGTTAAAAAGCATTCCCTAAATTATAGATTCCAATTCAGCAGCTACAAAGAAAATATACAAAAAAAATTCTTAATTCCTAAATCCTTTTGACCATTATCTGAGTAACTTGATGAATAGTCTTCAATTCCTCTACACAATTTGAAAATATACTAAAACTATACCCTTATATTTATAACAAATATAAATTTACATACAGATTCCACATAGAGCACTGTAATTATTGCTATTTATCTATTTATTTGCAACAGTAAAGTCTTAAATTATTTTCAGTTCTTATTTTTCTCCTTGAGATTATTTGTTCGTGACCAAAACGCTCGAGGAACTAAAACTTTTAGCTGTCCAGCAAAACCACAAAATAGAATAAAAGAGAAAGACTGAAAATCAATTAAATTTGCAATGCAATAAGGAAAACGAGACCAAAGAAATATTCTGAATGAATTTAGTGACAAGTGTCTTTTGGCTTTTGTTTGACAGAAGTTAAAATTCATTTTGGACATATTTTGGTATTTTGTTTCATGGAATCTGCATCAACTATCAATGGTATTTTGTTATAAATAAAATATGGGAATTTACAAATTTAATGTAAAATCGATTGAATTTTGCAAAAAGAATTTAGTAAAATATTATATGTATCCAATTACACAGTTTAAAATGCAATTCGTAAGCCTATTTCGAGCCTAAAATTGCAATCTGTTTTTAAGCCTCTAAGCACATTGAAAATATGCGAAGAATTTTCTAAAATATCATAAATAATAATTATGATATATGTTATATGATAGTCAATTAATTACTATATAAATATGTCGAAAATTGAATGAGATATATTCTTGTTTATTAAATATTAACAAAGAACTTTTTCTATCTGTCTGTCTTTACTTTTCATTCATACTTTTCATTCAAAAACATGGGTTTTAATAAGATTTTAATCATAAAACCAATAAGCTATGAATGGCCGTAAGAACAGAAAAGCTCCGAATAGTAGTTCCGAAAGCAAAGTCTTTCCCAGACTTTAAGAGCCAAACTCATATAGCATAATTGAAATCGAAATGATGATATCAAAATTTGATATTTGTGCATGCATCATCAATTGTCGATCGACCTTAAATATATGAATATATTAAACATTTTTTGTCTAAATTCGGACTAACTCCGAAATCAGAAATTTTGAGAACTTGAATGACTGCAAATCGGCATAATGAATTCTGATTCACTATTTTATCATTGTGTTTTTGCCTAAGTTCGGAGTAATTATCCGCAATTAACCATATTATGAAAATCTAAAATATGTAACTTGACATAATGGAGTCTGATTCCCTAACTTGTCAGGCTGTTTTTTGCCTACATCTGGAGAACTCGAACATTAATCAATTTAAACCTTCATAATGGAGTCTGATACCCTAACTTATCAGGCTGTTTTTTGCCCATTTTGGGAGTAACTCCGAAATTAGACATTTTATGAACTTCGAATAACTGTAACTCGACATAATGGAGTTTGATTTCCTAACTTGTCAAGCTGTTTTTTTCCTAAATTCGGAGTAACTCCGAAGTTAACCATTTTATGCACTTCGAATAACTGTTACTCGACAAAGTGGAGATTTAATTCACTAACTTGTCAGACATTCGAAGTTACTCCGAAATTAACCATTTTATGAAATTTAAATAACTGTAATTCGACATAATTCAGTCTGATTCAGTTACTTATTAGGCTCTTACGGAATTAAAGTATCAAACTCCAGAACATAAAGTGAAATTTCCAAACGATTCTTATGAAAAAATTGCAGATTCTGAAAAGAACACATTCTGAACTTTTAATGACTGTAACTCACTCCAATTGCCGACCAATTGACAAAAATGCCAAAAACACATATCAGAATTTTGGACAAACATAAGCTTGTTCTCGAAAGCAAAAACTCGAATGACGCTGGACTTCGAAACAGATGCTCGACGAGGTGTTCGGAGTTGGGTCTTTGCTGAGCTGAGGATTCTTAGTTATTTTCCTGTTGGGTCAAAGCAATAAAGATGCAATTCAAGTGAGAGAAGTGCAGCAATTTATTCACACACATGTTCAAAAACATTTACAGAGATACCAGAGCGCTGGGTTTTTAAAATATTTCTGTGTGAGTTATTCAAATTTATAAATTATGAAATTTTACGGCTTTTGAGGCGTAGTATGTGCAAAAAAAGATGAAAAAAATATTATTTTACACACGTCTATGGGCCCAAGCATATTTTCATGCATTTGCGCCGCTTGTATGCCACACCCATGGCCAGACTTAGAGGGTCGGCACTTAAACATAATTTACATGAATTTAGGTTGCCGAAAATGTTCAGATATCAAGGTTGAAAGTTGGCCAGAGCCGGAGCAAGAGCAGGAGCAGGAGTCGAAACAGGAGTTGGAGCAGGAGCAGGAGCGCTTATCTGAGTTATGAATATGCAGGTGCTTATCGGGCGTATGTGTGTGTGTGAATGGGTATAAGTGCGCATAAGTGTGCAAGCCTGGCCAAGTTTGCATAAGATTTAAGCACCTGCAAATTTTATTTATCATTTAACCTGTTTTAGGGCTGCGAACGAAGGCAAAAGCGCAACTGTTTAACCTAAATTAAAAATAAACGGATTAACTTCTTGAAAATACTTAAATCAATCTAAAGCTTGACTTCATCCCTATTATGTTCGCCCAATTAAAACTCAGGTAATCCTTTCATCAATTTGACGGCAGCTAAAGGTGAGCCTTCAGCTTAATCATTTGCCTAAAAAATCACAGCAAATGTCACATGGATTTTATCAGCATAGATAACTTTTTTATACCTTTAACACAAGTTAATAAAAAGAGGAGCATGTTCTTAAACTTGCTCGTGCATAAAAATATGGTTTTGCGACCTCTTTTATTGAGTTCGATAAAACGTGCCTCAAATTTCAAGTGCTCGCATGACAATTTAATAATGTAAATACAAATAAAACGTAAAACGTTTTTTTTTTTCTTTTGCTAGAATCAGTATCACTCGTATGTCATAAACAAGTGTGAAACTACGGCAGTCGGCCTAATACCCGCTCAAGCTAAGATTTATTCATAAATATATTATATATCTAACTGTAGAGAAGGTGAAATGTGATATAAAGAACTTTAAGATCCTAACTATAAAACTATGAAGTTGCTTCCGATTTGAGAAGGCCCAAGGAACGTATATGTATATAACTATATCTACAGATGGTATATGGCAAGGCCCAAAGAGCGTATATGTATAAATCAATCTATAGAAGATATAGTTCCATCCGATTTGCCAAAGCCCAAGGTTCGTCTCTTTATATACATGTATATGTAGCAATACCTCGATGAAACGAACTCCGTTATAACGTTAAGTTCGTTGAAAAAACTTCGTTTTCGCGAAGTTTTTCATAGAAAAATTCACTTAGTTATACCTATATAACGAAGATTTTCTGAGCCTGAAAATAGTTCAAACACCTCTTTGCAAAGTAATCCCAAAAAAGCAAAATGAAATTTGTTGCAAGCCGTCTAAGTCCCGTTATCCAAAACCTCAGCGTTACAAAGTTTTGCTTCAATTTCAGAAATATTTTAATGTAATCATAAAAATCATATTTATAACGAAATTTTTTAGATTTCTTTAAATTTTCTTATACTAAGGTTTTACAAATAAGTACCCATAGCGAATCAATAGATAAAACGAGGAATTGTGTGATTCCCCTCACATGTGATATATCGAGGTTTCACTGTATATATATAAATCTATCTATAGAAGCTAGAGTTCCTTCCGATATATTTATTAAGTCTATCGTCAGATCATACCTGTAAAACTATGTAATATATAGCTGCTTCCGATTTAACAATGCCCAAAGGGCGTATAGGAACTATATTAGAAGATATAGTTGCTTTCGACTTGCTACTGCTCAAGATACCAATATATGTATATTACTCCTTTGGCACGCCTCCAATGGGCGTGGATCAATGTCCTTGACAGGTATAGGAAAACATATTTAAGATTCCAGGACTCAAAAAACACTTTAAAGTAATTCCTGATTGGTCACGCCTGCAAGAAGTCTTAACACCTCTTATTGAGGTTTATAATTAATTTACTTATTGCATTAATCAATTTATTTAATTAAATTGTTTAAGCCCCATGATAATATATATCTGAAAATCTCTTAATTGACTCAATGTAATAATCGCTAAATATTTTCTTTGTCAGCTTTAATCGTTGATTGCTAATTAAATATTCTACATACAAACTCAATTGGGGCGAAAAAAAAAACATATTGTTTAAGTAAAAGGCATATGCATATAGAAATTATTTCGCTCAGTCCATTTGTTTACCTCGCGAGCTGCAATCGTGATTTGTTTTTATTTATTTGCATTTCGAAATAATTAAAAATTCATTTTTAATTATAGATTGTCGCTCATGTGCAAACTCTTAGCGCGACAAGTCGAAATAAATCGTGGCCCGCAAATTTATTAAATGAAAAATATTATTTCCATTTGCAATAGACCGTAATGCATTATTGTGAATTATTGGTAACAAAGCTGTTCCATTCAGCGACTCCGAATCGCGCTGACTTCCTGACTCTCATTTCCCGCGCTTTATATTTATTATTAGTGAAATCCGCATTCCAGTGCAGCCCCGCATTAATACTCCCCGTTGAAGGCTATGAATGTTCTGTTTGCACTATCAAATACAAATTCAACTCAAATTAACCACAATACTTGTGCACTTAAATAAATTCATGCCGCAAACAAACCAAAATTTGATACAATTTTAATGAAGCTAACGAATTAAACAAGTAAAAACGTTGCAATCGAACGCATCCGACTGCATAATACTCGCTCGAGATTAAAGTTAATAAAATATCAATAGTACACTTATCTGACTTATAGAGCTTTCTATGGAGAATATCAGTTGTGAGGTAAAAAAAAAACTTCGACATCTAATTTTGTAAAGTGTTGAAGATTTGCCACGCCCGCAAGAGTCATATAGATTCATATATTTCAGTCAATCTATAGAGAAGCTCAACAGGAACCCACTTAACAGATTTCTGGGTTCTCACTGTAAAACTTTGGAAGACATAACCTTACTCACTTGCCACGCCTGTAATGGGAGTAGCTAGATAAAAATATTATTTATTTAACAATAGTATACCTAATCATATATTCCAAATTTCATGTCTTTAGCTTTAATATCGCCTTAACTAGCCTTTACATTGCAAAAGATATAGTATTTCCCGACTTGCCACGCCTCTAATGGGCGTAGATGCTTATAGACTTTATATTATTTTTATTAATCGATAGTATACCCAAGCATATATTCCAAATTCCAAACCTCTAGCTTTGACAACGTCTTAAATAACATTTATATTAAAAGATATATAATATTTCCCGATTTGCCGAGCCTCCCTTGATCGTATCCATCGAATTCCAAATATAGACAAATATAACAAAAAACCAATATACCCGTTTTCAGTACGTGAACGAGTATAATTACAACCAATATTAATGAACCAATTTGTTAACATCAGTTTTGAAATGCATAATTGATGAGCTCTACAATTTTCGAAAGTTGAAAGTTAAAAAGCAAAAGTTTTGTACATTAAAACTTTTTTAATAAACATTTTTAGGCTAATACATATTTTAAGAAGAAATAAAGTAAGTAAGTAAGCAAGTTTAAAGAATATTGTGACTTTAACAAAAGCTGAGAGAGAGCGTCGAATCAAAGATCAGAGCGAATGATTAATGCTGCAAAATAAAAACGTGTCAAGCGATTAAAAGCGGCCTTGCTACGCATTTTATTAACGGCTATCATTTATCAAATACAAGGTGAGAGAGCGCACGTGGCAAAATCGAAATGGATGCGAATCCAGCTTTATTTGCCCGTTGGCTAAACGGGATATGTGATAATGCAGAAAAGGCGTTCCGCAGCCTACCTATGTCAGCCCCTGTCGCAGAGCGTTGCTTTTTGATTGGACTGACCCCGAAATGAAATGTATCAAGAAGAAGAACAACAAGTAAGAACGCTCTAGTCGGGTGTGCCCGACTACGAGATCCTCTGAACCAACTCCGAGCTGATGTTTTAAACAGACTAGTTTACATCTTTTATCTATACATATTACCCTCACCCCTGCGCTCACATGCACACGCAAACATACACACATGCACACACAAGCACTAGCGCAGTTCACAGCGCTGATGGCGCGTGCTTTTGCCAATTGACAAAATGTTTTCTTTAATAACTTCTGAGTTACTACTCGGATTTTGATGAAATTTTCAGCATTGAATGCTTATATTTTATAAAAAATTCGGTTTTTGCTAAAAAATAAAAAAATGATTATATTATAATTAAATGTGGCTTTATTTGAAACTAAATTTCAATTAAATTGATTTTGTAAAATGTATCCAAAATAAAAAAACCGAAATTTTATTTGATTTCCAACCAGCTCGATGTTCTGTTCAAGAATATATATACTCTATGGGGTCTGCAACGACTCCTTCTGCCTGTTACATACTTTTTGCAAAACCATTATACCCTATATTCCCATTTTCAATGGGTTCAGGGTAGAAAAACAAGATCCACTCTGACGCAGCGAATGTGTCCCCGTCCAATACACTTACACGCACTCACACATGCACGACCGATATGAAAAATGAAAGGCAAACAGCACGCAACGAACACAATAAATAAAGCCACTGACTGTATCCCGAGCAGGCATCGCTTCTCATTTTTTTTCTGGCACGGCTCGAACGACTGGCTGACTGACTGGCTGACTGGCACATGTCAATCAGAGAACAGAGACATAATCTCTGCTTGACATGAACTTAAAAGTATTATGACAAATATTTCGCAATCTGTGCCGCTGTGCTGTGTCTCTGAATTCACGCTACTGTATCAATATTTTATGCCAGAGCAAACGGGTCGTATGACTATGCCACAAGATATGCAACACATAAACAAAATCTATGAAGCAAAGAAAATTCCTTTTGAAATGAGATTTATTAAAGAAAATATGTGTGAACATAATCAAAATCAAATTCCAGTTAGCGCTAAGCGTCGACTATTTCTGTATGCTTGTGTGTGTGCACACATACAATTAAATGCGTGCATTCCTTTGCAAATTCTATTAATACATTGCAAATCTTGTGAATTGTATTTGCATCAGCTTCTTCTTTACTTTTGTGTTTGAAACAACAGTTACAAGAGTTTAGCTGGCGTAGTGGTGAGAGGTGGGGGCTGAAGTGGTGTATGTAAGTATGAGAGCGATATTGGAGCTGGGTTCAGATCCTCAAAGAACATTAAAGTGTTTTTTTAAGTAAACATTTTTTTTTTATTTTTAAATATATTTATTTTATATTTTCATTTTTTATTTTTTTTAATTTTTATTTTTTTGTATATTTTTTTTTTATAATTATTAATTTAAATTTTTTGTTTGTGCAGAAATTCCTAAATTTTCATATTATTTGGTTTTGCTTGCGCACACACACATTCAAAAGCATGCTTTCTTTATGAAATTCTATTAATAGATTCGCAATGGCTACTGAGTTGTATTTACATCAGCTGCTTCTTTAGTTTTGCATTTGTCACAGGAATCCCAAGAGTTTGGGTGGCGTAGTGGTGAGAGATGGCGGCTGAAGTGTTGTATAAGAGAGACATTGGAGCTGGGTTCAGATCCTCGATTTTTTTTTTTTTTTTTTAATATTTGTAAATTTATATATTTTTTATATTTTTAAATTTTTTGCTTGTGCCTAGATTTATTTATTTTTCATATTATTTGGTTGTGCTTGCACACACACACATTCAAATGCATGAATTTGTGATTTGATTGGTCAACTGCTGAGGACACTTTAGTTTGCTTCGCTCTCCCTCCCTCTCTCTCTCTCTCTCTCGCTGACCAGACGTAAGTTCTGAACTTGAAGAAGTTATAAATCTTTTTTCTCAAAGAAACTTTACTGTACAAAATTTTATTTTTTCTGTAAATTGTTTGTTTGTTTTCTATTTTTTTTTTTCATTTTAATTATTGTTTCACCAAGACATTATAATAGTAAAAGATGGAATAGCACAGCAAAAAGCGAGCTGCACCATCAAACTCTCAATGCATCCTAACCATCTTACAAGGTATTTATCTCGGGTCTGCAACCGAACCAGCCTTCAGCACAACGAGCTTCCAGTCCAGCAATAGAACAATATAATCGAGGCCCGTAACCTTCATAAAGTTAACATGACTGTTAGTTAACTAATATTATTGTAAGATTTGATCAATTTATTGTTAGACTCCTTCTGGAGTGGTTACAATAAAAAATAAAAATAAAATAAATAAATAAATTATCTTTTTTAATATTTTAATTGATTAGCACAAAAACAACTTTGTTTGTCTAGTTTAGAGATGGGCGTCCGGATGGGGGTTTTTGAAAAATCCGAGGAAAATTTTAAAAATGTCCGGGATAAGTGTTTGATCCCGAAATTCCTGCGATAAAAAAATTAATAATATAAATTCTTGTATTTACGAAAGAACAGAAGAATGATATTGACGAGAAAATAAATTCTTCTCTGGCAAAGAAAGGTTTTTGGAAGAAAGGATAACATGTCTTACAGGAGAAAATTTTGAGACAATATGACTTTTAAATAAAAATGTTAATCTATCATAAGAATTGTAAATGTTGGAATAAAAAATTCGGAAAACATCGGGGCCAACGGGAATAATGAAATATTTTTCGGGACAAACAAAATTTATTTCGAGAAGGGATGGGTCGGAAACCAATTTCTTTCCCGTTGCCATCTCTGGTCAAGCTTAAATTTTTGACTAGACCACTTTTACTTAGTGAACTATAATTTATAATATTTTTCATCAATTTTTTAAAATCGGAAATGTCGAAAATTTATTTAACCAAACAAGATTCGTTTGAAGCATTTAAGATTTGAACAAAAAATTTGATAAAATGTGGCTTTTTGCTTACTTTTACATAAAAATATCGTCGAAGCAATTGCCAATAAATGCGTAAAAGTAAGAGTATCGCATGATTGGCTTCCTCGACTGTGTTTGTTTTCTGTTAGCTTACAAATTTGTTGTCATATACGAGTATGCATGTATGAATATGCGTGTGTAAAGGGTGTTATTGTTGTTTCGCCTTTTACTGGAAGCTGGCCCACGCCCGGCGCACAATTCCGTTTAAATAAAAATCATTTCATTGCAAATTTTCTGTTTTTGACGTGAGCTTATTGTAGTTATAGTTGCTGCTGCTGCTGCATACAAAATACTTATCTAAAGGCCGCCCACCTGGTGGAAAGAAGAGCCTGACCATATTTTCGCTTTCAGGTAACTGACGCATATCTCTTTTTACTTTTTCCTTTCATATTTGTGCGCCGGACATGACGTAAATCAATTTTTTATTTATTATTTTATGAGCTGAAATCGGTTTCGCTTCGTTTCGCTACTTTTTTTTTTTTTGTTTTTTACTCACTTAAGTTCGCTTCGTTTGCATGCGCGGCTGTTAACCGATTTAATTTACTGTGTCGCGTATACGCCAACGGCAAGCGCAGCATCCCAGCATCCCAGCTCGCTTATCGCTTAATTGAGAATGTTTGCCCGGCAGTGCACGACGTGGCACGTAATTTTGTGGTCATTACAACGAACGTAACCAGCCACAGAGCAAATAAATGTATGAAATATATATTTTATTAATGAATGTATTTCGCTTTGAGTCTCAAAGGGAACTGTATCAATGGATCTTGAGCATGTTTACTTAAAGTTGGGAATTCCTAGAAATTGACTGGCCTCATTTGACTGGAAAATATTGCAGGTGAACTCACACAGCTCTGAGCTTCTTTCAGCAAATTTGCATTTTAATTAAAAATTAATGAGATTTGAACAAAATTCAAGCAAATGAGAAGAGTCAGCAAGTCAGGGAAGAGTTGTTGCAATTTTAAGCGACAATCGATAATTGATTGTTGATTTTTTGTAAACATTCGTTCGTTATATATACACGAAATGTGTGTGTTGATTTGTGAAGTTATAATTGGTTGAGAACTTTGGGTAATACTTTAGCCAAATGCCAGCCAATATGGTTCCTGTCTGAATGCCATTTCGAAAAGTTGAGCAAATCCAATTTTCAGTTTTGCCAATCGCATCTTAATGCCAGAGTGTGATAAAAGAGAGAGAGAGAGAGAGAGCGAGCGAGACAGAGACAGCGTATGTGGGGCTTTTGCGGTTTTTTGGTTTTTGCATCGGCAAAGCCAATTGAAATTTGAGGCGAGCTCCTGTTTCCACGAGTCAATTGAATAGAAAACTAAAATCAACCTAAGTGCATGTAGCAATAAAGTACTCGTCAGCTATGGAAAATCTAATAAAATGTAAAGTTTGCAGTTTAAGATGAATTTTCCGGCAATGCCAGACCACAAATGTATGGCAATTTAGTCGAAAAATTTAATAATAATCTCTCTGTGTCGGCAGTTTTTGTAGTAATTGGAGAGAGTACATGCCCAATTTGAGAATTTTCCATTTGTATTTTGTTGTATTTGTGACTGACAGCAATTTTCAGGCAAACAGAATCACAGCCCGAACACAGGCTAAGGTCAAAGTGAAGTCCGAGCTCTAATAGCAAAAAATATATATAATATTCATTCGTATTCATGCTTCAATATTCAGCCTGAATTCGGTTTGCATGCTTGGCAACATGGCATAGCCTCAATTCTAAAGCTGGCACAACTAATTACTCGACTAATATTTGCTTTAATGCACACACACAGACTTAAGTTTGGGGCACGAGCAAGCTGACCACATAAATTCCGCCTTGGCCCTCATTAGAGATACTGCAGCTGTGCCAGCCGAGAGTCGACGGACACATCGACTCCTTCCACAACTCCATAAACGTTGGGAGCATACCAAGTGAAGAGGAAAACGCTTCTGCACATTAATAGGCCACTCAGATGCAGAACTAACAAATATTCTGTATATATTTTGCCTAGGCTTAAAGCACGTCCAGTCAGTCGGACAGAAAGCCTTTTCACACATGTATTATTATATGTATATGTATTTATACCCTGTACGCATTGAAAAGGGGATTTCAGAGTGTAATGGTTTTGGGACAATGTATGTAACAGGCAGATGGAGGCGTCCCAGACCCTATGAGGCATATATACTCTGAGTTGATCTGGCCATCTAGTCCGATCTATTCCGCTTGGCAGTGCGTCTGTTCTTCTGTCCTTCCGTCCGTCCGTCCATATGTCCTTCCGTTCGTCTATCGATCCACCAGTCTGTCCATACGTATGTCTGCCCTTCCGTCCATATGTCCTTCCGCCCGCCAGTATGTATGTTCGTCCGTATATTTGTCCTTCCGTTCGTAGGTCGATCCACCCGCCTGTCCGTCCGTCCGTCCGTCCATCCGTCCGCTTGTCCGTTCGTCCGTCCGTCCATACATCCGGCTGTCCTTCCATCCGTCTGTCCTTTGGTCCTTCCATCCGTTCATGTGTCCTTCCGTAAGCTCGTCTGTAGAGATCTCGTCGTCGTCTCGGAGAGATCTCGTAAACTACAAAAGCTAGGAATATTAAATTTTAGGTACATATTCTAGTATACCATATGCAGTGCAAGTTTATTTTTTTTTCTCGATAACTCATCCTTAAAGACCATAAAAGCTAGAGAATCCAAATTTACTATGAAGGTTCCTGTGATAAAAATACATATAATGAATATTTTAGATTTTTTATACCTCCTTCATTAGTCCCAAAAATGAAAAACGTTTTTCAAATAAAAGAGAGTTGAGCTTTTGCATACACCCATATTTCAATATCAATATTATGTCAATATTATGTCCTAAGAATTGTATTATAAAACTAGATCTCGAATCGATTAAAGTGCTACCCATAATTCAGCTGAAGATTAAAGATGTAAGCTAGATTGTTTTAAACAATCACCCCAGACTTGGTTCAGGGGATCTGCTAGTCGGGCAGACCCGTCTAGAGTTTGCTTAGCTCTACTGTACTGTGAGGCCTTGTCAAGCGTTAATACTGATAGATAGATAAATATTGCGACAGCAATTAGCGTTTGAGGAGATCAAAAGCAGCTTGCTTGAGTTTTTGCTAGTTTTGTATAAAACATAAGCTGGCTAGACATTTGAAATGAAATTTTATGCAAATCATTTCGTTGCTTATGGCTGACGGCCAGAGCAAGATAAATATTAATAACTCAGATGGTCAGCTGGGGGGGACAAGAAAAAAAGGTGAAGGCTAAGCCGATCCCCATCAGCGAGTTGCAGTCACAGCAATTTCTGTATCCAGCTCAGTTTGCACTGCAAACAAAGCATGGGTCGATGGCTGAGAGAGAGACAGAGAGAGAGAGAGAGAGAGACAGCCTTTTAAATAATAATAGTAGCACAAGAAGAGAGCGGGGCATATATAAAGTAAAGAAAGACAAGTGAATAGTCGAATTGTTCTGTTGTTGATGACAATACAGCAGAAATGAAAAGCAGGGCAGCAGCAAAGGCAAAGTGAGCGCCAAATAGCCTCGGCGCATAATAAAGTTGAGCCAAGGCTAAGCCGAGAGGTGAAGTGTAAGCAGAAATGAAAATGTTTTATATAGTGAACGGCTGGCTGGGTAGGTGAGTGAGTACAACTACCTCTAACTACATGCCAAATGCAAAGCCACACAACACAGCCCAGCTCCATCCGCATGGCTCAACGAAATATTAAAATTCATACGCCATGTTGTACGGTCAAATCACTTTCAGACCATGGCCAACAACAACAACGACTGCAACGACGACAACGACGACAACGATTTGCGTTTCGGCAAACAGCAGCAGAGCATATTTTACATAAGACCATTGCAGACCGAACTACAGTGAAACAATTGCACAATTTATGTGGCATTTAGCATTTGGACATCATTCAAGTCCAACTCAACCACATATACCTCCACTCGGTCACCTAATGCCCGCTGCCGAAAGGGATAACTAAGCATGCTCCTTCGCTCGCCCTTGCCATGTGGCCAACAATCTTTCCATGAAACGAGCCGTTAAGCTTTTAGAAAAAAACAATCCAGGACATGGCTGCTGGGCGTATTCGACTGCATAATACTCGTTTATGGCTCCATAAATGAAGAGTTTAGTCAAATGCTCAAACTATTATATGAGCTGAAGGGAGGAAGGACTATATCTGAGTGTTATATCTGCAGGGGAGTTAAAAGCTGGATTTACCAATTCTTAAATTATGATAGATATAGTTTTTTCGATTTGATATAATTCTTACCTAATCTGTAGAGAAGATAAACAGAAAACTAGTTCTCAAATTTTGAGACTCTAGCAAACTATAATACTATATAGCGTCTTACCCGATTACCCAAGCTATATAAAATATATATATACACATACAGTACATACATATTCTTCATCAGGTTAAAGCGCTGAGCCGATCTGGACTTCTTTTTCTGCAATTTTATGCGTTCTGCTCTCGCTTTATATATATTCATCCTCTATATTCATCTTTATAAAAGCTTTGATCTCTGTAACTCTATAAGCTAAAGTCTTAAAATTTGATTTATATGTATTTTAGTCTATCATAAACAGGCCAGATTTATATTTTCTTTCGATAACTTGATTGGTTTTTATTATATCACAGAATTTTTATTTAGGGCAAAAGTTTTATGCCACTATTCTTTGATACATACAGATATACGCCCCTTGGGCCTTGGCAAATCAGATGAAATTATATCTTCTACAGATAGATATACATATATAGGATACTTTATTATGTATCCGTTATAATTCTTAATTAAGTTTAACACTAAATTTGGTTTCGATAACTTAAATCACTTTCAACTTTTTCGGCTTTAGCTTTTTCGACTCTTACGATTCTTGCCCACTATTAAATAATTTTTTCCTACCTCTCGACAACTTTCTTCTTGTCTATGGATCAGCCACCACTGCACTGCTTGCTTGTATGCAACTCTGTGGTATGGCGTTGCCACCTCGTTAAGCTGTTTCTTTTCATTACATATATACACTTAAAACTAGATAGTTCGAAATGGCAAGGGACATTTTTTTTATTGCACAGGAATTCGACTTATCGAACAGGAATTCAAACGAATTTTTTTTAAAGGAAACAGCATTTTTTACGAATTATTGAGGTTTTCTATCGGGATTCAACTGAACTATATTTATATTTTCATCTGGTTGTAGTATACTTAAGGATATAAACCACATTTCAGGTCTTTAGCCTTAGTAACTTTCAAATAATAGCGTTTACAAAAGATATAGTATTTCCCGAATTGCCTCGCAGCCATCCAAAAAATCTTCACTCTTAATAAGACGAGCATACACATGACTACATATGTACATAGCAAATTTCTCTACCTATACAAGCAGCAAAAGTGTTTTATACTTTCATACACACAGACACCAATATACCCGTTTTAGCTTCCTGAACGAGTATTACAAAAAAGAAAAAAATGAGTATGCAGGTCAGACACTCGCTACAATTCATTTCCGCTCCTTCTCAACACATGCTCGAGAAGAACTAAACGGCAAAAATATTACAAATTCAAAATGCTAAATGTGCATTTAACTTATGTATTTATGTAAATCCCTCGAAATTATTTTGCCCCGCAGCCGACACCCGAAGCCAAGCAACTCGAAGGACCGCACTCACACGCGGCAGGCAGGTATTGCAAAACAAACTGCACGTCATTTAAATATACATATTTCCATGGCTCTATGTGTTTAGTTATCCTCTTCGACTCCTATTTTTTTGTGCCTCTTCTCGCCACAAGCTGTCCCCACTCGGCTGTCAATTGTCAGCATTTCAGATTGATGGCATGTAGAAGAGTCCCGTTCCAGCGAATGCTCTTTTCCAGTTTTCATTTTGCATTAGTTTGCCATATTTTCGTGCTTTATTTTCATTTCATAACTGGAGAGTTGAATTCGGTTTCAGGTGTTCTCTCTGCACATTAAATTTGCACAATACGGGGCAGTTGGCAAATATAAGTGCATATTTAAATATATTACTCAATGTGTAAGTGTGTGCACCTGTGTTTACCTGGCCAACATGCTCGTCATCATTTATTTACTTGCAAGCATCAAATAATTCAAGATAATGCAGTTAGACCAAAGTGCCAAATCCGATTTAGCCATTGCCTTGGGTGCAGTTGGAAGCTTGTAAGACTTTCAACTGAAACATAAATGCATATAATCCTATATATATGTATATACAAGGGAATATTTAATAACATCTGCGCTCTGTAGTCTCCTTTAACTAACAGACAATTTAATGCAGTCTGCTTTAATCGCTTACTGCAGCTACTCTGATATACACTTACTTTTCAATAACACAACCCAACAGAATTCAGTAACCACAATTGAAAGTAGAGTTTTCCGCAAATTCTCGATGAGCTGCATCCGAATCTGAAAATAGAATTGCGTTATCATGTCGAGTTTTCGAGATAATTCAAACTTAAAGTGAGAAAAAGTGTTTATTTGATGAATTTTGAGGTTTTATAATATATAGACAATCTCAATATAAAAGTGTTTAAAAAATTTAAAAAAAAAAAGCTTTAATTAAAAATAAAAACAACAAAATTCTGGATGTTACTGCACCTCAAGTATACTCTTTCGAAAAAGTATAGTCTAAAGTTTTGCTTACTAAATACTCTTTTTTGTTTCTTAGTCCTTAGGGCAGCAGGATTTAGTAAACTTGAATCAAAATTTACCTATTCGCAAGTTTTTGACGTGCTGAATCCGAATCTGGTCAAGTTTTTGAGATATTCTAAGTTAAAAGTGAAAAAAATGTGTTTATACGATGAAATTTAAGGTTTTATAATATGAAGACAATATCTCGAAATAAAAATGTTAAAAAATGCTTCGAATAAGGAAAGTAATACTTAAAGATACCATTATTATGTTTTTACTAAAAAAAACTGCAGCTCACATATAGCTAAAAACCAAGTTAGCTGAACTTTCATTCTATTCTATTGACATAAAAAAAACCTTCGAAAAAGACAAGCTTTACTAAATCATATTATTTTGTTTCGATCTTCTGGGCATCAGGACTTAGTAACCTAATATCAAAATTTACCATTTCGAAAGTTTTTCATTAGCTGAATCCGAATCTGAAAATTAAAAAGCATTATCACGTTAACTTCTCAAGATATTGTAAGCTAAAAGTGAGAAAATCCGTTTATACAAAAAAAATTAAGGTCATATAATATCAAGACTATATTTCACAAAGAAAAAAGATTTTTAAAAAAATGAAAATATAAAAAAAAGTGAGAACACTAGTACTTAAAGATACTGTAATTGTTGTTTTTATAGATAAAATTGTGTGGATGTTACTGCATCTCACACATACCTAAAAATTAAACACATAGCTAAAAGCTAACCATTATTCTGTCTACAGATTCAAATGCAGCACATAAAAAAAACCTACGAAAAAGTAGAGAGTAAAGTTTTGGTTATTAAATCATGTTGTTTTGTTTTCAAGCCCTGGACAATGGGATTTGGTAACCTCGAATCAAAATTGATGGGCGTTATCATGTCAAGTTTTCGACATATTGAGGTACTATAATACCAAGAGAATATCTCGCAAATATATATACATTTTTTAATAATGTAAAGAAAAAACTATTGAAGGAGAAGAGTAGTACTTAAAGATGCTATAAGTGACTTTTTGTCTTGTTGATACAGCACCTCACATATAACTAAAAACCTTTTATTCTGTCTCCACATTCAAATGCAAAAGTAAAGTCTAATCTTTTGGTTACTTTATCCTGTTGGCCAGTGTAATTCGCTCTTGAACCGCCTAATCCTCTACGAAATGCTGTCGTCATATATATCTGTTTTGGTCTGCTCCAATACCATGTGATAGCATGGGACAAAGCTAGACAATGACACGCTGAAAGCGGCGTCTGCCATTGTTTTTGCATATTATGCAAATCTCTTCGCGTCGCCGCCATAATTTGATCCATGAATTAAGTTACCTTTTCAGTATCGAAAACATTTTAATAATTTACTTTTGATAAACCTGTCGACGTCAGGCACATTAAATGCGCGTGCTTAACACTTAATCAAATAATTAAAATCTAAAGCTATAAAATGCAAATTGAATAGATATTTATAAAGGTGTTCACGGACTTTAGGAATATTAATGTTGAGCCACAATATACGATATATATATATATGGAGGGTGGGACTTTAAGTTTTATTCATGATTTGCGCAAAACCAGAAAATTAGCTTTAAGTTTATAAGCCCACGTTTCATAAACCACATAGCCACTGACATATAAAGAGAAAGAGAGAGAGAGAGAGAGAGAGAGAGATTGAGAGTGAGTGAAAACTTTTACTTGCAGGGAATGTCGTGGGCAACTGAAATCCGAGACTTTTCAATGCCCCGGGTCGGGCTGACACCCACAACCACTGGCTGGAAATAAATCCAATGCCCCGGGCTCTACACGACTTTGTCAGCCAGATTTTAATTCAATTACATCTGTAGCTGCAAGTTGTGTGCAAATATTATCATAGGAAAAATTAAAACGCAATCCCCTGAATCGTACACCCAAACGCACCCAAAGCAACCACCCGCCACCTCAGGCATATGTGTTCGCCGTTATTTGCGCTGCTCTGACATCTGTTTTCAAAGCAACAACAAATTTGGTCAAAGCAAAGAGGAAACAACGAGAGAGTGCTTAAGTCGGGAGTGTTTCACTATTAAATACCCTAAAGCCAGCATTGAGCTGATGATTCAAACATTGTTGGATTCTTTTGTATATACATACTCAAAAACACATGCACACACACAGACACATGCATACACACAAGCACGTGCGTCACTTACTACGCACTTTATGCTTTTTATATAAGTATATACGAAATAGACTGATTGAACTTGGCTTCTACAAGTGGGTTCTTAACGAAACTTTCAGCGCATCATGTTAACAATAAATTAAGTGTATGTACGAAAGACTAAGTCTCTACTGTTCAAAATAAGTTTTTTTGTACAATATTAAGAAAATGTGTATATGGTATTCATAAGTTGTACTGTTCATTATCTGCGTATTAATTTCAGAAACTCACATACTAAATTTTGTGTCTCTGGCTAAAATAATTTTCAACTTATGCTTAAAAAACCAGCGTAAAACATCGATATTTATAGTTTATACAAAAATGGGAAGAAGTATCGAAAAAAAATTTTACATTTTGACTGCTTACGGAATAAAAGAAAAAAAATGTTAACTTTGAAGTCTCTAGCTTTTGTAGTTTTCGAGATCGCTGCATCAAAAGTTCGGACAGGCGGATAAGCAGATTGGCGAGCAAACGGGGCATGGGTACATCGATTCAGTTCTTCGTCCTCATCAAGTATATATACTTTATGGTGTCAATCATGCCTGCTTTTATATACTACAAGCAATATCTTTATTTATTTTAATCTATTATTTAACTTTAAATAATTTTATAAGTTTCAGTTTCGGGATCAAGTTACATTAAACTTTTGCCTAATGCTTAAACTTTTTTTTTTGAAAATAAATAAATAATAGAAACATATTCCAGGTATATATCACATAATCACAAAGTTTCAGGAGCATTGCAATTCTCCACTGACATTTAAATAAATAACGGTCGAAATAATTGAAATTAAGGCAAAAGGCGCTTAGCAATCGCCGCAAGTTGGCTAACGCGTGGGATAAGCAATAAAAGCATAAGGAAAACTTCGCACAGGAAATCGCTGTGGGGCTGAAATCTGTTGAGGAAATCGAAATTTGTTAAATGGAGCAATCGATGAATTGCGCTCGCACTGCCACGCCCCCAGACTCTCTCACTGGCACTGGCACTGGCAAGTCCCGCAGTTTGGTTTTACATTTTATCGCTTGTACGTTTGCACCATTTCAATTACAAACAATAACAATAAAATGTGGACGACGGAGGGCGACGGGACGGACACGGTCCAGTCGTTAAAGTTCAAGAAAGCGCCTTGCCTTAAACAAGAAAATATAACAAAAAAGAAATGAAAAGAGTAGTGCAAGGGAATTAGCTCACACGGAAGTAGCTGTCAGTTGACCCACCCACACTTATCTCCCTAAACAGGCGCCACCTATTGGCGTACGTGCGGAAGCCAGCTGAAGGCAGCTGAATATTATTGCTAACAAATTTAAATACAGATTTTTTCATTATCTGCTGTGGCACGTCGATGCTGCTACCTTCAATGCAGAAATTGCTTTGATTTTTGGTCATTTCATTTCAGGGTAGATACATAAAACTTTCGGAATTTTTATGAATCTCATATTCATAGGCTTAATAATATATATTAAACTCAATATACTCACTATACTGAAATTAAATACTTTTTTTAATGAGCTGAATCCAAATAATCGATTTTTATTCATTCAAAGATTATCAATTTCGAACTATGCTCTAAATATGTAGACTTTTCATCGCCTGACAAAAAGCTTATTCATTTTGGTCAGAAGTTTGCAATATTCTTGATATATACCTGATGTATACTCTTATTTACCACAAGAATCTGAGCTCATATGGCCTTGACCGACTGTCCGTCCGACCATTTGTTAGTGCGTCCGTCAGTTCAGCCATCCATCCGTCCGTCGGTTTATCCGTCCGCCAGTCCATCCGTCCGATTGACCGTCCGTCAGTGCATTCGTCCGTCCGTCCATCGATCCGTCCGTCCATTCGTCCGTCAGTCCATTAATCCGTCCGTCAGTTCATCCATCCATCCGTCCGTCAGTCCGTTTGTCCGTTCGTCCGTGCATTCGTCGGTCAGTCCAACCATCCTTCCGTCAGTCCATCCGTCAGTCCCTCCGCCCGCCAGTCCATCCGTTCACCCTTCCGTCCGTCTATCCGTCCGTCCGTCCATCCGTCCGTCAGTACATCCATCCATCTGTCCGTCAGTCCCTCCGCCCGCCAGTCCATCCGTACGTCAATAAACATGTGCATCTGTCCGTTCACCCTTCCGTCCGTCCGTCCGTTCTGCTCAAGTTTTAAAGCTTAAGTGCTACAACTGAAAACATTTTCTTCTTTTTATTGCAGGCATACTAACTCCCGAAATCAGCCATATCAGATGACTATATCATATAGCTCCCATAGGAATAATCAGTTTTAAAAGTGTTTAAGTCAAAAATAAATTTTAGTATCTTGAGTTTTAAACATCATTTTGAATTTGCAAAATAAACCCAGCCCTATAGTTTTTCATTAAGACTCCCCAGAAGTAATAGCATTCAGTGTAATAAATGAACCAAGTTTGAAATAAGTTACTATATATAATGAGAATCGTCTTTTTGAGATCCCTACTAAGGACTGCTCAGCTTGTAGCAAGCTATGGACATAATGCAAAGTATATTTAGCTATACAGCAAAATGGTACAACAGAAAACTTATTTCATTAGCAATTTCCATCAAACACAAAGCCAGTCGAAACTTCGAGGCGAGCCACTCGCATTGAATGTGCTTCCCGATGCTGTGCTCAATTTAATTCAACGCTAATAAAACTTCAATAAAACGAAATTTGTACGAATTGCCGCTGTCCTTGGCAATCACTAACAGCGATTATCATTGACAGTCGCGACGTGGACGTGACAAACCCAGGCCATGTGTTAATCTTGAATTGTCCGAGCACGGTGCAAGATTACGACCAACCAAAAGACACTTCCAACAAAACAAACTTAGAAATATATGTGTATAATATATATAGATATAAAACAAAACTTAGACATGAGCAAGTAAAATGTAGCAGTCGGTTGAAACCGACTGCACAATACTCGTTCAGGTTGTAGAAATAACTGCTTTTTAATGAAATATTGTTATTTCTATATCAGCAGATTCAGATATTCAGTTTTTTTTTCAATCTACAATATAATATTATATTTGTCTATAAGGCAGGTCAACTTTTCAAATTATAGCCCTCGTAGACCTGTGGTGTATGCGTTGGCATACAATTCATCAGCAATACGGTTCGAACCCTACTCAGTCCGATCAATTCTATAAAAAACTTTACCTAATGCCATAAACAACAGTTGCAAATGAGAAAAAAATAATAAATTCAAAAAAAAAAAAAAAAAAACTTAATTTAGGATTCTAACTTTGAAACGTTAAAAGATACTGTTTTTATTCGATTTGACAAGCCCCTAATGGGCATAGCTATAAGAAATATATAGATTTTCATTTATTTATGGGTTAAAGACTACCCATATATATAATATATATATATAGAATATATGTTTCAAAAATCAAGTCTCTAGCTCCAATACCCTAAATATTATAGAATTTATACTAAATATTATAAAGAAATACACGATTTGCCATGCCTCCAATGGGCGTAGCTATTTATTAATGGTATATTCTTTTGTCTGAAGGTGGAGTATATACAGTAGAGTCCCGATATTCGAAATGGCAAGAGGTCACATTTTTTACGAATTACACAGGAATTCGATTTATCGAGAATGAATTTTTTCAAGGGGACAGCATTTTTTACGAATCATCGGGATTAGACTGTATTGCAAATATCAAATCTATGGGGGACAGATGAACGGATATCAAGACGAAGAGCCAATATACTCGCTTTAACTTAATGAACGAGTATCAAACAAAAAAACAGCAATGGAAAAGTTTATGGTCAACATTTTTAGTTGCGGTCGAATGAATACCAAAGTGTATTTCCTGAACAACACACATTTATAAAAGCTACGCACAAACACACACACACTCTCACGCACAGACATATGCTGACATACGCACAGATTAGGGGACACCCAAACGCAGTGGCAGCGGAGCAATCGATGTTGCCTTGGCAACATTTTATTTTATCACAAGTGGCCAACTGAAAACCACTGATGGCCCCTTGCTCATTGTTGACTTGGCTCGACTTGGCTCACTTTTATTATTATTGATGACAATTTTGAGACAGACAATAAAAAGAACAGTTACAACAATATATTCCATATATTCTCAGTCCCTCTAAGTGCCTAACAAAGTCAAAATAGAAACCAAACAGAAGATTAAACACAGTTGTGAACACACAAGTTGGAATATCATTTTATATATTTATTTGTTGACTTGGATGTAGTATTTATAGAAAAATCAATTTTTTTGATGCCAAAGTCAGCTTTAATATATGTTGAGTAGACTTTGCATATGCAATACTGATAGGAAATCCTCTACATGTATATAAAATATATAAAAGTGAGCTAGGAATCCCTCAAAGTTTCCATGGCATATTAAAGATGAAGCAACTTGCATAATATCATTGAAAATTTTCAACTACTTTAGTAGATTTAAATAATAAAATCTTGAAGAAAACTTAACTTGGCATAAGTTTAGGGAAAAAGAGAATTTTCGGTTGAAGGGGGCAAAGTATCCAAATTCGCAAATATTCACAGTAAAAGAGTCAACACATCTAATTAATAATAATAATAATCTAATAATAATAATAATAATAATAATCGAATTAATAATAACCCCTATCTGTACTAATTATGCTTAAAAAATAAAATGAAAATATCAATATTTATCGATAACATGAAAATGGTCTAACATATCGAAAAAAAAATTATAAAATTATACAGCTAACAATATTCAAGAATAAATATATCAAATTTCAAATCTCTATCTTCTGTAGTACTCGAGATCTCTGGAGTCAAACGGACGGGCAGACAAAGAGACGGCATGGATGTTTATCCATGTATAATTTATTATTATAAAGCAACTTGCATTAGCAGAACTTTTTTAACATCAAAAATGTTCACACAATTTTCCAAGTTTCCCAAATAGCAGTTCCTAATAAATGACAATGCAAAGTAATATCATACAAAATTTTCATTTACTTTAATAGAATTTAATAATAAGATCTTGAAAAAAAATCAACTCTGGCATAAGAGTTCTAGTTATGCTTCAAAAATAAAATGAAAATATCGATATTTAGCGATAACACGAAAATGGCATAATATATCTAAGAAAAATTATAAAATTGCACAACTAACGATATTTAAGAATAAATATATCTAATTTCAAGTCTCTAGCTTCTGTAGTTCTCGAGACCTCTGGAGTCAAACTGACAGATGGACAAACAAACAGACGGCATATAAGTCATAAAGCAACTTGCATTAGCAGAACTTTTTTAACATCAAAAATTTACACACAATTTTCAAAGTTTCCCAAATTTATATAGCAGTTCCTAATAAATGACAATGCAAAGTAAGCTCATCCACAACTATCAACTACTTCAGTAGATGAAAATAATAAAATCATAAAGAAAAATCAACTCTGGCATAAGATTTAGGGAAAAAGAGAATTTCATTAAGTTGGCAGCAGCCGTCGCTCGAAACTGCGAAAAGTAAAATATATAAAAGTTTTTCTCCGAATTTTTTATTTCCATAAAGATGTGTGCGAGTGTGTGTGTGTGTGTGCCACAAAAAAGAGCCACAAGGCAAGATAAATTACCGGCAAGTATATGCTATACAGACATCTGTTGTCCTATTTGCCGTGAGCATCAGATACTTTTCTAACGTCTTTCCCAAAACTCTGATGCAGCACATCAAAAAAAAAAAGAAAAGAGAATTTTTTTTTTGATAATTTTTGCTCCAGTTGGATACAAATGTCTGACAAGCACGTGCTCCATCAATTTTATACTTTATACTCTCCGCCTACTTAGCCATCCAAGCACACACAGACTCCCACGCACACTTGCTCCCACATATTGAGCTGACACACCCAATTGATTAACCCAAGCCAGACGCGCGCCGAGCTGAGGCAACTTTGCTGAGCTGAGGCTGGGCTGAGGCAGCCCAAGTTAATTTTGAATCGTTTATCAAATGATGCAGGGCTCTAAACTTGGAATGCATGTGCTGCCAGTTGCCAGACTTTCCCGCACAACCGAGCACCTTCTCGACTATCTCCGATGGCAGCGGCAGCATAATGCAAAAACTAAATTTCCTAAACTACATATCTGAATGGAAGTGAACATCAAAATATGACGTTACGAAATCTGCTGGGAGCATTGCTCAGCTATTTCTTCAATTTGGGTTAGCTTTTCACTTTGCATACAAAATTGATGAGTTGTACAATATTTTTCTTTTTTTTTTGCATAGCGAAAAGTGAGGTGATTTGATATCAGCTCACCTGACTCTGGCTGAGATTTTCATAATATCCCAGTCAATTTTGATGCACTTAGCACTTGGTTTGTGGCACTGCACAAAGGACTTTTCATGAATTATCCTTGACACGTTTGTATATGCCTTGAGGCAATGCAGCAAGCGTTGCCACTAACTGCTGAGGTGTAAACATTTGCCGCTCGGCTGAAGCGCCCAATGAGCCGACGCAGAAGAGTGCATAAAGCATGCTCCTACGGCAATCATATGTGGCTGCTGGGGTAACCCAAAACAAATATTAAACAAGTACAAGGAGTGTTCTAAAGGGGAGTGCCCGACAAGCAGATACCCTGAACTCGGCCTTAAGCACATATTTGAAAAATAGACTGACAGAACTCAGGTTCTACTTATGCGTTCTTAATGAAATTTTCAGACAAAGAATATGATATGAATATGTGTGCATATACCGAAGCTCAACTTTTTGCCTATTGAAATACCTATCTTTACTTCAATTTTCGGTGGAATGATCAAAAGTAACTAAAATTACAAGTGTTCATAGTCTGTGTATTTAGTTAAAGAGTCTACTCAATAAATTTGATGACTCTAACTTTTATGGTATTCAAGTTATATTTATAAAACAAAATAAAAATATCGATATTTATCGATAACAAGAAAATGGCATAAGATATCGGAAAAAAATTGTAGTATTGTATCTCTCATGATATTTAAAAATAAATATATCAAATTTCAAGTCTTTAGCATCTGTAGTTTTCGAGATCACTAGAGTCAAACAGAGAAACACAGGGACGAACAGCAAAGTCTACACCCCCTTCTACCTCTTACATACATTACACCTCGAATTCAATGGATTCGAGGTACAATCAAAGTCAGTAAGCGAGTTGCAGCTGAAAAGGATTGTGCTGACAGCAAAAGTACCTATAAAACTGATTCCACATAGTTCGACGAAGGAGCACTACAACACCTGTAACTATAACTATAGATAATCTTAAGTAGAATTCAAATCAAGATCCGAAAAACACTATCTATAAGCAATCAACTAAAACCTGCAGGGTGTAATTTGTATTATCAAGTAGAGTCCATGTGGGGCACAGCCTCAACAAAGGCAAGGTGTGTGTAGTTCCTATACAACGTGTTAAACAAGGCGTCCGTTCTCAAGTGCGCGCATTTTCCGAACCATTTATCACAGCAAGAGCTGGAGCAGGAGCAGAAGCAGGAGCAGCTCATATGGCTGGATAACAAAGCAGCTGCCTATAGACCCCATTATGAACTGCGTGTGTGTGTGTGTGTGTGTAGAGTTCGAGCCAGTTAACGGAAAAATGCAATAAATGCGGCAAATGTGTTGCTTTGTGTGGGCTGCTGTTGCTGCTGCTGCTGCTGCTGTTAAACGCATTTTATAGAAATTGCATTCATGCAACGCAGCCAACGCCCATTTGTATGCTATATATATATATTTTTTTTGCACTTTGTGTGAATGGCTTTTATTATACGTATAATCGTTTGCGGGCCGAGGCTGCGCCGCTCTTTAGCACAAATTTCCATCACAAAATGGGGCCAATTAGCGAGCGTTTAATGCTAACGATTTCGATGGCGCAAATAATCAAGCAACATTGAAGACATATACTTTTTAGAAATTTCAACACGATGACGCAACTAAACACGAGGGGAGGTTTTTCCCTATATGCAACTCGTAAAATAAGCTAAAATTTATATTATATATGCATATATGCGAACGTTAGTTAGATACACCGGGGAGCAACTGAGTCTCCTGAGTTGGGTTTGCCAGCGGATTAGCCAACACGCACACAACACACTCATAAATATATGTATATATAAGGTCGTGTATAGTGAACAGCTCGATACAGGGAACACCCAATATGTTGTACTCTAAGTAGTAAAATAATACAATCAAAAACCTTTTAGCAACAAAAAAACACAAGAATGAATCTAAAACTAGAGGAAGAGGCTAACTTCGACCATGCTTGGTAATACTGTTGCAAATATTAAGGATAGTATTATATTATATAATAATAATATATTAGTATAGTTTTCTCTAATCTGAAAAATAACAGTTCCAGACTGACGAATTGGCTCAGTTTTGTGTCATTAGTTGTAAAATTGTAGAATATAAATGTTTCCCCCAAGGAGGGAAAAAGTTACCTATATGTCAAATATTGGTTTTCTAGCTACATAACTTTGGGATATATAGTTTAGTCCGATTTAACACGCTCCAAAGACTCGGATATATATATATATATATTATTTTTTCATATTTTTTGGGTTACTAGGTGTAAATTTCTAAAAGATACAATTTTTTTCCGATTTGCCACGCCCTTAAGGGGTGTAGCTTTATATTCTTAGAAGTCGACTATACAAATATATTATTTAAGTTTCAAGTCTCTAAGTCTAATAGCTCCCAAAGTATTAAAGGATTTTATTTTATTTATTTATTTAATTGTTACAGAGAATTAATTCTAAATAACAATTTATTATAAAACCAAAGCAGCAAAAGCCTTCAGGCAATTATTAAAGGATTTATGTTAAACACTATATAGAATTTAACGATTTGCCACGCGCCTAGTGGGCGTGGATATATAACATTTTAATCTATCTTAAGGGGAGGTCAAAAGTATATTACTTTCCAAATTTGGCTGCTCTAGCTTCAAAACTGTAGAAGATGTAGTTTTACCCGATTTGCCACGCCCCAAAGGGCGTAGCTATATATATTATATATCTTTTCGTATGGGGGCGCGATTCATGAATATATATATTTCAAGTCTAAGACTTCAATAACGTCGAAGTTATCCCACTAAAACATTTCTCAAAACCGATCTGTCCTATGGGAGCAATATGATATAGTCGTCCGATCCGTATGATTCCGAGATATACAATGCCTGCTGTAGAATGAAGCCTATATACAAAATTTCAGCTATGTAGCTCTGATACTCTAGGAGGAGACTGCGTTGACACAGATAGACGGACGAAAAGACAGACGAACGGACGGACGGAAAGACAGACAGACAGACAGACGGACATGGCTATATCAACTCAGCTCGTTTTGCTGATCAAGAATATATATACTTTATGTAGTCGGAGATGCTTCCTTCTGTGAGTTGCAAACTTCTTACCAAAGTTAATATATCTTCTTTGAATGGGGGTATTCTCCTAATTTGTATTTTTACCGTTCATTGTTACAAAATAAGCTGTTTCACTTCCCCAATTATGTCAGTAAGCATACATTTATGTTTTCCTACTTATTTATTTTAATTACGTCTTGAAATTTCATACACAAAGTGTATTTTGGGCAAAAAACACGAGCAAAAATGTTAGCCTTAATACAACCTCAATACTTGATATAATTAGTTCACTTTATCTAGGCCCTACTGTATATCTTTCTAGACTGATTAAATTTGTAAAAGTCTCCAAATTAAAGACACATTTTGAAGGTTTTGAAGTCTGCCAAAGCAATTTACATGCAATCGCGCAGCGAAGGCCATAAATTTAAGGCAGCGCTGACCACATTCAAATTTTTCAAGCTACACAAATCCGCGCTGAATGGCTTTTTGGCACACTGAGAGCGCACCGAAAGCAAAGAAGTACAAAAGTATTCACAGAACTTCTGTTTGCAACAACATTTAGATACCTAATTCCATGCAAGTGAGGCAAAGTGTGGAGCCAATGCAGACGGCTTTTGTGGGCCTTCACTCGCAGGGTATAAAACAAAATTGCTACAAGGGTTAACATGGGCAACGGGTCGCTGCCACGACCGCAACAATTTCTACAGCCGGGGGCAACTTAATTTCAATATAAATAAATAAAATTCGTACAATGTTTTCTTTTATTTCCCTTTTTGCGCGCCGGCGACTGCAATACCTTGAGCTTTAAAAGAAAACGTTAAAGCCACGAAGGCTGCGGCAAAATGAAGATAAATTCAATTTGCTTGACTCTGGCAAAAAGGACATACACAAATAATCCCATTTACAGTTCTTATTGCCACCACACATCCGGTCAACAAGTTGTTGGTTGACTTGTCTAAGCATAAGATGCTGCTGCTGCTGCTGCTGCTGCTGGCACTCGGGCTTTTGTCATTGCCACATAAGTATAAATAAGTGTGGGAGCGAGCGATAGATACTTACTGGAACGACTTTGGTTAGACTTTGTGCATGCGCCATTGAAATTCAATAAGGACGACTGCTCCTGGCTTATGGCAGGAGACGACTTTGTCCTCAGCCAATAATGTTTGCCCACATCCTGCTGCGCTGCCTCTCGTTACACTTTTTATACCCTGAACCCATTGAAAATGGGAATTCAGGGTATAATGGTTTTGTGACAATGTATGTAACAGGCAGAAGGAGGCGTGGCAGACCCTATAAAGTATATATATTCTTGAACAGGTCGACTAGCTGAGTCGATTTAGCCCTGTCCGTCTGTCCGTCCGTCCGTCTGTCCGTATGTATGAATGCGTCGATCTCAGAACCTATAGGAGCTACAGACTTTAAATTCACACAGGTCCCTGTATACAGCGCGCATATCAAGTTTTTTTCTGATATTCGATAACTTTTCCTGTTTCCATGATATCGATTTAAAACGTTATGGAAATTCAGTTTTAAGACCGTATCTCGTACATCTATTTAGCAAGAGTCAACAACAAATTTTGCATTTAGCTTTTAATAAATAAAATACAATTTCTATTTTTTTTATATTTTGGATTTTTGCTTCACATTTTACAAAATCAATTTTAAAAACAAAAATTATTATTTTAGTCACATTTTAATTTTATAAATTTTTTAAGTAAACCCGTATTTTCAATAAAATAAAATAAGTCTATGCGGAAAATTTTATGAAAATCCGCTTAGTAACATAGAAGTTATTAATGAAAACATGTTGTCAATCGGCAAAACCACGCGAAGCGAGCACGAATACGTGTGCAACAACAAGAAAACTGTAATTCTGGCCGCTGCTACTTTAGTGGCGTCTTTCTCACTGAGAACAATATGAAGAGTGTGGTGTTAAAGTTAGAGATGGTGTCAACATTTTTTGTTCAAAATCAAATTTTTTTTTTACTGTTGCAATCTCGAACAAAGGCTTAGGGAATTTCGTAGTCGGGCAGACCCGACTAGAGCGTTCCAACTTGTTCTTTTCTTCTTTTTTTTGTGAAATTGATTTCCGCTTATGGCACTTTGTGTGTTGCTTACATGTTGCGTCGGACAATGAAAGAATATTACTCTAACGGCAAACATCTGAAAGTATTCCCAGTTAATGAGTTCATAATTAGTCAATTAAATGTGTTTATGTATTCAATTATCTTTTCGCAACTCAAATTTCGAGTGAGTTCTTTCTTATCCTGCGAAACAGTAGCGCCGTCTTTCACGCTGTTAATTGCTCATAATTGGGCATTGCACATGCACTTTCAGTGGCCGACAAAACAAGAAGAAGAAGAAGAAGCAGTAGAAGTCTAGGAACTGCTTTTTGCCGTACGCTAATTAAAGGACACACTCAGCGCCGTGAGGAAACATTTTTGTATAGCTGCCGTGAAATTAATTGGTATAAGAAGATGTTTTGACTTCGCTGAAAACTTAATTGCAGGGCGAGCGCTAATTGCCCAACGGATGCGGCACCAAATTGATTACGTATAATTAAGTAACTAAGAATGTGGCAGTAGAGCATTACCGACTGGCCTAATACTCGTTCATAGTTTAAGAAAATTTATCTTTCCACATTTTTACTTGCATTTTATGCTGCTTAAATATAAAATATTGGGAATTGAGACTCTCGTCTCTGCCTGTTTAATAAATTCATTAGGTTATATGGATTCGAATCTGTACTTCTACAGACTTTTTACTACAAAAAGTACTCTAGTCTACACACTTACCCTCTGACTTCCCAAATTCAAGTTTGCTGTTGTCTGATCCCATAAAAATATCAGTAGATGTATCTGTGTCAAAGCGCAACTTTTTATGTGAAAAATTCCAATTTCGGTTAGAATGGGGAATACTTATAATTTCTATATACCTTACTAAAATCGTAGTATCAAATTAGGTAATTCCAGCTGATAAAATTTGTTAGATATGCTTAAATAACTGTAGTTTGATAGCTATTTTAATTTGTATCTTGCAAACGAAAAATGTTACTTGGTTTTGAGGCAAACTTAATCTGTGCTAGCTATAAGAAGACCTCAAAACTCTAGCTTTATAGATTTTGAGATCGACGAAGGGCGAACAGGCGAATGAATAGACAGACATACAGAGTGGGCAAGAACACATAAGAAGACCTCAGACTCTATTTCCCATAGGATTCTAGATCGATACCTTCATACATACGGAAGGACGGACGGATGGAAGGACGGACGGGCGGACGGACGGAAGGACGGACGAACGGACGAACGGACTGATGAACATACAAGCATACATACGGGGTTAAGTCGCATCGACTCTTGCCTTTTATCATATAACATATAATATCATATCATCATATCATATCATAACATATAATAAGACCTCAAGACTCTACATTTGATAAGTTTCAAAATCGACGCCTTTATACATACGGAAGGACGGACGGACGGGCGGACGGACGAACGGACGAACGAATTGACAGGCATACAGACAGGACTAAATCGAATCGGATGTTGCTCATTATCCAGAACAGTTAAGAATACCTCAAGACTCTAGCACACATAGGTTTCAACACCGATCATACAAACGAAAGGACGGACGGTCGCACGAATGGACAGACATTTAAAAAGGGTTAAATCGTATTGAATGTTGCTTATAATCAATAATCTTCTACTGCCTGCTGCATAATTTCCATATTGGATATATGGGGTTCGACGTATATGTATATATTCAGGATATAAGAAGTACTGATTCAATTGTGAAACAAGTTTATTTTAGTAACTTAACCATAACTTAACTCTTTGTCCAATAATTGAATAATATAGCATTTTTGATTCTTTCAATCGCGATTATCATTCAGTCATCAGGATTTTCCTAGTCAACATTTTTTAAAGTTTTGCACAGTCTAACTTGACTTACTTAACTAACAATTGCTAATAAACTCACGTATTTGTAGTTACGAGAGCGTGGCTTACAGTGAGTCAGACCTGAAGCTACTTTTGGATTATGAGCGGGTATTATGCCGTCGACTACATCCAATGGCAACTTCCTCACCTATTCTTTGTGATCAAGTATAAAAAAAACACTTTGTCTTTGCATATGCAATAAAATGTTGATAGAGCTGATCAAACATTGGCCCTAAAATCCAACATTCAATGGCAATAGAAATGTTTGGCATATATATTTTACGTGAACAGAGTGCTGATAGATGTATGCTAACAAAATGTAAAACTATATGGATTTTCAATTGAAAACAAGCAGCACTAAGCTTGTGTTGTGCAACAGAGGTTGCATTGCATTGCGTATGGTCGACATGCAGCTGCAACCACTCTGTGCCCATTTGGTCAATCGTGCAATTTGCATACTCGTGGTTCTGTCTTCAATAAATCGCTGGCCGGAGTGTGCTAAAAATGGAATTGCACTTCATTAAATAACCATCAAAACAACTCAATAAAACTACTGAATTTTCCGAGAGCGAAAACAAAACGAATTGCGGCCAGTGGGCCGAATGTGTGGGAGTGAGCTTCTGTGTGCATGTGTGTGTGCGTGTGTGTGTACCACATCTACCACAAGCTATAAAAATATCGCAAACAGCGAAACTTTTTCGATTCAACAGCGATTACATAGCGCGACTGGCCACAAATTTCTGGTCTGGCTCATATTTAGTGGCAACTGACAGACGCATCCGTCGGTGGGCATTTGAATGCAAGGCTGATCGGTATTAGCACTTGACAAGCGACTAATGGCGTTTGCAAAATGCTCTTAACGAACAGCTCAAATGTAACTGTATTAATTTAATGAAATGCAGTCCATCAAAATCTTGGCATGCCAGCTGACATGCATCTAAAAGCGATACTTAGTTACAGTTCCATGCAAAGTGTCCGATGTGTCAGTCCACGTTATCCATAGTTATCTCTCTCTCTTTCTCCCTATCTGTCTCCTGCCAGCAGCCGTGCAGGGAAAAAAAAACGATATCACGAGTTGCCGTCACTGCAAATTGGACGAACGTATGAAAAAAATGCTTTACGTCAAGGGAAATTGTCATATGGACGTGAGTGGCTTGTGACTAAAGCTATTTTTATACCCTCAACCCATTGAAAGCAGGCAAATAGGGTATACTGTTTTTTTTAAGGCAAAAGAGGTATGGATTCAATAGCTTAGGCGAAATACCCCAGTCCGTTCATTCGCCTGTCCATTTGATGGTCCATGCGTCCGTACGCCCTTCCATCCATCCGATCATCCGTCCGTCCATCCATTCGTCCGTTAATCCATCCGTCCGTTCATCCATCCATCCGTCCATCCATCCGTCCTTCCATCCATCCGTCCATCCGCCCGTCCATCCATCAATCCATCCTTACATCCATTCGGTCATCCATCCGTCCATCCATCTGGCCGTCCATCCATCCGTCCATCCATCCTTCCATCCGACCTTCCACACATACATTCATCCATCCATCCGTTTATCCATTCATCCATCTATCTATCCGTCTGTCCTTCCATCCGTCCTTCCATCCATCCATTCATCCGTTCATCCATCCATCCATCCTTCCATCCATTCGTCGTTCTATCCATCCGTCTGTCCATTCATCCGAGCAACCATTCGTCCATCCGCGGGTCAACTCGTCTGATCGTCGGTCTTGAAACCTATAAGAAACATTCCTATATCTAATCGTCCTATAGCACCTAAAGTTTGTTTTAGACCATCAATAACTTTTCAGATTCCAATGAAATTAATAAAAATTGATATTAAAGGACAAGTTATTCAGATTTTCATTATAAAAATTTTCACTTTGACTCACCAAATATGATAAATAGATTATTGTAAGTCATATACATATACAGGGGTATTTGAATTTGTGGATACCTTTCCATATTACTTTCCATTATCATAATAACTGTTCTCCTGCCAGGGTATTTTCCAGTCAATAACTTCCGCTTAGACCACTTTTTTTGTTGACTAATTTGTTGATGTCATCGACCCGAATGTGACCAAAAAAGAGCGAGCAAAAACTAAATATTTTCTTATTGTTATTTTCGGTATAGAATAGAATTTACTGCCGCTGTCTATTCATAAAAGTCATGAAAATAATTATCAGAACTTGAGAAATTCGTACAGCATACCCAACTACTTATTGTTGATGTGGCAAAAATCAATCGCCCGCATGGACGTAACAGTCTTAGCCTCAACGATGGGTAAATAAAGTCCATATCAAGTCGTTACATGCAGCCAAAGAAAGCCTTCCAGAAAATGTGGACAGAAAGTTGTCTGAAAGTTAGGAAACGAGAAACTGAAAGGTTCAAGCACGAGCCAATACAATAAATTGCATACAAGCTGGACGCAAATTGTTGAGGCTAAAAGTTGTGTCCTTTGTCTTGCGAGCTTCAGCATTGTTTAGCTAAATTCTTGCTGGCAATATGTGGTGATTATTAAGATTAATAATATGACCAGCAGCCACAGGGGGGCTGACGAGCTATCCCGCTGATGTGTTTTTAATGAGTTGGCCAGGCAGCAGGACACAAGATTCGCGAACCGCCGCAGCAATTAAAGCACATCAATTAATATTAAATATTTTAACGGCAATTAAATGAAATAATTCGTAGTCACCATCAATCCAAACCGCAAAATGGTCCAATGTGACCAATGAGCCGTTCGCTTATTGCCGTCAAAAAGACAGTCCGAGGCGAAACTTTATCCATATTCCGAATGAAATTTTCATTAACCGAAGAAACCAAAGTGATTTGGCAGTTACCGCCCCTACCCCCCCCCCCATCCACCCCTCGACTGTCAAGTTTTGGAGTGAAAAGTTTTCGACTTGCGCCAACTGGACACATGTTACAAAATTCGCAAATAAATTTTCTGACTACGCGAAAGTTTCCACGCATTCGAAATGCAAATGAAATGCGCGCGATTGTTGACAAGCGGACCGCGGGGCCAAAGTTGAACTGAACAAAGTTGAACCGAGGCTGCATTTCTTATGAGCGACGAAATGAAAATATTTCAAAAAGCATTTCAATTTCTCCAGCTATATTCGTAATTGAAATTTGCATTTGTATGAGGCTTGCATACAAAAAAAAAATAAAGCAAAGCCAAAAAAACTGAACTTTGCCCAACTAAGACAAGCAAAAAGGAACTCCGGCAAAGCAAGCTAACTGCCTGGCCTCAAAAAAGTAAAAAAAAAATAAAACGGAATAAAAAACAAAAGAAAAAAACAATTAAGCGCCGCGTCGTGGAATTTTGATTGAGAATTTTCACACCCCAAAGGAACCGACTGTGGAGCCGTCATTTATGGCGTGGTCAAAGAACACTTGAACAATACCTCATGCTAATTCCTGAACGTATAAGTATAGCTTATATATTAGATTAAATCGTCTTTCCGTATTCTTCACATAACATTGGCATTTTACCCCAAAAAACGTGACCATAAAGAAATCAAATGCAAGCAACTCTAGCATACCGCTAACAAAATATAAGCCCAAATACCCTCATTTGTGCAGACTGCAAAGAATTCTAAAAACTTCCTCAAATCGAAAACAAAGAGAGGGAGAAAAAAAATACGTAAAAACTTTTTGCCTGGCCAACAACGCCAAAGACCGCAAATTGTTTTAAACCAGACAGAAGGCCGTGTATACTCGCGAAAAAAGGAGCAAATATTAGTATTTGTAAAGGGGTTGAAGCTATGCGAACCTGGCATCCCCTACCTGCCAGCGCACTCTCAACCAAATCAATGACCAACACAAAACAGGCCAAGCTTCGTAGCGCACACTTGACCAAGAAGGCAAACCGTAAATTTTATTGCATGACTTGATTAAATTCGCATGCAACCCTCAGCCGACAGACCCGACCCCCACAAGACGAACCTCGAAGCTGGGTCAGTCAATTCAAAACAAGACTGCCGTAGACGAGACTGACCGACTTGCAAATACGCTGAATCCTAATTATCTCTGTCCTAGATACATCCACATCTTTATATCAAATTTGATGAAGGACTGACTGACCAAGCACGGAAGAACAGACAGACCCAAGGACAGACGAATGGATAGATGGACGGACAGACTAACGGATTGGATAACTGACAGACTGACGGAAAGACGGACGAAAGGTACAAGTATGGACGGACGGGCAGATGGGCGGATGGTTGAACAGATGGAATGACGAACAGGTGAACGATCATACAGACGGACAGACAGACTGACGGACTATAGAACTGAAGGACCACGTATGGAGGGACAGACAGGCGGACGGACGGACGGACAAACGAACAAACGGACAAACCAACAGACGAACAGACGGAAAGACGAACAGACGGACGGACGGACAGACGGACGGTTGGACGGACGGACGGACATACAGACGGGCAGACGGACGGAAAGACGAACAGATGAACGAACCAACACACAGACAGACGGACGGACTGATAGACGGACGGACGGACGGACAGACGGACGTATAGACAGACGGCAGGACAAGCAGGCGGAAAGCCGAACAGACGTACAAGCGAACAGACAAACTGACGGATGAACGGTCGGGGTTTACTGGAGGCCTCTACTGCTCCTGTTCAATACATCAATACATCAACGTCAGTATACTTCATGGACGCAGTCACACCTCCTTCCGCCTGTTACATTCTGATAACCAAAGCTACCATACCCTGTTTACCCTCTTTCAATGAGTTCAGGGTATAAGCAAAAAAAACTATTTCTGTCTTCTTTTCTTGGCAATTTTCCCATTTTAACATTTTAACGAAACTTAATGAACTTTCAGTGTCACAGCAAAAGGAGTCGAAAAAGAGTCCGCCACCTTCTCCTTTCGCCTAGCACTTAATGTTATGATGGATATTGTGCAAGGCGAAAAGTAATTTTAAACTTTTTTAAATAATCTTTGTATGTGAAAGCCATTATGAGTAACAAGTTTTTTATGTTGATTTGCAGGGACAAGCGAACCGTCCTGCAGCTGCATTTTCTACGAATCGCTGCTTTAATATGCCTCGCAAGACTTGAAAGCATTTCAAGTAATTAGAGGAAAGCAATCGGAATGCTCGACTAGACGATGCTCTCGAAATAATTTTTATATTTGCGACGCATTAATAATTGAAAATATGTAGAGAAATTGTGCAACGTCATAGTTTATGGCATGATACCCACTTTAAAAATTGGTAACGGGGTAAGCGTGGGTTGTCGGGTGGAGCTTAAGGTCTGGCGCTATGCTGCGCAAAATTTAACGAAGCTTAACCTCGTTCAATGGAAAAAAATCCACTTTACGTACACTTTGCGCTGTCATTTCGTGCGCAGCTCAAGCAGCAATTGTGCAAATACTTTGAACCAACAGAAGGAGTTCGGTAAGTGGTCGAGGAAGTCCCTCGATGGGTGTGTGTGTGGGGTCGGAAGCTAGCGAACTTTTTCAAGTTAAATGCAAGCAAGAATGATGAATGAGCTGCAGGTAGTAAAAGTACTTTCGGGGCGAATTCATGCTGTAAGAAATTGATACTGATTTTAGTTTAATAAATTATGCAAGAGCAAATGTCATTAACACTGACTGCAACTGAAATTGAAAGTGCGCAAATTTTGGTTTCATATGACAATGTCAGCGATAGCCTCAAAGACAATGTATGTGCTTAGACACAGACAGAAACCGCAAACCCAAATGCCGCTGGCTAAATCCGACCAAGCGAACCACAAGTGAACGCGTGTGAAATTTGATGCTGCCTGCGGATCAATTAAGCCGACGCTGGACAAGGACAAGGTGAAAGTGAACTTGACTCCCAGTTCAATGGCCCCTTATCGTATTACCTATGAGGGCTATAAAAGCCCAGCTGCCAGCAGACAAAAGTAACATTTGAAAATCAACAACGCAACGCCTAAGTCGCTCAATTAAAGCCGAGGCTCTGGACAGACGCCATGAAACCGGACGGGAACATTGCGTTAATGATCAATGAATTAGTGAGGCCATGGCTGCTATTGCTCTTGTTATTGTTATCCATAACAATGAGGCCGACGGCAGCGATAATGGAGTTGCCAATGAGCCAGTTGCCGCAGGCATTGCCCTTGCCCCGGCATGGCCAAAGCAATTACCATGAGCCGAACATCGAGGCGTTTGCTGGATTAGCTGGATATGCGAGTGCACGACATTATTATGCGCCAACAACAACAGCAGCAGCAGCAGCTGACTATGGCCAACCGCTAGATGAGGGAGTAGGTGACTTGGCAGCGACACCATATGCAAATTATGAACGAAAAGCCATCAATGCTGGTCTTGGCAGCGCAGCCAACGGCTACTACAGCAGCGGGAGCAGGCTGCAACAGTCGGGTTATGCCGATGCTCGGCATCCGGGCAAAATCGATTTTGTCATTAATCCGGCAAATTATGAGGAGCAAGAGCCTGACGTCTACTATCAAAGCTATTCGTATCAGCCGCGAGCGTCGTCAGTGCCAGTCCATTCCAGCGATTATCATATTGAGCAATTTTCCAATTATCGCCATCCTGCCGCGAGCCGAGAACAGCAAAGGACAATGGCCTATGTGAACCGTAATGCTCCCCCTCAGCTCGATTTTAATGTGAAACGAGAACAGCGAGAGGAGGCACAAGCACCACCTCCACAAGAGGATCAACAGCTGCTCTACTCTCACTCCGAGGGACATTATGCCGATCTACCGAATCGGAATTCCTTGCCTCCGATCACCACCAGCGTTCATCATACCCCGTTGAGCAGTAAGGCGATTGCCGGACTTCCGCTGGCCAAACACATTGAGGTCACAAAGCACGTGCCCATCACACACTATCAGAAAGTGCATGTGCCCTTCAAGCAACCGATTCAGCTACGCATACCACGACCCGTGATCGCAGCCATACCAAAGCCCATCCCCATCAAGATACCCGTGTCGAAGACCGTGGCCGTGCCCCAGTTGCAGGAGTTGAAAATACAAATGGAAAAAGTGAAGCCCGTCGCTGTCGAACGACCAATTCCATTTGTAGTGGAGCGTCGAGTGCCTTATCGGGTGGAAAAGCCCATAGCTACGCCCGTCTACTATCCGTATCCCGTCAAAGTGCCTGTCATACGCACAGTGGTGCACAAACAGCGGCCCCAATACACACTGCCCACACAGCCACTGGGCGGTTGGAATTCCGCAAATCATTTGCTGGGATAAATTTCAACAACTTATCGAAAGATGTTTTTTCAGTAGTTTTTTATAGTTCTTTAAACTGTGTTTAATCTAAAAATAATAATTTGTGTTTTCTTAAAGTCGCGTTGTGGCTTTTAGCCAATGGGCGTCTGGCGCAAAATAATTGCAATTAGTGCCACAGTGAGAAGAAGTGTAAAACTGCAAATGCAACTGGAAAAACTTTTACCCAAAAACAAGACATTGAAGTCGGAGTCAGAGTTGCAGTCAGAGTTAGAGGGCAACCTCCAAATGAAGAAAAGTAGCCAAGTAAAACTTTTTAATTGAGCTAAGATCCAACAAATGCGGCTAATAAATATGTATTGAAGTGCGCCATCCAATGCAAAAGGGGGCCAAGTGCTACAGAATGCAGCTGCTAATTGCCAAATGTAACTTCAACAACAACAACAACATCAACAACAACTGTGCAGCAAATAAACGCAACGTTCAAGTTCAGAAGCGCGTTAACGAAACAGCAACAAAATTAGCCAAAAAGTCTCGATTCAGCTAGGACGCAGCGTTTCAGGCGCTAGCTGATGAAATTTTGCTGCAAGTTATTGCTGGCTAATGAAATTAACTCTAATTGACTCGGAAGTTCTACGCTAGTGCATCGCGAGCATTAAAGACGCATTTCTACTTATATAATGCCAAAATTCTTCAACTTATTCAAAGCCAAATATAGCGTAGCTTAATACATGACACATAGATGGCGCCACTTATAAGTAAAACATAATTTTGTTTTAAGAGACAACTGTTTAAGCGTGATGTTGTTAGATTTAAGCTGAGTTGCTGATAATTTTTGTGTGTTGCTCAAGCAAATTACTGTTTTAAAAGGATAAAAATATTGTTCTAGCTAAGCAATGGCTTTTGCATATGCAATTTTTGAATTTTGTAGAAGGCAATGTTTAGGAGCTGGTATAGTGGACTTAAGCGAAAATCAAGTAAAAAACGACTCAATTCGACTGTTGTTTCAGAAAATATTACAAAATTTACACAAAAACATGTTGACTTACCATAAACACAAGTTTTTTGACATAGCAAAGCAGTTAAACATATTTGAAAGTAACTAAGAGAAAGCTTCATTCAGAGTCGTTTCCGGAGTAGATAAACATGCCTCACGAAATACTTTTCCCATTCAGCATATTCTCCAGATTGTATATAATAAAGTTAACTAATAATTTCGAAAATTAAAGTTATTAAAAAAACCAATCAATCTAACAAATGAGCTATTGTGTGGCATGTCATACGCATGCTGGCTCTCACACATGTACAATACATACAGCTGTGTTCACAAAAATAGCAGCGCAGTAGATGCTAACAGAAATGGCAACGTATCGAACGATGCGCCTCTCATCTAAAGGCGTTATTTCGGATTTATACTGATATTTTAGGGTATTGCAGACCATCTTTGCAGAACATCCAACCAAACTTTGGATTTCATAGTAAGTTGCACCTTGTTTCCTAAGGTTTTGAATACACTCTTCTCTCTAGAGCTATGCGTGCAAATAGTAGTAAAGAATAATAATTAGCTTAATTAAACTTACTATTGACTTTTTTTTCACTTTTGGCGGAATTAAACCAAAGACTGCTATTTTTGTGAACCGCGATATTCGTGTGCATAAGTCCAAAAGTATGCAAAACTAACGGGTGTTTTTCGTTTTTCTAATGTCTATATTCCATTTTACAAAATTAAAGTCCAAGAGTTGTATCTTTATGAAGGAATATGCAAAGAATATTGAAATATCTGTTAGCATCTACTGCGCTGCTATTTTTGTGAACACAGCTGTACATATCAATAGGAACAGTTACATATGTTCTACATTTATATATGGTTTGTTTGTGCACTGGGCACATAAATTCATAATTGCAGCAGCCGCAAAACCAGTTCGTTAAGAATACTGCGGCTAGTTTGACAACTGGGCCGAATCCGATGACCGACGCGTTGCCAAATGCAAAAGCCGCAAATCGCAATGAACATGCACGCGGTCAAATTGCCAACCAAAATGCCGCTGCTGATGAGGCGGGTGGCGGCGCCTAATAGGAGTAATGCAAAATTTCAAAATTAAATAGTCAAGCGTTAAACTGCTCATGCAGTCTTTATATGAAATAAGCGTGAAACTACTTATGCAAGGCTATGTATCAAAATTTATTTAGCTACTCACAATTAAACTTATCACGCATACGCCACATGTGTCAAGGGGAGTAGTTGCTTTATAGCAAAAATGCAGATGATGTATTTAAGTGAAACTATATTATAGTAAAGTTGGAAAACTATCAATGGCGCTATCGATAGTAACGGTGGATTTTTAGTCTTTCGGTATATTGATGGGAGTTTCTCGATGTCGATATATCGACATTTTAAAGAACTAATCAAACATCTTTCATCTTAATACCCATCTTTCTTTTAATACCCTGAACCCATTGAAAATGGGAAATCAGGGTATATTGGCTTTGCAAAATGTATGTAACTGGCAGAAGGAGGCGTGGCAGACCCCACAAAGCATATATATTCTGGATCTGGACGACGAGCTGAGTCGATTTAGCCCTGTCTGTGTGTCTGCCCGTCCGTCCGGCTGTTCGTCTGTCTGTCCATTATGTATGAACGCGTCAATCTCAGAACCTTTAAGAGCTAAAGATTTGAAGTTTTGCACAAGAGTCCTTCTATACAGCGCGCATATTACATTTGTATCAGATGTTTGATCACTTATTCTGTTTCGATAATATCGATTAAAAACTTTATCGAGTTTAATTTTGTTTACCAAATCTTTTACATCTTTTAAACTAAAGTTACTAAATTTTGCATTTAGCTTTTTGTAATTTTATTTTATTTTGGATACCGACTTTACATTTTACAAAATCATTTCAATTCAATTTTCAGTTGCAAACGAAACCACAAAAATTTTTATTTACATTTTTTGTAGTAAAACCGTAGTTCAAATAAAATAAAATTTAGCTTCTTATATTTAAAGAACAATTTTGATATTTTTATATTTTGGATAACAGGTCCACATTTTACAAAATCAATTTAATTCAATTTTCAGTTGAAATAAAACCATAAATAATTTTTTTTTTTAATTTTTTTAGTAAAACCGTATTTCAAATAAAATAAAACGATTCAATGCTGAAAATTTCATCAAAATCCGTTAAGTAACACTGAAGTTATTAAAGAAAACATTTTGACAATCGGCAAATCATCAACTTCCGCTGCGGTCCTTTTTTTGTTCAATGACAAATCGCATTCATATAGTTATCAGTATTTATGTATTTAAAAATGCAAACTCGAACAAACGTTGAGGGGATCTCTTAGTCAAGCAGTTTCGACTAGAGCGTTTTACTTGTTCAAACTGGGTTCAGACAGCGGTCGAGGCACAGTAAAAAAACTTCTACAACTACTTAAAATTACATATATTACGCATACGCCACAGAAGCCAAAGAGAGTAGCTGCTGCTGGCAAATGCAGCTGATGTATTGAAGTAAAAGTATATCATAGCCAGTCACTAGATGAAATAAGTTCCCAAAATAAGTTCGAACTGGGCTCAGGCGTCGGTCGAGCCACAAAATGACATTATAATTTGGCAAATGACTTGGCGCCTTGGGCATGGGCTAGCGGAGAGCCAAACATAAACATTAAAAATTAATCAGCACTTCCACCTCAAAACTTTCATAATTTCAGCGCAGCAACAAGAACACAACAAACCTGAAAGGGTTAAACGGCCAGAGAACACCCATTGAACGGGAAATGGGGCGACAAAAAGAACCGTTTTGTTTTTTTTTTCGAAAAATGACAGCCCTGCTATATATGGAGAACAGTTGCTGCCACTTTGCTAGACCGCAGCTTCAAAAACTTTTTAGCCCGTTTGGAGGGACGCGCGAGGAACCCTTTTTAGAGTTCGCCTGGTTCGCCTGGCCAGCCAGCCAGTTTTTGGTTTTTCCAAATTTATGTGCGACATAAAATGTTGACTCAGGTGGCTGTAATTTTTGATGTTAGCGCCGGGCTGCTTTACTTAGTGTTAACGTTCTTTTCTGGCAGCTTTAATTGGTTTCGCTTGTGGCGGAAAAGCTCTGAAACAACAACTTTATGCACAGTATAAAAAGTGCTCAAAATATGTTCGGTGAGCCAACCTGGCGTATGAGTGATATTTCATGTTTCAACATTTATGCGTCGCTTGTTTAACATAGACCTGCGACTATCATAAACTATTTGCACTTTGCCTGAAAGACACAAAAGCAACAGCATCAAAGGATTTATGTCAACTAATAAAAAGAAGGCGCCTTTTGCCGGAAAAGAGCAGCAGACAGAAGCTTGTCGAAAGCTTTTTAGTTGCAATACAAACTTTGAACGCAAACAACTAGCCACTGAAGCGCATAATTGTAATTAAAGGTAATTGCCACCTTTAGACAGAGTTGAGCACAAAATACAGGTGCAACGTTTACGTAAACGAATAGTTTTGAATAAAACTGGCCTTAAACCAGCTCTTAAGTAAGTTTAGCTAAAATCTAAAAATACTCAACTTTCTTATTCACATCTCACTTTCTGTATATAATCCAGTTTGACATCTGATTGATATATCTGACTACAAACTGTAGTTGAGACAAGTCAACAGTTTCCATTTTTCGAGCTATCCAAGCAAAAGCTAAGCGCATAATGACTAAAAATTGTAAACAACAACAAAAACAATGACAAAAGCTCGAAGCCAGTTCACAATTCAAATGAGCAATTGTTGCAAACATGAAACAACAACAACAACTGACGACCTGTTGACATGTTGACAGCAAATTATTTATCTCCAGGTGAAGTAAGTAAAACAAATAACTGCAAATGTTGACTAAATAAATTAGTTTACTATTTCAGATGCTTGCCTCATTGATTTTGTTGAGAGACAGCTAGATCTTAGTGCATGAAAGATATTTGGGGAAAATAAAAAAATGCTGAAATATTCTTATCTTCAATTCACATTTAACATAACCTAGAGCTAACCTACACAGAGCTGCTGTTTCAGTCACATAAAATCACATATACACACTCAAACACACACAGCTAAGTGCAGCCGCTTACCTTTTCCTTCCCGTAGCCTCCTCCTTATAAGAAATTTATTGATTGAACTTCGCTTTCCGCAGTACGATCTTAATGAAAGTTTCACTGCATATAAATGAAACCTAAATAATTGTAAGTATCCCAATCCTCAACACTAACAGCTTAAATAAGTCTTTTTTCTAGTTTTAAAGAGCTTGGTGAGAACTTTTTAAGAAAGAAATAAATCATAATACGCGAATTCATTATTCTAACTGACATGCCAAATTTAGTAACTCTAACTGTAATAGTCTTCGAGTAACACTTAAAAAACCAAGTCTTTATATAAAGTTCTATCGATATTATGGAAATAGGGGGACTTCTGATAATTAATTTAGGTAAACTTATACTGTGTGGTATATAGGAATATATATTTCAAGTTCAGTTCTCTAGCTTTCATAGTTCCCGAGTTCAATGAGTTCTTGAGTTCGGAAATACCTCTTAACGGCTGTACATAGTCATGGAAATACAAGTCTAAAACGACTCGGCTATTGATGATGATCAAGAACATGTTTATGCTTCAAAAAGTCACCTCCATTCCTGGCTTTGCCCATTTTCTAGGGTTTATAGGGTGCATCTTATAAAGCCATTTATATTCGTATTTTTATTCCACACACAAATGAAAATATACGCTTCAGCCATCTGGTAATTGGCAACTTATTTAAGCCATTTATATGCGAAAGTAGGCGTTAGAGCTAGGCAGGTATTCACGGGGAATACATAAATCATTTTATCCAACAGCCGATATAATCCGCACATATGTACTTCACTTGAATAAGTAACTCCCATGCATGTTCGGCGGGGACTGTCTGCACGCTGAGGCTGGTTGAGGTTGGTTTAGCACGTGCCATACTCTGTGCCGCAGCTTAGATGGCCAAAACCCAAAAAAAAAACAACAAAAAATCCTATCACAACGCGAAAATCTAAAGCAGCTGCAGCGTGGAAACCAACCACACAAGAGACGGCACTGAATTGTCTGCACATCGAGAAGTAAGAGCTTGAGCCACCATCTCGCTGAGTGGCATTTTGTATACCCATTGGAAAGGAGCAAAAAAGGGTATGACGTTTCTGTGCAAGTATATGTAACAGGCGGAAGCAAGGGCTGACTCAATGAAGTATATAGATTCTTGATCTAGCTGTGTATATATATGTATATGTATATAATCTTATACGGAACGAAGAGCTGAGTCGATCTACCCATCTATCAAATAGTCCATTAGTCTGTCTGAAACTCAGCAAATACATAAGCTATAGATCTGTAATTCAAAATGTATATTCTTGACTAGAGTAAAAGTAGTAGAAGTTACAAATTTTTTTAATATCTTAAGTCAGATCCTTAAAATCTATTAAAATCAATATCAATATCAATCAAATCTATAATAATAAATATTTTTTGTTTTCGTTTTTCAGCAAATCTCGAATACTTTAAGAGTTATTGTTACCTTATTTGATTTGTAAGCTCTCAGATTAAACATATATTTGTATTTAAAAACCTTTTCCCATTCACCCCAACTATAAAACCAAGAAAGCTAAAATTCAAAATATATATTCTTGACTAGCATACAGAGTAAAACTTAAACATTTTTCCAATATCTTAAGTCAGTTTAAAATCTATGAAAATTAATATCAATATCAATCAAATCTATAAATTAAAATTTTTTGTTTTGGTTTTTTCAGCAAATCTCGAATACTTTTAGAGTTAATATTACCTAATTTGCTTTGTAGTCTCTCAGATCAAACATATATTTGTATTTAAAAATCTTTCCCCATTCAGGCCATACCTAAATAAAATAATGCCTAATGGATTCAGGCTATAAAAACCAGTTTTAAATACTAAAGGCTTGGGCCTTTTGAAGGGTATCCTTCAGTCAGGCAGAGCGTTTTTTATCTAAAAGAGGCAAGTTTGAAAAGTATATGCCTACATTTGACTTGATCAGAGTAGGCTCTAATGGGCATTTGGGTTCCACAATCAATAAAACGCAAATTAAATTAGATAAACACCAATTTAATGTAGATTCCAGACCGGAATATTAACACAAAACTGAATGCGTGTCTGTTTGTATTTGTGTCTATATGCATATGTTTATGTATATACTTTTATTAGAGTGCTGTGCGTGCTTCGCTCGTATTCACTATGCGAAATCATATTTTGAAAACTTGTGCAAAAATATTTATACATATAAATAACTCGCTGTGCGAAACTTTTTTTTGGCAATATAGTATATTGCGTCTACAATTTGGAAAGCAGGCGTACAACTTTCATTATGCAAAAGTTTTTTAATAAAAGTACAAAACATACAGGCTGAAAGTGGCACACACACACACATTGACACACACACACACACACGAGCTGTCATTATTAAAAGCAACTGTTTTGTTTCCCACTGAATGTGCTTATAATTGTGTTTAGAATGTGCAAATTTTGCTCTGTGTTTTTGTCCACTTTGAATTTAAATAAATTTATTCTATTTGCATAAAAGGCGTATCTGTTTTTGTGTTTATGCAAAATATTAATGAGTTTATGGACATAAAGTTATTATTATTGTAAACTTTTTTTTCTGGGTCATTTAAAAAGTAGACAAAAGTTAACAAAGCTGACGGCATTCGCTGGCTATTGACCATGTTTAACCAGCCTTGGTATGTTGGTAAGTAAGATTGAGTATCATTAAAATGTAGAGTATTGATTTGCGATAAAAGTTTGCAATGCATAGGAAAAATCTGCTTTAACTATATAAAGTATATCTATTCTGATCAGTTCATGTCCGTCTGTCAATAAAGTATATAGATTCATGATGTGCCTGTATATTTATATATGTTTATGTATATAATCTTATACGGGACGAAGAGCAAAGTCACTCTACCCATCTATCAAATAGTCCAATTGTCTGTCTGAAACTCAGCCAATACTTAAGCTAGAGATCTGAAATTCAAAATATATATATTCTATATATATTCTCATATATTTTTCTAATACCTTACGCCAATTCCTTAAAATCTATAAAATCAATATTATTTGTTTTAGTTTTTTAAGCATATCTCGAATACTTTAAGAGTTATCATTACCTAATTTGCTTTGTAAGCTCTCAGATCAAACATATATTTGTATTTAAAAACCTTTCCCCATTCACCCCTACTATAAAACCTGGAAACCTAAAATTAAAAATATATATTCTTGACTAGCATACAGAGTAAAAGTTACAAATTTTTCTAATATCTTAAGTCAATTCCTTTAAATCTATAATAATCAATATGTTTTTGTCTGTCCATCCAACCTTTTATCATTGTAATTCTCTAGATCCTCCCAGACTTTGTAAGTTATAATACTATTATACATATTATATATCTCAGAATCAGCCAGATCGTACGACTATATCATATAGCACCTATAAAATTTAGCGCTTCCAAAAATTGTTTTACTATAAAACTGGTTTAGATTCTTGAGCTTAAATATCGGAATTTAGAATTTGTAAGAGTATACAAACTTCGTCCTGGCCGAAGTTAATCCAGGTCTTTCGTTCACTACCTACTTCCCAATACTAAAGATATCAATTTAGCTTTAAATAATTCATATATAAATCTTAATACTTAATAATTGATGAATTGACTTCAATATTCCTGTGAAAATGCATTAGGTGGATTTTCTGTGTGCCAGTTTCAGCACGCTAGAGGAGCAAAACGGAAGCAACCCCACGGATTCCAGCGACAGCCCACATATTAAAACATTCAAACAGACTCGGGGCAGGGCAAATACTTTGTATGCTAAATAAAGTGCTTGAAAAGTCACTTAAAGTGTGTCGCTGGCTGAAGCCGCCCAGCATAAAGAGCGTAAAAAATGTTAAATGATAAATAAAATTTACAACCGCAACAACAAGAACGACATCGGCAGCAGCGCCGACAGCGACATGCAAGAGGCGACAATGATATGCGCCAGAGAGAGAAAGAGAACGATCTGGGGGTGGGTTGCTGCATACATGGCCAGCGTATGGTGCGAGCGAGAGAGTAGTTTTTGCATGCATGCCCAGCATATGGTGCGAACGAGAGCGAACTAGTTTTTGTCAAGCTCGCCTTTGTTGTTGCTGGCGACATAATAAAATGCAATTTAGACATCAAAAATACAGTAAATGGAGCAGGCGAGGAGAGTAGCAATGTGGACACAAGAGAAGTGGAGTGTGAGAGAGAGTGTGAGCGAGAGCTACAGACAGACAGACATATGACTGACAAGCGGCTGGCAAAGGCAAACGACGACAAAAACCACACTTACACACACACACACACACACACACAGACCAACTGCAACAGAGCGGGTACGTAGAACAAGTCAGGCAACTGCCTAAGTGTGCGTGCGAGTTGTTCAAAATGGCGGCGAAAGACGCGCAGTGCATGCGAGCAATTGAGTTTTATTTTGTCACGAAATGGGGAGATGGAGACAGCAGCATGATGAATGATATATGTATGTATGTATGTGCGTATGTGTGCACGTATGTAGATGTTTGTGCTCTGTGCCTGTCTACTTACGAATAAATTACAATAATTTAATGACAGTTAATGTGCCTTTTAAATAAGCCAAGTCAAATATCTACTTTTAGCAAACAAAGTTAGTCCAATAACAAGTAAGCGTGCTCCAGTCGGGAGTGCCAGACTAGGGGATACCGTTAACCCTCTGTTGAGCTGCTGTTTCCATTATTATCAGTTTCTTGTATGCTATGCAACGGCTGCTCTAAGGCTCCATTTATAATAATAATAATATTTATAATAACCTTCAAATATATATGCTATATCTTGAGTCTCTATTATTTACAATATATATATTTTTGAATTTTGGGGTATGGAGGATATATCCAAAATAATTAATAATAAAAGTATGTGTATTGACCACTGGAACCCGCATAGTATAGTTAAGGTCTCTAGCTTTTATGGTCTTCAAGTTATACTTATAAAACTTAAACACAATATGGATTTTACTCAATATGGGTTCAATTATCGAAAAAAATGAGTATATGTAAACGAAATATCGGGCGGTCGGAGGGACTGAGGACGGGCAGACGGACAGACTGAGCACGGACGAACGGACGGACTAAGGTCGGACGGACTGAGGACGGACTGACGGGCTAAATGAGGACGGACGGACGGACTGCCGGACGGACGAACAGACGGACGGACAGATAGACGGACGGACTGACGGAGGACGGACGGACTGAAAGAGTACGGACGGATGGACAGACGGAAAGAAGACGGGCGGACGGATGACGGACGGACTGACGGAGAACGGACGGACGAACTGAAAGAGGACGGACGGGCGGACGGCCGGACGGACGGATGGACGGACGGACTGACTAACGGAGGACAGACTGACTAACGGAGGACAGACTGACTGACGGATGGACGGACAGGCGGATGGATAACTGACGAACTACATACAGACGAACGTGTCTAGATCTACTCAGCTCATCGTTCCGCCCAATACTATATAAGTTACATTTGCAAGCGCACATTATACCCCGAAATTCCATTTTCAATAGATTCAGGGTATAATGAGGGCAGCTGCACAAGACCTTAGTGTTGACATAGCTACATACATACATATATATATATGTATGTATTTACCTTGATATCCCCATATATATAGACTGTCACTGGCAGAGTGAGGCAGCCCAGTACATCCAAACTATAAACTGACAGCCGGTCAAGGCAGAGACAGAGAAGGATAAACGCCAAGAAGAAGAAGAAGAAGAAGAAGGACATTCTGTGCATTCCAAGCCGTAGCGAAGGGAAACAAAAGGTGTGCTCTTAATTTAATTAGAGTTTGCGTGCCGGTAGCTTTTGCCAGCTTAAATTGCTTGAATTGCGCCGTAGGCATAAGGATGTCCCGCTGCTAAATCCAAGCCGAGGATGTAATGGTCTGGAAATAGCATTTGGCACTTTTGCAACAACAAGAGATGAATTTCATTTCATTTAACACAATTTCATTTTGTGCGCTTTAAGTAAATAAAACTTAAATAAACATAAAATGAGAGAGTGAGAGAGAGGGAGGGAGAGGGAGGGAATGAATGTTGAATGCAGCGTTAAATTGCAGCTTAAATAAGCTCGACCTCAACTGACGAATTCTGCAAAAATGAGTTAATGCGGCGGTTTCGTGTGTTTTTCATACTTATTTTCTGTATTCATGCGAATGCAAATGGTTGTAATGTTAAATGAGTCACAAAATTGGTATACAACACAGGATTTTGGCTTAACAAAATTAATTTTACAATGCAATTGTTGCTTAATGAAATGTTACACAACTGTACCTCAGTTTACCACCAGCTCTTCACCTTGTGCAGGACCGTCTTGAAGACGGGCACCTTGACCGGAAAGGGCTTGGGCACCTTGATGGGCAAATATTTGATGACCGTGTAGGGTACTCGCTTCTCGACAGGGACTGGAATATGCTTTTCCACGGGCACCGGAACGATGCGCTCGACGGGCACCTTCAGCTCTTTTTCGACAGCGACTTGCACCTGCTTGGTGATGGGTATGTGTATGGGAACTGGCTTACGGATCGGTATTATGACAGCATGAGAGATCGGAATTTTGACGGGTTTCTCGACAGGCACGTGCTGCTTCTTCACATGCTTCACGGGCACATAGTTGATGATATCCACATGATGATGCGACTGTCCGTGCGACTGGCCGTGACTCTCGTCGGCTAGAAAATTAGAGTTGTGCTCCTCGCCGTCGGCGTGTGATTCGTAATCACTTGGTCCGGTGCCTGCTGCATCTGAGCCGGACGACTCACTCTCGTGGGGAGCAAAGTAGGAGGCGTGCTCCAGTTGCTGTTGCTGTTGGTGCTGCTGCTGCTGCTGGTGGTACTGCGCCTCAGCGTGATGCTGCTGAAATGCTTCGTAGCCTGAATTCAGTATATTTCCCACAGACATTTTGTCGTACGCCTGTTCCTCCGATGAGGGCGATGAGGGCGTCCAGGAATTGTGCTCTGCTCCACTAAACGTGGGCTCACCGCCAGCAGCTGCAAAATTGTAAATCGAAGAGTGGTGGCCCGCACTTGAGTGCTGCCCATAACCGCTTCGACCTGCCTCTGTATCGGCGTAATCGCTGGCTGTTGCCGCCAATGCCGCAACGGCCGCATCCTCATGCTGTTCCTCATAAATTGGTATCTCTTGTTTTGACGTGGCTGATGCCAGAGCCTCGGTGTGCGTGGGCGCCACTGAGCCGTAGCCGTTGCTAATGTGTCCCATGCCCGAGAGATTTGTGAGCCCATTAAGCATAGCTCCCACACCGCCAAAACTAGACGACGAATCGCTGCTATAGCTGCGTCGCTCCCCCGCATCATACTTTAAAGCGTAGCGCTGCAACATAGACGTCGCCTCCATCCCCAATGGCAGCCAGCGATTATCGTTGTTGCCATAACTGCCGAGCGTCGTCCCTGCGGTCGGCGGCAAGGCAATCCACACAATTGCCACAGCCACAAAGAGCGGCATCTGCGGAACAAGATTTAGTTTGAGCTCGATGAAAATCAAAGTGCTAGAAAATTGCTCGAAAATTATTCCAGCTTTGACTTGGGACTAATGCATTTTTAATAAATGCCGCGGCGAGTCTTTACGTCCTTGCTCACCCGAATCTTGTTGGCCATTTGGCTTGGGTTTTGGACTTGCGGCTCGAAGTAGTCTTCCTTCCTTTACTTGGCGGCAGACCTCGTTTGCTGCACGGCTACAATTGAAATGTCTGCAGTTTGAATGTGGCGCGCGTTTTTATACTAACCCCTAGGACAACAGAGTCGCCCGAATGTTTTTCCTATTACACAATCTGTGCAATCGCAGCTCTGTTTATAGAAGGCGGCCGTCGTGCAGCCAGGCCAAAGTGAGTGTCTGTGGATTTGTTGACCCGCCCGTCGTTGCCGTCGCTCCCAGTGTTACAGGAAAACTATAATGCCATAGCATTTGATATTACTATTTCCAATTTCGCGCCCATTTCTTTCCCGCTCTCTCCCTCTCTCTCTCTTTCACTGGGCTTTTATGAATTAAGTTACGCGATCAATTCAAATCAAAATGAAAAACCGGCTAAGCCATAACAGACGACAATTGCACTAGCCAAAACAATAAAGTTCAAAGTCATTTTCCATTTGCCACGGACCAAAACTGCATACGGCACGCGCCAACTTTAATAACGAACTAAGGAGAGAAAGGGGTGGGGGGGGGGGTGTTGTTAAAACTTCATAATACTCTTGCCATGATCACGATTTGCCCGACTCTGCACCTCAGCATGGCCTTCATAAGCAAAACAAACTTGCACTCATTCAAAGTTGTCATCATGAGAGCCTCAAGCTGAGCTCAAAAGTTGTTTGACTAGCAGCGTAGCTGACAAAAGCTGCCTGCTAGGCTTAAGCCTGACACTAGCTGGCTGCTGGGATCTGTGCTGTGGGCTTAGCTGAAACTTTGCGAAAATGTTCATTTTCTTTATTTGGCTTTGCATTCACCTGCTTTGCATGCTCTTTGTTAAAATGTCCGAAAAGGTTAATTTTAATTGTTTTTTGATATTTTTCTTTTTTGGCCATTGTTCACTTTATGCGTTGGCAGATAGAGGCAGAGAGAGAGAGAGAGAGAAAGGGGCGCGGCTTGGACATAATAAGAAAAAAGTGAACGCCTTTTAAGTGCACCTGCAGACATGATGCTGCTGATTATATTTTTCTTGCCAAGCGTAACAGCTCGTTAGTATTTTCAAGTGATTTCCACTTATTTTCTTTGCCTCGCTCGCCTCGGCCTCAGCGCCACTTGAACGACGAAGGCGAAGGTAAGCGGACTTAAAAAGGAAGTGTACTACTGATTTGAAAGGAAACAAACATTTCGGTGGCCCCGCTGCCCAACTTTTTTTTTATTTCTTTCTTACCACTGGCCGTCACTTTTTTGGGTTTTTTTTTTCATTTTTTGTTTTTTGCTTGAAGCTGACTTTTATTTTTATCGCAATTTACGCTTACTTCATTTCAATTACAATTACATGATTTCTTTCCATCGGCTGCTTGTGCAATTTAATGGACGTAAACGCAAGAAATTGCCGAAATGATGCAACTGAGGTCAGATTTAGCTAGGGCAGAAACTTGAAATTTTAGATGGAAACCAAATTCAATGGCCTTAGCCATGCTTTCCTAAGGCCAAAAACTCAACTTATGAGAACTGAAAGTGGTCTAAATTTAGAGAGATGGGCTAACTTGGACTATGCCGACGTTTGGTAAAGAGAATCAAGATTGACGTATTTAGTAACTTTTGGACCTCAGGTGTAAAATTGCAGAAGACACCGTTTTTACCGTTTTTCACACCCCTAATGGGCGTTGCTATATATACTATATGTTTTTCTATGGGGGTGGTTCATACGAATATATATTTTAAGTTTCGAGACTCTGGCTCTAACAGTTCCCAAAATATTAGAGGATTTGTGCTTAGCACTAGATAGAACTCCCGATTTTCCACGCTCCTAGTGAACGTGGATATATATAGCTTTTTGATTGTTTTTAAGGAGAGGTCAATAGTAGCCAACTAGTTCTAGCAACTAACAGTTGAAGATATAGTTTTATGCGACTTGCCCCGCCCTTAATTCGAGTAGCTATATATACAGTGAAAGCTCCCGTGGACGGACAGATACGGTTCCAGTATTTTTGTCCGCCTGCGGGAGATGTCAAAGAATTGTCTGTACAATAATCTCTTCATCTGAATCGCTTAGTTCAATGTCGCTTTGACTAGTAATATTAATTTCAATGTTGCTGTCTTTTGTGGGTAAAGAGTGAATAATAAAAGTAGATAGCTATCTACTTTTAAAAAATCTTGAAAATCATTTTTTCCAAATTTTGAAATTAAACTTAATTATTCTCTATTAAAAAGTGTTTTGTCCACCTACGAGAGATGTTTTGTATGAAAATGTTCCAAAAAAATAGTGTCCGCGTCCGCCCACGGGAACGGATTTTGTATGAAAGTCATGCTAAAAATCTTGGGACTATAAAATTCGTCCGACCGAGGGAGATGTCCGCCTTCGGGAGCTGTCCGCGATTAGAGCTTTCACTGTACTATAAAATGTTGTATGGAGGTGGGATAAAAGATTTTTTCCAAATTTCAAGCCTACGATTTCAATAGCGACAAACTTTATCCTACAAAAACATTTGTTATAACCTATCTATCCTATGGGAGTTATAGGATATAGTCGTACGATTCAGATAATTCCAAGATATACAATTACTGCAGCAGAAAGTCGCTTATGTACTCTAGGAGGAGATTGCATTGATCCAGACAGACGGACGGACAGACGGACTTCTGACCAAAATTAATATACCCTTTTTAGAAGTGTATAATCAAATGAGCTATTTGTTATCTATATGAAATCTTTATCTGCTTCCTTCTCTAATTTTAACTCAGTGAAAAAATAACTAATTTTGTAGTACTAAACTTGAACTTCTCATACCACCCACAGACCACTATACCTTGAAAATCTTCCAACAAATTTTCTTTAAAGCTCACTTTGACCCCATTTAATAAGAAGTTCATATGTCCAGCTATTAGTCTCCCAATTAGTTTACTAAAGTTTCAAAACAATATTTATGCGTATAAGCTCAGATGTATATCAAACATAAATATCCTTAGTATTGCCATGTATAAATGTTAAAAATAAAAGAAAAATGCCTTTGAGCCGATTCAAAAATTCTATAAAATGTTGTGCAATATTTTTTGTCACGCGTATTTTTGTTCAAGGGAGATATTGCATTTGAATAAAAATGTCAGCAATTCTATAGCGTGTGTGTGTGTGTGTGTTTCATATGTATATCCATGGAAAAGGGCGTTCGCATTTGTTTTTATGCATTCAAATTTTTGCTGTTGTTTATTGTAGTACAGAAAAGCAATTGTAAATTTGTACCGAATAAAGGATACAAAGACAAAGAACAGCCGAAGCAACAAAAGCAATACAGAAATGATATAGAACAAGTTGGAACGACTGCATGATACTTGTTCAAGGCACAAAAAAAAAGTTGAATGTAAGAATATTTCGATCGTACCTTGTAAATTATAGGTTTATCTATAGAGCAGATCAACTCTATAAATGGGGAAAATATAGTTTTTTTAATTTGACACTCCTGAAGACGCGTAAGTAATTTCTGGTGAAAGGCAAGGTAAGGTCAATTGTAAATTGTCAAAGATGTAGAAGATACAGTTTTGTCAGTTGTTCTTATGCAGATCTATACAGAAGGACGAAAGGACGGACAGGCAGACGAAGGGATGGAAAGAAGGACCGATGGACGGACAGACAGTCGGACAGACAGACGGACAGGCAGACGGACGGACAGACGGAGGGACAGTCGGACAGACAGACGGACAGAATGACGGTCTGACGGACGGACAGAAGGACGGTCGGACAGATAGACGATCGAACGGACAATAGGGCGGTCGGACGGGCGGATAGACAGTCGGTCGGACGGACGGATCGATAGCTGATCGGACAGACGGACAGACGGACAGGACGACGGACAGACAGTCAGACGGACGGACAGATGCACGGACGCAGGAACAGACAAACGGACGGACCGACAGACGAATGTCGCATAGACGGACGGAAGGACAGACAGGCAGACAGATGAACGGAGGGAGGAACAGACAGACGGAAGGTAAGACGGACAGACAGACGCAGGAATAGACAGACGGACGTATGGAAAGTCGGACAGCCGGAAGGTAAGGCGGACAGACAGACGAAAGTCTCATAGACGGACGGACGGACTGCCAGGCAAGTGAACGTCCGGACAGACAGACGGACGGCGGGCGGAACAGACAGACGAAAGTTAAGACTGAGAGGCGGACAGACGAAGGAGTAGACAGACGGATGGAAAGGTGAACAGACGGGTGGAAATGTGGACATGCAGACAAAACTTACACTTTACCAATATACTCATTTTCACGCCGTGAACGAGTATTAAAAAGAGCAGTCTGCCTCTAAAAGCTCCATAACTATTTCAACTCTATATTTATTTGCATACCTACACAACTCTTTTAAGGGCGACACACATACGCAAATGCAAACATACACATATAGATATATTTTAAGGACGAATTAGCAGTAGCGCCCGTCGAGACCCCAAGGGTTATATGGCAACGAGCTAAATATGGCACTTGCAGTACGAAATTCACTATGCATTATATGTGAAGTGTCATAATAAGCACAAGTATGAGTTGCCACGTTAACACACACACACATACATAGGTATAGACGTCTATGCAACAGTTTTTCAGCCGTGTTTTAGAGTCGAAGTTGGAGTCGTGTCGTTTTGGTTGGGTCCTTCATGAGCGACTAACTAATTAAGATAAGTGTGCCTGATTTTCATATTAATTGCTCACAAAGGCAGCCCGTTGCGCTGCTCTTATCTCAAATGCGTGTGGAGCAAAAGCAAAATCGTCAAACGTTGCCTGGTGACCGATTTGTTAGTGCGACTAGAAATAGTTATGTGTGTGTGTGTGGGTTACGTTGACTCCGGCGAACATGAGCAAGCGTGCTTTTCCAACGGAACGGACGTTGCTTACATGAGCATGTGTTTTTAAGCCTCGTTGGGTACAAAACAATTAATTTTATGCCACGCCCACACACATGCATACATGCACGAATCAGCCTCCTGTGAAATGTGAAGCATAAAAGTACCGCAGCAACAACAACAAACCGGAAACGGAAGCGCACAACTCTTTGCGCGAATTAATCACACAACAAGCACAGCAACAACATTGACTAACTACAACAACAACAACAACAACAACAACAACAACAACAGCAACAACAAGAGCAGCAGCATAGGAAGGACACGGTCACGCATAAACCGGTTCGCCCGGACAGCAACAGCGGCTCACATTATATTACTCTACTTTAAGTTGAGACCCTCGCCTGACCTCGCCCCTCGCCCCTCGCCTGACGGACAGCGAGGGGTCACTCAGCACTGGCACCTCACCCTGAACCATCAACCCCCCCCCCTGCAACCCCTACCCCTAACTCATTAATATGCGTGCTACACCCTTTCCGCTGCCCCTAGTTTTCAGAGCCAGCCCCGCTGGGGATTGCGTGTTGCCGCTTTGCTACTCTGCAGCTAGAACATAGTCATACTCGCTCACGAAACAAAGAGAGTATATTCGTTTTTAATGTAAATTTGAGGATAGAGATTTGATATTTGAAATATATATTCATATGAAGTTCATGTTGTAGTCCCCTGGTTTAAAATGAATTCGAGAGTTGCTTAACTCTGTATATTAAAGCTAGAAACTAGAGAAGCGAGCGATTGGAAATTAGTTCTGATAACTTGAATATGCCTATGGCTAATCGAGAATTACTTAAGATATTTAAATCTTAACTCTCTAGTAATTCCCAATTTTAATATATTTGGTCTAAAAAACTATTTAAATTTCTTTGAGTCGCCTCTAGGGGCCAGGGCCAATCCGGAATTACTTGAGAAGCTAGATATTTGAAATTTGTATTATATTTTCCTGCAAACTACCCTTACCTCGGCAATCATAGGTAGAATCTAGAGAAACTAGAGACTTAAAATTTGTAAAATAGAAACTAGATATTTGAAATTTGAAATATATCTTCCTGTATATGTACCCTCATCTCGGAAATTATAGGTAGAAGCTTGATAATATATATCCTCGACTAATAACCTGTTTGGATTTAGTTAAGAACTTAGATAATTAAAATTTAATATAATATAAGCTAGAGCAACTAGAGACTTGAAATTTGTAATATTGAAACTAGATATTTGAAATATATCTTCCTGTATATATACCCCAACTCGGGAATTATAGGTAGAATCTAGGGAGACTACAGATCTGACATTTATAGTATACCCTCGACTGATAACCTGCTCACATTTCTTGAATACGCCTACAGTTGGCGTGGCAAATCGGAATTTAGTTAAGAACTTTGATAATTTAAATTTGGAATATACATATTTTCCTGTATATAGCCTGGTCTCGGAAATTATATATAAAATTACAGAAACGTGAGACTTGAGGTTTTTAATATACCCTCGACCTCTTCATCTTCCTTGGAAACACCTGGTAAATCGGAAAAATACAGAAATGGTGTACTTAAAATTTGAAATACTTATGCTTTGCTTGAAAAAAAAAGGTGATAGAACCATATCTGCTAGAATTTTGAAAGAAAAGTTTACGATATTTGGCTATTTGGATATATTTCATTTAATAATAGGTAAGCTCTATAGGTAAGTCCTCTCCCATTGGGAACTGGTCAATTTAGAGTAAAGCAATATTTAAATAAACTTTAGCTGTTTTTATCACATCTTAAACGAGTATTGTTTAGTCGATAACACCCGTCTCATTTTCGTATGCCACATTGTGGAAATGCCGACATTATTTCTTCGTATTCGTAGCGCCTATTTTTCGGGGGCCTTATTTGTCAATCATTTTGCGTTTTATTGCTTTTAAAATGTGAGCACGTGAATTTAATGGGCCCAGCTCGCTTTATAATGCAAATGAAATAAAAACATGATTTGATATGATTTCGGTGCATTGTCTGGCAGGACGCAGGCAGGACGCTGGCAGGACGACGCCGGGACAGCTGTTTTGGTCCTGCCTTCTTCTGACGTGCGCGTTGGCCGTGTCAGTTTTATGGGTCGTCCAGCCATTTGCCGAATGCGACATCTGCAACGCCTTCGAGTGTAATTTAATTGAATAATTAACTTTTTTATAGTTGCTCTGTGCGAGTGTGTGTGTGTGTAGGTGCGTGTGTATATAAATATGCAAAACGTGTCATTTTAATTTACGAGCGTGCTGTTTATGTAACCGCGACCAACGGCAGATAATAAACACGCGCAATATTAAGTATACGCCCGCTGATACTTAGTGCACGCAACAAAACAGCGTATCTAAGTTAATTGAAATTATATTTGTGTTTTTAGGAACTATATTGATATATTGTGGGTACATGCAAAATTGAAAAAAATTAAAATAAATGCATTCTCTTACGTATCTCTTCCAACTTTGGTTCTTATACATATTTTATATGCATCATATCTTAGCTAATTAGAACTAAATTAGTTTTTTCTTTAGAAATATTTATTCATATATGTATCTCCACTAGAGCAATGCGTGTCTCTAGTAGAGACTCTCTACCCACAAATAATATTAAAGAATAATAATTAACTTCATTAAACTTACTTTTGACAAATTTGTTAACTTTTTCTTCACTTTTTGCGCAATTAAACCAAAGACTGCTATTTTTGTGAACAGCGAAATTTGTCTGCATAAGCTCAAAAGTATGAAAAACGTGCCAAAACGAAGCAATACTAACACGGGACTTTTTTGTTTTTCTAATATCTATATTCCATTTTATAAAAGCAATGTCCAAGAGTTGAATCTATAAGAAGGAATATGCAAAAAATATTGTCATCTCTGTTAGCATCTACTGCACTGCTATTTTTGTGAACACAGCTGCAAATATTTTTCTGCTGTAGACTTTGTAATTCCCGGAATCATCCGGATCGGACTATTATATCCAATAGCTCCCATAGTAATATATTACATATAGTATAGAGCTACACCTTTTGTTGGCGTGTCAAACAGAGATAAATCAAATATCACCTACAGTTTGAGAACTAGAACATCTAAATTTATAAAGGAAATTACTGTAGAATTCCCCTTAAGATCGATCAAAAACATATATATCCACGCCCACTAGGAGCGTGTCAAATCAGGAATGTCTATATAGGGCTTAATATGAATCCTCTAATATTTAGGGAGCTGATGGAAGCAGAGATTTTAAACTTAAAACATATATTATAAAAAATATATATATGGCCCACTTATATAAAAAAAATATATATTAAGTATAGGTAAGCCTATAAGGGGCGTTACGAATCTGTAAAAAAATGTATCGTAGCGATCCAAAAACTAGCAAATACGTCAATCTTAATCCCCTTTTAGCAAACCCGAGAATACTTTTTTTATATTCTCTAAAATTGCAAGGGAATTACCAAATAACTGTAATTTTAAATAAATTGATTTATTTTAAAATTGTATATAATTATATTCTATAGAGCATCAAAGCATTCTACTTTGGCTTTAGCAGTCGCTTGACTAATGCGTCTGTCTCCTGCCACTGTCTTTAATGTTGGCTCCTACGTTAACTGTGCTCGGTTTCTAGGAACTGGCTTATAAATTTATAATATTATAATTGCGACCAGCACTGACTGAACCCACACAAAATATTTAAACCCTCTTCTACATGTACAAGAATTCAATTGCATTTGAGCTAAGTTTTAAAGCATTTCTCGTTTAGCTTTAAAGTTGTTTGCATATAAAATCGAAATCGAATGTTTAGAGGAAGAAAAAAGGAGGAAAAACCCTTAAAGAACCCCCCGACAATTGGAGTTCGGTAACAGCTTGAATGTTGCACTTCTTCTGCTTTGCTGTGTAAACGAATGCTTAAGCTTTATTTAAGCATTCTTGGTACAATTTTTACGGCTATATTGTGGGAGTGGGTTTTTTTTTTTGGAGGGAAAAATGTGCGCAATATCTATAAACGTAATTGGATATGTGGCTGACTTTGGCTGGCAGAACTGTGAACTGCGATAATAATGCTCACTCGGAATTGGCCATGCATTTTGAAGGCTCCCACGACAGAACCTAAAGCTCCTCTTTCTTCTTTTTTTTTTGGGGGCAACAATTGTATGTGCGCTCGCCACAAATGGCAGCCATAAAAAGTTTTTATGAAAATTTCTAAACGCTGAACTCAACATCCTTCGCGCTTACTCGGCCATCAATTTGCCAATTACTCGACTTCAAGTTGAGTGCATGTAATGTGGCTCAAAGCAGGCGACTCAAAGAGACAGAGAGACACAGAGAGAAAGAGATGGTTTCTTTTATTTCGTGTAAGTGCCGCAGCAAATGCCACCTTTAACAATTGTCCTTTGCCCCCGTCTAATTGCCATAATATCGCCCACTCAGCTTTAGTTTGCTCAACTTTGGTTACATGTCAAGCTGGTCAAATGGCTTCCGCTTCTTAGCCATGCAACAGCTGCAGCTGCTGTTACTGTTACTGTTACTACTAACTTTCCACAGTTCGCTCAACTTCTGTATTTCTAAAACAAAAAAAGCAAGTAAGTATTTCGCAATCGGGCGTATGCGACTGCCCAATGCTTGTTCACGGTACGAAAAAAGCAAAATGTAGGCGAAAATATATTTATTACATTTAATTACATTTATATTTATTTATTATTACTTATTTATATTTCTTTATAAATTACATTTAGTCGAATAACGATAATTGGATCCCCGCTAAATCGAAAGCCTCGATAATTCGCAAATATATTTACAAATTTGCCACACCATTATGGGCGGAACATATTCATATATCTTTAGAAGAAATTAGATAGTGATATATGTAGATTTAAAATGTGTATCGATCATTTTTAATCAATCTATAGACGAAATCAGCAGCAACTCACATACCATAGCTTAAAAACTGTGAAGGATACAGTTTAGCCCAATTTACCACGCCCCCAAAAGGCAATTATTTAAAATTTTGATATTTTTATGTGACAATACTCCATAAGAACATATTTTTCAATTTTCAAATCTCTAGCTTCAATAGTGCTTCAGATACGCTGCAGAAGATATAATATTTCCCGATTTGCTACGCCTCTAGTAGGCATATATTCCATAAGAAAAAAAAATGTGTATATTCTATAAGACTTTTAAAAGATATTCTATAAGACCATGCCCCCAATGGGCATAAATAAATAATTAAAAAAAAAATTTTTAAATTTTTATGTGACGTTGCTCCATAAGAACATATTTTTCTAATTTCAAAACTCTTACTTCAATAGTGCTTGAGATAATCTAATTTAAGCAAAATATATATTAATTCCCGATTAGCCACGCTTTCAAAATGTACATACTTTATAAAACGAGCATACAGAAATTTCAATAAAGACGAGTTGCTATTGCATTCCTACAAGCAGTTATACGAAACTAATATACTCCTTTCACTGCGCGAACGAGCATGAAAAGGCAGCAAAATTAAATGAAAATTCCAGCATCTTTGTCAGTTGCAAACTTCTTGGGCAAAAACTTAGTTATCTTATATATTTTTTAGTACAATACAATATTGGGCGCTGATTAAAGCGAAACCCTGCTCAATGTGGCCAACGTGGGATGTGGCTATGAACTTGTCTCAATATTTGCGAATTTCCTGAACCACCTTTATTTTGGACTATTTTGCACTTAGCTGCAGTTGAAGCATAAAATTGATTTTTAATTGAAAATTGTTGGAAAATGTTCCGACGTGAATAGAGTCTGGCGTAAATTGAAAACTGCATGGGGTAAAATAAACTTACGGAACTTTTCCAAACACTGTTTAAATTTGCCGAAAAAGAAAACAAAGCAACTGAAATTTGCTTAAAATCAGTTTGCGAATCATCAATCAATTTGCATTTGCACCGTCGTCTATGAAATATGGAATCAAACCGCGCTGTAGCGAAATATATCAATATACACTATTTAAGCATGTTTCGTACGAATTTTGGCAAAAACACAGAGCGAATGGCAGCCAATTGCAACCTGCAGCACACAAGTTGAACTAGGTCAGGCTCTTAACGGTATCCGTGTTAAATTCGCCGCACCAGCAAGCGGTTCCCATGTAACGGCTCTCGCTTCAGGCGCGCCGCCACACGTTCGTGTCTGTGTGTGCATGTGTGTGTGTGTGTGCGAATTGGCAGTTATAACTGTATGGAGAAGAGCATGCGCTGCTGGCGCAAAGCAGCAAAGCATATGGCGCCCCTTTGGCGAATTCGCCGCAAGCAATTCGCTGCGGGCAATTCGCTGCTGCTGTTTGTTATCAGCCCCTCTCTCGCACAGTGGCTGTTGTTTCTTTTTGCTGTTTGATTGTTTTCTGCAATTTCCCTTTTGAATATCAATTGCATTTTATTATGTGACCTTTTATTGCTTCGTTTTCGGGTTTTCGGGGTTTCTGTGTAACCAGCCCCATCGCGTGTCCGCAGGCCAAACAGCAGATGCCACAACAGCAACAACTACAACAATAACAGCGGTGAGGACAATAACAACGACAACATTTCCAGAAGTTTTCTTGCCATTTGGCTTTGTCGAGCCGTGTCGTGTTCTGCCTGCCTGTCCTGACATTGCCAAAAAAGCCACAGAAAAGCTCGTGCAGCGGCGGTCGCCTGTGCCATGTCTCCTGTCTCCTGTCTCGTGTCTCCTGTCTCCAGTCATAAACAGCGCTCCGTTCCGTTCCGTTCCTGCTGCTTTGTCGAGCCGGGCCATGTGCATGTAATTATTTTTGCAAAAATATTTCAATGCAAATATTGTAGGCCCCCCAAATTCTCTCCCTCCACATTGCATACTTTATGCACTTTTGCTTTTCGCTTGACAGCAAAAACTATAAATGCATGTATGTATGTATGTATGTGTGTATATATGACCGAGTTTTGTTAATATGTATGTGTGACCTGGTGAGTTGAGCCGCCGCCAACGGAGTTGGTTTGTAGAGCAACAGTCGCACAGCCGCAAATTAATCAAAATTTTAAATTGTATTTGCCAAAAATGCCGCAATAATAAAACAACAATTTCGTATGCAAATTGATTGTCGGCACACTCACACAGCAACAAAATGAGCAAACTTAATGGCCAACAAATTCGAAGTGAATTTTCTCAGCTAAATATTTACTTAACAACAGCCAAAAAGCCTTAACACAGTTAGCCAAACTCTTCAAGCCAAACTCCTATCGCACCCCACGCTCCCTGCGTCTACAGCCTTGCAATGGACTGAGAGAGTTTGCTCAGCCGAATGATAATTATCAGACACATACATACATACATACGCACAATTACACACTAATACATAGTCTTATTGTATGTGTATATATCGAAATATACCCTGTACTTATCAGCAACCATGGACAGAAGGAATTCATTCAACCAATCCAATACATACTCACACAACTTACCATAAACTGCTGAAATAAACACTTACATACATACATGCACACGCATACACTTGCATGTCCGTAAATCACTTTTACGCGTAAACTTTATGTTTTACTCTCGCAACAACACTTAAGCTGCGAACCGACGTCTTTATACTGAAATTGAATTGCCAAAAACAACATGAGAAAGACTCAGAAGCTGACGCGCATTTTTTACCGTTAATTCTTTCATCTTACTTCTTATTACTATTGTGCTTGCCCGCAGCATTGTGCATTGACATGAACTGAGCCTTTAGTTAACCGAATTTCGAAACACTCTTCTTTTGTAAGTGAGCGTATCTTGTATTGCTGGTGCTTTGCCTTACTTCCTTAAGAATAATGCATTTTTTAGCACCACGTTCTATAAAGTTTTGCTGACCATGACAAAACATCTTCAAGTCTTAGAACTCTACAATTTCTGCAGGCGGTACGATTTACGCTAATACATGTATGCAGAAGAGCGTATAAGTGTGCATGCATGCTCCAAAAATTAATTAAATAATTAATAATTAAATTATAGAAAATCTATAAGCGTCAACGCTTTGCTACACTTCCTAGAAATAATCATATTCAAATTTTGTATGAGCGTGGCAAACGCTTTAAAGATTTTCCAATGCCGCTCTCTCAAAAGGGAAGTAAGCGCAGCGAAACTGTAAAAATTTCTATTATGTTTCTGCTTTGCTGCTTATGCATACGCATTTACACTCATACAGAAATGCAAGAGAGCAAGCCAAAAATGGTGTATGTGGGACCTGCTCAGGTCATCGGATCTCTCGCTCGATCACACTGCGCCTTACGACTGTTAAGTCCGATGAGAGCGCGAGAGCGTGAGTGAATACGAAGTTGAATGGGAGCTGCCGCACGAATTTTAGGTGTCGAGAAAGTCTGCTCCCATTCTGCATACATTTCAACATATTTGCATATGTATTGTGTGTATGTACATATGTAGTGCCGCAACGTACTTTATATTTGTACGCAGGGTATTTCACAGCCGAGAGCAATTAAACTTTGCTGAATTTTCCAATTTTAAGCCAAATGTGCAAATGCTAAGAAACAGGAGCGAGCAAGGACGAAAGCCATAGCAAATTCTCGCGCGCCCTCTGCAACTTTTGCGTTAACATTATTTTATTTAATTAGGCAAATGTATGCAAGCCCACACACATTCCTATATACCTACACACACACACACGCGTACATAATTAAAAGTAGCACAACACATGTTGTTGTAATTACAACGAAGTTTAATAAAGATGCCTGCCTACAGTGCTTATAATTGTAAATATACCTTATGCGAAGAATGTGTGTGTGTGTGGGAGTGTGCATGTGTGTGTGTGTGAAATAAGCAATGTACTTTAATTGTTGGCTATAAAACTTTAAAGGCATTCATTTGGAAAAATTAACTACCTCAGTTAGGCACAAGTGCGCTTTAGTATATTCCATATTGTTGGAATTTCTTGAGCAAAAATGAGTTTTAAAATTTTTTTTTTAAAATTATTCAGCTTATACAGTCGAATCCCGATAGTTTGAAATGGCAAATGGATCACATTTTCTACGAATTACACAGGAATTCGATTTATCGAAAAGTAATTCGAACGAATTTTATTCAAGGGGTTCTTGATTAAGCGGGGGTCGAATTATAGGGATTCGACTGTATTTAAAATATATATTCGACTTTCATCTGATATAAAATTTATATTTTCTAAAACCTAGTTGAGTTCAATTCGTTAGGATTAAGTTTATCAAAAATGTATGCTAAAAGAATATTAATTTTTATTTTTTTTTATTTTATTTTTATTTTTTCTAAAGATTAGAAAATGTTGAAAACTGTTTCAAAATATAAATTTTTTAGTAATTTTTTTTAATATTTCATTTAGTTACTAAAAAATATCAAAAACTGTTTTCAAGTTTGTTAGAATTGGGTAAATCAGCTGTACATCCCTAATGAATCGTATTTCTAAAACAAATACTAATTTTTTCAAAAATTTCAAAAGGTACTTGGATATATCATTTTCATATTAATTTTTTAATATTTCGATATATTAATTTCATATTTATTTTTTTGTTTTTTAATTTTTTTTTCAATTGCTAGGTAGTCTCAGAAAAAAATCATATAAAATTAGCAACATATCCTAAGTTGATCGAATTTTTGAATACTAATATTTTAGCTAAAAGTCAGTCAAAAACTATTTTTAATTTAGTTAGAAGTTGGAAAATCCACATTGTATCCGAAATGAATCGTTCTCTTAAAACAAATACTAATTTTTATCAAAAATATGTCATCTAAATATGAGAAATTATCAAGAACTGTTTTGATATATCAATTTCATATTACTGTTATGTTTTTTAATTATTCATTCAATTGCTAGAAAATATCAAAATAAAAAATCAGTAATATATCCTAAATGATTCGGATTTTAAAATTAAAAACAAATTTTTGCAAAAATACTTCATTAAAATATGAGAAAATAACAAAAACTGTTTTCAATTTAGTTTTAAGTATATAATATATATTAAACTTATTGAATCCAAAAGGTTTTGCAGCTCTGATATATATATCATCTTTTCATTTAAATGAACAAAATGGAAATTTGATTTTGATAATACTTTTTCTTTATTAATATTTTTATTGAATTTGTGTTTTATACATTTTTTTTTTATTTTTGTGGTTTTTTTTTTTGCTTATGTTCTTTTTTTGTCTGTTTTTCTTTTGCGTTATTTATAATATATATATATTATATATTTATTCGCCCGCATATCCTTTCCATGATACAGTTCACCCACAAATACATTATGTTTTGTTTTGCTTGTAAATATGATATACAATAAAAATGTCTATACAATTAAGGATACAAAAGTTGGTTAAATTTAGGCTTAAACTATAAGTTATGTCTTCCAGTAATTAATAATAGCAAGAGTGTTGTTGTTGTTGTTGTTTAGATAGATAGTTCCGAAGTACAAATCATAATTATATATAGTACAACATTTATCGTACAATTTGAAATCACTTGAACTTAGGGCTAGGCAGCAAAAGCAGATAATAAAACCAAATCAGGTATTACACAATACAAATATATCCAAATAAAAATTAAAAAATCATTGTCAACGTCTCAATCTGAATCCTCCATCGAAATACAATAAAAAAATTGCTAAGCTTCTGCTCTTTTAAGTGTCTATCGAAGGCCATAAAGAAATTGATTTTTCAGCAAATCAAATTGAATGCTTTGTGAATAACATTTGCCCCCACTTTCAATCAATCAATCAATCGTAGCTTTTTGAGCATTCTACTCACAAATTAGTTATAAATCTTTCCACAATCCGATGTAGTTACTTATATACGTACATCTATATATATTAGGTATAAATTTGTGTATCGTAAATATCTTGCCATATGTTTGCATCTTTGATTAGCTAATGGAAATAACCTTTAAGTATGTGTGTGTACGTGTGTGTGTATATATACATCAAAATATCGGTTTCATTAGTTTTGTATAATTGTCAAAAAACAAAAGAAATTTAGCTACCTCCGCTATTGCTTCGAATCAAACGAAAAAAAAAACAAAATTCAAGCACTTGCGACTGGCCGCTGGCCACTTTCTAAAGGGGCGTGGGCGGGGGCGGGGGCGTTTCTAAGCAAAATAGCCGCGCAAAGCCTTAATCTATATATTTTATACAATCTTTCATTGTTGTTTTTGCTTAATATGTTTGAGTTTTGGATATTGTAAATCTGACCAAGGCCAGTTGGGATCTATAGCGCAGCCAAGTCCTAACGCACGCGTGAAGTGGGTCTAAAAGCAAATGAAATTTTAATTAGTTATATATTATATATCATATATATCATATTTATCCACTATGTACCTGGACAATTGGGCTGCAGTCTGTCGCTTGGGCGTATTCGGCGTTGTTCCTGCGGATCCACCTCGTGCTGCTGCTGCTGCTGCTGCTGTTGTTGGCGTGGTGCGCGCTCTGCCCCCCGTGGGCGTTACCGAAGTGGGCGTGGTTGCCAAACTATACCGCTTGGGCTGCACGATGCGACTGGGAGATCGTGTGCTGCACTTGCCGCTGCTCGCCGCATCAAGTGCGCTGCCGACTCTGCAGATTTGTGGAGAGATAACATTAGCGGGCGAATTTCGACTTCGACTTCTGCCGACAGCCTTCGGCGTGCCGCGATCCGCGCTTGGCTGCGGACTTCTGTCCCAGTTAACAAACATAAAAGATCATGCAAAGTAATAAAATCGAAAATAAAAATTTTGCAAAAAAAAAAATAGATCGAAAATGTAAAATTTTTTAAATTAAAATTTGTGATTATTTTAATGCCCTTGCAAAAAGGGTATATTCATTTTGGGAAAGAAGTTTGCAAAGCACAGAAGTATATTTATTCTTGATCAGCAAGACGAGCTGAGTTGATATAGCCATATCTGTCTGTCTTTCTGGATCAAAGCAATCTCCTCCTAGAGTATTAGAATTACATAGCTGAAATTTTGCACATAGACTACATTCTATTACATACATTGTTTATCTCGGAATCATTCGGATCGGAAGACCATATTCTATAGTTCCCATGGTGAAGATCGGTTTTATTTAATGTTTTAGTAGGGAAAATTTCGCCGTTATTAAAGTCTAAGACTTGAAATTTGGAATTAATAGTCATGTTTCCCAACCCTATACAAGAAGATATAGTGGTAAACCATATATCATCTAGAATATCTCAATTTGGAAAGTAAGCTACTGTTGACCTCTCCTTAAGATCAATCAATAAGTCTATATGATGTTTAACAAAAATCTCAAATAGTTTTGTATGCACCACAAAGAGATAGTTTATATAGCTATGCCCCTTAAGGGCATGGCAAATCGGCAGAAACTGTATCTGTAAGCTCGACTGCTTCGGCAAAAACTATTAAACTATTAAAAACTATTGAAAACTATTAACTATTAAAAACTATTAACTATTAAATAATTAAAAAAAAAAATTATATGTATATGCGCCTTTTTGGGTTGTGGAAAATTGGATAAAACCATATCTTCCAAAGTTTAAAAACTAGAGCCAAAATTTGTAGGTGTTGTAGGTAGAGCAACAGCTCTATATTGATCAAAAATTATATATATCCGTCTCTTTGGGGCGTGTCAAATTGGAAAAAATAACTATATCTTCCAAAATTTTATAGCTATATTAAAAATTTGATATATAGGTTACTCTTGCCCTACCAAATATATTGACTTAAGATTATTGGGGCGTGTGAAATCGGAGAAAAACTTCCAAAGTTTGAAAGCTAGAGCCAAAATTTTTATCCGCTTCTTTGGGGTGTGGCAAATCGGTAAAAACTGTAGCTTCTACAATTTTACACCTAGAGACCCATAAAAATCTTGATCTCTTCTTGTCAAATCAGAAAAAAACTATATCTACATCCTATACAAATCTGAGAAAACTTTTTCTATATCCTTTACAAATCAGAGAAAACTATATCTTTATCCTTTACAAATCGGAGAAAACTTTATCTTTATCCTTTACAAATCAGAAAAAAAACTATATATATATCCTTTTCAAATCAGAGAAAACTATATCTATATCCTTTACAAATCAGAGAAAACTATATCTATATCCTTTACAAATCAGAGAAAACTATATCTTTATCCTTTACAAATCGGAGAAAACTTTATCTTTATCCTTTACAAATCAGTAAAAAACTATATATATATCCTTTACAAATCAGAGAAAACTATATCTATATCCTTTACAATTCAGAAAAAAACTATATATATATCCTTTTCAAATCAGAGAAAACTATATCTATATCCTTTACAAATCAGAGAAAACTATATCTACATATGTCCTTTACAAATCAGAGAAAACTATATTTATATCCTTTACAAATCAGAAAAAAATATATATATATCCTTGACAATTGGAAGGGCATTACCAAACTTCGGCATGGCCGAGGTTAGTCCCTCCTTCTAGTTGTTCTGGAACTCACCTGCCCGCCGGGTAGCTGACTGGCCGAGGGATGCGCGACTTGGGCGCCGATCCGGAGTTGGCCGAGTTGGTTGAGGTGGGCGTGGAGCCACCGCTTTTGGTGGCCTGCTCGCTGGCCAGCTCCTTGAGCATGCTGGAGTCCTTGCTCATGAGCTCCCACTGGATTTGGAGGCGCTTGAAGCGATTGCTCTCAATCTTGCGCTGCTCGTGGGCGTCCAGGGTCTCGCGTCGCTGCAGTGCAGCAATGGAAATGTTTGGAGAATTTGGTGGCGTCGAGAAGCGTTTGGCGGCCTGCAGCTGCTGCTGCAGTTCGGCAGCTGCGCAGTCATTGAACTTGACCTTCTTCTGCTGGCTGAGCACGCGGCTCACCTCCTTCTTGAGGGCCGCCGCATCGTAGTGCACCTGCTCGCCGGAAGACTCTAGGATCGAAGCGATCTCCGCATAATACTTGAGCTCGGAGCGTGGAAGAGAGGCGAGAAAGTTTTCGGCACGTGCCCGAGCATCCAGATCCTTGCGGGACAGTCGCTGCTTGGGTGGTGGCGTTGGCGTCACCACCGCCTGCTCCTCCTCCTCGAAGACCTCGGCCAGCTCGTCCGTGGAGCCCAGGGTGTAGTTAAACGGCGGCTCCTGCAGACTGCGTCGCTTCTCCAGCTTCGAGAGCTGCTGCGTCTGCTTCGCCTCGATCATCGAGTTGCGTTTCGCCTTGCGCAAGATGCTCCTCGGCATCGGCTGGGGTCGACTGGCCGGGCTGGTCTCGACGCCCGAGTCCATGCGCTGCTGCTCATACTGATAGACATACATTTGCTTGAGGGGATCGGCGTCCACCTCGGAGTCGGTGAGCAGCGTCGAGGAGCCGCGGTAGCCCGAGCTGGGCGGTTGACTAGAGCCCGAACTGGACGCCTCGTCCAGCTGGGTCTGAAAGTTCTTGGCGCAGTCGCAGACATTCGGACGATTCCGACGAATCGGCGGCGACATGCAGAAAAGTGGACGCTGCGCCAGCTCCGCCTCCAGCTGGCTGGCAATCTGTCGCACCTCCGGAATGTGTTGCAGGCGCCGACGATACTCCGCCGGCAGCAGCGTGACCAGCGAGTGCCAATCCGAGATGTGCTTGTAATCCAATGTCTTGAACAGTTCGGTTTCGCTGCTCAGCTGCTTCTTCAGGGAGCCCGTGGAGCCCGTGGAGCCGGCGCCGGCGCTGTCCAGCGTCATTTTGTAGTTGAAGGGCGTGAAGATGACGTCGGTGCTGCTGCTGCTGGTCTTGACGAAGCCCAGATCGGGCAGCGCGTAGTTCGGATAGATGACATAGATGGGCGCCTCCCGCTGCTCCCCCAGATTGTGGAGCTTGGCCAAAAACGAAGGCGGCACACAACGATATCTCTCGCTCAGACTGCTGTGGGTGGTGCTCAGGGATCCGCAGGACGTTTGCATCGAGCGCGTGATCATCTCCGAGCTGGAGGCGCACGACAAGGGACGTCTTGTCTTTGAGCCCGCCCCCGCCCTCGACATGGGCACCTCGGTCAACTGCTCCGAGTTGCTGCCCTCCGACGACTGTTGGCTGCACTGCGTCCCAGTCTGAGTCTGTGTATTGGCCGCGGCCAGCTGATAGAGCTGAGGATTACGCAAGGGCATGCTGCGACGTCGATGCGCCGGCGAATTTGTCGCCGTCAACGAACCCGTGGAGCTGGAGCTGGCGCCGTCATCATAGAAGCGCAATGGCCGCTTAGCTGTATCCGGCTCCTGCTCGTCGGGCTCATCCTCGTCGTGACGACTCACCGCCGAGCCCTTGCCCGAGTCGTGCATACTCTTCTTGCGCAGACGCTTCTCCAGCGAGCCGCTGCTGCTGCTCGACGGCCAACAGCCGGAGGAGACGTCCATGCAGGTGAGAGCACAGGCCTGGCCCAGGTCCTCCTCCGGGGCGCAGCTGTTGCTGTTGCTGCTGCTCGAGTTGCTCTTCTGCTTGATGAACAGCTTGACTAGATTGAAGGCGGCAGCCGGATTGGAATTGCCCGACGACGCCGAGCCCGAGCCCGAGCCCGAGCCCGAGATCTGAGTCGGACTGCCCTGCGTCGAGCTCAAAACGCAGCCGCAGCGCTGCTTCTGCCGATGCGAATGATGATGATGATGATGCAGATGATGCAGATGATGATGTTGCTGCTGTGGCGTTGGCGTGGGCGTGCCATCTTTGTGCTGCTGCTGCTCCTCCGCTGTCTGCTGCAGTCGCTCCGATATCGAGACACTGATCGAGATGGGCATCTGGCACATGGGCAGCAGATTCCGCGAGCGCGAATTGCACGACTCCATCGTCGAGGTGCTTATCGCCTGCGAGACATTCAATGGTTCCTCTTTCTCCTCCCGCTCCCGCTGCTGTTGCTGTTGGCTCTCGCTGAGCGGGAATTCGCTTTGCAGATTTGGCAGGCTGCTGCTCTTGCGCACGCTGCACTGCGGCAAATGGCGTGTGAGCACAATGGTTTCTCCACCTCCTCCGCTATTGTTGTTGTTGTTGTTCCCCGACGGATACCTGCGAGCGGGCGAAACAAGCAGAAGCGAGCGTCTTTACACAGCGCAGACACATCGAGCATTTGCAAATTATAATTTTTGTTGGGAAAATTTACAAATTCAATTTTTGACTCCGCCCAAGGGTTTCTACTAGAGATGGAAGCGGGAAAGAAATTCGTACCCCGATCCATCCCGTCCCGAAAAAATTTTTGATTTTCCCGACACATTTTTCATTTTTTTCGCGACGTTTCCCGACATTTTTTTTCAACATAAAGAACTCTTATTATAGATAAAATATTTTACTTTAAAATTATATTTTCTCAAAAATTTTCTTCTTTAAGATCTGTTTTCCTTTTTTCCAAAATTCTAAGAAAAAAAATTCCAACTTGCGTAACAAGCATTTGTAATAGAGATGGGATCGGAAAAGAAATTCGTTCCCGACCCATCCCAACCCGAAATAATTTTGGATTTTCCCGTTCGACAAATTTTTAATTTTTCCTGCGGGTCCCGACATTTTCCGAAATTTTTTTTCACATCCAGAACTCTTGGGATAGATAAAATTTTTTATATAATAAATAATATTTTTTGTCAAAATTTTCTTCTCTAAGATCTGCCCCGACAATTTTTTCATTTTTCCCGCGGCTCCCGACATTTTCCGAAATTTTTTGTCTACTTTTAGAACTCTTATGATAGATAAATTTTTTTACTTAAAAATAATGTTTTCTCAAAATTTTCTTTTCTAAGATGTCTTTTCCTTTCTTCCAAAATTCTACTAGAAGTAAAATACTCCCTCTCACTCGTTGTTGAAGATGTTGGAAAATCAAGTACTTGCATTGTTCTCAAAATAATAAAATATTTGAAATTCTCTTTAATTTAAGAGGATTTATATTAGAATTAATTTCCTGGTCAATATCATTCTTCTGTTCTTTGATAAATACAAGCAATTTTATCTATTAATAATTTTCCTTTCAGGACCCGCGGGAATTTCGGGATCAACCACTTATCCCGACCATCCCGGACTTTTTCATAAAATTTCCCATCCCGAAAATCCCGATCCCGACGCCCATCTCTACTTTCTACACACACCCACACGAAAAAAAACCCCTAACTAAGTCAAGCCTTAATCTGGCGTGGTTTTTGCTGATCTGTTCATTTTGCATTTTGCTTCAATTTGCGTGGCATGAAAATGAAACTTAATTGAAATCAATTGAAATGACCTCACAGCTGCATCAAAATGAGCTCTACTCAGACATCCGCAATGCGAAGCTTCACAGTCAAAAAACAATTTGCGTGAAAGTGTGCATGTGTGTGTGTGTTTAATGTATGTAAAGTGAAATCTTTGTTAAACGAACATCCATTTTAAGCACAAAATCTGTTAAATTTAAAGAAATTCCATTTTTGGTTTTTTCTGATTTGGAGATTTGATTCTAAAGAAGAAATACTAAAATTGCCTCAAATAATTTGAAACTTTTGAATAGTTAGGACTATTTATAAAGCTATTACTGATATAAATTTAAACAAATTTCCTACACAAATAATAATTAGTTTCTTGAAAATATGGAAAATCATTGCAAAAATATGGAAATTTTATAACGTTTCATAAAATTTCCATATTTTTGCCATGATTTTATGTAAAGAAATATGAAATTTTAATTAAAAACTGCTAAAAATCAATTATTACAATTCAAAAGTATTGAATATATGAAACCTATTTATAGAGCAGTTCTCTGTTTATCTGGTTTAGATTGAAAGAAACTCCATATTTAAGTATTTTCCATATTCAAACCAGAAAATTTGGTTTTTCCTTTATAAATTATGATAAAAAAATTTTAATTGACTGAAAAAGTATAAAAATTCAGAGTTTAAGAAGAGTTTCCTTTTTCTTTTTAAAACTATGACAAAAATATGGAAATTTCAAGAACGATTTAATGATTTTAAAGAAAAGGTGCTATTTCCAATTTGAAATTTTTAAAAAATAAGGTATATTTATCGATTTCTTCTATAGTCTGATATAAATTGAGAGATATACTATGTATGTAGTTCGAATTTTTTATATTTGAACCAAAAAAATTGGGATTTTCTTTTGAAAATATTAACAAAAATATTGAAATTTAATGAAATACTAGAAAAGATAAGTTTTTCAGCAGAAAAAGTTTTAAAATTATACAAAATTTGAAATTTTTAAAAAAATTAAGCTTATTTATAGAGCTGCTCTAGTATCTGATATAAATTGGAAAAAATTGTAATATTTTAACCAAAAAACTGGGTTTTTCTTTTGAAAATGTTAATCAAAATATTGCAATTTTATGAAGTATTAGCAGGAATTTGATTTTTAGCAGAATACGTTTGAAAATTCATCACAGCAATTGAAAATTTTTCAAAAGGTAACCCTATTTTTATAGATTTTATGTGATATAAACTAAATGAATTTCCATATAAAATTAAATTTTTATGTTCAAACCGAAAAGTTTCTAATGGAAACTTTTAAAACGCTAAAGCTGCTTTTCTTAGTTTTACTGTTACGCCTGTTCGTTAGCTGTAGATTTCACTGTATACACGTATACACTTAAGACTTGTTCTCACCGCTGTAGTTGAGCTTTTGTCGGTGTCTTTGGTGAGGATTTGCAGGGCAATTGAAAAGATTGGGCCGAGCGTGACATGGATACCTCCAGGGCCTTGTTGCGCTTCACAATATCCTCCAGATTGCTGTGCAGATTAATGCAGTTCTGTTTGTTTCTCACGGCAATGTCGCAGGGCTCCGCTGTGCATCGAATGAAAAAGGGAAAAAATAATTAAAAGGAAATTTACATAGAGTAAATGAAAAGGGCTTTACCATAAAAACTCTCGTCCGAGTAGAGAACGCTGCCCTCAAAGGCGATAGTATAGTTGTCCTTGTTGCAGGTAAAGATGATGTCACCCTCGTCCGGATAGGCGTCCATGTCGAGCGAGTCCACCGAGATGTGGGACTCCTTGACGGGCGAGAAGAGCAGCTCCGATTTGCAGAACGAATTGTCAATTAGATCGTTCGTCGAGGTTGTCGACGTCTGCGACATGTTGTGTGCCATATGTTGCATGTTCGTCAGCATGTTGCTGTGCTGCAGTTGCAGCTGCATTTGCTGCTGCTGCTGCTGCTGCTGTTGCTGCTGTTGCTGAAAGAGCAACGATTGCTGCAAGCGACTATTGGAGCCGCCCAGACTCTTGCAATACGCCGGCAGCTGCGACAAAAGCGAATGAATGTCCTCGGCCCGAAAGCTCTCCATGTCCACCTCGGCCAGGTTCGCGTCCAAGTTCTTCAGATCCTCATAGTATATCAAGTCGCCCATCGCATTGTAAGAAGCAGAGAGCGAGCTGAGCACGCTGCGCTGCATGCCGCCGCAGCCATCCCGATAGCCGTAGTCGAGGAACCACTGATAATCGGAATTGTCGTGAGTAAAGTCTTGCGACGAGGCCAGCGAACAGTTGAGATTGTTGCCACCACCAACACCAACACCAACACCACCACCACCATTACCACCACCACCACAAAGCACACCACCTACCCCTAGCTGCTGCTGTTGCTGCTGCTGCTGCTGCTGTGATCCTGGCGTTGTTGCATTGCTGTTGTAATCGGATTCGGGTGTGACAACCGATGCCATATTTGTTGCCGCCATTTTGTTAGCTTTGTTCACAAAGTTATTGTTGTCGGGGTCAGCGTCAGCGTCGTCGTCGTCGTTGGAGAGCAGAAAGAGACTGTCGCTGGTGTTGCTGATGTTGCTCACCTGCTCATTCAAGATGATGCTGCGCAAGGCGCTATTATAGCGATCCAAGTTGCTCAGGACAATGGCCACATTCTGCTTGAGGCTCTCTTCGCTCAGTTCCTCATTGATGTCGCCGCTGGGATCGCTCGCATTGCGCTGCTGCAGCTGCTGCTGCTGGCAGTACTGCAAGTGTTGCTGCTGCAACAGGCGATCGTTGAGCTGCTGCTGCTTGTACCGCTGCTTGCCCGCCGTCACATTCGCCAGCCCAAACAGCGAGTTGTTGGGGCTATTCAGCGGTATGCGATAATGTTGCGGAGATTGTGGAGCCGATCCTGGGCCGCTGACGCTGGCCAATCCTGTGCTATATGCAGCCGTGTTGCCGTTGTATTGCCTACCGCCGATCCTCAACGATTGCTGTTTAGCTGTTGCTGTTTTACTCAAATGTTGCTGCTGCTGCGCTAAGCGTGAGTTCGAATTGGGATTAGTTTTGGCATATGATGGATGAGTTGTGGTTGTGGGTGAGCTTTGGGGCGATGTGAATTGATGTTCGATATGGCGATTGATGTTGCTGATATTGTTGATGTCGTTTAACGTCGAGATGTCTGTCATGCCACGTCGCAAATGTGATCCTGCAACAGAAAAACACAAAAATATGTTTTAAAAATCGAGTCGAATAACTATCACTAAACTTAGTATTAAATAGAGATGCACGTGGGGTTTTGGATTTTCAGGAAATATTCTAAAAAAAAGTCCTGGATAAGTCTTGCACCATAGGAAAATGAATATTTGATCAAATAATTTATAAAAGACTTTGAACAAGAGAATGATATTGACAAAGAAATTTAGTCTTATATACAGATGTGTTCACAAAAATAGCAGTGCAGTGCAAACGGAAAAGTTTTCAATTATTTTAGTGTATTTAAATATAAATAATAGTAAAGAATAATAATTAACTTAATTAAACTTACTTATGACAAATTTGTTAACTTTTTCTTCACTTTTGGCGCAATTAAACCAAAGACTGCTATTTTTGTGAACAGCGGTATTCGTCTGCATAAGCACAAAAGTATGAAAAACGTGCCAAAACGAAGTAAAACTAACACGGCACTTTTTCGTTTTTTTTATGTCTATAGTCCATTTTACATGTAGGAATATGCAATAAGCAGGAATATGCAAAAAAAAATTAGCATCTCTGTTAACATCTACTGCGCTGCTATTTTTGTGAACACAGTTGTAGATCATGTTAAATTTAATAGTAGTTAAAATATTTCATTATTTAGGCAAAAATGCAATGAATTGTTTTCTACTTCCAGTAGAATTATGGAAGAAGGAAGAACACATCTTATAGAACATTTTGAGAAAATAATATTTTTAAATAAAAATATTATTCTATCAGAAGAGTTCTAAATATTGAAAAAAACAAATATAAACGCTCTGGTCTGGACTGCCGACTACGGGGTCCCCTGAACGACTTAGCAATTTTAAATATATACAGACAAATAATAATATAAATGCAACAAACAAAAAAAATATCTAATTGAAAAAAATGTTGTCCGTAGTGTGGTTCGAACCTGCACCTTACGACCCACTCTCTCATTGCAAAGAATGCACGCACTTCAATGCATGTGAGCACACGCAAAGAGTAAATGCTTGCGCTTGGCCCTGCTGCCGCGTGCTTCTGACGATTGACAAAATGTTTTCTTTATTAACTTCTATGTTACTTAACGGTTTTTGATGAAAATTTCAGCATTGAATCCTTTTATTTTATTGGACATGCGATACTGCCTAAAAAAGTCTAACAATTTTAAATTGTGGCTGTATTTGCAATTGAATTTCAATTAAATTGATTTTGTATTTTATATAATAGAAGCTAAATCCAAAATTTTATGACTTAAGTTTAAAAGATGAAAAAGATATGTTCCAAAAACTGAATTTCGATAACGTTTTCAATCAATATCATAAAAACGGAAAAAGTTATCAACTTTCAGAAACTAACTTGATATGCGCGCTGTATGCAAGGACCTTTTGTAGCTCTTATAGCAATCGAGACCGACGCATTAATAAACAGACTAAATATACTTTATGGGGTCTGTTACTTTTTGCAAAACCATTATACCCTGAACCCTGATTACCCATTTTGCATCGGCTTATATTGTATATTTTTGGTATTTTTAGGTATTTTTGGGTAGGTAACTAATTTCTTTTCCGATCTCATCGCTAGACAAATTAATAAAATTGTAGAATATTTGAATAACAAATCCAAATTAGACTCAATTAGCATGCCAGACACATACATATTTGTGCTTCTCATATTAATTGATTCTTAGAGTAAATCCAACTTTTCTGACTCGTCTCGTGAGCAGCCTCAAAACAGCTGCCTCAATAAAAGTTAGGCCTACTTTCGTGGCATTTAGCGCACAGGTAAATATCGCGTTGCACATGCAACTTAAGCGAGGTCGCAAGCAGCCAATTAAGGCAGGCAGCAATTCTAGAATAGAGCGACAGAAAATGGCTCAAAGTCAATCGGAATTCCAAATGGAATTAAAAATATTATTATCCTCATATAAATCAAGCTGAATAAACATCATTGTGAATTGATTATTATAAAATATAAAGAAGGCATCAACTTTATCTTTAAATATTGATGAGATGGAGATAAATTGAGTAATTTAATAGTTAAGCTAAGAAAATTCTAGAAATATATGTAAATATAATATGTATGAATATTCTAGGCCATCTTCTGAACCAAGTCCGATGGGATGTTTAAAGCAATCTAGCTTACATCCTTTATCTCTAAAAATATATTCTCTAAATACTTATATTTCATAATTGCCTAATGAAATTTTCAGAACATAATATTGGCATCTAAATGTGTGTTTGTGCAAAATCTCAGTCTCTAGAAATAAGTTTATCTGTGTTCTTGGGGAATAATAAGAGCTATCCAAAATCTGAAATATGTGTTTTCATCACAGAAACTTATATAGTAAATATTTATCTCGAATGAGTTATCGAAAAATTAAAATAAGCAGCCAAAACTGGAATTGCTAGATCAACTCAGAGTATATATACTTTATGAGAAAAGTATGTAACAGGCAGAAGGAGGCATGGCAGACCCCCTTGATCAGGGCGACGAGCTGAGTTGTTATAGTCTGTCCGTCTGCCTTTACCAATCTCCTATTGAAGTCTAAGACTTGAAATTTGGAATATATGTAAATATGTAAAACTGTGTCTTCTATAGTTTTAGGGCTACAACATCCAATATATGGCAACTCGGAAACGTCTATATAGAGTTTAATATAAATTCTTTAATATTTTGGGTGCAGTTAGAGCCAGAGACATAAAACTTAACACATATATTGTAAGAGAGTGGCAGATCGGGAATGTTCACATAGTGTTTGACAAAAATCATCTAATATTTTAGGCGCTGTTAAAGCTGGAGTATGAACCATGCTTAGAAAACAAGTAAGAACGCTCTAGTCGGGTCTGCCCGACTACGTGATCCCCTGAACCAAGTCCGAGGCGGAGTTTTAAACAATCTAGCTTACATCTTTTATATGTATATATTACCCTCTGCGCGCACACACACACGCACACACGCACACATATACATACACAAGCACGCGCGCCGCTTACTGTAAATAACTTCGATTCTAGATTTACTTTCTGAATGAAATTTATGGGACATAATATTGACATCCAAAGGTGTACATATGCGAAATTCCAACTCCCTAGTATTTGAAATACGTTTTTTCCACTTATGGGGCTAATGGGGGGAGGTATCCAAAATTTAAAAAATTTAGTATCTGTATTTGCATCGCAGAAACCTACATAGTTAATTTGGTGACTCTAGCTATTATGGTCTTTAAGTTATAGCTTAAAAACAAAGTCTAAAATATCGATTGTTATCGATAATAAGGAAATAGGAAGAGTTATCGAAAAAAAAATAAACTTGTACTGCGTATGGTATACAAGAATATATATCTAAAATTTAAAATCTCTAGCTTTTGTGGTTTACGGACGGACAGACGGACATGGCTAGATCGACTCAGCTCGTCGTCCTGATCAAGAATATATATACTTTATGGGGTCTGCCACGTTCCTTCTGCCTGTTACATACATTGTCACAAAACCATTATACCCTGAATTCCCATTTTCAATGGGTTCAGGGCATAAATAGATATAGTATGTTTAGGTACGCACATTAAGGCATTGGCAAATCTGCAAATCTTCTACAATTTGACACAAAAAAATAATTAAATACTTTAATCTTGAACTCTCAACTTACTTAATCTAATTATAACTACTTACACCTAGGGAATGGGAAGAAGATTAAAAAACCGAAGCCTTTTTAATCTCCTCATGAGGCGAGACCCGGGTAGTTCTTGAACTCTTCTACAAATTAATGAAAAATATTATATAAAATATCATATATTCCCTCATCCCTCTAGTTGTAAATATATATATACTTTATGCCGCATAATATAATAATATGTATAGAAAAGAGTCTCTCTTTAATAATTAACTTCAAGCAGCTCTCAAGTTATTGTCAGCTCCACTTGACTGCAATTATAGTCAATTATGTTTCAATTGAAGAAACTCTACGAATATTAAGTTTAAGCAGCTAAAGTAAATTCAAGCCAGAAATAATATTGTCAGAGCTTTTTGTCTGCGCAACTATTTGAAGAGGTCGAGAGCAAAAGCGGGAAAGATAAATAAATATTTAAATTAAAGTTGACTTAAAAACTAAGACTTGCGCACCTTGAGCCATTTTTAAGCCAATACAATTATTGTTGTTGTTGTTGTTGTTGTTCAAATAGTCTTTCTCATTGTAGTTGTTGTTGTTGCCGTTAGCAACATGTTGCTGTTGCTGTTGTTGCTGGAGGCGCTGCTGCCTCAAATACTGCTGATTACAGGTGAGTCCAGTGCTTGTTGTTGTTGGCAAACGAACTCCCTGTTCACGCAACTGCTGCTGCAGGCGACGCCGCTGCAACAATTGCTGTTGCAGTAGCTGCAATTGTTGCTGCTGCATCGCTTGGTAATATTGTATTTGCTGCACTTGCAAAGCAGTTAATCCATTGTTGTTGTAATATTGCTGTTGCTGCTGTTGTTGTTGTTGTTGTTGCTGTGGCGCATAGTAATTCTCCTTGGAGGAGCTGCTGCTATCACAGCCGCTGCTCGTGCTGCTGCTATTGCTCGTGACAGCAACATGTGTCCAGCAGCACGTGTTGCCATTGGCATCAGTTGAGCTGTTGTTGTTGTTGTTGCTGCGCGGGCATTCAATGCCAGCGCTGGCACAGGCCGTGCAGCGTTGGCGCCGTTGCATTTTGGAAATGTCTACGTATCTCATAATGAAGGCTAGCAAAAGCAACAACATTGAGTCGCAAAAGTGCGCATCAAATGTTGCTGCAATAAATGCTGCCAGCTACTGCTGTGGGTGCTGTTGCCTTTCTTGTTGTTGCTGGCTCTGTGACAAAAGTGCCCATCAAATGTTGCCTGCTATAAATGTTGCCAGCTTCACTAGCTGGCTGATGTTGCTAGCGCAGTGTTGCCTGCTATAGATGTTGCTAGCTACTGTGCTGTGGCAAAAGTCGCCATCAAGTGTTGCCAGCTAACTGCGGTTGCCTACGCTGACGTAAAAGTGCGCATCAGATGTTGTTGCAATAAATGTTGCTAACAGTTGCTGCAAGCAAAAGTTCTCAGCAAATGTTGCTACTTTATTTGTTGCTGTGACAAAGCTGCTTATCAAATGTTGCTGCAGTAAGTGTTGCCAACTACTTTTATTTTTGCTAGCGCTGTGGTAAAAGCGCTTATCAAATGTTGCTCCAATAAATGTTGCTAACAGCTGCTGCAGGCCAAAGTTCTCATCAAATGCTGCTGCAGATAATGTTGCCAGCTACTTTTATTTGTTGCTGTGACAAAGCTGTTCATCAAATGTTGCTGCAATAAGTGTTGCCAACTACTTTGGGTGTTGCTAGCGCTGTGGTAAAAGCTGATGTTGCAATAAATGATGCGTACAGTTGCTGTTGACTTGATTGTTGCCGGCGATTAGTTCTCATCAAATGTTGCTGTAGTAAGTGTTGCCAACTATTTCTGTTGTTGCTAGCGCTGTGGTAAAAGCTGATGTTGTTGCAATAAATGTTGCCTGCTGCTTTTATTGTTGCTGGCGGTTTATTTTTGGTATGTTGATTGCGTTACGACCAACGCAGCTTCAGGGACACGACCCTATCGATGTGTTTGATTATTTCTTCACTTGTTGCCAAGTTCTCGAGGCTCTTTGGCGATTGTTTTATTTTTAGTTTTGGTCGCTTTTTTAAGGGTTCATTCCATTGATCGAAGCGACATTTGCTTTATAAGTTTTTCCCCGTTTCACTTTGCGATCGATGCTTTTCACACTGCACTTTTCATTTTGATTTCTTCGTACTATTTTCTATTTATAAATATTGTTTTGCTTTATGCGTAAGTTGCGCTGCTGCAAGACACGAAGCAACAGCTACACTTTTATATATATACTTATGTATGTGTGTATGTGTGTGTGTGTGTTTGTATTTTGTGTACAGTCACACAGTCTATAGGCACATACATATTTATTTATATTTTGGGTTTTTATTTTGTTTTCGTTTGCAGTGGAGCAAATAAAAAAGTAATTTATGAGTTTTCTGATTTTTTTTTAAAGTTTTTCGGACATTTTTTTCGCGCAGCAATAAAAAACACAAAAAAAACAACTGAAACTTGCATATTTATAGGCAATTTAAAGGGTAGTTGCCTGGCTGCCACCTTTTGGGGTCATATCCTACTTTGGTTGCATGCATTTTGCAACTTGCCAAACGGAAATGGAATTGTATTTTACTTGCCAAATCTATTTCAAAGCTGACAGCCACATAAGTTGGCTCGAGCTATATGGTATATATATATATATATTTCGTGAATAAATCTACGTGAAATGTCGCTGAAATCGGTGCCAACAAACCAGGTGTTTCGAAGGCAATAATATACATATATATATGATATATATACATATATATATACCAGATCCAGCCATAAATGCTTGGCATGTCTGCAGTTAGACACGCCCAATTGCCGCACAAAAGAAAATGCCAGCCACTCAAGGCAAGGTACACCCACGCACTAACCAAACCCATATTGAATGCAGCCAGAAAAAAAGCGAGCTACAAACAAGGAAAACAAATCGAATGGATACAATATTCGAGCAGCTCTCAAGAGCAGCGCAAACGCAAAAAGAACTTGCAACAAGGACCCAACTCATTATGTGTGTGCCAGCAGCAGCAGCAGCAGCTACTGTGGCAACAGCAAAATGGCTGCCAAAGCTATAAACTTTGCACAGTGGGACAGATACTTTATTTTTTGATTGAAAAATCGAGTTAAGTAGAGCAAAAATCTTTGCTATATTTCCTAACTTTTCCTTTCGGATATCTAACTTCAAACATATACTTATGCTCCTTCACGAACTAAAAAGAGTATATTGGTTTTCTGTATGAACGCCAGTTTCAACAATTTTGAAACTAGACAAGTTGAAATTTGGAATATATACTAATGCCTACTGTAAACTTCTTAAGTGCTCAGTTATTTTGGATACGCTCTCTTCTATATAGTTTCTATATCTATAATTTGTATAAATCCTCAAAAATTTGGGCGCTATAAGTTCTAGAGACTTGAAATTTTGAACATATATACTCGAACAAATCACACCGAAATAAAGAAAATATATATAATTGCAAATATAATGGTAAATCCTAAAAAACTATATTCTTACACAGCTTTAACGATGGAATAACTAAATTTTACAGTTAGATTACTGTTGATCCCATCTATTGATAGTCAAATAAATTATATGGTCTGCTCATAGAGACATGGTAAATCCGAAGAAAACCAATATTTTATTGAATTTAGCTAGTATATACTTGTTTTCAAATATATATATATTTACATATAGAAGAGCGAAAAGAATTCTAAACTTTTTTGAAATTTATACTTTAAGTTATAGTATGTGTACTGCATGGTTCATACTTTTTTCTGATATATTTTTTTGAAACAAACTTAAAAAAACGAAAAGATTTGTTACTTTTTTCGAAAGTTTGTTTTTCTCAACCTATTATATCTAATATGAATCTCGATAATTCGAAATGACAACGGAATCACCTTTCCTAAGAATTACACAGATATTCGATTTATCATACAGCAATTCAAACTAATTTTTTTCAAGGGGACAGCATTTTTTACTAATTATTGAAGTTTTCGATTTGGCGGGCCACGAATTATTGGATACGACTATCTATAGATCATAAATATATCCTTATCTAAAATTGTTTAAAAAAGAAAATCAAATTTTAAAACATATGCATATATATATAGATATACATACATATATGATATATATATATATATATATATATTTTTATTGGACAAAGCCAAACAAAGTTGAACAAATTTCACAATCTTTACGTTTTTTAAAATAATTTTTTTTTAAAATATTTTTAGATGAGGAAAGCCTCTCAAATTTTGGTATAGAGATAAATGTAAATACTGATTACAGCATAAAAAAGAAAATTTATCAAAATCTCGAATCGTTCTGAAGCTACGAACAGTAGGCAGTAAAATCTATTTTCGATGCTTTCTACATCTATGAAATTGGTATTATTATTATTATTATTAGTTCAAATTTCATCTAATTTCAATAAAAGAAAATTTCAAGAAATATTGAATATAACAAATACATTTTATTAAATTTCCTAACATGTATATTTTTTTTTTAAATTTTTAATTTTTTTTATCCCTAATTTGCCGCTTCACACCCATAGTGGCAGGTTAACAAGGACGGAGGTTAGACCAAACTGACAGCCAGCCAAAAAGCAAACGAGGAAGCATTCGGGGTCTAACTGAGGGCGCTGATTGTCCGAAAGGAAAACAACTTAGGGCATTTAGCGCACGCAATCGATAAAATACATTTTTCTCTTCTTTTTTTTGCAAATCATAAACAAGCGGATTTGGCCATGCTTTTAGCCCGAAATGCAGTTGGCATTCGCTGGAAATAGACAGAAGTACAGCTAGCTCAAGGTATCTTGAGATAGACATCTGTAAATGGAGTTGGGTCCAAAATGTTCTACATCTGGTCGAAAGTTTTGCTCACGTTCGAAACTGAATGCTCTTTAGAATAAATACAACAATTTTTGTGCTCTGCTACGTTTTAGTTCAACGCACTTGTTGGCCTACATTGCAGTTGCATTTCCTCTCTCTCTCTCTCTGTCTCTCTCCATCTCCCTGTCTCTCTCTAGCTGAACATTTTCAGCATCTCGCTGTTTGTTACCTTTGCCAAATGACAGAAATTGGCATTTTTCTAAATGCTATTTACCGTTTCGTCGTCTAATCTATGCGGAAGTTAATTCGAGCTGTTTATAGCATGCAAAAGCAAAACTTTCAACTTTGCAGCATTTTTTGGACTCGATGATCTCATTTTACAAAAACCAAAAAATTGCAGAAAACTTGTATTTTTTTATTATATTATTATTATCATTATTATTTCATAGTCACAAAAGCTTATTAACCGAAAGATAACATTTTTTTTGTATTAATCAAGCAGCTTTTCGTTTCACAAAACTCACTGAAAGCACAGTTATATATGTATGTGTGTGTGTAATGATGCTATAGTGCGTCATTTAAGAATTTAACAAGTATCTCGCACCCGCACAGATAATTTATATATATATTTATAATTTCATTTGATTAACAGCTGCTACACATAGAAAACTCGCGTTAGTTAACGAAATTATCTTTAAAATTGTTATCTAAAGACACGCACATATATATATTTTTATATTTATATATGTATATTATATAGAAAAGAGAGCAGACTTGAGGAAAAAATAAAATGTTTTCACTACTGACTCGACGCGCCGCACATTTTCACGGTTGCACAAGCCCAAGGAGACTGACTGAAAAATACACGAGCGGACGGCAATGCGTCGACCACAAGCAACAACAACAACAAGCAACAACAACAACAACAACAACAACAACAACAGCGACGATGTTGGCGACGACTACAAAGCGACGAACGCCGCCGACGTTGGCATGTGGCAGAGTCTCTCCCGGCTCTGCTGTGTGCGTGCGTCTATGTGTGTCTGTGTGTGTGTGTGCATGGGGGAGCCTCCCAGTGTGTGCAAGTGCAAGTGAATAGAAACAAGTAAAAACGCTCTAGTGGGGTCTGCCCGACTAGCAGATGCCCTTAAACAATCTAGCTTACATCTTTTATATGCACACGCACACATATGCACATGCACACACAAGCACACTCGCCAAGTACCAAGTACGTCGTTTATTTATTTCTGGGCAGCACATTGAGAAGTAAATTATGAAATAACTTCGGTTCTAGATGTACTTTCTTAATGAAATTTATAGAAAATATTACTAACATCTAAATGTGGGTATATGCAACAATTCAAGTCTCTACCATTTGAAATGCGTTTTTTCTATTTTTGAACGTAACAGGGGGTGGTATCGAAAATTTGAAATATTTAAATTATGTATTTTTATCACAGCAATCTACATAGCGAATTCGCTGTCTCTAGCTTTTATGGTCTTTAAGTTATGGCTTAAAAACAAAGTCTAAATATCGATTTTTATCGATAATAAGAAAACAGAATGAGTTATCGAAAAAAAAAATAAACTAGTACTGCGTGTAGTATATAAGAATAATACTTAAAATATTTATTTATTTAATTTCATATCTCTTGCTTGCATAGTTTACAATGTTGCTGTGTTCATATGGATGGACATAGCCAGATCGACTCAGTTTGTCATCCTGATCAAGAATATATATACTTTATGTTGTCTGCCACGCCTCCCTTTGTCTGTTACATACAGTGCCACAAAACCAGTATACCCTTAAATCACATTTTCAATGGGGGTTCAGGGTATTAAAAGAATGAAAAAATGCGACCCAAGCCAACTGAGAGTTGCGAGTCGAGCGACTTTGTCGATTATACAATGTGCATCCGAATTAACCCCGAAATGATACAAGAGTGAAAATATCATATAGTATATATATGTATATGAGCATAAAGACATTGTCTGCCGATAAACAGAGATAGATAAATGACATTTACTCATGGTCGAAAGTGTAGGAATCTCCTCTTACTTAATGAAAACAAATGAAGCACTCTGATAAGGCAACTCCTCCCTAACGATAGACGTAGGGTCAGGATATTAGGGAATGTGCGCATGTGCGCGTGCCTCGACTCCCTGAATGAACATCTGCAGCTCCTCCACAGGCACTTGAAGCGGCAGGAAGAGGGCTGCAAGTGCTCATTAATGATGGGAAGCGAGCGGATAACAAACCATTTCCAATAAAACTATTAGAAATGCGCATAAATTTGAAAATAAATACAATAAGAGGGCATTAATATTATGGCAGAGTTGGGGAACAATGGAAACATTGAGCAAGACATAAATAAACATTGGCATATACCCCACACATAGCAATAGATTATTAGACAGTAGAACAACTCCAAAAATCTATCTCTCTCACATATCTTATCTACTTATCCATTTATCTATTAAGTTATCTCTCAGCTGGCTATATCTCTAGATATTTCTTTTAGCTATATCTCAGATTTCTCAGTTTTCTATCGCTATATCTCGAGCTATCCCTTAGCTTTTTGTGAGCTATCTTTAGCTATATCTCAGTCAAATTTCAGCTTTATCAGCTTTCTCTAGATATCCATCCTCTAGCTATATCTCAGTTAGCTGTAACTATATTCCAAATCTCTCAGCTATATCTCAGCTTACTATAGCTATATCTCTAGCTAGCTCTCAGCTATTTCTAGCTATATCTTAGCTATCACTAGGTTTCTCTCAGCTACCTCTCAGTTATCTCTAGATATCCATCTCACAGCTAGTTCTAGCTATATCTCACATTTCTATAGCTATATCTCAAGCTATCTGTCAGCCATCTCTCTATCTATCTCTAGCTTTATTTCAGCTAACTCTCAACTATATCTCACCTATCTCTAACTATATCTCAGATCTCTCAGCTATATCTTAGCTTGCTATAGCTATATTTCTAGCTAACTCTCAGCTATCTTTAGCTATATCTTAGCTATCGCTAATTTTCTCTCAGCTATCTCTCAGTTATCTCTAGATATCCATATCTCAGCTATCTCTAGCTTTATCTCAGCTATCTGTCAGCTAGTTCTAACTATATCTCCGCTTTCTATAGCTATATCTCTAGCTATCTGTCAGCAATCTCTCTAGCGATATCTCAGCTAACTCTCACCTATATCTCAGATATATCTAGATATATCTCAGCTACATTTTACATATTTCTAGCTATATATCTGCTATATTCAGCTATTTCTAGCTATTCAGCTATTTTAAGCTATCTTTCTATGCTATGTCAGCTATCTCTCTAGCTTTCTATCAACTAGCTCTATATATATCTTAGCTATTTCTAGCTATACATCTGCTATCCAAGCTATTTCTAGCTTTCTCTCAGCTATTTTAAACTATTTATCTGCTATCTCTAGCTAAATCTCAGCTATCTCTAGCTATGTCAGCTATCGCTCTAGTTATCTATCAACTAGCTTTATATATATCTCTGTTATTTCTAGCTATATATCTGCAAAATCTAGCTATCTCTAGCTATTTCTCAGCTATGTCTAAGCCATTTCTCAGTTATATCTAGTTAAATCTCAGCTATCTCTAGCTATGTCAGCTACCTCTAGACATATCTTAGCTATTTCTAGCTATATATCTGCTATCCAAGCTATTTTTAACTTTCTCTCTAGATATTTATCTGAAAAAATCTAACTATCTCTAGCTATATCTCAGCTATTTCTAAGCGCTCTCCAGCTATCTCTAAATATCTATAGCTATAGCCATCTACAGCTATCTCTCTAATTTCACACATTTTCTAATATTTTTTTTATATATATTCAAAAACAGCTGAGAGATTGTTATAGCTAAGGTCATTTTCATCATCGTTCAATTGAAATATGCACGACCCAAACAGCTGCCAGCTCAAATAGAGAAATGCCTCTTCAAATAATAATTGAATCAATTCGTTTGCATATGTAAAAAGTAGCGAGAGCGAAAATAAAAAAAATAAAATTTAAAGCATGCTTTTAGGTGCTCCGCTAAAAGTAAAAGTGGGAAATTTTTTGGGAATTTTTTTGTAGAGCAACAAAAACTAAAATTGATTTCAATTCACTTTAATAAAATAAGGTGACACATAACGAGCGCCTACTGTACCTTTTTTTTCGCTTTTCCCAAACAGCATGACTCATCGCGTGCATTTCAAAGTCATCTATGATACATATACTGCTGTTGTGGCGCCTCCCACCTCGCGCGCAGCGAATTCGCGACAAACGAACGCAAATTAGCGAAGGCAACTTTGAACTTTTCGACCACCCTCGGCTTATGGCCTCCTACTTGCCAGCCGACAATTAACAATCAGAATTATCTCGCTTAAAATAATTTCCACAAATTGTGTTTACTTCAGAAGTCTCACACATTGTCCTTAAACCATTTCCAGCTATGCCTCAGTTTGTTTATCTTTCAACTAAAAACAGATTTCAGTGCTTCAAATCTATAAACAATTTGAATTATTAGGAAATTTCAAAACTCAATATGCAAATATGCAAACATTTTATATATTAAAGCAATCTTCTTAGCTGAAAATATTATCGGATGAGGAACTCGAATGACATATTTCTTATCGTAGCGCATCGTAATTATGTCAACGCGAGAGATTTAAGAAGAAGAATAGGGTGATCTTTCGCTCGCACCACATGTGGTAAGTAGCTAATTAAAGACATCATGACCCGTTTTTATGCTCGTTCAAGGGAGTGAAGAAGGGTATATTGGTTTGATACTACATATGTATATCCATTTGTCTGCATGAATGCATAGCTTTAGCTCGTCAACTAAAGTGTTACGTTTTTTTGGATACGCCTACTGAGTAGAGCTGGTAAACTATCGATGACACTATCGAGGTATCGAATTCTTACCTTTGTGAACCACCATCGATAGTTTTAATAAAAATAATAAATCTCAAATTCAGTATAAAAAAGAGATGGGAAACGGGTATTTCTGGAATGCCGGAATGCAGAGCATATCTCTTGAATTTTTGAACATAATGTCTTGACCAAGAACTTACCCGAGCGTCCCAGACTATTTTAAAATCTTTCTCAACCCGCCCTATACCGAAAATCGATTCGGGAAAATTTCGCGTCCCGAAAATCCCAATCCCGACGCCCATCTCTAGTATAAGGTAAAGTGCTTGAGCACATTCGATACAGGCGATTGTATCAATTTTTAGTCTTAAAACATCGAAAATATCAAATAGAGCCACTATAGATAGTTTCCCAGCTCTTTTAGTGAGGGTTGTAGCTCAACGGGAATTACTTTATCGTTAAAGACACAAACTCCCTCATTTTCGATAACATTGAAGTCTAAAGCTTTGACTTGGAAATATATCTATATAATAATATATGTATAAATATATACTCAAGTATCCCCGATCCAGCCTAAAATCTATAGTTTATATAGCTATGCCTATTTAAGGCGTTGCACATCGGGGGTAAAACTATACCTTCTACAAGTTTTAGAGTTAAAATCCCGAATTCAAAGTTATTCTACAAATTTATATATTAATATATTTGTATACTAAACAAATATGTATTTAAGCATATATACATGAGTTTTGAAATTTGTATACCATACATACAATATGTATACAGTCGAATCCAGATAATTCTAAATGGGAAGGGTATCACATTTTTTACCAATTACACAGAAATTCGATTTTTTGAACAGAAATTCGCACGAACTTTTTTCAAGGGCACATAATTTTTTATTACGAATTATCGGGATTCGACTGTATAAGCATATATAAGATTGTTTTATACTTGGTGAATTGAAAAAAAAACATATAGTTCTACAGTTACTATTAACCACCTCTCAAGATTCATTAAAGAATATATATATACTCTTCTTAGAGGCAAACAAATCGGAAAAGTAACCTATATATTCCACAGTTTTAAAGCTCGAATCACTTAATTCTGCAGATTACTCTTTCGATAGATCATTCTTGAGCTCCTCTACTAATAGATCTAAAAACTATAAAATATGATTCAAATCACCCTCACATCCAAAAAGTTGTAGATTAAATTCAGCTAGTTTTGCATTATGAACAAGTATTATGCAGTCAGCTGCAACGTTTATACTTCCCCTTATAAGTGTATTAAGTATGCTCAAGAGAACTGCTTCAGATTTGTTACACAAACTAGATACCGGAACTATATTTGCGTATTGCGGCGACAGCTGCCACGCCTCAATTGCAACATATGGACACTTTGCCTTATAGATCTGTTCTGTTTTGTTAGAAACCTTATAGGGAGTCTAACTACAAAAGACTCTTGACATATGTGTTGCAACTTCGCTGCTGTCAGCTCTCGATTTTCTAGATTGACAGCCAGAAAAACACTATATAAATGCTGAAATGCCAACGAAAACTTAGCTCAAGCGAAATGCCTCAAATATCTGAAACGAAAAAAATTCCCCATATATGAAAATTGCGTCAAGTTTTCCTTTCGGTCAGAGTGAGTGAAAGTCTTTTCCCCAGCAGTGCGTAATAACCGGGCACATAAATGCGGAATTGTCTACACTGTCCATAAGATGCAGCTAATCAATTCAGTGAGATGCGGGACCAACGCAGCGAAGCCGGTCTAATGTAACTAAGCGACGCGACAACGACAAAAACAACAACAACAACAACAATTAAGAGCAATCTACTGTGCTCGACTATGAGATGCTCTGTAAAGAAATTGTAGCTTGCATTACATACAGCTGTGTTCACAAAAATAGCAGTAGATGCTAGCAGTAGATTCAACTCCTGGACTTTGCTTTTGTAAAATGGAATATATACATAAGAAAAACGAAAATGTACCGTTAGTTTTGTTTCGTTGTAAGTTTTACCTCGTTTCCTAAGGTCCCTCTTCTTCTCACTAGAACAATGCGTGCCTCTACCCACTATCATACAAAATTTTATGACTATTTTTGTGTATTTTAATGCAAATAATATTAAAGAATAATAATTAACTTAATTAAACTTAATATTGACAAATTTGTTAGGTTTGCTTAACAAAATTTTTCTTTAAAAACATTATCGCATGTATTATTATTAAATTTATTATTATATTATTACTATATTTCATTCAAAAAAGTTCTAACATGCTTTAGTGCAGTTAAGCTCATGGGAAAATTGATATTTCATGTAAAATTCATTAGAAAAGTTGTGACGTTTAGTTGAGATATCAAAGAAAGAGACTGAACTCGGCATGCAATAGAAAGAAAAGGCTGAAATACGTGGACGGCAATGAATCAGACTTACTTTTAAGCCAATATGTGTTTAAATGCTCTTTAAAGTCAGCTGAATATAACGCCTCTATTAAAAACTTATTAAACTGTCTTAAACTTCATTATTTACAAAATTGTCAGCAGGTTAAGTTAGGTTAAGTTTTCTTCTAAAAATGTATTCATAGCTAAAACTCAGAAAGGTAACTTGAGTGAATTCAAGCAATTAGCTTGTGATAGTCAAAATAAAAGATATAAACGATGTTTGTGTAAACTTGAGATGATATGCTCAAATAACTAAGGTTTGATATCGATTGTTATCGATTTTTATGAAAATAGAAACAGTTATCGATGATTTCAAATAAATTTGATCTGCTATCGAATGAACTCGCTTTCAAGGTTCGCTAGCTCTTACAAGTCAACTAACAATGCACATAACTAATACTCCCTTTGTCACTACGTAAGCGAGCATAAAAATGCGCAACTGCAGCATTCGTCGTCAATTGGCCACACACACTCGTAAATGTGTATTATCTATATTTGTATCCAAAGTTGAGAAACGTTTCCCAATCATTATCACACACATAAAAAACTCGAACTCCAATATTTCATTAGACTTCCAACCGGTTTTGGCACTCATCCGCAGTTTTCACCTTGGCCAGGCAACATCATTCGCAGAGACAGTGAAATGACGATAAACGATTGTACTTAAGATACAATAATTGACAAATCATCAAGACCCCAGCAACAAATTGGCTGACGAAACTTTCAAAGTTCACTCCGAGAGTGTGGCTAATAGAAATTTTCGAAGAAGCTCGATGTTTTCTATAAAAAAAACAATAAGTAACCATCACGATATAGTATTTCTTAAAAACGTTACCTAAAACATATTTATGAACATGTAAATTATATACAATTTTATGTGAATGATATCAGTTTGCATTAAATATCAATATATCTTAGGTAGTTTGATTCATGCATAGCCAATCACGAGACTCTCTTTACCCTAACCAGCACTGTTGCCAAATCAGCTTTTTTCCCGTCAAATCTGGCTTTTTTGCGGGAAAAATTCCATAACAGCGGGCAGCGGAAAATATAGCTTTTTGAAAAACCGATTTAGCTGTGATTTCTTATAAAATTGAGTACAAAATGTGAAAATTCCTGTAAAAATTTTTTGTGGTAAGCAAAAAAAAAAAAAATTGTCAAAGTAATATGTCTGTATTATTGAAGTCCTAGCAAGAAATCAAAGTTTTTTCTCAAGACCTTTTTTTTTTTGTTTATCAACATAAATTTTGCAAAAAAAAATTCAGAAATTCAATACATTTTCCAAAAGTGCAGCTTTTTTTCCAGCTTTTTTCCTTCGCAAACTTTGTTTTTTTTAGCTTCTCTTTTTTCTTCATCTAGCTTTTTTTTGCTAAACAAAAGTTGGCAACAACACTGCTAACCAGTTAGATGCCTCGTGACTAAGTTGTGACTAAGCATTTGCAATCGCCAGTCAAACGAGCTGAAAGAGTGGAAATGCTTTTGACGTCTTCCACACACCTGACAACGGAGCCAATGCACCTGGAATTCTATTGAAATGCAAAGCATGTCAATTATTTCGTAATTAGCGACTAAGCTGAGATCCAAGGGAAATCGCACGATTTACTATGAATGCTATAATATATTCACGTAATGCTTGGCCGGCCCCCAGGGAGTTGGCTCTAACTGACCTAGGGCAAAAAATGTTCACACTTCTCTGTGGGTTATCATTGTTTATTATTATAGTTCGTTTTTTCTTTATATAAAATGAATGAATGAACATAAAATTTGCCTAGATATAGGCAATGAGAGTATATATAGTAGTAGTTTATAGTATATTCGGATAGCTAAGAAAACTTTTTACTTATATAGAGCCAAAGAATGGAAAACAAATAAAAATTATTTATGCAGCGCAATCGCGCGATTGATAGAACAGTATATAGCCCGTCTCAGAGGACTTGTGTATGTCGGACGTCAGGCCATAGAAGTCCTCGATGGTGGAGGCCTCTATTTTATCGACCATGTCGTCGTCGAATAGTAGCCAGAGTCCGTGACTCTTCACGATGCTTATGTAATGGCCACGATTCGGTCCCGAGCCACAGTGAATGACCACAGCGGTCAGATCGTAAAGCCTATCCGGATTGACGGCGTCGTCCGAGGTGTTGAACAGTCGCAGCTCAAGCGGAAAGACAACACGATGCGACACCTTGATGTGTCTATTGAATTGCTCCATATACTTGAAGCGCTTCAAGTGCAGGGCCAAGATCATTGGCAGCTTCTTGACACGCATTCGCTTCTGGGCCTCCTGGTAGCTGCAACAATTGTCGCACTTGAACTTGTTGTCCGAGCACAGAGTTTCCGTGTTGCTGAAGCACCGCAAGCAATGCGTAATTGATGTATTCTGATCGACGTCCACCTGCAGATCAAAGAAGTTCTCATCCTTGCTGCTCACGGTCTCGCAGTTGAGGCAGCGCGTCTCCGATGTCAAGATGCCCTGAAAGATCTCATGCACCCACGTGGGCTCCGTGTTGGCTCCATTCGTTTGAGCAATTGGCGTCGTTGTTGCTGTCACGCTCCCATTTCCATCCAGCACGCTCAACGAGCCCATCGAGTTGCTGCAATTGCCATTTGAAGTCGAAGTCGATGTGGAATTCGATGAATTCGAATTCGAACTGGATTTCGGAGTAGTCGTGCTATTCGCACTCGTTAGGGCTGGCACCGAGACATTTACCGTTGATTTTCCAGTATTCCGTTCGGCCAATATGATTTCGTTGATGTGATTGATCAGAAAGTTGAGAAATTCATGGGCATCCTGCTGCATATAGTTGTCGAACTCTTCTTTCTCCTTGCGCAAGCGGGTTATGAACTTTTTCGGCGCTATCGAGCCAACTTTCTTCTTTTGCGTGGCGATGCTATAGAAGAGATCGGCCAGGCACGAGAGCAATGTCTCCTTGGGCCTCTTGTTCTTCGCCTTATACTCGAGCACCTTCTCGCGAAAGGGCTTGCAGAAATAGAGCGCTTGGAGCACCGAATTGCTATAGCATGTATTCCCAAAATTGACCAGCCCGAAGTAGTGCTCGTTGGGCGGGAACAGTTCGGAGCCGATCTCTCGCTCCAGCTGCGAAACGTTGGCGCCCATGGTAGCTAATGGTGCTGCCGCGGCACAGCGGTACAGAAAACCCCACACCGTGTATGCTTACGAGTGTCGATTGTTAGGCGATTGTTATGCGATGACTATCGTTCATAAGTGGGTGGTTAGATATATTTTGGTTTTTGCTTATTCTTGACTCGACTCGACTTGACTTGACTTGGTATTTTTTCTATTAGAGATTTGTGCTTAATTTTCTTTTTTTTGTGGCAGTTGCGCAAAACACTTTTTTCTTTCTATTTCTTTGTCTGAAAATAAATAATTTTGAAGAGGGGATACACGTGAGTTTCTTTCGCATAAACACAAACAACAAAATAATAAAAATATTTAATAATTTACTTTGCTTTCGTTCGTTTTTTTTTTGTTTTTTTTTCTTTTAATTTTGTTGTTCAGTTCGCTTGGCGACAGACATTAAAAACTAAGGATTTAACTGATAAATGAATATTATATATAACTAAAATGGGACACGTGAAAAGAAAATTAATTATGAAATATTCTCTCCGCAATAATCCCCTCTCAAAAATATATTTTCAAACATTGTGTTTCACAATTCGATTTTGGTTATTTATAAGAGCAAATTTATCGATTTATCGATTTTTGATTAATTTTATTGTCAGTTTCCGTTAGTTTTAAAGAATCGTGAAAATTTATAAGAATTTGTTTTTTTTGAATTTGATTATTAAATTAAAAATATGTAGAATTTTTTTAAGTTAGTGTTATAAAATGATGGTAAGTTAATTGATTGATTAACATATCGAATAGTATGAACTTTCATTTATCATATATCCATAAAATTTAGATAGAGTTTCGACTAGAATATACCCTCGATAAGAAGACTATGTAGTATTATAGATATGATATACAGAATTTGGATAAAAACTCGACTAAGCCATACCCTCTATAAGAAAACTTATATAAAATTTTGACTAAGACATTCCCTCCATAAGACAAAATTTTTATAAAATTTCGATTAGAATATACCCTCGATAAGACAATATAGTAGAGAACATACATAGGCTGCATACAAAATTTGGATAGAATTTCGACTAAGATATACCTTCGATAAGAAGACATAAAAAAGCTATATAAAAATTCGACTAGAATATCCCCTCGACTATATATATATAGATATATTCCTTATAATGGAGACCATGGGATATGAATCCCACATATTACCTCCAAAATTGGCTCTTATTTCGACTAAGACATACCCTCGATAAGCAGAACTTATACATATCTATATAATTCATTTGAATTTCGACTAAGATATACCCTCTATAAAAATATCGACTATATAGTAGTCATATCCCACAAATTATATCCAAAATTGTCTCTAATTTCGACTAAGACATACCCTCGATAAGACAAACTTATACATATCTATATAATACATATAAATTTCGACTAAAAATACCCTCGATTAGACTAATTAAGTGTGAATCACCATTGGAAACCAGTTACGAGTGCAATCGATACGAATTGCATTGTCTTATTGGATCGATAAAATTAGCTCTTAGATGACTAGATCTACTAAAAATAGTGTAATTTAAATACCCGATAATTAGTCGGGGTATGGTGACTTTTTTTTCTTTCTTACAAGCCGTTAGAAGTGCGCTGGGAAAAAGCCGAGCCAGTGCATTGCCTCTCTGACGTGTGCCGATCTTTACCGTTGGCAACGTGTCGTGTGCCATGGGCAATGCATTCGGATACCTGTTGAAACTATAAAGGCAAAAGCCCCGTATCGAATCGGACCTCAAAACAAATTGCAAGCCCAAGAGAAAATACACAAAGTGCCAGAGACTCAGTGAAAAGTACAACTGTGAGCTGACAACTAACAAACGATAAACATTTGTTTTTCCATTTGGATATTACGATCCTGTCAGCATCAAGTGAGCCTGCTCAAGGACTAACGGAAAATCAACCCAGGAAGATTTGATTTTTGGCAACCAGATCGTCGACTACACCAAGTTGGAGCAAATTCTAAGTACTTTCGCCAACAACAGCCAGATATATGCTGGACTACACAACGGAGTGACTTTCAATAATGAACGGTATCCAGCCGAGCCAGTAAATAATCTGTCGGGAAAATTGCTAAAAATTCTTGCTTAATCTCTACTCAAGTCCTACTCCAACAAATATGTTTATTTGTTAATAATATTATTAAGTGTATCTTTAAGTGTTTAATATAAACAAACCAAGTTCCTTTAAGGCCACAATAACACTCGGTCTTTAATCTTTAAGAGTTGTCTATGTTTAAAATAATCGTTAAATAAAGAATATAAACTCCAACTAAACATCTTTTATATAAGATTCGAACCCGAACTTTCAACTCACAAGATTCGGGCAAACCCCTTCAAACCTTTTCTCATTTGCCAAACGAAATTCCCAGTCATCATTTTCCAACTTGATGAAATCCAACTGCAGTAAAATAGTTAGATCTAAATTAACATTATCTATCTTCGATCATTTCTCAATAGAGTATATCATTGCAAATTATTACATTAAATACTATTCCCTAGACACTTGCTGTTACCTCTTGGGGTCGTCGACTGCCCACCTAATTAGAGATGGATTTTTTCCTTAACCCTACCCAGTCGACTATAAAACAGCTTTTGGATTTGTATCGCCCAACGAACTTGTTCGTTTTCAATGGGTATTTCTATGAATTGCTAACTAAGCATCGGCGGCTATAAAACTAGCTGAACTCTGAATCGAACAAACAGTACGCCGGGCAAAATGCAACCAGTTGTAAGTATTGAACTGTCTAATTAACTGCAGTCAGTTAAATAATATTTTTTCTACTACTACAGATTTTCTTTACGATTCTGCTGTTGGGATTAGCTTCTATAAGCACACAGCCCCTGAATACAGTAAACGTCAATCAAACGAATTCAACAGGAGCAGAGGAATCATTGAGTAAATGTAATCTAACTACAGTTAAAACTAGTGAAAATACTAAGGATGACATAGGAAGTTTTAAAGATATAACGACTGAAAAACAAATGGCAGTGGAACCTTTAAAAATCAATTCTTCCACAATGAAACTTAGTATAATCCCTTCCGAAATCATTGAAGATATAACAACTGAAGAACAAATGGCAGTGGAACCCTTAAAAATCAATTCTTCCACAATGAAACTTAGTATAATCCCTTCCGAAATAATTGAAGATATAACAACTGAAAAGCAGACAGCAGTGGAAACCTTAAAATCCAATTCTTCTACAATAAAACACAGTACGAAACCTTCGGGAATCATTGCAGAAATGAGTAGTATAATGAGTTTCTTGAAAATCAATTCTTCCACAACGAAACCTAGTTCAAAAGACTCAGAAATCGATAAAAGTATGGAGACAACAATAAAACCTTTAAAGATCAATAATTCTAATGCAAATCCCGCACCTGTTCATCAAGAAAATATTTCTACTGAAGCGCCTAAATGTAATTTGAAGCCTATGAGCTTTGAGCCAAGATTAAGTGTTAAACTTTTAAAAATTCTAACACGTTTGGGCTAAGATATGTTTATAAGTAATTAATAAAATATATTTTTAAAATATATATGAAGTTTTTGTAAATTTAAGAGGCCTTAACAATTATTTTATGCAAGTTTTAGTGAAAATTTTTCCAAAAGTGGCCGTGATTTTCCCCCGTCAATATTTATTGTGCTAGACATCACATGTATTGCACTGCTGGTAATCAAAATAGCAATTATTGTCAATCAATAATGCCGGTCAATGCAATCGATGCAAGTCGAGCTCAACACCAACATAGAAATACAAAACGGGTTTATCTATACATAGAACAAATGGTGCGGAATAGTTGGCTCATTCAATAATTTGTGATTGCAAGCTTGAGACTGGTCAAACTTGTTCATATTACTGTATTCCCATTTCGATCAGAGATATCTATCGTCTCTCGCTTATATCAAATACGGATGGAAATTTTACATGCTTAGTGCACTGTAACGACTTGAGCCAGAATGGTCAGAGGAATCACAGTGAGTAGAGTTCCTTTTTTTTTTGACCAGTTGTGAAATAGGGAACTTAAGAAGTGAAATTATTACAGTTAATGTGCTTCTCACTGTTGCTTTGCGGCTATATCGTACGTAATGATGCCGCCACCAAAGTGCTTTACGAATTCCAGTAAGTTTTCATGCTATCTGGCATTTGATCGACAGTAAAATAATTGTCCATGTTCTCAGTATTCGTGAAGTGAACAGTGAACGCAATGAAACAGGTGTGCTTAATACAACGAGCAAGAACAACAACAGAGCGGAAGAATTGATTATAACAGGGAAGCGTACTTCGAGTTTAATATTGCCCGGCAAGGACGCGAATTCGACCAGCAGCGTCTACAAGGAGACGGCTGTCTATACGGCCGACGATAGCGGCTATCATGTCAAGTACAATATTAGCATCGAGCCATTGGAGCTGGACATAAAGATCATGGCCAAAACTCTGAAGGTGATCGTTGGCTAACGGCAGTAATCCAGTATTATAACATTATCCATAGGTGGGAGTAGGCTATAATAATCAAGCTTAACTTATCAACAGAGTACAAGTATTTATTTAATAAAAACATTTAACAAACTGAAACTGTTTTAAAAACAATGAATATCGACTTTAATTAAGTGAATATCGTAAACGATAATATTTAAAATCTACTTCCATTCAATACAAGTACACAAATTTAACAGACTGAAACTATTTTAATAATTAAAAATTAACGTCCCTTAATGAATACCGTAAATGACATTCATATTGATATATATTTCTATTCACTCCTGGAACAGAACATCAATTATAAGTTTTAAAAGTAATGAATATAGACTTTCATTAAGTGAATATCGTAAACGACATTCGAAATATTATAAGTCTAATTCTATTTACTTACAGAACAGATATATAACAATAAAACAATGAAAATTGACTTCTCTTTAATGAATATCGTTAACGATATTCAAATCATATCGTGTTCTATACAATAATAAAACAGATATGATATAAAGTCAATATACAGACTTAAACTGTTTAAAAGTATTGAATATCGACGGCTATTTTGATGAATATCGTAAACGATATTCATATCTGAAATTTATTTCCAGTCACTAACAGAGCAGATTTGGTAATCATATATTTATAAAAAGTAAACCAATTTACGCAATTTAATATCGTATACGACATTCGTAATATCACAAATCTATTTTTATTCAATAATATAGCAGATACGATATATGAATGTATACGAAATCAATTTCTTACCGTTTGTGAAGTTTCTTTAGTTGCAGCGTTGCTCCTCACACAATGCCTAAGGCAATTTCGTGACAACACTTTAGCGGCAATTCCGGAAAGCTACCATAGGCCGCTTCAATTAAAGACGCCAGTCATTGAAAGTGTAACAGAAACTTGTAGAAGAATATATTTTTCCTGTAAAGAAATGAAATTTAAATAAGGGATATAATTAATTATAGAATCAGAAACACAAACAACTTAAATGAGGAAAACACAAATTTTCATTATGTACACTCAAACACATTTCTCTGTATTTACTAGAGCTAGACTATGTGAAACGATCCCAACCTTGGGCACCGCAAATCAACTGAGAAAGTCATAGGCTCATTTGAATTAACTGCAAAAAAAAACAAGAAACAAAACAAGTGAGAGTGCTCGAGTCGTGACTAGACTGACTACAAAATACCCTAAACACAGTGACGAGGAGATCTGAGGGAAATTATATTAAGGCAGGGAAAGCATAGAGGAATGTGTACTTAGTCTAAATTTCTAGCTTTAAATATAGTTATTTATCTATTTTAAGGGGATTAGGAAGAGGTATTCAAAATAATATTTGTTATTCAAGTATTATTAGAGATAACTGGAGTCTTTTAAAATGTTTAAGATAAAATTACTTAAGTTTTATATTGATTTCAGGGAAACAGAACAAGTTATCGATAATTTGCTCTTAACTCTCATAGGTTACCAGATCACCTCATTCATACATAAGAACTGACAAACAGATAGAAAGGTCTACATCGACTCAGCTATGCATACTGATCAAGAATATATATAATATAATGGATCACCCATCAATTTGAGGCAAATAGGACCAATTATTGATGATTTATAATGCTCTAAAGTTTTATAGATTTTCCGATCGCCTCGTTCAATAAATAAGGACTGACAGACAGACAGGTAGAAAGGACTATATCGACTCTGCAATTCATACAGATTAATTATATATATATAATGTAAAGGATCAGCCATCGCTTTCAGGGAAATAGAACAGGTTATCGCTGATTTTAAATGCTCTTAGCTCTCATAGGTTTCCATAGGTTTCCGTTAAAACATAAGGACTGACAAGCAGACAGGTAGAAAGGACTAAATCAATTCAGCTTTTCATACTGATCAATCATATATTATACACTATAATAGATCAGTCATTCCTCCCACTACCTGTTACATACATTTCCACAAAATCATTATACCCAAAAATGTCCATTTCCAATGGGGTTCAGGGTATAAAAACAAATACTACCTTGTGGGTCAAGTGCGCGAGAAACAACAAAAAGTAAAAACATTGAGAGTGAGAAGAACGGCAATAGAATTGGGTCAGCCGGGCCATTAAAATGGAGAGCAAATTTGTTGCAACGGTTAATAAAGCTAATTAATTAATCAAGCGTCAGACGCTGACGACGACGATAAGCCTCCGCCCCGAGTCAAAAATCGACGCATCGCTCAATTTTAGCTTAGTTTTCAGTCGACCACTAAACGGAACAGATCGCGCAAAGAATAATTCTAATATGGAATTCAGCAAGCATTTGCTGATAGTCTTTGGACTATTGTCGCTTGCCGGAGCACATCCTGCGGCGAACAACTATACGACTGACATATTGCGTTTGGCTAAGGCGGCGCATATTAAGGCTTATTTGACCACGGACGAGCCGCGGCCCTGCGAAAACTTTTACAACTTTGCCTGCGGCAATTGGCCGCGTTTGCATCCGGCCCGTTTGCACAACAAGAAGACGAACTATCTGGAGGAGCTGCAGGAGCTGTTCGTGCGCAAAAGTGCGGATATGCTGAGGAATATGAGATCTAGCGGGGACAGCAGCGCCGATCGTCTGCTGAAAAGCTTCTACGGCTCCTGCTATACCCAAGCGAATGATACGCGCTCGGTGCTCGCGGCTCTGCTGCAGGTCACCGACTTCCGTGGCGGCTGGCCAGAGATTCGTGTGCCTTCGTGGTATCACTATGAATACGATTGGCTGCAGGTTGTGGCCATGCTGAAGCGACGCCTGGGCGTCGACATACTCATCGGCCTGGAGGTGGTGCTCGACTACAAGGAGGAGCATCTGCATCGCTTGAAGATCGGTGCTCCACACCTGCCACTGGGCCATCGTCGTCAGTATCTGGATGCGGGCTATCAAGATGCACGCGAGCACTATGAGCGGGCAATCAGGCAAAAGCTGGAGGATTACTTTCCCGAGCAATCGGAGCGCTGGCACCACGAAGTCGCCAGCCAAGTGCTGGACATCGAGCAGCAGCTGGCCAAAGGATTGCCGCACAATGCGGCGCTCACCTTGGAGCAGACCACCCGACAGCGCACGGCGGCCGAGATGAAGGCAGCCTATGGCAACTATGTGGATGTCAGTCGATATCTGCAGATGATCTACAACGATACGATGTATGTGGATCTCTATGAGACGCCGGGAGACTATATGTCCAATCTGGTGGATGTGATAAGGCGTACGCCGAAGCTGCATCTAGCCAACTACACCATTTGGCGGGCATTGGACACTCTCGACCAGGCACGTCCTCCAGCCAATGTCCAGCCAGGTATCTGGTGTGTCCAGCTGGTGCGTCAATATTTTCCCCAACATCTGGAGAGCCTGTTCCATCGCAACTACAACAACATGGAAATGATTAACGAGCTCCAGTCCACCTGGGCAGACATTAAGCGTGTCTTCCGCGAGGATCTGCAGGCATCCACAGAGCTCCACTGGCTAACGCTGGAGACGCGCCAAAAGGCCATCGCCAAGCTGGAAGCAATGGAGCTACAATTCCGTAATCACGACGAGACACAGCTGATCCGTCAGATGCACGGTCTGACTCTGCATAAGGATCAATTCTATCCGAATCTGGTGAAGGTCCTGCAATGGCGCACCCAGCGACAGCTGGCGAAGCTTGTCGAGGAGCCGCAGCTGACGGACAAGGTGTACAAGGTGCCCCACTACGAGTTGACCACCAACAAAATGCAAATTCCCATCACATTCCTTCAGGCGCGCTTCTTCTACGATCCCGCCTATCCGAATGCCCTGAAATATGGCACCTTGGGCGTGCTCCTGGCTCGCCAGATGCTCCATGGCTTCGATGATGTGGGTCGGCGTTACGATCGACACGGTTATCGCAACAACTGGTGGGATATCACCTCGGAGAGTTCGTATTCGCGTCGCGCCCAATGTTTCCAGGAGCAATACGCCATCTTTGTGCAGTTCCGGGGTAAACCAGTTCAGGACAAAGGACTTCTCAGTCGTATTGTCGCCGATAACGGTGCTTTAAGCATCGCCTATCGCGCCTACTCCAAATGGCTTAAGAACTCCGCCGAAACAGCTGCGATTTATAATCGCGAGAGATTGCCTCTGCTCGATCATACAGAGAACGAACTTTTCTATTTGGCCTATGCCCAGCTTTACTGCTCCGACTATCCCGAATCCTTTGAGATCTTCGATGAGCTGCCTGAACAGTTGCGTGTTAATACAGCACTTTCCAATTCCCAGCAATTTTCGAATGCCTTCGGCTGCTCCAAGGGCGATAAGCTAAATGCCCGCTTCAAGTGTGCTCTCTATTGAGTCCATCATTTTTTATAACAGACACATAATTATATATATACTCTACAATTCCAATAAAGCTTTGCACATGTTAGTCTCTTCTTTTTTTATACCCTGCACCCATTGAAAATGGGGTATAATAGTTTTGTGACAATGTATGTAACAGGCAGAAGGAGGCGTGACAGACAACATAAAGTATATATATTCTTGATCAGAACAACGATCTGAGTCAATGTAGCCATGTCCGTCTGTCCGTCCGTCTGTCCGTCCGTCCGTCTGTCCGTCCGTATGAACGCAGTGATCTCGTAAGCCGCAAAAGCTAGAGATTTGAAATCCTAGATATATATTCATGTATACCATACGAAGTATAAGTTTATTTTTTTTCGATAACTCATCCTATTTCCTTATTATCGATAACAATCGATATTTTGACTTTGTTTTTAAGCTATAACATGAAGACCATCATAGCTAGAGACACCAAATTGACTATGTAGGTTGCTGTGATGAAAATACAGATAACAAACTTTTTAAATTTTGGATACCTTCCCCCATTAGCCCCATAAGTGGAAAAAACATATTTCAAATACTAGGGAGTCGGGATTTCGCATATATACACCTTTGGTTGTCAACAATATGTCCTGAAAATTTCATTCAGCCAGTAGATCTAGAACCGAATTTATTTAACAATCAATTTCTCATAATGCTGCCTAGAATGCAGCCGCTATATCTATGTGTACATGTGTACGTGTGTTTGTGTACGCGCAGAGGATAATATGTACAGATAAAAGATGTAAGCTCGATTGCTTAAAACACCGCCTCTGACTTGGTTCAGGGGATCTCGTAGTCGGGCAGACCCGACTAGATCGTTTTTACTTGTTTGGTCTTGGGCAAAGACATCTCTCTCTCTCTCTCTCTCTCTCTCTCTCTCTCTCCTGATAACCCAGAGTGAACTGAGCTCTTATCAGCTTCAGTTTGTGACCGGCCTGAGCAGCGATTGTCAGTTTAGAGCAATCCAAAGATGTAGCAGCATGTCAGCATTAGGCTATACAACAGTTCTACTGGTGCTGATTCCATGGCTTGGAGATGCCGCAACTGGAGATGGCGTTGTCTTTCAGCGCGTCTTCCAAACGGAGGAGACGGTGCGTCAGAGCAAAGCTCATGAGATGTGTCGTCAAATGAATCTCCGAGCTGATCCCTGCAACGACTTTTATGAATACGCCTGCGGCAATTGGGAAACGGAGGCAACGCCCTTGCTTAAGCTGGAGCATCGCATAGATATAGATTTACAGCGTTTGCTGGAGGAGTCGACGCATCGGAAGGACAGTGGCATAGCGCGTCAGGCCAAGGATTTCTATCAATCCTGCCTCGTAGCCCAGGCCCAGCACAGCCAGCAACAGGCTTTCCTCAGCGAGTTCATACAACAAAACGGGGGATTTCCCGCTGTGCCCGGTGCGAAATGGGCTGCTTATAATGGGGAATATAACTGGGCGCAGATCACAGGAAGACTGCGAAGAAACTATGGCATGGACATCCTGATCGGATTGCGAGTAAGCTACAATTTTGCCAGTGTGCAGGAAAACAGCATTTACCTAAGCGAACCGTCCACTTGGATACCCAGCGAGCTGTGCAGCAAGCGGCGTCTCGCTAAACTCGATCCGGCTTATGAAACTATGGAACGGGTGGTGGCCGAACAGCTAAAGACCTGGTTGGCCTTGGGCAATGAGGAGTCTGTCCGGTTAGCTGGCGAGATTATCAGCATGGAGCATGAGCTATGCGGTGCGAGGGAAGGACTCGAACCCTGGGATGCCGAACTCCATCTTTACACCGCCAACTTTACGCGCAAGACTTTGGGCGAACTGGGAAATCTCTATGGACTTGATCTGGAAAGCTATGTGACCAGCATCTATGATCAAACCGTGTTTAGGCCCGTTTATATGGCGGCGCCGAAATATTATCGCCAGCTGCAGCGGACGCTGAATGCGCGCAATGGCAGCCAAATCGCCAACTATATAATGTATCGAGCTGTTGCGGCGCTCACATTTCCGCTCGAGGATGCGCCGGGACGTCGGCCAGCCATCTGCTTGGACAGAGTGAAGCGACTCTTGCCAACGGCTCTGGGCGAACTCTATGCTTTACGATATGCCATTGAGGAATCGAAGCAGCAGCTGCTACAACTTTACGAGCAGCTACAGGAAGCATTGAAGCGTAGCGTCAGCGCCGACTGGCTGGAGGAGGGCAGCCGACGTGTGGCTCAGCGAAAGTTGAGTATTCTACAAATATCTTTGCCGAACTACGAGCAGCCACAGCTGACCCCGAAACTTCAGCTGGATCGCAACAATTACTGGCATAATCTGCGCCAGCTGATGGGCGAGTTACAGTCGCAGCAGCGAAGGCGACAACTCGAGGAGAATCCACCCGTGCCAGCGGATCCAGTGGAGGCGTACGAAACACGTGTGGTTTATCGTCCGGTTCAACGACGCTTGGAGCTGGGCTGGGCGCTGTTGCAGCCGCCCGACTACGATGAGCGCTATGGGCACGCCCAGCGCTATGCAACACTGGGCACGACTCTGGCGCGGCAGCTGGTCTCGGCTTTCGATGAGCTGCATTGGTCGGCGGGTTTGCTCGAGCACGACAACTGGGACACGCTGACCGCGTGGAGGTATCACAATCGCAGTGAATGCTTCGCCCGCGACGTCGAGGAATATCTGCAACAAAATAGCACCGCGACAAAGCTCTTGATAAATGCCAGCGCAGCTTTAAATATCGCCTTCAATGCGTATCTCAATTGGCTGGGTTTGCAGGCGCCGAACAACGACTTCCTACGACTGACTAAGGAGACTCTGCCCGGCTTAAACTATTCCAATACGGCGCTCTTCTTCCTTGCCTTTGCCCAGCAACAATGCCATCCCAAGGAGCTGGAACGTGCCCCAGATTTGTGGCCAATGCTCAAATATAGCGTAAGACAATCGCATAGCTGGACACGATTTGCAGTTAATGGACCTTTGCGCAATTTAAAGGAATTCGCACGGGAATTCCATTGCCCAGCTGGATCCCCAATGAATCCTTCCGATAAGTGTTTCATCTACTGATTATAGCTTATTATCCTTTAAAATATGAAGTATTTTTTACCCACTCGAATACAATGTTTCCATATAAATATTCAATATTAATCAATAAGCAGAACATTTATAAAAAAAGAGAAATAAAATATTTTTTTTTGGGCTTTTTTTGCAATATACTTTTTCATTAAATTTCACGTAATACCTATAAATGCCAATCAAAATGTTTATACTAAAGCAGATATCACTTGCACAAATATATATGTTATAAATTATTATGAATAAAAGAAAAAGAAAACAGTGCAGTAGTAGGGAGTAGCCGACTATGAGATCCCCTGAACCCCGACCGAGCTGATATTATACATCAATCTAAACTAGCTTACATCTTTTCATACGTACACACAAACGTACACACACAGATACACATTCATAAATATGTATTAGAGATGGGCGTCGGGATCGGGATTTTCGGGAATCCTGCGGGTCCCGAAAAAATTTTCGATGAATGATATTGATGAGGAAATTAATTATAATATAAATCCTATAAAATTGAAGAGAAGTTCAAATATTTTATTATTTTGAGAGCAATGCTTGCTAGTCAAGTACTTGATGTTCCAACATCTTCGACAACGAGTGAGAGGGTGTATTCTACTTCTAGTAGAATTTTGGAAGAAAGGAGAACACATCTTAGAGAAGAAAATTGTGAAAATATTATTTTTAAGTTAAAATTTTTGTCTATCATAAGAGTTCTAAATGTTAAAATAGACTTCGGGACCCGCGGGAAAAATGAAAAATTTGTCGGTACAATCAGGCGGGGAAAACAAAAATTATTTCGGGGTAGTTCGGAAACGAATTTCTTTCCCGATCTCAATTCTAATTCCATACAATAGATATAGGTATAAAATTAGAATAATTTTATAAAAATATATTCCCGTGTCAAGACTTGATCTCACATCCCTACTAGAGATGGGATCGGGAAAGAAATTTAATAATATTTTGTGAAAAAGATTTCTAGTTGAACAATATATTATTGTAAATTATATACAAGAAAAATTAAAATAAAAAAAAATAAAAAATAATATACTCAAGCTTGACTAAGTTTTTAATCGAATTGGTTATTCGAAAACAAACTTGATCTGTGAATGGTATAGGAGCACTTTCGTGTAGAATTTCAAGTCTCTAACCTAGGGCTATATCGACTAATAAATAATATATATACTTTAAAAGGTTGACCATTTGTTCAGAGTTTAATGATCATTTTCAACAATAATCGATAACGAAATTATTAATATCGATAACAATTATTAGAATGGACATCTGGTATGCAGAGTTTACTTTCAATCACATTTATTTATTATTCTTCGTGCGAGAGGTCGACTTTGTTTACTTCTCTCTTGGCCTCGGAGAGCGTCTCTTGTGGTGATAACCCCAGGAACTGAGACTTCATTGAGCGCACACTTGACCCAATTCGTCAAGTTCATGAGCGAAAAATGATACGGCCGAGCAGCGGGCTTATCAACGCGAGCCGAGCTCAGTTGATTCTAGAATGCTAAAATGAGAACTACACGAATTGCAAAGTATTTTCTGCTCTTGCTGCTTCACCTGGCACAGGAAGTCCATGGAGCCGGATCAACATACCGATACAACAACAACATGAATCGTGTCAGTCCGTCGCAAGCAGCAGCTGCCGCCATGCACAGTCACAGCAACAGCAACGTGGACAGTCGCCAGGAGCAGAGAGTGCGCCTAACCATGTCCAGGGATATGCTCAAATACATGAATCTGAGCAGCGATCCCTGCGTGGACTTCTACGAGTACGCCTGCGGCAACTGGGGACGTTATCACACGCGTCAACTGCGCGAGGGAGAGTTGATAACAGCCCAGCACTTGGTCGAGGCGAGCATAGTGGAGCAACTGCAGCAGCTGCTGACTTTGCCGCTGTCGCTGCCGGGCAACGACTTGAGTCCCGCCAGCGCAGCAAATGTGAGAAAAGTTCGCAGCTTCTACGACTCCTGCGTCGCCGTCGAGGCGAATGCCGCGGAGCGCCGACAATTTCTGATGAAAGTCTTGCGAGAGCACGGCGGACTGCGAAATATACCCAATTCGCATTGGAAACACGACTATCATTGGCTGCAAATGCTCGCATCGCTGCGTCGCAATTATGGACTCGACATCTTGATCGGACTCGAGGTGGATCTCAATCTGCAGCAGATGAGTGGGAATAGTGTTTACTTGGGTGAGCCACGGCTGACCATCATACCGGCAGAGCACTGTAACGCCCTGGCCACGCGGCAGGCCAACGTGCGCGATGAGATCTACGAGCAGATTCAGCAGCAAGTGGCGGACAATATGCGGGATTGGTTCGCCATGGAGAGCGGCGAGGCGGCACGCTTTGGCGGCGACATAGTCCGCTTTGAGTTCGAGCTCTGCAAGCGTATGCGCGAGCAGGAGACCCTTCCGCCAGTTGAGCCCGGCACTCAGGAATCCCCACAGGCACGTTCACGCATTGGACAGGAGCGACTGCGTCAGCATAGTACGCTCTATCCGCGCATGAAACTGACCGAACTCACTGTCAAAATGGGCAACTGGCTGGACTTCAAGCTCTTCGTGGAGAACATTGTGGAGAATGGTTATCCGGACTATGTGTATCTGCGCTCCCAGAGCTATCTGGCGCACCTGGCGCGCATAGCCAAGAGCAACAATCAGATCACAATTTCCGGCTACATCATTTACCGGGCACTGCTCGAGCTCAACCAGCCGCCCAAGGAGCAGGCGATGCTGCGTCCACGCCAGTGCGTCCGTGTGATGCAGCGACTCTTCCCGCAGGTCCTGGGCGACATGTACCAGCGGCATGTGCAGCGCGACGACGTCCAACATGACATGGAAGATGTGTTCAGTGATCTGGTGAAAGCCTTCGATCAGCAGCTCCGAGTCGACTGGATGGATGAGACCGATCGACGCACGGCCAGGACCAGATTAGCCCAATATCACACACAGTTCCCAGATTATCAAGGAGTGGACCTAGCGGGCTTGCACTTTCAGAAGAATGAAGACTATTGGCGCAAGCTGGAGACGACGCTGCGTTTTAATGCGCGTGAATATTTGAATACGCTGCGTGGCAACGACTTCGGGCAGATGCCGGAGGATGCCCTCAATGCCTTCGAGGTGCGGGCAGCTCTGGTGCCGCGCCAGCAGGCGGTGCTCGTAGGCTGGGGTCTAATGCAGGCGCCCTACTACAGCCACTACTATCCGAAGGCTTTGAGATATGCGCTGCTCGGACAACGTTTGGCCAGCGCCTTGCTCCAGGCCTTCGACGACGAGGGCTGGAACAGACATCCCCAAGCTACGGCGCCCTGGAATGAGCTAACAATGGCCGACTATCGGAATGTCACCGAGTGCCAACGGGCGCAATATAGCAACTATTTGTCGGATCAGCCCAGCGAGTTCCGCAATGCAACGCGACTGAGAGAAATCATTGCCGAAGGTGGAGCTCTCAATGTGGCTTTCAATGCCTATTTGAGCTGGTTGGAACAGGTGGATTTCAAGATGATGCCCCTCCTCATTCGAGAAACCCTGCCCGAACTCAACTTTAGCAATACGCAACTATTCTTCATATATTTTGCTCAGCTGCGCTGCGCGGCGAAGGCGGACGAGGAGCCCCCATCAGAGGCAATGCCCCTAATGCAGCATACCCCACAACGCTGGAATGTGAATGGACCTTTGACTAACTCGCAAGAGTTTGGCAGGGAATTCAATTGTGCTCTGGGCACAAATATGAACAGCGGCAACAAGTGTTTAGTTTTCTAAGATTACTTGTAATAGTCTCCTAGGATAGACATATCTTTCATCTAATAACGATCACTATTATAAATGTAATATAATATAAATAAAATATAATATAAAATAATTAAATATACAAATTTCCTAGGGTAGCTAAAGCCTCTTTCTACTGGAGTTTCAAGAGCTTTTTTAGGGTGTGACATGAAATTACTATAAAACCAGTAAGAAAGCTCTAGTCGGGTCTGCCCGACTACGAGATCCCCTCAACCAAGTCCGAGGTGGTATTTTAAACAATCTAGTTTACATCTTTTATCTATACTGATGACCCTCTGCGCGCACACATACATGCACACATATACATGATTTAGCGGCTGCGCTTGGGCTGCATTCTGCATGCTGCATTCTGGGCAGCATTATGAGAAATTGATTGTTAAATAACTTCGGTTCTAGATCTACTTGCTAAATGAAATTTTCAGGACATATTGTTGACAACCAAAGGTGTATATATGCGAAATCCCAACTCCCTAGTAATTGAAATACGTTTTTTCCACTTTTGGGGTGAATAGGGGGAGGTATCCAAAATTTGTAATGTTTTTTAGCTGTATTTTCATCACACAAACCTACAGTCAATTTGGTGTCTCTAGCTATTATGGTCTTCATGTTATAGCATAAAAACAAAGTCAAAATATCGATTGTTATCGATAATAAGAAAATGGGATGAGTTATCGAAAAAAAAAATAAACTTGTACTCAGTATAGTATACAAGAATATATATTTTAAATTAAAAATCTCTAGCTTTTGTGGTTTTCGAGATCACTGCGGTCATACGGACGAACAGACGGACATGGCTAGATCTACTAAGTTAGTCATCCTGATCAAGAATATATATACTTTGTGGGGTCTGCCACGCCTCCTTCTGCCTGTTACATACATTTTCACAAAACCATTATACCCTGATTTCCCATTTTCAATGGGGTCAGGGTATAAAAAGATGGGCCCACATACATTTACATGGGAATATATCTTATATCAGCGTCAACCGAAGCAGTTGAGCGTGTCATGCGGTTCGGTTTCAAAGCAGAATTCAGCACTTGAACACGCACCGCCCAGATGCAAAAGCAGCAAAAACAATATTGAGATATGTACATGTACGCATATATATATATAAGTACCGATATATATACTTATATTTATATAAAGAAACAGCTTATGTAGGTCGTTGCTGACCTTCAACTGTCAATCGATTACTTGAATGGCGACTATTGAAATCTTTTGGGTTTGTGACTCACGTACTTCCGTCTTATTAAGGACTGCATATGGCTTACAATACGCATAATATTGGGAGTTATTCAAATTGAACGAGCTTTCAATGCTTCCAATATGTGTTCCGATATGAAAGATTCATTTTTAGATTCTTCGTTTATCGACAACTTCGATTTCCATTGATATCGGAAACAAGTAAGAACGCCCTAGTCGGGTCTGCCCGACTACGAGATCCCCTGAACCAAATCCGAGCTGAAGTTTTAAACAACCTAGCTTACATCTTTTATCTATACATATTACCTTATACCTTCTGTATTACTAAACGGATTGTGATCAAATTTTCAGCATTGAATGCTTTTATTTTATTAAAAATAAGGTTTACCTTAAAAAATTTTAACAAAATTAAGTTGTGGCTTTGATAATTTTTTTTTTTAATAAATTTATTTTGTAAAATATGGAGCCGGTATCCAAAATATACAAAAATAGAAAATGTATTTTATTTACAAAAAGCTTAATGCAAAATTTAGTAATTGTAGCTTAAAAGATGTAAAAGATATGTTAAAAAAACTGAATCTCGATAACGCTTTAAATCGATATCATTGAAACGGTAAAATTTATCGAATATCTAAAACAATTTTGATATGCGCGCTGTAAACACATAGCAAAGTGCAAAATTTGAAGAGATCGACGCGTTCGAACATACGGACAGACGGACAGACACACGGGCTAAACCGACTTAGCTCGTCGTCCTGATCAAGAATATATATACTTCATGGGGTCTGCCACGCCTCCTTCTGCCTGTTACATACTTTTTGCAAAACCATTATATTATCTGAACCCATTTAAAATGGGAAATCAGGGTATACAAATAAGTCACTTATAGAACGTATGCTCGAGCGATCGATTTCAACTTTCTTATAATATTATAAACACATCATAACATATAAGTATGTATATGTTATAAATAAAGCTGTGTGTGGGAGCGTATCTGAGTTCTTGACAGTATGAAATTACACATTGAAACACAATATGGAAACTAATTATTTATATAATAAAAAGTGTGAATCATATAAAAGAGAGCAAAGATTAAAATTCTCGATTCCAACAAACAGTTAAGAATCATAACAGTTAGAGATTTAGTTTGAAAGAATTTAATGATTAACAAATGTTAAATTATATAATAAATGTTAACATTTTTATGTAATTTATTTTATTACGAATATATCTAAATTGAACCAGCTGTGGGAAAAGCAATTAATGGAAAAGCAGCTGAAATGCCATGAAGTGAATGTACCAACAAGCTGACTCACATTTTAACTAACTATACGAAAGATGCCCAGAGATATGGAACTGAGAGTTGACAGCCTAGAAACGATTTGATAAATCAACTATACAAATCCTCAAATAAATCAACCATACCAAAACCCCAGATAAGTTTCCCTCAGCAAAAATGACCCAGTTTCCAACTCGAAAGCCAAGAGCCCCTGCACATAGTCTAATGATCCCTCCGACTGTTTTCCGATGTTTGTTTGCTTGCGCTCTTCATATTGCCGGGGCACTTCACTTCTATCACTAGCTATCTGTATATGGGGCTGCCAGCTTGGCATTATGTATAATACGTTATTTGATTTACACATTTTTGACCTCAATTCCGGAATGTTTTACATTTATTTTTAATGAGCGCTCTTCTGTTTCTCTGATCAAGTGCTAAATGGGTTCCTACGGGACTTCATTAATCTTAAATCATGGACATTTTTATAATGCATTATAGTGTATTAAAAATAACATAAAAGCAATCTGTTAAAGGAACATGGGGAAAACGTTCTACCTGCTATGAAGAAAGATTGCCAGTTCGTCAGGCGAAATAGTTTTGGAATTACGAACATTTTTTACAGTGTACAACAAAGATTTGGGCTCAAGAGTGAAGGAATATGATTCAGAACAGATCCGTTCTACAGATTACGAATCTGTAAGTGTATAGTCTAGAGTTTGGCTAAATTTTTTAAAGTATATTATATATTGTTGATTAGTATTACAAAAAAATTTAAATATTATATATAAAATATATTAATATATTGTAATACACATATATAAGATAAGATATAGGTGGGAAAATCCATTTTCTATGATTTAACTTTTTATAGATAGAATATAAATGTAAAATTTTATATCAAGACTAATTGAAAATTATTGAAACATCTTTATTAAAACTTCAAAAAGTACGAAAAATCCGTTTTTTAACACTTTTCTTTTAATTTTGAAGCAAATCTTTAAACTCGCTTTCATCATAATATTACTTCACATTTGATATATTACATAAAATTGCACTTTGTTTAACAGTGTTGTTAACTGTCATGCTAAGCCACACACATGTAAGCGCATGCACACGCTCACGCACTCACACAGAAACATGCATACAGCTAGCTGTGTAGGCGTTGATGACGACTCTTAGACGACTCTTCATATATGGCCCGTATATTCAAGTATAAACACTTTACATTCGCCTTTGGCAAGCAATTAATAAAGAAATTTATTTCTTCATACAATTATTCATTGTTTACCCGTAAAGTATTCGTCCATATTTAGAATCAAGTATTTGTCACAAATATAAAGTTCTATTTACACACGTTGGAGCCACCACAGAAAAATAAATAATTTAGGAAGTAAAGCTGCAGACCGAATTGAATTTTAGCATTATTAATTCATTGAGTTTCGTATACAAACAATTTAACTCCGCTCAGGTTTCTTGATCCGGTTAGGTGGCAAAGTAATTGCGACATAGCTGAACCCCAGCCGAACAGCTGCTGAGACGGAGAGAGCGCAAGAGAGTGCAAGAGAGCGCACATACATATTTGATAATGAGAAAAATCGATTTTTCAAAACAAAAAAAAACTCAACCTTTTGACAGCGAAGAGTTGTATTAGGAAATGTTTTAAAGTTCTTATTGATTATGTTTGCAAGCAGAGCTGCAGTTGGAATCACACTTACAGAGAAAATATAGCGTAATCACATTAATTCCGATATGAATAACAGTTTGCAAACGCACTTGGCCATTGTTATAATTATATATACACGACTTTCAATCGATAAAGCGCCTGCACGTACTTTTATAGAATTGTGCGATAATATACATATATATATGTACATACATACGCACGTACATAAATGTATGTTAGTTCAAAGAAAATACGAAACACTTGCAAATTAATCAATGAGCGACACACGAATTTCTTTGGCACTTGCCAGAGATTACATTAGTGTTGAAATGCACTACGCACTGGAAACGAAATTCTCAACACGCTCAGAGAGCAAACGTTGCGTTATGGTGGGGTGGGGTATTGCGGGTGTGGTGAATTCAACAGAACGCGCCTTCTACACTGTATACACATCGATTAATCAATAGGTGTCAAAAATAATATTAAATGTTGATTATAAGTCAGCAGCACCCACTTTGTTTTAACATTAAATTATTCTTGGTTTTTTTTTACTATTTCTAAATGAAATAAATCGAACAAAAGGTACGGGCGACCGAACGAACAAACCCAACAAACGGGCGACGCGCAATCGTTTGTCGTCGATGTGGGCCGCTGCTTTGTAACTCATCGAGGCGCTCGCGCTCACGTTCGTGCTTACTCTCGCTCCACTTCTCTCTGTGGCGCTGCCTCAGCATAAGCAGCGACGTCGCCTCTCCTCCAGTCGCATAATTTGACCAACATAAAAGCATAAATGCAGAGTAACGGAAGAGAGTGCAAGAGAGAGAGAGAGAGCGGGCGACTTCTTAGTCACCCATTGGGTGGCAGTGCATGCAATAAAGCAATGAAATTGGAACCACTGTTGCCAAATCAACTTTTTTTCCGTCAAATGTGGCTTTTTTGAAAGTCCAATTGCCCAAATATAGCTTATTGAAAAACCGATATAGCTATTTTTAATTTGACTTAATATTTACATGATTTCTTATAAAACGGAGTACAAAATGTGAAAATTTCAGTAAAAATTTTTATAGTGAACAAAAAAAAAATAAAAATAAATAAAATATAAGAAAAATAAATTAATAATATGACTGCATTATTGAAGTCCTAAAAAGAAATCAAGTTTCTTTCTGAAGTAAGACCTTTTTTTTTTGATTATCGACAAACATTTTGCAGAAAAATTCAGGAATTCAATACATTTTTCTACAAATCATACAAAATTTGCTTCCAAAATTGAGTTTTTTCCCAGCTTTTTCCTCCGCAAACTTCGCTTATTTGCGTCTCTTTTTCCTTGATCTAGCTTTTTTTGCTGAGCAAAAGTGGGCAACACTGATTGAAACACTACTGATGACACACCGCTGGACTACCTGATTAGCGCCGCTTACAGTTTCAGTTTAGAGCGTACCGTAATTCAAATATCACAAATGTGTTTGCAAGTGCAATCATACACAATGCTAATTTGTAACTTAATATTTATTAGGTCTGATCAATGGCGAAATAAGCTAGAAGGAATACCCCTACCAATCTCCGCCAAATGCAAGCCAATTTCAATGCGCAGGCCCATAAACTAAGAGCATAAATAGATTACTTTTGTTGGGGGCATGGAGTTTGGGGTGGCTTTGCACTAAAACAGAGATAGTCATGTCCATTATATATGTGTAATATGTATCAAATAGGTAAACTATATAATTGGGCTTCCAAGTCGGAAGTGCAGACAATAATTATCCACTTAAGAAAGCTTTAATTGTAATTAGTTGCAATTTTAAAAGCTCTATTTTAAATGCATATCGAAATTTAGTAGAAAGCAATCTGAACTCATATCTATGTATGTATATAACAATTTTGAAAACGATGTTTTTGAGAGATTCGAAAAAATGTCGAGTATGTACTGTTAAATGGAAAACGAGATAAACAGAGACGTGATAAAAACAAATGAGACACCAAAGCGCAAAAGAAATCAAACAGAAAGCGAGCAAAGCGGCAGCTGAGACTGAGCGAACAAACGAAACAAAGCGGAACGGAAGCTGAGCTCAAAGCGAGCTAAATTAAATCACAACAGCAGCAGCAGCAGCATTAGCGACCGCCCCTCTCGCTCTTTCCCACTCTCAATATGGTTTTATCACACGATTCAAAATAAGCATCTGATGCTGCGCCCAATATGAAAGCTTAGATTGTTTTTTTATAACTAAAAAAAAATAATATAAAAAGCCTGCTGCTATATCAATTAGTAAGACTCACACATACACACATAGAAACATATGTGCGAACAATAAAACAATACATATGCACATTCATGTATGTGTGCGTTTACACACATAAATACAAAGGTGCACCTACAGGTTGATTGGATGAAATTACCTCTTTTGCATTGAATTGTATTAGGCAACTATCTCGACAAACATCTGCTGCGCTGACGCTAACGGCAACGCCAACGCCTTCGCCTCCCACTTTGTTGTTGCGAATTCCAATCCGCTCTTGCAGTTTTCCAATGGGAAACGTTTCGTTTGAGTTGTGGTGGGCGCACAACTTTCGTTGCCAAAATAACGTTTTTGGTTGATTTTGTTTTTTATTTTCTTTTCTTTTTGCGTGCTTCTTCCGCTGTTCGATAATTTACTTTTGAATAGTTACTTGTATGCATGTGTATTAGTTTGCAGTTATGTCAACTGTGATTGCTCTTTAATCTGCGATTCGCTTCATCTGTTGTTGTTGCAAAATTCATATGTAAATTATGGACAATGGAATGAATGTACACTCGCGCTTGATTCGTTTTACGTGTTTTCGATTTGACTATATGCCACACGCATAATTAAGCGATCACATAAAAGAAAAGTCGTTTTATTGAATTTTGTCGTCCGCAATTTAGCGTGAAAAACTTATTTATTTAATACGCAAACTTTCGACGTAGTGTTGGTTTCTCTTCATTTTATCGCGGTCAGTGTGTACACCCGCTACGACAGCAAAATATCAACTCCATATGGTAACTGTTGCCAAATCAGTGTGACCAGAGCAAGATAGTCGCTCAGACAGTCACTGATTTTGAACCACGTCGACATACAGCGCAGCCAATGGTCTGCCAAATTGAGTAACTGTTGAGCCAGACAGAACGGCTGAGCTCGGGTTGTGCTTGTAATCGATAACTATTCGCAAAGCGGCAGGCCAATTGTTTATTCGAAGAATGAGCAATGTTTTATTAATTATTTTAATAATAAGTATAAGCCATGGAACATTGCAAACGCAATGTGATAGCACAGAGCATAAGACATGTATTACAGCTGATGGAGTGGCACCAAATCGCGACGGAAGTAAGTTAACCATGGTTGAATAAACAAATATTTAATGTTATTTTTTTAAGAGTTGGATAAAATTTCTCGAAGCATACAAAGGGCTTTAGCCAGTTACCAACCATGCACTACAGACGCAAATGACGTCAATTGCACCTGCTATGCCGCAGGTATCAAACGCGACCTGGCGCCCTACAAATCAACAGGTTTCACCCGGAAAATGATCGAGGACGCAGCGAAATATGGAACGCGGTACAAAATCTACGAGAAGCAGCTGTTCAGAGAGGAGAGCTGCATGTTCCCGGCTCGCTGCCAGGGCATTGAGCACTTTCTGCTGCAGCTGCTGCCGGAGCTGAACAACATGGACTTGGTGATCAACACACGCGACTATCCCCAGCTGCATTCCAGTTGGCAGCACGATGGACCCGTTTTCTCCTTCTCAAAGACGACAGAGTATCGCGATATCATGTATCCCGCCTGGACATTCTGGGCAGGTGGACCAGCCACCAAATTGCATCCGACAGGCATTGGGCGCTGGGACTTGATGCGCGATAAACTGGAGAAGCGCTCGACTACTATTCCGTGGCAGGACAAGGAGGAGCTTGGTTTCTTTCGCGGCTCACGCACCTCGGATGAGCGCGATTCCTTGATTTTGCTCTCCAGGCGAAAGCCTCAGCTGGTTGAGGCACAATATACTAAGAACCAGGCCTGGAAGTCACTCAAAGATACCCTCGATGCACCGCCAGCAAGTGAGGTGTCCTTCGAGGATCACTGCAAATACAAATACCTCTTCAACTTTCGCGGAGTCGCCGCCAGCTTTCGTCTGAAGCATCTTTTCTTATGCGAATCGCTGGTCTTCCACGTCGGCGACGAATGGCAGGAGTTTTTCTACCATCAGCTAAAGCCGTGGGTCCATTACGTGCCGCTGCACAGTTACCCCAGCCAGGAGGAGTACGAAGAGCTGCTCAACTACTTTAAAGAGCACGATGATGTTGCTCTGGAAATCGCCCAGCGTGGCCATAAATTCATATCCCAGCATCTGCGAATGCAAGACATTAAATGCTATTGGCGCAAGCTGCTAAAACGCTATGAAAAGCTGATGAAATACGATGTAAAACCAGATGCTAAAATGCATCGCATTGGAACGAGCAAAGACGAACTATAGTTATTTTAAATAATATTTGTTTAATTAAAAAGAAACTTAAGAAATACATGCATTCCATCACTTAATTATCCACAAATGCATCAAACTTAGAGATAAATACGAAATATGGAACGCTTATTGACTTTCATATTACAGAGCGGACATTTGTGGGTGGCTGATACGGCTGTTTCGATGCAGCGCTTGCAGAAGATGTGTCCGCACTTGGTCGAGGAGGGCTCACGCTTGCGCACGCACTCCAAGCAAACTGGACATTTGTAGGATTCACTGGTGGAATCACTTGTCTCCAAGCGTTCGCGCTTCGTCGACGGCTTGCCAACGTCCGAAGTCTTCTCAGTCGAAGTGTTGTTGTTTAAGAGCCGACGACGGTTCACATACGAGGGTTCATCAGTCGAATCCGCGAGATTGATGAAAGCTGGCAGACGTCGTGTTGGTTCCGGGGTGCAAAGATCTATAATAGCGTCTGGAGTGAGAGCTCTTGCAGAACGACGAGGAGCGTGAGATAGATCTATAATGTCTACGGGTTGAACTGTAAAGAGAAAAACATTAATTTGCAAGTTCAATCAAATGGGTATATACAGTGAAGCCTCTGTTAACGGACAATAGAGCAGAAATTGTAGTTTCTTAACAGTTGCCAAAAAGCATATAGTTCTATAGTTCTATATTCTTATCATAGTTGCTGTCCTTTAAAGAGAGACCTCACTGTAGCACTTACTACTGTCAATCATTTCATTATTATGGCGATTACGTGGATTTCTTGGTGTTGAACTGTCGCCCACTGGCCTCAGGCCAAGTTGAGCCAAATTGTTATCCACTTCCTCGCAGAAGAGTCGTACTACGAAATAGTCAACGTTATCATTGTAAAGTTCCAATTATTTATAACTTACTGCTGGCTATTTCAGCTTCAATTAAATCATTGTGAAATGATTCTTCCAAAGTGTCCTGCCAGCCGTCATTTGTTAGATCTAAAGTGTCAGTAGAAGCCTCTACGAATATCGGTGGATGGAAATTATAACTGGAGCTGGAATTGTCCGAAGTCAAGTTGGATTCATTGGTATTTTCCGGGCTCGAGTTTTCCATTAGTGCGAATATAGGAGAGCTAACGACGGATGCGTCCAATGATGTCTGCAATGGAATTTCACACGGTCTATTGTATAGAGCTAATATTTTGAAGAAAATTTGCGCATACTTACCGGTGGCGTCAATGAATCGGAGAGAGAAATTTCCCAAGAGCCTGCTGACATATTTGACAAGTGAAGTTTCAAAATTTTTTAAGGAATTTAACATTTAGGCGGCCATAGCAAATAAAAGTATATCGAAAAGCAGCTGTTTTGACAAGCTATCGAAAATATTTGTAGTGTTGAGAAACGAGGCGGTATTTTCTAGTTATCGATATGCCACACGTCACGTCAAAACAATAGAAGAACGGAACGAAAAACAATTTCAATATGATGGATAAGGATAATTTCACGCTGCAGTCTATACGGCAAGATCTGATTGATAACAATCTGCAAACCAAGGCCATCATACAGGTAAGCGATAAAATCAAAAGTAAACTGTATATACAAATTTTACATTTCAGGATATACTCAATAGCATATCCTCTATGAGTGAACTAGGGGAACTTAATGAAGTGGGCCGCGCCAAATTGTTAGCGATACGCAAAAATATTGAACGTCTCGATGATTGGGCAAAAGACATGTCGGATCCCTTGTTGGCCACAGAGGTGGACACACATCGGGAGCAATTCTCCAAAACTTTACAAGCATTCCGCAAGGCAAATGTCTCCACAATGCTGAAGATTGAGAAGGCGAACCGGGAGGAGCTCATGGCCATTACCGGAGAGAGTGATCTGAGGCAGCGGACAACAGCAGGTGCTCGGCACAATCGCAGCAGTCTCGTAACGCAGGAGAACGATGTCACCGAGAAAATGCTGGCAATATCGCGCCATCTGTCGGAGACAACGGCAAAGAGTGCAGTCACACTGGAGACCCTTGTCGCCTCCTCGCAGAACGTGGAGGCCACCAGCGACGAGCTGCACAACACTGCCGGCAGCATCACCCAGTCGGGCAAGCTCCTCAAGAAATATGGCAGGCGCGAGTGCACCGACAAAATGTTGCTCTTCTTTGCCTTCTGCCTGTTCCTCGCCTGTGTTTTTTACATAGTGCAAAAGCGCCTGTTCTAGGAAAAATTTAAAAATTGCAATTAGCTATTTAATATAGTCGGTTTATGATGTCTTTGGTATGTGTGTAAAATGCTTGGCTAATTTAAGATTTATTATTATTGTAAATGCACGTATATATACATATATTTATTTAATGTCACAATAAATACACTTAGTAGATAAAGCTAATAAGGACATCGTGGAATATTGCCGGGATTTGTGAAGCCATTTGTGTTGACCACACGGCAAATGTCCTTGTAGGAACGCTGCTGAGGTGCCCGATAGCCAGGTGTCACAGGATAATAATAGCCGCCGCTTCGCTCGCTTTGAAATAGTTGATCAAAAATTGTTCTCCCGCTGATGGCCGACATCAAACAGAGACTGATTATTAAATATATGAATAAATTCCGCATTTTTATATAACAAAATTCAGATCTTGAATGAGCTCATTTTAAATTATGCTGCGCTACTTATGAGATTTCCGCAACCTTGCACTATTTAAAAAAAACATTGTTATTGTCTTTTGGGCTGAAACTGATAACAGAATTTATTCAAAAGTGAAATCGAGTAAACTTGACGTTTTGCAACACTGCTTCATGCCGGTCGGTGTGCAACAGCTGACAGCACTGGCACACAAATTGTTTGACTTTCATGTTGTTTGGTTTATAAATAAAAGAATAAAAGTAAATATTTATTATGAGTCGCACGGAGCAAACGTTTGAGGATCTTAAGTCCTACTTTCGATCGCATAGCAAAATACGCGAGCAGCGCCCGCACATGTCAAAGGTAAAACGGTATACATATATATGTATGTATATATATATTTGACTTGTTTTGCTTTTGCTTTTGCTTCTTCTTCAGGTGCATTCGGTCTGCTGGAACGCAAATGGTTCGCATTTGGCTTCGGGCTCGTTTGATAAGACTATTGCTGTCTATGCCTTGGATCGTGATCGCTTCGTCAAGAATAATGTGTTCCGGGGGCACACGGCCTCCGTGGATCAATTGTGCTGGCACAAAACGAATCCGGATCAGTTTAGCACCGCAAGTGGAGATAGAACTGTTCGGATTTGGGACATACGGGTGGGCAAGTGTGTCTCGGTGACCAATACCAAAGGCGAGAATATCAATATTGCCTGGTCGCCCGATGGCAAGACAATCGCGGTGGGCAACAAGGAGGATTTGATAACATTCATCGATACGCGCACCAACAAAATACGCGTGGAGGAGCCATTTAGCTTCGAGGTGAATGAGATATCGTGGAACAATACGAACGATTTGTTCTTCCTGACAAACGGCATGGGCTGCATGCACGTGCTCAGCTATCCCAGCCTGGAGCACCAGATGACACTAAAGGCACATCCAGCCAACTGCATATGCATTGAGTTCGGACCCACAGGTAAGTGGAGCAGACTTATCTGAAATAGATGAAAATATATACTCTTCTTTGCAGGTAAATACTTTGCCACGGGCTCAGCGGATGCTCAGGTTTCACTGTGGGACGCCAATGAGCTGGCCTGCCTGCGCATGATTAGCCGCCTGGAATGGCCCGTACGCACCATATCCTTTAGCCATGACGAACGTCTCATAGCCTCGGCCAGCGAGGATCTGCTCATAGACATTGCCTACACGGAGACGGGCGAGCGAGTCACAGATATTCATGTGGACGCCTCCACGTTTACTGTTGCGTGGCATCCCAAGCAGTATTTGCTGGCCTATGCCTGTGACGAAAAGGAAACCATTGGCGATCGACGTCGGGATGTTGGCAACGTTAAGATCTTCGGCTTTCAGGAATAGCCACAGACCTCCCATACAACAATTTCATTCATTTCACACACTCTCAACAACCAACGTGTTCTTAATAACTAATATTAAGCAAATAATGTAGGTTAATTAAAAATGTAATATTCCGATTCAATATTGTATATTTACCAGATGTTAAGAGATTTTGTTTACCAGAAGAATTTGAAATGTTTTATAATAATTGAGGAGTATTCCAAGTTATATTTTAGTCTTTGTGGAAAAAGTTTAAAAGAATATTTTTTAATATTTATAAGTTATTTGGAAAAGATAATATAGTTAGGCTAGCTTAAAGACGAAAAAGAGAAAGTACTAATGACTACCCTATACAACTTAAAATTGGCATTTGTACTTAAGTTCGAAGACCCCAACTAGGAGTTACCCTTATCCCTCAGAGCTGCTTGTGCAAACTTAATCAAATTTGCTGGTCATTAAAAAACTTAAAGTATCTGTCTTAAGTCAGCAGATATGGGAGAAAGGATTCTTGGATGAAAGAATTCATTATATATTATATTATTATTTCATTCACGTTCTTCAAAATTTGCTTTAAAAACCAAGAGATTTTAAGAAAATGCTTTGAGATAAATGATAAACATAAGAGTATAAGCTTATCATTTATCTCATAGTATTTTCTTCATAAGGTGTATTAGTATATATTGTAAAAAGTTCTTAATGCAGATATAGGTTAGATCGACTCGTCGTTTTGATCAAAAGTATCTATACATTATAGGCTAGCATAAAAACAATATATCCCAAATTGCGATTTTCAATTCTTCAAAGTTTTTTTTAAAAGTAGACAAGTTTATAAAAAATTAAAACTTGGGCGTGATAAGAAACTTTGTAGATTCTCTTTGATGGAATTTACCTACTGGCTATATGGAAATATTGTCGGGTTTTGCTACTAAAAGTAGAAGTTATAGGGTTTACCCTGCCTGGCCTTTATGGGTGCACCATATAATTAAAAAACCAACTATATATATATATATATATATATATATATATAGACGCTCAAGAGTGATCCAACTTGGTCTAAAAACTGTTGAAGATATAATTTTTGTCGATTTATCATACCCCCAATGGATGTAGCTACATATCTTATGTATTATACGTATATCTTATATATATCTTGACATTTTTAGCTGTCATTGGCATACAAGAGTACACCTATATGTGTATGAAACATTTGAAATATGGAATATTTGAATATAGAATATATATAGAGTTGTATATAGATTTCCTGTATACGCCCACTGGGGCCGCTCTAAGTTCCTAAGTTCAATGGATAAAATATAGTAATTACTGACATGACACGCCCCCAGTGGGCTTACACAGAAAATCTATATACTATATATATACTTATGTATTTCAAATTCTAAGTTGCCAAATTCAATTTCCTTGGAAAAATATAGTAATTACTGACATGACTACATACTATATATATATATATTCTATATCACAAATATTCCACATTTCAATCTCTAATTAGACTCCATACAAACAAAAGTTCATTTCTCAAAGCCAATATACTCTTTTCACTGCTTGAGCGAGTATAACCATATTTGCAATCTGTCAATGACCCAACCACAACTGCAACCGCAGTAGAGCACCGCAAATCCTTGTCATATTCCAGGCACTGGCCTGTAATTAAAAAGCATTTCCATTAGCTGTTCTTAGTACTCTTCCAGTTGCATAATTTTGGTCTTGACTTGCCTAAGATACATACATATACATATATGCATTTCTGACTGACATCTCTTTATAATATATACATCTTGATAGTTATGTACTTGTCTACCTGTGCACCTGTATACGAACAGGTGTTAGTGTAATCTCAGGTCGAAAGACCTTGAGCTCATTTGCTTTGGCCTGTTTTCTCTCTCTCTCTCTCTCTCTCTCATTATGAGTTTTTAATTAATTAGTTGTTTAAACATAAAAGCAAGTCCTCACTGCTAATTACGTGATTCATAATGAAAATAAACATTTTTAAATGATTGTTTGAAAGTTCGTAATGGAAAGGAAACTATGAAGATTTATAAAAAGGAATTTATTTGAATTTTAAAAGACATTTTCATTTTGTAGCTAAAGTGAGCTTAGAGCTAGTTTCTCGTTGCTATCCCAACAAATTGTGAGGGTAGTCTTATGGAGCTAACATAAAATATATTTATATGTGAATTTAAAAAAAATAGATTTTTAAGCGCTGAGCTCATTGAAAATGGTTAAATGGAATATAATGATTTTTTTGAAGTGTTTTTAACAGACCAACTCTATTAGGAGTATAAATTTTAGTTCAACAGCTGAGTCGATGTCTGTCCAGGTCGGTCTGTCCGTCTGTACGTTGCCCGCTCGTTTGAGCGTCCGTCCTTTTGTCCATTCATCCATCCGTCCTTCAGTCCTCTTACCCGTCTTTCTGTGCGCTGGTCTATCCGTCTGACCATCCTTACTGTCCACCAGTCCGTCTGTCTTTATGTCCGCCAGCCTGTTCGTCCATAGGTCCTTCTCTCCCCTAGCCCGTCTGTCTTTATGTCTGCCAATCTATCCGTACATCCGTTCTTCTCACCACCAGCGCGTCCGTCTTCATGCTCATCATCTTTTTCGTCTGTCCGTCCGTTTTTCTGTCCACCCATTCGTCCGTCTTTCTGTACGCCAGTTTATCAGTCAGTCCGTGCTTCTGTCCACCTATCCGTCCGTCCTTCTCTTTACCTACCCAACCGTCTTTATGCCCGCCAGTCTATCCGCCCGTCCGTCCGTCCTTTTGTGTGCTCATCTGCCCGTCTTTCTGTCCGCCATTCTATTCGTCCGTTCTTCAGTCTCGTCCGTGCTTCTGTCCACCCATCCCTCCGTCTTTCTATACTGCAGTTTATCCGTCCGTCCGTCCTACTGTACACCCACCTATCCGTCCCTCTCTCCACCTGGCCGTCCGTCTTTATGCTCGCCAGTCTATCCGCCCGTCCGTCCGTTCTTTAGCCTACTCACTTATCCGGCTTTCTCTCAGCCAGTCTACCAATCCGTCCGTCAGTTCGTCCGTCCTTCCCTCCACACACCCATCCTTCTTTCTGTCCGCCAGACTTTCCGTCCTTCTCTCCGCCCTCCCATACACTTTGGTTCTCCAAAGATGAATTTTATTTGAAATCCTTCAAAACTTTTTTGCAGAAAATCAATTAAAATCAATAATAAACTTTAGTTATTGAGCATTTGTAGAAAGTTTTTAAAGAGCTAGAGTCATCAAACTATGAAGACTTCTCCTAAAGTAAGCATAAATAATGCATTTTGCTTCCTTTAACCTTAAAAGCAAAAAAAAAACTAATTTTTTAAGAAAGGAAGATTATAACAATTTAAAATAGATTTTAAAGTTTTTAAAAAAAAAATAGTTTTAAAATGGGAATATATTTAAAATATTTATGAAAAATTAATTAAGAACGGGAAAACACGAAAGAAACTGGGTTCGATCCCGAAAATCGATTTAGCTTTCACACATGTTGTAACTTAGATGTAGATATAAATGTGTGCATATGCAAATGTACTAGAAATGGGCGTCGAGATCGGGATCCGAAATTGTCCCGAAACGATTTTCTGGCGGGTTGGGAAAGTTTTTAAAAAAGTTGGGGACGATCGAATACGTGCTTGGTCATGAGATCATGGTAAGAAATTATAGAGATATGCTCTGAGATGGCGGCATTTCAGAGATACCCGTTCGGAACCAGCGGAACCCGAAAATTTCGATCCCGACGCCCATCTCTTACCATGCCACTTTGATTTAGGGATCAAGCACTTGTCCGACCATCCTGGAATTTTTAAGAGTCTTTCTCAACAAGCCCGAAAATTGTTTAGGGACAATTTTGGCTCCCGCAAATCCCGATCCCGACGCCCATCTCTAATATTTCCTATATAGAAAGTAGCTAGGGTAACTGCTAGTCGAGCACTCTTAGTTTTAAAGCTGTAGTTGCTAGCTATATAAATTCGTATACCTGTTTTTCCATTTCAGTTCTTCCTGCAGCAAAAGACAGTGTGAGTTATTGCGAGAGGAAAGTTTTTCATGTTAATATTCACACTAACGACGATGATAAAGATTAAGTTGACTGTGTCTGTGTGTGTGTGTGTGTGTGTGTGTGTGTGTGTGTGTGTGTGTGTGTGTGTGTTATACGTAACGATGCCTGTCCGCTAACAAATGCCGCAAGGACATGGTCATAAATATTAGCGCCGATGCCGATGGCTTCTGTGTGTGTGAGCTTTTATAGTACACATATACAATATACGCACACACACACACACACACATGTATTGGCTATATTATGAAGCTATTGTTGGCATCGGCGGGAGGGTTGGTCTTTGAGGGCCTGTACACTTTGTTAGGTTGATAACAAATGGCAGGTCTAATAAATTCGATTAACTGCAAGCGACACGCTCATACGCGCACACACACATACTTACACACACACACGCACACCACCATATGGTAGAATAATTGATTGTCCTTCACAGCGCAACTAGCTTCATTAAAAGTTTACTTTTTTTTAGATACCCATTGAACAGGGCAGGAATATATTAAGGACAAAACTCTGCATGAATTCAAAATGAAAGCAAATATCAAAAGAGAAGATGAGAAAAAAAGAAAATGAGGTTAACGAAAAAGAAAATGGCGACGGAAGCGGAAGCGGAAATCGGGCGCGTTTAATCAAATCGAAATGGAGAGAGAGAAGCAACAAAAATGCTTTACAAGTATCCAAATCATTTGGCAAGGTGCAGCTGCTAGGGTATGGAGGAGTGAGGGGTTGTTTCATAGGCATGGCGGCATTAACTGTAAATTGTCATGGGAGGACGGGGCAAAATTAAAGGCAGCCCGAAACAAAAGCGGAAAGTTAGCAAAGCAAAACAGTTGAAGAGCGAATCGGGAAATCAAAGAGCGGCACACACACACACGCACACCCACGCACGCACACTCGCACGCAAAGTTTCACAACTTATAAATTAAAACGCATAAATTTTAAATTCGCCTAAATAAAATGTGTTTTGTAGCTGCTTTAACGGTATTTTGGCGCAAGCAAATACGTATAAATTTCGGGGTGAAACAAAATAAGCTACTAAAATACACACACACATACAGACACACACACATACACAGTCAGACACACACAGAGACATACACAGACACACATACATAGACACAAAGACTCACATACACAGACATACACACATAAACACACACACACACACATACACACACACACCCACGCACACACAGACACACACAGACACACACACAGACACATACACACACACAGACACACACACATACACAGTCAGTCACACAGACACACACATGCACATACACACACACACAAAGACTCACATACACAGACATACACACATAAACACACACACACACACACTCCCACACAGACACACACAGGCACAGCCACACATACACATACACATATACACACACACACACACACAGACACCTCGCGCTTTTTCCAAACATGTGTGGAATGAGAAAAGTTAATTTACCTTTACGGCTACAAAATGTGAATTTTTTTTTAAATTATGAAAAATTCACATCGTTTGAACTTTTTCTTATATAATATTAGTAAAAGCAGCTGTTATTATAAAAAGGTCAACTTGATCAGCGAGCACTTATTATTATAATTATTATTACAAATATTATTAATATTATTATTATAATTATAAGACAAGATTGTGCAAGAAGATTGAGAGAACTTAATCGAAATGTGGAATTCTCCCGCAGTCGGCGAAGGATATGCGAAAGCTGACTTTGGAAGGAAGGAACGATTAAACGAGAAGTACGGAAGATGGACAGCGAAAATTATCCCTGATAATTTGCATAAACTCTAAAAATAAAACTAAATTGTTGAAGTTTTGCATACACCTAAAAGGGATTTAAGTAGAGTTTCGCAAATTTTTTTTTTGTCGATTGGACCACACCTTTCTGCCGCCCCCGTGTAATCTATTAAATTATACATACTTTATTCTAATATCTAATATAAAGCTTTAGACTCATATTTTTTAATTTTTTTATTCAAAAACTTCAAACATAATAAATGTGATTTATCCAGCTGATACCCCGTCAAATTTGTAAAGTTATAATACTTTTTTTTTTAATCGTCATTTACCACATATTCATTGAATAAACTATAAAAATCATAAAAAATAAGTATGGATAGTCCGTAAAATTTTTAAAAAATATAATCTAGTTAACCTAAGTTGTTTATAATTGGAAAATAAAACACAAGAAAATTGATAAATGCCAGAATATTGGTATTTTTCCCCATAGTGCACTGGCCAAACAGAAAATAAATGTAATACAAATGTTATCAGGGTATTTTCTAAAATACCTACACAAAATGGTTAAATGTGTCGAATTCTGCTGCATCTACTTTATATATTCTATAGATGATGTCGAGAACAATTTCTTCTACTATAAAAGGTGGATAGAAGATAGGAACGACCTTATAGGAGCTATCGGTTTAGTACAGGTGGAAAGCATCGTGGAACGAATATGTAGAGAAAATTATGCTTGGAAAAAAGTCTTTGCCGAAAATTTATCGAAATGGAAAAAGTGGGAGCTAGACACAGGAACAAAGACTATAGTGCAAACTTATAAGGACCCCACTTTGAAGGTTAATACGGTGAAGGTGTTTTAGTCGGTAAACTATGTTCCATATCAAGTTATACGCAGAGACCTTAGGAAGCCAAGCCTTCTTGATCCAAATAGAGCTCTAATATATAGTATTATTATCAATATTATTATTATCTAAAACACTTCTTAAGCCGTTATAGGAAACTAAAGAAAGCCAAAGTTTTTCAACAAAAGTTACCGCTAAGAAAACTTTGATCCATATCAAGTTATATGCACAGTCCTTCAAATACCAATCCTACTTGAAGAAATATGCAAATACAGATCTTTTATGCAATATTACTATCGATATTATTATTATAATCAATACTAGTCTTAAAGGTGCCTTTCCATCCTTGCTAAATCAAAATTTCTTTCGACTGCTTTTGCTCTGCATTTAAACTTGAATGCACTGAAAGGTTCAATATGCTCTCTGTCAATTGCAAAATAAACTTGTTAGCTTCGAGAGTTTCCAAATAAGATTGCATTTGGCATGCGTTGCAAACAGATTTCCACCTCCCTACTGCCAACTGCCCTCTATCTAATAGAATGAATATATGGAATATATATATATATATATGCACACATAGACTAATGCAGCTTGCAATTGCAGCTGTTCGCAGCTGTTAAATTCTATTGGTCAATTGTTGAATATTTTATTTATTTTATTTTCAGTTATTTCACAAAATTCATTTCTTTGACACGGCTCTGTTTACGGGAAATTGGCAAATAGTTTTAGCCATAATGCAATTAAAATGCCAATTTACATGCAAAACACGTGTAATGCAAATGGGAAATTAATTTTGCGCCACGTTCAATTGAAATTAAATTAAAGCCCATGGCAAAAACAATAGAGAAAATTAATTAAAACTTGTTATTTTATAATGCGAAAATGTAAAAAAAAAGTGTAAACTAGGAAGTTGCGCTAACTAAGGCCGTGCCGAAGTTTGTATACCCTTGTATAGTAAAAATGTTTCTCAAACTCTCAGAACCAACATTTAAGATTAAGAAACTAAAAAGTTTTTTAAATCGATCGACTAGGGAGCTATGTATATGATATAGTCGTTCTATGTGGATGATTCCGATGTATGCAACACCTGCAGTAAAAGAAAGTCTAGGTGGAAAATTTCAGCAGAATAGCTCTAAAGATCTGAAAGGAGTTTACGATGACTTAGAGTATATGCGTATAAGAGATATACAGACGGCTGGATGGACGCATGGACGGACAGATGGACGGACAGATGGACGGAGAGATGGACGGATAGACGGACGGATAGACGGACGGATTGATGGACGGCTGAACGGGTGGAGGGATGAACGGATGAACGGAGGATGGACGGTCGGATGAACGGGTTTTCGGACAGATGGACGGACGGTTGGACAGGTGGATGGTAGGACGGACGGATGGATGGACGGATGGTCGGATGGAAGGAGGGATGTATGGACCGATGGAAGGACGGACGGATGGACGGATGAACTGGTGGATGGACGGACGGATGAACGGGGGGGTTGGACGAATGGACGGACGGTTGGATAGACGGATGGAAGGACGGACGGATGGATGGACGGATGGATGGACGGAAGGAAGGAGGGGTGTGTGGACTTATGGAAGGACGGACGGATCGACGTACGGACGGAGGGACGGATGGATGGACGGACGGATAACAGGGTGGTCGGACATATGGATAGACGGATGGATGGACGAATAAAAGGACGGACGGACGGATAAATGGACGGACGGACGAATGGATTGACGGATAGATGGACGGATGAACGGATAGACGGACGAATAGACGGTCGGATGGACGGTCGGACGAATGGATAGATAGATGAACGGGTAAATGGTCGGACGGGCGCATGGAAAGACAGATGAGCAAAGCAAGATGAGCTCAGCTCGACGTGCTGATCTAGAATATATAAAGTTTCTATAATGGGAAATGTTTCCTACTACACAACGCAAGCTTTAGATCAAAACAATTATATATCCTTTTTTGCAAGGGTATGTTATTTTAAGCTTTTCATGTGATTGCAAACAAGTCTCTTAAAGCAGCTCTCTTGAATTTCAACATTTGCAAATGAACTTTACATATTAAATTCAGTTTCTTTATATCTTATTCAAATATTTTGCATAGTTCCTTTTGCTTACTCAGTGATATAAGAGTGTGATATGATAATGCTCCTACACAACAAGCTTGCTCCTTTGTCAAAAGCAAAAATCATTTTGAGCAGAAATTTGAGAAGGGTTGTCGTAAAAAGTAGAATTATCGTTTCCCAATACTACTTCCAGACAGTTCTGATAAAGGATGTAGGTAAAACGGCATATTTTGTTGCTTGATTTGGCCAGAAATTTATGAAATTTAAGAACGCACGCATTCGAGATATGGCCAATAAATCATTTAGTATAGGGCGAAAGGGAAAGTGATGCTGATGCCACCTGCTGCCGCAATATACATTTTAATGTTCTTCCCCCCCGGGGCAATATTTTCACCTGCTGAAGTCTTTTCCATAGAAATACACTGATTGGCAAACATAATTAGAATACAGCCACAGCAATGCTTGAAGAATTTATCTTATTAAGATATCGAAATATGGGCTGGTCACTTGAATATTGGGGCCACGCCGTGTGGAATTCCAGGCGTTGATGGTAAATCAATAAATAGAGACCCAGCATCGCCTGTTCAAGGTAACCATTCGTTGCATGACCTTTAAATATCCTTTTACATTTGCCACAGCCCCCATACACCCACGCAGCTCTTTGAATTTTCTAAAATGACTCGCATTAGGTATAAAAAAAAGTGTAAGGCTTCTGTTATGGCAGGGGCTCTCTCTCCGTCTCCCTCTCTTTTCTCCACCCGCATTGTGCGCCACAAACGGTGCTCAGGTCACCGGCCATGGCGAACACTTTATAGCTCTGCGAAGCGCATATAGCAACTCGAAAGGGTAACTAAGTATAAAGGGAGGCCTCTGCATCAGGCCCATCGTATTCCTTATACTCTTACCCCTTTGAAAATGATTAAACAGGGTATCTTGTTTGTGTTCAAAATGTATGCAACATAATATTTAAATATATTCCTGTTCATCTGTATAAGAGTATACAGATATGAGAGTCTTAGAGTATTTGGCTGTATAAGAGTATAAAAGAATAAAAGTGTAAGAAAATAAGAGTATAAGAGTAAAAGAGTATATGAGTAAAATAGTAAAAGAGTAAAAGAGTATAAGAGTATAAGAGTATAAAAGAATAAGAGTGTAAGAGAATAAGAGTGTTAGAGTATAACACTATAAGAATATAAGAATATAAGAATATAAGAGTATAAGAGTATAGGAGTATAAGAGTATAAGATTATAAGAATATAAGAGTATAAGAGTATAGGAGTATAAGAGTATAAGAGTATAAGAATATAAGAGTATAAAAGTAGAAGTGTATCCAGATATGAGAGTATAAAAGTATATGAGTTTAAGAGTATAAGAGTATAACAGTACAAAAGTATAAGAGAAGTCGAGTATTAGGGCATACCAAAAGAAGAGTTTAAGAGTATAAGAGTGTTAGAGTAAAAAAGTATTAAGTATTATAAGAGAATTCGATTATTAGGAAATAATAAAAGAAGTGTAAAAGACTGTAAGAGTATAAGAAAATAAGAGAATTCGATTATTAGAGCATAATAAAAGAACGGTATGAGAATGTAAGAGTATAAAAGAATAATAGAATTATAGTAGTAAAGTATAAGAGTAAAAAGTATAAGAGCATAAGACATTAAGAGTATAAGAGTATAAAAATATAAACGAATCAGAGTATAAAAGTATAAGAGCATAAGAATATTAGAGCATAATAATATAACAGTATAAGAGTGCAACAGTATAATAGTATAAGAGTATTAGTTAATAATTATAGAAGAGTATAAGAGTAAAAGATTATGAGAGTACACAAGTTTAACCATATGACTACTTTACACATAGGTCGTCCTTTAGCAGATCCAGTTCGATTCAATTCATCGGTAACTTTTTAATTTTTTATTAATCGATAAAAATAAACTAATACATATGTACATATACATATGTTTGCGTGTGTGTGTATGTATGTGCTTGTGTGTATTTACCCAAGGATATATGTTCAAATATTTGAAACAGCAATCCTGATATTTGCTAGGATATCTCCTAGTCAGTCACTCCCTGCTAGAGCACTCTTACTTGGTTTCTTTTTAGGGGGGAGTCTCACATTTTAGGTTTTATGACAGCAGCATTAAATCGATAAACTGATTGAGCCCCGGAGATTTGCATTGCTTTGAATTTACTTATTGTGCACGACAATTTTTATGATTGCCAAAATCTGTTTGATGCGAACCAGGAACGAGAATGTTAAGACCATTCAAAATTGCCCGAAATTGGCTCTCTGTCTGTCCGTTCATCTGTCTGTTATCCGAGTCGAATCTATATTATGCACATAAAAGGCCTATCGGCGCAATAATTATAAATTCAAAAGTCATTTCAGCCAAATACATTTATTCAACAATTTTCCACAAGAATAATAATATTTTCATGAGCTTAAATATTTAAATAATTCCATTTTCTGAATTTTAATTTAAAGTAAAAAAGTGAAGAATAATAATTTCATAATTTATACTTTTCCTGAGTTCATAAATAAAATGGAAATTTCTGGGAAAAGAGAAGATTTTGCTTAAAACACTTGGAGCAGTTCGGATTAAACCCAACAGAGCCTTATCCCGGCTAAGAGTGGGGCTTAAAAACGCCTTAAAACGTTTTCGCTTTATTGATTTTTCGGTTCACACTTTTTGGGGCCCGGCGTCATAATTAAGGCGAACATTTCAGACGCGCAGCGCTAATTAATTTTTATTGGGAGCATAAAAAAAGCCATCTTACATTTTGGTATTTGACAGTAAAAGCGCTTTTTTCTTTGGCAGCTCTTGGTATTTAATTAATCCAACTTTTATGGCTTAGAGTTTTTAAGCAGCTTTTCATTCCTCTAGGCTTCAAATGAATTTGCAATAGACCAAAAGGAATTTACATTGTAGACAATTCTCGGAAGGAACACTCCTGATTTACTTATATAAATTGCCCTCAACTTTCAACTCTGACGGCATGTTTGAATGCGTTAAAATGTTATTTCACAATTTTGGGTTAAACCAAAAACAACAACAACAACAAAATGAAATTGGATTTCATTTACTATCAAACACGTCTATATGTGTATATGTATATGTATGTGTGCACATCAGTGCTGCCAACTACCTTTTTGTCCGAGCAGATGGAACCCAAAATAAAAATGGGGAAAAAGCAGACAAAGGGCATTTAAAACGAGTCAAAATGTTTGAGTCGGGCGTCAACGACTGCATAATGCGCGTTTGCAATGCAAAAAAAGCTAAAATTTATGAAAAAACTTAAAATAGGTTAATAGAATAATTTTTAGAGATTGACGGTAGTCTAATAATCTAACATATAAGATATAGCTATAAAACTTTGAAAAAAAGGTTAAATGTATGGAAAAAAGAATTTAAAAAAGGTTTATAGATTAGTATACAGAGGACATCCACAGAAGTTTAATAATTTGATTTAGAAGATCTAGCTGCAAAATGGTGCAAAAAAAGCTAAAATGTATGGAAAAATGAATTGAAAAGGATTATAGATTAGTCTAGAAGTATCTATAGAAGATCTAGCTGTAAAAAGATTCAAAAATAGCTAAAATTATGGTTTGTGATCAGTAATAGTCCAAATATCTAATTTAGAAGATCTAGCTGTTAAACGATGCAAAAAAAAAGGCTAAAATATATGAAAAATTAATTTAAAATAGGTTAATAGATTATTATTTAGAGGACATTGCCAGTAGTCCACTAATCTAATTTAGAAGATCTAGCTCTAAAACTGGTAAAACTAAAAAAATTGAGATTTTTCCAATTATAGGGCTAAAGATCAATATAGCAGATCTTGGTTATCTATATATATAGAGGAGATCTAGAACCCTTATCCAAGTTAGGAGCTCAGGCTGTAAGACGGAGGAATAGATTTAACTTTATTCAATGTATATTTTCAAAATAGGTCGATAGGTTAGTTTATAAAGGAGATCTAGAACCATAACCTTATCCAATCTAAGAGCTCTGGCTGTAAGACTGAGGAATATATTTAGCTTTAGTCGATGTACATATTCAAATATTAGGTCGATCTATAAAGAAGCTAAAAAAAATTTGGTGAACTTTGCTGTAAAACTGAGTAATATCTAGTTTTTTTCGGCTTACCATGAATATATAACCATATATGAAGAATATATATCATATAGAGTCGAATACCAATGATCCATCACCCGCTAAAGTAAAAATTTCAATAATTCGTAAAAAATAGTCGATAAAACGAGTTCCTGTGTAATTCAGAAATAATGTGATCCCCTGCCAGGTCGGTATTCAACTGTATATATGAAATATCAAAATATATATTGTAAATAAATATAAATTTAATATATATAAATATATATAAATAGAAATAATCCTGTATATTCATTATAAATATATTCAAAGTTTAGGTCTTTAGCTGCAATAGATGTTGCAAGTTTTGAGCTCCTACGGACAAAGGGACTGCTACATATATCATAAAAAATGTTATAATATTAAAATATTTGCAAAATTGTTTACCAAAAATACAAAAGAAAAATTTGTTAAAAACTAAAAAGTGGAAAAATATAAAAAATATAAAATAAAATATAAATATAAATAATATAAAATATTGCATCGTTTCATCAGCTGATTTTTGTTGCCGACTGTCAGACTCAAAATGGCTATATCTGTCCGGAAGAAAGCTAAATTGGCAGCACTGGCACATGTTAGACGCCTTTGAAGGACAACTTAAATTTGTGGCGCTTGAAATTGAAAAACATTTCACAAAAATTTAATCTCAACTTGGTCGAAGCACTCGCAACTTCTAAGCAACTTTGTTGTTAGATTAAAATCATTTCCGGCAAAATGGCAAAGTTTCTCGTGCCAGAAAGTCACTCCACAACAGCTCGAGTGTGGGTTCTTGGCGATGTCCGATGTCCGATGTCTTGCCCCCCCACTGGCAATAAAACGGTAAAACAGTTGCGGGTCACAACTTTGATTTTACGAACTGACCAACTGACAACAGAAAAGACCGCAAATCCAGTAAAAACCTGTTCTGTTTTCTGTTATATATACATTTTTTATACTCTTGGGATTGCTGCCAGACCTTGCAGGGGTTGAGTTCGTAGAAATATAAGAATTTTCCGTTAGTTTCTTTATATCCTACAGAGTGATTTTGCAGAAAAGTCAAAATTGTCTTTAGAAATTCTTCAAAAATTTCTGAATTCTTTTGCTCTAAAAATTTTAAAAATTTACACTTTAAAAAGATTTGGTCTGAAGGGCAAAATATAAAGAAATATCAAAGCAAAAAAATAGTTCATTTTTGACAGAGTTATGAGTAATGGCGTAAACATATAATATTAATAAATATATAATATAATAAATATTTTAGAAAATAAAATGATATGACATTTCTTGGCAAAAAGATCTCTGGAATTGCGATTTTTTATACCCTGAACCCATTGAAAATGGGAAATCAGGGTATAATGGTTTTGCAAAAAGTATGTAACAGGCAGAAGGAGGCGTGGCAGACCCCTTAAAGTATATATATTCTTGATCAGGGCGACGAGCTGAGTCGATTTGGCCCTGTCCGTCTGTCTGTCCGTCCGTCCGTCCGTCCGTCCGTCCGTCCGTCCGTCCGTCTGTCCGTATGTATGAACGCGTCGATCTCAGAACATATAAGAGCTAGAGACTTCAAATTTTGCATGATGGTCTGTGTATACAGCGCGCATATCGAGTTTGTTTTAGATATTCGATAAATTTTTCCGTTTCAATGATATCGATTTAAAACGTTATCAAGATTCAGTTTTTTGACCATATCTTTTACATATTTTTAGCTACAGCTACCAAATTTTGTTTTTAGCTTTTTGTAAATAAAATACATTTTCTATTTTTTCATATTTTGCATACCGGCTCCACATTTCACAAAAAAAAATTAAAAAAAACAAAAATTATCAAAGCCACAATTTAATTTTTTCAAATTTTTTAGTGAAAACCGTATTTTCAATAAATTAATAGCATTCAATGCAGAAAATTGCATTCAATTCCGTAAAGTAATACAGAAGTTATTAAAGGAAACATTGTATAAGCACGCGGCAGCAGCCTGTACGTGTGCACACATACATTCAAATCAACTACGCAGTAATCGGCGAGCGTGCTTCTGTGTGCATGGTATGTATATGTGTTCATGTGTATACAAATGTGTGCATGTGTATACGCGTGCCTGTGTGTATGTGTGCATGTGTATATGCGCGCAGAGGTAATATGTATAGATAAAAGATGTAAGCTTCAGCTCGGACTTGGTTCAGGGGATCTCGTAGTCGGGCTGAGACCCGACTAGAGCTTTCTTACTTGTTTTTGCTTCTTATTGCACTACAATCGTCTCACTTTCTTGCTGCAGTATCGAAATGTATGGTTTACATTAAATGGAAATTGCTTCAATAAGAGGGCGGAAATATTGCCCAGGCAGCCGAGACCCAAGCTACGCCTCTGGACTTGAGAACTTTGGATATTTATATTTCAGTGAATTTTTACATGAAATTGACAAAATTTCAGAAAATCTTTCAAAACTTACTTTATATTTTTATATATTTTTTTTTCTGTTTTTAAAAGTGCAATCTGTTTTATTGAACAATCAGCAAGTTACATTATAAATACTTTAACATAGTAGAATGATCATTTCCTTTATAGCTTGGGTATGTAATGGGGGAAGGTGGAAAAAGGTAAGGAGGAAAGCAAGAACTCTGTTCCTGCAGAGAGGCAGGTCCAACGGGTGCTGTCTACCTAGTCAGTGGGTGGTGGAGTTGTTGTCTAGTAGGTTAATGCAGAGGGGGTTGACGTGCCTATCTAGTCGATCGATGTAAGCTTAACAAAGGATATCGTTGTTTTTTTTTTTTTTCATTCTTTATAATAAATTGGGTTGGTTGACTTAATAAATAGAATTATAATTCAGTTTTTGTCTTATGCTAGTCTCTGGCCGAGCTCTCGGGCATTAATTAAACTTGAATGTAATCTTTCTTTTCAAACAAAAAGTTTCTTTATGTACTAATAACTAAGGATAGTGGCGAGAATCCTTGATATCCGAGATATCCTTGTTTTTTTGGTAGATGTGAACATTGGATATTGTTCTGAGGGCTTTGTTCTGAAACTTTTGGATACGGTTGCGGTTACTATAGCTAGCGGTGCCCCAGAAGGATATACCGTAGCTCCAGATGGGTTTGATAATGACTCTAGACTATCTTTATATTGGCAACCAAAAATAAAGTTAATATATAAAATCAAAGATCAAAATTAAATTAAAAAAAAAATTTTTTTTTATATAGTTTTTGTTTTATTGTTTATTACATCAATCAAATTTTTTTGGTAAAAGAATTGATATTAATACAAACTAAACTTAGTAGGGTTCGAACCCTATATCTGATAGCTTATGTGAAAACGCAAAATTAAATAAAAAAAAAAAAAATTAAAATAAAAAAAAAATTTTAAAAATGTGTTATGTATGATATATTTTTTTAAATTTTAAGATAATAAGTTTTTTAAATCGGAATAAAATTTGTATGCAGAATAAGTCTAAAGAACATTTTGAAGAAAATGGTGTAAGCTACAAAAATCGTTTGAGTCTTAACAAAGTTATGTTACTGCCTATGTAATCTACATAGATCTATATATATATAGACACATATGTATACATATATACACATTTAAATATATAATATATATAATATTGATGACAGAGTAACTCCAAGTCGATCACTCCCGCCTAAATCACTCTCAGTTATTGCTGAATATTTTATTCTAGGCTGAAAAATAAATTGTCCTAATTTGTCGCTTCGTCTAGCAGAAGATGCGCGATGAAGTTAGCATGCAAATGGTTCGTTAATTAGTTTGATTTTCAGCAAGAGACTAATAATAATTTCATTTGGAGAAAAAGTTACTGCCAGGCTGAAACAAAGCGAAAACTCATGAAACTTTGGCTTAAGTTGCTGCCAAAGTAATTTGCGATGTCATCGAATTGCTGCCAGCTGTGATGAATTACTGAAGAGTGGAAAGAAAAGGAGGAAAGTGGGTTTAATTAAACTCACAATAATGAAATGCCTATTTTTAGGCTCATTTAACCCAATTTCTGCTTCATGCTTGGCTGAGAACAACAAGCTTGTTACCAAGTTGAATTGGATTGTAAATATTTAAAGATTGGCTAAGTTTTGGAAAACTTTTAAAGATGGAAACTTTAGTTTTTGCTGAAGCTAACAGTAGTTGGAAATACTTGAAAAACTAATTTATTATCTAAGAAGCAGCACTATATCTATATCTATATCTAACAAAGAAAATTGACAAAAATAGTAAAATAATAACAAAAGCAGAAAACCAATAAATTCCTATAAAAACATTCAAAGAAAATTCGACTCGAATGAATTAAATTCGTGGTCAACTGAAGCCCTTTACTAGCACAAGATTAGAGATAGAGAAAGAAAGAGAGAGAGAGAGAGAGAGAGACAGAGGGAGAGGGCGAGTTGCCTTTGGGGCATAGGCATAGCCATGAAAAGCTAAGAAACAGATGGCAAATTTTATGTACAACGGATATTTGTGGCTCGTATGTGAGCCGGGACCAAATGAAGTGCAAACTGTCAAGACCCAAGCAAATGTCTGTGTGTGTGTGTTTGTGTGTGTGCGTAAGTCCCATTGGGACACTTCCAAACTGAACGAAAATAAATTTCTAAGCAATTTTTTAAATGGCTTTAAGCTAAGAATGCACTCCATATTGTGCCCTCATTCGGACAATCCCCTAAAGTACACACACACATACACACACACACTCGTACGTGCTCATAACGTATTTGTCTGACATAAGCCCCTCGGACGTTAGGTCCTTCATTTGTAGATCCCACATACGATGGATTTTGAAGGCAGATTTAAGTGAGAATTGCACAATAGTTGCGTAGGTCGTTGACTAAGGCGGAAGCAGGAGAAAACATTACTAACTCATGTGGCATAGTGTTGAGTAGAGACTGCCCGACTAGCAGTTACCCTAAACTGCTCACTAAGCTGTTTCCTAGATAAATTTGTATGTAGATTTCCACAGTTCAAAGTTGTTCAGTTCAGTTGATAACTTAGTCAAAACTTAACCAATTTTTAGCAACTTCCGAATTTGTCCTTTAGACTGATTCTGTATTCAATTTAAATTCAGGTTTTAGTCTACATTAGAGATGGGCTCGGGATCGGGATTTTCGGGACTCGAAATTGTCCGGAAACAATTTTCGGTATCTGACAGGTTGGGAAAGATTTTAATTTGGGACGATCGGATACGTGCTTGGTCATGAGATCATGGTAAGAAATTATAGAGATATGCTCTGAGATGGCGGCATTTCAGAGATACCCGTTCGGAACCAGCGGAACCCGAAAATATTGATCCCGACGCCCACCTCTGCTCATAAGCATATCTCTAGAATCTCTTACTATGCCATCTTGATGTAGGGATGAAGCACTTATCCGACCGTCCTGGAATTTTTTAGAATATTTCCCAACAAGTCCGAAAATTGTTTAGGGACAATTTCGGGTGCCGAAAATCTCGATCCCGACGCCCATTTCTTTTCGATATATCAAATAAAAATACAGAATGTGGATACAAGTTCAACATATGTCGAGAAGACTGATGATTAATGGTGATTTAAGACTAACTTGATCTTGCTATAGCAGGATCCATTGGGAAAGTTTCAAATCTCTAGCAGTTGGACCAACGCAACATTTAAAAATGTACTGTTTTTTATATGGGTACTAGGGGAAGGGGTGAAGGGGACCACGCCTTAAAAAAATACAAAAAATACCGATAATCTAGAATAAATTGACAGATATGTGTGCAAAATTTAAAGGATCTAGCTTCAAAACTGGACTTTATGCCAAAAAATCAGACTTTTTAACCAAGTGAAAAGGACGAACAGACAGTTGGAGCCTAGCCCTCTGGCTCTTTAGACTCTTCTGTTGATTCTGATTAAGAATACATATAGAGAATGCTTTATGGAGTAAACCATCATAACCTATTTAATAAGAACAGGGTACTCTATATTTGTTTGCTGCTTCATTGCGACCTCTTCAGGATGACGTGCTCCAGTAACTTTTTCTGACAATGCAATAAAAGGTAAGGCGGTAAGCCGACATGCAAAAACGGGATACGCATTGTAAAAAGCGCATAAAATGTGCGGAAAGTGTGAAGCAGCCAAGTGCGAAGTAAATAGACAAAGGCACACACACCAAATTGAACTGCGGTGTAAAGCAGAAAAAACAAAACGAAAACCCACGAAAATGAAGCCGACTTGATGGGCTGTAAATAGAAAACTTTTTTGCACAGGTGTCAGACACTTCACGAACCTATAGAGGAGAAGGAGAAGTGTGAGAAGAAAGTGCGGGGGTAAGCGGAGGATGGGGAGACAGATGAGCAATAGGACGAAGAGGGGTAAGACAATGAGGGGTAAGGCGAGGAAGGGTAAAACGAGAAGGAGTTGGACGAGGAATAGAGCAAGGAGAGAGGGAAGTTGAACAAGGGCGAAGGGGAGTAGCACGATGAGGAGTAAGGCGAGGAGGTCTAGGTCGAGGAGGACAAGGACGAAGAGGTCTACGACGGAGAGGTCTAGGGAGAGTAGGACTAATACGAAGACAAATAAAACGAGGACGAGGAAGAGTTCAACGAGAAGGATTAGGACGAGGAGTAGGACGAGAAGGAGTAAGGTAGAGGAGGCGGAGAGGTCTAGGACTGAGATGCCTAGGACTGAGACGCCTAGGAAGGAGAGGCCTAGGACGAGAAGGACTTGGAAGAGGAGGACAAATACAACGAGGACGAGAAGGGGTAAGACGAGGTGGAGTAAGATAAGGAAGAGTCGGACGAGAAGGAGTAAGGTCGAGGAGGCCTAGGACGGAGAGGTCTAGAACTAGGACGAAAACGCCTAGGACGGAGAAGCGTAGGACGGATAGGCCTAGGAAGGAGAGGACGCGGTCGAGGAGGACTAGAAGAAGGAGGACTAGGAAGAGGAGGACTAGGACGACTAATACGAGGACAAATAAAACTAGGTCGAGGAGGAATACAACTAGAAGGAGTAAAATGAGGAGGAGTTGGAGGAGAGCAGGCCTCACTCATATCTATCTATTGTATCAGCCCATTTTGTGCCTTATCTTTATGTGCGAATTAACCCTATACATAAATAAGTGAAATTGGATTTCTTCAATTTTTGCGACACTCAACAATGGAGGTCTTAAGTTTTGTGTAAACACGAGCTTTTGTTGCCGCACTTAAGTTAAGCGATTCTCGCTGAGCTCCTCCCCAACTGAGATTCTCATCGAAGTTCGAAACTGAAACATTCTCAAATATTTAAGATGACTTTCGTTCAGCGCATCGCAGCCAATTTCCCTTAAGATTTCAGTAGTCAACAAACTTGAAGCAAAGTTAAATTTAAATGGCGCAGCTTATGGAGAGACAATAGTGGAGTACAGTGAAGTCTGCTTTAACGAACAGCTAAGTTTTTGTTATGGACTTTTCAAACTAATTTGAAACTATATTGAAATAATTAAAAGAGGAAAAATATTATTTATCTGCTCACAATTTTTACTGTTCGCTTTTGTGGGAGTTCACTGTACTTTGTATATTAGCTGCTGGCTGCGTGCAAAATGCGTATTTAACAGTTGTTAACCAACCTTGTCTTTAGCTGCGGGCTCCTACAGCTGTGCTACCCGCATACCCACACTCACACACACACACACACACACGCAGACACACACTTGATTCGGTAAGAAATGTGAAAATGCTGATATTATTTTGTGCGCACATTGTCACATGATAATCAGACGATGTGTGTGCGATAACATAACCCACACACACACACACACTCACACACATAAACATGGCACAACATGGCTTACATTTTCATAAAGTTCTTAGGAAAAGGCCCAAGGCGAAGGCTTTTCTCTTTCTTTTTTTTTGGAGGCTGTGGCTACATAGTTCCAGCTCTGACCTAGAAACTAGGTTTGATTACTTTTTGATGAGCAATTCAAAAATGAACTTTCGAGAGCCTACAGCAGCTACTCTTTAAGAATATTTGATGCGCGGCATCTGTGAGTTACATATGTATGTGTTTTACTTGAAAGCTTTCTACGAATCCCCCATTAAAAACATGCCATGCCATTAATTCTGAACAGACTTTTCTGAAACCTGTTCGTTGCTTGTTTTCGGCAATTTAAAGAACAAACTCGCAATTAGACAATCAAAGACAAGGACCCGCCCAGAAGGAGCTCCCTCCATGAGGCACATTAAAAACTGGATTACATGACTTTAACAAATTGGGTCTCATGAGAAAATGCTCTCTGCTAATTGCCTAAATCAATGTCACCTTTAAAATCAAGTAGTATACACAGTACCCATACTCTACTTGACTTATCGTAGGAATGCAGTTTGCTGCATTTTTAATCAATGCCTTCTCCACGCTTTTCATCATTTTTCTAACTTGCAAGACGCGCGCGCGTGTCATGAATAAATTAAAGCTATTTCATGTCGCTTTTTTCATAAGCTTAAGCCATTGGAAGTAAGTAAAAAGGGGTATATTGGTTTGCTGTAAATGTATGTGACAGACAGAGCTAAGAAGGAATGAGCAACATCAAAATGACGAGCTGATGTCTAGAGCTAGCTACGTCCGGCTGTCCGTCCGTCCGTCTATCTTTAAGAACTTAACGATCTTGTAAACTCTAAAAGCTAGAGACTTGGAATTTGAAATATATAATTTTGTATCATTTTTGTATCAAATTTATCTTTTTTTCGATAACTTTTTATTTCTTTTCTTCTTTTTCTCTTGATTTGCAACTATTGTATTAGGACTTCAAGCAAATTGGTTGATAGTTGATCGTATTATGTGCGAGCTCAGTAGGGTTCGACACCTATATCTCATAACTTATGTCTGCGCAAGCTAGTTTTTTCGATAACTGAGCCCACTTTCCAGTTATCGATAAATATCGATTTATTGATTTTGTTTATAGGGGATAACTTGAAGACTATTATAGCTGTAGTCACCAAATTTTGAATGTATGTTTCTGTGATAAATACATAGGTAAGAAGTGTTGCTGATTTTAAAATATTTGAGAAAATATTTACTCAATATTTAGAGTTGAGAAACTTGAGTTTTTAAAAATATATAAAATATTTGAGATATTAGAAACTTGAGTTTTAAGATCTTAACACGTTTGGATGTCATTATTAAGCTATGCAAATTTTTTTTAAATTGTACAACTAGAAGCGAAGTTCAATCAAACTATTTCTTATAGGGAAGAGAACTGTATACATAAGAAGAGCTAGCTGCTTGTGTATGGGTGTATTCATGTGATATATACGTATGTGTGTATAAAAGAAGTCTAAAATCAAAGAAAGAGCAACTATGCTCAAGAGTCAGGGTATCTGCTAGTCGTTTACTCCCCACTATAGCTATCTTACTTGCTATAAAGCAGCAGCGCCTTCACCTTCACCTTCGCCTTCGCCTTCGCCTTCTCCTCGCTGCTGCTCTGGTCCGATGAGGTTGATTGTAGCCTTCCATTTGGCTGCTGCCAAAAATTGTTGCATATTAAATTTTTTTTTTCTGGCTAAGTGCTGGGCAAAGGCGGGAGGGCGCCCAATGTCTGCCATGCAAACAAATCAAATCAGATTCGAAACGTGTGCCGGCGGCTTTTACGGCCTCGACTCCATTTATTTAAATTCAATTTTATATTAGAGGCACTCACTTGAGACTTTATTGCCAAAGAATGGCTTACAAAGTGGATTGAAGGCGCCTATAAAAGCAGCCGACAGCCGATTTCCAAGCGCCTCCCAGACCATCGATCGACTCCAAGATAATTCAGTTCGACATCTATATTCGGCTTGGCCGCTTTTTAAAGAATTTCGTGCAGAAATTTTGAATTTAAATAACAAATATGTCTATACGAGGATAATCTCAAATATTTTTTAACTCAAATTGAGTATGGAAACATAATATAAGAGAAAATTAGCTAGTAAGAGTGCTATTGGCGAGACTGCTTGACTAGAAGTTACCCTGAATACCCCGGTGAACTGATAGCTAGGTAGATAGTATACATATATACATACATATGCATATATGTACATACATACATCTTAGACCCACATATAAAATTCAAATAACTTTGTCAAAACTGAAACAATTTTCGTGATCTTCATTATTTTTTTTTATATAACTACTATTTAACAAAATTTTTTTTTTTATCTTTTGACTATTTTACATTTTAATTTTATTCAAATTTAAAAATAATTTTTACATATTTTAATAAAAAAAATATTTTTTATTTTTTTTGAAAATATTGTTGTTTAATTTAAAGTGTATAAGAAGTATTAGTTTAAGAAGTAAACGAATCAAAAATTTTAAACTTTGCCTCAATTAGCTTTGATAAAGAAAACTTTGAATAAAATATCATCTACCCCCTTCCACTCTAACTTTTTTTCAGAATTTAGAATCTAGAAATTTATTTTTTTTAACTAAAAGTATCTTTTTTGTTGTAATATTGTTTAAAGTTCTCTGTTATTTACAAGAACAACTTAAATTAAACTAATTATAAACGTAACAACAACATTAGTAGTAAAAGGATCAAAGTGAGTTTTCAAAAAAATTAAGTGATTCAACATTTTTTTGGCAAAATACACAAAAATTTTGACTTCCAATTTAAGCAAAGTAATCTCTGCTATCTTATTTCACACCTTCATAACTTCGGTCAACACTAAGACGATTTTAATTGTTTGATTACTCAATAAGTCCCATTTTAAATACCAATAAGAGTATTAATTTAAAGTAAAAACTATTTGAGTTATTCTAATTTTATACTTTTAAAGATCAGGCAATAACAAATTAGTTCCCCAACCAGCTGACATCCATACAATGTAGACAATGGGTGTGGCATTTTGTTTGCGAGGCGCCGGTGTCCATGTCCCTGGTCCTATGTCCATGACCATGTCAATGTTCCATGTCCCATGTCCCGGTGTTCACATGTGGTTTGTGTGGCTCTGCCTCTGTTATTGTGGGTGTGTCTGTGTTTGTTCTTTGTGTTTGGCTGCTTGTTGTGTGGCTCCTTTGTGCTTTTTGTGCTGCTCACTTGTTGGTGCGACAAAAGTCGACAATATGTGTGGGGCGCCATCGACTGCACTATACTCGTTCGAGAGAGTTAAGAATGGAATAAAATATGTAAGTCTATCTAAAAAGGTGGTCACTTGTCAATTCTTGGGATTTTAGCTGTAAGTCTGAATAAGTTTAAGTTTATAATAGACGTTTAAAGAATCATATTTATAGATATATCTGTAGAAGACCTCAACCGTAGGTCAATATTTTAATTTTTGTTTTGCTAGCCCTAAGATTGATAGGGTAGATTATAGATATAGCAAATTATGGGTAGATATAGATAGATAGAGTAGATAGAGTAGGTTAAGTAGATAGAGTAGATGGAGTAGATGGAGTAGATAGAGTAGATAGAGTAGATAGATACATAGAGTAGATGGAGTAGATAGAGTAGATAGATACATAGATTAGATAGAGTAGATGAATAGATTTAGTAGATATAGTAGATAGAGTAGATAGACCTGATAGAGTAGATAGATAAAGTATATAAACTACATAGAGTACATAGATATATATAGTAGATAGAGTAGATAGAGTATAAAGAGTAGATAGATAGATAGAGTAGATAGAGTAGATACAGTAGATAGAGTAAATAGATAGATAGAGTAGATAGAGTAGGCAGAGTATATATAGTAGATAAAGTATATAGAGTAGATAGAGTAGATAGAGTAGATATAGTAGATAGAGTAGATAGAGTAGATAGAGTAGATAGATAGATAGAGTAGATGGAGAAGATGATAAAAAGAGTACATACAGTAGATTGATAGATAGTGTAGATAGATACATAGAATAGATACATAGAATAGATACATAGATATAGTAGATAGATAGAGCAGAATGGTAGATATAGTAGATAGAAAGAGTAGATAGATAGAGTAGAAAGATAGAACGAGTAGATAGATAGATAGAGTTGATATTTAGATAGAGTAGTTAGAAAGGGGACAGAATAGATGCATTAGATATAAATAGTAGGTAGATGGAGGCATTGAGGGATGGATGGGTGGATATATATATAGATACACAGGGATGTAGATTGAAAGCTAGATATAAATGGATAGATAGATGGATGGACGGTTAGATTGATCCATTGTTGGATGAATGGATGTAGGGATGGACGGATATATAGATAGATACATAGGCAGATAGATAGATACCGAGATATATAGTTGTATAGTAATATGGTCAGATAGATAGATAGCTAGATAGGTAGAAAGATAGATATATAAAAAATATTTAGATAGATGGATAAATGCATGGATAGATGGATCGATGAATGGATAAATATATAAATAGATAGATAGATAGATAAATAGATATATGGATAGATATATGGATAGATATATAGTTATATAGCCAGGTAGATAAATTGATAGATAGCAGGATAAGTAGATAGATAGACATATGAAGATTGATGGGAGGATGGATAGATCGATTGGATAGATGGATGCATGGATGGATAGATAGAAGAATCGAGGCATGGATGGATCGATAGATAGATAAATGTATAAATAGATTGATTGATAAATACTTAGAGAATATATAATCAAAGTTTCATTCCAATAGAGAAGTAATCCGCTGCACTCATACAGACAGACGTCAAACCAATATACTTGCTTTCTCTCCGAGACGAGCATAAAGAGATGGTAATTTCATTATTCAACGGACAGAAACACAAATGAGTATTGTGAATGAGAATGAATGACTGAATCTGACTGACTGAATGACTTGCTGACCCGCTTAGAATCGGGTCTATTCATGATTTATTTACTATTGTTTATTTTTGATGCACTTATATTTTAATTTAGTGCGGCATTCACTTCGTCCTTCCTCTGTTAAATGCTTCGCATCCTTTATTTATTGCTTTGCATTTGCATTACAATTTTAGTTTTTGTCATCTTTTTGTTTATTTTTTTTCTCTTTTTGCATCCTTGTTGCAACAAACGAAAGCCGCTTAGTGCTGAAACAAAGGGAACAGCCACTCAGTTGAGTTTTGGGAGTGGTTTTCATTGTTTCCTTTGTCACGCAGCTCTTTATCTTTTTTCCGTATACCCTGAAGCCCCTCTGAAAAGGGGAGTGGGTGGTATATGTAACTTTTTCATCTCTTCCATCAAATGGCATTAAAATTTGAATGAATATGAGCTTTTAACTTTTAAAGTCTATAACTAGTTTAAAGATTGATTATTTAATGATATACTTTTTTTCAGCTAATATGGCTCAATAGTATTGAAAATGTTTTAACAATATGAAATTGTTAAGTAAATGATCTAAAATCCAATGTTTTTATTGGTTAAACAATTTTTTTTTATAGAATAAATCGATTTCGAAGCGTTTCTTGAACTTTGACTGAGAACAACTCAAGAATTTCTTGTTCAATTTCCAAGTGATAAAAAAACTTCGATTTGATTATCTTTTAAGTAGAGATGGGATCGGGAAAGAAATTCGTTACCGACCCATCCCGTCCCGAAATAGTTTTTGATTTTTCCGCCCGATTGTCCCGACAAATTTTTTTTCAACATTTAGAATACTTAAAATAGATAAAATTGTTTACTTAAAATTCTACTACTTTCAAAATTCTATTAAAAGTAGAAAAGACCCTCACTCGTTGTCGAAGATGTTGGAACATCAAGTACTTGCCTAGCAAGCATTTGTAACAATGACAATTTATTGCATTGTTGTCAAAATAATAAAATATTTGCACTTTTCTTAAATTTAACAGGATTTATATTAGAATTAATTTCCTCGTCTATATCATCCTTCTGTTCTTTGATAAATACAAGCAACTTTATATATTAATAATTTTCTTATCGGGACCCGCGGTAATTCCGGGATCATTCACTTATCACGACCGTCCCGGCCTTTTTCAAAATCTTTCCCATCCCGCCCGATCCCGAAAATCCCGATCCCTACTTTCAAGTATCAGCATTCTAAATTTTAGCCATTTCTGACAACAATTTTTGTGTATGCTGTTAACTTTGTTTCAATATATTTTTAGTTGTCCAGCTTATTTCCACAATTTTTAATGTTTTCAGATACTTAATTAGCGATTTAGCCTAAAAAAATAAATATCGCAATCGAATTTTCAATTTTAATGGCTGTTGAAATTTATTTCGATTGCCGCACGGAAATTGAACTATTAAATGAGTTTGTTTTTAGTGAAAGTGGGAAAGTGCTGAGCGATTTGTGAGCTATTTAGATAAGAAGCTATTAACGTATTGGCACAGAAAAGTATTCAGCAGAAAATTGATAACATCGAACAGTTTTATGCGAATAAATGTAGGTACTAAAAGACAGAAATCAAGATTAAAGTAGGGAATAATTAACTGATGAAGGTAGAGAAGAGAACAAAACCTCTCACAGCTGAAAGCGTCTTCAATTAATTAACTTATTGACCTAAAGACTTGGCTTTTAGCAAGCAACTGCCTTTGTATAGGTATATACATATATGATATATGTATGTATATACTTTGTTCATATATACAGCCTCAACTTAACTTCATTAATCAGTAGTAAAATCGAATGAGGAGAAAATCAATGAGCAAGCGTTTTTCTTCCTGACGAGCTAAATTAGAATAGTATAATATATATCACATCCTTATGAAGCATGGAGAATGCAAATCAGTTGATTAGCAGCCATTAATTTGCTAATAGCTAGAGAAATTAATTAGGGTATGTAACAGTAGGTACACACATATATATAGACACATACATACATATGTATGTAGCATGTAACTATTTAGCATGTTGATTTTGTGTTGTGGCCGAGTAGTTAGTTAGCGGGTGCTAATAGCTCGTTAGCGTGTCACTCGCTTTTGAGTGAGTGGCTGTTTCGTTCAATTTGCAACTAATAGAATTGTCACTCACATATCTCACACATCTGTTTGCTTTCTCCCCCCGCTCTAACAAGGGCGAGTGCCATCATTCATGTCGCTCAAACAATTGTGTTGTCGGACAACTGAATTTGTCATGGTGCTAAAGTAGAAACAAAGCCAAGGCCAAAAGCAAATGTGCGAAAAAAAATGCTAAAGCCCGGAATGGGAGAGAAATACAATTAGAGTGAGATAAAGAGCTTCCAGAGTGCTTTGGAGTAGAAGGGACTTTGAGTGGAATATGCATTGCCTTGCGTCTAGTGGACACAGAACGTTCAGTTTTGCAGAGGATAGTCAAACCTTATATTGTTTTATCTTATAAATACATTTATTTTCACATTAAATTAATTAGCTATCCACAAGTTCACTTATAGTAATTTAATAATTACACACAATAATGATAACCTTATCATAACAAACGCATTTCTCTATACTGGTTTTAGATACCATTTGTTTATATTCATTTTTTTCCTTAAATGTTTATATACTACGTATACACACACAAATGTATGTGTATGCATACACATACATAAATGGAACTTGGCTTTTCTCTTACACGCTCAGAATTGAGTAAAGTGCTTTGCTATGCGCACGCTCTTCTCTTATTTAATTGTACTCGTTCGCTCTATGACTGTGTGCTCAGAACGTTTGCCGCTCAACGAGCTGCTTCGTATACGACATTGTGCTGCGCTCATCGCATCGCCTCTTTAGCTCAGTGGTAGAGCGTTGGTCTCGTAAACCAAAGGCCGTGAGTTCAACCCTCACAGGAGGCATGTGAAAAAAACAATTTTTTTTAAATGTTCTCTACAAAGGAGTTTTAATAAAATCAAACAAAAATGGTTTGGATAATATTTTATCTTTTAGTATCATTTTAAATAAATCATATCTATGCAGCGGTGCTTACATTATTTCCAACAAAAAATAAGAAAAGAACTAAGGCACGATCTTTAGAACCATGCTATCTTCAGAGCATGCTGTCTTTGTCTACCATTCACATGTCCAACACAATCGCGCTACTTTTCGTCGCATTTTGTATTGCTCATTTGGCGACGCTCATCTCGACGCCTCTTTAGCTCAGTGGTAGAGCGTTGGTCTCGTAAACCAAAGGCCGTGAGTTCAACCCTCACAGGAGGCATCAATTAATCACAGTTTTTTTTATTTTATAAATTCAACGAAAATGGCAATACAACAAATAAATAACTACTTATTACTAATAATAAGTTATTAGTTAACGTGTGTTTTATTTCTATAAAATATATTTTTTTTAAATAAGTAACTATTTGTGCTTATATTTAGACTCAGCATATATAATGAAAAATAATCTCTATGGGGGTAAACAAATACATATAAAGAAAACATGTTTCGCCAACTCTAACGAATCTTCAAGTGGCGCTTTGAACAAGCCTAATTGTGTCGAAGGCATAAATAGCTCTCATGCGCAATTATTTTCCTCTACTGTTATTTTATGACCAACATATATTCACACACATTCAGACTCATACATATACATTGCAGCACGTTTGTGCCTTTAAAACTAACGGCAAATAAGAGTTGTACGTTCTGTTTTGGATTTTAGTATATGTATGGTAAGTGATGCGGCGCTCGCCTCGTAAAAACTAATACATATATATAGCTGACCCGTGCTAATGTGCGTGTGTGTGTGAGTGCGTGAGTTACACACGCAATGACATTTGTTTGCGGATGTTTGGGGGCGAAATTAAGGCAAATGTTTGTGACGCCATTAAAATAGAAAATAAAAAAAATTCAAGCATGCGAATAAATCAGTAGAAAGAGCTTAACCCTTAACATAATATATGTATATGCCAGCAGCGAAAAGATTTATATCATTGCTGTTAATTAATCTAAGGTGTTATGAGCCTGGCTGTTAATATAAAATATATTTTTTTAAGCAAAACCCTCAAGTGTTTTATTAGTTTGCTTCTTCTTTTCACTCATTCTGCTTCTATTTTTAGAATAACTACTTTTTGGTAGTGCAGTTGGTTGACTTCTCAGTGCAGTACGCTATATGCGTACACATCAGTCATGAAGTCCTGGGTTCAATCCCAGCTCAAGTTTTGTTTTAAAAAAAATTTAAATTAAATTTAAACTCAATTTTTGAGTAACTCAGCTTTGAGTACAAAGTTTTCAACATGGGCTAAAAGTCTTGAGCACATTTTTTTTTAACCGCTATTTAGCTCTTTGAGGGCTATAATAAGTCAAAAGCCACTCTTTTGGCTTTTCAATTAAAAAGTTTTTAATGTCAATTAATGCGAGACGATGCGAATATCCCAAATTAAGCTCCTTGTGTACCTTCTCGCATCGCTGCCCATATAAGGGCGCACTCTTCTTGACATTAAAGAGCAAGTGAGCTTAGTCGAAATTAATGCGATATTTACTTCCCCCGATGACAATATGGTTCATAATATTCAACCCAAAATAAAGGGCTAAGAGGTTCACAAATTGCGACCAATTTTGCGAAGGTGCTAAATGAAATGACATAAATTTAAAGCATCTTTGCCTCGACCTAGGCGAAAATACGTATTTATGAATTAATAAGGCAGCTGATGGAGCCTTGTGCTCGGCATTAGCTTGCCACAAGCTGAGTTTTGGGGCGCCGTGCGGCTGAAACTAATTGAAGGTGACAGTGCTGCGACTGAGCCAGCTTTGTTGTTTCGCCCTGTTACTGCCTTTAGCTGCTGTTGATAATGAAGACGGACAGACAGACAGACAGACAGACAGATAGACGGACGGACGGACAGACAAGCGAAGTCACAGCCGGGGTCCCCACAAGGTGGAGTCCTCGACTGGGACTGGGACCTGGCCAAATCAAATCAAGGTAATTTAGCGTAAAAGACAAAAGGCCATCATTTCATTTTCATACACTGGCTGACAGAACTTATGGGCGTGGCATAGCTGAATGTAATTTATATGCGTATCTCTAGCATTTCTCTCTTTTTTTTCCGTATTTTCTTCTTCTTTCTTTTCTGTATTTTGTTTGGCCCGCCATCTGCACACTTTGCATATTGTGTTAGTCCTGGGCATATATAGTCAATAAACAGAGCCCAAAAAAAAGTACGTGAGCCGCCCCAGGTAGAGATGCTTAGTATGCAGGTGACGACGAACGGCACGCCTTTAAGGCTACCCGTCCGCCTTTCAATGCCTGCTGTTTCCAGATTTCAAACAGGACGAGCGCTGCATTTTCCCTTGCCTTTGCACTTGCCCCGTTTGCTTTGGCTTCGACTTTGTCTTTGGCTTTGGCTTTGGCTTTGGCTTTGGCTCTGAAGCACACTTCAACACGCACACTCAAACGCACACAAACACGCACACACACGCATTCAGAGTGCGCCTTTTCTCGTTTAATTTCAAACATTTTTATACCCTGAATACATTGAAAATGGGTAAACAGGGTATTATGTTTTTGTTGATCTATATGCAACAGGCAGAAATTGGCGTGGATGGCCGGTATAAGCTATGTGTAAATTCTTGATCTGAATCTATTGAATAGAAGGTGAGTTGATTTAGCTGTTAGTCTGTATAAGAGTATAAGAGCATAAGAGCATAAGAGTGTAAGAGTATAAGAGCATAAGAGCATAAGAGTATAAGAGTGTATGAGTATAACGGTATAAGAGTGTAAGAGTAGAAGAGCCTAAGAGTATAAGAGTATAAGAGCATAAGAGTATAAGCGCTGATTTAGCTGTTAGTCTGAATAAATATATAAGAGTATAAGAGCTTAAGAGCGTAAGAGTATAAGAGTTTAAGAATATAAGAATATATAAAAGTGTAGGAGTGTGTATAAGAGTTTGAGAGTTTAAGAGTAAAAGAGTTTAAGAGTAAAAGAGTATAAAAGTATAAGAGTATTAAATTATAAGGGTATAAAAGTATAAGAGTATAAAAAATAAAAGGATAAGTGTATACGAGTATAATAGTATAAGAATATAAAAGTAAAAGAGTTTAAGAGTATCAGAGTGTAAGAGTAAAAGAGCATAAGAGTATGAGAGTGTAAGAGTATGAGAGTATAAGAGTATATGAGTGTATAAAGTGTATAAAAGTATATGAAGTAAAGTATATGTATAAGTGTTTGAGAGTTTAAGAGTAAAAGTGAATAAAAGTATAAGAGTATAAGAGTATAAGTGTATAAGAGTATAAGAGTATAAGATTATAAAAGCATAAGAGTATTAAAATACAAGGGTATAAGTGTACACTAGTATAAGAGTATTATAGTATAAGAGTATAAAAGTATTAGAGTCCTATTAGAGATTGTTTGAAATCAGCGATACCTTTTTGTTTTGCCAGAAATCGATAAAAATCGATAAGGAGCTTCAGTTCATTGAGCATATTTCTTGCGTTTTAGGCGGTAAAATGCCTAAATTTGGCTTTAAGATGCCACTTAAGTATACATAAACAATGAGTATTACACTTTTAGATACCTAATAGGTACTACCTATAACCGTTTCCCTATTTATATCTATAGTTATATGTTGTCAGAGTACCTCCCAGTCAGTCACTCCCGACTAGCCTGTTCGTACTAGTCATGGTTGTTATTGCTTGCTTCTGAGCTGGTCGGGGCCAGGAACTGCGCGTGCCGGCAGGACTTGAAGTGAGTCCTTTGTTTCTTACCCTCTCGCCCAGCCGGGTCGCTCGCTCGCTCGCTCGCTAGGCCACTGTGTGTAAGTAAATGACTGTAGTCTGCCTTGAATTTAAACAAATGCCGGATTGTTGTCGCTTTTTTTTATCTCGTTGCCTTTTCAGTTATTTAAATTATTTGTTTGTAGCCATTTCACTGCCTTCGACATTGTGTGGCAGAGCTTTGGCCTCATGCATCCCTTGAATAACGTTGTTTTTATTATAATTGCTTAACGTTTCTTGCATTCTTATAGAACGCTATTTCATCAACTCAAATGGCAGGACTTTCTGTGTCTGTCACTCGTCCGGACAGTTCATAAATTTTATTGCGAGTAAATTCTGTGTGCGTTATTGCTACAATGAATAGCACAAATGTCATAAATATCTAATTATGAGCGTGTCAAGCGTAATGAAGGCAATCGAATTGAAGGACACTCTGTCCATCCTTCTGTTTAAATTCGCGGAACCCATTGAAAATGGGTAGCAAATGTATATTGTTAGAATATGTTTAGAAGGAGGCGTGACTGACCCTTTAAAGTACAGTAAAGTAAAATCAAAACCCTCAATAAAAAAAATTCGATCGAATTCCTGTTCGATAAAATAAATTCCTGGGTAACTCGTAAAAACTGTGATCCCCTTGTTATTTCGGGACTATCTATCGGGATTCTACTGGATATAATATATATATATATATATATATAAATACAGTAAAATTTCTAGTCGCGGACAGCTCCCGCAGGCGGACATCTCCCGTAGTCGGTCGAATTTTATAGTCCCAAGATTTTTAGCATGATTTTCATACAAAATCCGTTCAGACGCTCCCTAGGCCGGAGGCGGACACGATTTTTTTTAACATTTTTATACAAAACGTCTCTCGCAGGCGGAAAAAAACATTTTTTAATAGATCATAATTAAGTTTGATTTCAAAATTTGGAAAATACAATTATGAAGATTTTTTAAAAGTAGATAGCTCTTTACCCACAGAAGACAACATTGAAATTAATATTACTAATCAAAGATTGAACTAATCCAGATCAAGATATTATTGTACAGCCAGTTCTTTGACATCTCCCGCAGGCGGACAAAAATTTTGGAAGCATGGCTGTCCGTCCACCGAAACTTTCACTGTATATATATATAGTCGATCCAGTTAAGTCCATCAATCCACCTGTCTGTGTATCCCTCTTCCATCCTTCGGCAGGTCTTAGAACTACAACACAATGCGTAGCTGCTACATCACCTAACCAGACTCTTTATTCGGGTAATACCTTTGTAGTATAACACCTAATCTTTATTCTCTTTATTCGGGTACCACGGGTAATCAGCAGCTATGTAAGCATTGTCTGTGGCTAATAGACTTGTCTCGGCATGGCTTTGCCGTATTCAACCTGGTGATGTTGCCGTTAAAATGGAAGAGGCAAATATAGGCCTCTCCCGAAAAACAAGCTGGAATATGCAACCAAACAGAAGTATTTTCAATTGGTACCTGAGGAATTTATATTCCAAGGGGGCGCGATTGACGCACAAATTAATTCAGTAATTGCTTACCATGAGATTAAGCCATCATAGCAGGTGTTTACGTTAAAACTTTTTTTAAATGTCTGTTCTCTTGTCCGTATGGCTGTCCGTCTGTCTCTCTGTCCGTCCATCCTTTCGTCTGCCTATACTTACGTATAAATACTGTCATTTCGAAAACTTCAAGTGCTACAGACTTGAAATTTGAAATATTTTTTAAATATTTTGTAACCAATACAATTATATTAATTATTATTGTTATTATATTATTATTATTATTCCATATTTCATCAAATTTATCGTACGAAATCTCTTAATATTTTCGTAATAATTTTAAATATCGTTATTTTCACTTCGTTTTTGAGGCGTTTCTTTAGGATCGTTAGAATTTCTCGTAATAAAATTTCTCAAAAAATCGCATGAAATTTATTTTAAATAGTAAAGTCTTTATCTTTGGCACATATATGTATATATTTTGATGTCAAGTTTATGCACTGATAATTTCATTAGGATCATATATCTAAAACCGAACTTCTATTAGCCTATTTCGCATAGTGGGCTGTATGAAGAAGAAGTGTATGTATGTGTGTGTGGGTGTGTGAGTATTTGTGTATTTATATATACATGTATTTGCTAGTATATATGTGTACAAGAAGCCAGGGTATCTTCAAAACAAAAATACTCTAACTGTAATGAAATATCTCATAGTTCTCAAATCCCAGGAAGAAGAAGTCCATATATATATCTGTGTCTGTGTCTATTGATGTAGTTGTGAGCATGTATGCATACAAGAAGCTTCTCAAGTTGCAGGGTATCTTCTGGTCGTGCACTCCAAACAATAATACTCTAACTGTAATGAAATATCTCACAGTTCTCAAATGCCAGAACGTTTCCTATTCACATGAAAATAAAACTAAATCTGTTCATAAAGAAAATAAGTAAAAAGCGAGTCGTGAAAGTTTTTTAATTTTATAGTTATTTTTATTGGTAGTATATATATATTATTTTTATTTTTACATAGGTTTTAGCTTGTCGCACTTTGATAAACTTGTTGACCTCTACATAGCGCCTACATTTTTGTGTTCATAATACATTTGACATTTATTTCGTTTTTTTTTTTGTTTTTTGGAGCTCATTAATACATTTGCTGTTGCTTTCAATACTCGTTCAATGCACTTTGAACTTAATACTAAACATTTATAGATAATTCAATATCGACAATTGATTTAAATATACATATATATATTTATATATATATATACGAATACGCGCTAGATTATCTCAACATAACTAGAGTGGGGCTCAATAGTTGTAATCCCAAAAACACTTTGCTAAACTGTTCCGTCATATATATACTTATGTGATCTGTATACCTGATGTGAACAATTTCGATTTATACAATTATCATTTCAAATATTTATACATACATATATTTTTTCCATTTATTTAAGGGTGCTAAACCAAAAAAAAAAAACAAAAACAGAAATTTTAATATTTTCCATATTTTCAGCAAAGCCAAAATATTTGTTAGATCGTTGATATTATATTATTGATTGTTCTGGTAGTCGAAACATCAATTTAACTTCTTTACTTTACTTCAGCAAATTTTTTTCTTCTCTTTTATTTTTGGAATATTTTTAATGGAAGTTCGTTAGGTCAAGTTTTTATATAAAAAAATGTAGTTAAATAAATATATTAAGACTTTGGCAAAAATAGCTTAAGCAAATAGATTTTAATAATACTGTGATAAGCCAGACAAATATAATACTTAATAGCTTAAAGATTGATGGAGGTCTTTAGAAAAATTATTTAAAAATTAAAGTTAATCAAATTTGTTAACATAAATCTTCAATATATACGAGGGTGGTTTGAAAAGTAAGTGACCTGATAGTTAAATACTTTTTTATAGATTTTCTCTCTGTGTAAAGTACGAACTCTGGGGAGCTTGAGTTAAAAATTTGAAAGAAATTTGTGGAATCGTTTGGAATTTTAATAAAATTTCCTCAATTTTTGGACATCGAGAAAAGATAACGACCATTAAGAAACGAGCATCCTTAAGATGCCTTGTCAACATATCCAAAAATTTAAGAAAATTCAATTAAAATTCCAATTGGTTACTTAAATTTCTTTCAAATTTTAAATTTAAGCTCTGCAGAGATCTTGCTTTTCACAGAAAGAATTCCAATAGTTGCCTCCTATTAACCAGAACTAGGTCTTTCGAACCTAAAAAAAGTCACCTTTCGTCAAAAGATTTTCCAACCATAAAAAACTTAAGAAAATTGAGGAGCTCGAGAGTTCTCTTTATAACAAAGAAAACAAAGTTATTCAATATCGCTATGAAATTTGAAATTTTAATCCAAATTTCTACTGCCTTCTCTGTTACGCCATGTACTTTTCAAACTTCCCTCATATTGCTGTGAAATTTGAAATTTTTATTCAAATTTCTTCTGCCTTCTTTGTTACTTAACTTCCCTCGATTACCTAAACATTTTCTCAATTTCAACTGCAATTGAATCAGCCAATTGGATGACTAAATCTTTTAAACACAGTTTTTGGCTATTATATCCACACACACACATATATACATATACGAGTATATATTTGTTTACATATGTATATAAGGAATCTTCGATTTTTTCATATTTTTTATTACACGCCTTTAGAGGCATTTTTCTTGAAGTAAATTTTTCTCTGTATGTTTAATCTGCACTGCTTTGCTGTTGTAGCATAATATATATATAAATAGTTATATATATATACTATAATATTGATATTTTGTTGCTAGTTTATTAATGCTTGAACTATTTGTGGACTACAATCGAATTGTCTCATATTACTCTGAACAAAATCGCTTTGGCTAAAGTAGAGTAGTAAATTTTTTGTTGATTTTCCATTATATTTGATGTGACCCGTATTTAAATAGTTCCTTGTAGTTGTATTGGTAAGATAGCTGATAAATTCTTACATTTTGTCTAGATCTGGCCCTACTTATATAAGTGTAAATATATGTTTTTTTGTAAATTTATATTCTACATTTGTTCAAATTACGTTTTCATTGTTTCTGGTTTATTTCATTATCTTTCGCAATTAGCAATTCGAAATTCGAAATTCGAAATTTCTAAGTTTCCAAATTTCCAAATTTCCGGTTCTGTTTAGCATTCAAAAATTGTTTCAACTTCTATGGCAGAGCACTCAATCAATCTCGTAAGTAGGATTCCATATTGAAATTTCATTAAATTTATGTTTGCTCTTCAGCTTTGATTAATTGGAACTAGAAATTGGTAAATAAATGGGCCTTTTCAGTTTTTTTTTTTTTACCTAAATCGTAAGCTTAAGATGTTCCCATTCGGAATATATAGAGGTGGGCTTCAAATCATGTCAGAGATTACGTGCGAAAACAAATTCTATTTCTTCAAATCGAATGCTAAAAACTGATCTATATTTGCTTTAGGTGGAGGAGTATTCGTGTCGTATCACAAACATAAGAAGAAGAGTGGAAGAAACCGTTAGCTGCCTAATCCCGTATGAAGACGAATTCATTGTAATGATTCCAGCGATTCTCCTCCGTGTCAACGCCGGGCTTCGGCTCAGCCGCGGAGCCAGCTGTGCCGGAGCCACAGCTGCCCGCCATGCGATAGCCATGATCGTGCAGATTGTCAAAGGCCTGCTCGATGAAGCAGTGCTTGAGGAAGAAGCGTGATGTGTAGCGATCCGGGCCACCGTGGTCGGGATCCCGTGACTCGTTTAACGTGTCGCCGAAGACCTCGCGGCACTGGGCCACACGGCCGCAGACCAAAATGCGCGACAATTTGCGAAACTTGACGTCGGCCAGGCCATCCTTGCCGAACTGGAAGCTGCCCCGATACCCAATCGTGATGCAGCCAGGTGGTCGGGCATCTCGGTCGCCGCGTATGCACTCCAGCATCGCCGTCAGCTTGAAGTGCTCGGCCTCGCGCTGCAGGCGCTGCCGCTCGCGGAAGCCCTCCGGCAAATTCAGAGCCTTGTCCCGCAGAAAGTCCAATATGTAGCGGAAAAGGACACCATCACGGTCCAGGAAGTAACGGCCCTTGCTGTCCTTGGCCAGCGAGTCGCGACCCTCAGCTCCGTCGAACAGCTCGCTCAGCAGCGTCGCCTTCTCCTGCAGCAAAGTCGCCAGCGTTGTCGTATAGTGGACACCGCCAACATTCAACTCCACAATTTCGGGCATTTCAAAAAAGGGCAAATGACTTCAAATAGTTCTGCACTGATTTACTGTTATTTACAGTTTGCACATATGGAACTGGCACGCGATTTGTTATCTCTACCTCTGACTCCGTTCGAACGTTTTGTCCGCTTCGCGCGTCCGCACTCGCTCAACTCTCGTGTCGAACTGGCTGCTACTGGGGGGGTTTTCTCTCGTTGGTGTCAAATCACAAATGTGTGTGTATGCATTGTAGAAACTTTCGACAGCCAAAGAGAGCGAGAGCGAGAGAGAGAGAGAGAGCGGGAGAGAGAGAGAGAGCAGCGCATGGACTGCGCACACGTTACATTTGTTTTGTTATTGAATAATATTTTTGTTTAACAAGTGGTTAAATTATATATTTTGGGCCTGGGCATCTGTAGCATATATATATATATATATATATATATATATATATATATACGATAGATAACCTTGGCTCTGACAGCATCAAGGAAATAGTTAACACTCATACGCTTTAATTTGTTAGTCTCTTTAAAGCTCAGTTGGTCACTTTTGGAGGGCAACAGGCGCTGACAATTTGACACCTTGGCACTGACATTTGCCCATTTGCCCATTTGCCCATTTATCCATTTTGGCCATGGCTCGAGGGCAGCAGCAGAAACGTGCCTCGCACGACCAAAACGCAACTGGTTGGCCTCGCCTTTGCGTCCCCTTCCCATGACTGAGGCAGCAGCGTTGGCTGCCTGCCAAGTGGACAGCATGTTGGCAGCATTGTCTGCCTGGATGTTCACGCTTTTACCTGGGCCAGCGAGCGCAGCAATGTTAAAAATTCATCTGCCTGTTGACAGACACTGAGCATTGCCTTGGCGACTCGGCCAGTTCGTATTAGGCCCATTTCGACCAAAGAGACATCAAACAAAAATAAGTGAAAATTGAGACTGATGCACTAGTAGATACCCTAGTAGACAAGCGCTTTGGTTTGATCAAGACTGATCGACCAATAGATACCCTAACAGCCAAGTAAGTTAAAGAATGATCGACTGGTAGATACCCTAGCAAACAAAAAAGTTAGAGTCAAGACTGATCGACTAGTAGATACCCTGATAGACAGGTAAGACTGATCGACTCGTAGATACCCTAACAGACAAGTAAGTTAGAGTAGAGACTGATCGACTGGTAGATACCCTAGCTGACAATCAACTAATAGTCCAGACTGATCGACTAGTAGACACCTTGATATACAGGTAAGACTGATCGACTCGTAGATACCCTAACAGACAAGCAAGTTAGAGTAGAGACTGATCGACTGGTAGATACTCTAGCTGACAAGCAACTAATAGTCAAGACTGAACAACTAGTAGATACCTTGATATACAAGTAAGACTGATCGACTAATAGATACCCTGTTAGTTAGTGTCAATACTGATCGACTAGTAGATACTCTGACAGACAAGCAAGTTAGAGTCGAGACTGATCGAATAGTTAATACCCTGACAGACAAGCAAGTTACAGCCAAGACTGATCGACTTGTAGATGCCTTGACAGCTAAAGAAGTAAGAGTAGAGACTGATCGACGAGTAGATACTCTGAGAAAGAAATTAACTGAACTAAATTCAAGGTACCTACTAAAGTAAAGACTGTTTGACTAGCAGATACCCTAGTATACAAATAAGTTATAGTCAAGCGTGATCGGCAAGTAGATACCCTGACCGACAAGCTAGTTAGTATGAAGACTAAGCGACTTGTAAATACCCTGCCAGATAAACAAGTTAAAGTCAATATCGATAGACAAGTAGATACCCTGACAAACAATTGAGTCAGTCAAGAGTGATCGACTGTAGGGATACCCTGACAAAGAGATCTCTTTTGATCTGAATTCAGTTCGAATCATCTCTTTGTAAGGGTATCTACTAGTCGATCACTCTTTGTCAGGGTATCTACCAGAGTAGAGACAGATTGACTAGCAGATACCCTGACAAAGAGATGATACGAACTGAATTCAGATCAGAAGAGATCTCTTTGTCAGGGTATCTGCTAGTCGATCAATCTCTACTCTTGCAGATACTATAACAAAGAGATACTTTTCAGTTCATCACTCTGTGAGGGTATCTACTAGTCAATCAGTCCCGACTCTAACTGGCTTGTCTGTTAGGGTATATACTAGTCGATCAGTTTTGACTTTTACTTGTTTGACTCTAACTGACTTCAGTCCAATTTATCTCTCTGTCAGGGTATCTACTTGTCGATCAGTCCCGACACTAACTTGCTTGTCTGCTAGGGTAACTACTAGTCGACCTTTCTAATGATTTTCATCAAGGGAATATATACTCATAAATTTGACTAAAAACAGCATACCCTGCTTAACCATATTCAATGGGTATTTTAATTCTAGTTCTGGCTTTCATCAACTTCTCCATCAGCATTTACACTTTGACTTTAACTTAGTTTGTGTGTTAAACTTCAAGCACAACAAACACACACACACACACACATACATGCATACTGTGATAATTAAAGTAAAAAACTTTGTCTTTAGAAAACATTTTTGGTCGCTGTCAATAGTGTGCTGAGTGAAAGCCCCAGCTCAAACCCTTTTTCTATGCAGCTTCCATTTGTTGTTTGACTTGTTTTGCGTCCTTGCTGACTTGGTTCATTTCCGTTTCCTGCTGCGCGTCAGCGGGTGGGTGGTGATGGCTGGTGGGCTGATGCCACTTCACGTGTTTTCCTTGCTTATCAGTCGCCTTCATTTCGGTCACCTGCCACCCACTCCCCCGCCCGTTCGCTGACATCGTCTGTGCGTCGTAGAATTTGCGGTTTTTAGGAACACATTAAGATGGCAGCAACAATTTACGCGCCATTACGCGGCACGTGTTTTGTCTGTGTGTGTGTGTGTGTGTAAGGCAAACAGAGAGAGAGAGAGAGAGAGAGAACGAGAGAACATAAGTACTTTTGTGGCCAGTGGGGCTCCTATGTTCTGCGGCCTGCGGTCCACTCACACTCCCCACGCACAAGCTGGAGCGTTGCGCAATCGTCCCCGTTGGATGCTTTTTGGCTGCCTGGAAATTGATTTTGTTTGCCTATGTGTGTGTGTGTGTGTCCTGTCTGTGAGCATGTAGCATTTTGTTTTGACAACACGTCAGGAGCAAAAAGCGACTCACGTGCTTTGTTTACAATTTAGCTGCAGGTAGACTAATCCTAATTACCTGTATAAACTCGAAACGCAAGCACTTGTAGCATTTGGGAAAACATCAACAATTTTGCATGTCAATTTTAGTCTAATATTGATATTTTCATTAATCTTCAACTAGTTATGGCAAAGGCATAAATAGCTTCTGGCATTTCGTATATATTTATACCCTGAACCCATTGAAAATAGGAAATCAGGGTATGATGGTTTTGCAAAATGTATGTAACAGGCAGAAGGAGGCGTGGCAGACCCCATAAAGTATATATATTTTTGGGTATAAATATTTCTTGGTGACGAGCTGAGTCGATTTAGGCCTGTCCGTCCGTCTGTCCGTATGTATAAACGCGTCGATCTCAGAACATATAAGAGCTAGAGACTTGAAATTTTGCACGATGGTATGTGTAAACAGCGCGCATATCGAGTTTGTTTTAGATATTCGATAACTTTTCCTGTTTCACAGATATCGATTAATATATCTTTTACATCTTTCTAGCTACAATCACCAAATTTTGCATTTAACTTCTTGTAAATAAAACACACTTTCTATTTTTTTTATGTTTGATACTGGCTCCATATTTTACAAAATCAATTTAAAAAAAAATATATATATTTAACCGAAATTAAATTTTCTTAAATTTTTTAAGTAAAACCGTATTTTCAATAAAATAAAAGATTTTAATGCTGAAATTGTTATTTAAATCCGTTTAGTAACATAGAAGTTATTTAACAAAACAGTTTGTCAATCAGCAGAAGAATGCGACAGCGAGTCACTAAGAACAATATGAAGAGTGTGGTGTTATAGTTAGAGATGGTGGCTTTCAAGCGAGGAGTCGCAGGTTCAATTCCAGCTGCTGTCAACATTTTTTGATGAAAAACTAATTTGTTTTTTACTATTGCATTCATAACTTTCTGTATGTATGTAAAAATGCAACCTCGAATAAAGGTTCAGGGGATCTCGTAGTCGGGCAGTCCCGACTAGAGCGTTCTTACTTGTTTTCGATTACATTGCTCGCTCGCACAATTGCACAAAATTCCTAGCAAATCAATGTCCAAAATAGCATTTCGTATCTCAAGGCTTGCGAATGTCAATCAAATCGTTGGTGCAAATTGCGAATTTGATTTTGTGCAACGATTTTGCTCAATGCCAATTCCCATGCAAAATGCCAAGTCGCACTTGTCAACAAGGGAATGCCAAGGCAAAGACACACACACACACACACACACTTATGCATACATACACTTCCGTTCTTATAAAAAGAGACACAAATACATTTAGCCCGGAATCGACAGTCCTTAAATATTGACACAACTAATGTAAGGGGAATTACAATTGTTGTTGTTGATTGATGGAAGAGCTGGAAAGGGCAGGAGAAGCCGACGATTAGCAGAGTAGCGGCTATATCCGTATTGATTTACGCCGTGGCTGATGTAACCATTGATGCCTGTGTCCATTGTGTGTAGCACGGATAATTGCCAGAAGTTGCAAAACGAAGAAAACTCAAGGCTATAAGCCAAGACACTTTTCCAAATGTGGGTCAGTGGAGAATCAGAGCACGTGCGAATGTGGATAGTGATGAGAACAGCTTAGTGGAGCTCAAGTATACGGGGTATTTTCGATTTCGATATGGTCTTAAGATGAGAGTTGGTAAAAATTATGCAGAAATATTGAAATGTTAACATATAAAAATATATAAGTAAATGTATTAAAATTTAAATATAAAAATAATTAAAATTGTATTAGCTATATGGGAAACTTAATGCAAAACTTGTTGACTTTAGCTCTAAAGATATTAGAGTTCTGCTCAAATAACTAAAGTTTGATATCGATTTTAATCGATAAGCGAAGGAAGTAGAAAAAGCTATTGATTATTTGAAAGAAATTTAGTCTAAGTCAGGTTTCTAGTCTCTAATCCTAGATAGACACAAAAACTAACAGACAGTTTAAACTAATGGAGGAAAGGACTGACGGACGGACGGAAGGATTCTCGGTCGAACTGAAGGAAGGACTGACAGTCGCAAGCACGGGTGGACTGATGATCGGGTGACCAGAAGGCCTGAGTGACGGACGGACGGTAGGATTCCCGGTCGAACAGAAGGAAGGAATGACTGTCGGACGGACGGAAGGACTGACAGTCGCACGGACTGTCAGAAGAATTGACGGTCAGGCGGAAGGAAGAACTGACGGGTGGACTGAAGAACGGAAGGACAGAAGTCCTGACTTAGGGAAGGACTGACGAACGAGAGGACTGACGGACGGACCGAACAGAACGAATGACTGACGGTCGGCCGGACGGAAGGACTGACGGTCGCACGGACGAGTAGACTGACGATCGGGCGGACAGAAAGGCTGACGAACGGAAGGACTGACAAACGGAAGGACTGACAAACGGAAGGACTGACGAACGGAAGGACTGATGAACGGAAGGACTGACGAACGGAAGGATTGACGAACGGACGAACGCAGGCAGACGAAAGGTCAGACGGACATACAGACGGACGAATAGGCGGACGGACAGACAAACATTTAGACAGACAGGCAGGACCAAATTGACTTGACGATTGCTCCTGATCAAGACTCTATATGTGTATGCCATCAGGATCAGGCAGCACTCCTTCTGTCTATTAGATAAATTGCAGCTATACCTAAATAATTCCCATTTCCCTTTGCCCTTTCAATGAATTCAGGAAATATATATATGAGTAGATTTTTAATCAGTCTTATCAGCTCAAAAAAAATGTCTAAATCTGTCCGAAAAAAGGCTAAATTGACAGCGCTAACGTGAGGCAATGTCATAAAATAGTTTTGTATGTGCGTTCGGGCTGCTTGGATGTGTGCATCCACTAGATACACGCTCGCTCTCCGCAATGGAATGCAAATGTGTGCCGGGCTGCTGGGCAATTTAACACCATGCAGTCAGTCCTCGGCGAAGGCGTGAAGGCGCCACGGGGCAGGACGTGCTTGGCAATAGATTTAATGGCACTCCGCTGCCTGCTGGCAGCTGGCTGCACGCTGGCATGTAAATAAAAAATGCATAAGTATGCAGCCAACAGCAACAAACAAAAACGTGGCGGACGGACGAAGGAGACGGAGACGTAGGCAAACATCTCAGTATTTGTATAACAGAGAGAGCGAGAGAGCACGAGAGCCAACAGAGACAGAAAGTTATCGTAGAAGCTGATTTTATTTACTGCCTTCAGCAACAGTTTGGCAGCAGAGAAGCCCTGCGGCTATTTCCCCTTCCCCTGCCCTCCCCGCTGCCGCCTTCAACTGTAAATGATGTTGCATGTTGCAGTGGCATTGTGCATGAAGGACATTCCCGAAAGTGCTCGCATGTAGCTAGTATATGTGGCACGGCTTGTGTGCTTCAAGCTGCTATAAATAGACGGATTCGTTATAAAAAATAAGAGACATTTGCTTTCCACAATTTAAGTGGATTATTCAGAGCTCACAAAGTTAATGCCATTCATTCAGCTCCAAGCTACATGCAAATTGACGCACTTGCAAAAATATTTCGCCAGCTTTGATTAAGTTAAATATGTAAATAGCATTAAAAAGTTTGTTTTTGGGCAGAGTTCATATTGAAGTTAAAACAAACCCTAAGGATTTAGCAAGGATTCCAAGTCTTTATTCAGTTAAGCTCAATTCCGTCAGATTTTTAAAATATTCTCACTTTAAAGTCAGCAAGATCCCCTCGGTTCTCTCTTTCCACTTTCCACATTTGTAGTTGCGAAGCCTGCCTTCTCTTTCTGTATATTTACTATTATGGCTTCAAACGGCATAGTGAGAGAGCGAGATAGTTGTACTCAGGCTAGTCTCAGCTCATTGAAATTGTCAAAGCAATAATCACAGCGCTTTGCTTTAAGGATTCCTAACGGTGAATTACAGCGCAGCTGCTGTCGGAAATTTTCCTTTTATCTGATTCGTAGCAGACAGCACAAGTCGCCGTAAATTACTCATTCCCAATTTCCAATTCCCTCCAAAGTAGAGTCTGTTTCGGCGAATTCGAGCGTCGCTGCTTTTGCCATTTTGCCTATATATATTAATATACAACTATAAATGATAAACTATTACCGCCATAAAAATGAAAATAATTGAATTAATTGTTGAGCTATTATTAAAGAACGATTTCTAAATTGATTCAATATTTACATTTCTGCAATCCTTTATGCTGCGACTCTTCGTACGTCCATTCTACAATTCGCCGTAGATCAAATGTTTACCCTTTACAAAGCGTGAAAGCAACCTGTTTTGCTTTAATGCTATTCTGCGGCGAACTCGTGTGCGTTTGCAATTGCAGTTCGCCATGTAAATTTATATTGCAAACACTCGTAAAGCGAATGCGAAACTATAAAATAATTTTTATTGCTGCCAATAAAATCAGAAGCGAAGAAATCATTGCAATACAAAATACGTAAATTGTTGAGTATATTTAGAGAGGTAAAGAATTTAATATTGCATTTGTAGAATGGTTCATAAAGCTAAAAGCAATGCGCTCTGCTTTAATGACATTCTGTAGCGAATTCGTGCAAACACAATTTGTCCACACCACAATTCGCCGTACATAATTCAGACTGCTCTCTCCCATTGCGATCCGTTGCAAGTCAGAAAATACTGTGAAGAGACTCGGCGAATTCGGCTGCAATAGTAATTAGCCTTATCAATGCAAAATGCAAATACAAAACTATAAATTGAATTTATCTTTGCAATAAAATCAAAATGATAAATTAATTTATATTTGCACTCCTACAATCCTGCAGGTTTTTTTACATTTATTTTCTTATTTATCGCAAAGTGTTTTGTTTGAATGGCACTCTTTGGCGAATTCGCCTTGTCAATTTGCCTTTCATCACAATCCTATGCAGTGTTGCCGTTTCCGCTTTTTTTTACCGTCAGATCTAGCTTATTTTCAAAATGCAATTGCAGGCAATATTCTAAAGTTGCTTGTTTTTGCTTTTTTTCATTTGACTTAATAATTGCATGATTTTTTATTTTTGAGTAGAAAAGGTTGTCAAATGAATATGATTCTATTATTGAAGTCCTACCAAGAATTCTAATTTGTTTTAAGCTAAGACTTTTTTTTTGTTTAGATCATTAACAAAAATTTGACAGAAATTCAATAAATTTTACTTTTTTTTACTTTTACTACAAATTTGCCGATATCATACTAAAATTGTTTAAAAAAGTGTGTTTTTTTTTTAGCTTTTTAGCTTTTTTCTCCACAAACTTCGCTTTGTTTTGCATCATTTTCTATGATCTAGCATTTTATGCTCGTCAAAAAACGGCAACACTGATCCTGTGTCTCAGTCAATTCGATATTCGCCGCACGCAACTGCAGTCATTGCAGACACTCGTAAAGCGAATGCAAAACTATAAATTAAATTTAGCGCTGCCATAAAAATCAGATACAAAAGATGCAGTGCAAACACCAAAGCGATAATTGAAAGAGTGTTAAATAGCAATTAATAAATTGATTAATAATTGCAATTAATGTCAATACAGTTTCAGCAATCTGATGCCACAACAATTCTCTGTGGATGGCCAGCTGGCCCGCTGGACCATTTTGCTGATTTCTCTGTGCAGCTTCACAAATCTGTTCGATATCTGTCGAGCAGAACGAACCAATGTGGGTGAGTTGGGCGATTGAAAACTAAAACTATTTTATGGTTTTTCCACTAAAAATGATTATGCAACATAAAATTTGTTGTGTGCCATGCAAATAACGCTAGTGTTCACTTTGTTTGTGTGAGTGCATTAGTCAATGTGTGCGTATGTGTGTGTGTGCGCGCGTATTTTTATGCCCCACCGAAACATGTGGCACAGAAAGCATCATCTGTGGCACTCTACAAATGCGGCGAATTGGTCGCAACATTTGTTTTGGCCATATAAAATTCGTAAATAGAATTTGCATAGCAAAACAAATACAAAACGGAAAAACAATGTATAGTTCTGCTCGTATAGCTCTGGCTCGTATAGCATGATGTGAAAACGAGCATATTGGGTTGATATTAGAAATATATAAGTTCGTGTGTATTCTCCGCTGATAAAGTGTTGAGATTTTGTGGATGAGTTAAAGTTTGAGCTATAAATGATTTGCTCGCAAGTAAAATAAAAAAACTTCGCGCTCTCAATCTATTTAGCAATTTTTAAAAATGAACGAGTATTATGCAGTCAAGTATGTCCCAATACAACGTTCTTATTTGTTTTGTTTACCTCAGGTCTTATTTTTGAAAACACCAATCCGGATCTTGAGAAAATTTTCCACCTGGCCATTGAGAAGGCGAATGAGCAGAACGAAGAACTCAATCTGCATGGCGTAGCCGTTGCCATTGAGCCAAACAATGCATTCGAGGCATCCAAGAAGTTATGCAAAATGCTTCGGGTAGGCAAAAACAGTTATATTATAATATTCTTTTCAACTATGACACTATTATACAGTGATACTATTATACTGTTAAACTATTATACTGTTATAATGTTATACTTTTACACCATTATACTGTTTTACTATTATACTATTATACTATTATACTATTATACTATTATACTATTATACTATTATACTATTATACTATTATACTATTATACTATTATACTATTATACTATTATACTATTATACTATTATACTATTATACTATTATACTATTATACTATTATACTATTATACTATTATACTATTATACTATTATACTATTATACTATTATACTATTATACTATTATACTATTATACTATTATACTATTATACTATTATACTATTATACTATTATACTATTATACTATTATACTATTATACTATTATACTATTATACTATTATACTATTATACTATTATACTATTATACTATTATACTATTATACTATTATACTATTATACTATTATACTATTATACTATTATACTATTATACTATTATACTATTATACTATTATACTATTATACTATTATACTATTATACTATTATACTATTATACTATTATACTATTATACTATTATACTATTATACTATTATACCATTATACTATAATACTGTTATTCTACTATTCTATTATACTATTATTCTATTATACTATTATACAATTAGACCATTATAGAATAACTGTTATACTATACTATTACAATTATTTACAGCAACATTTAGTGGCTGTATTTGGACCCACCACAAATCTTGCGGCTCGCCATGCGCTGAGCATTTGCGATGCCAAGGAACTGCCCTTTCTGGACACACGTTGGGACTTTGAGGCACAGTTGCCCACCATCAATCTGCATCCGCATCCTGCACAGCTGGGCGTGGCGCTTAAGGATTTGGTCACAGCTTTGGGCTGGGAGAGTTTCACCATAATTTACGAGTCGGGCGAGTACCTGGCGACAGTCAATGAGCTGCTGCAAATGTATGGAACGGCTGGACCGCCTATAACGGTTCGTCGTTATGATCTGGATTTGAATGGCAATTACCGCAACGTATTGAGACGCATTCGAAATGCAGACGACGATTCATTTGTGGTCGTTGGCTCACTGGAAACATTGCCCGAGTTCTTTAAGCAGGCTCAGCAGGTGGGTCTGCTGACCAGCGACTATCGCTATATTATTGGGAATCTCGACTGGCACACCATGGACCTGGAGGCATATCAGCATGCTGACTCAAATATAACGGGACTGCGCCTCGTTTCGCCACAGAACGAACAAGTTGTGGAGGTGGCGAAGGCGCTGTACGAAAGCGAGGAGCCATTCCAGAATGGTAAATCAAAGCCAATCTCCATTTTATCACAATTTCAATTTGTCGATTCACACGGACGGACGATATAAATAATTGAATTTGCTGCAAAAAAAGAAAAAAATAATAAAAATGATAAATGCAAATGGCCATTGAAGCATTTACGGACGTTATCCTATATATCCTCTTTTTTTCCCCCCGTTGCAGTGTCGTGCCCTCTGACCAACAGCATGGCTCTCATCTACGACGGCATCCAGCTGCTGGCCGAGACATACAAACACGTGAACTTCCGACCCATAACCCTCAGCTGCGGGGACGACAGTGCCTGGGACAAGGGCTACACGCTCGTCAACTACATGAAGTCGGTGAGTGAAACATGGCGCAATACTTCATAAAACATATATATTTATGTGAGTGTGTTTGTATAGTTGTCGCTCAACGGCCTCACGGGGCAAATTCACTTTGACTATGAGGGACTGCGCACGGATTTTCAGCTGGAGGTCATCGAGCTGGGCGTCTCGGGCATGCAGCAAATTGGCCAATGGAGCAGCGAGGATGGCTTTCAAATGAATCGTCCAGCTCCGGCGCACTCACTCGAGCCAGATATGCGCTCGCTGATGAATAAGAGCTTTGTCGTGGTCACGGCCATTGTAGGTGGCATTTCACTTTTCACCAGTTGGCAGCTCTATTGAATAACCGTTTAAATTCTCCCACTGCAGAGCGAACCCTATGGCATGCTGAAGGAAACCGCTGACAAGATGGAGGGCAATGCTCAGTTCGAAGGGTTCGGCATCGAGTTGATTGATGAGCTCTCGAAGAAGCTGGGCTTCAGCTACACCTTCTACTTGCAGCCGGACAATAAATATGGTGGCATCGATCCCAAAACTGGCGAATGGAACGGTATGCTACGCGAAATAATAGACAATGTGAGTGCCTGCCCAGGGGAATAGCAATAAATTCAATTGGAAAACCTTCCCCCTCATCGCTCATCTATATTAATGAGCTTTCACTTTTCCCCTGTGACAATCATTGCTATCATCATTTACCTAATTGTATAACGGTATCAGCTTCTATTTCCCAATAACTATGATTATCTATAATTTATTTATAAATAATCTCATTTTTTATCTCTTCGATTTGCAATGACAGTTCGCTTGGCCAGCAAATGCAATTTGTTTGAATATCAACATGATTTATTAAATCTGTAATTCATTTGACTAAAGTTATTAATTATTAACATTCCATTCGTAGGCAAAAACTAGAGGGATGTGCTAACTTCGGCCATGGCGAACTTTGGTAATACCCTTGCAATTGTAAAAGATATAGAAATATTTTTTTTTAGATTTGCCAAGAGGTCAAGGTGGGAGTATTTGAAAATTTTTGGATCTCTAGGTGTAAATTTGTAGATATAGATATAGATATATAGTTTTACCGATTTGCCACGGCCTCAACAAGTAGATATATATAATTTGTAGTCAATCTTTTGAGCAGGACAAAAATAAAACCTTTATATAAAATGTTGAAGCTGTAACTATAAAACTTTGGAAGATATAGTTTTCTTCGATTTACCATATAAATATATATGTTTTATCTTTTTTTCTAGGGGTGGTTGATACAAAAATACGTTTTAAGTTTTCAAATCTCTGCCTCTAACAGCGTTCAAAATATTTTAGGATTTATGTTATGCACTATATAGACTTTTGCGATTTGCCACGCCCCTAGTAGGCATGGATATATAATTTTTTGATCAATCTGAAGGGGAGGTCAGAAGTATATTAGTTTCCAAATTTTAATATTCTAGCTCTAAAACTGTGGAAAATCTAGTTTTAAACGATTTGCCACTCCCCCAAAAGGCAGCTAGCTATATATGCTATATATTTTTGTATGAGGGGTGCGATTAACGTGTATATATATTCCAAATTTTAAGTTTTAGACTTTAATAGCGCCGAAGTTTTCGTAATAAAATATTTCTTGAAACCAATCTATGCTATGAGATATAGTTGTATGATCTGGATGAAATTGATATATACAATGCCTGTAGCAGATTGTGCAAACTTCTGACCACAATTAATATACCCTTTTTACAAGTGTATAAAAAGGTATAAATAAATTCAAATAGTACACCACTGCGTATACGTAATATTTGCAATTGCTATCAATTATGTAAAGTGAAAGTAATTGATAGTAAATGATTGTAATTTTTGCTATATTTACAGATAATCCAATTGCAATCTCTAAATTTTTAATCAGTAATAAAGTCAGTTAGTTTAGTTTAATCAACTAGCTGTCATAAAATGCAATAGATTCGAAGTCCTCTTTTGTAATCGAATATCAACATTTTGCACTTTGCTATCTATAATTAATTTAACTAAATTATTAAATTTTTAGTGCAATATTAAAAGGAAAATAAATTCCATTTATTGGCAATAAAACGCATAAAACATTTATTGAGGTCCCCAGTGCGTATGCGCAATATTTGCATATCCATTCCCAGTTGCCTTTAAACATGTTAAACGAACGTAATTGAGAATTTATTTGATTGCAATGCAATTTTGATAACATTATTAATTAGCGTGCTGACATGGGCATAACTGATTTGACCATGACGTCAGAGCGTGAGAGCGGAGTGGACTTTACAATTCCCTTTATGAATCTGGGTGAGTAGCCCCAAGCACTCCGTCCTTGTATATTAATTAACTCTTCTCTTTTCTTTTCTTCTCTCTATTCTTTTCGATTTTCTTCTCTTCTCATCTCTCATTTGATTAAATTTTGTCGTGTTTTCTTTCTTTCCTTTGATTTTCTTTTCTATTCTTTTATTATCTATTCGTTTCTTTTACTTTATTTTATTTTATTTTCTATTCTTTTATTTTCGTCTCTTTTCTTTTATTTTTTTATTTTTTTTCTTTTCAATTCTTTTATTTTCTTTTCTTTTCTGTTCTATTCTTTTCTATTCTACTTTTTTCCTATTTTCTTTTATATTCCTTTCTTTTCATTTATTTTATTAACTCTTCTTTTCGTTTCTTTTCCCTTCTCGTTTTTTATTTTCTTTTCGCTTCTTTTCGTTTCTTTTCCCTTCTCGTTTTTTATTTTGTTTTCGCTTCTTTTCTTCTCTCTTCTTTTATTTTCTTTTCGCTTCTTTTCTTCTCTCTTCTTTTATTTTCTTTTCTGTTCTTTTTTTTCTTTTTTTCTTTTCGTTTATATTCTTTTCTTATCTATTCTTTTGTTTTTTTCTTTTCTCCTTTTATTTTATTTTCTCTTCTTTTCTTTCCTTTTCTTTCTTTACTTCTCTTTACTTTTATTTTATTTTAACTTCTCTTCTTTTCATTTTCATTTCTTTTCTATTTCATTCTTTTCTTTTCTTTTCTCTTCACTTATTTTCATTTCTTTTCTATTCCGTTCTTGTCGCTCTTCTTTTCTTTTCTCTTATCTTCTCTTCTCTTTTCTTCTCTTCTGTTTCTCACAGGCATAGCTATTTTATTTCGCAAGCCGATGAAGGAGCCTCCCAAGCTGTTCTCCTTTATGTCGCCATTCTCAGGCGAAGTTTGGCTGTGGCTGGGTCTTGCTTACATGGGTGTCTCTATCAGCATGTTTGTCCTGGGTCGTATGTCTCCAGCCGAGTGGGACAATCCATATCCTTGCATTGAGGAGCCCACCGAGTTAGAGAATCAATTTAGCTTTGCCAATTGCCTTTGGTTCTCAATTGGCGCCCTGCTGCAGCAAGGCTCTGAGCTGGCTCCTAAGTACGTGCCCTGAAAATATTTTCCCACAGTATTTTTCATAGCTTTAACTTTTCACGCAGAGCCTTTTCGACACGTGCCGTTGCCTCCTCTTGGTGGTTCTTTACACTGATTTTGGTATCCTCCTATACGGCAAACCTGGCCGCCTTTCTTACAGTCGAATCGCTCGTTACTCCCATTGAGGATGCCGACGACTTGTCCGAGAACAAGGGCGGGGTCAACTATGGCGCCAAAAATGGTGGCAGCACCTTTACCTTCTTTAAGGTGAGCACATGGCTATTAGTTTATACAAGTCTAGTGACAATCTTATATTTTAGGATGCAAAATGGCCCACCTACCAGAAGATGTACGAATTCATGAAAGACAATCCCCAATTCATGACGAATTCAAATCAAGAAGGCGTCGATCGCGTCGAGAACAGCAACTATGCCTTTCTTATGGAATCCACGACAATCGAGTATATCACAGAAAGGCGTTGCACACTTACTCAGGTGGGGGCTCTACTGGATGAGAAGGGTTACGGCATAGCCATGCGGAAGAGTAAGTAACTGTCAGCTTAAGTCTTTTCCATACCCTTATCTTTATAACAAGTAAGAACGCTCTTAGTCGGGTCTGCCCGACTACGAGATCCCCTGAACCAAGTCCGAGGGGGTGTTTTAAGCAATCGAGTTTACATCTTTTATCTATACATACACGCATACATATACATACACAAGCACTCGTGCCGCTTACTGCGTAGATGATTTAGCGGCTGCGCTTGGGCAGCATTATGAGAAATTGATTGTTAAATAACTTCGGTTCTAGATCTACTTGCTGAATGAAATTTTCGGGACATACTATTGACCTCCAAAGGTGTATATATGCGAAATCCCAAGTATTTGAAATACGTTTTTTCCATTTCTGGGGCTTATGGGGAGAGGTATCCAAAATGTAAAATGTTTTTAATCTGTATTTTCATCACAGAAACCTACATAGTCAATTTGGTATCTTTAGCTATTACGGTCTTTAAGTTATAGCTTAAAAACAAAGTCAAAATATCGGTTGTTATCGATAATATGAAAATGGGATGAGTTATCGAAAAAAAAACTTGTACTGCGTATGGTATACAAGAATATGTGTCTAAAATTTCTAATCTCTAGCTTTTGTGGTTTACGAGATCACTGCGGTCATACGGATGGACGGACAGACGGAAATGGCTAGAATGACTCAGCTCGTCGTCCTGATCAAGAATATATATACTCTGCCTGTTACATACATTGTCACAAAACCATTATAAAAATGATTTCCCATTTTCAATGGGTTCAGGGTATAAAAATGAGAATCAAGGGGATTATTGAAGGTATATATCATGAGGTAAATATATTTAGTCCTGTCCGTCCGTCCGTACGAAGGAGTCTATCTCGGCAACTACTTAGCCAAGAGACTTGCATTTTGTTATCCATATTCTATTTCCTTAGTTTTGAGAAAATCGATATTTTGACTAGATTTAGAGTCACCAAATGTTGGTTGTCTTAAGGATTTATGGATTTTTTACCATTTTGAATACCTGTTTTTATTAAAGGATAATGAATAAAAATAACTCCTCTGCTCTAGGATTAGCGTATCTTTTAGTCAGGCACTCCCCACTAGACTAACTTCTCAAATATTACAAATATGGATATTCCACAGATTGGCCATATCGCGATGTGCTAAGCCAGGCGATTCTCGAGCTCCAGGAACAGGGAGTGCTGACCAAAATGAAGACCAAGTGGTGGAAGGAGAAGCGGGGCGGTGGCGCCTGCTCGGTAAGTGCTCACATATCCGAAAAGACTTTGCCTTTTCCCACGGGTATGAATGTGTCTGTCTGTGTGTGTGTATGTGTGTGCGCAGGATGCAGGCGGTGAGGCTGGAGCAGTGGCTCTCGAGATAAGCAATCTGGGCGGCGTTTACTTGGTGCTGGGTGTGGGAGCCGCCTTCGGCGTCTTAGTGTCCCTGCTGGAGATGATGCTGGGCGTCAAGGAGCGCAGCAACGAGAACAAGGTACAACCAATGCTTGACGGCTTTTTGGCAACCAATTCGCTTTACTATGTAGTTGGCCTGTATCCCAAACACACACAAACACACAAAGTCAAAGACTTAAGTAGAGAGCAAAACACCTCGTTAAACTCATCACAATTTCCGCCATCGCTGTTGACATTCACAATGGCTGCAGGAGGTAGTCAATTCGGATGCCTCCTCCTTGGGATTTGCGAATTTAGGTGGCGTTTATCTCGTCATGTTCGTGGGCAGCTGCTTTGCCAGTATTTATGGACTGATTAACTGCGTGCTCAGCAGCTTCTGGAGCGCGAGAGAGAACAAGGTAACCCCCAGGCGGGAGGCGTGGGCGCTCTAAAAATATGTGTATAACATGTATAACAGCATATGTATAACAGCTAGCGTTGGAAAGGACCTAATGTGTCGTGACTAAAAATGGGCATGCCGAAGGTCAAATGTAACTTAAATAACGAAAATATCTCAACAGCTTCCACTTCGACTTGCGGAGCTACTCGAAATACATTAAATCTGCAATTTAACTCAAGCTAAAATAATATATATTATAATTACTTAATATACACTACATTACATTAATCTGTTGCAAATAACAAGCAACACTTTCTCATGATTTCACATGTTACTAGTTGTTCCAAAAGCTTTGCATGATAATTTAAAATATTTCTATTTTTAGGAGCTTCTCTAAAATACTAAAAAAGTTTTGTATTTTGACAGGTTAACTTCAAGGACGAGCTGCTAGATGAACTGCGTTTCATTATTCAATGTTCAGGGAACACCAAGGCAGTGAAATATCCCAAGAACTCCGGCAGCAGCTCCAATTCGAATGCCAGCTCGAAGTCAAAGGGATCTTCTCTATCTGTGGACACGCTGCCAGAGGATCCGCCAGATGTCGATGTGGAGGCAGTCCAAGAAAAGCGTGCGAAAAAGTAGACACCTGTGAAATTGACTTTTATTAAACTTGTTAATAAGCTGCTTTGTAAGCTTAAAAATTACTTTGCTTCAAGTTTCATTCAAGAAAAGTGCTTTGTTGCGCCATCTATGTGTGAATTTGTTAACACAGCAGCAAATAGCTTTGTTGCTGAGCTTCTTTGTGCTTTCAAATTAACACATAGATGGCGCTAACAAGCTCTTTAGCATTCTTACTCAAAAACCACGAATATTAACTGAAATACAATACTATATAAAAAGAAAAACACTTTTTGTATTTTTTAAATACCAATATATTTAATAGGTTTTTATAATATTGCATATTCGAATATAATGTCATATGTAATAACATACACACAATATATCTTTGGTTGTTTATTTTGTTTTGTTTGTTTTCTTTGTATATCCGCTTTCCGTTTCTGGTAGACACTTAGAAGTTGAAAAGGTAAAATTGTACGAGGTTTTCGTATATAATATATATATATATATGTATATATGTATATATAGGTCAATGTATTATGTATATATACCCCTTGTTTGAATGTTTTCTTGTATTTGGTATGTACTCGTATGTAAGCTTCTGATGTGTTTTGTATATGTATATGTATATGTATAGATTGTATAATACAGGATTAAACATCCATTGAAGTAAGTATTAACTAGCTATTATGTGTGTATTCATTGTTTTTTTTGTAATACACATATCAACTAAACACGCACACTCGCATGCACTCACACTCACACAGACACACACACACTCGCATGCAATGAACTAATGAGGCTTTAATATATTGCTAGTATTTTCTTCAAATACATTTTGATTAATTTAGGGTTCTTATTTTTGGTTACTTGAATGGTTCTTCAAAGATATTGAAGCTTATTTCAATATATTAATATTTAGTATCATTTTACAAAATCTTCATTTAAAATATTTGAATTTAATTGCCAACATTCAATAAAAACAAATTATAAATTTGTTTATAAATAATATTTTTGTTCTACAATACATATATATTTTGTAATTAAGCGCAATTGTTTTTTCTTTCAATTTAATACTGTTCTACTGAGAATTTCTCATAGTTTTTCTTTGTAAGTGTGATAAATCAACAATAATATTTGTTTAATCAAAAAAAGGCATGCACGTATGTGTACATATGTGATATTACACAGGCTAACAAAATTTTCTTGAAATCTTTGTAAAAAAGAATCTGACTAGAGTTTCTGTATCTAATAGAGATTAGGAATAGATCAGATCTCCGAACTTTTAATCTATAAGTACCAGAATATCAAGACAATGTTTTTTTTTCGGACATGCCTTTACGTTTTCTGAAAGTACATATAACTGTCTTCCAAGAGCCTTTTTTAAATTTTTTAGAAATCTTTTTTTTTCTAAGAAATATTGTTTGTTGAATTTACTTAAAAATTTATTCCAACACCTCTCTCTCTGGTTTTATTCTTACTCCCCTCTCGCACTCTACCCTACTTCTACCCCTTCTCGCCTCTCACTCTCTCAATCTCCCCCTCGTTCATCTCTCTTTTACTCTTACTCCCCTCTGTCAATATCCTCTACTTTTACTATTCTCGCTTCTCACTATCCTCCTCTTCCCTCCCCTCCTCTCTCACTCTCCCAATCTCTCATTGTCCATTTCGATCATCTCGCTCACATTTTTACTCCTTCCCTCTCTTTCTCTTCCGTTCTGTCTTCTACTTTTGCTCTTCTCGCCTCTCCCCCTCTTTCATCTCTCTCATACTCTTGCTCTCCTCTCTTCCCTCTATCTACCCCTCTGTCATTGTCCTCTACTTTACCTCTTCTCACCTCTTACGCTTCTCCTATTCCCTTCCCTCCTCTCTAACTTTCCCGCTCTCATTTTCCCTTTCTTATTGTCCCTTTCATCTCTCTCACACTCTTGCTCCTACCTTCTCTCACTCTTCCGTTCTGTCTTCAACTTTTACTCTTCTCGCCTCTCACTCACCCCCTCTTTCATTCACCCCTCGTTTATCTCTCTCACACACACTCTTACATCATCCATCATGGTCCTCTGCTTTTAGTCTCCTCGCCTCTCACTTTAATCCTCTTTCCTCGCCTTCTCTCGATCATCTCTCTTACACTCTTACTCCGTCCCTCTCTCGCATCTCACTCTGCTCCTCTTTTACTACCCTCCTCTTCCACTCTCGCCCTCTCTCATTGTACCTCTCTCTTGCTCTCCTCTCTCTTACTCTCGCTTATAATTCTCTCCCCTCACTCTCTCTCTCTTTGTCATTCTACCCCTCTCTTATTCTCCCCCACTCTTACTCACACTTATCATTCTCTCCCCCTCACTCTCTCCCTCTCTCATTCTTCCACTCTCTCATTCTCCCCCACTCTTACTCACACTTATGATCCCCTCTCGAATAGTCTCTACAGTCAGATTCTTGATTAGTAAATCCTGCTATCCTGTGTTCTTTTTATGTCATCTCTTTGATCCACGCAAAGTAGATCATCTATTTTATATCTAAACTATTTCAGACATATGCAAATTAAGGATATATAGTTCGAGTTCAGTTAAATAATTTTTGTATTTGATGTAAGAATATATATGTCTTTATAGAAGGAATTTGTGTTTGCCAGCGATCGCTTTCAATGTTGATCAGGAATAGCTTCGGTGGGTGTATCAATGTTAAAGTTATAGATATTTGTGTAGTAGAAACATGTTTTCGAAATTATAATCGTAAACATATAGCTAACATGTTCATTAAGTCTCATATAGTTTTGATATTTGGTGTCCGTTTGACTTCAACTTCTTCTATAGAGTGTTTTGTTTTTTTTTTGTTTGAAATGAACTTAAAAAGCATTTATGTTTTTGATACTTCCTTTTAGTTGTTGTAAGCTCGTAGAATTTGTCATTGGTCTCTTATAAACGCTTTTTGTTTTTTGTTTTTCGTAGGTTTGGCTAAAGCTAAAACATATATTTAACTATACTTTGTTAATATTTGTTTTTTTTTTTAATTAATTTTTTGTTTTCTTTAGGGTAATATTTATTACATATTGCATAGGAATTAAAGCTTTTTTGCTAAACATATGGTAGGTTTTTCTTTTTTTGAAAAATAGTTTAAAGAGTCAAAGGAACCATAGCAAATGATCCTGAGTTACATTTGAATGTATATATAATTATATAATTGGTGTTTTCCTCAAAGAAAGTATAAAGAAATTGAGTTAAATTAGATTTTTTGGGAACATTTCCCTTATATTGTCTAACTATACAAGTTATTTATATATATATATATATATATTAATATTGAAGTATTTGTATTTATGAAAAAATAGAAATTTTTGCCCGAACATAATTTTGAAATTAGTAAAAATTATGCAAAAAAATTTATGAAATTTATTTCTGAGTTATATTATTAATGGATCTAGATTTAGTTAATGTTTCATATTATTTATATGGTAAGTATGTAAGAGTTGTACATTATCCGCGTATGTTTTGTTTCGTTTAGTTTATTTTGTGTTTTTTGTTTGTTTTTCTTTTTTATATTTATCTCAAAAAGTCATTAAAATAAATGCGTTTCTTTTTGTTTGCTTTGTCTCTGCTGATGTAGTAAATAGTTTATAGTTGTTGTTGTTTGTTATTTGTTTGTTGTAGTTGTCAGTTGTTGTTGTAAGTAGTTTACTTTTGTGGTGGGGTTAGTGGTTTTTGCGCCATTTATCTGGCTAAAAAATTATCTAAAGATTTTTATCTAACTATGCAAAAAGTTAACGTCGTTCGTCCGGAACTTCCCTGCGAAAGGCTTTAAAAATTTCTAAACATTTACGGAATGACAGAAAGTCGCATGCAAAATTGACACACACACACACACATGCACACGTTACATCCTGTGGCATGGCGTTGTGTGTGGCTCCGGGTGGTCCTCTCATATGACACTCATGCGACGCCTGCCATTTCCGGATGCCTCGGCTCAGTTGGAGTTGGCCAGCGTTTCGTGACATACCTCCATGTAGTCGGGGTCATGCATAATGCCCTTTATCATATCCTTGAGCATTGTGTATCGCGGAAATATCGGATACATCTTTGAGCTGCCATACTCTTCCTGCACACACACAGAGAGAGAGAGAGGGAGAGTTTTCAATGAACTCATTTCACTTTCAATTGTTGCCTCACCTTTAGCACGCGTATTAAATGCCGCAAACCCAGATACTTTTTTAATAGACGATATAAATCGTTAATCAACTGCGTATTTTCCAGCTCAATTTGTGCCGTTGTCATGTCTATGAAAATAATTGAACTTAATCAGGGTATTCAACTCTCTTAACTCCTTATCGACTTACGTTCTAAGCGTTCCATGCGTTCCCTGCGCTCGGCAGCCTCGTCTGCCAGCTTGGCTGAGGTCTTGACTCCCTCGCCGGACTTCTGGGTCTTTTCCATTATTGAACAGGCTCGCATCACATATGAGGGTACAGTTTCCTGCTTCTCCTGCCGGGGAATGTCCACTAAGGTCCAGTACTGTGTCTCCAAACGTATAACTTCCTATTAGTTCAGTAATCCATTTAATTGACATATTAAAATTTAATTTTTCTTTATTTTTTTTTCTTTATCAAATACGCACCTTAATCATTAGCTTGAGCATGGGATAGCGCTGAAATATGTTACGATGGCTCTTCGAATCGCCGTACTGGTTCATCAGGTTAATCAAAGCTTTCTTTACCGTATCGTAAGATTCCTCCAGACGTAGCCGTAATGATCGTAGACGTTCGTTGGTCTCGATAACCTCGTCACGTGTCATGCCGCTCGGTGCTCCTTCATCCTTCACATCCTGCACAATTCGACGCACGCTCTGCGTAAATTTTCCAACAAAATTTGTGGTTGCTGTAAAAAAAAAATAGAAAAGAAAATGGCATAAAGTTAAAAAATGCTTTATTGTAGGGAAATTGCACGAAACACTGTCATTCACTATGAAAATGTCAGTAGACACGCACATTAACCCTTGTGTTTATATTCTACGATTCATGCGGAAATTTTTCGTCTATGGTAAAAGTCGAATTATTATGCCATGATGAGTCGAAAAGTGCAAGGAAAATATGCAAATAAACATAAATAATTTTCTTTATTAAAAACCACCCAAACCGCGTGCGGAATTGAACCCGCGACTTGGGACTGTTTATCAGGTCGACACTCTACACGACGCACCAAGGCCAGCGTCACTGTTAATTGAGCTAACTTACGTTTTGTTAAACTGGGAGTATTTTTGGTTTTGTGTGTACTTCTGCTTCCATTTCAGAGTGCTATTTATAAATATTTAATGAACAATCACAAACAAAATGAATGAAGAGCAGGCTTTTTCCTTTTGCTTGGCAACTATTAATATATTTTGATAAGTCAAATTGCATTAAAAACAAGTAATAAAATTTAACAAATAAATAATTTAGAAAAATAATAATAATAGCTTCTTATTTCACACCCCATTCATTATCAGTAAGCGGTTTCGAACCCGCGACCCGTGAACCATTACAAAGTGCACCAAGTTCACCCTGTTAACACTTTCATACAAATTTTCAACTTGTATAAAGCGGACTGTTAAGTTAACAGTGTGATGTCATATGTTTGAAAATTGAAAGTGAAGGAATTTTGACTCAATTATCTTTCTGAAAGCCATTAAAAATAATAAAAGCTAAATGTTAATTTATTTAATAGTTAAATTAAGATCGTAGGATAATAAACTAAATAAATATATTGTTTAATAATTTTAAATTTTTTTTTATATTTATTTATTAATTTTTATACCCTTGCAAAAAGGGTATATTAATTTTGGTCAGGAGTTTGCAACGCAGAGAAGGAAGCATCTCCGACCATATAAAGTATATATATTCTTGATCAGCAAGACGAGCTGAGTTGATATAGCCATGTCCGTCTGTCCGTCTGTCTGGATCAACGCAATCTCCTCCGAGACTATAAGAGCTACAGAGCTGAAATTTTGCACATAGGCTGGAATGTGCTGCAGGCATTGTATATCTCGGAATCATCCGGATCGGATGACTATATCCTATAGCTCCCATAGGACAGATCGGTTTTTTTCTATATAGTGCTCAACATAAATCCTTCAATATTTTGGACTCTGTTAAAGCCAGAGACTTAAAACTTAAAACATATATTTGTATCAACCACCCCTAAAAAAAACATAAAGAATATATATCTACGCCCATTAGGGGCGTGGCAAATCGGATAAAACTATATTTTCTACAATTTTACACCTAGAGTTCCAAAAATTGACACGGACGTTAGGCTTGACCGTTTCGACAAAATTATGAAAAATGATATATATCCGCCTCTTGGGGCGTGGCAAATCGGAGAAAACTATATCTTCCAAAGTTTTATAGATACAGCTTCATAATATATAGGTTACTGTTGCCCTGATTAATAGACTGCTCAAAAATTATATATATTCAATTGCTGTATCTATATCCTTTGCAATTTTTTATTTTTTTTAACGTCTAGTTTTTAATAATCTGTCCGATACAACAATCAGCAAATTGTAAGTTTGGACGCTGGCATTTAAATTGTATTATCTGTGTAGCTTAGTAAGGTGTTCGGGTGTGGGTGACGTTTTCAATTTGTGCGGTGAGGAAGATCCTGCGGGTGATATCTTTTGATATCTGTTGTCTAGAAGATTGATGCCAAGGGGGCTGATGTGTTGAGCAGACGTTCCAGGTGGACTTTGGTCAGCCTGGGAATCTCCTGGTGAACCAAAGGGTCTCTGAGCTCATTCTGAATCTCCAAGTTTGAGTGCAGTTGGTAAGCATTGGATATGCTTCTAAGAGCATTCCTTCTAACGTTTAAATTTTGGCAGCATAATTTATTTTCACTTTTCTTAGGCTTTTATTTATAAAACTTTATAATAATGGAAGGGTGTATTTGTTATATTTTTAATTATATTATATTTATATAATTTCTATAACTATACATTTTTCATTATTACCTACTGTTGGGTTTTTTTGAGCTGCCTGAAGCAGATTTTTCAATTCCTTATCTAACTATCATTGGATATGTTTTTGTGACATTTTTGAAGGTATTTCTTGGAAGTCTCTTAGGTTTCAGCAGCAGCATTTTTGATGTGCCGTAAAGTGAATTTTATTTTCAAGTAATGTAAAAGTGTTTTGATAATACTTTGTATACTATTAGGTGTAATTAATGTTAGATTCAGAATCGATCTTAATGGATAAGCCATGATATTGAAAATTAAACAAATATTTGTAATCAATAACTTTTCTCCAATAGAAAATGTTCTCACGATGCAAATCCCAAACAAACTTATTTAGTACACCCTCATTATTGAATAGAAAAATTATAAAAATTTAGATGCATTTGTAAACCATAAAATTAGTCAGCTACAATTGGCATGCATAATTTGCATTGTAAGTACAAATCTATTGAATTGCATGGAAAACGTGACGATTTTTATGACTTGAATAATATTTCACGTTTTCTTACTTAAATGTAAAGGTGAGTAGATGGAGCCATCAAAAATGGGGTAGGCATAGGGGTTGTACTATCAAAATATACAATGTTTTTCAAAGAAGTTGTGGCTTTTCCCAAGATAAGAAAATACTATTAGTCATACTACATTAATCCGCATAAGCTGCTGAAGCTAATTGCAACCACATGCGAGATTATTTCTGGGAGACCCTTGCACCATTAGCAATGACGAAATATGTACATTTATGAAATGACGTGAATAAAACACGAACTTTGGAATCACTAATGATCCTGAGTCTAAAAGAAACAATTGGTTGGAAGTTGCCGATCAGAAGATACCCTGGTTCCTGCTCAGAGCTGATTATTTAGCATGTGGACCACTTTCAGAAATAGGCTGCATGAACTCTAGTTCTCAATGTACGATCTTAAGAAATGTTCAGGGCATGATTATGATATGCAAGTGGGTGTATGTGGGTAAGGCCAAAGCTGTAGTATTTTAAGTTTTCGAGATCTTAATCCATTCAGAATCTCGCATGATTTTGTATCGCTAGATTTTATGGTCCTTAAAATATGAAATATGAAATAAATATATAATAATTGAGGTATAAGTTTGTACTGCGTACGGTATACAAGAATATGTATTTCAAATTTCAGGAATCGAACTCGTAGTTTATAAAGGCAGACAGACAGACGAAGATGGACATGGCTAGTAAGACTCATATCCTGATCAAGAATATATGAACTCTATGATATCAGTCAGGCCTCCCTTATACATTTCGTCAAAACCAATATACCCTTTTTCACTCAATAAGTTCTGCAAACACAATTTGTTCTTCGCACACAGAGCGCAGTGTTTCTTTTCGCCTTAACAATCGCACAACAACTGAGAATAATTATAAGTTCTTGCTCGGGCGAGATCTTTTCAGTATTCAACGAAACGCCCGACGGTCGAAAACAAAATACGGTCAGCGCGAAACGAATTAAATATAAGCAAAAAGAAAAACGAATGAAAATATCAACTGATACAAATACGAGCATAGATATATTACGGTATGAAATAATATACAAACATAGAAGAACAAGAAACACCAAAGAGTCAACGAACGCGTGCTTTATTAATTTCAATTACTTTACAAATTGTTTATAATTGAAAAATGTTCTAAAACAAAGCAACAAATGTTTACAGAGTCACTGGATTTGGCAGAAACAGAGAGAGAGAGAGAGAGAGGGAGTTTGATCTAAAAAGCATTGGCAAAAACTGAACCAATTAACTTGTACTAAAAAGATAAAAAGAAACAGAGAGAAAGAGAGAGGGAGTGAGATCTAAAAGGGCGTAGAACGTTCCACAATATATGCATAGCCAAACAAGGTAAGCCTCATATTGCATATTTAGATCTTTTAGATCTTTGGTACTAAATTACTTTTGCTTTTGCTTGGCCCGGCATTTGGCCTTCTGCCTCTAGCCTTTGCAAATAAAATTATTTTTTTTTTGCACATTAAAGCTAAAAGCTACAATTAATACGTGTTTGTATTGCTTGCTCACGATTTCTGCTGATTTGCATATTTAAAATTATCTTTACAATTGTTTTTTTTTTATATGTATATATTTATGTAGCTTTCTGCTAGCTATGCATAAAATTCCAGCATGAAATCATCTTTTATTTACAGAAGTAAAAGATTCAAGATTAAACAAGTAAAAATTTCAATTTGAAATATATTACAAAAAGCTTTTAAATTATGCCACAATCAACGTTCCCTAATTGCTTAATTGTTGTTATTCCCGCAAGGAATTGTTTTGCTTCAAAGTTAATCCTCGATTTATCTTGAATTGTTCGATTCATGAATGTTGACGTCAATAACATTTGCGTCTTGCTGTTTGCTTAAAATGACATTATCGTTCAGGCCCATGGAAACTGGACTCTGTTAAACTCGTTTCTCGACGTATCTGGACCAGTCCCACAGACAGCATCAAGAACTCAACAACAGATAACACAGATCGTCGCACGTGGAAATATGCATTATTTGAGAGAGAATATACACATAGACAGATAGATATATGTAAGGCAAAGAGCAGACGTCGCAGCTCTTCACTTGTTGAATCAGTGATTCAAGTGCTTATTTTTCCTCTCTCTCTTTCTCTGTCGCTCTCTTATATTTGCCATGAATTCACTGGGGCACTGACATTTGAATTGTAATCAGTGTTGCCGTTCCCGCTTTTTTCCCGCCAGATCTAGCTGTTTTCAAGTTCACAAAGCGAAAAGAGTATATTGGAGATATCATGACTTCATGACTAGTGTGATAGAGCTCATCTTCATTTAACTGTTATTGAATACATTTTTAAAAATTTTTTTTTTAATATTTTGTTCTGGTCGAAATACCAGGTGCTATGGCATGGCCTGGCACAATTATGAGTATATTAAGGTATGATTTGATCAGTATTCTGTTTTAAAAAGTGTTTTCCTGCATTTGCTATGAAGTTGGGAAATTTTAATTTGAAATGCTCTTTGAATGTTCTTTAAACTGTTGAAGAATGTTGAAGAACAAATGTTTTACTTTTTCCATGAAGACTTAAATTTTGGAGAGTTGCAAAGATCATGCTCTGCAGATTCGGTTGCTTATCTTATTAAAATATTTCTTGTCTTACATAGATTTATTGGTAAGAAATTGTATGAAAGTACTTTTTATGGATTAACTGAGGAACGTTTTAGCCTAACGCTCTATGACACCTCTATGACAATATATGACACTATTACACATGTCACTTTATGACAGTCTATGGCACTCTCTGGCACCCTATGTGTGCCTTGGGCTAGTAATTTTCCTAGGCTACAGGTACTGAAATTATTATTTATATATATTATATATTTAAAAACATATTTATATTTTTTTATACTCATTCACAAAGTGAAAAGAGTATATTGGTTTTGTGTAATGTCCACCTTGCTTTTTTTGATAGTAAGCAAAAAAAAAAGAAAAAAGTAATGTGTTGCATATGTCTAATAATTCTAATATCTTTCTGAGAGCTTCTTTTAAGAGCTTCTTCTAAGAGCTTCTTTTTATTTGCTCATTAATAAATTTTTTATAGAAATTTTTTTTTTTAATTTGTATATTTTTTACTAACAAGTTTTCTGCTACCTTTAGTGGCAACATAATCTAGTTTTATAATATAGAAAATTACAGGTATTAAAAAAATTTTACATATCATTTGCATCTAAATCGTAAAATCATACAAAAATTGTATAGCTGTTTTTCTCACAAACTTCGCTATTCTTGCTTTTTTTCTCTAGATCTAGCTTTTTTTGCTCTGATTGTAATCGCATTGTTCCCATCTCTTACTTACTCTCTCTGTCTCTCTTATCTCCCTCTCTTTTTTTCGCTCTCACGCTAGCTTACTCACACGACCTTGTTGATAAAAAAACAGTCAAAAACTTAGCTTGCTCACCTGCCTAATGGGTGCAGCTACTCGTTTTTCCCACTCCCAATAGGTGAGGCTGATATGGCAAATGTTTGATTGCTATTCCTACACACATACAATACAGACACACATACATATAGTAAGAGTAAATGCGAGTTTGAGCGACGACAGCGACTAATGAGTAAAAGCGCCTTTTGTTTACCTTTAGCTTGTTGCCAACACTCCCCCAGCTGCCCTTGCTAATTCCGCTCCCCACACAAACGACAACCAGTGTAAACCGGTTTTTGCTAATTTGGTAAAACACACACGCACACACGCACACACACACACACACATACTGAAGCAGAGACCGTTTTCTTTGTTGTCTTGTCTGCCGCAGCCTAAAAACTTGCTGGGCAAACGCACATGTGTGTGTGTGTGTGTGTGCGTGTGTGTGTGGCTACAAACATATGAAATTATGCACATACATAAAAAAAAAATGGCAACAACAACAACAACGAGCTGAAACGAAACGTTTCTCGAGTTCTTCATCTACTTCATTTTCGCTTGGTTTTCAGTCTCATTTTGTGTTTGTAACAGAGATATCCGTATTGTGAGTCGAATATTTATAACTCAAAGATACTTTTGGAGTGGCGGGAACTATTTGTAAGCTGCGGCACGTGTGTGTGAATATATGTATAAAGAGCACTTGGACCAGCTGGCTTAGCCTCAATTGCCTGTTATATATATAAATATATATGTTCATATATATATGCCAAATAATATTTGACGTTTATTTACGTTTGTTTTTCCATTTAATATGCGTTTTCACTTTTATTTGAAATGTGTTCAACAGCTGTTTCGTGTTTTCGTAGAATTTTTCTAGAAAATAATCTCTCGAGTGACGCAAGCTTTGCCTTTTCCTATGTTTATACATCTTATTTGCTTGTGGATAAGCTATTGGATTTATGGGTTTTTTCTTACGCATCATTCGTCAGTTAGCTATGAGACATTCGTCGTAACCAGGGAGTGCATATTTTAATCAATGAATCAGTTTACGTTTTTGGCGCATTCCCATTTTAAATGCCTGACAGCTGTGTGAATGAACTGCCAATTATTTTTACCATCAACTCATAAGCAAACCACAGCAATGTGTGGAAATTTCTACATCAATAGGCAAAACCAACAACTGTTGGAATGCTTCATAAAATCCTTAGCAACGTCATTTATATGCTAATTGTGTGAAATAGCACTGAAAGACGACGTTGAGCAATTGCCATAGTCATTAATGCTTTTAATGTGCATTCAGAGAGCTCTTAACTTATAATTTCTATAATTATTAGCATATGTGCACTGAAAGAATTAGTAACTCTTAAGAGCTATAGAACGAACTTGCTTTGAGACCTCCCAGTAGATCTGGAGAATCATTGATAGTGGTCTTACTCCATAGCTTTTCCATCGATTGGTTTTATCGCAAATTTTTGCTATTTAACAACTTATAACAAGTTAAACACTTTCATTTGCTTAACAATTTCATGTCTTATTACAAATAGATCCATTGTAATAAACATTAATTTTCATCATTCTTTATCCAACAAATGGTTTTTGATCTGAATTGAATTGATCTGATTTCTGAATGCAACGGTTTTTGATTTTTGTTTAAAAATACAGTCGAATCCCGATAAATCGAAAGGGAATTACACAGGAATTTGATTTATCAAACACGAAGACACAAGAAGACAACATTTTTCTTTTACGAATTATTGAGGTTTTCGATTTAACGGAGGACGAATTATCGGTATTCGACTGTACCTGATTAGTGTGTTTTTCTTTTAAAGAATTTCTTTTAAAGAAGTTCAGTTATGATCGCTCCTGCCTTACTAAATACAGTGAAAGCTCTAGTCGCGGACAGCTCCTGCAGGCGGACATCTCCCGTAGCCGGACGAATTTTATATTCCCAAGATTTTTAGCATGAATTTCATACAAACGCTCCCTGGGCCGGACTTGGACACGAGTTTTTTTTTAAATTTTTATACAAAAGTCTCTCGCAGGCGGAAAAAAACATTTTTTAATAGATCATAATTAAGTTTGAATCAAAATTTGGAAAAGAGATTATTGCACAGCCAATTCCTTGACAGCTCCCGCAAGCGGACAAAAATATTGGAACCGCGGCTGTCCCTTCACGGGAGCTTTCACTGTATACGTTTCGACTCTACGGAGCTAGTCCGGATTGACAATATCTGTAAAGCGCAGATGCTATATGCATATAGTTGATACAAAGGGACATCCCTCTTTCAATGGGATCAGAGTATAAAATTACTACATTTCTGAATTACACTCACATTAAAATGTCGTTATATCGACATCAAGAAAATCTCATCGATATATCGAAAAACTAAATTTCCATTGATACTATCGATAGTGCCATTGATGGTTTTCCAGCTCTACTTCCAGCAGCATAAATTTGATAAGTATTACACTATTAAATATTGATTTAGGAATAAGTTTTATCTGTCATATCTCACTTTTGTGTATCTGTCTCTGAAAATGCTGTCAAAAGCAGTCAATTGCTTTCAATTGCTTGCAACACGAATTCATTTAATTAAAATGCCAAATTGTTCGTAATCGAGTGCTCTAATCAAATTGAGAGTGGGTGTGAAAAAAGCTCTCTCTCTCTGTTTCTCTGATTTCAAATGCAAAACTAATTGACGGCTGTTTTGTGCATCGCATTTTGATTGAGTAGCTCGACACCTGCAATAGAAACATGAATTATTTTGCTTTTATGCCGCACAACAAAAGCCAAATTAGTTGCCAAAATTATATTGAATTATCAGCCAACTGTAACAGATATTTCGCATCCGCAATCAAATGGCTATAATCTTAACTTTATTTTACTTGAGCTCAGGGTGTCTTCAAAGCTAAGTGGTCACGGCTAATGCACAAAGAAACGGAAATAGCTTCAATCATAAAAACTTCCTCAACATGAGATCATAGAAGACATGAGCTAATGCTAAGCTAAGTCAACAAATACTTGCTGAGCATCTACATAAGTTAGAAAGTAGCCGAAGTAAAGAATAAATAAAAGACTTTAATAGACGAGGAGTATATTTATCCAGTTTGAAGTCTCTCTGTGGAACATTTCATAAAACCAATATACTCTTTTTCACTTTACGAACAAGTATTATCCCACCCTGCATTTTATGAAATTTCTGAGTATATTAGAGTTTTTTTCGAATCCTCTTTCTGACTTAAATAGTCATAAGAGCGCTCGCTTTCTGAACATAAATGACTATTTTGTCGGGAGAAAATAGTACACTGACCTTTTTATATCCTTGTAAAAAGATATATTCATTTTGGTCAGAAGTTTGCAATGCACAGAAGGAAGCATCTTCGACCAGAAAAAGTATATATATTCTTGATCAGCATGGCGAGCTGAGTTGGTATAGCACTGTCCGTTCATCCATCCGTCTGTCCGTCTATCCGTCTGTCCATCCGTCCGCCCATCCGTCCGTCCGCCCATCCGTCCGTCCGCCCATCCGTCCGTCCGCCCATCCGTCCGTCCGCCCATCCGTCTGTCCGTCCGCCCATCCATCCGTCCGTCTCTCTGTCCGTCTATCCGTCTGTCCATCTATCCGTCTATCCGTCTGTCCGTCCATCCGTCTGTCCGTCCGTCTTTCCGTCTGTCTGGATCAAAGCAATCTTCTCCTAGACTATTAGAGCTACACTGCTAAAATTTGGCACTTAGGCTTATTTCTGCTGCAGGCATTGTATATCTCGGAATCATCCGGATCGGACGATAATATCCTATAGCTCCCATAAGATAGAATGGTTTTAAGAACTGTTTTAGTAGGAAAAGTTCGTCGCTATAGAAGTCTAAGACTTATAATTTAGAATATATGCTCGTGTATTTCAGCCCCATACAAAAATATATAGTATATATAGCTATGCTCATTGGGGGCGTGGCAAATCACGTAGAACTATATCTTTAACAGTTTCGACTCTTATTTAAATCATATTTTCAAGTTCCGTTAGAATAAGATCAATTAGATAACAATCTTGTTTTGGATCGTTTAGGGGGCGAAAATTAGCTGCATAGCAATAGTCAAAATGATTATATTTTAATACCCTGCATGATATGCTTTCCATTTGTTATTGTAGCTTAAATAAATTACATTTTGAGCATATGGTAGATTCAATTTTGAATCTTCTTTGAGTTTCGCATGAAATTAAACATTTTGTAATGATGAAGACACATGACAGTAGCCGAAGTAAAGAATTTATAATATTTCAATAAACGAGGAGTACATTTATCCAATTTGAAGTCTCTCTATGGAGATGGACGAATATTACATAAAACCAATATACTCACATTGAGTTGACGAACAAGTATTATGACAGCCCCATAGGCAAGTCTTCTCTTTACAATTCCTCAAAACGTTTTCACAATTTATCTTATTTATCAGCCTACGGAGCGTATGCGCAATATGTTCGAACCTTTCAATTTAGTATGCGAAGGACATGAAGTTCACTCTCTCTCTCTCTCTCTCACTCTCTCACTCTCTGCCTATGTCAGCTGCCATTAATCAGTTAACTAAATAAGCATAGAACGCCTCACAAATCCTACTAGCACGTGCTTATTCCCCTTTGATAGAGTCGCCCTTTATCCTGTTGGGGCTGGGCTGGCTGGGTTAGGGCTTGTAATGTTTGCTCAGCGCGTTTTAATTAGTTCGCGCCATCGTCCATTGTTACACTAATTGGCCGCATTTGCTAGAGGGCGTGGCCCCAAGGCGTGTCAATCATTGGCGGGCAAAACAGTTTTGGCACGTGTTTGATTTATTGAACTCGTGTTCGAGTTAAATTGTCGCTGACAAAATGCAGCCGGCAATCGTGACCCACAAAACTGAGTTATGGATTCATGATTTATGTCAAAGCAGGTACTCGCGTGAGAAAGGCGTGGGTGGTGCTGGTGACAAACTCACGGATTAGTCACTCCAAAGTCCCCAACAGCTATTCAAATAAACCGCAAATGGAGCGCGGGAATAGAGTAGAATATATACAAACATATATATCATATATATATATATATCATCTAGACGAAAACAACTTCGAAGCTGTGCTAATATTTATATTGCAGCTATTTATTATTCTTATATTATATAACAATTTGACGTAAGTTAGTGGAATAACTTGTTATTCAATAAGATGTTGGCCTTTAGAGCTAAATACTTTAGATTGAGTTCATTGTATCTGAGCTTAATGCTTATAGAATCATTAACTAGATAATGAAGTTGTTTCAGGCAATGATTAACTCGATAATGAAGTTGCCTAACCAATAACCAATGTCTTCTTCCAATACTAGAGCTGGATTCGGGAAATAAATTGGTTCCCGACCCATCCCGTCCCGAAATTCATTTTGATTTTGCCAAACGATTGTCCTGAAAAACTCGTAATTTTTCTCGTGGTTCTCGACGTTTCCTAACACTTTTTTTTCAACATTTAGATCTCTTATGATAGATAAACATTTTTATTTAAATATTATATTTTCTTAAATTGTTCTCCTAAAAGAAATAGAAAACATGCTTTCACTCGTTGCTGAAGATTTTGGAAGATTAAGTATAGAGATAGGCGTCGGGAACGGGATTTTCGGGTCGCGAAATTGTCCCAAAACGATTTTCGGTATCGGACGGGTTGAAGAAAGATTTTAAAATAGTCCGGGACGATCGAATAAGTGCTTAGTTACGAGATCAAGGCAAAATATGCTTGAGATATGCTCTGAGACGGAGGCATTCCATAAAATCCTGATCCCGACGCCCACGTCTATTCATAAGCATATTTCTAGAATCTCTTAATGTGCCACCTTGATCTAGGGATCAAGCACTTATCCGACCGTCCCGGAATTTTTTTAGAATCTTCCCAAACAGCCTGAAAATATTTTCAGGACAACTTCGGGTCCCAAAAATCACGATTCCGACGCCCATCTTTAATCAAGTACTTCCCTAGCAAATAATGTTATCAAAATAATGAAATATTTAAACTTCTCTTAAATTTAATATAATTTATATAAGAATATTTCCTCGTTAATATATTCTTCTGTTCTTTGATGAATGTAAGCCTCGAAAGTTTCAGGATCAAGCACTTATCCCGACCATCCATTAAACCTTTCCCATCACGTCAGATACTAAAAATTATTTGCGGGATCTGGGTGAATTCCGAAAACCCCATCTCTAATCAATGTGTCTCCCATTGCAATGCATAACTGAGCGTATGCGCAATATAACTTAACTGTTGGCTTAAAAGTTAAAGTTGCCTTGTAGAATGATTAACTAGATAATGAAGTTCCATAGCTTAAGTAATGATCAACTCCTAAATGAAGTTCCATACCTTAAGCAACGATTAGCTCCATAATGAAGTTTTCCAATAAAATTTCTGAAATCAACATATCTCCCATTGCAGTGCACAACTGGGCAACTTAAAAGTTATAGTTACTCTATATAATGATTAACTCGATAATGAAGTTTCCCTATAAAATGTTGATAATGTGGAATTTCTTTTATTAATATATCTCCCTGCTTTTTACTCAATGTACAACTGTGCGTATGCGCAATATAACTTAACTGTTGACTTAAAAGATGGTCTATATAAAGATAAACTCCATAAGGAAGTTCCATACCTTAAGCAACGATTAACTCGATTATGAAGTTTCCCTCTAAAATGCCAATAATGAGCAATTTTTGCCATCAACATATCTCCCATTGCAGTGCACAACTGGGCGTATACGCAATGTAACTTAACAGTTGACTTAAAAGTTATAGTTACTCTATATAATGATTAACTCGATAATGAAGTTTCCCTATAAAATGCTGATTATGAGTAATTTTTTTATAAATCTCCCTGCTTTTTACTCAATATACAACTGTGCGTATGCACAATATAACTTAACAATTGACTTAAAAGTAGTAGTTACTCTATATAAAGATTATCTCCATAATGAAGTTCCATATCTTAAGCAAAAATCAATTCGATAAAGAAGTTTCTCTATAAAATGCTGATACTGAGTAATTTCTGCCATCAACATATCTCCCATTGCAGTGCACAACTGGGCGTATGCGCAATATTGCCCATTATTAAAATCAATTGCTGCTAAATTGCATCAATTTTCGTCAGTTTCAGCAAAAGTGTTTCTTATGCAGACATTAAATTCAATGGAAGTGCGAGAATTTGAAAATTTAATACGCACTGCGGGGCAATGCTTTAGCTTCGCTTTATATTTGATGTAAGTACCTTTGTATGGTACTCGAGGGAAGCTGTGTGTGTGTAAACATACATATATATATATGTGCGTTTGTATGCGGTTTCATATTTGCCAGGCTTTTGTATTTTCATTAAAACTTTAAGTCACATTTGCTGGGGCCTTATGTAGTTTTGCATTATTTAAGCAACGGCCTTCAAAACGGGCCCAAAGCAAACACAAACACTATGAAATTTACACATGTGTGTGCGTGTGTGTGTGTGTGTGTGCAGTAGTTGACAGGCCTGGCGTACACACAAATAGATGAGATGTGTTGAGTGCCACGCCCCAAAAGCAAACACGAGAAGAACCCACAGGCACTTGTTGGAGTAACAGCTGAATCCAGGCCCAGCTCTAGTCGAGGCAGCTACAGTGGAGTCTCTCTAGTGACAGATTTGACATGCCAGACACTCACTGCCTGGCTGACAATTTTAACTCTTGCACCAGCAACTGTCTACAAATAGTAACCAAATGCCAATTGGATACACACTTTGACAGCAGCCGAGACTATGGCAATAGCCATCACTGCATCGACAGACAGCCAATAATTACAATGCCAAACAAAAATTCTTGGCTAATAACATCTATGGGTGCAGCATTGATGCTTGACAACAACAAGGAGAGCAGGCAGAACGACAAACAAGGGAGAATGTTGGCCTAATACTTGTTTGTGATTCAAAAATAGCAAAACTGCAGCAAACACAATTTTTCCTATTTGACATGCCCCAATATCTGAGGAGATTCTAGAATAATGATATAGCTGCTAAGCTTGACGATCCTAGCTGTAGAGAAGGTTAACAGCAAAGTCAACTGGAAACTAAGATGATCTTAGGTCTAATACCATGGAAGATATAGTTTTCTCGAGAAGGTCAACAGCAAAGTCAACTGAAAACTACGATGGATCTAGGTCTAATACTATTGAAGATATATAATATAATATAATATAATCTGTAGGTCTGCATGTAAAGCAGCTAGACGTCAGCATCAGTAAAACTCTGCAAGAAAACAGTTTATAAAACTATAATATTAATAGATCCATATCTATGGAAAAGTTAGAACAGTGATAGAGCTGCTAAATTTCAAGATTCTAGCAAGAGAAAGAGTATTGGGTAATCCATAAAAACTTCAGGACCATCTGCAAAGGAGATCAACAGATCTGGTAAGCCAGATGAGACTAGCTATTTTCTCTATTTGCCTTGCTCTGACCATATAACCATATAACCTATAGGACTAGCTGTAGAGCAGCTAGAACAGTATCAGTAAATCCTGGAAGAATACAGCTAATTTCCGATTTCCCACGCCCTCAATGGGCGTAGGTAGAACAGTGGTTTTTTTTGTTCCTAAACTTGAATATTCTAGGAATAGAAACTCTGTTGGGTGATCCATAAAAATAAAGGAGGTCAAGAACAATTTATCTGGAAGGCCAAATGAGCCTATCTCCTTTCTCGATTTGCCTTCTTCTGATTGTAACCATATAATCTATAGATCTATTTATAGAGCTGCCAGCACAGTGATTCGCCTGCAAAACTTGCTGATCCTAGCAATAAATCCCTGGAAGTAAGCAGTTTTTCCGATTTTACCTCAATAATATTTATAGGTTTATCTGTGGCTCTAATTGAAAACTTTGTGATCCTAACTCTAAAGCTGTGTAAAGTGTTTTTCCGATTAGCCACGCCCATAATGGGCGAACTATAATATGTATAGGTATATTAGTAGAGATCAATTAAGGCTCTACTTGAAAACTTTGTGATGCTAGCTCTAAAACTGTGTAAGGTACTTTTTTGTTTTTCTGATTTGCCACGCCCTCAATGGGCGAACTATAAGACTTATAAATCTATCTGTGAAGGAGCTTAGTAGTTTCGTTACTTGAAAACTTATTGATATTAGCTCTAAAACTGTGAAAGATTTATATATATTCCTGATTTTCTGTTTTGCCACTCTCCTCTATAATCGAATATATATAATTTTCGGTAAGTCTGTAGAACAGATTAATAGAAGTCCACTAGTACTTAAGCTTTAAAACTCTGAAAAAAAAAGTTTTCACAGATTTGCCAAGCCTCCAACGGACTTAGATAAATAATTTCTGCCTAATCTGTACAGAAGATCAAAAGAATCTAATTTTCCAAATTTATTAGTTTTAGTTCTAAATAAAAAGTTTTTCTCCATTTTACACACCCCCCAAATGGGCGTATCCAAAAGTTTTAGCTCTAAATGAAACAGTTTTTTCTCTTTTCCAAACACACAATGGTCCTATTCTAAATCATATCTGAGTATTTATTCGATTTTGTAAATCTGTCTAGCAAACGTCTATTGCACAAAGGCAATATACCCCTTTCACTTGTTGAACGAACATAACAATGACAACCAGCTGTCAACTTGTGCAAACCGAACAGCAGGATACAAACAGACACACACACACACACACACACACACAAGCCAATAGATAGTATACATAGAATGGAACGCATTCAGGCAGCGAGACAAATTGACAGACAATTTAGCTGTCAATTGTGCGTTGCTCGTTTGGCGGCTGCTCCGACCCCGACGGATGCCAACTCCAGTTGAGGCTGGCTGAGGAAACGACTTGGCATTAATTTGGGATGTGCCGCGTGCATTGGCCGAGCAACAAATGCAAAGCAGCACAAAATGAAAATTGCCATTTGATGGCCGTTAAGCTGCTCAGCAACAAGCCAAAAGCGAGAAAGGACAAAGCTGCTGTTTCGGCCCTCTTCAAGGCAGCGATAGGAGCAGGAGCAGCAGCTCAGTTGGGCAGTAAATAAACAGCTGTTAGCCCGACACGACTTTCTCATACAGCGTCGACATGGCTATTAAGCCAATTGGGCGTGTCATATATATATATAGTAAATACGCGTATACATAAAAATCTGTGGCTCGGGCCGGCCCCTGCTAATCGTACAGATTGCTTAGCTAATCTGAACTGTAAGCTATGCAAACTAATAAATATTTTCTGCTGCCACGTGGTCGCTTCAAACTGACCGCAAGAACTTCCCCACGGTCTGAGTTTTCCATACTCGTTCACACAGTGGAAAAGGGTATATTCGTGTTGAGTCAAATCTGTCTTTTTTTTGCTCTGCTTATAATCTTTATATCTATAACTGAAGTATTTTTGATTTTACAATTTTCACTTTTTTTAATGAAAAACTAGCTGAAGTTGCCACTAAATTATGAGAAGTATTGTTTTCAGTCTCTTATAATTATTGGCCAGGTTTTTAATGTGTGTGATATACCCGATTTGGATGTACTATATGAGAATCTATATACCAAATTTGAACAATTTAGCTATTATAAGCGAGATAAACGAATTTGACCTTTAGCAGAAAACAAATTTCAATTTCAAACAAATTCGATTTTTACCTAGTATATTTATTTGGTTGCAGACTGGAGTTTTGATATGTATTCAAAAGTTTTCAATGTTATTTTAAGCTAGAGATTACATTCCGAAAATGAATTACAATTTTCAAAATTTCGCTCCAAAATCAGGACTTTCAATTGGAATCAAAAAATTTCGTCACTGCTAGAAATATATTTTAAAATATTTTAAATTTTTTAAATCGGATCCAAAATATACCACAATTTTTTTATTAACTTCGGTTGCTTATTATTGGAGTATTATTTATTAGATTTTGGGAAAGAGACCTTTTTAGATGCATTTATTCGCATCACCGATGTATGGTCAGCTATCTTTTTAAAATTTTTGAAATTTAAATAGATCAAGTATTTATCGTGTCATTTTCGAATATTCTTTCAATTCCTTATAATTTTTTTAAAGTGTCTTCAATTCGAAAGAATCAGTAAATTTTGTACTTTGATTGACTTTCATTTCAGTTTTTTTCACATGATTTTTGAATGCATTTCCAGACGGGCATTGTTTGGGATTCGATATATATAACAATTTAAGTATTTATTAAAGGGAAAAAAATTTTTGTGTTAAGAAACTAGAATATTTTTTACTTGATTTTAAAATGAGAAACATTTTCGATCGTCATTGAAATTACATTTTCTATTCTAAATTATTTTCCATAGTCTTGAGCAGAAAAAAAATCAAATTCCAATTAGATTAAGTTACCTTAAAAGTAATTAGACACTAATGCTAACTTATAAAATATGTAAATATAGTCGAATTCCGATAATTCTTCCTAGCTAATCGGAAACCTCAATAATTCGTAAACCAATTCATCCCCTTTACATTTCAAATTATTGGGATTCGACTGTATTCGTAGTGATATTCGAAAAAAATATCATTTTAAATTTTGATACACGCCTAAGAGCTTGATAAAGCGGAAATCATATGATTTACAGTTTTAAAGGCTAAAATGATTGCAAAAGTATAGATCTCTTCTACGGATTCAGCCATGAATTTTATGGCAATACTTTTTAGAGGAATTATGCATTCGGTTCGACAGATTTTATAAACATAACTTAAAATTGTTCATGCTGTGCTGCATATAATTTGGTGGCTCGACTCAAACTTTTGGCCTTCTGAGTAACTTTAGCAATTAGAATTGCAGAAGCAGCGAAATGGTGCTTCTGGGAACCTTGACAGCCACTTTGACAGCCACTTGTAACAGCTGCTGCGCTGCAGTTGTGCTGGCATTTGCTGCTGCTTGTTTTTCTGTGTTTCCCGCACTTTGTGATTTCACATCACATGTCAGTGCCATATTTTTGCCAACATTTGCAGCAGGACTCTTCCTTCCGCTTTGCACAGCCAACGAGCTCTGACTACAATTAGTATCAAAAAGCAGAAATGAAGAACTGTATAGTATATGGATAGGATCAGATACAGAATATGCTGCGCTTCCATCTAGAGCTCGAGTGTCGCATTCACTTTATGCGGCAACAGATTAATTCTCAAAGTTGCAACAGATTCATTATTCAGTTCTCCAATATGCAGACAGAGCTCACAGAATGCGCATTTGCTTTTGTATTGTTTTACTTTTGGCCCATTTTACGAGCACACAAAGTAAAGTTTTTTTGCATTTTTGTATGTGTGTGTGTGGGGTATGTTTGTGTGTGTGTGTGGACCACATAAAAATCACTTTTAACAATAATAAGAAAAGTTGCCAGTGTTTGGCCTGCGGTTCAGGCCCACAGCCAAAAAAAAAGAAGCAGAGAAAACAAAGCAACACGAACACAAAACAAAAAGCATGCATAATTTAAACAGAAAAGCAACGCTAGCCGAGCTGCAAATACTCTGCCAAAAACAATATTTGTGGTACTAAGATATATATTGAGAGAGATTTGTTTGTCTGAGAAATATATATGTATATACAGTGGTGTCTGGATATAGTGAACTAAGTATTGCAAAGACTGTTCACAAAAATTGAGTTTGTTCACTGTATCATGATTTTGTTTTGTTTGCTTAAAATACACTTTGTGTATATAAATTCAAGAGATCTTTTTAAATTAGTAGTTAAACATAATAAAAAACCTTTGCTTATTGAAAGAATTGTCGAATTGACGTTTGCTTCTGGTGTTCATAAAGTGACTTTTTCATTTATTTACTCCATATAAAAATTTGAGTATTCACTATATAGGTTGTTCACTGTACCCAGACACAACTGTATATAATATACAAAATGTCAATTTGCACTTATATACATTTCTTTGTCTATCAGCAAATTCTCAGAATGAATACAGAAATTGCCTTCAATCTAGTATATGTATATATATAATCTCCATTTATTTTTAAAATTTCTTTAATGGAAAACTTTCTTCTGATGTATAAGGAATATATATAAATCAAAATTGACAGCTTTGGGCAATGTTCCAAAGCAACGGATGTCTCATCGCATATAACTTATACGCAGCTTTAAACAACTACTTAATCTTTATATCAATATAATTTTATTTATCTTTCAGTGCACTACAAATAAACATTTTATTTCTTTATAATTATAAATTATAAGCAATTATTCTCTTGTGAAATACATGAAAAAAGTCGAATTTGACAGCATCTAACGTTCCTATATTGCGTATACGCAGCATTAAACTAGTCAATTTCCATAGCAATTCTAAAGCATATAATGAATGGATTTGCATTTTTCTTACACAGCACTACAAAAAGCAGTTTAATTCTTAATAATTATCAGTTATTAATAATTATTCTTCCATGAAATACATGAAAAAAGAGAAAATTAACAGCATCTGACGTTCGTATATTACGTATACGCAGCATTAAACGACTTAATCTATATAACAATTCTGTATCATATAATGCATTTTCCACTTTTCTTACACTGCATTACAAAAAACACTTTAATTCTTAATAATTAATAATTATTAATTATTATTCTTTTATGAAAAACATGAAAAAAGATATCAATCGACAGCATCTGGCGTTCGTATATTGCGTATACGCACCATTGAGCGATAAAATGGAATTAACAATTCTAAAGGGACACAAACATGGCCTGTTAGAGCAATTACACTGCTTTACGAACAAAAACAGCTGTGTATCGGGCTATCGATTGGGCATCAGCATAACTCTTGCTAATTATGCAAGCCCAGCCCCATGTGCGGAAATTTGCACAAAAAGCCGATTAGCTGTCCGAAAGACATTTAAATGGCATTTGCATTTGCATTTTGTTGATCCCCGAGCTCTGCAGCAGCAGCAGCAACAGCATTTGCTTTCATGCACGTTAGCGAATATGACAGGACGACAGTTTGACACATGAATAGAATGAAGGAAACGCAGAAGGATAACGTTTTTGCTGTTGCTCCGGCCTCGCTCTGTCAGGCCACTTAATATGGCAACGGTTTTCACATTCTTCTCACGCATACACTGACAAAAAACAACACAGTTTTTTCTAATGTGGCTCAACAGAGTCTTTAGTAATGTATAAAGTCTTACCTCGCTGCATATTTCCTTGGACTTCTGCTTTTTAGCCACTTTCTGCTGACATTGATTTGTTTTGCTAATGTTACTATAAATATTATAAATAATTATGGGCAAACTATGTTGAGCGCTGACAAGCGCGTCACTTAAGGGCGCCGCTTGATTTGCAAATACTGTGCCGACCATCGACCAGGCACAGCCCGTCGCGTCGAGTAGTCCTTCAGCTGGCCGGACCAACACAGGTACGCTTGACTGGTTTGGGCCAGCGTTGGCCAGGTAAATAAATGGCCACATTAGGAATGTCCTTTGTTGGCGCTCGTTGGCCAACTGCATACGGGCAGCGCTGCAACAGTATTTCGCCTGGCCACAAAATAAAACTACAAAATTTCCACCTAGGTCAATCGACAAGACCGACCACATGGCTATCCAATTGAGTGCTTCCACCTCACTCGATAAACAATTACTTAAGTGCTTAATACGTACGTCATATTCTATTAATAATTTGATTTGTGGGTCATAGTATTAAAAGTCCTTGTCTGCTTGCAAATAAATAAACGAATGTTTGCTCAAATAATTAGTTTGTCCATTAATTGGCAGCATTAAAGCTGCTTCAAAGCGAAGACACAATTTCAATTAGCTGCAGAACATAGACTAATAAATAAAGAATAAATATAAAGTGCAGTGAAAATATATTGAATGTATAAAACGGAACAAAGAAAACATTTTTCTTGCCATTTTTTTCTGTCGGAAAATTGAAATTTAAAAATTTATTTCGATTTCGTTGCAATTGGTCAGATGTAAAAACGAAAAAGTTAGTTTTCAACTGTGAATGAAATGTTTCGTATATAGAGAGCTTAGTAAACTACTGTTTTTTTTATCGTGCACAAAGTGAAACCGAGTATATTGGCTTTGATGAATATAAGTTTTTTTTAAAGCGAAATTAATGCCAAAAAAACGACGTTGTTAGAAATGCATATATTTATCAGTGATCGGCAGCCTTGTTCTTACGCTCTCACTACTCTCTCTCTTATTTTTAACTGTCGCCTTAGCAATGCTGCTGAGAGAAAGATTTTATTTTAATTTTTATGAATTTTCTGTTTTGATCTAAAAATTAAATTGTTTTATTTTAAAACCTATTACGAAAAATAGCAATCATAAAAAAAAAACAGAAAAAAAAATAAAATTGTAGGTCCCTTGAGTGTCGGTTATAAACCGAATTCTAAAGTATTTTGTTTATGCCTAATTTGGGTAGGTTTGGAGCTGGAGTATCTCTCGTGTTTCTTTATACAGTCGAATCCCGATAATTCGAAATGGTAGCTATCATCGTAGCATTTCAAATCTCATATCTCATATCTCATATCTTAGATATCAGAGGAAGGCATATTTTTTTCAATAATTTTATGTTGAAATTAAAGTTATAGTTTAGTGATCAAACAAAATGATGTCAAAATATTAATGCCACCTCTTGAACTTGTCTATTTTAAGTTTTAAAAAAAAAATACAAATTTAATGTTAAAAACTAGAAACTATTATATTTATAGTTTTAAACATTATAACTAACTTTTAAAAAAATAATATCAATAATTAATTTCTCTTAAAATAAGAAAAAAAAAATAATCTTAGGCATTGCTATGTCAAAATATATATGCCGACTAGTCTATATGTATTCATCGTCTTTAAACAACTTTAATACAAATTTGTATGAAATAATATATGTATACAAATGTATATATATCATCGCCATCATCATCGCCTTAAAACAACTTTATTGACATTCAGTTATTGCATCTAGCTCCATCAATTTGTGGTTGAATTTTCCTAGATATAAAATAACGATTACATTTTTGTTCGCTTCACTTTCCATCTACACACACACATACAAAAAACCACAAATGCTAAAAGAAATATAGAAAATATTCAGCATATTTTGTGGACAACATATTGGGAATGGAAATTGATTTCGTTTGGTTTTCACAACGTGTAAATAATTTGAAATTAAATATTTAATTGCATTTAATTAAAGTTTGAAATGCAATGCATAAAAACAAACCAAAACCAATTGAATTATTAAGTTTGATTATTGCAATTTTTCACTCACATTTCATCGACTACTTTATGATACTTATTATTAGTTTTTTGCCCGCTCTCCCCAATAGCCAATGAAAATTTAAATTGGTTTTATGCAAATGCTTGTAACAGGCAGACCGCAAAAATCTATAAAAATTCTTGATCAGAATCAACAGTAGAGTCAATCTGTCTGTATTTTTTCCCATTTTCATCCAATCGATAAAAATTGATGAAACAAAATTACTAAAAAGATGCTGCCAAGGTATGCACAGTGAAAAAATACTCTGCTTTTTGGCTACTTCACACTCATTTCAAGCATAAATCTTGTCGAATCAGTTTAGGGCATCTCTTTGTTGTGCTGCCAAAAGCTCTGATTACAGCAATAGATTCACGCCTTGAAATTGAATGCTTTATTTACGCTAATTGGTGTTCGTCCTTTTGTCAGCGCTCGAAGTGGAGCTTCATATTGCTGTGTGCCATAAATATAAAATGCTTGCCTCTGGAAATTTCTGCTGTCGCGAATTGCTCAAATTCTTGTCAAGCTATTGGCAAAAGGGAAGAGCAAAAAACTAATTGAAAGTATTTCAGCTGCTTGGAGTCCATTACTAACTTTTATATTTGCATTGAGTGAACAAGCTGTTTTCAAACTATGACTCAAGCTCTGGAATCTTTAAAAGAAGACTAGAATTTTCTCTGTCAGAATTGTCAACAAGCAAATGCTTGTTTATAATTATGAAATTTATATACTATTCAATTGCTTTACTATAGGTGAAGGTTATGAGTGTACGGACTGACGTCAACAACTGGAGCAAATCTACAAAAAGATATAAAAAGACCTAGGAGTTGGGTCGCTCGCTCACTCAATGAATTGTTTTCTTTACCTTTTTCTTTATCTTTTGCATGACGAATTTAGTTAAGCGAAATTTAAAGAAATAAATATACAGTAGAATAAGGCTATAACGACTCTACTTATAGAGTTCGTCCGGTCATTGCGACGAAAATTCGATGACTTGGTTGTATGATTTATGAAAGGGCCTCCGCTTAGTACATTTTCGCTTTTAGCCACAAACCGCTTATACCAACGAAATTTTTCACAATTCAACAAAAATTCAGCGAAATAATACCAAAAAAATGACGTTGTTAGAAATGTATGTATATATCAGTGATCTTTGACCTTTGTTCTTACGATCTCACTACTCTCTCTTTTATTTTTAACTGTCTCCTTAGCAACGCTGCTGAGAGAGAGATTTTTTTTAATATTTATGAATTTTTTGTTTTGATTAAAAAATTAAATTGTTTTATTTTAAAACCTATTACGACCATAGCAACCAGAAATACAACAAAAAAAATATTTGTTTGCTCCTTTCGGTTAGAGAGTTTTTTTGGGTGCAACGACGTAAAATCGTCGGTCTCTTGAGTGTCGCTATAACTAAATTCTACTGTATATAGATTTCTTAAGAAAACGGGGCATACGTCAAGCACATATCAAAAATGTGCGCAAGTGCTTCAAGCTGTTCAATAAATTCAATTATTTTTACCCATCGCGCAGGCAGTATCCATTTAGCCACCGATGCGGAACGAGCTAATATTTAATAAATATTAAACAAAAATTAAAAATATTAAAGTTTCTTTTGTTTTTTTCATTTAAAGTGAGTAACATTTATAAACAAGACTAAATATGAAACAGTTCAAGAAAATTAAAAAAAACCCTGCAAATAATTATAAAAATTTGTATTTTTAAATTTTAAATCCAATAAGAAAATTAATAATTTTTCAAAAAATTTTAACAATTTTGAAAGATTTTTAGTTTTATTTTTAATGTACAAATTTGAAAAAAAATTTTAAAATATTTTTAAAAAGATTAAAAGTTTTTAATTTTAGTTCAAGTTTAAAAAATAATAGAAAATAGTAAAGTAGTTTCAACTTTCTTTAAATTTAATCAGTTTTTATTTCTGATTTAAATTTAAAGTGAGTAAAAAAGTGTAAATAAAGCAAACACTACAAAAAATATATATAACACATCATAAGAAAAATATTTGAAATAATTTAAAGTAACTTAAAAGTCAAACTATAGTTTAATCAGTTTAAAAATTGTGGTCTGCCTGCTTAAAGTGAGTGAAAATAATAAATTAAACAAACATTATATCTTTTGAAAAAAGTTTCAAGTCTGATATGGTTTTAGTGTGTCTGTGTGAGTGTGTTTGTGTGCTTCCTTTTACGAGCATAGTTTTCTGGTCGGCACTTCAAAGTCTAAACAAGTCGGACCACTCTGGTTATGCTGGTTAGTGGCGAAGTGCACCACAATAATTCCTAGCTTTAGAAAAACAAAAAAGCAGATGTCAGAGCAAAAGTAATACAAAAGTTAACCGCAGGGCAAAAACATGTAACAACAGAGCCAAAGAAAAATGCTACTAAACTTGATGTCTAATTTAAAGCAAACTTTGGGCCTAGCCAAAAAGCCAGCACAGAACCACAATCAAATTTACAATTTCTAAAGTTTCGGCTCTCAACTAATTGAGATTGAGTTTGGCCTAATAAAACTTGATGAATAATGATGAATCGTTGTTGCTTCTGTTTTATTGCAGACTACAAACTTGAGGATATGAACCAATCGAGACAGACAAAAGTCTGCCGAGGACTCTCAGTGCTGCTGCTGACAATCCTTCTGCTTGTGGATCAGACAGCCAGTCGGCCATCGGCGGAAAATGAAGCTGAATTTACAGCCTTGCCGCCAGGTGCAGACAACGTTGAGGTAAGCTGAATTATAGATGCATGTTTCATCTTTCACTTGAATGCACAAATTCCTTGCAGATTCATCATGTGAAAGTGGTGGATGGTGTCAACCACGAGGATCATCCGGTGGTGATGTACAAAGAAGACTTTGTCAGCGAGGATTATGGTAAGAGATAATGAAGTTTTAGAAACCTGCAAATATTTATGCTTCTATTTGCAGATCCCGCTAAAAATGAAACCGAACTGAGCTATCCGAAGCTGTACAAGCGTACGCAACGCATTCGTCATCATCACAGTCGACCCACATCCCAGCCAGCGGTTGTGGAGGAGAAGATGCTCTTTGACGTGCTGCCCGAGACGCCGCTTATTCTTACCGATGACGACGCTGCGGGCGCTGCCAACTTTGAGGTCACGCAGCTACCCACGAAGCAGAAGTATCCCAAGAAATATCACAGTCGCCATCGTCGCCACGCCTACAATCGCAATACGCGCCATTTGTATAGAAACGACATTTTCGCACCGCAAAATTACTATCGCTCAGCGCCAGCTGCCAATAATCTGCCCATACAGCACCTACAACCATATCAGCGGTAAGTTGTTGATTGTTAAGCAAAAGTGTTGTTGAGTAAAATTTATATATATTTAAAAAAGATATCCGTCAATTGGAAAAGCACCCAAGTATCAAGGAAAACTACCCTACTGGCAGACCGCCGCAAATCCCGTGGACGTTGGCAATCGCGACAATTTCGGTGATGGTGGTGATAGCCTGTTCCACAATTCGAACCCGGATGATGCAGACTACTCAGTTTTCGATCAGCCCAGGCCAGCTGATACAGTCAGTGGTGGCAGCAGCAATAGCAACAACAACTGGGGCAACAACTGGCAATCAGGTAAGAGCGGGTTTCAGCCCCTCTCAAATAGCTAAACTTATAAATGGCAAAACATTTTTAGAACCAGAACAGCCGCCAGCCTGGGGGCCAAGCGAAAGTCGACGACCAAATAATGGGCCAGGTAAGAAGAATCAAATGAGCTAAGGCCGTCTTTCATATGCATCATGCTTTTTATACTCGTTCACGAAGTGAGAAGAGTATATTGGTTTTGCTCTCCCTCCAACTGTCATCTGTCTGTCTGTAGAAACTTGAAATTTGGAACATACACTGCTGCTTTTATTCGATGCGCCCACTGGGGGTTTGGCAAGTCGGGAGATACTATATCTATTAAGCCTTAAACTCTCTTAATTTCCTCAATATTGCAGTCTAAGAACGGGAATTTGTGTGCACCACCCCAACCAAAAAAAGATATGGTATATACAGTAAAAGCTCTAGTCGCGGGTAGCTCCAGCAGGCGGACATCTTCCGTAGCCGGACGAATTTTATATTTCCAAGATTTTTAGCATTTTCCCTGGGCCGGACGCGGGCACGATTTTTAAACATTTTTATACAAAAGTATCTCGAAGAAAAAACTTTTAAATAGATCATAATTAAGTTCAATTTCAAAATATGAAAAAAAAATTTTTTTTAAATTTTTTAAAAGTAGATAGCTCTTTACCCACAGAAGACAACAACATTAAAGTTAATATTACTATTCAAAGTGACATTGAATGATTCAGATGAAGAGATTATTGTACAGACAATTTTTTGACATTTCCCGAGGGCGGACAAAAATACTGTAACCGTGGCTGTCCGTCCACGGGAGCTTTCACTGTATATCTTTGCCCATTTGGGGCGAAGAAAATCTGTATCAATATCTGTATAATACTGTATCTTCTATAGTTTTGAAGCTAGAACATCCAAATTTTTTAAGATAAATCAAAAAGTTATATAGCCGAATATATAATAGGTAGTTTCCATATAGCGATATTTAGGGGGCTATTAAAGCTAGAGACTTAAATTTGGAATATTTATCCGCATAGATCACCCCGAATCAAAAAGATATATTATATAGGAGTATTGACCTAGGAGTATTGTTCGATTCGTGTTTCCTATTTAACCAGCATATAGACTACATTTTACCAAGAGCTTATGCGATGTATGGTTTTGTTAGACGTGAAAGTAAGCAATTTAAGGACCCTTATACATTGACTGCAATTTATACGGCCCTAATCAGATCGAAGCTTGAGTACGCGTCGATTATTTGGAGTCCTTCTGCAAAGGTCCATATAATTAAAGTAGAGCGACTTCAAAGAAAATTTGTTAACTCCACCCTACATTGCTTGAGATTCGTCAACCCGATACCGACCTATAAGGATAGATGTAGGTTAATCCATCTGTCTTCACTTGAAGACAGAAGGAATATAGCGTCAGTAGTTTTTTTAATGAGCATTATTGTTGGGCAGGTAGACTGCCCAAGTCTTTTAAATAAGATCAATTTTAATGTGCCCAATAGGTCATTGCGCTTCACTCGTCCTTTTGCGTTACCGGTTTCGAGGTCTATTTATGTAAGCAAGGAACCGTTAAGAAGAGCTATGGAATTGTACAATAACCTTCCGGTTGAATTACAATTTGATTTTGCGACCAATAGACGGGTTATGAAACTCAATTGGGCAGAATTTTGGCTCAGTAATGATAATAATTAATTTTGTTTAGTTTTCCATTCATTTTTATATTATTAAAATTATTTAATTAAGTTAAGGATTAGATAAACTTGTAAGCACGCATAAGTGTAAAGGTTTAGTAGGCAAAATAAATAAATAAATAAATAAATAAATAAATATAGCTACGCCCATTTGGGCAGTGGCAAATTGGGTAAAACTGTATCTTCTACAGTTTTAGAGAGTTTTCTAGAACATCCAAATTTGGCAAGTGCCTTACTGTTGACTTCCTCTTCATATCGATCAAAATGTATATAGCAACGCCTACAAACTGGTAAAAACTGTATTTTAACCAAAGTTGGTTGTTTATCCTGTCCACTGATAGTCAAATAAATTATACTGTTCGCCCATAGAGGAGTGGTCAATGCGGAAATATCAATATTTAAGTAAAATCAACTGTCTTTTCACCGTGAACTAGTATATATGCAGCAATTCTTTCTTGTTCTCATCCTAGATAATAATTAACAATCTCATTAAGTTTTTCCATAACATTTCCTGCCTTCTGAGTCATATTCATGTTGCTTTATGTCATTCAAGAACATGATTAACTCTGCTAACAATCAAGCATATATCGCATTCGCTTCCTTCTATCTGCTGCTCTCTGACCTCTGTTCACATTCTTGTTACGTCACAGCCCGGATACCGACCACAGAAATGCCATCGCGGTCAGAAACACGCCGACCAGGTGCTTGGTCAACACAGAGAAGCACCACCGCCCGGCCCACCAGCGCCCCGGCGAGACCAACCACAGCCAAGGTGTCCAAGTGTGTGTGGGCGATTGTGAACTGCTGTTCGCAGGGCAGCAACAAGATTCGCTACAATTGCTTTGAGGAATTCGGTTGCCATGGCGCCTTCTGGGGCGTCAATCCGTGTGCCGACAACATTCGCAATGGTGCGCTGGCTCGACTAACGTGATCGTTGTTCGAATTGCTTTGAAAGTATTTAAACTAGCTATACAGGAAATCAATTTAATTTATTTTAAGCATAACTCTTTAAACGAAAATAAAGAATTCTCTTCAACAATTTTAAATGAATTTAATAAATGTTTCTTTCGGTGTGGCATTTGCCTTCTCTATACTTTCTTTCTTTCTTTTTTCTCAACTTGAGTTACCTCATTAAATATCAATTAAGTTTAACAACCTCTTAATTAACCATATACTGCAACATGCTTCAGAATCTCATTCAACTCTAACTGTGTTGCATGCAACCTTGGCAACAGCTCAGCTGCACCCACTGTTTGGTGGCGTCTAAATGCATTAAGTTCTTATTGGTTGGCTAATCACTCGCATGCATGCGCTTCCACTTTCCTCCATTTGCAGAAATTATTGCGCCCGCTTTCCAGCAGTCGTCTCCTTGGGCCATTACGCTTCAGCCAAGACCACGACCCGTGCTGCGTCAAGGTAAGTTAGCTGCCTCATTCGTCACTGCTGAGTAACTCAATTCGATTTGATACTTCTCAGATGCCGTGCTCTATCCTCAGGAGGTTAGCTATGCCGCAGGCACCGCCTGTCATCGTGCCACGCAGATGTGCTGTAGTCTTCAGAATCTCGGCTCGTTATACGACTGTTTTCATCACCAAAACTGCGAGCATAATCTCGCCGAAATACTCTCAACTTGTTCCTAGTGGGTTCCTGTAACAACAATCAATTATCTAACTAACTATCTAAATGCAGTCAATGTCACCTCGCTTTTACACTATTTTGTTGACCTATTAATATGTTAAGCAGTCTTATGGAACAACTGGAATCTAGTCGAATGTTTTTCCCACACTGCCCACAAGCAACCACAACTCACGACTACAATCTTGCAACGGCGCATGTAAAGTATACTGAAAACTTATACTCGTACTAGTTTAACATAACATTTACATATATGAATATTTTATAGCTATACAAACTTTAAGCAAATACTATAAAATTCACGTTAACTAACAACTATTTGCGTTTTCTTTAAATACAATCATGTCGGGGTGCAGTGAACATCCAAATTTATACATTTTTGAACACTGGAATCAGGGAATAATGGTTTTGCAAAAAGTATGCAACAGGCAGAAGGAGGCGTAGCAGAACCCACAAAGTATATATATTCTTGATCAGGGCGACGAGCTGAATCGATTTAGCCCTGTCCGTCCGTCTGGCCGTATGTATGAACATGTCGATCTCAGAACCTATAAGAGCTAGAGACTTAAAATTTTGGACGAAGGTCGTATACAGCGCGCATATCAAGTTTGTTTTAGATATTCGATAACTTCTCCTGTTTCGCCGATATCGCTTATAAATGTTATCGAGATTCAGTTTTTGCACCATATCTTTTACATCTTTTTAACTACAGTTACCAAATTTTGCACTAAGTTTTTTGTATATAAAATACATTTTCAATTTTTTTTATATTTTGCATACCGATTCCACAATTTACAAAATCAATTTATAAAAAAAAAAATTATCAAAGCCATAATTTAATTTTTTTTTAATTTTTTAGATAAAACCGTATTCAATAAAATAAAAGCATTCAATGTTGAAAAGATGATCGAAATCCGTTTAGTAATACAGAAGTTATTAAAAGATACTTATTGTCAATTGGCAAAATTTTAACCTAGATATAGTAAACAACCTCAATACTGCAAGCAGACCTTACAACTGTTAGTTCACTTTATCCAGACACGACTGTACATTTAAATACAGTATTTATGCATCTATTTTATATACTGTAACCAACTCCCATCTATCTAAGCTCTTCGTTCTCTTGACAGCTGGCGACAAGTTGAAAACAAATCTCAGTTGACTTCATTTGCCAGCCTAACGTCATTCGGAATCGTATTTGCAGGCCTTCCCAGCCACAGCACTGTAAGCCGCTTACGTTGTGGTTATTATAATGCCACGCCTACTTCGCTGACATTGTGTTTGGCTTAATTGATTTGTGTTTGGTTTGCTGGGCAACTAAATACTATTGTTATGCAGGGTATTTGATATTGCCAATGTGAAAGCAGGGTATGTTATTTTTTTGGTTTAAATTTATGTAAGAGTCAGGAAGTGGAAGGAGAAAGAAGTAAATATCTGTGTACTTGATCAGCATCAAAACTGTGTCTGTCTGCCTATATTTATATTTATTTATTTATTTATTTATGTTGACTAAACGTTTGCAACAGAAGGTAACAAAAAAATAAAAATATATGAATTTACATACGAAAAATATTATCTAATAATAAGATAGCCTATATAAAATTACATCAAATACCCTAATAATATCACCGACACGTTGTGGGAATTTTATTTGCCCGACCGGCTAGCTATGCCCCAGATCACAGCTTAAAGTAGTCAGTGATATTACTGGGATCTATAAGACTAAAGATTTTGTTATTAGGAAACTTAAACAAAATTAGTACGTATTAAACTTAGTAGTGTAATATGTATATAAATTTCGATCTAAGAAGATTTGAGTTAGGTCTACTTGAGGAGCTGCAGATATATACATAGTATTATGCTGTTCTAACATCATCAATAGTTTCTTCAATTTTCTTGAAATTAACTTAAGTCAATATCAATTTACGCTACTCTCACATGCATATTGTTTTTCGAATCTGAATATAAATTCAAAATCAATCTAAGACACAAAACGTGAACATAATCACGAATCTTGGCTTAGTTTTGGAAAGGTTTTAAGTAAATTAAAGTCTGGGTCGAAGACAAACAGATGCTCCTATATATGTATAGAAAATAGTACAGCTACGAGTTCAAGGTAACTTTCTAGTTGGACACTCCCATACGGATCACTCTTACTTATATAGAATAGAAAATTTGTATAGGGGTAGGAAATATCTTTCAGCATGGGATATCTTCGAGTTGGGCATATGTTTGTACAAATAGGTATACAAAAAATGTCTCAGCGTGGATTACAAGACTTTCTAGTCGGATACTCCTCATCAGATTATATATGACATTTATTTGGAATAGAAAATATGCATTAAGGAAGAAAATATCTAAACATAGGGTCCAGGATATCTTCTAGTTGGGCTTATGTTTGTACATAAATATATCTATAGTTTATATAGATTACAGTTGTATATAGAAAACATGTGTAAACATGCGAAATATCTCAGTATAGTATATCTTCAAGGCGAGTACTTTGACTTAACATAAATGTAGATCAAGGTTTAGGATAACTTCAAGTCGGGCACTTCGACTTAAGATAAATGTAGTTAGAAAATATCTGAGCATTGGGCTTAGGGTAACTGCTAGTCGGGCACTTCGACTTAAGATAAATGTTGTTAGGAAATATCTTAGTATTGAGTCAAGGATATTCCAGTTGAGCATTTGTATGTGTATAAATATAGATAGAAAATATCTCGGAGAGTACAAAGTAACTCCTAGTCGGGCACTTCGACTTAAAATAAATGTAGTTAGAAAATATCTGACCATTCGGCTTTGGTGGTAAGAAATATCTTAGTATTGAGTCAAGGATATCTTCTAGTTGGGCAAATGTGTGTGTATATGTGTATGTATATAGAAAATATCTAGGCATAAAGCACGAGGTAACTTCAAGTCGGACACTTTGACTTGAGCTAAATGTAGTAAGAAAATATCTGAGCATTTGGCTTAGGGTAACTGCTAGTCGGGCACTCCCGCTTACTTATTGTTACTACAGCAAGTACTTACCGCTGCCGCTGTCATAAGATCTGGAGGTGGAGCCACTCGTATTGGAACGTTTAATCTCGCGCCGACCCATGCTCTCGGTGTTTGTGGCTTGGCCTGGGGACGAAGTGGACGAATTGCTGGCCACGTGGCACGTGGCGAGAAGTGCACAAGCAGTGGAGGCAGCCGCTTTGCCAACCGCAGAACTGTAGCTAAGGCTGCCGGGTTCGCAGTCAAGCGCTGGCGTGGAGACGGTGGACAGCAAAGAGCTGTTGGCGCTGCGTGTCGTTGGTGGGAACTCGAAGTAGTTGACCTGCTGCCGATTGCCAAGCAAATTGATGGCTGGCTTTATTGCCAGGCAGCTGCTGTTGCGTCTGTGCTGATGCTGATGCTGTTGCTGATGCTGTTGCAGGTGATGGAGCTTTTGGAGCTGGTTGGTGCCGGTCGGTGCTTGGATCTGATGCGGCGTGGGCGGCGGCGGGGGGCAAGCGTTGTTGATGCTGTTGCTGCTGCTGCTGTTGGAGTGGGAAGATTTTCGCAGTGATGATGGTCTTAACCCTTTGACAGGGTACAATGGGTACTATCGCCCGGCAACGCGTACCCAATCGCGGTGGTCTCGCTCACTGTTGTACCAAATACCTGCAAGAAAAGACATCGTCATTATCATCATCATCATCGCAGCATCGATAAGCACATTAAATGTACGCAATGGCCGCAGATTAAAGGCAAAGTGCACTTAAAGTGAACTTGGCGCGTGGCCGGCATAACAACGCCCATTGCGTATACGCCCTGTGTCATCGTAAAAGGCAGCAGGCAGTCCGCGCTGCCATTAACCCAGCGAAAACCATTGGGGATAGTCGCCACATTACGAACAGTCTCTGCCAATTTGACCAAATATTTGGCACATGAAATCATTTTGTGCTAATAAAATTTCACAGCCCACTGGGCGGATCATTGATTTGCTGTAAAACGCCAGCCACAAACTGACCACAGCCACTCGCATGCGCCTAATGGATTCAACATGCAGCACTTAATATGCCCTGAATAAGATAAGATAGTTAAATATGCTCAACAAAGCTCATAAATTTTAAGTATTTAGCTAAAGTTGCAAATTAAAATTTAATGAAGCTAATAATTTCATCAAAGTCACATTACAGTTATAGTCGAGTAGAGTGTTATTTGTCTAGCCAAGTCGAAGCCAATCAAAATAGCAATTCTATTGGTTTATGTTGTGGGATAACCCAACTGGAAAATACTTTTAGTAATGGAAAAGAAAATAAGTCGGGACTGCCCGACTACGAGATCTTCTGAAAGTTTGTTGAGTTTGCATATTTTCATACATATGGACAGATACATATATGTATGTATTTATTTAACCACATAAAAGATAAAAATAAAAATCTAAAATAATTTTTAAAAAAAAAAACACTAAACAATATGTTAGCAAGCTTAAATAAAAATTTTGAAAAAATTTAAAAATAAGAATGTTGTCTTCAGCGGGATTCGAACCTCAATCACGTTGCTTGGAAGCCATAATCTCTACCGCGTCGCCATTCTATCTCATTTCAGAGACCTCATGCATTTAAATGTATGTGTGCACACGCATAGAGCAAATGCTTGCGATTGGCGCTAACTTTCGCATAACTTAGCCGATTAGCGAAATGTTTTCTTCAATATCTTCTGTGGTACTTAACGGATTTTAATGAAATTTTCAGCATTAATCCTTTTGAACCTAAAACAGTCAACAGTGTTTACAATTGTAGCTATATTTCCCACTGAGCTTCAATAAAATAGATTATGTAAAACTTGAAGGCGATATCTAAAATATAAAGAAAGCCGAAGCTGTATGTTTAGCTGGATGCAAAGTTTGGAGACTTTAGCTTAAAAGATGTTAAGGATATGCTCAAAAAACGGAATCTCGATAACTGTTTTAATCGATATCATGGAAACCGGAAAAGTTATTGATTATTTGAAATAAAGGCGATGTGGTTTACATACGAGGACCATCGTGAAAAACTCTTGTAGGTTCTGAGATTGACGTGTTCATACATACGGACAGACAGACGGACAGAAGGTCGGACGGACGGACAGAAGCTCGGATGGACGGACAGAAAGACGAACACGGCTAAATCAATTCAGCTCGTCATCCTGATCAAGAACATACATATATACTTTATGCGGTCTGCCACGACTCTATATGCATGTAACATACTTTTAACAAACCCGTTATACCCCGTTTTTCCATTTTCAATATGTTCAGGGTATAGAGAAAACCAAGGAAGAGAATTGAGCGGCATGCAACGTAGTGGCAAATCAGCAAAGGTAACACAAGTGGAAATATAGATCAATAATAATAAAATTGTATTACGTTTCGCAGTCCCCTTGCTGCTGTACTCCTTTAAGTCAACAGGTTGCATTTGCAATATACGTGCAAGGTAAAAGTCACTTCATTAACTGTTAAAATCGAATCAGGTAGCAGTGGGTACTGGAGCAAGGGCAGCGACTATTGAGTAACATTGATGCAGTAAACTTGTTTTCCTGCTATTTAATTATGTTGTGCATCCGCAGGTGGTAGACCACTAAGAAGCAAATGAGATTTCAGCAGAGACCGAGCCAAGGCAAAGAAAGGTGGTCAAGGTGAGCTGCTGAGGCAATAGGTAAACACAATTTCATTTCAGTATGTCATGGCAGGGCTTCTACTAATAAGCAAATGCCTGTCCAACTAAGTAGTGCGTCGAGCATGAAGGAGCCTTACTTATGCCCAATGCCACTCAGTTTGCCACAAATTGTGTTCAGCTTCCGTTTTCATTTGTTGATGCGAAGCAACAAGCTGATTTGCTCATTTGCCCAGTCAATAGCAGAGAGAGAGAGAGAGTTTGCATCCTATGTAGGTATACTTGTAAAGCTGCTCTGAGCTGAACAGCAGAATATCAAGGTTGAATGGTCTAATTCCTATGCACAGCGAATATGCAAGAGGAATAGAAATAGACAGAGACAGAGCGTGGGTGCGGGAGAAGAAAGGGCGAAACTCAGTCTTCCACATGTTGCCTCTAATCGGCTCGGATTTGAATTTCCATAATATGACACCAGATAGGACAGAGACGCAAGGATGACACCATACTCATACTCCGACACAAACACACACACACACATACACACTTGAAAGAAAGGGAGCAATGAAAAGCAAAAGAGAACATAACAAGTTAGGGCGCCTGTAATGGGCAGTGAACGACTATGAAATACCCTAAGCTACTTGCCCAGCTACCTTTACGAGCATTAGAGCTGATATCAATCTATATAAAATTGTAGAAATGTAGCTGGGACAGCCCGACTACGAGATCCCCTGAACCAAGTCTGAGCTGATGTTTTAAACAACCTAGCTAACATCTTTTATCTATACATATTACCCTCTGCTCGCATATAGACATGCACACATATACACATGCACACAAGCACTCTCGCCGATTACTGCGTAGTTGATTTGAATGTATGTGTGCACACGTATAGAGAAAATGCTAAGCACTTGGCAATTTATAAAATGTTTTCCTTAATAACTTCTGTGTTACTACTCGGATTTTGTTGAAATTTTCAACGATGAATCCTTATATTTAATTAAAAATTAAAAAAAAAGTAAATGTGTCTTTATTTGCAACTGAGCCTCACATAAATTGATTTTGTATAATGTTAAGCCGGTATCCAAAACATAAGAAAACCGAAATTATATTTTATTTCGACCCAGCTCGTCGTTCTGATCAAGAATATATATACTTTGTGGGGTCTGCCACGCCTCCTTCTGCCTGTTGCATACTTTTTGCAAAACCATTATACCCTGATTTCTCATTTTCAATGGGTTCAGGGTATAAAAATGTATATAGGATCGAAAACACAACTTCTTATCAATTCTATGAGGAGTGAGGGATATATTCCTTAGATAGATTTCCTTGATATAATTGAAATTTTAATATAGAAACTTAATACATTTTGAAAGTAATGGAAAATGTATTAAAAAATTGAAAAAAAAACATTATTTATATATAGTTATATACTAAGACTGAACAGATCCAAAATCAGAATCAACTCGTCTGTCTTATCAGAAATACATTTACTTTATGGGTTTAGTCACGCCCCATAATGCATTTCACTAAAAACATAAAACCCTTTTTGGCCATTTTCAATGGGCTTAGGGTATACAAAAAAGCGACGTCAACCTCAATGAATGTCATGGTTCAGTTTGTCTGCCCAAGCAGGCTAGATCAGGCGGCAGCCAGGGCCGGATTAAAGCATCAAATTGTTAGCTGATGGCTTTGCCTACATAGATCAAAGCATGCCACAAGCCTGTGTGTGTGTTCGTACTTTGTATTGTGCTTCATTTGTCCTTAGGTCTGACATCGTCAGTTATTCATAGTCAGCCGGTCGACAACGTTTTTTAATCAATTGCTCAATTCAGTCTATCAATAATACGAAAATGGAAGACAGGCAAAATGAAGAATGTCTTGCCGTTGCCATTGCTTCTGTTGCTGTTGTTATTGTTATTGTTATTGTTGCTGTATAACTGCTGAGCAAGTGGAAAATGCGAGTTTCCTTTTTGGCGCTTAATGCTTGCCTTCCCTATTTCGTTTTGCCATTTGTCGTTTTGCTCTTCCGCTTCTTTTACAGCCGCTGTTATGGCAATTGCCATATGCCCTGGTCACAGCCTTTGAACATGTCAATTTTCTCAATGAGCCTGCACAATAACAATATCATCACCTGATTTCCCTAGCAGCCCCATTCGCTACACAAAGGCCACACACACACTTAAACTCTGTTGAGCGATGCATCCACTGGAACGCTGACTGGTCAGGAACAGCATTAAATGGAAATCCATTTGATACAATTATTTTTTAAAATCTGCATAAAATGCAGAATCAGGTTAAAAGAAGAAAAAGGTGCCTACGACGCAATAAACTTGACAATTTTGACTCCCTTGGTTCTAATCCTCATCTTGACATCTGTCATTTAAAATTTAAGTTTAAAGATTCTAAGTTTTCCAAATGAAAATCAGTAAAAACATCGCAGTTACAGACAAAACCGACTGCATTATACACCCTCATGTTAATCTATTTAGCAATTAGAATAATTTGTTTTAGACAAAAAATGTGATGTGATCCCTTGTAATTTTTGTCAAATTTGGCCATGTTTTAGAATTTAATCATATGATTGCCAACCGATAGTAGCTTTCTGTTTGATGCTTAAAAGTTATATCATTCAAAAATCTTTCTTTATTTGCCCGAGTTACAGTCATTGACCATTCAAAACAGAACAGTTTTTACCTAAAATTCGGTGTTTAACGGTCGCACCTACTGCCCGTCCCGTGAGGCTATGCAAATTAATCACTTCAATTTATTTTGTCACAAACCATTTTTCAAACTTAAATTTTTTGTTGCATACTTTTAAGCGCAGCAATTAAAGCTCTGCAAGGTATCATATAGAAAAATAGTTTAACGCGGCTATATCTTTGCACAGGACACAAAGAAATGGTCCGTTTGGTCCGTGAGGAATTGCCATCAAAATTATATGGGGTCATCTAAGCATCCAAAACTTTTGATATTTTACCTGTAGCGGCCATGGCAATTGCCTTAAATACACAAAATCTTTAATATTTCGAAAGCCACAAGCACTATTTTGATGTCATTTGGTCCATTGAAAGTCCTTGAGACTTCAATTAGTTTGACCAATTACCTGCCAGGATACGCAAGGATACAGCCGAGTTATAAGATATTTTCTCTATGAAAAATCATCAAAATATCTCGGCTGTTTGAAGGACTTTCGAACTTGTTGCTGAAAATTCCTAGCCTTGATCACAATGACATAATTCAGTACAAAGCACATCCCGATAGTCCTTTAAATGTCAAAGTTATGGCCGATTTTTTGCATTGAAAAAATTTAAGATTGAATACTTAGTAGAATCCTGGAAATCCTTGAAAGCCTTTCGATAGTGCTACTTCCAATGAGCTTAGAAATTTATGTCTTTTCAAAATCCTTAAGGATTTGGTCGATGTACAGCTATAGAGCGAATGTCCTTTTCAAAATATTAACACGGCTATATCCTTGCACAGGACGAAAGGACATACTGCGTTTGATTTGTGAGGATGAGCTCTTTCGATCCCTATCAAAATATTATGGAGTCATCTAAAGATTCAGAAGTTGTGTTATTTCAGTTTCTTTTGATGAAACGATTATTTTCTTCGTAAAAATCGGAATTTATCGCTTGAAGTCACTGAAATTGGTTGAAAGTAGGGATCTGTATGCTTTCGCAAAGGTAGCATTTTTAAGAACCGGACTCCATTTAGCCTAGTAACAGTCACTTTAACTTCAACAAATGTCTGTTTCTGAGACGATTCATTTTCTTTGCAAAAAATGTGTCAAATTTTAGAATTCAATAATTTCATTGACACTCGATTATAGGTCGATATATATACGTATTCATACAGGATAACCTCTACTCCTACAGTTTGGACTACATAACTTTTATTTGTTATTATTAGGCAATAATTTTGATAGCTAGTAGGTCTCAACGGCGTTTATAATCACGCTTTGTCGCACAGCTGTGCAAATGGTATTTAATTTGTTATAAAACGCGCCAATGGAGGGGAATGCAGGTGAGCCTGCCTATTTGGGGATTTGGCATTTGCTGCTGAGCCTGCGGCTCTTCAAAATACTTTTGTTGTAATTTTTGAGTGCCTGCCACATTCCAGTTGTGCCCATGCCCAGCCAAAAACTTGGCTTTTACATAGTTGATGGTCGTGGCTGAGCGTTGTCATAGTTAAGCCAATGTAAACTTTTTTAATTTGCAATAATAATAAAAATTCCATTTGCCGCTGCTGTTGCTGCTTCCAGCCACGCTTCAATTTTGTAGCTGAACGCCACACAAAAATAATTCAACAAGTTTTATGCACAGGCAACGCGCGTCGCTTCAAAATATTTGTGGTTCCTCTTTGTCCTTTATGCCAGCTCTCACACATGAAGGGAGCGAGGGAGAGAGAGACGGAGAGAGAGATCTGGGCGTGGCTGAACTAGCACAAGAGAATCACTTGCTCGTAGTTTAAGAGCCATTTGATTTATGAACTCAGTGTGCAGCCAGAAGTGCTTGCTTTTGCTCTGCAGGCAGGTGGCATTTTGAATACCTGTTAAATTCACAAACGCTTCAGTTTACTACAAAAATGTGTGCACAGCGCCTTGCCACTGCAAATTGTTGATAAGAAATTCGTTTATGAATGCTTTCTGTGCACTGAAAGTCAATTTATTATTAGATATATAAAGCAAAGGAAGAATAAAAATTTTGTTAAAGTCTACATTAATTATAAAATGTTTTCAATGCTTTATCAAAAATTTACTCAATTTTATTAACTCTATTTTACTTGTATATGAAATTAAATGCAAGCCATAAATTTTCATTTGCATAAAAGCAAATTAATTGGGATACAAAAAATCATTGCATACTTTTGTGCGCTTCACCTCACTCAATTCATAGTTACATATATGAATTTTAAGTGTTTGCCTTTTGTTGATGGGGTTATTCTGCAGGATTTACAATGCATGAGCTGTTTGAAGCGTTATTTTGGTTTAATATTAGTTAAATTTAGAAAAACTAACTCCTCATGAGCTTAGTATTACAAAAAAAAAATAGTAATAATAAATACAAATAAACAATAATATATTACATTAAATACTTTTATATAATAAAAATAGAATAAAATAAATAAAATAAAAAATAAATATACAAAAATAAATAAATTAATAATAATACATACAAAAAAAAATAATAATAAAATCATAATAAATGTAAGCAGATAATATTAAAATAATAATAAATATTAATAATTAATAAAAACTAATAACGAATAATAGTAAATATCAAAATATATAATAATAAATATTAATAAGTGAACAACAATTTAAAAATACATAAAATTGCATAATATTTAATAAAATTATATAAAAATAAATTATAATAATTATTTAAACCTAGTCACAAATAATAAAAAATGTTAATAATAAGTGCTAATAAGTGATCAAAAATAATAATAAGTGAATTTAATGAAATTTAATATGAATTAAGAAAAATAATATTTCATAATAATAAATAATAAATTATAATAAAAAGAGTATGAAAAGATACAAATAAAAAATAGCTTACATTAAATAATGTAATAAATAAAATAATTAATAAAAATGTAATAATATATAATATAAAATATAAATAATATAATATAAAAGTATAAATAATAATATTATAATATTTAATTATAAATAAATATTAAATAAATAACAAAATAAAAGTTATAATATATCTTCACAAACTTGATGGTGGACAATTTGCGCCACATCTGGGGCAATTGAAAAGCTTCGCTAGCGGATTAAATGCCAGGTCGCGTCATAAGCAGGAACATCAACAAGGACACACAAACACACAGACAAAGAAAGGAGCGCAGCATGTGGCATGTGGCAGATCCTTTAAAAGTTAATGCGGCTGTCCTATGCCGAAAATCGATTACAAAATGGGACACGAAATCGAGACAGCAAAGGAAAGGCTGAACGGGCAAGCATGAACGAGCGAGCAACATGTGGCTGGGATAAAAATTTGAAATAAAAACTCAAAGGAAGTGATGCCGTTTGTCGATGTTTTTCTGCTTTTTCATTTTTCTTTTTCCACGAGTGCTGCACATTTTCAGCAAAAGCATTTTTTATTGTCACATGCTGCGGCTGGGCAACTTGATTGAAAGTCTGCGCTGTGAATGCGTAAAAAATGTGGCTGAGTGAGCGTGTGTGAGTGTGTGTGTGTGTGCGTCTGTGTGTGCTTGTTGATAAACGCTTGCACACACATGAACAGGTAGCCTGCCGGGCAGACTGAACAGGTGTATTGCGACGCTGCACGTCCTTCGCTGCATGCCGACCCTGCCATTATGAGCAGCTTGTTTACTTAAGCCTCAGGTGTAAATAAACTCAACTGAAAATGAAGAAAAAAACAAAAAAGGTAACTGATGCTGTTGTTTTAATTAAAATTTAATGAAATTAAGCGAAAAAAATATAATTTTATTGCCCATTTGTGAAACTTTGCTCAAAATACGTTTATGTAAAACGAGTAAAACAGCGAGGCTAAAAAAATATGCGTAAGAGATGGAAGGGGGAGGGGGAGGGGGAGGGGCAGGTAACATGCCGTGAGCTGTAAGTAATTTACTTTTATTAAAATACCCCGGACAAATATCAAAGCCAGGGACAGCGCTGTATGGCATCACTTGTAGTTGTAGATTAACAAATTCAAAGCTTAGTTGGCTCTGCTGCCAGCTCTATCCCTTCCCGCTGGCATTTCGTCCTGCAAACAGGTTAATTGAATTTGCTGAATGTGTTGAATGCGAAGCCGAGCGGGCACAATACAAAAGTAGAAACAACTTAGTACGCTCGAGTCGAGACTGTCCGACTGGGGTATCCCCTAAACCAAGTAAAGAGTAAACACACACACATATACTCACACACTCAAGCATGCAGGCCAAATACTGCGTAGCTTATTTATTTATTCTTGGGCTAATCTATGAGAGATTAGTTGTTAAATCATATCGGTTCTAGATGTAGTTTCTTAATGAAATATTCAGCACATAATGTTGACATTCAAATGTGGGTATATGCAAAAGCTCTAGTCTCTAGTATTTGAAATAGAAAGGAGCTATTTAACATCTGAAATGCCTATAATATGTATTTTCATCACAGAAACCTAGCTTCTATGGTCTTTAAGATATGGCTATAAAGCGGAGTTAAACCATATGAAAATATGATGAATTATCGAATACAAAACTTAAACTTGTTCTGCGTATGGTATACAATGATATATTAGTGAAATAAGGATATATATTTAAAATCTCTAGCTATTGTGGATTACGAGATCGTTATGTTCATTAGGACAGATGAACGGACGGACGGATAGACGGATTGATAGACGGATGGACGGACGAAAGGACGCACGAAATGACGGACGGACGGATGGACTGAAGACGGACGGAAAGAAGGACGGACTGACGGATGGACGGATGGATGGACAGGCGAACGGAGGGACAGACGGATGGATGGACATACGGACGGAGGACGAATGGGCGCAAGGACAGACAGGTGGATGGACAAACGGACAGTCGGACAGATGGACAGACGGATGGATATGGAATGGATGGACAGACGGACGAAAGGATGGAAGGACAGACGGGCGGATGAACAAAGGGGCGGAGGGGCAGACGCACTGACTGAGAGACAGACGGTTAGACGCACGGACAGTCATTCAGATCGACTCAGCTCATCATCCTAATCAAGAATATAAACACTTTATGGAGTCTGCCACGCCTCCTACTTCCTATTTCATCATTGCCACAAATTCATTATACCCTGAAATCCCTCTTTCAATGGGTTCAGGGTATAAAAACAGAGCGAAGACTGTTTAGGTAACGCATGCAATTGGAACTGCCTGCAGTTATGCCTCTCTCTCCCTCTCTCTCTCCCTCTCTCTCTCTGTCTCTCCCTCTCTCTCCCTCTCTCTCTCTCTCTCTTACTCCTTAAACAATGCTTTGCTTTCCTTCTTAGCCAGCTATTTGCATATAATGGATCTAGCGCTTACAGCCGTTAAGAATTCAAATCCATTTCAAGAACAACGAGCAATGCAGCCCACTGTACATATGTGTGTGTGAGTGTGTGGTTGCGTTTGTGTTTGTTGTGTGTGCTGTAAAGTTAATTATTCTACGAAATGGATTCAGCACTCGCTACACGTAACGAGGCGGCAATGTACAAACTTTTATCGCCATTGCTGTGCAATTTGGCGGCCTTCACAGCGCTGTCTATGTGTATGCGTGAGTGTCTGCGTGTGTGTGTGTGTGTTTGCGTGCGTGTACATGCATTAACTTCATTACCACAGCGCAGCACTTTCCACCGGACCCGTTCCCTCCCATAAAATATGATGATGTGCTGTCGCCCTCTGTCTAGAAACAGCTTTAAAAATTTGCACGTCATACGCACACAGTTTTTATGAGCAGCCAAAGGCAACCCTTTTTTCCTACCTACACACACACACACGCACACATATGTAGGTATGTATGTGAGTCGAAAGTTTTACGATGTGTTTTCAACAGTTTCTACGTGACTTTTCACTGAGCACTGCAGTTGGCACTTCAGATGTTGCCTCTGATTTCGCCCACTGATAGCTCCAGTCAACAGTTGGCAGTTGACTGTTGACTGTTGGCTGTTGGCCTCACGCATCCACAAAGGCAGCTATCCATTACATGTTTGCCGTCAAGCACATTGGTTGCCATGGCCATGACCATGCTCAGCACTCGAGCATTCAAATTGAGTTCTATCTGTGAATTGCAATTATAATTGCTATTGCAATAGCCATAGCCAAACGAATGTCTTTCCAATCTGCCCAGCAGCCACAATTTGGAATTAATTATTTGCAATTTTTGGTCTTCGAAGAGGTGCCACAACTTGCACAGATATTTGCAAGAGAGCAACGAGAGAGAGAAATGAAACAGGAGCCAATTACATATTTTATTTGCTGACCATAAATCACAGCAACCAAAAACATGTTCACACAAAATAACTACGAACTAGAGGAATAACTTAAGTTCGACCATGCCGAAGTTTGGTAGTTGTAAAGAGTATAAAATTAGTTTTTTTCTGATTTGCTAAGAACAGATCAAGATTGACATATTTTGTTAATTTTTGGTTCTTAAGTGTAAAATTGTAGAAGATACAGCTTTTTTTTCAATATATGTACAGTGAAAGCTCCCGTGGACGGATAGCCACGGTTCCAATATTTTTGTCCGTTTGCGGGAGCTGTCAAGGAATTGGCTGTACAATAATCTCTTCATCTGAATCGCTTAGTTCAATGTCACTTTGACTAGTAATATTAATTTCAATGTTGTCTTCTGTGGGTAAAGAGCTATCTACTTTTCATAAATCTTCAAAATTGTCTTTTCCAAATTTTTAAACTAAACGTATTTATGATCTATTTTAAAGTGTTTTTTGTCCACCTGCGAGAGACGTTTTGTATAAAAATGTTTAAAATACCGTGTCCGTGTCCGGCCCAAAGAACGTCTGCCCACTAGAACGGATTTTGTATGAAAATCATGCTAAAAATCTTGAGACTATAAAATTCGCCCGGCGACGGCAGGTGTCCGCCTGCGGGAGCTGTCCGCGACTAGAGCTTTCACTGTATATTATTTTTGAAACAATATAGATGAAGGCAATTTTGGGGCTCTAACTATTGAACTATAGATTATATAGTTTTCTCCGACTTGCCATATTTCAAAGACGAGGATACCTATAATGTTTCATACTTTTATCGAAAGCTGTCCAGCTTAACGCATATCTCAATTTTGGGGTCTTCAGTTGTAAAATTTTAAAAGATACAGTTTTTACCGATTTGTTATGTCCCTAATGGGGTAGCTATATATAGTATATTATATACTGTATATTATTTCTGGTAAATACAAATAAATGTTTTAAGTTTCAAAACTCTGACTATAACAGTACCCAAAATATTAGACGATTTATGTTAAATACTATATAGACATTCCAGATTTGCCACGCCTCTGGATATATAACATTTTTATCGATGTTAAAGGGAGGTCAACAGTAGCCTACTTGCCAAACTTTGAGGTTCTAGCTCTAACACAGTAGAAGATGCAGCTTTAAAGGTATTAGATCAAAATGGAGAGTATATAATTTCGTAAAATGTTTTATAAAATAAAAAAAAATCGTGTTTGAATTGCACTAAAAAAAAACGATATTACTTAGTGAACGACCCAATAGTTGTACGATCTGGATGAATTTCATATATACAATGCCTGCAGCTGAAAGTCAGACAGACATGGTTTTATCAACGCAAAGTATATATATACTTTACATAGTCGTAGATGTTTCCTTTTGTGCGTTGCAAACTTCTAACCAAAATGTCTATACCCCTTTTGGTAAGGGTATAAAAATTCCTTAAAAGCTATGAAACAATGGAATCCTGTATGAAAAGTGGGCTAATTGGTCGTGGAAGTGTGCCAGTCGAAGCGGAAGGAAGGGTCACACAAAGGCCACATGATGCACTCCATTTGTGGCACACTAAAAAACTGCACTTGTATGAGTGTGCCTTTATATATGTATGTGTGTGTGCGTGTGTGTAATTAACAGCGCTCATTGTGATCAGAAAATGAAAAACTTCAGCTTTATTGAAAATAAGCTGCTTAGGGAAAATGTGTAAAGCAAAATGTTACTTAATTTAAACTGGATTATTTGAAAAGTAAATATGTGAGTTGCATTAAATGAGTTCAAAGTTAATTCCAACGCAACAATTTTTACAAAAAAATCCCGAAGCATAAAGCAGGGATTATTTTGTGTTAATATCTAAACAACTTGTGGATGGTAGAACAATTTGTTAGTTTTCTTTTTATCTGCTACGAAAACTACTCCGCTCTCTCTCTCTCTCTCTCTGACACAGATAACTATATGTATATACATGGATAATATATTGCACTTTATGTATTTGGGCGCTGCTGCCAACACGCTTTGCCATTTTATTCAAGCGATAACAAAATGTGAATGTGGGAAACCATTTTTTATTTTCAATTTTCGTCGTGGATGACATGACAAAGTGCCCTCAAAAGGGACGCCGCACAATGGGGCGTGGCACTTGCTTGCCGTTGCGACTAAAGTGAAAAAGGGAAGAAGAAGAAGAAGAAGCAACTTAGGAATGTGCTATATAGTAGGATATGCATGCTGATAAAAGGATATCGATGTCGCTGTCGCTGTCGTAGGCAACTGCAAATTCAATTCAATTCAATTTAATCGCAGACGTTTTCTAACTTTAACAGCAGCTGCTCGAAGCCAGCTTTTGACACCAGAACTTGGCTGACTGCCTGCCCTCAACCTGGCTAAAATATTGATGAAATTAAGGTTGAAATTGTTAATTAAACACGAAGCCAACTTGGGCTTCCGTCACAGTTTGTTTTGCCATTACGGCTTCTAAGTGCTCATTAACATAAGCCGAAGCTCTGCTCGCTCTCATCTTCGGCTCCTGCTCAATGACAGCCACATTTAAATCAATTTTAATAAAAAATTGTCAAATTGCCCCATTAAACATATTGTGCATGGAGAGAGAGAGAGAGAGAGAGAGAGAGAGAGAGAGAGAGAGGTACTCCATAAAAGCGTAGCGTAGCCCGCATATAAAAGATAAATTAAAAAATAATATGAAGAAAACAACGAGATAACGTTGTGCACTGACGACAAAGAAGGAAGCACGAGAAGAATTACGCATAAAAAGCCGCAATTGAGTTTTTCTCTCCCTTTTTCTTTTCTTGTTTGGACTGAGGTCTGTCACAGAAAGCGTACTGAATACAATTTTCATGCAATATATGCGTAAATCTCGACAAATTTCATTTGCCTGCCATGGGGGGCGTTTGTACCCCCAACAACAACAACAACAAGAGCATGATAAAAATATACAGAGCCAAAAAGTCATATAAGAAAAAAAACAAAAACAACTGTGAAATAAAAGCGAGTTGCGTGAGGATAACAAAATATCGGCCTACAGATACCCTGCTTAAATGTTTTGTGGTTCACTGGACTCAATGAGATTGCAGACAGCTTGCTTAAAAGGGTTCACATAGAAGGCAGCTTTATACCTTGCCCTTGGAGCATCAAGAAGTTGGAGTTGTCGCGAAACTCAATCAGTTAATATAAAATTTATACTTAACCTAGTTGTTACTGTATAACTGAAAGGAAAAATAAATAAATTTTGAAAAAAAAACTTCATAATTATAAGATTATTTGTCTGAAAGCTCGACCAGAACTAGCTTAAGATAAAAACTTAAATGTTCTTCACAAACTTCTTTTACAACTGAGAGGAAACTCTCTATAAAATAAGTTTAGGAAATTCCAAGTGCAAATCTTTCAACATTAAAGTTGTAAACCTAATTCCTTGCTAAAGCACAAGAAATACTTCGGATCAACAGCTTTTTTCTACCTTATGTTACATATGCGATGTAAGCGACTAAGTTTTGCTTCAGTGCCAAAAACTCTACTTATTTAAGTTACATTAGAACATTGACATTTTAAAGAAATTTCTAGAAAATTATATTCAAAAATTTTAATGAATACAAGAAAATAAAAAAAGAAAAATTCGACCTGTTTGACTTCTCATAAAAGCAGCTTAAGTCTTTAGCCACAAAAAAATAGATATATAAAGAACTAATACATCTTAAACTTCCATTTCAACAGAGTTACAATTTTATGCAACTCTGGTGATATTTATGGACAGTATAGTTAATAAGACGAAAAAAGACATATGTAAGTCGAAATATATCTGTCAACACGTCATAAAAGAATTTTCATACAAGAAATCGACAATCGATAGACGGATTAATAAATAATCATATATTGCAGTGACCGTAATCATTATAAGTTATATTATCAGAACAGTTTGCTATCAACTACTATATATGCTATATATTCTATATATTTCATAAATTTTATATATTTATATCTTTATGTTCTTTATATGTTCTTTATATTTAGTCTACTATTATCTATGTTCGAAATTTATTCTAATTATTTTATATATTTTAAATATTTGATATATTTTACATTTTTTATTCTATATTCTATATTTTTTTATATTTTATATATTCTAAATATATACTTGCATTCTTTACGTTCTTTATCTTCTATATAGTCAATATATTTTGTATATCCAATGTATTCAATATATTATAAATATTTTATGTATTTTATATATTTTAAATATATTTTATAAATTTATACATATTATCTATATTATCTATATTTTATATATTTTTTATATATATTTTATATATTTTATGTATTTTACATATTTTATATATTTTCTATATTTTATATATATTTTATAAATTTTATATATCTTATTTTAAATATGCCAAATATTTTATATATTTTATATATATATTATATATTTTATGCATGTTATATTTTTTTATATATTCTACATTTTCCATATACTCTATATATTCTATATATTCTAAACATTCCATATATTTTAAATTCTATTTATTTTTTGTCAAAAGCTAAGGTCCCTTTGTTGATGAGCATGAAAATGCGGCGAACCCAAAAGTGAAAAGGCACAGAAATGTCGGGAGCAGGCCTCATAAAAATGTACACACACACACTCACACATACACACATGCACGCTAGGCCGTGTGACAGTTTGGAGGGTAAAAAGATTTTAGAACGCTTTTGCTGCACTGTTTCATTAGCTTTGCATCGCTACATTTTTCGGCTCCACTTCCAGTTTCCGGAACTTTTTACGAGCCCCTTTTTTTTGTGCTTATGGAAATCAATGCAGGCTTATCCAAGGAACACAGAGATACACTGAGACACACTCACACACACACACACACTCAAAGAGACTTAAGCAGTTGGTTGATTTACTCATCGCTCCTGCTGTTAAGCCTCGTAAATCTAACGGATGCCGCAGAGGAAATAAGTTATAATTGCAAACGCGCCCGAGCCTTGATGTCTGCATCCAAATCACTTAGCGATACGCACAGATATGTAAATAGAGATAAAGCCGCTCCTTAAGTAGCTCTTAAACATTGAGAGTGTGTGAGTGTGTGAGCATAGATTTGATATGGTATTCAATATTTCGTAAAGGTGTTGCCTAGCAATGGAAGGTGAAAACAAGTGAAAACGCTCTAGCCGGGACTGGCACTACGGGATACCCTGAACGTTTGTCGAGCTTGTATTTTTCACACATACAGACAAATACAAACTCAATTAATTTTGTAAAAAACATTTTTAAAAAACCGAAATTTAATTTTATGTACAAGAAGCTAATTGCTAAATTTTATGACTTTTGCTTAAAAGATGTTAAAGATATTTAAAAAAAAATGGATTGTCGATAACGTTTTCAATCGATATCATAGAAATGGGAAAAGTTATCGATTATCTGAAGCAAACTGAAATGCGCGCTAAAAAATGTCAAGTCTGTAGGTCTTATAGGTACAGACGGAGGGACAGACGGACGGGCAGACGGACGGACGGACGGACAGATGGACATACGGATGGACGGACAGACGGACGGAAAGACTTACGGACGGACGGACAGACGGATGGACAGACAGAAGGATGGTTAGATGGACAGACGGATGGACTGACAGACGGACGGAGCTAAATCGACTCAGCTCGTCTCCCTGATCAAGAATATATGTACTTTATGGGGCCTGCCACGCCTCCTTCAGCCTGTTATTATTATATTATGTATTTCCATTTTCTATGGGTTCAAGGTATAAAAAGGTAATCAGACAAGACTCTTTCAAGTTCTTTGGATATATTTGCAACAAGTTTTCTTTTTTGGGGCTTCAACTAACTTTGTTAGCACTTTTTCTGGACTGTTGCGAAAAAGGGAAACTATTTTTGCTTTATTTAGCAAACGTTTTTGTGCCACGCCAAAAACAATTTCTCTATTTCGCACTTAGCCTGCAACATATAGCAACTGTCTGTCTGTCTGGCTGTGTGAGTGTGAGTGTGAGTGTGTGTGTGTGTGCGCTTTGTGCACTTAGCCAGTTGTTGGGCAAAAAAATAAAGAGCGAAACTCTAACTTGCCAAAGTAAATATAAAGGACATTAAGTGGCGTTTAACCGAGCGCTGCAACTGCCCCAAAATGTGGCAACAACAAAAGCAGCAAATACAATGTATGACAGTAAATGCAAACATAAGCATGAGACGGGCGGCATGTGGCATGTGGCATGTAGGCAGGTGGCAGGTGGCAGCTGGCACGTGGCGTTTGTAAATGAGCAAACTCCACGTTTATTAGCATAATAAGCTGTCGCAGTCGCTGTCGCAATCGCAATCACAATCGCTGACAGCAGCAGATGCCCGCTGAATGTATTCCCCAATTTTTCACTTACTTATCATTTTATGCCGCTCGGCCGTGCGTAAATCCTTCCGCAAGGATTTCTCTGTGGCGCGCTCGAATTATGCACCAAATACTTTCCGCACTCGAATTGTGATCAGTTGCAGTTGTGGCACGTTGCTTGAGCTCGGCTTGATTTTAGCTGTTTACCGTTACGGCACTCGAGACACGAAATCCCGCTTAAAACTTGCTTGACAATTGTGCTCTTTGGTTGAAGCTTTAGCTCAGCCCCTTTTGACTGCTGCTGCTGCTGCTTTTATGATTATTTAGATTTGTTGCAAGTGAGCTGAACGCGTGCAAACGTGCCACCAGAGCGAGAACTGTCGACGAACTGTGCGTGTGGCAAGCTGTTTGTGCGAGCAGCTGTAATTTCAACAGGCACACTGTTATACGCCGCGTAGCACAGTTTGCAAAAAAGGCAAGCACAGTGGTATTCAAAGCATTTAAATGCCGACGCACACGGCGTATGCGCAATTTGACAGCAGAGAAATAGAGAGAGAAAGGGAGAGCGAGAGAGCGTATGGAACAGCGCAACAATTTGTTGAAGAGCGACGAGGCAGCCGCTTTAACTTGTTATACGACAGACGACAGGGAAGCGGACGTCGTCTTTTTGTCGTCGTCCTGTCCGACGTAAGACCGGAAGCAGAAAGTCAGCGCGATAAGCAAAGGCAGCTGCCAGCGCCTCCGTTTTATTGCCAATTGGCAAAGGCGAAAAGGAGCTCACCTTGGCGAGAGCCTTGACAATTGTGCAGCAGCAACAGGAGACGCCGCAACATCCAGGCGCATCACAATTTTTGCCCTGCCTCGCATTAGCATAATAGCAAAAGAATTCCAAGGAAATTGAGTTTTAGCTGCCTGCAACAATGTCTCAGTATTCGACGGGAAGAACTAGGGCAACAGTTGCTCAATAAGCATTAAGAGACTTTTATTTTATTTATATATGTATATTTTTTTTAATATTCCAAATATTTGTTTTTTGTATTTTTTAATTTTCTATAATTTTTTTTTAATATTTTATTTATATTTTTTTATTGTTTTTTTTTTGTATAATTTATTTATTTCAATAATAACAGCTAATTAAACCAATAACAAGCAACAAATTAATAACCATTTGGAGTATTTTATTTGATAAATCTATTTTTTAATTTATTTTTTTACAATCTATTTTTTTTTTTTTTTTATGTAGTTTTTATTTTTGTTCTACATTTTTTATTGCAATAATAATAACCAATAGTCAAAAAAACATCAAGCATTTACAGTCTTTTATTTCACTTTTATATATTTATTTTTTTTAATTATTTTTATTTATTGATTTTTATATTTCTATTCATATATTTTTTACTTATATACTTTTTCATTTATTTTTTCTAAAATAATTTTTTTTAATAATAAAATTATTTCGAGTATTTAAATAAATTCAAATATTTTTTATTTATTTTTCTATCATTTTTTTTATATATTTTTATTATTAAAAAAAAATTTTTTTTCTGTATATTTAATTTTTTTTATTTCTTTAATTTTATTTTTTTATATAGTTATTGTATTACTATTTTTATATTTTTATTTTCAATAATTTATTTCTAAATTTTAATTTTCTAAAATTTATTTATTTATTTATTTTTTGGTAAAAATATTTTTTGGTTTTTTTTTTGTTTTTTATGTTATTTATAGATGTTTTAATTATCTTTTATTTGTTTTATTTACGCAGCTTGAAGTCTTGGCCAGCATTCATAAATATGCATGAGCAGCAAAAGGGTTTCAATTAAATTTTACTCAGCTTCGTCCTTTGCTGCTTGCCTTTCGTGGCTGAGGTCAAGAATTTTGCAAGCAACAAATTTCCAAAGAATTTATTTGGGTTTTGCATTTATGATGAGCAGCATCAACTCTGGCCACAATAAAAACGCAAATTAAGCCCCAGCTAGAAAGTGTTAAAGTACGAAATGATTTCAAAAGCGAATCAAGCGACAGCCCAGACTGACGTCTTGACACGGACACGAGCTCGGACTTCGACTTGGTCATAAGTCCACGCAGATCCGGCTCAAATTGCTGCACGCGCAAATACACACACACACATACACATACAGATATTGGAGTTGGGGTCCTACAGCGACTTGAATTGTCTACGGGCAAACATGAGCAAAAAAAAAAAACATGAAACGTGCGTTGCCTGCAAAGGACGTTGATTGCGCAACAGGACTGACTGACTGACTCTCATCGTTCCCTCTTTCCCTGTCTGCCTGCTGCTGCCGCTGAGTTATTCCCGTTTTATTTTGCTATCGCACACACACACACACAGCCCATGGCGTCTTAGCGTTTGGCTACAGCGAAGGCGTCTGCTGGGTTATTGAACCGCAACACCTGTTGATTTGGCTCATCAGATATTACATTATATAATACCCACAAACAAAGCCATTTTATGGCTGTGCGCATAAATGAGAGCTTACCACAAAGTGGCGTCTTAATCAGATATAATAACCAGCTGTGTCAATTGAAATAATTACATAATATTAAAGCAACATTAGTTATAGAACGAATATAACTTAAAGGTTCTATTTAACGTGGCTCTAAGACTATAAACAAGAGACTAACTAAATGAGCCAGCTAACTGCAAAAGAAATAATTAAGTTAATTGCCTGTTGAAAAGTAAAAAGTTGCTAAAACTTTATCACAACAACAAACACAATTGAAATGTAAAACTGTAGTGTAAAGTAACGCTCTCAAAAAGGACTGCTAACGACAACAGCGCCATCTATGTGTTGAGTTCAGTTACGAAGCTTGCTGTTAACTAAAGCTTATTTGCAGCTACCAGCCAATAGATGGCGCACTACAATGAATCTACTTTGATAAGCAGTTTATATGAGTTTCAGTGGAATTTTCAGCTTAATGAAACGAATTTCATCATATTTAATGTTTTTAATTATGAAACAAACCTTAAATAAAACTCATAAATGTTGAATTGGCAGCAAAAATGCACTAAATATGTTTTTTTAGCTGAATAAAAAAATACCGAAATTTGGATTTCTCTAAACATATTTATTAGATTTAATTTCCCAACGCTACCAAATCCAATCAATCCAAAAGACACGCAAATAATTGTAATAAATAGCTGCTTGTGTATTTGTTGTTGTTTTTTATTATCATCGTTATCTATACGTATATTTTGTAATTGTTTTAAATATTATAAACTACATTTGAATTGTACAATCTAGTTAATAATTAACATTTAGCCCATAATAGTACACAAATATGCGCAATAGGTATAGCTAGGTTTATTAAACTGTTTCTGTTTTTTTTTTGTTTTTGTTGTTTTTCATTTATTTTTGTTTTCTTTACGTTTTTTGATTTTTGCCTAGCAACATTTACATTTACATTTACTTAAGGCTAATATTTTTTATGAATTACATTCAATTTGTTTTGTATTTTTTGATTAAACTTTAGGATTACGAACTATTACAAACGTAAATATAGCGAAGTTTTCTTAGCGTTCAGTTTTGCAATTGGATTCACGAAGAAAATGTCGTTAGCCCAATTTAATATATATATAGATATTTATATATATATATATATATTTACATACAGAGTAGTACCAGAGAATATTACGTATATTCCATTTGCGAATCCTAAGCATAAAGACGTCGTTTTTAAGCATTCTACATAATATACAATTACAGTTACAATTACAATTACAGTTATATGTTTGTATGTATGTGCGTCAATTAAATACATTAGGCATAAATTATTACATAATTGTGCTAATTGGTTTCTTAAGTTTTTTCTTCGTTTAAATTTTTCAATATTTTTGTTGCTGTTTTTTTATTTCCTTTACTTTAGCTTTTTGTTTTTGTTTTTCATGTACGTTTTACGCTTTTTGTTATTTGTGTTTCACTTTATGCTAAGGGTATTAAAATTAATATATACAAAGACCTAGTAGCTAGCAATAGTTGCAATGGGCTCTTTATGTTTTTTCTTCTTTTTTACTTTGTTGAATGCAGCTGAAATTTTCTTTCAAAGAAATTTCAATGTAATTTTTCAATCATTTTTCCTTTTACTTTTTCGCAATTTGCTTTCTCGTTAATTTTGTTATTTTTGTATATTTTTTTTTTGTAATGCACAGAGAATTCTACTAATTATAAGCGCTAAACATTGGATATTAGTTGCTATGGTACGTTTCTATATATATATGCTATACGTATGTATGTATGTGTGTGTATATTTTAAATTAGAAGCGACCAGATAAATCCTGGAATGAAAAAGAAAACATAGAAAATGTTTATTAGAATTAAAATAAATTATAGTTATTATAAAAACAAGTTGCAGTCGGTCGTAACCGACTGCATATATACTCGTTCATGGTGAAAAAAAAACAGCTAAATTTGATCAAATAGTTATTTTTTCGACTATTCAATTGATTTGACTATCAGTAGAAGGTATCAGCAGTAATCTAACTACAAAAATGGATTATCCCAGAGTCAAAGCTGTGGAGGATATACATTTTTTCTACTTGCCATGCCCCAAAAGTAGTATGTCAATGATTTTTGGTCAATCTAAGGATCAGGAACACAGTAACCTATAAGCAAATCTCTAGAATATCTTGCCATGCCACCTTGATCTAGGGGTTAAGCAGTTTTTCGACCGTCTCGAAATTTTTTAGAATCTTTCCCTACCCGCATGAAAATTGTTTAGATAATATTTTAGGTCCCGAAAAGAGTGTCCCTATCCTCATCTCTAGTTTATATATCGCTATAATATCAACGAATACATTTAACTGAGATCTGGGGTATAGCTGGCAGGTCAGTCACATAAAGTTAGGGTGATGTTATTAGGGTAATCTTTGATGTTTACATTTCTTGTTTAAATCTTATTTTTACTTTTTTATAAAATAAAATTTAAAATTTTATATTTTGTTGACAGTCGTATTGTCAATATTTCCAAATAATTAAATATATATAAAAAAAATTTTGACGAAATATGGTTTTAAAACATATAGCATTTCCCGATTTGCCATGCTCCCCAGTTGTCGTATCAAAAAAACCACGTAAACTTGATCTGACACAAGTATACAGATGTTCCACATTTCGAGTCTTTAACTTTAAGGAGAAATGCTGCGAACTCATATACTTAGACGAACGGAGAGCAAAACGCACATTGCACCAAAACCAATATACTCTTTTTACTCCGTAAACTATGTAGCATGACAAGCAACTACTTTGACATAATTCTTCTAGAAAAGTCACCCAAAGCCCAATCAACACTTCATCAAGACACAATCAGCACGCGCTGGGAAAAGCTCCAGAAAATGGGCAGCTAATTTATTCATTCATAGGCATTTGGCATTCGACATTTGACTTGGCGTCAAAATATTCATAAGCGATAAGCAAATGTGAGAGATTGTTGCCATAAGCCTCAGTTTTCTCTTCTTTTTTTTCGGGCAATTTTTATGCAAATTGCGTCAAGGCGAGCAAAAAAGGACATTCTGAAATTGAGTGTGTCATAAAAAAGAAGCGAACAGTGCTAAACATTTAAAACGAGAATTTAGCTGCCCGCTGGCTATAACAATAAATAATTGTGGAACTCTCAAATTGTTGTTGGCAGCCAGCGAGCATAAAAATCAAAGCTCAACGCTTATCAGCCATTTTATTAGATGCGGCTTAAAATTATATATGTATATACATATATATATATATATGTATGTGTAGAGTATGTATGTATGCGCATATTTGAATCACGCGCAATTTTTATAACCGGCAATTGAATTTTATGCGCGACCTTTAACAGCGCCCCCGGAAAAAAAAGCATTGCCTACTTATGGGCGTCATCAAATAAGTTTATTGCCGCCTTTGGGCGCACTTCAGCTTCAGCTCACTGGCTGTGATTAGTTGCCACGCCCCTTTGGCATATTTGCACTTTACATACACACACACACACACACTGTTGTTTGCCTTGCCTAAGTCCTGCAGGCCTTGCATTTTATTACAAGCCTGTCGCTTGTTTGCTTTATTACTTATTACATACCACGTGTATGTGTGTGTGTGTGTGCATATTCATGTCTGTCACGTCATTATCCTTTGTCCGCGCAACAAGTGTTTGTTTGCCGTGTGCAAATGCTTGCCTGTGTGAGCGTGTGTGTGTGAATTCTTAAGGGCCTTAAGCAGCTTGTGCACAAGCCCTTATGCTTGCTATCTCACTCGCACACATGTACTTGGCAATTGTTTTCCTGCCACATGCTGCTGCCAGGCATCTGCTGCTGCTCCCATCGACCTTTGTGGCATTTGAAATGTGGTTTGTTCGCCCACGCCCAAGTCCACGCCCACGCAATCAGCTGCAAGCTTAAATGCTATATACAATTGCTGCCAGTCTTTTGTGCTTATAAAATTTACACTCATTTTGCTCTAAGTTGGCAAAAATGTCGTGAAACAAGCTTTCTCTGAGTCAAGAAGGTCAGAATCTGCAAGAAGGTTTTAGCTTCAGGTCTCTGTTGTGCTATATATTTGGAGACAGAATCCAGCAGGGTCACAGACTGGATTCTCACTGGCTAGGCCCAAATAACCCCCGAAATAGAGCCAGAAAGCAGATGATGACGTCATCACCATCAAGACATTCAACACCGTATCTTGACTAATACCTGACCTAATATAAAAAGCAAGTAAATTCTCCTAACTTGCACCAAAGAATGCTCACAATCCCATAAATTATGTATTCCTATATTTTCCATAAAAGAAAAAAGTCTTATTAGATTAATTTGCATAAAGGGAACAAGACTTTAAGAGAGTAGGTTTATGAGGAATAGGAAGGTTTATGAGAACTAAGGACATCCAGACAAAAGGTTCCAAAAATTGAAGTCACAATCCAGAAGGATCACAGACTGGATCTCACCCAAACACTAGCCCGGCTAGGCGTTTAGGTATTACTGGCCAAATAAAATAGAAGTGAAGAAGACTTTATGAGAGTAGGTTTATGAGGTATAACAAGATTTATGAGTACATTTAGCGCGACCTCAAGGTTTAAAAAATTGGAGACAGAATCCAGAATGATTACAGACTGGATGCTCATCCAAGCCCAGTCTGGCTTGGCGTCTAGCTAATAAAGCCCAAAAACACTCGAAATAGAAGCAAAAAGCAGAAGATTATGTCACCACGATCAAGACCTTTCAGAACTTATCTTGACTTATGCCTATCCTAATATAAAAACCCAAGTAAATTCTCTTAAAATTACACACTATAATCCTTACATCAGAAAATAAAAATCAAATTCCAATTAGAACACTACTCTTAACTAGTGAATATGTAAATAAATGTAACAATATAACTTTAAAAAAGAGATGATATATATATAAAATTTAGCTTCCCCGTTTTTCCCACAAAATCTGATGAAATTAATTTGCCTAAAAGGGAACAAGACACTACTTTTAACCTCTTATATATGTAAATATATATAAAAATATATCTTTAAAAATAAAATATATATATGTAATTTAGCTTCCCCGTTTTTCGCAAAAATTTCTATAAGATTAATTTGCCTAAAAGGGAACAAGACACTACTCTAAACCAGAAAATATGTAAATAAATATAAAAATAATATCTTAAAGAAAAGATGATATATATAAAATTTAGCTTCCCCATTTGTACCACAAAATCTGATTAGATTAATTTGCTTAAATGGGAACAAAACACTAGTTTTAACCTCCAATATAAAATATAAAAATATATGTTTAAAAAAAATATATATATATTTATATTTATAAAACTAAGCTTCCCCGTTTTTCACACAATAAGAAAAAGTCGCTCAATTAGTCCACCAACTATAGCTGATCTCCAGTGACAGGGCTAATTCAATTTATTCCGCAACTCTAGCAAATCCCTCGACATTTATTAATGATGCGCACGCATTAAAATTTAATCAAATGTGAAACGAAAAAAAAGGAAAAAGATAGAAACTCGATAGAAACACAAAGTTGAATTCTTGAATTATTTAGCGAGTTTGCGGACAAGTTGCAACACCTACAGAAATAATGTGCCTCCAGCTAAGACGAGGAAAAAATAAATGAAAAGGAAAACTTTTGGGTCAACGTTGCCTAGGCAGAGGCCAGGACAACGCCTACAAAAAGCAACACAAATCGCGCATTTTCTGCTGTTTTTTTTTCTCTGCTGCTTTTTGAACTAATAAATTGCCCTAAAATTCTTTTGTGTTTCACGCGCGCTTTCACCGGGGCAACCAGAAGACAGCAGAGCGTTTTACCTCTACCTCTCGCTATCTCTCTCTCGCTCTTTCTCACAGTGTTTGCCACAGCAGCAGCTGCAGCCATAATTTGTGTGACTTTATTATGTGTCAAGTGAGAGTCAATCTGCGAACGATGATGATGAGGAAACGAGCAGGAGAAAGAGCAGTAGCGGTAACAGAAGCAGGAGCAGGGGAAAGAGCAGGAGCAGTAGCAGTAGCAGGAGCAGGGGAAAGAGCAGTAAAAGGAGCAGTAGCAGCAGCAGGGAAAAGAGCAGTAGCAGCTAGTGATGACACGATTAATCATATGATACACAATAATCGATTATTTTGTTTCAAATGGTGTTCGATTAATTACGTTTATCGATTATTTGCTTCGATTAATTGCATCGTTCTTTATATAGGACAGTTCGCAGAGCAATTTGTAAAGAGTATGGCACCAACATACAGCAAAGTGTTGAAATATTATTCTGAAACACAACGAATATACTTCAGCATTTGATACTGAAACATACAAACGAGTCCTGCTAGGCAAGTATATCAGACTTCATTGATAACGATCCCATTAATAGACCCCAATCATCTGCAATGAAGACTCTGAAGGTGAAGAGGAGAACATGGAAGTGACCAGCACAAGCCAACATACAAAATCAGCCTTAACAGAACATACAAACGTGAATTAGGTATCTCCAAGCATGGCAAAGTCTGTTATTGAAATTATTGTTGTGGATTAGAGATGGGATCGGGCAAGAATTTGGTTCCCAACTTATCCCGTCCCGAAATTAATTTCGCTTTTCCCGCCTGATTGTTCCGAAAAATTTTAAATTTTTCCTGCGGGTTTCGACATTTCTCGATATTTTCTTTTTTAACATTTAGAACTCTTATGATAATTTAACATTTTTATTTAAAAATCATATTTTCTCACAATTTGCTCCTATAAGAAGTAGAAAACACCCCCTCAGTCGTTCCCGAAGATGTTGAAACATCAAGTTCTTGCCTAGCAGTATTTATAATATTTGTAACATTGTTGTCAAAATATTGAAATATTTGAGATTCTTATATAAGAATTAATTAATTCTTCTGTTCTTTGATAAATACAAAGAATTGTATCAAATATTAAGTTTCTTATCTGGACCCGCGGGAATTTCTGTATCAAGCACTTATCCCGACTGTCCAGGACTTTTTTAAAATCTGTCCCATTCCGTCGGATTCCCAAAAATCCTGATCCTATTATAGATAATTTTCCACTTGCATATATATGATCCATTATCGATTAATCGATTGTTTTTCTTTTTATACTTCGATTATTCTCGATTAGTAATCGCGCAACTTAATTTAAACATATGATTCAATAATCGATTAATTTTTTGCCATCACTAGTACCAGTAGCAGTAGCACTAGCAGTAGCAGTAACGTGAAGGTGGCAAATTGTGATTTCCGACATTTTACAAGGGCAATTTTTTAGCCGCTTATATTGACATGTGTCGCTGGCGGCTTATTAGACAGCCGTGTGTTGAGAGCAGCCCTAAGAGAATGCCCATTTTGTATTCCATTAAATATGCAGAGACGCAACTTAAAGCAGCATGCCACAGCATTTGCATAATAAAAAAAAGAAGAAATTGTGATTTGATATAGGAGAGAAATACTTTAGTCAGGTTTTCTTCTTTTTTTTTGCTGTCAAAATTATAAAAGTGAAAGATGGATAAATGGGAAAAATGTAAATCCCCGCAATTGAAATTATTCACTCAAATGAAGCAGCAGCAGCCAAACACAAAAGTTTTTGCACTTGGCATAAATTTCGAATTCGTGACAAAGACGATTTGATTTTATTTTATTAGCACATCACACGATTGGCGCCAGAACTTGACAAAGTTGCAACTTTGTCCTGCGACTGGCTACCTTCAGACCATGTCCCTCTCCCTCTCCCTGTCTCTGCTTGGCAACTTGGAATTCTTTTTTTTTCTGGTCGCTTTGCTGTTTTCTAATTGTTGGCTTACAAAACTTAATGTGGAATTCAATTTGTGCGTTGCTCGAGCTCGAGGATTGCTGGAGGAACGTTTTGAAAAGTTTTTCATGGCACTTCTTTGGGTTTTTTGTCGCCCCCTAACCACCTCAAGAAACTTAGGCACAAAGCAAAAATGCGCACTGACAGCTTAACTGACATTGAGAAAAAAAACATAAAAATAGATTGAAATAATGAAAGTGAGTTAAGGGCATGCTTGACTACACAGATACTATTTGCTTAAGGCATTCCAGATTAATTATCCTCTCTAACGTTTAAGGGTTTAAGGAAAGCCCGCTGAAAATCTCCAAACATCATTCTAAATGCAAAAAAAAAAAAAGCTCGAATGTAATTTTTCAATATTAGCTGCACTTAACACACTTGATTTGAGCGTGGCAAACAGGTAAAACAGGTAAACAACAGCAGCAGCAGAGACATGAAGCGGACAGCTTGCAGTGCATAAGTCACCCTAAGGACGTAATTAATTTTTCAGCATTTGCTGTGCCACACACACACACACATACCTATACACACACACACACACACCTACACAGGCTGAGGCTGGCTGAGGTTGCCTTGACGAATTTGCGCCGCGGTCGCTAAAGGACTTCCGAGGAAAGCCTCGGGCCGCTTGGCCAACCAAATTAGCGCGGCCATTACGTGGGTGGGTGCGACAGGTGAGATGAGGAGAGGCGGGCAGTCCTCGCATAAGGACACTTGAATGCCATCGGCCACAGTCAGCGCTGTTAGCTGGCAGCTTTTACATATTTCATGACTCCCGTAAATTGACTTAATTTCCTATAATTTTCAAGCACGCGCCGCCTTTAAAGTGCCAAATTGAAAGAATTTCTACAAAAATACCTTAAACGTGTATTCATTTTGTTGTTTTTTTTGTTGTTCTTTGAATACATTGCAAGTGTAAATGCGGGGTATATACTTTATGAGGAATTGATTGTAACAGAAGGAATTTTGTATATTATTGATCAATTTGAATAGCTGAGTTTATTTAGGAAGACTTTTATGTAAAGTTATATATTTTTATGGCTTTTATAAGTATACTCTTATACTCTTGTAGTCTTATACTCTTATACAGAAAAACAAACACAAGTATATGGTCTCGTCAGCTTTACTCATATGTTCTTAGTCTAATAGTATTATGGTCTTATACTCTTCAACTCTTATAGACTCTGATACTGTTATAGTCTTATTCTTATAATGTTATGAATTGATAAGCTTATATTCTTAAACAGAAGAACAGACAGACGGATATGGTTTCATCTGTTCGTTTGTATAAGAGTATACAAGTATTTGAGTATAAGAGTATAAGAGTAGTAGACAATTTTATTTTTATAGTTTTATAGTATTACAGTTTTAGAGTATTATAGTATACGAGTATTAGAGTATCAGAGTATAAGATTATAAGTATATAAGAATGAAACAATATAAGTCTATAAGAGTATAATAGTGAAAGAGTATAAGTGTATAAGAGTGAACGAGTATAAGTGTATAAGAGTATACGAGTGAAAGAGTAAAAGTGTATAAGAGTGAAAGAGTTAAGTGTATAAGAGTGAAAGAGTTAAGTGTATAAGAGTGAAAGAATATGAGTGTATAAGAGGGAACGAGTATAAGAGTATAAGAGTGTAAGAGTATCATGGTACAAGACTGTATACCCATAAGAGTATAAGAATGCAGAATTAAACAAGTATAAGAGTATAAGTATAAGAGCTCACCACACTAAATATGAATATACAGGTCCTCTAAAGCGCACCCCAACAAAGTTGATTTAAAATCATTGATAACTTTTCAAAATCCATGAAATCCATTAAAATCGTTATCAAACTTTAGTTATTTTACCATATTTGGCAAGTTTTATATTCCTCCCCCAATTCTCACCGAATATTCGAAAAACAACAACTCATCTTGAATTTTGAAAAGTGAAACTTTCAGAGTATCTGCCAGTCGGTCATTCCCAACTAGTACACTCTAACTTGTATTTTTTTTCGACCAGGCTGAGAAGGGGAGTGAGTGAGGCCTACTTGACATTGTATTATGATAATTGAACGCGTGTAATTGCCCTCAAGTACCGTCAGAGGCGAATTCAGCAGTCAGCACTAAAGCAGGAATCGGGGAATGGCAATGAAATGGCCATGAAAGATTCATGGAACAGGCAGCAGGCAAATGGACTGAACTAAGGCGATTTGTGTATACATATAAACAGAGATATATATATGTATACTTATAAAAAGCGAAAGAATGGAAATTGTTTGAGGGTGGCTCCGACTTCTTTGCATATTCATAATGTAGCGCTTTATGCGCTGTGACTTTACATTATTAGCATAATTTATGCATAACTGTCACATTGAATGGCTTTTAGGCTTGATGCAAATTGAAACTGAATCGGAGCGATGCTCTACTCACTTTGTAAACTTTGTAAAGGCGGCCAGCTGCAGCTCCTTATTCCCAGCCATCCTGCTATTAGATTATATTGTCCTTAGATTAGATTGGCCACGGACTCGATCACAATTTGCGATGTCGAGCTCCATCTAATGCACCCAGGAGGGCGGCGAGGTGACCACGCTAGGCTGTGTGTACTGTACTCGTGCATTTAGATTTGCTGTCGCTGTATCCAGACTGTTGTTGTTGTTGTTGTTATTGTTGCTGAGCAGCAACTGTTGCTGCTGCTGTTGCTGTTGTTGCTGCTGCTGCTGCTGCTGTTGTTGCTGCTGTTGCTGTTGCTGTTGCAGTTGCAACTGCGCCTGCAACTGATTTAGCTGAATATTTGCACTGCTATTGGAGGCGGCATTGCTGCTGTTGTTTGTACTATTATTGGTTAAGATCACATTGGTAGCATTCGTATTGACCGCAGCCAGCGGTATATTAATATCCAGCAGCCCATCGTAGCTCATCTCCTGCTGCAGCAGCTATCAAAGAAAGAATGCATTAAGATTGAGTTAGATCTAGTAACTGACTATTGTTAAAAATATAAACGTTCAAATCTAATTAATTAAACTCTAGTTAAGCATTAAGGTGAAAGCTGAACAAAGCTTAAAAACTACTTTAAGCTTCAACAGGCTTATTATATGGAAGTTAAAAAAGATATTTATAGTTAGGTGAGAATATGTGATATATTATACTGGCAGTACAAGGAATATTTCAATTAGAGATGGGCGTCGGGATCGGGATTGTCCCGAAAAAAAATTTCGGGATCGGGCGGGATAGCAAAGATTTTGAAAAAGTCCGGGACAGTCGGGATAAGTGCTTAATCCCGACATGCCTGCGGGTCCCGATAAGAAAATTATTAATAGATTAAATTGATTGTATTTATCAAAGAACAGAAGAATGATATTGACGAGGAAATTAGTTCTAAAATAAATCCTGTTAAATTTAAACAAAGTTCAAATATTTTATTATTTTGACAACAATCCAATGAATTGCCATTGTTATAAGTGCTTGCTAGACAAGTACTTGATGTTCCAACATCTTCAACAAGGAGAGAGGGTGTATTCTACTTCTAGTAAAATTTTGGATGAAAGGAAAACACATCTTAGAGAAGAAAATTTTGAGAAAATATTATTTTTAAGTAAAAAATTGAATCTATCATAAGAGTTCTAAATGTCGGAATGTCGGAAAATGTCGGGACCCGTGGGAAAAATAAATAATTTGCCGGGTCAATCGGGCGGGAAAATTAAAAATTATTTCGGGACGGGATGGGGAACGAATTTCTTTCAGGATCCCATCTCTAGTAAGAATATATGATATATGATACTGGCAGTACGAGGAATATTTGAATAAAAAATTACTGTGAAAAAAATAGCACCTTGTAAAATTTGCCATTAAAATATAATTAAAAAAAAAATTTTGGTTTATTTTTTAAATTTTTTTTTTGTAATTTTTTTTAATTTCATTTTTATTTTTTTTTTTTTTTTCTTATTCTTTTTTTTTCAGTTTACCTCTTCGACATTGCACTCGAGTCCGCCCTGAAAGTTCTCCAGATTAAATTCGTCAATTTGCTCACTGTTCAGCGCCTCCAGGCATTGCCCTATCAAAGTAGAGGCGCAGTTATTATCTGTTCGAGCAGAGAGCGAATGGAAGGAAAAGTTGCATCACAGAAGTGGCTACAAAAGACTGGAAAAAACTCACCTTCCAGCTGTTGTTGCTGTTGCTGTTGTTGCTGTTGTTGTTGCTGCTGCTGCTGCTGTTGTTGTTGCTGCTGTTGTTGGACAAGTAGTGCAGTATTATCTGCAGTTGTATCGATCAGCACGTTGCTATATGTGTTGAGAGAGTCCGATGAGGGCTCGCTGTTGGGATACGCAGGCGACATTGTGGTGGTAACTGAGTTCGGTGAGAGGCCCTGAAGAAGAAGAAGAAGAAGACAACGAATTATCAGCTAGATCTTTTTGTTTTCTTGTTGAATCTCTACTCTCACATCTCGCACTGGCGCACTGTGCAGGCAGCCGCAGTTGAGCGAACGATGCAACAGGCACTGGGGCTGCGGCTGCGGCTGTAGCGTTGGATAGCCGCTCCCAGAGACGGGTCCATTCAGCGAGTAGCCCTGTGGATGCTGCGGATGCTGTGGCGGCTGGTATGGCGGTGGCGGCTGAGTTGGCAATCCAGATGCGGCACTGAACCTGCTCCAGCCGTACGATCGTTGGGTTGCAAAAAAGAGAGAGATAAACTTTGACTTTATAGAGCAGTTAAATCACAGCTAACAAACTATATAGGGATGATGCTCTGTTGTGTGTTGGGCTACGCATGCAGAATCAAGCATTGAAACGAACAACAAAACAAACAAAGAAACAATACCAATAACAACAACTGACCCTTGCTGCTGCAACATATCGTTGTGGAGTTTCAGCTCATCCGCCATGGACCCGGCCAGCTGATCTAGCACCTGCGCCTGCGCCTGCGTCATGGTCGTATTCTGATAGTCGACCGGGAAGCCCCAATCAGGCTCCAACTCCAAGGCTCGTATCGGACTCAAACGTCCGCAGGAACTGGCATTTGATGAGGCGCGCTGACGGAAATCGGGCGACAATTGAAAGCCGCCGCTGAACCGCAAAACGATATAGATAAATGTAAAGAAAAACAAGAAAACAAACCCAAATCAAAATGTAATCAAATCATTAGAAACAAATAATAGCCGTAATAATAATATAGATTTAGTCAAGCTTAAGGCCTTAGTTGCTATGACTTAACCATAAAATTCCAGTCTCTTGAAAATCAAATAAATAAATTATCTTAAAAACTTTTATAACAAACAAATCTTAAGTAAAAGCTTCTACTTACTATTGTTACAAATAAAAGCATTCAAATCTACTTAATTAAACTCTAGTTAACCATTAAGGTGAAAGCTGAACAAATCTTAAAAACTACTTTAAGCTTCAACATGCTTACTATATAGAAGTTAAAAAGGGTGTTTATTGTTAGGTGAGGATATATGACATGTGACTGGCAGTACGAGGAATATTTGAATAAATAATTACAGCGAAAAAATAATAGCACCATATAAAATTTTCCTTTAAAATATCATTGTTTATTTATTTTTATTTTTTCTACTTTTTTTTAAACTTTTTTTTATTTTTTTTAATTTTTTTTATATTCTTTTTTTTTGTTTTCTTTTATTTTCTTTTATTTGTTTTATTATTTGCTTTTAATTTTTTTATTTTATTTTTTGTCACATCTACTAAAAAAAAATTTTTTTTGTGTTATTTTTTAATTTTTAATTTTTTTGTATTATTTATTTATATTTTTTTATATACATATATATTTTTTTTTATCACGTCTACAAAAAAAAATTATAGAATTGATAGTTTTATTCCAAACTGAATTCAGTACTCAAACTCGAACCCTATATCTAATGACTTCTATACTAACTGGTCTATTAAAGCTACAGAAATGTAGAATTACAAAAATAAATTGTTTTTTATATCTGAATAAAATCTTAAGTGAGAAAACGCTGAATTACATCAAAATATGCTTACATTTGATTAAGCTTTGCAGCTTTGAAGTATGGGAAATATTTGATAGTTTTATGAAAACTAAGCATAACTTTGAGAATTATGTTGACACTCTCACAAATAGCTTTAATGTTACATAATTCATTAATAGTTAAACCTGCTACACAACTCCTTTTGAAACTCACTTGCTTCTACAAAGTTGAGCAAAACTAATGAAAATCAAGTTTTAGGAGTCTGCATTTTTAATAAAACTAAAGTTTTTAGAAAATGAGAGGAGGCTTAGATTTATTGAAAAATAGTTTTTCTAGTCTAAATGAAATTTATCAGCAGGAAGACCATACAAAAAGAGTTTGCTGACTTCGAAAATCGATTTAGTTTTGAGAAAGTTATTTGAGTTTGAAATAAAGATCTCAGACATACAATATGCATGTTAACATATGTACCTCTATATATAGGTATATATGAAGTATTTAAGGCTCTTGTTGAAGACAATGACTAGAGCATTATGGACTGTTTTAAATACTACTTTCATTTAGTATTTATTCTATAAAGAAAATTCCTTACATAAATTAGAAAAATAAATCCAATTGTGAATTTAACTACGTTTCCAGTTAGCTTCAGCAAAACTTCTTTTTAAAAACCTATTAATATGTCTCTTTAATCCACAAATGAAACTAACACGAATCAGATTATTTTGCTAGTAATGGTGCTATTTTTCTTCGCAGCTTTATATACAATACTTCCATATATTAAATATGTTTTTTTTTGCCAATTTTATCTATTTGCTACTATTTTACAGTCAAACAAAGCTTCATCAATTCATCTCGTTGCCGCATCATAAATAAACTGGGTAAACTATTAATTTTTAGTTATAAATAATAAAGAAACAAATTTTTATTTACTTTGATTCTAGATTACACTATTATAATATTTATAAATAAATCAATCTACTTAAGGCAGTGCTTAACTCTAAGCGTAAGCTACTTTCTAGGTCAGTTTCAATAGTTACCTGTGAAGCGGACTCTCTGGAAAGTGATCCAGTCCCTCGCTGACACTGCTGCTCGGCGAGGGCGTGGCATCATTGAGGCCCACTACGCCAGCCTGTCGCAGAGCCTCAACACGCTTTTTGGCCCTGCCGCGACGCTTCTCGTATCGCGATGTTTCCATTGAGGCGGCACGACGTCTCACAGATTTGCCAGGCTTAGCCTCCGGATTGAGCATCCACCAGGACGATTTGCCGGTTCCCTCGTTCTGCACGCGCATAAAACGATTGTGCAGCGACAAATTGTGCCTGATGGAATTCTGCAAAGGCAAGAAAGGTTAGAGGCAAGTAGTAAAGCTGCGATTGGGGACGAGATTTTGATGCCCCAAACTTATTGAAAATTTATAAAAAGGAAGTATTGAGAGATTATCTATATAAATATATTCGGGATCTGCATCAATAGACAAATCTGTTCGTTTGTATTACAGATTGTATAAGCGTATCAGTATAAGAGCAGTAAACTTTCAATTTTAAGCCTAGCTCTTCGAACGAAGCAAATTTTCTTTAAATCATCGATAACTTTCTGCAAATCGATTAAAATCGATAACAATATTCAGCTATTTAAGCATAACTCGAACGTTTCAAGAGGTAAAGTCATCAAATTTGGTATACAGAATCTCCTAAACTATGCACAAATGTGGAAATTTTTTTTTGGGCATCTCTTCTTTTTTTTAGAAAATGTGAAAAAATTATATTTGTATTCATATAATTTTTTTATATTTGTATTCATATAATTTTTTCACATTTTTGTGAAAAAAAGATGAGATATCCCAAAAAAGTTGAAAACGCAGGATATCTTCTAAGTAAGCACTCCCTACTATCGCACTCTCTCACTTGTTATGCCTTCGTTTTGTGGAATTTGCAAATCTAAGCAGTTCAATTCAAGTCGCGCTGATGTAACGATTTGTAAGCAATTGCGTTAACTTCCTGTAAAGAGGGGTTTGAGGGTTTGTCGATTCGGTAAGGTCTTGTTCGTTACGTTTCCTTTTCCCGGTTTGCCATTCAATTGTCTGACGACATTTTTATGGTTTTTTAGAGCGAACACACACGCTCTCTAATTGGAAGACGTCTTCACTTGGCTGTCTTCGTCCTACCCGTTGTCCTCGTTGTCGTTGTCAGCGTCGTTGCCTGTCGCTTAAGCTGTCAATTCATATTTTATAACAATAGTCATAAATATCGTCATGCGCAACGTAATGACAGCAAATCGACGAGCAGACAGACGAACTAACTGCGGGACTAGCCAACAATTTGTAGCCCGCTCGGTGATGAGGTAAAAAAAGAAAGAATAAATAAAGAACAATTACACACCAAAAAAAAAAAACAATCAAACACATTTAGTGAGGATTTGTCATCGATTACAATAGATGGGGGGAGTGAAATAGATAGAAAACCGTTGCAATTGAGGGCATTTGACTGCATAATACTCGTTCACGAGCTAAAAATAACTAAATAACTTAAAATTATCGATATTCCAGATAATTTATAGATCTAACTGTAGAAGAGTTTAAATAAGTTGCTCAAGAACTGTGGAAGTTATAGTTTTACCCAATTTGATACGCCTCTAATAGGCGTAGCTATATATCATTTTAAAATTATATGTCTGTGGTATACCTGAGCCTATATATATTCCAAGTTACAAGTCTCTAACTTCATAGCTAATACCCTATAAACTATAAGAATAGCTTATCTGCCTGCCCCACAGAGGGTTATGCAAAATATGTGAACTATTTATTAGGAGATCATATATAATAAGTACATTTCCATTTCCAAATTTCAAGTCAACAGATGGTCAGAGCACAAAGAGTATATATTCTTTTCAATTCATGAGCGAGTATTGGAAAAAAAGGAGAGTTCTTTAGTAATAGTAGCCAAAACGAAACGGAACATTCAGAATTAAGCTCTGATATAATCATACTTTTCTCAATATACGATAGTAGACAAAACTAAATGGAGCATTCCAAGCTAAGCTATGCTACACTAATACTCTTTTCAATATATATATTGGAGAAAAAGAAGAGTTGTCTAGTGATACCCAAAAGAAGAAGAATGATATTGAAGAGGAAATTAATTCTAATATAAGTCCTGTTATATATTTATTTTGACAACAATGCAATAAATTGTCATTGTTACAAATGCTTGCTAGGTAAGTCCTTGATGTTCCAACATCTTCGACAACGAGTGAGAGGGTGTATTCTACTTCTAGTAGAGTTTGGGAAGAAAGGAGAACACATCTTAGAGAAGAAAATTTTGAGCATATATTATTTTTAAGTAAAAAATTTATCTATCAAAAGAATTCTAAATGTTTAAAAAAAAATTTCGGGAAATGTCGGGACCCGCGGGAAAAGTGAAAAGTTTGTCGAATCAATCGAGCTGGAAAATCAAAATTATTTCGGAACGGGATGGGTCGGGAACGAATTTCTTTCCCCATCCCATCTCTATTTCAAACTAAGATCTGATATTCTCATACTCTTTTTAATATACTATATACTCTTTTCAATTCATGAGCGAGTATTGAAAAAAAATAGAGTTCTCTAGTGATAGCAGCCAAAACTAAATGGAGCATTCCGAACTAAGCTAACTGTAAAAGCAAAGCAGCCGCAGCTTCCACCTCACTCAACTCCAATTCAGATGCGATGCGTCGCGACTTCAGTCGGCACATTGGCGCCATTTATCACCGTTTGCCAGGACATGTGCGAGTGTGTGTGTGTGTGCGTGTGTGAGGGGGTGGGCGACTAAACCTGTGCGCAGACAACAGACAGCAGACGACAGACTGGGGTGATAGGACAGACAGCAGCAACACCGGCAGGGTACAGACCTTCTAATACTTTTTTTTTTGCGAGTCAAAAACTTTTCTTTGGCGTCCTGTTGGCGTCGTCGTAATGACATTTCGGTTTTACGCCCACGCTCCCACACACACACACACACACACACGCATACACTCATTTGGCAGTTTACCCTTTCTGCAGACTGCTTCTTGCATAAAGTTATCATTTTTATTTAAATGTTTAAGTGCCGTCCTTTGCCCTTCTTTGGAAATAAGTTTTTTTCCTTTCGGCAAATAATTTAAAGAGCTTAACGTTTTTATTATGCAAATAGTAGATCAAATTAGATGGACAGGAACCATTCCATTGGCATAAACATGAATAAAATTAGTTCAAATTAAGTTGCGAGATGTCAGACCAAAGGATTAAGCATCGTTTAGCTAAGATATTTGCATCTATGGCCTGTTTATGTATAAGTATAATGAATGTTTTTTCAGTTGAAGAAAGAAAGAAAAAAACTTAAGAATTCACATGAGATATCCAAGAAAATGTATGAAATTTTGCAATTTTTTCCAGATATCTTACAAATGACATCCAAGAAATATTGAAAAATTCAAATTTATTGAAAAATATCAAATACAAATATAAATAAATATTTATAAAAAACTAAAAAAAATAAAAAAAAAATTTTTTTTTTAATTTAGAAATAAAAGTTTCCAGTTTTTCTTCAAATATTATTACAATATATCTGATAAAATTCCACAAATTTCTCAAATTATATTACAAGTATCTGCAAAATATTGGTAGTTTTCTCAAATTTTATTGCATATATTATTTGTAAGATTTTAAAAAATATTGAGATATGGAAAGTTTTCAGTTTTTCTATAAATATATAACAAATATAGGTATGTCTGGAAAAATTTCGGAGGCTTCTCAAATTATATATATTTTAAATATTTAGAAAACAATGGTAATTTCCTGAAATTTTTTTGAATATTATTTGTAAGATTTTTAAAAAAAATTTTTTAGAAATATAACAAGTTTTCAGTTTTTCTTTAATATATATCAAATAGTTTCTCAAATTATATTTATTTCAAATATCTGAATAACATTCGGAATTTTATCAAATATTATTTAATATTTTAAAATAAATTAAAGAAAAGTTTCGAGAAATTTAAATTTTTAATTTTTTTTAAATATATTAAAAGTATAACTTGGAAAAATTGGGAATTTTCCTTATATTACATCATATCATTTGTAAAATATCTAGAAAAGTTGGAAAATATATTAATTATTTTTTTCAACCAAATTTAATCATATTTTTCATTCAATTCAAGTCTTGAAACATGAATCTAAAACCAGAAGTGAAATTTGTTTAATACTTAAGAATTTCTTGTCTTTCGCCATTTCGTGTTGCGACAAACAAGAAGACTGACAAACTTGGCTTTAATGCTATAAAAACCTACATACAAAGCTAACAAATGGCATTCATAATTTATGGCACACACTTCATTGAATATTCATAAACTTGAATTTTTGGGCGAATGAATGCAAGCAAAAAAAAAGGAAAAGAAAAAAAATATTCAATTCATCTAACTAATTGGCGCTATGAAAGTGGAAGAAATGTGTGCTCATATAAAGACGAGAGACTATCAGAGTTCCAAAAAAAAAAAAACTGCGACCACACGCCGAGCCTGAAGTTCCCCCCAGATACTTCAGGCAGCAGGGGGAGTTGCCAGGACGCTTGCATTATGTTCTGGGCAGGGGAGTACTTACAATACGTATGTGGGTCACACTCCCACACCCCCGCCCCACAGTCAACAAGAAAGAGCCTGGCCTCGCAGAAACTATGGCAAATGGCTGCTCGATGGCTTCATTGAATTTGCTTGCAACAAACACAAATAGGCGAAATTCAGAAATGGAAATTTAATACGCATATGAGCACAAGTCCATTTGTCGCCAAGGATATTCGCACACACACATACACACAGAGAGAGCGTCGCATGTCCTTTTGTGTACACACACAATTAATGTGCACCGAGCGTGAATTACAATGAAACATCATTCCCCAGCAATCGGTTGCCTGGCATCTGCCCTGCCCTCGCAATTTGACCCAGTTATGCAGAAATAGTGAAAGCTGCCGATGCCAATTACATTTATTAGAGCACAGATTTTATTTATTAGTCAGTGGCATAGCGCTCTGATTCATTTCTCTATAATTTATAAGAGTAATTGGTTCAGAGTTGAAGTCGGCTTCGCTTTGGGGGTCGCTGGCTCGTTCTGCAATATATTAGAGCTATCCAAGCGCGCTTCATTTCACCCAAATACTTATTCATATCAATGTTAATATCCTGTATTTCATTGGAAGTGGGTAAGCAGGGTATATTGGTCATGTTAAAATGTATGTAAGAGGGATAAGGAAGCTAATTAGGAATTAATTAGAATCAAGGGTCAAGTCGATTAGTAAGTATAAGAGTAGTAAGTATAAGAGTAGAAAGTATAAGAGCAGAATGTATAAGAGTAGTAAGTATAAGAGTAGTAAGTGTAAGAATAGTAAGTATAAGAGTAGTAGGTATAAGAGTATAAGTGTATGAGATTATAAGAGTATAAGAATTTGAGAGTATAGAAGTATAAGAGTTTGAGAGCATAGAAGTATAAGAGTTTGAGAGCATAGAAGTATAATAGTTTCAAATATAACAGTACGAAAGTAGAAAAGTTGAAAAGTCAAATAGTCTAAGAGCATAGGACTCGAGGAATTTAAGAATATAAGAGCATAAGAGTCGAAGAATTCAAGAAAATAAGAGCATACGACTCTAAGCATTTAAGAATATAAGAGCATTAGACTACTAAAGTATATGATTATAAGAGTATAAGAGTATAAAAGTATACAAACATAATGGTATAGCAGTATAAGACTTTAAGAGTTTAAGGGAATAAGAGTATAAGGAAATAAGAGTATAAGAGCATAAGAATGTACGAGTTAAAGAGTATAAGGGAATAACAGTATAAGAGTATAAGAATCTAAGATGAATATAAGAGTATTAGAGTATAAGACTAAAGCAGTATTAGGGAATTAGAGTATAAGAGAATGAGTATATAAGGGTATAAGACTAAAAGAGTATAAGGAAATAAGAGTATGAGAGCAGAAGAGTATAGGAGTATAAGTGTGTCAGAGCCAAAGTATAATAGCTGGAGACTAATTGTAATTTTATACGTAGATCCTGTTATTTTACGTACATCATATTTCTTTCAACTTTTCGATCACTTCTACGTGAAATCGATTAATATTTTTATCGAACTTCAGTAGATTGGCATTATATAGCACATTTCATTATCTAGAGTAAGCAAATTAGATATATTGATTGTTCTAAAATAAACAAACCTAAAAAGTATTAAATTTTTTGGATATATTCCGCAGTTCCCATTGTTATGTTCAGGGTAACTGCTAGTCAGACACCCCTTACTTTTATTTTGCTTGCCTAGCAAGGGCAATAAACCCCCCATTCGATCCCGCATATGACGCAGATGCGTAATGCGACTTCAGCTCAACATCAAATATGCATATTTCATGTTTCGCTAGGCCATTTGAGCGGCTTATTGAGATGGAGCCACAAATGACGACATGTGGCACTAAGTGAGCCTAAAGAAAGCTTCCATGCACTTGCCTCAAATCTATTTTAAATGCAAACTAAGGTGATTACAGGATCTATACAAATCAGATGCGTTTTAAGTGCTCACAAATTAAACAATTTCCAAACTGACTTAAAAGACAGCAATTAAACAAGTATCTGATATCGTGTTAAGTTTAATATATACGTATACATATGTATCAAATGCTAATGAATAATATGGCAAATAAAAATTATACGCAGTGGCAAAATTGTTTTCAAGGGGGGCTCCCAAAACAAATTTGGCTGCAAAAAAAAAAGTGTTTGCGCTTTGAGTGAAATAAATGCCAGTTAGCTGGCCACAAAGCACAGATCCATATCGCCAAAAGGTATATACGTATGTATGTGTGTGTGTGTGTGTGCATAAAAAGAAATAAGAGTAAAAATAATAATAAAGAAATCGCGCTCGAATGCTAAACAGCTGCAACAATTCTCACACACAAATCAAATGAACCCAACACAAAAAGCAGAAAAAAGAAAAAAAAATAAAATGGAATGGAGTGAAAAAAAAAGATTATTCGCATTTAGATGTGAAATTGAGATATAAATTTTGAAACGAAACTCCATGCGCACAGGTTCTGCCTCCCGCTGCCCCCTCTTACCCCCCTTGCCACTAATTGTTGCACGCCATAGACCAATCCCCTGATAGAGAGAGCCGAAACCAAGTTCAATGCATTTAAAGTTTAATGGGGCTACACTTCAGCCTGCCACGCCCCCTCGTTTCGCGCCCACAAACACTGTTTGGTGTTTCGTTTCCTTCAATGAATTCAATTGTTTTAACAATTTTTTTTTTTTGCTTTTTTGCTAGAGCATTTTGTAAACACTTTGCCCCGAAGACTAAACAAATTCTTTGCATGGGCCTCAAAAAATATTGATGGCCTCGACTGAGGCAGCGCTCGCATGTTTATGTTTACTTCAGTCTAATTAATTGTTTAAACATATCTATATACCCTAAGCACATTGGAAATGCATAAATAGGGTATATGGGCAACAGGAGATTAGGTTGAAGTTTTGGAGCGTATAAATTACTAATTGTTGAGGATGATGAGATAAATCGAGCTAAACTTGTACATCTGTTCGTCTTTTTGCCTATATATATATATATTTATATGTCCATCTGTATAAACCGCTCGATCTCGAGAACTTTAAAAGCTAGAGACTTGAAATTCGAAATATATATTTTTGCATAGCGCATGTAGTAAAAGCTTTTAATTTTTAGCCGATATATTATACCATTGCTCTAATATCGATAAAAATCGATTACTTGTATTGGTTTTTTTAAGAAAACTTGCGAACTATTCATGCTAGAGCCAGCAAATTTGATATGTATGATATTTTCTCCTAGTTGACTACGAATATTTTGTATACTTCTTTTTATCTATGAATCTGTTTTGGATTAGTAGAGTCTTGGGCTGTATTTATGCCATGCAACGTTGCTGAAGTTTTAGAGTATCTTCGAGTTGGGCATTTCGAACTAGAACACTCTTTTTGCTTCTCTTAACTTCAAATCTTTGGAAATCTGACATTTGTGTTTATAGGCTCCCACTGGGTAGGCAGATCAAGCGGGAAGGGAATTAGTATCGGACGATCTGACTAACGCATTTGCATTTCCAATTCTCATTACCATTGCTTTTGACACCTGCCCTTAATTGTCGGCCATTTATCGTAAATGCCTCATCATGGAAGCCTAATGTAAATCCAATTATTTTCATACTTTCACTGATATGTAATGAAAACTGATTAGATAGTCAAAAAATGACCTAGTCCAATTGAAAACACACATACAAACGAGCAACATATGTGGAAAGAGTTAAAATTTCATGCTTTATGAGTCAAATATCAAATACGAGTCTCTCTTAAAGGCACAAGCTAAATCAATATTTGTGTATCAAAAAATGATTTGAGGCATGCAAAAAAAACTTTAGTAATAGCAAAGGGAAACAGCAAAAACTTCGAGGCCGATGATGTTGATAGGGAACAACCCCGACTCAGCCAACGATTCCAACTGCTGCCCCTTCCTTGAAAAGTTGGGCAAATATTGTTAAGATATGCGAACATAAAACTAGCAGCATTATCGAGCCAATGATGATGTGATGATACCCGCATGATATGAAAAGCAAAAGTTTTTCGCCCCGATATACACACATACATACATATATATGTATATATATATATTTATATTTTCTTTATTTTTTGGTATCTTGACAAAGTTTTATGAATTTGAGTTGGCGACAAAGCCAAAAGGAAAGTTTGCGATTAATCGCTGGAGCTGTGGCGCCCAAACGGCAGCGGCTACGGAAATCTAAAACGGAAGTTAACTGTAACGGAAACTGTGCTGAAAAGCCCAACTGCAGCTCAATTCAATTGCACCTGCACGGACATTAAGGCAGCGCGCCAACATCTTATACAAAGCCACAAATACTCATCCTTAAATCGCTGACAAGTCTCACATATGTGTGGGTGTGGGTGTGTGTGTGTGTGTGGGTCTGTCTGCCAACGGAGGCAGTCATTGGGAGTGCACTCCATAAACAGTTCATAAGTGTCGCGCGTTTGTCTCGACGGCAAACGAAATGGCCAAAAGGTCCTGCAATACAATCAGCCAAGGGCTCGCACAACAAGTAAGAGTGCTTAAAGCGGAAGTAACCGACTGGCAGATGCCCTGCTACTTTTATGATTGCATAGAAGAAAACAAATATGATCCATGAGCTCCACTTTATAAGGCAGCTGCTCTTATTCTTCCTACAGTTCTGCTCTAAGGAAAATAAGTTAAACTTCAAAAATCAAGTCGAAATATAAATTTTTGTCTATATAAAAGTAAATTTTTACAACATTGGGTTTACATGAAGAAATAAAAGTTTAGTGAATTTTGCTTTTAGACGGAAATTTTAGAAAATTATTATGACATAACATTTGTTTTCTAGCTGGTATCGAAAAAAGAAAGCATTAATAACATTTTTATTCAAAACTAAACACTACATACTAAATTTGACATCGCTAGCTTTTAAAGTTTTCGAGTTATGCTTAAAAACGAAGTCAATATATCGATATTTCTTGATATTAAAGATAGATAACGAGACACAAATTTAAAGTTTAGTAGAGTAGGTTTCATAAGAATATATATATAAATTTAAAATCCCTAGCTTTTGTAGTTGCTGAGTTCAACTGATAGACAGACAGCTGAAACTGGCTAGATTGACTTAGTTCTAGAAAATATATTGTATATTTGATAACATCGGCTAATTATGCTTCTACCCCTCACATTCATTTACACAAAACCAATATACCCCGCTTATTCATTTCCAAAAGGTTCTAGCGTATAAAAAGAAAACTTTACCCATTCAAGTAGCTCTACGACAACAACAACAAAATCAAGCCAAATTATGAACAATTTGTGCTTCGTCGAGGACATTGCCCCAAAATGTATGCAATCGAATTGAATTGAGCTTCTTGCCACAATTTGTGGCACAGTTGTTGGTTTGTCTGTCTGCTTATGAAGCTGATGATGACATTCATTAAGTACAGTAAAAACTCGTAATGCACTGCACAAATCCTTTACTCTCTGTCTCCCTCTCTCTCACTCTCCTTCTCTGTCTGATTAAGCCGCAGCCGCTGGGCAACGCTTAGCTATTGATTGATTATGTGGCAATATTTTGGAGCAGGTTTTAAGAATTGCGGGCTTAAAGATGTTGCCAGCTTTCGATATTTATGAAGCTTACTTTATTTTCATGTTGAAACACCCTGTGCTACGAGACAATCCGACAGACTATGAAGGATATTTTCAACACGTTTAGCATTAAATTCACAAAATATATATAATTTTATTATCAACAGTCTGTGTGGTCAGTCCGGACAGTCACATATGCCACCCTCACACACACACACACACCCCCACACACACACACTTTATTTATACATAAAACAGTTTTCTTTGCCGCAAAGTTTTTATTATATCTCCGTTCTCTGCTTTGATCAGTTGCTGCTTCTGTCTTTTTTTTTATCTTTTTTCATTTTTATTAGCGTTTCTGATGATTATTGCATTATTATTTATTGCTGGTCTCGCGCTCTATGAGATAATTTCTCAATAAATTTTTAATTTATTTTTGTCATTACTTTTTTTTCTTCTTTCTTTTGGGCTATTTGAAACCAGTTTTGGCAATGCGCTGGCTTCAACTAATGTATTATTTATAATTTTTTAAGTTCATTATTAAATGCCAAGCTTTTTATTTACTTTTATATATACATATATGTATGTGAGTGTGTGTGTGTGTAGTTTTCAAAAAATTAATAATACAGCTAAAAACTCTAGTTGGGATTTCCCGAGCATTAGATAAGCTGAACCCCTTAACGAGCAGCTGTTTCAAACATTCTAACTTTGATCTATTTAGTTTTTACCGATTTTGGGCTGAAGGCGAGGAGATATGAAGAGGTACTTTAGAGGTATCTTTATATAAAATTTGTTGACTTTAAGTCTTAAAATGCTCGAGATATGCTTAAATAACTGAAGTTTGTTAGTGATTTTAGTGGATATCATGGAAATGGCAAAATTTATCGAGGATTTGAAAGAAACTTGAGCATGACAGTGTCTAGCTCTTTTACTTATACTCTTATACTTCTACTTTTTAACTCTTATACAGACAGACAGAGCTTAATCTGATAATCTGAAAGAAACTTTAGCATGACAGTAGCTAGCTCTTTTACTTCTACTCTTATACTTAACCTTACACTATTTTAGTCTTATACAGACAGGCAGAGCTTAATCTGATAATCTGAAAGAAACTTGAGCATGACAGTATCTACCTCTTTTACTTATACTTATACTTATACTTATACTTATACTTATACTTATACTTATACTTATACTTATACTTATACTTATACTTATACTTATACTTATACTTATACTTATACTTATACTTATACTTATACTTATACTTATACTTATACTTATACTTATACTTATGCTTATACTTATACTTATACTTATACTTATACTTATACTTATACTTATACTTATACTTATACTTATACTTATACTTATACTTATACTTATACTTATATACTTATACTTATACAATTTAACTCTTATACATACAGACAGAGCTTACTCTGATAATCTAATTCATCAGAAAGAGCTTGTTCCTTGATCACGAATAGAGTATGTAAAGTCTCCTTCTGCCTACAGTATACCCTTTTCTACTCATTTTCACAGAGTACAAAAAAAAAACTGTTCGTGTTGAGGACATGTGCTTGAGCATTCTCAAATATCGCTTTCAGCACCCACTCAACGCCTTTTCCCCCTGTGAAATGAGGCCTTGTAATTTACCAAAAAAAAAAGCAAACTGCGCACTTTGGCTATATATTTATTTACGTACATATGTGTGTCATTCTGGCTGGTCCGCCAGACACTTGAGAATGCGAAACGATATTTGGCGCATAAATCGTGCAGTACTCAAAAGTAGCTTTATTTTGCATTTTAATGCGAGTGCCAAGTAAAAATAAGTAAGAACAGTGCAGTAGGGTGCAATCGACTGCCCAATACTCGTTCAAGATTAAAAAACTACATTTCATTTAAAAAAGAAATGTTTTTTTAGAGGTTTATGTGTGAAGAAAGTCAACCATAATCTAGCTGCAGACTAGACTTAACAATACTACAATAGCTCTAAAACTGAAAGATATATTTTTTTTTGCAACATAACGTGCAATGGAATTATCTATTTATATAACTCTTTTAACAGATGTTGCTTAACTTTAGAATCAGAATCTAAAAACGTTATCAGAGGAGTTTACACAGATGTATATATTCACATTTGAAATATCTCTAGATTCACTAGCATACAGACAGATTTAAAAAACAAAAAAAAATTTTTAAAAAAATAATAAAAAAATAGAAAATGAAATAAAAAAATAAATAAAACCAATATACTCTTTTTCATCTCGTCAGCGAGTATAACAATAAAAATGTTTACGGCCTAAGGCAGACGTTGGCGTTAATTGGTGCAACAAACTCGAGCGTTCCGTTAAAAATTCCAATGTTTCGTTTCGAGTCGAAGTAGTGCAACGATTGCCACTAACCTCAGACAATGCGAAATTCAGTGCGACGCAATTAGAATACGAGAAACGGCTATAAAAATCTATTGCGTATTAAGGCCCTAAAAATATTTAAAGATTTGAAAAATATAAATATATAAATATATACATATATTCAGCTAATATTTAAAATACTACCAGAAGCTGTGTAGGATAAACAACTAAAGCATGTCGATTGAAAGCCGATTTTGGTAATTACATTTTTACCATGAACCAGTTTTGAAAAACACATGAAACTTGCGAAATATCATTTTATATATCACATGCAGCAGAAGCCTATAATTTTTTCTCCTAAATCCTAACCTTTCAAAACGATAATAATTGATTTTGAAACTTGATTGTTTAGTCAAAATATGGTAGAAGCTACTTTTTTACTAAGAATATGACTCCGATCTTCAAATAATATACAATTTTGATCTCATACGTTTAGTAACTATGAAAATTTTAAGATATGTCAAAGGTTAACATTGCAAGTGATTCGAATTTAAATTAATTCATTTGAATAACTGTAACTCGCTTAAATATAAAATTTGATAATCATGTCTCTCATGTCTCATGAAATCATAATATACAAATTTTTATCAAAAAAAAAAGATAATTGATCTTTAATCAATTCCGAAATCCGCCATTTTGTAACTTTAAATAACTGTAATAATCGACTGCTGGCTTTAACTTCTTACTGCAAATATGCGCATAATCTTTTTTAGGTTAAACAGTTGAGCTAGATAATTGAATGGCAGCAATTAAAATGTTAATAAATTACTGTGTAACTAAAATGAACAAAAACAACAAAAAAGAAAAAAAAATAAAAAAAACCGCAACAAAAACGGAGGCACGGCTGCTTCCGCGTCGCCATCGTTGCCGCCATTTGCCGTTGCTTCTGACGTCGCTGCTGACGTCGCTGCCGGCAGCGTAAAGTGGGCGTGTGCCAGGCAAGCGTCTACTACGCAATTGCCGGTACAGTTAGGCGAGACACGACACCGCAGCCCAACAACAACGACGACGACGGCGAAGACGACGAAGACGGCGACATATCAGCAGCATAGTAACAACAACAACAACATATGCAAGAAGAAAACGAATAAAAGCAAAGCATGTAATATGCCGCAGCCTGGCAGAGCGAGAGAGAGAGAGCAGCAGAGAGCGAGCTAAATAAAGATCAGAAGAGCTCGGCAAGAGGGGCTCGTGCAAGGTTAATATTTATTTATAAATATGTATTATAGATGCGAATGTTTGTTCGCTTGTATTTAGAACGCACTCTCTCTCTCTCTCTTACTCTTTGTGTTGCTATTATGCACAAATATTTCAATATTTGCACGTTTCATTTTATTGCATTTGCCAAATGTAAAGCAAAACAAAAAATATTTTGCTTTTTCATAGCTCTCCTCTCTTTGCCCTTAGCTAATGTCTTGAACTTGTTATTGTTTTTGTTATTGTTTTTGTGTTTGTTATTGTTATTGTTTCTCAAAATGCGCCGTTAAATGCATAAATGGAGCTGGGGTAAACGCTGCTTAACGCGGCGCATACTTAACGCGCGTTAGTCGCTCTCTCTCTCTCTCGCTTTTTGTTTTCTGTTTTGTGTTGTTGTTTCGCTATTGCGTTTTCTATTTTGCGTGTTTGTTTCTTGTTTGCATGCTATCTCGCTCTTTTTGTTGCCATTTGATAAAATATGCAAGAGCGCAGCTGCACTTTATTTATTTTTTTGCACTTTTGCTAAGACGCAATTCGACTCGGCACATGGCCACGCCCCTCGCCGCTACGCCCCCCACCTGGCAAGTGGTTGCTCCAAGTGTCAAATTGATTACGCAAGCGTCATTGGTTAAACGCAGTTAATGAATGGAATTACTAACGCGGCCGGCGGGTACTGTGCCACGTTTTAATGAGCTCTCTTTGCTCTTTAGCAATTCCCATACATACATATATGCACATACGCCGAGTACCGTTAATGATATAACAGCGATTATAACAGTTCGCATGTAATGAGTAATTGACCATCCGAAATGAGTTCTAATCTGGCAAGGCCAATTCCCACTTACAGAATGCACTGATAAAAAAACACGAATGTCGTATACACTTCAACAACAAAAAAAAACACCTGATAATATAGATTGATAGCAAATTATAATTACAAAGTCATAGATAAGTAAAAACATTGTGAATACGTTTGAAAGATGGAACATCCTCATTTAATTACTGCATCAAGCTATAAAAACCTACGGAATATTCAGCTAAAAATAATTCTTAACACTTTTAGGATCGAAGCCAAAAAAATAAATTAATATACATACACACACATACATACATATGTACATGCATATGCATAAGAATATACGAGCAAGTTTTTTTTTCAAGCAAATAAAAATATAATCGACAAGCACTAAAGTGCAAAAAAAAACTTGGCACAGGTTCAATGGCCAATCGTCGCACAGTGGGGCCATTGCATATTTTTCGTTGCACAAAAATTATGATTTCAGAGCTAAACTAAACATATATCTAACAGAAATATATGTATATTAAATTGATATTATAAAAATAAATAGATTTTATCTATAACTTTCGCTAATGGCCCCACTGTACAGCGTTTGGCTTGAAGAGAACGTTGAACGTTGCCACAGACCGCGAAGACAAATTTAAAATTCCACAAATGTCATTTCTGTATATTTTTTCTTTCTTTATTGAAGAGGAAGCGCCTGGTGCAAAAGGTGTTGCACTATGGCAAAAGGAGAAGAGAGAGAGAGAGAGAGAGGAGGGTAGAAAGAGGAAGCGCGTGGTGCGAAGGTGTTGTAGTATGGCTCCATGCGAGGATTCAAGGTGACAGACAAAGAGGAAGGAACAGAGGATAGAGAGTGGATGGGTAGAGTGATAGTGGAGAAGAGACAGGCAGGTGGAGAGCGCCTAAAGGAAGCAAATGTCAGAAAATAACAACGTGTTGCATAAATTATCCAAAGACTCGTCGAAGAAAGAGAAACAAATACAAAGGAAAAGGATGCACTGTCAACTGTCTGGAGACTGAGAAATAGGCAGCACTAAAAATAGTTAAGCATTTGTGTACATGTGTGGATGCAGTTGTACACTGAGTGAAATTTGACTAAACTAATTTTAAAATGCAGGAAAATACAAAAATTGCTGGAAATAAGGAAATATAGCTCTAGAAAGATAATTTCACATAGATTCACAGATTAATTCGATTTATCGAACAGAAACTCGAACGATGTTTTTCTTAGTACAGCATTTTTTAACGAATTATTGCGGTTTTTGATGTAGTGGGAGACGAACTATCGGGATTCGACTGTACAAAATACACAAGTTTCAGATCAATTAACTAGAATACATAGTTATTGTTTTAACAGCAAAAATATCATAAATAAGATCAGAAACTTTACGTTTAGGTCCTCATTTAGCAAGCGCAAATCAAATTTATTTCTTACCATTGATAACTTTTATTATTTTCATGAAAATCGAATAAAACCGAAACTAAACTTTGATTATTTGAGCATATTTCGTATATTTCGAGAACTAGAGTTATTAAATCAATATTAAGATTGTCCTAAAGTACGCGCTTTTAATAAATATTTCACTTTTTTAGATACCTCAGACCATTTCCCAAAAAAATCAAAATATTGATATCAAACTTTAGTTATTTCAGTCTGTCTCATATATTTTGAAAGCTAGAGTTTACAAAATCAATATATATAATGTCCTAAGGTACGCGCACATTATGAACATTCCGCTTTTATGGATATCTCAGGCCATGTCTAAAAAAATCAAAATATCGATTAAAATCGATATCAAACTTTAGTTATTTTAACCAATCTCGTATATTTTAAGAACTATAGTTTTCAAAATCAATATAAAGCTTATCATACGCACACATTATGAAAATTCCTTTTTTTAAAATACCTCAGCCATATCTCCAAAAAATCAAAATTAAATTTTTCCCAAAAAAATTCATTAAATATAAAATATTATTGAAATTGGTTTAGTTTGTTACTATGTTTATCTAAGTACATGCATACATATACTCATATGTATATAGGGAATAGCTCTAGGGTAACTCCTAGTGCGACAGTCCCAACTAAAGCACTCTGATTTATTGTTTTTGCTGTTTGATTCACTCTTGAAGTCCGTTCGACGCGTGTTTTATGCCAACTGCGTACTTTCTTTGCCCAATCAGCAAACGTTTCAGTTTTCCCCAGAACACGAATCACACTCACACACACACACACACATACACGTTTACAAATAGCGTCATCGATGCGTTCTCATTGTTGTTGTTGTCTACGTGGCGTTTTCTTTATCAGGCTGTTTTACGTTCTTTTGTTTTTTGCCGCGTAATCGACAAAAAAAGGGATCATAACAACAGTTAGATGTCCAGACAGAACGTCCGACCGACCGACATACGACTACTTCCTCGAAATTAGCAACAACCACAACTATAAACAATAACAAACTCACATTTATGAGACGTAAATACATCATCAAAATATATACGAAATGGAAAAGAGGTTTCGGATATCGCAAGAGCAGCAAATTCTTTGCTTTTCGGCTGAGGTGTTAAAATACAGCAGTCCGACAAACAGTCTAGAAAAAAAGGGGTTGTCTGATAATGGAGAATCACGTGAGTGACACACAGCATTTCATGTGAATTTCGCATGGATACAATTCTAGAGAAAATGATAACACTTCCTCTACGACTAAAAATTTCAAAATAGTATAATTGATTAAAACTAGATTGCGATTATTTGAGAGATATGTGTTTGTGTTTTATAGTATTTTATACTATTGCAATGCACTTAGGCGTTTCTAAAGAAATCTTATATATAATATATGCTAAATTCCATTAAATTTTGTTTAAGTGTGAAATACATTTTGTATATAATAATAAAAACAAATGTCAATGACCTTGCGCCAATTTGATAGCTGGCAAAATGTTATTGAATATATATATATGAGTATATATGTATATGTATATGCATATATGTATTTGCCTATCAGCCAAAATGGCAGCTAACATGAAATAAGAATTCGAATTGTTAACTGATTTGCAACTTCCACACAAAGAAAGAAAGAGAAAGAGAAAGTCTTGCAGAATGTCAGTTCTATCATCACTGTTGGCAAATCAGTTTTTTTCCCGTCAAATCTGGCTTTTTTTGAAAGTCCAATTGCGGGAAAAATTTCAAAACAGCGATTAGCGGGAAATATAGCTTTTTGAAAAACAAATTTAGGTGTTTTTCATTTGACTTAATATTTGCATGTTTCCTTATAAAATTGAGTAGAAAATTTGAATATTTCTGTAAAAAGTTTTTGTGGTGAGCAAAAAAAAAAGGGAAAGATTGTCAAATAAATATGTCCGAATTATTGAAGTCCTAGCAAGAAATTTAAGATCTTTTTTTTTTTTTGCTTATCAACAAAAATGTTTTTGCAGAAAAATTCAGGAATTTAATAGATTTTCCTACAAGGCATATAAAATTTGCTTAAAAAATTTTGTTTTTTTATCAGCTTTTTCGTCCGCAAACTTCGCTTTTTTTTGCGTCTCTTTTCCCTTGATCTAGCTTTTTTTGCTTAACAAAAGTTGGCAACACTGGTTCTATGATCAAGCTCTCTGTGTGTGTGTGAGTGCTCTGCTGTTTGCTTATACATGTATGCCCGCAAGTGTCTGTGTGAGTGTGTGTAACTGCTCTGCAATTTATGTATGAATGAAAGTCTGTATCTGTGTGTGTTTGTGTATGTGTGTAACTGCTCTGCTATTTACGTATGAATGGATGTAAACAAAACGTAAAAAAAACGATTTTTTTTCACTCAGCAGCAAAGATAAAAGCGCATTAATTGCAATTTTCAATGACGGGAACGTGGACCACAAACAGACAGGGCTGCAAGAGAGAAGAGTGGGAAAGAGAGAGACAGAGAGAGAGGGAGGGGGAAGATGGTAACTGAAACGAACATGTGTAATATTTCATGTATTTATTAAGTAACATGCACAACAAGTGGAAACAAGAAAGCAAACAGCACACGGCGACGATGACGGCCACTGACCGACACACACACACACACACACACACACACACAGAGAGAGAGAGGGAGAGAAGCGCACACATAATATACGAAAAATTAAAAAAGAAGAATGCGACAAGTAAGCAAACCAAACAACGCAAAAGTAAAAAAAAAAAACTGAAAGAAAGAAAGAGCAAAGAAAGACAGAGCATATGAATGCCCTCTCTTTCGCTCCCCATCGCTCACTCTCTCTTTGGCCATGAACTTGACCATTTTCTTTGTGTGTCGCAAAAAAGCACGCAATAATGAACCGGAACCGGAATTGTCATTGGAACTAGCCAAATAAACGAGTTTACATAATGGCCAAGTATGAACATGTAAACAGTGAAAGCTCGCTTGAGTGAACAAACACGAAAATAATTGAAACTAAAGGAATTGAGTGCATATGAATATGAAAGAACTGTCTTATATAGTTTGTTTATAGAGAAAGAGTTGAATTGAACTGGTTCTCAAGAAGATCTGCTGAATTTATTCAAATTTTCTGTCTTTGATATAAATCAGTTCATTCATTCGCTCAAATGATCTTGAACTTTGCGTTTTTGAACTACTAGCTCTATTGAGCTTATCAACGGTCCTTTATGAACGACTCGCCTAATGAACTAGATGAATATAAATCCTTTTTGATAGACTCAATTAGAAATGGGTGCCAGGATCGGGATTTTTGAGACCCGAAATTGTCCCAAAACGACTTTGAATATGAATCCTTTATTATAGACTCAATTAGAGATGGGAGTCGGGATTAGGATTTTCGGGACCCGAAATATTCCCAAAACGATTTTCAGTATCGATCAGGTTGGAAAAGATTCTAAAATAGTCCAGGACGGTCGTATAAGTGCTTAGTCATGAGATTATGGTAAGAAACTCTAGAGATATGCTCTGAGACAGCGGCATTCCAGAGATACCGAACATCTCAATTCCAACGCCCACCTTTACTCAAAGGCATATCTCTAGAATCTCTTACCATGCCACCTTGATCTAGGGATCAAGCACTTATCCGTCCGTCCCGTACTTTTTTTTAGAATCTTTCCCAACCAGTCCGAAAATTGTATCGGAACAATACGGTTTCCGAATATGCCGATCCCGACGCCCATCTCTAGACTCAATATTATAAATGGTTCATGAACTGCTGAACTAAGTGAACTAGTGTATTTTCCTTGCTCATCAAATATTGTTTAACATAGCATAAACTCATAAGTAATATCCCAGTTGAAAAGCATTTAGCTAACCCCTGTAAATAATGACTTTATACATAAGCTTTAAGTGAATGTAATAAATTTTTAAGGGAAATAAAGCAAAATAAATAAATAAATAAAAAATAAATTGAATTAGTGTATGATCAAAAATTTTAAAAACACTCAATATACTAAAATTTTTTTTTTCTTTTATTTGATTCTATTGCGCATGTATAATAATACCTTGACTTTTCAGGAAAGACAATTGCCTTTGTGACTACAGCGCTTAGTTAATGGTTTTTTTTTATGTTATAAGATCCTAACTACAACCATGCCTATTCTGGTAACTTAGGAACTAACTTAACTAGAATTCCCAGCTCAAATAAAAGATATATATAGCACTCACTTTCCAGCCAGCGCTGCTATTCGAGTCGCCTTTATCCTTGAAGTATGCCACGTTCTGCACCATCCACTCGTAGATTTGACTCAGAGTTAGGCGCTTGTCGGTGGCGGAGCCTATGGCATGCGTTATGAGATCGGCATAGGACAAATTGCCCCAGGCATTCCGACGGGATGAGTTCTTTTTGGCCGCATTCGCATTCTGCATGGCCTGCTGTGGATCTGTGAAAGCGAAACGAAAATTAAATTGAGTGAAAGAGCAGAGAGAGAGAGAGAGAGAGAGAGAAAGTTGGAAGAGAGTTAAGTGAGTGAGATTTTTTTTTTTTTTTTTTAATTTTAATGATTTTCATGATATTATATCTCATGGTTTAGAGAGTTAGATGGAACTTACCGCCGCTTGCCAGCTGCTGATTGCTGGCCTTCGTGCTGTCCAGCTCATCGACGGGCTCGGGTCGTGGACAGGGCCAGGTGTTGGAGCGGGCGCGTGTTTGGGGCTCGAAGCCGCCATCTGTGGGCAGATCCCCAACAAGTTGGTCCATATGCAGGCCGTTATCTGAACGGGGCAGATTGGGCCATTCCTGTGCAAAGCCGTCCATGATGGCAAACAGTTCGTCCGGGAGTTGCAGCTTTCTGGCTTCCGTCAGCTCGCTCCACTCAAAGCTATAGCAATAGAAAGAGAGAGAGAGACATTAAGAGTTAGTTCAATTGACTTGCAGTTAAATTGAGCTTTTATCAACGATTCCTTTAACTGAATACCCTATCAATTGTAATCGCAGCTAATGTCAATTGCCTTCATTTGCAATTCCATTAAATCAATTTTATCATTATACGAGAACACGAACTAGCTTTTATGCCTAATAAGCTCACAATGGTTGGAGGTATTAAATTATAATACTCGTTCACGATTAGCATGTTATGAAGCGTCAATCAATATAGAACTCTAACATAATCAATTTAACAAACTAACCTTGAAGATTAAACATGGAAATGGAACACAAAGAAAATTGTGTTTTATATTTTTAAAATATATAAATTTGTATAAATATATTTAAATTAAATATACAACAAGTAAGAACGCTCTAGTCGGGTCTGCCCAACTACGAGATCCCCTGAACCAAGTCAGAGATAGTGTTTTAAACAACATAGCTTAAATCTTTTATCTAGATGAAGATGATTTAGCTGCTGCGCTTGAGCTGCATTCTGGGCAGTACTATAAGAAATTGATTGTTAAATAACATCGGTTTTAAATCTACTTTCTGAATGAAATTTCCAGGACATAATATTCACATCCAAATGTGTATATATGCGAAATCCCAACTCCCTAGTATTTGAATACGTTTTTCCACTTTTGGGGCTAATGGGGGGAGGTATCCAAAATTTTAAATGTTTATTATTTGTACTTTCACCACGGAAACCTACATAGTTAATTTGGTATCTCTAGCTATTATGGTCTTTAAGTTCTAGCGTAAAAACAAAGTCGAAATATCGATTGTTATCGATAATAAGAAAATGGGAGGAGTTATCGAAAAAAAAAATAAACTTGTACTGCGTATGGTATACAAGAATATATATCTAAAATTTCAAATCTCTAGCTCTTGTGGTTGACGAGATCACTGCGTTCATACGGACGGACAGACGGACGGACGGACGGACGGACATGGATAGTTCGACTCATATCGTCGTCTTAATCAAGAATATGCTTTATATATACTTTATGGGGTCTGCCACGCCTCCTTCTGCCTGTTACATACATTGTCACAAAACCATTATAAAATCTGAAAAACTAATCAAGCATATTTATTTAAAGTAGCGCACATGCAAAAACTAATCTCATTAAGAGGGTGTGCGTATAAGAGCGTGCGTATAAGAACGTGAGCGTATAAGAACGTGAACTTTCATAAGCTATTTACATACACATATGTGTGTTTGTTTGTGTGCGTGTGTGATAGTGCTCTGGTTTATGATCTAGTCGAATGCGTTGCTCAATTAAGCGCCATTAGAAATATGCGTGAATAGACGCTGCTTTTGTAAGCACATTTAGCATGCCTGCGGCGATAATATTAACAAGCTAATCAAAATAAAGGCCTCGAAATAGTTAAAAGGGAACCAAATAAATTTGCTGACAATAGAAAATGTTTTATATAAATATATATATAACTCTATATATATATATGTGTGTGTGTGTGTGTGTGTGTGTGTACATTATCAAAAGTCTATTGACACTGGCCGCGCTGTCTGCATCGGTGCGCTGATAAGCTACTGAAGATTGACTGCAGCTTGACGAACTTTGCCGTTATCTCGCTTCTCGCTTCTCTCCTTTTCTTTTATATTTTTATTCTGTTTCGTAAAATACGCCCAAAATGTCTGTGCATGTATGTAGGTTATGTAGCTTATCAGCAAAAGCTCAGCATTTATTTTTATGCTCTCTTAAATTGGCACATGATAACAGCCGCCCACAGCGCAAGAGAGCGCACAAACGTTTGCTCTCTTGAGAGCTTTGTAAACAACAAGAGAACGCACGCACACACATACACATAAACTGTATATGTGAAACTTTAACGAATGAGACGCAAAACAAGCGCCGTTGATCACCGTAAAGGTTTTTTTTTCGTATTTTTATTCAGTTTGTTTTCTTTTTTTTTTCGTTAAACATTTCTTTTGAGTAGGCCTAAGTCTATGTATATGTAGTGTGTGTGTGTGTGTGTGTGTGTGTAGGAGGCAGAGATGGCAATGGCGACAGCGAAATACCTTGAGACAGCAGCAGAGAACACGGAAGTGTAGCAAACAACAAACGTTGTTCTTGTGTTTTGTGATCTACCTGCGCAGGTATTTCGCACAGATGTGCTTTATTCCCCTTTTGGCACCCTTTTGAGCATGTGGTAAAAAAGTCATTTAAATACAACTTTTTAATATTGCAATTTTCACTATTTTATGACTGTGAATAATGAGAATGTATTTGAAAATATATATATTTAAATCTTTTTTTAACAGCTGGAAAAACCCTACAAAAAAAAAACAGCCCAGCTGAACTGCACCTCGAACTGACCTTAGACACCTAGAAAGCCTTGCGAAACAATGCGAAAAACAGAAACCCATAAAACACCCTGTAGCCAATAATAATAGGCACATCAATTTTACATGACCTACACATGCAAATGTGCATGTCTATGTGTGTGTGTGTGTGTATGTAATACAGTTAATAATGTGTCAACATTTTAATTGTCGCTGTCATTAATATAGCTTACTATATTTAGCTGCATCAGCTGGCTTTGACAATTGCTTAGTATTTAAAAATAGTCCACACTTATACAAATATACATGTACAACTGTACATATGTATGTAAGTATGTATGTACATCAATCGGGGACAGTGCGAAAATTGCGTCGCACAAGAGAAACCCAGCCAATGGCTACTTGTTGCTTAAAAAAAGTTTAAATAACAGAAGTAAGAGCGTTCGAGTCGAGTTTGCCCGACTTAGAGATACCCTGAAGTGGTATTCAGGGTTGAATTATGGTCTACATATATATGTTACATATGAGTATATATGTATATATGCATATGTATATGTTTACAACATCTTCATTCCACATTTTATATATTTTCTTATATTATTATATATTAAATATGTATTTTACATATGAGTATATGTGTGTATGTGTATATGTATGTGTATAACATCTTAGTTTCACATTTTATACTTATATTATAGATTGTATATGTATTTTATATATGAGTATATGTATGTATGTGTATATGTGTGTATGTGTATATGTGTGTATGTGTATATGTATGTGTATAACATCTTGGTTCCGCATTTTAAACTTATATCACTTTATCAAGTCATTTTTCCTTTGGATATTCTAATTCTGCATTTACATTTTATTTCACATTTCAAAATCTAATATTTTTGAAAAAAATTTCAAAAAATAATTAATAAAATTTTGTTTTTCTTATTTAGTACCTTGAATTATGTCAAAGCACAAGTTTCAATCTTTTCATATGAGTTTCAAGTACAGTATTTGAATAGAATGGGGAAGGTATCTTTAAACTATATACCAAATTTGATAACTCTACGAGAAAAGTTCAAATACCTTAACTATTTAGCGTTTTGCATCGATAATATTGATAACGTAATACAGTCGAATCCCGGTAATTCGTAATGGGGATCAAATTTTTTACGAATTATATAGGAATTCGATTTATAGAACAGGAATTCGAAGGAATTTATTTCAAGGGGACAACATTTTTTATGATTTATTGAGGTTTTCGATTTAGCAGGGGATAAATTAATGGGATTCGACTGTATATGATAGCATACAAGATCATTTCGAATCTCTAGCTGTTATACTTATACTGTTATACTCATGTGAAAACTGATTTAATTGACTCAACTGTTGATCCTGCTCAGGAATATATATATACCTTATAGGCACGCCCGCGCCTGTTACATGCTTTTGCAACGAAAAAAGAAAATACCCATTTTAATCTAGTACAATTTAAGGCATACAATTGATATATGAAAACGTGATTACTATATATACATACATACATATATTTGTGTATAAATTTATATAAATATATGTCCATATATTTGAAATTGCGAATAACAGATTTGAGCAAAACGTAAAACGTAAACATCAAAACAAAAACAGAGCAAATCTTTGATAGAACTTTGGTAGATTGGTAGATGATCTCGCTCTGGTATTTTAAAATCTGCGTCATAGATTTTACATTAACATATTGAATCAGAGTTAATTTTATAATAACGACATGTTCCTGATAAATATAATGATAATATATTTGTTTACAACTGACGACACAGCAAAAAATAAAACCAAAACTTGTCCAACAAAAGATATATAGACGCCATTCAAGGAAAACATATATAATCTAAATAGATATATACATATAGATATATACATACATACATCGAGCAACATTACTACCTGAAAATGAGTCAGAATTTCAGTTCTCAAAGTGGGCCGTAAAGCATAGCAAAAATGAAAATAAAATTAAAAAAGAAAACGAAAATAAAGTGTGGGCGAGAAATTAGCATCTGATATTTGTACATACTCTATATAGTTCTATATCTGTGCATTACACAATTTGCCCCAAATTTATCTGCCTGCTAGAGATGATCGAATGCCCGAATTTGCCAAACATTTCAATTTGCAATTTCAATGTCATCCAAAGCAGAAAGGAAAAGTTTGCTATGACAGAAACTCATTAGCAAATAAGTAAAAGTTTTCTAGTGGGGAGTGAACGACTAGCAGACACCCTTAAGTCTAAACTATGCCAGATATCTACTTATATACATACTACACATTTTATTTCATTTATATACTTTTCTTGCTCGTACATCAACAACCAAGTTCTGCCCATTTTCCCTTTCCCGTCTCTTAGGGATTTCCCTTACGTTGATTGAACTTCGGTTCTAGATATGCGATCTTAATGAAATTTTCAGGGTATAGTTATGACACTATAATATATATATATACTTAAAACCAAAGCTCTATTATTTGAAATAAACTATTTTTTTCAGTTTTGTGAGAAATGAAGAAAGATCTCAATAATCGTAAATATTTAAATTCCGTGTATTTTTAGTGAGAATCTACATACCAAATTTGGAAAGTCTTCGAGTTAAACTTCAAAAATCAAGTTGAAATATAGATTTTTGTCTATATAAAAATAATGGGATAAGACATCGAAAGAGAAAAGACTGCTATTTTTCTGAACCAAAGACTGCTATTTTTCTGAACCGCGAAATTCGTGTACAAAGGTATGAAAAACGTGCCAAAACAAAGCAAAACTAATGGGACTTTTACGTTTTTCTTATATTTATATTCCATTTTACAAAAGCAAAGTCCAAGAATTGAATCTATAAGAAGGAATATGCAAAATATATTGAAATCTCTGTTATCATCTACTGCGCTGCTATTTTTGTGAACACAGCTGTATATGGTAAGATGAGCTCAGCTCTTCAATCTGATCAATAATATATATACTTGGGGTCGAGCACGTCTTCTACTACCTCTTACATGCATTTGCTTTATGCCGATATATCCAATTTATACATTTTCAATAAGTTCATGGTATAAAATTAAGAAATAAAATCTAATTTTTAGCAGAAAGTTTTTTTTTATATTTTCATGTATTTATATTTATTTTAACTATAACTATAAGATTTTAAAATATTTTGTAAATGTATATTTTAACTATAACTATAATATTTAATACTATTTTTTCATATATAAACCAATCTACCCAACTTGCTTTAAAAGCGATTCAAATATTCACTGGAATTACTTCAATCTTTGGAGATCAATTTCAATAGGCATTCCAATTGATCAAGAATATATATTGTCCATATATGCGCATTGAAGTAATGCGTATCACATAGACCGTGACAAACTTATAATACCCCCTCCCTTTAGCGAGCGTACAATGAAAGCAAAATAAAGAAAGACGCAAACACAGACAAAAATAACCAAAAGAAAAAAAAAACTTGTTACGTAATATACATATAGCTAACAGTTGTTGTGTTTTTTTTTTGCTTTCTCGAATATTAATATTATGTGTATGCACACACAGACACACACACACACACATGCATAGCGTTTGAGTGAAACAAGTGATAAGCGAAATTTGTTAGAAGAACAAATTTATCTGCTGCTTATCGGAATAGATCGCAGCTAACTCTTTCCCCAACAGATGCTTGAAACTCCCTAACGATGCTCGGCTGCCCATGTGATGTTATATTATGCATGAGCCAGTAAACCCCTCGCACATGGCCAGGTTCAGTTACGTGGAAGTAAGAGAACGAGTCCACACACACACACACACATGAATGCCTGGCATATAACTTGTCAAACAGGATTATTAAGCAAAGTATGTCAGCGCTGGCTTTGCTTTAAAGACGGCAGCTCAACTGTGTGCGAGAGAGAGAGAGGGAGAGAGAGAGAGAGAGTGAGAGAGCGAGAGTCGAGGAAAAAAACTGACAGCTGGTCAGCAAAGGCGACGGCAACAGCAGCCACCTTAACTGGTCTCCAGCTCCAAACTCCAGTTCAGACTGGCCCACATGTAAATGATGCTGAACCATGAGTCTGGCTGAGTTCACACACTTGATCGAACGACCTTTTCGAGCCCTGCTGTTTAGCATTTCCCGTTCATTTGGCGAGAGTGAAATCTATAGCAATGATACTTTTAAAACTTTCCCTGGAAAAGATTTTAAAAGCGAGGATCAATTTCGCGGCATGTGTACATCAGTTTTGGTAGAATCGAAGGTCTTAATAGCACTTCTGGCAGTTAGTATAAGAACAGTTCTCTTAGTGAACTAGTTCAGAAGTGAATCAGTTAATTTTTAAGCCCTTAGCTAGTAATAGATGCCTTAAAGAACAATCCCTGATATAGTTAAAACTATTTTTAATAAATCGCAGCAAGCAACGAATTGAACTAGTTCACATTTGAACGTTTAACTAGTAAAAAAATCCGAACCGGTTCATTTTTGAACTGCTAAGGGACGTCCTAAATAATAACCAAAGGTCTTACTAGCAGCTATGATACTTAGTTTAGTTCTCTTTGTGAACTAGTTCGAAAATGAACCAAGTTTTTTCTTTGACCACTCTTGATAGAACTTTTAACTAGTAAAGAATGTCAGATATTATAATCGAAGGCATTGATAAGGACTATGATACTTAGTATACCGCAGCGTATATCAATTCTCTTTATGAACTAGTTCGGAAAAGAACCAGTTTTTTTATTTAAAGCTTCTTGCTATAACTTCTAGCTAGTAATGAATATCACAAATTATAATTGAATACCTTAATAAGAGCAAATATACCAATTGTCGCTGGGAACTAGTTCGGAAATGAACCAATGTTTTCATTTTAACCTTCTTGCTATAACTTCTAGCTAGTAATTAATGCCCCAAAATTATAATTTATTAAGGTCGTCATAAGATCTACATATGATACTTAATATATCTCAGCGTATAGCAATTCTCTTGGTAAACTAGCTCAGAAATGAACCACTTTTTTATTTAAAACTTAATAAAACTTTTGAACTAGTAATGAATGTCACAAATTACAGTCGAAGCCCTTAATAAGAGTTATGATGCTTAGTATACCGCAGCGTATATCAATTCTCTTTATGAACTAGTTCCGAAAAGAATCAATTTTTTTGTTGAGCCTTCTTAAACTTCTAACCAGTAATGAATGTCCCAAATTATAATCGAAGGCCTCAATTATAATACTTAGTATACCGCAGCGTATACCAATTCTCTTTGTGAACTAGTTCACAAATTAACCAATTTTTTTATTTGAATATTCTTGCTAGAGCTTCTAGCTAGTAATGAATGTCACAAATTATAATTGAAGACCTTAATAAAAGCCAATATACCAATTATCTTTGTGAACTAGTTCAGAAATGAACCTGTTATTTTAATTGAACCTCAAGCCCCGTAAGAGCAGCATTTGCTATTCACTATATTGCAGCCTAGATGACTTATCTAAGTGAACCAGTCTGGAACTGACTCAGCTCGTTTTTGAACCCTAAGTTGGTAACGAACATGATATTTATGAACTATGTATATCCAACACTTAAAGAAATAATTGTAGTATAATCGCAAAGTTATCTTAACTATGCTTGATTAACATATTGGAAAACTTTTTAAAATGAGTTAAAAAGCAATATAAAAATCTTTTAATCATAAGAAAACAAAATTTTACATTTCTAATTTACTAAATTCAGCTTGAATAAAAATCAATTGATTTAACAGTGAGTTACATATCTTATATAACATATAATATATATGTATATATATTTATTTATATTTTTATATATATGTTTATATATAATTAATATTTTATAAAATGCAGACACTTCACATATCTTTTGCACTTGATGCACTTAAAATGTTGGCGCTTTATCACACACACATTTGACGCTCTTATCACACACACACACGCACGCACACACGAAATGAGATAAGACACTTACACAAATGTATTTATATTGTCTGTTGCCGTTGCCATGTGCCGTTGGGCAGTAATAGTCCAGTTGAGTCGCAACTCTATAATGTCTATATGTATGGCTTATCAGTCGCAGGTATTCCCTGACATAAAACCTAGCACAATGCTGCCAACTTTTGTAGTAAGCGTAAATTTCTTACATGTCCCCAAGAGCAGATGTTGCCATCTCCCTCTCCCTCTCCCTCACTCTCATAGTTTAACAATTTGTGTCAATTCTTTTACTTACACTTACAAATAGTGTCTGTGTGCGTGTGTGTGTGTGTGTGTGGTAGTTTGCATGATTCTGTCATTACTTTTCATTAGCTGCTGGTCTTAAGTAAATCAACTCGACACTGCACGCGCTCACTGCACTTGCCCTCTCTTCAGCCCGCTCTCTCACTCTCGCTCGCTCTCTCATTCAGCTGCAACAATGTTGTGAGCTCTTCCTCTTGGAATGTAAAGAGGCGCTCAGTCATCGTCGGCTCTTTGCATTCTGGTTTTCATATGTGCTCTCTCTTCCTGTTGGGCTTATCGATTAGATCAATCGACTTGCCTAGCTGACGCATATGTGTGCTAGAGCAGAGCATCTTTGTTGTCGCTTAGGCTGATGTTAATAATTTATTAAGTCGATTATCGCGGAAGCGCATTCAAATAAAAGCTTATTGGAAGTGCAATATGCCGGCTCTTTCGCACTTGTGCAAGGCTTTACACGTGCCGAGGAAGGTCAAAGAGAGAAACACGCGCGATCCACACACATACACAAAGAGTTAGAGAGAGGGAGAGGGAGAGGGAGAGGGGAGCGGAACAAATAATTGCAAATAAGAGTAGGTAAAAGTGTTGCGATCATTTATATATACATATATATATTTTTTTTTATAAATCAAAGTCTGTTCAAGTTGGTGGAAATCGCCTTCAAGTGATCGATCAATGAATGCCAATTGGAAAAACGTTTGTGTCAGCTGCAAATGAATAGATAATTTTTAGATAAAGCGAAATGTCTATAGATGCTTTGTCCTTTTGCTGCAAATACTAAAACTGTTATAAAAGCTATTAAAAATAACGAAACTAATAATTAAATATCAAATTTTATTCTTATTGGTAAATTAATTACTTTTTTATTTCGTTTTATTATAAAGTATTTTTTACTTTTTATAAATATCCCTCTGCTTCTGCTTAAATTTCCTTCGCTTTATTTCCTTTTCAAAGAAATTTATTTGGCAAACCTTTTCTAGACACTATCTCAAACACAATCTATAAAACCCGCTCACCAAACACTCAAGATATGCCCAAATGGCAAAGCACAGTTATAAATACATACACACATACACACACACACACACACAGTCACATAGATACTAACTACCACCAGCAGAGCTATAGATAAGGCACTCACATAAACATTTATATAACGCTCTGCATTAATCTCACTCTCTCTCTCTCTCTCTCTCTCTTTCTCTGTTATCACTCTGCAGTGATCACTGGAAAATCGACCCATTTAATAAAATCATTAGAGCTTAATCAGACTTCAATGTCAATATTATGATGAAAGACTAAAAACAAAAAAAAAACGACAATAACTAGAAATAGAAACCAGAAAAAAAGAGAACAAAATAAAAGTCTCTAAATTAAATTTTAAGTTCGTTAACTTGAAAGAACTTTGGAATAAAGCGAAAATATATAGAACATTTTTAAAAATTTATAATGTCAACAATTTAAGTCCAAAAGTTTTCTTCTAAAAGCAATCAAATAGAGAAAAGAACTTTTTTTTAAAAAATTATATTTCTTTAAGCTTATTCTAATTTTTACTTATATTTTAATTTATTATTTTTATTTATTTATATTACTATTTGAAATCTAAAATATGATTTTACTTGCTTTCAGAAAATTGTTTAATTTTTATCGCTAGTTTTTCCAACTATTTATCGTAGCTAACGTGCTATGCTGATTGGAAGGGTAACGGGAAAGAGCTAGTGAGAGCGACAACGTAGACGGGGAAGAGGAAGAGAAAGAGGAACAGGGAGAGCGACGCGATGCGACGCGACACGCGCTGTAGTCGTCGCTATCAGCGGCGCGTGCTATTTTTAGACGCATTATCAGCCGTGCTCTAATTAAGATCTCTGCACTGAGCTTTCAAACAAAATGTTCACTAATCAAAATCGGAGTGCTGCAGTCCAAAGAATCTAATTCTCCAATTCGAGTACCAATTTTATACACACACACATACATACATAAATCCATAGTAACATGTTCAGATTGGAAATATAACTTAAATGTTCGTATGCTTATTGGAATATAATTTAAATTGGAGCGCTGCAGTATCAAAAACCAATTTCTTCACTTGGAATAGCATAGCATGCATATTCATTCATATTCTTATTGGATTAAACACAAAATCTGTTAACTGCAGCAAAGAATCACATGCAAAATCCATATATATATTTGTTCTTAAATGTTAGTGTGCTTATGGGAATATAATTGTTAAATATTATATTATATATATATATATAATTGAAATGGCACTTTCTCCACTTGGAATTTCATAGCATACATAATTATACACATCTAAATCCATACATTCAGATATTCTTATTAGAATACACACCAAATCTGTGAGCAGCAGAGAATAGTATACATAGTATAAAATACATAGTGCAATTCTGATTGGATATGTGCACTTAATGTTCATATTCTTATTAGGGATCTCATCTTCTTACTGTGATCTCCACTTGGAATGTCATAGCATGTATATTCATTCCCAGTCTTATTAGACTACAATCAAAATCTGTTAGCTGCAGCAAAGAATCACACTATCCAAAATCCAAATTTACAGGTTCTGATTGGATATATGTCTTTAATGTTCGTATACTTATTAGAAAATTATTGAAATCGCTGCAGTATTAACGTATAAACTTAGAATATTACAACATGCATATTAATGCATATTCTTATTAGACTAAAATCAAAATCTGTTCGCTACAGCAAACAGATCACTTTATCCAATTGCATTTCTGTTATAAGTCAATGTCTACATGCTTATCCATATGCATATAGTCTAATTAGACTAAACTCAACATCTGTTAGCTGCAGCTAAGAATCACATTGTCCAAAATCCATATTAACTTCTTCTGATTGGATAAATGCCTTCAATGTTCGTATGCTTATTACAATATAATTGAAATCTGAGCGAAGCAGTATCAAAAGTCAATGTCTCCACTTAGAATATCATATCATTCATATTCAAATACTCTCTTATTAGACTAACATCCAAATCTGTTAGCTGCTGCAAAGAATCGCTTAATCCAATTGGATTTATATTATCACATAGGCACATATTAAAAAAACATTCAGCTAGTCGACAAACATCTTAAGCATTCACATGTTTTTTAGAATATTATCAAAATCTGAGCGCAGCTGCAAGCAAGCTAATTCTCCAATTGGATTGATATTCTAGGCATACTCACATACAGCACATATTCAAATAAGATTTTAGTGCGCTTGGTGACAAGGCGTTCGAAGGCGTTAATTGTACAAATGTCTTAAGTGTTCACGTACTTATTAGAATATGTGTATATATATATATGTATCTACATATATTTACCTGTGTTTATCCAATAGGAAGTTGAATTAAGGCTTTGCTGTGCTGTTGTTGTTTTTGTTGCTGTTGCTTTTGTTTGTATTCGTTTATTTGATTTTGTTGTTAGCTGATATTATGCACTTTATTTTGAATATTTGTCAACACTTTTACGGGAGTCTCTTTATAGTGCATTTATTAAATTAATTAAATCGCGTTGTTGCTTTGAGCAAAACTTGTGCCGGTTTTGTGTATTAATTATTATTATTTAGCTCCGTTTTAAGGCTAACTGGCATAATTTCTTGCTCACGCACACAAGCGCACACACACACGTGTCTCGTATAAGCGTGTATGTGTGTTGTGTATGTTTGTTTGTATGTATGTAGGTGCTCACACTTGCTTAAGTATTTATACACTTGTTGTTGGTATTTTGTGGGCGGCTTTTGCTGTTGCTTGAGCTATAAACATACAAATTAAAAAACGGTATTTACTTTGCGAATACAAAAAAAAACACAAAATAAAACACACTCAGCCCCAAAAAGTAAGAGCAATGACAAGAGCAAATTATGTACAAATGTAAATACGTATAAAAGAGAGCGCGCGAAAAGAGAGAGGGAGCGGGAATCAAAAGAGAGAGTGAGCGCGAGATCGCGTCACGTCACCAATTCATGCCAATTGGACGCATACAGAAATTAATTGGAATTCGTATAAGAATTCAATGAAAGCGTGCTGCGCAGTCGACGTCGACGAACTACACACACATATATTCAAACAAACATCTGTACAAAAGCTTATGTATATATGTGTCTTTGTATGTGTGTATGTTTGTGTATGTTTAAAGTTCAAATGGAAAAATTGATATGTACATATGTACATCTGTATGTATATAATATATCTGCATATATATACATAAGCACGTTTACTGTTTATTTTTTATTCTTGCTATTCTCAAATTTGAATTTGAGCAGCTATTTTGATTTTGCACTAGTGTGCGTGTGTGCGCGCGCGTAGCTGCCGGCAGCAGTAAGTTTCCAAAAAAAAAACACAAAAGCCCCAATGAGAAAAGATCATTCCAGCCTTTGCTACGGTATTTTTGTTTTTAATTTCTTACTACGCATTCTTCGTACACTATTTCTTATTTAATCTTGCTCTGCCAATCTGTGTGTGCTTGTGTGTGAGTGTGTGTGTATGTTTGTGTGTATTTTGTTTAATGCTGTGTTCACTTTTTCACATGTAAATGTTTTGATTTCGATTTTTGCAAAACTCTTCACTTTTGAGTACACTCATCGTTTGCAAGACGATTGTCGATTAGTAGCGGAGAGGGGGGAGGGGGAGCACGTGATCAAACGAATCGATTTGGGCTCAAAAGAATTTTGGTGACGTTGGGGTTAAGTAGCGCGCTTAACGCTGATCGACCTCGTGGCTTTTAACCGCAAACGCAACGGACTCTGCTCGTTAACTGCTTTCTAGTTGGATGCGAACTGACAACTGATTGGTATACGAAACGCCACAAAACGAAGCAGCGGCAAAACGACAGCGTCGTCGTCGGCGACAGCGACAGCGACGAAGCGACACGAACGAACAGCTAGCCAGCCAGCCCGGCTCGTCACTCGCTATGTGGTGGTGTGGGCTATAGAGATTGTGAACGCTGAGAGACAAAGCTCTCTCATTTGTTAGTTTAGTGCGTGTGTGTGTGTGTGTGTGTAGTGTTTTGAAATCCACATTTGAGTTCCACAAAAATGCACGTTTTGTATTTTTGGCGCTCACATATTTTTACAACACACACATACACATACATCAATTGAGTAATAAGGCCCATAGTTTGCGTATTTCATGTGTGTGTATGTACAACTGATTTTTTTCCATGAATTTTTTCTATTTTGTTTTGCCTGCCATCTTCTTAGCAGACGATCTGAATCTGGAAGCGAGTCAGTTTCAACAATGTGGCAAATGGGCCAATGTTGTTATCTGCGCGCGTCGCACTCGTTGTGGGAAATTACCCGAAATTGCAGTTGTACAACAACAACAACAGTTTGCTAGGCATGCGCATTCATAACACGAATTTTTTTTTTTATTAGCAGCCAGTTGGTGGCATAGACTGGTTCGTTCATTTGCTTGGACATTTGAGTTGTTAATGTGGCTGCCACATAAATTCCACAAATTACGCTGCTAATGAAGTCTAGACGTTTGAGCTTAAGTAAGGCTTAGCGGTTTATGGCCCAGACTCCAAACTGGAAATATGCGAAAGTGCTCGACACTCGATGCAAATCTATTAGGCAGATATCAATTTTTAGTTCTATCCGTTATCTGTTACGTTATTTAGTTCTTCTTTTCTTTATTCACGTTTACAAATTTGCATCCTAACTGTTATCTAGAAATAATATTTTTGATTCAGGTTCCGAATATGTGAAATTGCTTTAAGCTTTAATAAAATCAATTCAAATTATGATTATTGACTCAAAATGAGAAATTTAATATGCTAATTTATGATCCACAACCGGATAATAATATTATTATAAACCAGAAATGGCAACAGTTCGAAACAGGGTATTTATCCTGCGTATACTTCCACTTCCATTTCGCTGGCGTTTGTCACATTTTCCAGCCTGGAAGTTGTCATCGTTGTCTTGTAATCGCAGCCAAAATTAGCCGAAGGCATTTACTCAGGTTTCGATCTGAGCGAAAGAGCTTGACGCTGCATTTGTGACGTCACAAGCCTAATGGGCGAACAGCAAGTGGAATTTAAAACATGCGCCTACGTTGCCTTCCACAACGCATGCGCCACTGCCGCTGTCGCTGCCTCTGCTAACAGCGCCAGGTCCAAAGCTTCAACAATTGACGACGTAGTAAAAAATTAGCGCGACGTCGGCTCAATTGGAACTAGATGGGAGTAATGATATCAGCCGTCGACTGGCCTTCAAAAAATTATAATTTCTGTTTAATGGCTCCGTCGACTGAGTCTGGTATGCGATGAGAGGGGAAACTGTAGAATAGAGGTAAGCCGCCTGTATATAGAATGTTTGCTCTCAGTGTATCTGTGTGTGTGTGTGTGTGGCGTATCGAATTTGAATATGGGTACTAACAATTTGTTGGCTGGATGGTGTCTAAACTGGAATATAGATTGGTTATTTGGTATGTCTCTATGTGTAAGTGTGTGTGTGTGTGTGTGTGTGTGTGTGTGTGTGTGTGTGCTGAATGCGAAATGACCAGGAATCACATTGAATTTATTGAAGAGCATAATAAAGTTTTTCTATTAGACTCCCTCGAACTACATTGCGTAATGCGTTATCTTTGACTGAAATAATGAGATGAGATTATTAATGTGATTATTTAACGTACGTAATTGATGCAATCACACATTAAGAATTGACGCAATTGAGAGAAAATTAGTGATTCAGTTCCCGCCTCCTGTCTCCCGCATCCTTCTATCTTTTTCGAAAGGCGTCAATGAAAGTGCGACTTAGTTTGAGTCTATGGAAACTGGAAATTCTTGAAGCGTTCGCTGATGACGTCGCTTAATATGCAAATGGCACCGGGGCCTGGGGGCCGAGTATCATACAACCACACACACACACACACACACAGACGCACAGATAGACCCACATGTAGCTGTATGTGTGTGTGTGTGTGTGTATGTAAATTTGATGAAGCACTTCCTGATGCCGCTAGAAGACGACGGCAGATACAAGATATGAAGATAAAAGAGCGTGGCGCTCTTCCGAATGGCATCCACAGCGAAAATCGACAGTCCACAAGCTTAGGCTTGGCATCCACAACAGACACACAAATCGAAATGAACTGGCGTTTCGCCAACACAAAAAACCACGTGGTCTCTCAAGTTCACAGCAGAGAAGAATAGCGAAAATAGACAAGGCGTAGAGCGCAATAAAATAGGCAAAAAAGAGCGAAGCGTATAAAAAGAAACGTACACATGCTTAAAAATATACAAAAACACATGCATGCACACATACATACATAAATATATACATATGAATGTTTGTATGTATTATATGTATGCCATGTGAATTGAAGAAAACCACATGCTATGCGAAAATATTTGGGTAGGGGCAGCATGCTAATGATAATGGATACGATGGCAAACAGGTAACGTACCGGCAGCAATGAAAACAAAAACAAAAACAAAAGCAAAGAAAGCGGAAATAAAACACATACTCGAAAGGTTTTTTTTTTTGTAAACAAACCAGAGCACTTTGGCTGGAGTTCAAAGCGAAAGAGAGAGAGAAGCGAGCGCGCGCGCGATCGCTGAAGAATGGCGCCCACAAAAATGTGAAGCTAAACCAGAAATACACACACACACACACGTAAATACATACATATGCATGTATGTGGCAAAGTGCCAGCTACAAAGCGGCGCGAAGTTAGAAAACAAAATTAAAAACCTAACCTTACCTAATGTGGTATGAAATGACACGCACAGCTACATACGCACACACATACATACATACACAAACACATACCAGCAAAAGTAGCGCAAAAACGTGGTTTGTGCCGCCGACTGCGGCAGCGATGGCGACTGCGATGTCGGCGTCAATTGCGTCGTTTAAAATACTGAAAGAAATAGAAAAAAAAAACAAAAAAACGACAACAATCGCATGTTGCTGGAAGAACGAAAGCAAATAAAATGTTGAGCATAAAATAACGCAAAAAGAGTTAGACTCACGAGGAAGAACGAGATGGAGGTAGGAGCTATGAGCTATTGGTGCCCAATTAACGCCCGCTAGTGTGTGAATAAAAGAGAAATGAACATCAAAAATGCGGTTCTTCTCTAGAATTCATTTACATAACTGTGCGTGTATGCATGTGTGAACACACATGTGTTAAATTAAAGAGTATATTACAATTCTTCCAGCTAATAAATTAATCTACTACAACCTATTAAGCTTTTTGCTGATTACACACTCATTATGTTCCACAAGACCACTTGTATGATTTTGACTTACACTCCACAATAGTTCTCTTCTAAACACACATACACACATACACTCGAGTGCACGAACATTTGCTCTCTCTCGGCTTTTCGTTGCGTGAACTCTTCTTACAACAAACTTTTCGCAGCTTCGCTCGCTCGTTTACACTCAACCCCCGAAATGCATTTACGCGCCAACTCGCTCGCACTCGCATCACTGCCATACGCACTCGACAGAGATGGGCTACTTCGGCAAAGACTTGCCTATGACAGGTAACGGTAATACGTATACGCAACGAGGCTGGGGCGCCTGTCTTGACACACATTCGGTTCAGTTTGTTGCGTGTGTGTGTGGGTACGGCCGGGTGGCTGCAGCTGCGGTCGGCGGCTGTCGGCCGTTAACTGTTGGTTAATATCACCTCCAGGCAGCCGGTGGGTGTGGCTCTTGCTTGGCGGCCAGGAGTCTGCGCAGCTCGTCCTCTGTTCCAATAGGTCCGTTAGTGGCGCTTAATTGTCGCCTGGTTGGTGCCCGCCGAGCCTCCTGGTTGGGCAGCAGCCCGATGCAGACGCCTTCTACAGGCTAGGAGCCCTAATGTTCGTTCTCAGCGACTTCCGTTGGGCTTTCGACTGCTCAGCGGCTGCCGACGGGCTTTGCTTAGGGGTTGTTTGGCGCGTCCTTGGGCCTACACACACACACACACATATATACATATATACAAATTCACAGTTATATGCGCAGGTAGCGGCTGTTAATGTTTGCAGCTTGTATTATGCCGTTATGTCGAGCCCAGCGTAATCCTTCGCGTCATCTGTTAAGTATCAATGCTCGCAGCAGTTGGCAACTCCATAGGTAGATAACACGGCAGAGGCAGACTGCGCAGCATATAAACACGTAATAATCATTCAAATTAGAACATCATCAGCTTACCAGGCGCTGCCATATCAACAAGTGGGCCCCCCCTGCCCCCGGACACCCATTAGGAAATTGAGCAACGCCCATTATGTTTATGGCAAATAGATGTGGGCAGACAGAGAGAAAGAAAGAGACAGGGAGAGTCAGCATGAATTGTAGTTGTTTCCTTGCTAATTTGACCTACTTAAGTTATTAAAAAAAAGCCTGCTAATTAAACTCCAATTTCTACGAACTATCAGCAGTGACATCAAAGTGAAAGATCTAAAAAGATATATGCATAACTTGTTTTTATTTCATTTATATTCATATAAACAAAAAAATATTTATGCAATTAAAAACTGCAAAGGATAAATAATATTCTACGAATTCCCGTTAAATGAAACAAAATATAACTTTAACTTTGACTTAAAATGATTTAAAAGCTGTTCTATTATCCTTTACTCTTAAAAAAATGGCTTCGATCTTTGCAGAACTCCTTAAATGGTAAAACTTCCAGGATGACGACACTGTGAAATCCCTTTTTTTATTATTTTTTATAATATATATATTTATATATATATATATACATATATATTTATTTTGGTTCCGTTTTTTTGGAGAAAAAGTTCAGAAGTTCTATGAACGTAGAATCATGAAATTGCCCGAAAGATGGAGAAAGGTCAACGAAGAAAATGGAAAATATATAATTGATTAAAATTCATTCCAAGTATTTGAAAAAAATCTATACTTTCTATCAAAAAATCAGTTTATTACTTATAATATATTTTACTCTTTGAAAATGATTATAGAAGTTATATATCTATATTAAAAGCTTATGTTAAGGGTAGCAAGTGGCAATTTTAACCTCTGAGGTAGATTTCTTCTAGATCAGGTGAAGGACCTGAATCAATTTTGTTATAAAAACTTTGCTTTCAGCTCATCTTCGGGAAACCACTGACAGTATCTAGCTATCCCCCATCGTTGTTAGTGAATTCCCCACCGGACTACCTAAGATTTTCCCTCACTACTATCAACTTTCTATTTCTATTTACTTACATTACTTATATCGTTATATAGTTTATAATATATACTAATTTTGTTTAAGTTTTATACAAACAAAAACTTTTGATTGATTTAGCTCTATAATATCACTGACTATATTTGGCTGTGATTTCGGGCATAGCTGGCAAATAAAGTTAACCCAACGTGTCGGTGATATTATTATCTTTGATATAATTTAATGTAGGCTATCTAATTATTCAATGTTATATCTCAGTTTTACTTATATATATTTACAAACTTATTTACTAACTGAACTGCAAATTTTAACTACACTTTAAATTTAACCTTCACTTTAAATTTAATGTTCCCTTCAAATTTAAATAAATTAAATTTCAGAATATAGTTATCAAGTCTATAAGATATTAAAGACTCTGAATTTGCAATATAAAATTTACTATATGAAAATTATAAGAGAAAATACTAAAATATTTTCTGAAAATTCAAAATATTTCTATCTTAAGTCTAGTTATATATCAGGATTATATCTTTTGACTATAAACACCAGATGTCTCCACCGAATGCTATGACTAAACTTAAATATACTTAATGCAACAAGAAAATCCTGCTTAAACTATGTTAGTGTTATTAAAAGTTAGAATTTAGTTGCTAACTGAATAATACTAATTAGTTTGCAGTAGATCCTTTGCTAGGGATTCGAAACCAAATATGTATTATACCAAAAATTCATTTTAAATAGAAAAAATCTTAAATGTTTTACAAAAATTTATTAACTTTATAGTTTTCTATACATACATATCTTCAGGTGTTCACATTTTTAGAACTTACCTATAAGTTAAATTATACTAAAAGGCATATATTATATTCCACATGCGCTGCGGTCATTTCAACCCAATTGCCAATCTGCACGTGTCGGCGGCTGCTGCAATTTTCATGGTTACATTGAACCTGTCGCAATGGCTCAGCTGTCGCAGTCGCAGTCGCAGTCGCTGCCGCTGCCGCAGTCGCCGTCGCAGCTATTGGAAAATTTTTGTTTCGCTCGACACTTGCATTATCTCTGTAATATTTGCCCCGTACATGCATGTGTGTGTGTGTGTGTGTGCATGCCTTTGATTACTAAGAATACTTTTGTGAACACACCACAGAGAGAGAGAGCGAGTGAGCAAGAGAGAGATGGAGAGAGGAAGAGAACAAGCAATGCGAAATGGGGTATGGGGGAGTTTGATGGGTAAGCCAGCAATCGTCTCTCGCATTTCTCGGCCTTGCTGATTATATATGCACACAGACACATGCATATACATGCATACATAGTATGTTTGTATGTATGTCTGTCTGTTGATTCCGTATTTGGGCTTTATGCACTTCTCAATTTATGATTGTTGCTGTAAATGTAACTGTAATTGTAACCCGTAATACATATGTATGCGTAGACACGCATTGCCCGCTGTTGCTAGCAGCTCTTTGTCGTAATTATAAATGCAGTGCGACTGGAGTCCAACGGACCTCGGGCCACCCCTACATATAGAAATGTATATTTACATACATATAGTATATATAGAGCGGCATATCGGTAAATGAATGCTCTGATGGCATTTGTGCCGGTTTGTGTCTGGCGCCTCGCTGATATCGCTCCTTGCCCCGAAGGAATGTGATTTCAGTCTGGCCTGATTCTTGCATAACGGTATCACTAAAATTATCGTGAATGTTATTCTATTTTTTAAATAATATCTTAAATAATATATTTTATATACCTTATAAATATAATCGGACTAATATATACTATTTTAAGTAACTTCTCTTTTTAAATACTTTAAAGATATAAATATTTGTTAATCTTTAAAATTTTCGATAAAAAAAGAAGATACACTGAAAAATTTATATATTTTTTAAATTTTAATAATTTTTTTTTTTTTATTATAATAATGAATATTTTATATAAACATGAATATTTTTATTTTTTACAGGGTAGTAACTCGTCGACTACTCTTGAATTATATTTAAAATCGCTTAAATATGTCCCAAAAATTATATTATATTTACATACATATGTATATTCCCTTATTCTTGTAGATGAAATCTAGGTTAACTGATGCCAGGATAACATATCCAAGGCAACCAATAGCCACTAAAAGGCTTAGATAATCCATTAGTGCCAAAAGGCTAGGCCAAAAGGTACAACCAGACGACAACCAATACAAAAAAGAAGCAAAAGGCAGCAAAAGGGAGCAGAGGAGTGAGCAGAGTAGCGAGCAGAGTAGCGAGCAGAGTAGCGAGCAGAGCAGTAAGCAGAGGAAGAGCGTGCAGAGAAGGAGAGAGCAGCGGAGGCCAAGCCAAAAGGTACAACTAGACGACATTCAGCAGAAAAAAGTAGCAAAAAGGACCAGAGGAGGAGAGCGCAGAGTGGTGCGAGGTGAGAAGAGAGACGAGAGAAGTTCTGCCAGCACTGTGCGTGCGGGTGCGTCTGCCTGCCTGTGTGTGTGTGTGCTTGAGTATGTGTGTGTGTGTGTGTGTCGATGTCGACATAGCAATTTGTACAAGTCAAAACGGTTGGCGCCAAAAGTCTACGGCTCTGGCATTAGCAAAAGAAAAGCAAAGGCAAGAGATGAAAATCCGCTTAAAAAAGTGCCGAACGTGCCAAAGGTATATCCCAAACTAACCCACAGAGACCACCCGCCACCCATTGCATGATAATTTATAGCAACCAAAAACTTTTCGCTTCTGCTTCTGCTTCTTCTATTTTAGTATTTTTTTTTGTTGCACTAACTTTGGCATGTTGCGCGGCGGTTGCGATTTTTAATTCTTGTGCTAAATTGTTTAAAAAATGTTTTAGAAGAATTCTGCAAAGCGCGTTTAACTTTTGTCCCCCGCCCACTGACACCGCCCACGACTCGCTGCCAGGAATCTTGCGTCCTTTTGGCAGCAATTCGCTAACAAAGTTTGCGGCATGTTGACCACTTTGTCGCCGGCTGGAGATAGTTTTTTTTTTTAATTTTGCAGCTTAACTTCCGCTTGGGTGTCGATGCGATTTGTATTAGCAAAGTTTTGCGCAAAGAATTTCGACAAGCACAAAGTATCTGAAAGCTGTAAATTTGCAAATGCTACGGACCCTGATTTATGGTCAATTAGCGCGGCGCTTAACCGAACCTGCCGCCGCCTCAGCCCCTCCATCACTGAAAGAGTTATTGTTGAAATTACTGCAACTAACTAAACTACCACAGCATACTTTTTTGTATATGTAAACGAATTTCATAATTATTACTTAAGCTGGGGACTATGTAAGTTAGAGCGAGATGACGCTATTAATGTGCAATGAGGTGAATATTGCCACCAATCTACCATGGTTTGTTGTATTTGAATTTGCATGTGTGCGATATTCAACTATTCTTCTTTGTTTCTTGTTCTTTGATCTCTTTGACTAATAAGTTGCATCCCAATTAAAATATAATTTTATTTAAGATAACCCTTTTCAACAGTTAAGCAGATACCAACACACACATACACATTCGGCTACATCTACATTCATAATCCTGTGCCGCAAAGCCCTAACAGCCAACATTCATCAAAACTCTTTCGGCACTTTGTTTGTTTGTCTTTTTTATGCGTTTGACTTTTATGTGCGACATTTAGTACCAGCAAACGAGCGGCAGGGGGCGTGGCAAGGGCAGCAATAGCAGGTCGTAAAAGCATTTAAGCCGATGCCGTTGCCGACGCCTTTTCTGATTTTATGCTCAGTTAACCCGATAGTGCGCAGCTGATCGTAAAACTACACGCGCGCCCCTTCATAAAAGCGCCAAAGTCAATTTCAGCATGCTTTTTCACTTGCTCGCAACTTCATCGTTTTGCTCCTCCTGGTCCCTGGTTCTTTATGGTATTTTATTACTTAATATGCTTAAACGCAAAAATCGTAAAAAATTAATTTAAATTGATTTTTGTGGTGGGAATTGTTTGATGTTTGATTTGCAGTGCGACTTAGAAACAAGTGCAAATCACTTATAAAATATCATGCATATCTTATACAATAAATTATAAGACAAATTTAACGCATTGTCACCAAAACCTCGCTACTTTATCGACCTCTCTTATAAAAACTCTGTTTATCTTAGTGTTTTAAATGCAAAACTAGCAAAAAATATGTTGAATACAACAATAAATTTGGCACATTATAAGAGTTGAGTAACTCTCTGTCTCTCCCACTCTCACTCATAGTTGAACAAACGTCGTTTGCCGCTGCAAATAAAAGCGACGAGGTGGCCGAGAGGTTAAGGCGTTGGACTGCTAATCCAATGTGCTCTGCACGCGTGGGTTCGAATCCCATCCTCGTCGAATGATATATTTTTTATTTTTTTTTTGCAGTGACTTTAAGTGTTGCACCTGGCCAAATCAATTGGTAGCAAGCAGCCTTTGGCTTTTGCAGATTTATTTATGACAGCAGACACTCGTACCTAGGCCAATTGGACATGCTGCCAAGAACTATAGCCCAAATTTCGTTGATGAAAATGGAAAATGAAAAATGGAAATGGAAATGGAACTGGCGCTGGCTCTGGCCGGAAATGTCAAATAGTTTTCTCCAACCAAATGCTACCCGCAGCACTTGTGGCCAAAAAATCAAAGTCAAAGCAAATTTCGTGCTCGGCAAAGATGCAAAAAAAGCGAGATGAACGGGTGGAACCGACTGCATAATACTTGTTCGCAATAGAAAGGAGTTAAATTTATTTAAAAAATTTGTGTTTTTTAATCTTAAATGGAGTTTACTAAGAGTAGTAGTAGTAGTAGAGTTGTAGAGATGGGATCGGAAATAAAATTGGTAACCGAGCCATCCCGCCCTGAATTAATACTGCCCGTCCGATTGTCCCGAAAAATATTTAATTTTTCCTGCGTTTTCATACATTTTCTGAAATTTTCTGACATTTAAAACTCATATAATTAATTTTTTTTAAATTTTCTCCTACTGAATTTTCTCCATACTGAAGGTAAAAACAACCGCGGGATTCCCGAAAATCCCGTTCCCGACACCTATTTCTATTATATACCTTCAAGTATTGGTAAATTTTCGTAGGACTAATGGACTAATGTTCGCAAAAGAATGGATTTATTAAAAAAAATTGTGTTTTCTAATTTTAAGTGGAGTTTTGTAATTATACATTAGAGATGGGATCGGGTAAAGAAATTGGTAACCGACCCATCCCATCCCGAAATAAATTTTGTTTTTCCCGTCCGATTGTACCGAAAAATATTTAGCTTTTCACGAGGGTTCCGATATTTTCCGACATTTTCCGAAATTTTTTTCAGCATTTAAAACTCATATTAGATTTTTTTCTTAAATTTTCTCACGTCTCGTGTTTTGCTTTCTTCTAGAATTCTACAGAAGCTAGAAAACATCCGCGGGATTCCCGAAAATCTCGTTCCCGACTACTATGAACCTTTCAGTATTGGTACATTTTCGTAGGACTAATGGAAGTACTTTATAAGTTATAGGTTTATTTGTATAGTAGGTTAATACTGGAATGAAACATAGAAAATATAGTTTTTTTCACTTGAAACTAAACTTGATATATTTTGTATCTATCAATAATAAGCATAAATATGTATATATTCACAATTTTAAATCTCTAGCTGCAATAGACGAAACCAATATACCCGTTTGCGCTCACTGAACAAGTATAAAAATGGAAAGAAATGAATTGGATTGAATTGAAATCGTAGGCGATAAAAATAAATCTTTGCAAGGCGCCGCCAACAGCTGACGGGGTGCAAAAGGATGAAGGGCGTTGCGGGTGTGTGTGTGTGGGTGGTGGGTGGTGGGTTAGTGGATGAAGCTGCCGAAATGATGAAATTGAAAAACTACATGAGTGCTGACGGCTGGCGCTGCATTGCCCAGCGGGTTGGTTGAGCTGGAGCCATAAGTCATACAATGTGCGTTATCCTTGGCGTCTGCCCGGGACTCGGAGTCAACTTCAATATGCAAATGCTGCTCAATTGCGCTTGTCTTTCGCTTTTTATGCGCTGCTCAGCTTCAATTCGCTTTAAAGTCTGAGAATCTATCATAGAGCCGCAACACACTCGCCTCTAAAGACTTCCCGTTGCCATAAATTTTGATGCGTTTTCTATCGCTGGCCATTTTGACCGAGTTCATAAAAAAGTTTACGATATCAACAACAATTTTTCGCGTTGAAAAACTATAAATTGCGCACCACACATCGCGCACTCTTCCTCTTCCTTCAGTTTATCTCTTTATTCTTTCTTTCTTTCTCATTTTAACTTCCTTTGGCACTGTAAACGCGGCCCAAAGTGTTCTCGATTCGGACCCGAAGAGAGAAAGAGTTATTGAAATGTATTTAAAATTGAATTACTCAAAATGGACTCATATATGATGTAGTTATTTCTATGATAAAGACTATAATGTGGAATGCTATATGAGATATTAAACACAAATAAGAGAATTTCATTATGCATCGAAATGTTTAAGTGTTGTTTGAGTTTATGAAAATCGCAAAGAGAGGTCTAAGAATAAGTGAATACGGCAGAGATGTTGTTAGATATGAAAGTGTGTATAAGAGTGAGAGATATATATACAAAGATAGAGAGAGAGAGAGAGAAACATCGGGAGAGAGGGAAAGAGAAAGAGAGTAATCTTGTTCTTACTCTCTGTGTACCTCTATCCTATATATCCCTATTATTCTATATAATGGGATAGAGAGAGAGAGAGAGAGGGAGAGAGAGGCAAAGGGAGATAGAAAGGGAAATCGTTCAGTTTGGAAGATTAAGTAAGATATATTGAGAAGTGGAAAATAGAGAGAGAGGCTTATGAATAGAGAGAGACAGATATAGAGTCAAAGATCACTATTGACAGACATAGATAGAGAGAGAGATAGAGGGAGAGAGAGAGACTAAGATCTTGTTAGAGACAAATACGTACATATGTAGATATAAAGATAGAGAAAAAAGAGAGAGTCAAAAAGACAGACAAAGAGACAGAGAGAGAGAGAGAGAGAGAGAGGGAGAGGGATATAGAAAGAAAGATCATTTAATGTGAAAGACGATGTGAAATATATTGAGAAGGGAAACGGCGCGAGAGAAACTAAGAAAGCTTACAGCAGAAATAAAGAGACACAGAGCTTTAGGTAGAGATCACTATTAACAGTGATAGATAGTTGGATATATATAGAGAGAGAGAGACTAATTTTTAGTTGGAGAGAAATACATCATAAATATTATGGAAAGAGGGAGCAAGAGCGAAAGAAAGACAAAGAGGCAGAGAAACAGTGAGACAGAGAGAGAGAGAGAGAGAGACGGTAAGGTGTAGCTAACGACTAGGTAGAGAGTGCTGAAGCAAATTAGGTGGAAGGAGAGAGAGAAAAAGAAAGAGAGAGAGAAAGCGAGGGAGAGAAAAAGAGAGCGAGAAAAAAAAGAGATGGAGAGAGAGAAAGAGAGAGAGAGAAAAAGAAAGAGAGATAGAGATAGAGAAAGAGAGGGAGAGGGAGAGGGAGGGAGGAAGAGAGAAAGTAGAAGAGAGAGAGAGGGAAGAAGAGAGAGACGGAGAAAAAGAGAGAGATAGAAATATATAGAAAGACAGAGTGTGAAATATATATAAAGAGAGAGAGAAAGTGTGTGGGAGAAAAAGAGCGAGAGGAAGAGAGTCAAAGAAACCCATTGTTAGAGGTGGAAATATAGAGACAGAGAGAGAAAGAGAGCGAGTGAGATCTAATAAGATACTTAGAACAAGATTTAGAGGCAGAGGTAGAGATTGAGAGAGAGAGGGAGAAAGAGAGAGAGAGAGAGAGAGGAAGGGAGAAAGATAGAGAGAGAGGGAGGAAGAGAGAGAGAGAGAAATATATAGAAAGACTGAGAGAGAAATATATTGAAGGAGAGAGAGAGAGAGTGTGTGTGAGAAAAAGAGCGAGAGGGAGGGAGTCAAAGAAACGAGGGATCGAGTCAAAGAAACCCATTGACAGAGGTAGAAATATAGAGAGAGAGAAAAAGAGAGAGAGTGAGATCTAGTAAGACACTTACAACAAGATTTAGAGGCAGAGGTAGAGAGATATAGAGAGAGAGAGAGAAAAAGACACAGAGACACAGAAAGAGAGAGAGGAAGATCTAGCAAGACACTATCGTATTAAGATAGATAGATAGTGGTAGAGAGAGAGAGAGAGAGAGAGACCTATAGACAGGCAAAGAAAGAGAGAAAGACAGAGAAAGAAAGAGAGAGAGAGAGAGAGACAGACAGATAAAGAGCCGCAGATACACAGAGACAGAGAGAGAAAGAAAAAAATACACAGATAGAGAGAAATAGACTGAATGATTCTTTAATACCAATGGCCCTTTATAGGGTCTATAAAGAGTTACAGATGGCAATGCAATAACAACTTGCTGTACCCTTACATTAATGTATGTTTATCTTTAAAGCGTTTGTAGATTATGCTCCAGTCAAGGTCACACACAAAGCTGATCGAAAATGCAATCATACGATACAGTGGTCTTTATGCTATTGCTCTAACAATGTTACCTCGGCCCTCAAGCAGTGAAATGTAGTCAGCTCTCAATGTTAGGTATATCAATTGACCCTGCGGCACTTGCCACACGCCAGCTGCGTAGTCACATATACACAAATACACACATACTTATGTACACACCACTGTTGCCAAATCAGCTTTTTTCCCGCCAATTGCGAGAAAAATTCCAAAACAGCAGTTAGCGGGAAATATAGCTTTTGAAAAATCGATTTAGCTATTTTTCATTTGACTTAATATTTACATGATGTTTTATAAAATGGAGTACAAAATGTAAAAATTTTTAAAAATTTTTTGTGGTACGAGAAGAAAAAAATTTTTATTAAATTAATATGTCTCTTGAAGTCTCACCAAGAAATCTATGCTCTTTCTCAAGCAAAACATTTTTTATACCCTGAAATCAGGGTATAATAGTTTTATAAAAAGTATGTAACAGGCAGAAGGAGGCGTGGCAGACCCCATAAAGTATATTCTTGATCAGGGACGAGCTGAGTCGATTAGCCCTGTCCGTATGTATGAACGCGCCGATCTTAGAATATATAAGAGCTAGAGACTTCAAATGTTGCACGATGGTTTGTGTATACAGCGCGCATATAGAATTTGTTTTAGATATTCGATAAATTTTCCCGTTTCAATGACATCGATTTCAAACTTGATCGAGATTCAGTTTTTTTAACATATCTTTTACATCTTTTAAGATACAGTTACTAAATTTTGCACTAAGCTTTATGTAAGTAAAATACATTTTCTATTTTTTTTTTAAATTTTGAATATCGGCTCCACATTTTACAAAATCAATTTATTAAAAAAAAAAATTTTCAAATCCACAATTTATTTTTTTTTAGCCAAACCGGTATTTTCTATCAAATAAAAGCATTCAATGCTGAAAATGGTCGGGTCGACCCGACCCGTTCTTACTTGTTTTTTTTTTTTCTTATTAGTACAAATTTCGCAGAAAATCAAAACATTTTCCTACAAATCATACAAAATTTCTTCGAAAATTGTTTTTCCAGCTTTTTCCTCCGCAAAACTTCGCTTTTTTTGCGCTTCTTGATCTACCTCTTTTTGCTCAACAAAAGTTGGCAACACTGGTACACACAAAGATGAGGGCGGAGCAGAGAATGGATCTGAGCCGGAATCGGAGTCGGAGACTGGATCTGGGTCTGGGTCTGGGTCTGGGTGTGGGTCTGGGCAACCAACTGTGCGGCCGAGCTCTGATTGAATAATCGTGCGCCATGTCGGCAGTGGAACAAATCGTGTCTAATAGACTGATTAATATCACAAGATTTAGCAGTTGGTCGAAGTCAAGCGAGCAGCCCTGAACTCTGCTCACCCTGCCCCCAACTCCCACTCTTCATATCCCACTCAATTTGCTGCCGCATGTAACATGATTCGTGTGGATTAAATGTGCTTAAATTGATTGATTGTTAAAATGATGTATGGCCATCGAATGGTTATTTCTTCTTTGCTTTTTTCTCCTTCTCACTCGAGCACCTGTCAGCTCTTTCCAATGCCTCTTCAATCGCTTCTCCCTCTCTCTGTTTCTCACTGAGCTAAAATTCTTTTAATTAGTTTCAGCTAAGCGAAAATTTCATTTTAAGCCAATTTTTTTCAGTTTTTTCTCATCTCAAATTGAGTTGAAGGGATGTAGAATTAAATTTTGAATAAGTGAGATAAAGAGAGAGAGAGAGAGACAGAGAGACAGAGAGTGAGCTTTAAGATGGGCATAGCAAGTGCTTTCAGCTCTTTCTAATTGGTTTTCGAGCAATTGCAGATGCTCTCTTTGCGTCTCTTTCCCTCTCTTCCCTGTCTCTCTCTCCCACACTGAGCTTTCAGCTAAACGAAAATTTTATTTACAGCCAATCTTTCTCCTTTTTTGTAGCTCATATCTAGTTGAAGCGAAGTTGAAATAAATTTTGATAGAAAGAGACAGAGAGAGAGAGAGAGGGAGAAAGCTTGAAAGGGGAGCTTAGATGTTGTCAGCTGTTATCAATACTTCTTCAAGAGATTGTGTGTGCTATTTGCTCCCCCAATTTCTGCTCTCTCTCGCTTTTAACCTCTATCTCTTTCTCTCCCTTTCTATCACTGAGTTGAAATCTTTTTAATTAGTTTCAATTAGGCAAAAATTTCATTAGAAGTCAATTTTTTCATTTTTTTCGTATTTCATATTGAACTGAGTATACATTTTTGGTAAAAAAAGAGAAGGAGAAAGAAAGAGCGAGAGCTTGAAGGCGCATAGCTGAGCTCTCATCATTCAAGGGATTACGGGTGCTCTAAGCTATTGTAAATGATACCGTCTTTCCCTCCATCTCTCGCTCTCTCGCTCTCTCTCTCTCTCTCTCTGTTTCCCTTTCTCCCTCTTTTTCTCTCACTCTCCCTCTCTCTCTCATTTTAAATACTCCCGTCTTTCCCACCCTCTTTTCTTCTCTGTCTCCCTCTCTCTCTCTATCTCTGTCTATGTCGCTCTCTCTCTCTCTATGTCGCTCTCTCTCTCTCTCTCTCTCTTTATCTCTCTCTTTCTCTCTGTTTTCCTCTCTCTCTCTCTCTCTCTCTATTTTAAATGCTCCCCTCTTTCTCTCCTCGTCTGTATCCCTCTCTCTTTCTCTATCTCTCTCTCCCTGGCTCTCTCTTTTTCTATCTCTTACTCGCTTTCTGTCTCTCGCTCTCTCTTTATCTACCTTTCTCTCTCTCTCTCTTTCTCTTTCTCCACCTTTCTCTCTTTCTCTCTCTCTCTCCCTCTCTCTCTCTCTCTCTCTCTCTCTCTTACCCAGAGCTAACATTCTAAGCTGAGTAAAAATTTTATTTATAGCCAACTTTTTTACATTCTTTGCACATCAAATTGAGTTGAAGCGTTGCAAAAAAAAGATTTTGAGAGAGAGAGAGACAGAAAGAGAGAGACAAGGGAGAGAGAAATAGACAAAACTTGAGAGAGAGGGATAAATAGAGAGATAGAGAGAGGGAGAGAACTAGAAGAGGCATAGCTAAAGTTCTCAGTTCTGTTCAATACCTTCTCAAGCTCCCTCCTCCTCTATTCCATTTTCTCTCTCTTTCACACAGAGCTAAAACTCCTTTTATTGGTTTCATTTGGAACCCTTTTTAGTTTTTCTCATTCCCACTCATCTAAAGTCTCTAATCAATTTGATGCAGAAACAATTCTGGGCCGTTCCAGTTAATGGAACGCTCGAACCCTTTACTCAACAATAAACTAATATCATATACTATATAGCGTGATATATATGCACGGATATCCGCATGTGCTCATTGATTTACTTTACTCCCAAGAAAGACGGTCGGAAGTATGCAGAACTTTTTTTTCTTCATTTTTCCATATTTTATTATCATAAGCGTAACCCCATCCCCATCAGCTCTAAGCAAGTGCTATCCCTTTTGTACCTTTTAAGTGGGGTTTGGCGGATGCGTAGTTGGTTATAAAGAAGAAATATTACACATTACGCCAAAATTGTGGAGACTGCCAGGCGACAATAATAACGTTTAGAGTTAAACGTATACGAGTGCGACAGACAATAGCAGACAGTTTTTTATTGTGGCCGTTGCCATAAAGCCTTCACTTAAGGGTAGCATCGAAGGGGGAGGCAGCGAGTGTGTGGGAGGGGCGGGTGCAAAGTGCAACAGCTCATTGATAAGGGAGCAATCGGAATGCTTAAAAGATATGCAAGTAGCTGCTCTAAAGTTACAAAATTTTGTTGCTACACTGAGAAAAATATTGGGACTGGATTTGAAAATATAAAATACAATTATATATGAATTAATATTGAAATATAAACAAAATATAAATATAAATATATATAAATATATATATTTATATATAAAAAAAAGTGTAAAATTGTATAATATACGAATTAATATTGAAATAAAAATAATATATATAAATAAATAAAAATAAATATATAAATAAAAAATATAAAATTTAATAATATATGAATTAATATTGAAATAATATTAAACAATATATATATATATATATATATATATATATATATAATTATATGAAATATAAATAATATATAATATTTTATATAATATATGAATTAATATTCAAATATAACAAAAATTTTAAAATAATGTTGAAATAAATCTGCTTAAATTTATTGAAAATTTTTATGCACAAAAAATGTTTAATTTTAAGAATTTTTATTAAGAGTACTATTTTTTAAAGTTTTTTTTTTGGTAAGAAAATTTTAAAAATTCGGTAAAAATTAGTTTCTTATATTTGAGTAAAATTTGTATAAAGAATCAGTCTAAGGGCTAAGTCGTTAAAATCATGTAAAATCATGCATGTAGCTCTTCAAAATTGGTTTAGTTCTGAGAAAGTTATGAAACTCCGGAATAAGATATTTGTATCTTTATAAGTGACAATTTCACATGAAATTTGACATTTTTTAAGTAACTTTTTATTCTAATTTTGATAATTTTAATTTATTAAAAACAAGATTTTTAAATCTATTTTTAAATATTAAATTTTTTGAAAATAGGTTAGGTAAGGACTACATGATATTTTTCCCAAAATAGTCGATTCAAAGGTTTAGAATTGTTTTGTGCATATTCCCATAATATTTGGCAAAAATTATGTATTTCTAGAAATACTATTACAAAATAAATACATATAAATAAATATATATATTTTTTAATTATAAAAAAATTAAATTCGATGAAATTATGTTCAACAATTTATTATTATTATTATAATAATTATAATAATATGTATTATTTTTTATTGCAAATTTAATATAATTAAAATTGTGACAGTAAAAAAAAACAATTTTAAAAGTACTTTTTTTACTAAGAATGTAAAAATAAAATAGTTTTGAAAAAGAAAAAATAGTGTATTTTTGAAAATTAGAATATTTAGAAAAAGATGCATATATTAGTTTTTGAACTTAAAATAAAATTTGATCGCAGAATTAGTCTAAAGGATAAACCATGTACAAAAAGGAGCAGAATTAGTTTACCTTTGACTAAGCTCAAGTGCGGATCTAAGGTGTATACAAGTATGTGAATATATATGAATGTATATATGCATATACATATATAAATATATATGTTTGTATACATAGAGAAAATAGCTCAACGTGGGACTTAAGGTAACTGCTAGTCGGGAAGTCCAGATCAAAGCTATTTTCTTAGCTTAAATATGAAAATCCAGATTTATTTCTCTGAGTGTATGCTGTCGAAATATGTTTAGTAAGTAGCTCTAGCTTAATTTTTAATGAATATTTCTATATATTCTATATATATATATATATCTATATATATATGCCAAAAGCAATATTCTCCTACATTTAGGCCCTCGATGGAACATAATTTATGCGGTCTTCGATTGCTGGCAGCGCTTATGTAAACGGAGGCAGGCACTAAATGTTAGACAGGGCCATTAGGTAAGCTCGCTAAATGGCCGATTTAAGTGGAGGAGCATCGGAGGAGCAGGGAAATAAAAATTTATTGCGCGCCCAAGAGTAAGAAATCAAAGTGGATGGCGAAAGGCAAAAGCGAAGGCAAAAGCGAAGGCATGCAGAAAACTTAAACCGAGCACTCTCGGCTAAAGGTACACGGATGTGGCGCCCTTTAGCTGCGAGTCCTCGCTGCTAAGGACACTAATAAAATATTGAACGGGCCATCGATAAGCGAAGCAGAAACCCCCACCACCCCATCGCTCCACACTCGAAAAACTTACGATAAACTGAACGGGGGGAACGTCAACGAACCTTGCGGACGAAAAATTTGCCAAAGTGGAAAGCGCTTACGTCGATGGCAAAGATGACGATTAAAACAAATTTCGACGACAACCTGGCGCCAGGTTTAGCCAGCGGAAGGAAGCGAAATTGTTAAACGCAAAACTTGCAAAATGCCAAAGCAGCGGGAGAGAGAGCGGGAGAGAGAGGGAGAGCAGTGAGCTGACTGGAAGCGCAATTGGAAGAAGCGACCAGTGTTGCCGTTTTTTAACGAGCATTAAAGGCTAGATCAAGAAGAACAAGTAAGAACGTTCTAGTCGGGTCTGCCCGACTACGAGATCCCCTGAAGCTTTGTTCGAGTCTGCATGTTTACATACATACAGAAATATCTGAATGCAACAGTAAAAAAAAATTTGCTTTGAACAAAAAATGTTGACAGCAGCGGGAATTGAACCTGCGATTCCTCGCTTGCAAGCCGCCATCTCTAACAATAACACCGCACTCTTCAAGTAGCAGCGGCGAGAATTACATTATTTAACTAATAAAATTCAAAGAATAATGCACACATTTGAATGTATGCGTGCACACGCGTAGACAGTGTGCACAGTCTGCACTGCACACGTATTGGCGCTCGCTGCCGCATGCTTTTGTCAATTGACACAATGTTTTGTTTCATAACTTTTATGTTACTAAACGGATTTCAATAACATTTTGAGCGATAAATTCTTTCATTTTACTTAAGTTACGGTTTTACTTAGAAAATTAAAAAAAAAATTAAATTGTGGCTTCAATATTTTTTTTTTGTAAAAATTGATTTTGTAAAATGTGGAGCCGGTATCCAAAATATAAAAAAAAATAGAAAATGTATTTTATTTGCAAAAAGCTAATCGCAAAATTTGGTGACTGTTGCTGAAAAGATGTAAAAGATATGGTCCAAAAACTGAATATTCATAAAGTTTTTAATCGATATTAGTGAAACAGGAGAAGTTATCGAATATCTAAAACAAACTCAATATGCGCGCTGTATACATGGACCTTAGTGCAAAATTTGCAGTCTCTAGCCCTTATAAGTTGGGAAAAAAGTAGACTTTTGGAAAAAAAAATTTTATCATTTCTGCAAATTTGAAGTACAATAAGTAGAATTTGTTAGTTTTCCTGTAAAGTTGTTGGTGATAAGACTAGAATTATAATTGTTGGTGGACTTCAATAGTGCACCCATATTCATTAAACGACCTTTTTTTTTTGCTCACCACACAGAAGTTTTACAGTTTCTAATCAATATTATTTAAAAATCATCCTAATATTTGCTCAAATGAGAGAAAGCTGAAAACCAGCTAAATCGGTTTTTCAAAAGCTATATTTCCAAAAAAGCTAGATCTGACGGGAAAAAGGCGGAAACGGCAACACTGGAAGCGACTTAACGAAACACGCACACATACTCACTCAGTCTCACACACACACATATGCTAGCGCGTGTTTGCACCTACTCTCTATGTGTGTGCGTGTGTGTGTGAAGCGCAATCGGAAGAAACGACTTTACGAGTAAGCTTGCATCTCCCTCTCCCTCTCTCTCTCTCTCAGGCTGCCATTGTGTGAGTGGGAACTTGGCAACTTGCAGACAAGTTTTAAATGAATGAGCAGCGCTTCCGTTCAATGCGTTACACCAATGTCCAGTATAACTCGCTCGCTCTCTATGTGTGTGTGTATGTGTGTGTGTGGTGCTGCTGCTGCTGCTGCCAAGCATGACAATGCCTTGGAGATCTCGAGTGGCGGCCACTTGCCAATTGCGATTATGGTTTATGTACAGTGCGATAAAGGTCGTCAATAGGTCGCCACACACACACACACACACACACGCTGGCACACAGATAGAACATCCTTTTTCCGTTAGCTGGAGCAAGTTTCTTGTATCAGTTACAGTTACAAGTTTGCTTGACCATTCGAGCGCCATCAATGGCTCAATTATTTTTTGGACAATTTGCGAATAAACCAAAGTTTGACAGCAGGCAGGACCTGGCGCATGAGTCCTTCGGCTCCTTCCAGTGAAGCAGCAAGCACGTGAAGCATTCAAGCACCACAATTCAAGTGTTATTAGCGTAATTGAGTTGCTGGCCAATTATGCAAAAGGGCAGCACGCTTTAAGCTCGTCCTTATAGTTCATATCCTTCAGCCTTTAGCCACATATATTCCACATTAAAAAAAATATAAATATAACTATATAAAATATAAAATTTAATAATATATGAATTACTAATGAAATAATATACAAAATGTATATTATAATATATAAAATATAAATAAAATATAAAATTTAATAATATATGAATTAATATTAAAATAATATAAGAAAATATAAATAAAATATAAAATAAAATAATATATGAATTAATATTGAAATAATATAAAAAAATATATATATAAATATATAAAATGTAAATAAAATATAAAATTTAATAATATATGAATCAATATTGAAATAATATAAAAAAAAATATAAATAAATATATAAAATATAAAATTTGAAAGTATATGAATTAATATTAAGATAATATAAAAAATATAAATATAAATATATAAAATATAAATTAAATATTAAATTTAATAATATATGAATAAATATTGAAATAATATAAGAAAATATAAATATAAATAAAATATAAAATTTAATAATATATGAATTAATATTGAAATAATATAAAAAAATATATATATAAATATATAAAATATAAATAAAATATATAATTTAAAAGTATAAGAGTTAATATTGAAATAATATAAGAAAATATAAATATAAATATATAAAATATAAAATTTAAAAGTATATGAATTAATATTGAATATAACAAACATTTTAAAATAATGTTTAAGTAAATCTGCTTTAGATTTTTCCAAGTTTTTATTCATTTTTTTTATAATATTACTATTGTTAAAAGTTTTTGTTTGGTAAGAAATTTTAAAAAATTGGAAAAAATTAATTTCTTACATTTGAGTAAAATTTGTTTAAAGAATCAATCTAAAGGACAAGGCATAAAAAAGATGATGCAGTTCATCAAAATCGGTCTAGTTTTGACAAAGTTATGAAACTTCGTAATAAGAGATTAGTATCTTTATAAATAAACACTTTTTGACAATTTACTCTCCGAATTCATAATTCGTAATTGAGTTTGCTGGCCAATTATGCAAAAGGGCAGCGCACTTTAAGCTCGTCCTTATAGTTCATATCCTTCGTCCTTTATATTCCATATGCCATTTGGCATTGTCACATGCAAATTTCAATCAGAATTCGTCGTTCGATTCGGCTATGCAACAGTTCTTGAAAATTGCATTTTCTTAATTTATTTGCTATGCAAATTTATTTATTGACTGTCGACGGGCCAAATGTCATTGGCCATTCTGTCGGAGGACATGCAACAAGGCTGCAACCATAAATCGATTGTCACACACACACACACACACACACGCATGCACATGCACATGCACGTGTCGCTTCAATCTCAGATGGGGGGGAGATAGTCAGATGAATCCTCTCGAAATGAGATTTTACAAATATGCTGAATGAAAATTGTCGAGGAGGCAAATTATGAGATGCAGATGCATTTCCGCTCAATCGAAATCAATATAGCGAATCAATATGATAAATGTGTTCATTCTGGTGGTTACTCAAGATATATTTCGTATGAATGAGATAGTAAAGTAGAGTACCTTAGGTAAAAGAAGAAATTATGTAGAGAAAGGGAGAGGGAGAGAAAGCTAGAAAGAGAAAGAGACTGATAGAGAGAGTGAGCGAGAGAGAAGTAGAGAGAGACAATGGGACAGGAAGAGAGATAAAAAGAAAAGGATAGAGAATGAGAGAAGATAGAGATAGGTTAAGAGAAGGAGAGAGAGAGAGATAAATATATAAAGTGAGAAAAAATGCGAGATATAGCGAGCAAGAGAGAGAGAGAAAGAGAGAGACAGAAAAAGAAAGGCAGTGATAGAGAGAGATATAGAGAAAGAGAGAATAAAAGAAAGGGAGAGGGAGAAAGTGAGTGCTGGGAAGAGATAATGATGGACAGCTAGAGAAAAAGAGAGAGCAAGAAAGAAAGGCAGAGGCGAAAGAGAGTGAAAGGAAAGGAAAGAGGGAAAGAGAGAGAGAGAGAGAGAAACAGAGAAAGGGAGAGAAAGAGATTGCTAGGAATCATAGATAAAGATATATATGAAATTCAAATCCTCAAGAGATAGAGATAGAGATTCAGATAGCCAGCTAGAGAGAGAGAGAGAGACAGAGAGAGAGAGAGAGAGAGAGAGAGAAAGAGAGAGAAAGAGGGAGAGCGCTCAAGAATGAGAAAGAGTAAAACTGGAAGAGTTTGAAAGAGAAAAAGAGAGATAAGAGTAAGAGAGTGCAGAGAAGCAGTGTACACGATTCAAGCTGAGAGAAGCAGAAAGGGAGAGAGAGAGACAAAAAGAGAGAAACAGAGGAATAGATAACAACAGAGATACAGAGAGAAAGAGCACTCTTTATAGCTGTGTAGACTGATAGCCGGTATAGTAAACATGATTGCAACTGCTTTTATTTGTTATACTCTACTCGACTTAATGAGAATCGCATAGTAAGGCGATTTACAAGAAAAATACGTTTCATTAAATTCGCTACGCAGAGCAAATGAAATAAAAATATTCTGAGTTTATTATAAGCGTATATGTGTACGTGCATGCAAATACACTTCACATGCATACTAAGACACATACATAGTTGCACACTTGCATCCATACATATGTACATACGTTCATATCTGTATGTATGTATATGTGCATAAATAGAACAAAGTAAAACAACATAACGTAACATAATACATATACATATATGTACATATAAATAAAAGTAAATTAAATTATTATTTGTTAATTAAATTACATGCTTACATATTAACAATTATTTTCCAACACACATACGTACATACGTACTAAAAGTGAATTAAACTTCGTCTACGTTTGCTATAATCTAGTATATACAAACTCACATACATAAATACAAACACGCATACACACATACGCAAACATTCAAACACACATGCATACATATGTATATCAAACATATTGTAAAGCAATATTCACTTGCTAGCTTTTTGTATAAGAGAGCGTACGATACTTACTTACATACATACACATGCATACATGCACACATACACAAAATGCTGCTTGCATACATACATGCAAGAAGTCAAATTAAACTCGCTCTGTAACGGTAGTTACTCAACCAAACTTTTCATACGTAATTTTAAAGCTCTGCCAGCCACAAATATGCCGTTAGCCTTTTCAATACTCTGTAAGACACTTGCAGCGCAGTGCGAAACAAATGTCAAAAACATGAAATTAACCCCAGCAAATGCAAGCAAATATAACCCCCTCTCACTCTCTCTCTCTCTCTTTAGTACTGTTGTCAGCTCAATAAAAAAAAAACAATGTAGCTCAATTGGATCACGCGGCCAAGTGCCGTCCTCTGGCAGTGTCTGTTGCCCCCGCCTCCTGCCCTGCCCTTCCCTGCCAGGGCGTTGCCACCCTTCAATACGAGAAATGCAAAAGCCAAAATTTACTGTGTGAATTTCTGCGTTCAGTGGCACATGCAAAATGAACATGAAAATGGAAGTGGAAAGTGGCAAGCGGCAAGTGGAAATTGCGCCTGAAAATATGCAACACGGCTCAAACAACGAGGCGAATGCGCAATTTGAGTGAGGCCAAACCACAATGAGCCCCAAAATTGCCAACATAATTTATGTGCATGTGTGCGCGTATGTGTGCGACTGTATGTGTGTGTGCGTGGTGTTTGCCATTGCTAATTAGCGGCATAATTTAATTTCCAATTGGCAATTGGCAGCGCAGAGCGAAGCGAATCAGAGGTCTGCCAACTGGAAGCGGGCCTGGCACAAACATTTTAAATGAGCGACTTGTTGCACCACACACACACAGGCACACATACACACAGTTGCATACACTCAGAGCAAATGGAATTTCAGGTTGTTCAAGCAAAATGGGGCTTAATTTTAAAATTCGGTCCAAAAATGTAGAATAAAAGGAAAAGGAGGATTTTTATAATTAATTTTATCATTATCATTATTATTAGTAATAGTCACTGTTATTATAATTACCATTAGACATTATCATTTCATTATTCTTATAATAATTATTCATTAGTCATTACCACAATGATGATCATTGCAATTATCATTATTATTATTAGTATTAGTCATTGTTATTATCATTATCATTATTCTTATACTAATTATTAATTAGTCACTATCACAATCATGATAATAACTATTATCATTATTCTTAGTATTAGTCATTAGTCATTAGTCATTAGTCATTAGTCATTAGTCATTAGTCATTAGTCATTAGTCATTAGTCATTAGTCATTCGTCATTAGTCATTAGTCATTAGTCATTAGTCATTAGTCATTAGTCATTAGTCATTAGTCATTAGTCATTAGTCATTAGTCATTAGTCATTAGTCATTAGTCATTAGTCATTAGTCATTAGTCATTAGTCATTAGTCATTAGTCATTAGTCATTAGTCATTAGTCATTAGCCATTATCATTATTATCAGTTATTAGTGACTATTAATGTTAGTCTTAAGAATTTCGTGCAAGTTTCTACTAGAAGAATTTTGATTTATTCTTAATTTCAATAAATTTGTAACCCCACAATTCATGTTATGTTTTCTCGCAGTGCATGCATATACCGTTATATTGTCGCATGTGTGATAAACAAATTTTTTTGGCTACAAGCGTGTGCTGCATAAAAAATGATGCCCCATGACCCAGCCATTGGATCTATGGCAATGCGGATTCCGACTCCAGCGGCTGCAACAAAATTAAAGTCAAGCAAAAATCGTTGATGAGAGCAAGCGAAATCGAATTAAATTAAAATTGTACTGGACAAACTCACACACTCTCAGACACACACACATGCGAACCATATGTGGCATTACACTAACAAATGATGTTGACCGCCCATGGTCGGGATGTTAATTAATCTTGATTTTCGAGTTGGGGCAAAAAGTCGCTTGCATCAAAGTGACAATTAAATTAATCATGATAGCAAACGATTATGTCAACAGGACAAGGACTACGAGCAGGACTAGGATTCAGGACGATTCACGCCGACAGGACACCCGCAGCGAGCGGCCATAGGAAACGCTTCCACTGCCAATTCGAGGCGTCGCAGCGGCTTGAAGGATTTCACATTTTGGGAACTCTCCTCAGTTGCTTCACAATCTCATTACGTCTGCTATAAAACTTATAATTAAAATTTTGACCGCAACAAAAAGTGAATGAAGATATAAAAAAATATATAAAAATATAAAATATATATAGACATATGTATGTACATACATATATAATTGACCGCAAGCAAGTGTGAACTTTATGCTAGAGCTGTTTTTAATTAGTTTTGCGGTTGAAATTTAAAAAAAATATGTAAAACAAGGATATTTTGTGCATTTAAGTTTTTTTAAATTTTTGGCATAAAAAATAAAATAATATATAAATATATTCTTTAAAAATTCGTCAAAAAATATATAAAACAAAATTTGATTTTCCATTTTTGCCAAAAAAACAGAATTTATATCTTAAAATTCAACAAATTTAATTTTCGTGCTAAGTCGTGACACGACACGCAAGCTCAACTCCTCACAATGCTCAGCACTTGGCTACATTCGAACTGAATATCTTATTGGAAACAACAACATCATTGCGCTAGCCAATACACGCACCAGTGCCTTAACATTTTCGTCAAGTTTGAGTTAAGTTTATTTTCGTTAAGTGACAAATGTGGCGGCTAGTCGATACGAAATGTAGTGTTGAAAAAACAAATGTTAAAAAAAAATTAGTCGCACGAGGCTACAGATAGCAAAAATTAAATATTCCAGTTAATTTCAATAAAAACAAATAGCAGCAATGGCGGAAGCAGAGCCAGAGGTTGAGGTCAATGGCACCGAAGTCGAGGAGGAAGGCCAGGATGGCCAGGACGACGACATCAAGCAAAAGAAGCAGATGCGTCACGACGGCGGCGCCGCCGACCTGGAACGTGTGACCGACTACGCCGAAGAGAAGGAAATCTCAGCCGCCAACATATCGAGTGTAAATGGAAATGCAAATATTTTAACAGTTGTAAACAGCATTAACAGTTACTCAATTGCAGGCAGTGGAACAGTTTGGCAACCAGCGCAGCAAAGAGAACGAGCTGAGAGTGGCCAAAGAGAAGGAACTGCAAAAGGTGCTGGTAAAGAAGGAGGACATTGAACTGATTGTAAGTACATGGACACGCCCACTTATTGCTAGCCTCCCATTAACGCCTCTTCTCTGCTGTCTAGATGAACGAGCTGCTCGTAACCAAGGCCCAGGCTGAAAAGGTGCTAAGGGAACAAAGCGGCGATGTTGTCGCTGCCCTCGAGGCCATCATCAGCAACTGAAGATCCCGAGGCAACGGAGATCTGTTTCTTTTACTTAGCATAACACTGCTTTATTTGTACATTTATAAACCTAGTAAAGAAAAAAAAATGATATTTGTATTTTATATTTATATTTCAAGTTTATTTAGAGAACTATCCAATATTTGGTTTTTCTTTATTTTAATTTTTATCCATTTCGGTTACTTTCCACCAAAAAAAATTTGACTAACGAACCAGCTTGTACAGTGAAACCTCTCCTAACGGACAGCTTCCTCAGAGTTAGTTTTACTGTAGTACACTTTGTCTTATATATAAATAAAACCAGCTGCCGCATACAGTGAACCCTCTCTTAACGGACAGCTTCCTTAGAGTTAGTTTTACTGTAGTACACTTTGTCTTTTATATATATATAAAACCAGCTGCCGCATACAGTGAAACCTCTCTTTTAACGGAAAGGCCCCTTAAAAGTGTTTTACTGTAGTACACTTTGTCTTTTATATATATATAAAACCAGCTGCCGCATACAGTGAAACCTCTCTTTTAACGGAAAGATCCCTTAAAAGTGTTTTACTGTAGTACAATTTGTATTTTTATCAATATAAAAGAAAGCAATCTTCTTTGTGAATTGTTTCACTTGAGAGACTTTTCCATTTCCCATTTCCTAAAGCGTTTTCCCTTTGATTAGGCAGAGGCAGCTGTTTTCTCATTAAAACTATGCATAAATATGATCAATTTGATTTGATGTGTGTGTGTGTGTAAAAAGGGGAACTATAACGAAATTATTTAGAACAAAAAATCATATTTTATAACAACTATGCAGACAAAAAACTAGAATCAAAAACGAAAAAATGTTTAAATCACGTATAAATTTGATTGCGAGCGTATTGCGGATATTGAAATCATGTGATTATATACTTCTGCAGATTCTCGCACGACGGGGTATTTATATTCTGAGCCTTCCGATACAGATCCCGATCACCAAACGTGCGAGCCTTGGCCAGCATCGAGTCACCTGATAAACGAGAAGAAAAAAAAACATGATAAACATGGTTAAGATAAGTTCAGCTATACTGAAACTTACGATAATTTCGCTCTCGACTGCAAGAGTGTTTCAAATGGTTGACAAAATCTTCCTCCACCGATTCCTCGAGCCGAGCAACTGAACCCTGATACTCTGAGTAGAAATTGTCTTTAACGTAGTAGGGAATCTTTAGGCCGTTTGTCTCGCGCTTCACAGAGTATTTGCTAGAGAAGCAAAAAGAATCAGATTTAATATAGATTATATTATTATATAGTATGGGGTGTTATTTACTGTGAAGGCGTTAGGCTGTACATGGGGTCCGATATGAAGAAGGAAGACATCATAGACAAACCGATGAGCAACAAAATGGGCAGCAAATTGATCAAGGCTGAGGAGTTATTCGTCTGCAAATGGGAGAGTTTAGTTTTTAGTTAATACTTTATATATTATATTATATTATATCATTATTATTACATCTCTGTCCTCGCGTGCTTGATGCCTTCGGCGCTGCTGCCGCATGTAGACATTTTGCTGTGAGAAGCCGTTGTTGAAGAACATATTGAATAGATCTTCGGGGCTAATGTCCGCCTGGAAGCCGCCGTAGTCATTGTAATGCTGGGCATGACCATGGTGTCCAGCCCGATTGCCGTGACCGCTCTGCGACTCATTGATGCCATACAGATCGTAATTCTTGCGCTTCTCCACATCGGTTAAGACGCCAGCAGCATTGCCCAACGTTTTGAATGCCTCCACAGAGCCGGGTGCCTTGTTCTTGTCCGGATGCAGTTGCAAGGCGAGCTTCTTGTACGCCTTCTTAATCTCCGAATCGGTGGCTGCCTTAGTGACTCCGAGCACCTCATAGTAGTCCTTACACCTGTCCCAGCACCAAGTTAATAATGATTCAAACAAACTCTCTGTTTTCTACTTACTTTTTGACCTTGCGTACTGCCTCCAGCTGATCGTTCGAATATTCGGGTGCATGGTTTCTGGAATCTGAGTTGACACGCTTTCGGGGACCAGCATCCGACTCTGCAGCAGCAGCTGGGCGCTCCTTATTATTTCCGCCATTGCCGGGCGAGCTCTTCACCTTCGCCAGCAGCTCTGCAAGGTTTCGTTAAGTTACAAATTGAGATTAAATTTAATTGTTTATTCTACTCACGCTTTGCCTTGTCCGTGGGAAAAAGTCTTTCCGCTTTGAGCAGAAACTTTTCTGCCCGCTCGATCTTTCCTTCTGCGTATGCCTGCTCAGCCAGGTCAATGCAACGCTGTGCCTCCCCCTTATTGCTGTCCATGGCTGCTGTATATACGTGGTCAGCGAGCACACAGGGCGAGAGTGCAATAAATAGTTAAGCTCTATGCGTGTGTGAGTGCACTACCATATATATATATATACGACGTTTTATGGAGCTCGTACTAATACACACACAGCCTGCTCGTGCTCTATATTTTTAGTTGTTGCCACTAATTATTTGTTTAATGTTCTAGTGCACATGAGCTGCCTGGCCTGTTAATAACAGTTTTTTTTTATATGCATATATTATCTTTACGGCCAGCTCAGCTCTCTAATTTAATTGATTTTACTCCGTTTCGTTGACTTTTTCATCAGTTTGCAAAAGGACTTATCGGTCTATCGACGTGCCACCATAGTTAATAGTAGTAAAAATTATTAGATAAGCATACATAATTAAATTTATATTGACTGAGTAAAATTAATTAACTGAACAATTTTACGCAAATTGTTTTACTTGTTTTTTTTTCGTAATATTGATGATAAATAATATTTCTTGATTCGATTGCACCTAATTTCATTTGACAGCTGTTTTACAGTGTTGCTTTGATCGGGAATGTTGCCAGATCGCTGTGTTGCGCCCACTCGCGTATAATTGCCGTACGTGATTGTGTGCATGCGTGTGTGTGTGTGTGTGTGTGTTTGTAAGCGCCGCAGCATGGAATGAAAAGCGCAGCGCGTTCGCTGGCTTAATTCGTCTCGTATTTATTTATAATATTACAAATAAAATTAGAAGGCTCACGGTATCTGCAATACAATAGCCCCCAAATAACGCGTAGTAAGTAAATAGTCAAGTGCAGTGCAATACCCGATGCATTTCGCTCCATTGTAGTCGCCGTCGTCGTCGTCGAACGTGTGTACGTGTGCGTGTGTGCGTGTGTGTGGAGCAGTTCATACAAGTTGGCCTGAAAAAAAGTGAAAGAAGCAATATCGCCATATTGTGTTGTCAATACCGAAAAGTGCACTAAAGTTTATATTATTTTATTAGTCCAACAAATGCACAACGAATTTCGTGTATTGCGTCGACTTATGTAAATCGAATTGACAGTACGCAATTAAGAAAAATAACTAACTACAAGAGGTGCGTATGTGTGCGACTCTATAGGTGTATTCATGCATGCACATGTATGCGTGCATACATGTACAGGTAAAACTACATTAGCATGTCAGTGTATTTGTGCGACTGTGTGTTTTCTATAAATGCAGGCACCCAAATTTTTGTCTCCAACGAATTGATCGAATTCCTTGTCTCTGGTGCATTAATTGCTTGTTTTTATTATTTCAAAATATATCGAGTAGGCGGACATAATTATAAAATCACTATAATCGATTACAATAAAAATATATATATCGATTTGCGGACCGGCAATGTTTTTTTTTGTATTTTGTTTTGATTACATTTGACATAGTTTTATTATTATTGAAGTAGGTAATAAGATTATAATACTGATAAAATAAATATGTCCCCTGCTAAGTCGTAGTAGTAGCTCAATAATTCGTAAAAAATGCTGTCTCGAAAAAATGTGATCCCATTTCGAATTATCGGAATTCGACTGTATATAGTTACTCGTCTATAATACGATTAATTATCAACTAATTCGCTTGATATCCTCATACGACAGTTGCAAAAAGAAAAAAAAACAAAAAAAAAATTATACTTTAAAAAAAACAACCGATTTTTTTGTAGTGTATTTTATTTTTTAATAAAAAATAATTATTCAAGTTTGTTATTGCTTAGGATTCTAAGATGAGGCATTTACAATTGCTTAAGGGGTATTTCGTAGTTGAATACTCTCCCACTCGTTTATTTTTGGCTGAAGTACTTTTCGGCTTGTTTTTTGCGAAACTTTTTTTTTTTGTAATTCTGAGGGGAATGAATGCCAGCACAAAGGGAACAACAACAACAACGGCGTTTAAAAGTCAAAGACCGATTTGCGCATTTTAATTCGTTAATTTTGATATCGCTAAATTCACGCAAAACATGACGAAAAGCTATTCGAATGCAATTTTCATTTTATTTTGTGTGCATTTCTATTCTTAATCATTTTATTGTAATTTTATTTAATTACAGACTCCGCTGGATCACTTGTGATTTTGTTCTTGTTGCTGATTACACAACAATCGACACACTAATAGGGTTGCTCGATTGCGGGACAGCGGTGGCTGTCAAACAGTTCAAGAAGAAGGTGAGTTATTGCATTTGATTAAATGTCTGCTTTATTGCACTTGTTATCGATTTCTATTCCGGTAAAATGTGTAAAACCGGCTAAAGAGTGAGCTTTCACTGTGTATTTGTATTTTCTTTAAATGACTTCCTGCAGTAAGCCTTGGATGGACCTTGAGCTCTAAGCCATTCTCAAATCTAAGTAGCTTTTTAACAATAGCAAAATCCTTCTTTTAACTTCTCGTTGCTCGGCGACGACAGCTGAGAGCGAAAACACAAAAAGCTCAACGCAAAAGCAAAACAAATACATTGCAAAGCCAAAAGGTAGCGGCAAAATGTGAACACACACAGCCAAGAAGCCAAAAAAGCTGCCTCCTTCTCGCTACTGACAGCTGAGAGCGCAAACACAGAAAGCTCAGCGTAAAAGCAAAACAAACACATTGCAAAGCCAAAAGGTAGCGGCAAAATATGAACACACACGCGCGCACACACACTGCCAGCGAAAAAGCCAAGAAAAAAGCTCCCTCAGTCGTCAGCTGCTGCGCGTAGCGTGAAGTTTATGTGCTTTTTGTATCGCTGCCTCGCAGAACGCGTCTAATTGTCATACAACATTGGCTACAAAACTATAAAACAAAATTACGCGTAATTCCAGTCGAGAAAAAGCGAAGCTGATTTCGGCAAACTATCATTTCAAGGTGTGTGTGTGTGTGTGTGTGTGTGTATTCAATTCATTTGTAACTGCCGGTTCATGGCGTGACCCGAACGCGTGTGTTTTGCCGCTTGCTGTGTATCTGTGACCTTAATTTAAACAAAAAAAAATGTATTAGAAGCAAAATATATGATTGTTTCAAACAAGAAACACGCGCAATTAAACACACACACAAAAAGCGAACAAGCGGCGAGCTTTACAACAACAACAACACCAATAAGAGCAACGAGAACCACAGAGACAACTTCCTCAATCTATTTGTTGTACTCTTGAATTTTTGGTTGCTTGAGGTCATATAGGCAGAGGCCTTCAAGTACGCACAGTCAATAATACAACAACTGCTTTGGTATATGAAACGGTGACAGGCGGCTTTATTGAAGCGAACTCAAGAGCACTTGCTCTTAACTCATCTTTGTTCTTGCTCTCTGTGCGCTCTGCTTTCGCTATCTCACTATCCCTCTTTATCTGAGTGACGCAAATCACAGTTCTAATTTGGTTAAAAGATAAAAAACACTGCTAACAACAAGTAGAGACTGGTTTTTTTTTTGAATAGCGTTGCCAGATTTGCACAAAATTTGTTAGCAATATGAATAAATACTGCCAACAACAACGCCATTGCAGTCATCATTGAAATTCTCGAACCAATTCTCTCTCTTTCGTTAAATTTGTATATGTAGATATGTGTTCGTGTGTGTGTGTATGTATATTTTGTATATTTGTATCATTCTATTCGTCTCACTCGCTCACACAACATATGTTTTGACTTTGCCTTGCTTGCCGTGCAAAGTAAAATTCAATTAAAAACATGTGCGCCACTATTTTGTTTATTGTTTATAAATGAGCACAGTTTACAAGCTCAGCTGCGCTCTCTCTCACTCACACACTCATTCGCTCGCTGGCTTGCGCTCTCCCAGTTCGCACACATCTCGCTGAGGTCACGCTCGACGCTCAATAGACAAACAGACAAAACACCCACCGCTATTTACTGCCATCAAACGACCCTCGCCGGTGCAGGTTTTGCCTCGTTGCTCGTGTACAAGTGAGTGAGCGGGCGAGCGAGCGAGAGAGTGTGAGTGAGCGGGTGGCTGAGTGAGCGAGTAAGAGCTTCAGCTTCGGTGCAAAGTCAAAAGTAAACGCAAGCTTTTTATTTCTGCGCATGTTTTTGCTTTTTCTTTGTGCTTTAGCTGTAGCTTTTTTTTTTTTTTTTGTGTACTCTCGTACACGCGTTCTATACATATGTGTATATATTGTATATACACACACACTGAAGCCGAATCGACTGATATAGGAAGAACCTTGTGTACTCTCATGACTATGGAATGGAATTTAGTTAGTAGTTTTTTCCTCTCTTCTCGTTTGCACTTCTCAATGCTGCTCGTTATTGCTGTTATTTCTGCTGTGATTACTCTACACATTCACATTACGTTTCATTTGGCTTGCTGTTATCGGGTGCACTGTGCACCTTTGTATGTATGTACACACAGATATGTATATGTATGGGTCCCATGCAAAGATGCCCATAAGACCTTCCAATGGGGTGTTTGTGAAGGCGCTCATCTGAACAGTTCTGCTCATCTTGGGACTGGGGTGTCAATGTTGACCTCGCTATGCCCGGTGCACAGTTATTGATTTTGTTTGTATACCCTTTCTGGAAAGAGCTACATAATTTTATGAAAAATTCTGTAACATTTACAAGGATTTTATTTATTTATTGAAGGATTTTATCTTATTATTGATGCTAAAGCCATAGCTACAAAGGCGTTCGGCTAAATAATGTATTAATAAATATATATATTTATTTTTTTAAAACTATTTTTGTATGTATTACAAAAATATATAATAAGTGGTATGCTACAGTTATATAGAATAATCTTAAACTAACCTAAAGTCGATGGCAAATATCACATTCTTTGAGGTATTTTCTTAAGATTTTAATGTTATTTCTGAGAAAAGAATTTTCATCTCTTTTGAGTAAAAGTAGGACAGATTGTAAGCAAATGATCTAGGGTAAATGTGGTTAAATGGCACTAAGGATATGAAGTGGAGATATTTTTGTCTTAATAGTGTGTGTGTGTTATATATGTGTGTCCCAATCAGAGTCGTATAAACTTGATTGAGGAAGTTTTTAATATTAGAATTAATTAGGTTAACCGTTTAGTATATAGAAGGAAATTACAAGTTCTTGATGCGACTTTTTTTAATTGCAAAAGTAGTGATTGAATTGAAAAATAATAATTATTTACCAATTTTTTTTTATTTTACTCAACCAATAACATTTATTTTTTGACCTAAATAAAATTAATTATTATATAATTATTAAATTTCAATTTTTTACTAAATTGTGTGGAAAAACTCTTATTTTTCAATGTTTATTATACAAATAAAAAATAAGAATTATATTACAATTTTTATTTTAACAATCAAAAATAAGAGTTATTTTTCAATTTTTATTTTTAAAAATGAAAATAAAAATTGATTTTGAATATCTTTTGAGCCGAGCAGCATAGCACAAAAGTTGACATATTTTTATGATCTTTACTCAAATACCTATGCATTGATATATAACATGTCCTTAGAAAAAAAAAATACTTATAAATAGATTAAAGTCTTAGATTTATTTGCAAGGGCACTTAGTATTCGCCATGTGCCAAAGTTAACTGTATTTTTTTTCGTTTTGCTTTTGCGCTTTTATCAATCCTTTTGCCGGGCCATGTGCAAATGGACTCAGCAGAGTCAGCAAATGCTGCTGTCATTGCTTTTGTTGTTGTTGTTGTTGTTGCCGTTGTCAGTTGGTTGCCTTTGTTTAATTTCGTTGCTTATCACAAAATACTGATAAGTTCGCTCTTTTTTTTTTTATATTTCATTTCGAATCATCTTTGTTTTTGCTTTTTTTTTTATTTTTTGGTAGATGGCATTGAACATTGTTTGCTGGTTTCTTCACCCTTCTTTTATATATTTGTGTACATGAGTGTGTGTGTGTGTGTGTGCTTTTTTTGCTGTTGCTGGCTTTGGCTTTTTGCTTTGTTGCTCTTCGACAATTTCACGCACAAATATCACGTAGCCGGGCATATCAACTTGGCCATAATATGGCGACACACGTACACCCTGAATTGATTGTGATAAATATTTGATGTGTGTTTTTTTTCCACTTTTGGTGATCTTTGCTCTTATTGTTGTTGTTGTTGTTGTTGCAGTCAAAGTTTTTCCGCTCAAAAGCAAAGTGTACTTTAAGGCGTTCAGGGTTTAAAATGTTACGTAGCTCAATCTCTTTCTCTCTCTCTCTCTCTCTCTCTCTCTCTATTTTTGTTGAGCAAAAAACACTCAAAGATCATCAGAAAATCCAAAAACTAGCAAAACTAACGAAACTTGGCAGCAAATTGAAAAAGAATTTGAAATTCCACAAACATATTATAAATACAAAATACAACAACGAATTCAAGTGCAGTGAACTACAAATTTATAAATAAATTACAAAGCCACAAAAAAAAAGAAATATCGTTTTTTGGTTTGGTTTTGTTTTTGTACGGGGCGCTTGTTAAGAAAATCTTTCAAAGTGGATGCAATTGCGCTGCCTCACGGAGGGCTTTCTCATGTTAGAATGGCCTTAGCCAGGTAAGAAAACGTAACCAAATACATGTGTACATACGTAATAGCTATAAGGTACAGTAAAAGGTCTATTAAAAGAAAGGTTATATGACTTGGGTGGACAATTCTTCCTTGAACCCATTAAAAATGTGTAAACGGGGTATATTGTTTTTGTTGATATGTATGTGACAGGCAGAATATCTAACTTGTCATATAATCATATGCTCTATCAGAATCCATGCCAACTTGAAATTTTTTCCCGATCCTGTCTGAAATCAATTTTGCTCTTCCGACTGCCGATTGTCCCGAGCAAATTTTATTTTCCCGCGGGTCCCGACATTTTCCATTTAACATTTATAACTCTTATGATAGCTTAACATTTTTATTTAAAAATAATATATTCTTAAAATTTTTCCCTGTAAAAAGTCGAAAACACCCTTCTCCCTAGTTACCCAAGATGTTGGAACATCAAGTACTTGCCTAGCAAGCATTGTTGTCAACTTCTTTTAAATTTAACATGATTTATATAAGAATCAATTTGCTCGTTAAGATTGACTAATTCGATTTAAACAAATAATACAAAAAAAAAAAAATCCCTTATCAATATTATTCTTTAGTTCTTTGATAAATGTAAGTAATTTTATCGATTATTAATTTTTATATCAAGACCTCGCTGTAATGTCGGGATCATGCACTTATCTTTCCTTAGAATCTTTCCCATCCCGCCCGATTCCGACATTTTTTTTAGGGACCAGCGGAATACCCTAAAATCTCGAATCCAACTACCATCTCTAATCCTGTCCATTTATTCGTCTGTAAAGGAGATACGAGTTTAAATATGCTTGTGACTGGGTCCAAGGTCCAACTTGGTCATAGCCAAATCAGATTTTTTCCCGTCAAATCTGGCTTTTTTGAAAGTCAAATTTCGCGAAAAATATATCTTTTTGTAAAACCGATTTAGCTGTTTTTAATGTGACTTAATATTTGCATGATGTTTTATAAAATGGAGTACAAAATGTGAAAAATTCAGAAAATCAATACATTTTCCCACAAATCAGACAAAATTTGCTTCGAAAAGTCAGATTTTTTTTCCATCTATTTTCTGCGTCTCTTTTTCCTTGATCTAGCTTTTTTTGCTCAACAAAAGTTGGCAACACTGGTCATGCCAGACTCAAACATATATTTGTTTTACTTCCAATAGTATTTCCGCGTTACAAAAAGCATCTCTAAAGAGAACAAACAACTATATAATTGCATATTGTGAGGTTTTACTGTATATAAAGAATACACCCACATATAACAATAATTTTAACTTGATATATGTATGTATGTTTGTATATATGTTTGTATATATGTATGTATGTATATATGTATGTATATGTATGTATGTGCATGTATATATGTGTATGCATGTATGTATGTACATATGTGCATGTATAAATATATGTGTATGCATGTAGGTACATGTATGTATGTATGCATGTGCTTGTATATAAGTGTATGCATATATGTTTGTACATATGTGTATGTATGTACATATGTGTATGTACATATGTGTATGCATGTACATATGTATGTATGTATGTATATATGTATGTATGTATGTATATATGTATGTACATATATAGTTGTATTTCCTATAAATATTTCTAATTTATTTTCATAATAATAAAATTGCATTTCTAACAGTATTTTAATCATTCATAACTAAAAGTAAATTAATAATATGCAACAAATTTCATATGAGTTTAAGAACACATATACATACACACACATATACACACACATATATATTTATATAAATGCATGTATGTATGTACATATGTATGTGTATGCATGTGTATTTAGATTCATGGGCAATGCCGTGCCTAGACGTAATTACCGTTATGCTCAAGCACACCAATACCAACAACAACAACAACTACAATTACAATCACATATGACAGCTAAATATCTAAATACAAGTGACCCCGCGGGCTATGGCTGATCGTTATCATGAAATGGAATAAAATGAAATTTCCTTGCCATGAAAACTCATTGCAACATTTGTAATTGTAAATGCAACCTTTGAAATGAGAGAGAGAGAGAGAAAGAGAGAGAGAGAGATCGGGGTTAGACTTTCCTAGGGACAAACGACTCTCTCCTGGCCCGTGTGCTTGGGCTGCGTCACTTTCACGCCTTTCGATGTGTATTTGCATTAAATTTGTAGCTGGAACTCGATTTCAACTATTTATAGAGAGAAAGTAGACAACAGCAGCAGCAGCAGCAGCTGAGAGAGAGAGAGAGAAAGAGTGCGAGAATGACGTGCACAAGGCTCGTGCTGATTCGTTGCCATACGAATTACGATTGACCGAAGGTGAGCAGAGGCTGCTTTGATGCTATGCCCATTAGCAGAAATGAGGGGCGGGGAGAGAGGGCGTGAGAGATGTGGGAAGGATGGCGCCACATTTGATGTCGACATCGGATGAGAGAGATTCAAATGTGTGCGTGTGCCAAGAGACAATAATTGTTGCTGATAATTTCAATTCTCGCGCTCTGTGTGCGTGTGTTTGTGTGTGTGTGTGTGTGCTTGCGTGTGTGCACTAGGAAGTGAGCAAGCTTTTGTAATTCTGCTAAGGTTTTTGTAATTACGAATAGACAAACATACTTGAACATATGTGCACACACACACACACATGCACACATAGATAAATGTATCAGCACGTGTTCAGGTCTCTGCCGTAATCATAGGTTACAAATGCGCGTTTTGCTATTGTTGTTGTACATGAAGTTAATTTATACGATAAGGTCGTTTTGCTCTACGCTTTTGCGTAATTTGCCTTTGATAATTTTCAATGAGATTTAAGTGCATAATATATGTATATAGATATATGTTTTATCACGTGGATCTGTGCATCTCAACTAGAGATGGGCGTCGGGATCGGGATTTTCGGGAAAAAATGTTCGGGATCGGGCGGGATGGCAAAGATTCTGAAAAGGTCCGGGACGTTCGGAATAAGTGCTTGATCCCGAAATTCCAGAGAGTCTCGATAAGAAAATTATTATTAGATGAAATTGCTTGTATTTATCAAAAAACAGAAGAATTATATTGACGAGAAAATTAATTCTTAGATAAATCATATTAAATTTAAAAGATTTTATTATTTAAATATTGTATTATTTTGACAACAATGCAATTAATTGTCATTATTACAAATGATTGCTAGGCAAGTACTTGATGTATTCTACTTCTAGGGTGTATTCTACTTCTAGTAGAATTTTGGAAGAGAGAAGAACACATCTTAGAGAAGAAAATTTTGAGAAAATATTAATTTTAAGTACAAATTTTAATCTGTCGTAATAAATAAATCTAAATATGGAAAAAAAATTTCGGGAAATGTCAGGACCCGCGGGAAAAATGAAAAATTTGTCGGGACAATCGGGCTGGAGAATAAAAAATTATTTCGGGACGGGATGGGTCGGGAACGAATTTCTTTTCCGATCCCAACTCTAATCTGAACTAAGTATAAAAATATATATATATATATCATATTTACAAACTTTAAATAAAGCTGACTTTCTCATATATATTATAAAATTTAAAATTTTGTATTAATAATTTTATTAAAATACAAATTAAAAATATACTTTATAATGTTAAGCTATCAATAAACTAACTGTATTATCTCAAGGTACGATTTGTACTATATCAGTTTTTCAGGGCAATATGAACTATTTTCCGTTTATCGCTGCGACACCTCTCGGAATGTTTATTGCCCAAGGTTGCTTCAGCTGTCACCTATTGACACGTTGAAAACTTGTAGGGTGTCTGATGTGTGCAGCTAAAAATAACGGTAGTTATCATATCGTACCATTGACGAGATAGCAGGAATGAAATACGCCCAACCTACGCAAGGGTCTTAAGTAGTTTGTGTATTGATTTTGATATCTGATTGGGTATTTGACCTCTCTCTTGTATATCCACACACACACACACACAAACACACACACACACACACACACACACATGCATTTATTGACTCATATAAGCATAAGTGTTAATCGCAATTACAGTTAGAACTTAGCCAAGAGGCAACAACAAGTTGAAATATTAATTTAAACGCAACCAGCCTCAAAATGGGCAAACAACAACAATTACAATTACAACAACAAATGTAAAAATACAATAATACTGTAAAACAATGCATAGCGCAAAAGGAGGTGGAGGCTAAAAGCAGACAGCGCGACAATCGCAGCAACGACAAAAATGCAGGCGACTGCGACGTCGACAGCGGCAGCGAGCAGAGGCGTTCGCGTTGGCGTTACCATACACACACACATATTGTGCTGCTGCGCTCGCTTAGCCTCGTTACAAGCGGTCGCGTCAGCCGCGCCCTCGGCAACGCCAACGCTAAAGTAGAGGCGACGGCGACGGCGGCAGCGGCAGCTCAGTTGCCCTCCATGCGGCCACAAAATCTTGGCGGCGAATTCGTCACCAGGTGGCAACTTACAGCTGCACGTCGGCAGCGGCGCGGCGCCGACGTCAGCGCAAGCAGCGTGTACTACTTTTGTTTTCATTGAAAACGTTTGCTGTAATATGTTTGTGGTATGCTGACGTCGCCGTCGCTGCAAGCTGCTCGCTGCCTCGCTGCTCACATGGTCACTGAGCTTTGCTGAGCAAACGGCCTGACACTTATTTAAACTTAACAGCAGAGGCACCTCTGTATGTGTGTGTGTGAGTTGGGAGCTTGCACGACAACGTCAGCGTTACGTTTGGCGCGCTGCGCTGCTTTGCTCTGCTCTGCTCTGCTCTGGTCGTTGCGTTACGTTGCCACGCTCGTTTGTTTTGGGTTGTATTGACCTTCTTAAAAAGTAGGTAACCTCATTTCTCATTTATCGTATACAACTTACATGCCGCTGCTGCTGCTGCTACGCAGCTGGCAGTCCGCACTCTTCAGCTGGCGGGGGGCTGGTTGGGGGTGTGGTCGATTGCTTGGCAATTGTCTGTCATTCAAATCGTACGCACAGTGCGCGTCATTGTTTGACCAAAGCATTTTGTAATTTTCACACTCCCCGTGGCAGTTGAGCATAGGGTAATTTGTCATGCAGTTTGACAGCCAGATGCATAAGGGAGGCAGAGTGAGAGAGAGAGAGAGATATGGTGATGAGAGTGGACGAGAAATGCAAATGAAATCAGAGCTTAGTCACAGGAGGAAAGAGCAAGAAGTCGGTTGTTCTTTTGACTTCATTTGCATAGAGGCGAAAGAGGAAGAGAGAGAGAGAGACGAAGAGAGATCTTTTGAGAGAGCAAAGTTAACGGAGTTTTTTGACTGAAGAGCGATACATAAGTAAGACAAATCGGTTACATTTGATTTAATGTGCATTGACAAATATATTTTTATCAATTTATATACATATATTGATAACTGAAGCATATTTATACTTGTTTTTGATATAGATATAGATTATATTGAAATTTGCAATAAAAAAGAATTCAATAATAGATAAAGCTGTGTTCACAAAAATAGCAGTGCAGTAGATGCTAACAGAGATGACATTATATTTTGTATATTCCTTCTTATACATTCAACTCTTGGATTTTTATTTTGTAAAATGGAATATATAGACATGAGAAAACCGAAAAAGTTCCGTTAGTTTTGCTTCGTTTTGGTACGTTTTCCACACTTTTGTGCTTATGCACACGAATTTCGCTATTCAGAAAAATAGCAGTCTTTGGCTTAATTGCGCCAAAAGTGAAGAAAAAGTTAACAAATTTGTCAATAGTAAGTTTAATTAAGTTAACTATTATTCTTTAATATTATTTGCATTAAAATACACAAAAATAATGAAATATTTTTGTATGATAGTGGGTAGAGGCACGTGTGAGGCTCTAGTGAGAGGAAGAGGGACCTTAGGAAACAAGGTAAAACAAACGGGACTTTTTCGTTTTTCTTATGTGTATATTTTATATTACAAAAGCAAACTCCAAGAGTTGAATCTATAAGAAGGAATATGCAAAATATATTGTCATCTCTATTAGCATCTACTGCATCTACTGCTATTTTTGTGAACACAGCTGTAGTTAGGTTTCTTTCCATGAATTGAAACTTAAAAAAAAACTAGTATTAAATATTAAAATTCTTATACAGTAGAATCCGGATAATTCGAAATGACATTTTCTTACGAATTACGCAGGAATTCGAGTGATCGAATAGGAATTCGAATGAATTTTTATCAAGGGGATGGCACTTCATACGAATTATTGAGTTCTTCGATTTAGCGGGGTATGTATTATCGGGATTCAACTGTAGATTACGTTATTTTAATCAAAAGATCAATGAATAGATGCTTCCTTCTTTAAAGATGTCGTCGTCTCGCTTCGTTTAAGTCGATCTACATTCGTTGATCTACATCAAGATTTGTACGTTAATTGTTGCACTTGGAGCCAACCCCGTCCCTTGGCCAAGCCTTGTTAGTGTGTGTGCGTGCATAAGCATTCAACATTCAACATTCAACATTCAACATTTAACATTTTTTCGTTCGTCAGCTGCTGCGTCGCTGGCGACGGCGACGGCGACGTCAGCGTCGTGAGTCTCGTTTACTATTGACACCATTAATGCTGCCATGCTGCCCCAATGTAGGTCAATTGCGCGCTAATTGCCCCGCACTACTCGTGCCGCTGGGCGAGAGAGGGAGGGGAGAGCGAAGCGACGGAGTCTCTCTCAATGTTGCCGTCAGTGCCGCTGAATGATTGACGCCGACGTCGGCGTCAGCGTCAGCAGCGCTAGCTTGACCTTTTAGGCAGCAATAGCAGCAGCTGCGTTCCAAAGAAATTTCGCATATTACGCATACGCCATGTGCGTCGAAACATGAAACACTCAAAAAAATTGTCCAATGACAGCAGCAACAGCCACGCTTGCTTTAATTCCTCTTCCGCCCCTCCATTGTTAATGCTGTTGCTTTTGTTGAACATTTTTCGACTGGCTGGCAACTCTGACCCAGTTTCCGCTTTTTAGGCAAAACTTAGATTTACGTGTCTCCAGAGCTACGCCCCGCCCCTCGCCGCCTCGCGCGCTCATACGTAACGCTTCCTGTTGCCCATAAAAGTTTTGCATATTTTATGATTTAATCAAAGATATTATACGCATCCACACACACACATATACATATACATATATATGTATAGATGGCTGGCAACAGGGCCATCCAGGGAGCGACTGCCCCCCCTTTTGGCTACTCTCGAGGGCAATAAAACTGAAAACTTGACCCAATTCTGCCCAACTACAAAAATTATTGAAAATCTGTGCATTGTGTGCTGCTGGGAGGGAGTCCAAGCAGAGGAGGAGAACGAACAAGTAGGTACTCTGTGTGTTGAGAATGCTTAAAATTATGGCATATGCTGAAAATGCTCAATAAACAAATTTGCTATTTTGGTTCGAAGTGTGATTGCCAAATCCATTGGCAAACATAACTCGAGAGAATCCTTGAGGTTATTTATTAGTGATTATTATTGACTGGAGAACATATTTACGAGACTGTGCTTGGCCTTAATAACTACAGAATATGTTGAAGGTTCCCAATCATCTATTTAAGGGTGATACGTAACCCTTGAATCAATGCTTATATATTTATTATATCTAACATTATTAACAAATAAAAAAGTTTACAAAAGAGTACTGATACGAATAAACGATCTATACTTAAAAGATTTTGACTAAATTCGAACTTCCCAAAGATTATAAGATTATAATTAAACAATGAATGACTATAATTGAGATGGGCGTCGGGATCGGGATTTCCGGAACCCGAAATTGTTAACAATTTCCGGGCTGGTTGGGAAATATTCTATAAAATTCCAGCTCGCTCGGATAAGTGTTCGATCTCTACATAAAGGTGGCATGGTAAGAGATTCTAGAGATATGGTTATGAGCAGAGGTGGACGTCGGGTTCGAAATTTTCGGGAGCACATCTCTAGAATTTCTTACCATGATCTCATGACCAAGCACTTATCGCATCGTCCCGAACTTTTTTAAAATATTTCCCAACCCGCCAGATACCGAAAGTCGTTTCAGGACAATTTCGGGTCCCGAAAATCCCGATCACGACGCCCATCTCTAGACTATAACTCGGGTATTCTTCGTCCGATTTCTGAATGATATAGATTTTTATACTCAAATGAATCACCACTAACGATTAGCAATTTATAATATCAATCATAAAATGTAAGCTTTTAGAATTTTTTCTCAAAATCAGATATATCCGGATAATCAATCTTTCGAATGTTTGTAATTCTGTTAATTTTAGTTGAATATTCAGACAGAAATCCTAATCGAATGCTTACGGCCTTTTAGCAAGGATAGTTTCCAATGATATTTCAACTTGTGATAGTTGTATATTTCCACCCCCTGGGGGCATATCAAAGTAAAGACATCCTACCTCGTTGCTTTCCATTCATTACTCATAGCTATAACTGTCGTATCGCTTTCTTCTACTATTCATCTTTCTCACTTAGCCCTCTTTCTTCAATCACTTAATGCAGTCATTTGCCTTGGGCCAGGGCCACACACAGAACCCCCACCCCTTGGCCATCAACCATTCTATTTGTCGTTTCATTCCGATTCGTTTCATTGCCTTGAGTAAATTGTGCCTCAATTTGACTGTTATTGCTATTATTAAATATTTTCATTAGCTTGTTGGGTGCTTGTTGCTAACCCAACTAAATGCACTTAACTGAATTGCCCCCAAGCCTCCTCTGCTCCTAACCCCTACTTCTTTATCGTTGCGTCTAGTTATTGTGGCTTGTAATTTACGCGCTTCGACAGCTGGAACCCATTAAAAATGGGTAGGCGGGGTATATTGATTTTGTTAAAATGTAATAGGAAGAAGAAGGAGTGGAAGAAGGAGTATATATAAGCTGAGTCGATCTAATGAAGTTCTTCTGTCTGTATGTATGGAGGAGGAAGCAGGTGAAGAAGAAGTATCTATATATTCTAGATCAAGACGAGTCGATCTAGTCAAGCTCTTTTTTCTATATGCATGGAATAAGATGGAGTTGAAGAAGTATGTATGTATATATATATTCTTGATCAATACAACAAGCTGAGTCGATCTAGTCAAGTACTTCTGTCTGTCTGTAAAAACGTGGCGATCTCGGAAACTACAGAAGCTATAGACTTGAAATTTGAAATATATATAAGCTTGCGTATCATCCGCAGTAAAAGTTTATCAATGTTGTTTTCCATATGTCATTCCGTTTTCGTAATATCGATAAAAATCGATAGATCGACTTAGTTTTTTAAATATATCTTGATGATCTTTAAAGCTATAGACACCAAATTTATTAATTATAGGGTCTCAATAATAGTTTATCCTTGTTGTTTTTGATATGTCATTCTGTTTTCCTAATATCGATAAAAATCGATAGATCAACTAATTGTTTAAAATATGTTTTGATGATCTTTAAAACTATAGCCACAAACTTTGTTATGTAGGGTCTCAATAACAGTTTATTAATGTTGTTTTTGATATATCATTCCGATATCGATAAAAATCGATATATCGACTCAGTTTTATAAGTATATCTTGATGATCTTTAAAGCTATAGACACCAAATTTATTATATATAGGGTCTCAATAAAAGCTTATCATTGTTTTCGATATGTCATTCCGTTATGCTAATATCGATCAAAAATCGATAGATCGCTGATTGTTTAAAATATGTTTTGATGATATTTAAGGCTATAGACACCAAATATGGTGTGTAGGGTCTCAAAAAAAATTTAATCATTGTTGTTTTCGATATGTCATTCCGTTTTCGTAATATCGATAAAAATCAATAGATCGATTGATTGTTTAACATATGTTTTGATGATCTTTAAAGAGATAGACACCAAATTTAGAATTTTTTTTTTAATTTTAGCTATCCCCCTAATTCATCCCACCCAAATATGAAGAACTTACTTTGATTGAAACAGAAGCTAGACACGTTGCTTAGGGTATCTGCTAGTCGAGCTTCTCCGACAAAAGCATTCTTAGGTGAATTACTTCATCGGGTTCCCTGTTCTACTGCTGGCTGACAACTGACCGCGCTTCATTGCAACCTTGTGGCAACTGTCGTTGTTGTTGTTGTTGCTGTTGTTGTTGGAACCTTTAACCTTTGTTGCGTAGTCAGCGTAGCAGTCGACGTCGCCGTCGACGTCAGCGTATCCTTGAAAGCGTCTACTGTCTGAGGGTCATCAACAACAATTTTGTTGTCGCTGTTGTTGCTTTACTTAACTTACATATCGTATACCCTGCATATATACTATATGTGTATGTATGTATGTATGTGCGTATATGTGTATGTATATATGTATATATGTATACACATATATCATTTGTATATTCATGGCCGTCAGAATTGGGACTATTACAGAAGAGGAAGCCGAGTCCACAAGGTGTGGCATTTGACATGTGTGCATGTGCGTCTGTGTGTGTGTGTGTGTGTGCGCGCATTAATGATAATTATAAACGATAGCTGAGCAGAGCAGAGCTGAGCAATCGACCCATTATCAGTAATTGCCATTGTCCAATATCGATTTATATGGACTAAAACGCTTTGCATGTTTGCCCATGCCCATAAATATAAAGTAATGCATATATATATATATATATATATATATATATCGCACATATAGCCCATAGCAAAGCAAATAAAGCGGCCTTTCAGGTCAGGGCTTTAGACACAGCTACGTAAATAAATAAATACAAAAAAGATATATACTCGCACTGGTTGATAATTATCTGACAATGAGCAGCCAAAAAAAAAAAAAAGCAGAGGCCAAAGCGAAAATCTGTGAGAGAAAACTATATTTGTCTGTGCATAAAATACTTGCATTTAGTGTAACTGAAAACTGGAAACTGGGTTATAATTGAAGGCAATGTCAGGAGGGGAGAGAGGTAAGCGAACGGGAGACTGAAAGTTGAAGCCGAGAAGCGCGTTGACTTGAATTTCAACATAAACAATGCATACAATATCGGAGAGCAGCTACTCGAGACTCGAGACCGTAATAACAATGATTTATGAGAGCCGACAAAAGGCGCTGTCTCTCGCTGTTCCATTCCACTTTGTTCCGCTGCAAATTGAAATCAAGTGGCAGACAACCGTAGCAAGCAAACCACTCTTGCTGTCTGTTCCATTCCATTTTAGTTCACTATAAATTGAATTCGAGTGGCAGGCCGAAGCCAGGAGCAGCCTTCAAAAGGCGACGTGCGTGACAAAAATGATGACAGGCGGTAAAGCAGCGGTTGATTTTCTTTAAACATACCCTGTAAGCAAAGTGAAGAAGGTATATGCGATTTTATGGAAGAAGATGTAACAGGCAGCTGAAAGAAGTCCAATCCAATCCAAGTCCAAGTCCAATAAATAAGCTAACGTCTTTTCAATTGTGTTCTATTCCCTATTCCCCATTATTCTTATAATCGATATATATCGATACTTGAATGAATGAATGAACTATACGAAAGAGCAAGAGTCAATAAATTAAGTAAATAAATTAAAAAATAATATGTTTTTTTCTTCAAAGCATTTTATATCAAAACTCAGCAAAAGTTCTAAAAGTTCTTATTCAATGAACTATAAGTAAGAGTAAGAGTCAATAAAGTAATAAAATATTTTAATAATTTATTTGCTATTTTTAATCAAAGCAAGGAATTATCGATAAATGTTCTCATTATCGATATATATTGAAAATTCAGTAAAAGTTCTTAAAGTTATGTTTTAATAAAGTAAATGTAAGACTAAAAGTCGATAAATAAATAAAATATATTATAAATTTTCTCTTGATCGATATACATATATCGAAACTCAGCAAAAGTTCTAAAAGTTCTTATTTAATGAACTTTAAGTAAGAGTAAGAGTCAATAAATTAAGTAAATTTATAAAATATTTTAAATATTAATATCCGATTTTTAATCAATGTAAGCAATTGATATCGATAAATTTTCTCATAACAATCGTTTTATTGATATAATGAACTCATGAAAAGTTCTAAAAGTTTATATTCAATAAACTATAAGTAAGGCTAATTAAATTAGTAAATTGAGTAAATATATAAAAAATAATTTTCCTATTTTTAATAAATTATCGATAAACATATATCGATTGTTAACTAAAGTTCCTAAAGCATGTTTTGAATACAAAACATTCACCAAAGAAAGCTTGAATTTCTTATCTTTAATCAGAGTGAGAGAGATATAGGAAATATCTAATTTATGTACAGGGTATCTTCACGTAATGCACTCTCTACAAGGACACTCTTTGTTGTTTTATTTCCAAGGCGGATACTTTGCATAAGTTGCCTGGTTTGGCTGGCTGATTGGCTGCCTGCCTGATTGCTCAAGGGCAGCCTCGTTTGTTTCAATTCCAATTCGTTTCGCTGCCAGAGAGCTGGCACCGCCCCGTTGACCATGAGGCCGTCTACCTTCGACTGCCACTTCCACTTACACTCGACCAGACATGCTCTTTAAGAAGCACTTTTAATCATTTTCATGCTGCCTCCGCTTCTGTGTGTGTTTATTTATTGCCTTCCACTCGACGACAACAACAATAACAACAACAATAATGTTCGCTTAGGCCTCAATCTCAATGTCTACCTCTTGTAATTTGTATCTTTAAGATAGCAACAATTGTTGCCCTCATCTCTCTCTCTCTCTCTCTCTCTCTCTCTCTCAACATCTGTAGATCTTCGCATTAAATATTTATTATGTAGCCAAAGAGTTAACTCGCTGCCCTGCCTTCTGTCTGTTCGTCTGTCCGTTGGTCTGGTCTGGCCCCCATCCATTCTTTGTTGTATTTCTTCTTCGTCTTCTGTTTGTGGTCGGCCGTGTTTCCGCTTCGTGTCCAAAAAGTATCTCGAGAGCAATAACTACATATGCTCTGCTATGGCTGCTTCACTGCTGCGGTTTCTATCTGTATCTGTATCTGTATCTGCCAGCAGCTACCTAATGCCCTCTCCCTATAGCTCTGTCTCTTTCGCACTCTTACACTACTTTAGCATAGGGTGTTATGCTTTTGATATGCAATATGTAATGACTTGAGGCTGTTCGGATTAGAGATGGGCGTCGGGATTGGGATTTTCGGGAAATAAAATTTCGGGATCGGGCGGGATGGGAAAGATTATGAAAAAGTCCGGGACGGTCGGGATAAGTGCTCGATCCAGACATCTCCGCGGGTCCCGATAAGAAAATTATTAATAGATTATTATGCCTGTATTTATCAAAGAACAGAAGAATGATATTGACGAGGAAATTAATTCTAATATAAATCCTGTTATATTTATGAGAAATTCAAATATTTTATTATTTTGAGAAAATATTATTTTTAAGTAAAAAATTGTATTTATCATAAGAGTTCTAAATATGGGAAAAAAATTTCGGGAAATGTCGGGACCCGCGGAAAAAATGAAAAATTTGACGGGACAATCGGGCGGGAAAATCTAAAATTATTTCGGGATGGGATCAGTCTGTAGCAAATTTCTTTCCCGATCCCATCTCTGGTTTGGATATCTAGCCATGTCAGCCATGAGGTATCTAAAATCCCCCCTCTCTCTTTTGATACTGAAAACACTTTTGAATCTATATCTTTTCCTTTCTATATCTTACACTATTACAAACTCTTTTTAGTTCGCCCTAAAAGGGTATTTTGTAGTCGGTGCAGCTGCCTTCATAAGTTTTCTCTGACGTGCTCGTCATCATCGAATTTTTTTTATTCATTTATATTTTTTATTTCGTATTTTATTGTTGTTAATCGCTTCTATTATATCGCATTTGCCTGGCCGCTTCTTCTTCTTCTTTGGCTATCTGCACATTTTGATCTGGTTCGTCTTCGTCTTCGTCATTTTCCCCGCCCCTTTTCCTACTAATTACAGTTAATCATTTCACAAAGGTTTTTCCTACGCTGTGACTTGTGTTTGTTATTATAGTTTTTTTTCTTTTTCTTTCTACTTTGTGATCTCCCAAGTGGTTGGCTTTTAATTTGCATAGTAAATCAGTTCTTGTTGTATTTGGGCTGTTGGCTTTTCGCCGGAAAAGCGTGAAAATTATGGCAGCTAATCGGCAGCTTTCACCAAAATTCTTGTACAAAGCCTATCGCTTCATTTACATCGTTTGCCAAGAATTTAACACTCACTTTTTTTTCTTTGTGAAATTTGATAGTCGCCTAGAAAGTACATGGTTAATGGAGCAGGGGAGCTAGAAGAGGGAGCATGGGAAGCTATGAAAGGTAAATTGTTAACATTTGTTTGGTTTCCAAGTTACGTTGAAAGAAGATGAAATGACAGACCTCTCTTTATGGGCTATAATGATTATGCTCGTTCACAAAGTGAAAATGAGCATATCACTTGCTAAACTCTTTAATCTTTAAGCCAGGGAGCGTAAATAATGATTATTTTTATTTTTTTTATCTTTGTCATCCCTTTACAAGGATTTGAAATAATATTGGGGAAAAGTCTGAAAAAGCCGTCGATTACTGTTGAGTTTTATTTTAAGCGAAAAAAATAAAAATCATTTTTAATTTTTTTTTTATTTAAAATAATAATTATGTTTTAAGTTATTTAAATTAGTCACAAATATTGATTATCATTGAAGAAAAAAAATAAAATTTAAATTTAATCATTAACATATGATTTTTATAATATAACTTATAATAATTACGGTCCCTGCTTTTAGCATTAACTTTTAAATAAAACTCTATAATCTCGCAAAGTTACATAAGATTCTTATGAAGTTTCAGATTTAGTTTAAGTACAAATTTCTTTATATATTTTCTTGAGAGTTTAGTCAGACTTATGATCAGTTTCAGCTGTATTAATTCGTTTCAGTAATGCTAAAAACTTAAAAATAAAATAAAAATCAATTGCAAAGCTGTCAACATGTTTTTAAACACAAGTAAAAGTGGCTTTGACTTCCTGTTTGTGTGTGCTGCAGCTGGCAGCTAGGCTCTCTCACACACACACACACACACACACAGACATATATAATTAGCCACAATATATTTTCGTGGCTATTGGAAAGCCGTTGAGTCGTTAAACAAATTGAAATTGGTCCTTTTCACTGACAAAATGAAATGGAAACGGCCAAAGCGAAGCGGCGAGAGGGTAGCAGAGGGGAGAGAGGGTGCGGGCCATGGCGCATGCTGGGCGACCGCACGCTTAAGCCACAGTCAGCGTGAGTATCTTTCACTCAAATGAAAGTAATGAAAGTACTGCAGCAAAGAAACGATACGAAACGAAACGAAATCAAATGAAGAAATGAAATTTGCTTTCAAAGAGTTGAAGCGCCAGCCCCAAATGCCGCAGCTGCCAATTGTGACGTCGACAGCGACGTCGGCGCCGACTGCGCCAAATGAAAGCTTTCGGCTTGGCATTGAACAACAACAGCTGCAGCAGCAGCAGCAGCGATGCTCAAGGTGGCAACTGTCATTCAATTGGCGACTGTCGCCGCTGCTGCTGCTGCGTCCTCAGCTTGGCATTAACTTGACACCTCGCTGCTTGAAATTGAAATTTATGAAGTGAGAGCGAGAGCGAGAGAGTGAGAAGTCGCAGTCCGAGTCCACAACTCACCTCCAACTCCAACTCAAACTCCAACTGGCTTGCATTACTTTCTCTTCCTGTTGGCGCTAAATGATGGATATCTCATATAAAGAGAGCTAGTGCCACATGTGGGTGGAGCCCCGCCCTCCGCCCCTGACCAAAAGACAATAACAAATGACAGCTGTCGCCTGTCGCCTGCCTAGAGCCGTGGCAATTTTGTCGCAATTGCCCAATTGCAGCTGCTTTGCGACATTCTCCAAAATCTGGCAACGCTACATGAGCTTTTTCTTTTGTTTGTTACTTTAATTCGGGTAACACCCACATTTGGAAATCTAAAGTGCAGTAAGTGTTTGCACTATCTATCATATACATACATATGTATATGTATAAATTATAGGGTATACAAACTTCAATACTTTTGGATATCAAATAAAATTTGCATTTGTAAATTATTTCTGGGTGTTTTGGCTTATTGCACAATTGAACAACATGTTAAATGGCTTTAAGCACAAACTGCGCACAGTGGGGCAAAGCCAATAGAAATTGTTAGACAAAAAAAAAATTGTCTTAAATGACTTTAATATTAAGCAAATTTGAATAATAAGTTTATAATAATTTTATAATAATTTTAATATATAATTAAATATAATAAATTATATATAATAATAAATTATTTATAAAAATAAATTATATATAGTAATAAAATATGTATAATAATAAATTATATAAAATAATAAATTATGTATAATATTAAATTATATATAATAATAAATTAAATAATAATATAATTCAATATAATATAAAAGAATTTATCAACATATATAATATATATCTTTACTACTTTAAAAGGCCAACGCCTGCTGTCGCTGCCTCTCTTTGCCTTTGCTGTTGAACTTCCTTTTCCGCCTTCTTCTTCTCCTTCTCCTTCTACTGCCTCACTGTGGCCCATTGCCGTTAAGTTTCGGTTTATGGCTGCGCCAGTTCATTAAATTTAGTTTACCAGACAGCGACAACAATGTCTGCACAAGCCTCTCTCTCCCTCTCCCTCCCTCCCCTGCTTCGCCTGCAGCTGATTGCAGCTTTAGCTTCAGACTCCGAAACCATTTCGAGTAGCTTGCAAAAAAAAAAAACAACAAACACACTCACACACACACAGACGCGAATGCTTTCCCGTATGCAACTGTTGAAAACCGCAGACACTGCTCTCTGTCGCTCTCTCACACAGTAGTCGCCAAAGTAGCAAATTTAATGTCAGTTGCATTTAAATTGAAGCGAGCATGGGCGAGGGAGAAGGGTATAATAGCCTGCTGTGTATCGTCTGCTTCGCTTTGGTTACATGCTGCGCCTTCGTCCTCGCTCTCTCTCGTCCTCGTCATCGTTGACGTTCTCCGGCCTGTCGACAGTTTGAGTTAATTTCGTAGCCACCGCCTTTTCCACACATTTAGTGCACACACACACACACACATGTATATATACTACATGTGTGTAGCTTGTATATCTTTTGCATCTGGCATGCAATGCTCCTCTGTTGCTGCTCCTCCTGCGCCTCATGCAAACCCAATCTCAAGCCCCAGCCCAACACCAATCCCAATCCCTTTTTATGGCCTCCACTCGTTTGTCTGTTTCGCCCTCCCTCTGTTCATCACAAATTTAAAGTTGAGCAACATCGAGTAAAAGTTGGCCCCTTGTGTCGTTATTGTTGTTGTTGCCGTTGTTGTTGTTGTATTGCTTTAACGCGCTCCACTGAAAGATACAAATTGTTATGCAAAATGGTGAAAAGTTTCATTTGGCATCCTCAGCGACCGAGTTTTGTTTTTGCTTTTTATGCACAATTTTTTTACATTTTGATTTATTTTCATTTTATGTTGATCTGCTTTTCGCCGCTGTCTCTGTGTCTGCGCTTTTATTTAATTTTTTGTTGCTATAATTTTGCCGCTTTTGTTGTTGCCTTCACTTTTTTGTGTCTGCGCAACTTCAATTGACTTTAGTTGACTGGCTGGCTGTTAGGTCTGTTCTCTTGTCGCTTTTTGTCATCGGCACGAAAGAAAAAGAGAGAAAGATATAGGGAAGATCTTCTCCCTTCATCTTTAGCCACTTCTTTGGCACGAACAATGAGGCGATGCTATCTTAATCGCGACGAGGCTGTTAAATCGTTGTTATTCCATGTCATTTATAATCTTTAATAAGCGCTTACAAGCTATCCAACTTATCTTGTGCATATTTATGCTATTAATCTGCTGAGGGAACGAATGGAATGGCACAGCATGGTTTATGCGAGATATGATGCAAATAAAACATAATTCAAATGTAGTTTTCAATGTTTATTGAATATATTTAACTTAAGATGGGTATATTTATGCTTAAATGTGATCTTGGAACTTGTGGAATGGCACAGCATGGTAAGCTAGCAGCGCAGTTTATTGATTAACGCGCTGAAAATGAAACGATATTCCCTTTATCTATAATTTAGTTAAGCTTTTATTATATACAGTCAAATCCCGTTAGTTCGAAATGGCAAGGGGATCACATTTTTTACGAATTACATAGGAATTCGATTTATCGAAAAGAAATTCAAATGAATTTTTTTGAAGGGAACAGAATTTTGTACGTATTATTGGTATTTTGGATTTAGCAGGGGACGAATTATCGGAAATTGACTTTTTTTTTAATAATTTCTAATAAGCGCTTTAAAGATATAAAGCTTATTTATGTATATTTGTTATCAGCTGTTGAAATACCTGGAATGACGAAGCATGTCAAGTTAGCAGCGCAGTTTATTAATTGACGAGCTGAAAATGAACTTTTTTTAGCTTCAGTTGTATTTTAGTCGAACTTTTATTATATATTTTATATTTTCTAATAACCGCTTCCAAGATATAAAGCTTATTTATGTATATCTGTTATCAGCTGTTGGAATACCTGCCATGTCAAGTTAGCAGCGTGTTTTATTGCTTGACAACTCGAAAATTAAACAAGAAATATTACTTACCTCAAGCATATTTATGCTACTGCTCTTGAAACACTTGGCACAGCATGTCAAGCTAGCAGCGTGATTTAAAGCTTGACGTTTTCGGAAATGAAACATAATTCGCTTTAGTTTTACTTCAATCGAGTTTTTGTCTTACTCTCGGTTATCTTGTCACAATTATCTCGCCGAAATATGCAAATTTTTAGCACTTAAAAATCCAGCATAATTTTATTGTTTCCCGCTTTCGTGTATCTATAAAAAAGAGAAGAGAAAAAACATTATCTGCTCTCAAGGCCAGGCAGTAAAAGAACCCGCTTTTGCCTCGGGCTCTTCCCAAAAAAATGATGTGTGTTTGGGGCCCGAATCGCCCTAAACCTTGGGAGAGCTCATCGCACGTTTAATGCCACGGACGGACGGTTCACTCGAGACAGAAAGGCAAACAGACACTAATAATACCAGATACATACTTGTATGCTTAAAAGACTTTTCGCTTCTAACGTTCATAATTACGGGGCCAACACGCAGCTCGTTAATTATGCCGTCTAAAGCCAACGAAATTATGACAAATTTCAATAAGGCCAACAAAATACGTCGGCGTCGCACCAGAGTCAAATGAGTTCAAATAGTCCGCCCGCCCATTTGAATAAACTGAAAGAGAAGATGCGTTAAACGAACGGCCAGTCCTCTGGGCATGGCACACAACACCAACAACAACAACAACAAACATTCTATAGTAAACATTGCCCGAAACCAAAAAAAAAAAGCCTCGACAAACCCGAAAGGCATTTGAAACTTATTTTGGGTTCAGGGTCAACAAAAAAAAAAAAAAACTGAGTTCGTTAAAACAATAAAAAAAGCACAAAAGAATTTCGGCACCCGAAAGTTTTTGGCTTTTACCTTACTTCAGCTAGGTAAAATTCTAGTTCTATATATAAATAGACAATGGATAGATATTTGTTCTATTATAAATTGAGTATATAGAGAGGATAAGAGTTCACGCTGCACTAGCGAAAACAAAGAAATAGTGGAGTGCAATCGACTGCTTAATACTCGCTCAGGGATAAAGTTGATATATTTCAAGTCGTGAGCCAATATACCTTATTTTCTTTATGTTTATGAGTATATTTAAATATATATTTATAGAGTCTGCTCTCTAGTGTTAAGAACAAATAATTTGCAGAAGCAATAAAAAGTGTAGGGCATATACAATACCTGGAATGCCTGCGCCTTATTCTAACACCTTGGTGACAAATTATAAAGAATTTCGGAGTTAAAAAAAACTGCAAGCAACTGTTCAAATATTTGTTTTAAAGTCCGTTTTACAACACTCCAAGCTAATAAAAATGAATGCAACTAAAAGCTATAAAATTTTGCTAGGAATTTATAGCTATCAATTACATTTAATTTGGCAATTTAAAAAACAAATTTTTTGCTTAAATAATTGTAAATTTATTGCACTAATTGTGACACTTTACAACACTAAATTGCTATATTATACAGCCAGTTGTAAGAAAAGGCAACTGCAGAATACTTCAATGCTCGCTTATATTATTCTTTTATATCAAGCAGATTCGCTTCTTCTCAACTTTTCCGCACTTTGTGTGTCTGTCCCTGAAAACTAAAAGAATTTGCAAGGTTTCTCTGCAAGGGCAATGATATAGTCACTAAAATTGTTGTAGTTGTTGTAATTGTATTTGTTGCACTTACTCTCTGATATTTTATGCATTTCCTTAGTTCCAAGTTTATAGCTTAAGCTGACGCAGTCGCTAAATATCTGAATAAGTTTGATTGAATGGTTCATCAAAAATGAACTAAGGAACAATCAAATGAACTAATGAATAATGAACTAAAAAAAAAGAATTAATTAAAATATGACTGAATCCATAATAAGTGAACCATATAGTTCCCTTCATGATCATTATAAATGAGTAATGAACTGGTTCAATATCATTAAACATCATTCCATTCATAATCGATATTCTGTGGGTTTTCAAATGAAATCATGAATGATGAATACAACTATATAGAGTCTTAAATGACAAAATGAAAGTGAATGGAGTGAACTAGTGAATGATAAAGTTCTGTTCACGATAATAATAATAAATGAATAATGAACTGAATCAATATCAACAGATATCGTTGGATTCAATAATGAACTTAAAATAAACTCAATCTTTAGGAATATATATAGTTCCGATCATGAACGATACTCTGTGTATTGAATAATGAACTAAATTAACATGAATATAGATTGTTCCATTCATAATCAATTCCCTGTAAATGTTAAATGATAAAGTGAACTAGTTAACAATGAACTAAAAAGGAACTGAACCAAAAATCTATGAACAATAAAATTATGTTCATTATCGATGCTCTGTGGTTTCTTTAATAATGAAATGAACTAATGAATAATAAATTGAATTAATTATCTGTGAACCATATAGTTCCCATCATGATCAATACGCTGTGGATTGAATAATGAACTTAAAATGAACTAAATCAATATGAATATATATTGTTCCATTCATGATCGATTCTCTGTAGAATGTTAAATGATAAAGTGAACTAGTTAATAATGAACTAAAAAAGGAACTGAGCCAATAATCTATGAACAATAAAATTATGTTCATTATCGATGCTCTGTGGATTCTTTAATAATGAAATGAACTAATGAATATTAAATTGAATCAATAAATAGTGACTATCCGTGGATTTTCGGGTGTGGCATGGAGTAGGCTGTCAGCGTATAGCAGTAACTACTGTAATCGAATCGTACCCATAAACTTGAACATGACATTTATCCAACTGCTGCTGCTTCTTTCTTTTTGTGTCTTTGGCCAAGTTTAGGTTTAAGTGTTGTAGTTTTTTGTGATTGTGGCTTGGGGTTTCGGTTACGGTTCACGTTTGCATTTGGCTTTTGTTTTGTTTTTTTTTTCTTTTATAGCAGCACGTAGCGCAAAATGTGTGCATTTTAATGGTCGAAATGATGGTTACTTTACTTTAGTTTATTGCGTTATTAATAACATTTTGATTGCATCACGTACGCACACGCATCGCACGGCCGCCTCTGCTCTGTTGCAGAGTAGGGTACGGTAGGGGCACTCACGTTTCGAATATGGGGAAATGGGCATGGTGGAAATGGGTGCAAGCAGTTGGAAGAGACTCCTCCTTGGGTTTTGGCTTTCTGTTTCTGTTTCTGTAGCTGAGCTAAAACGAAGGGCAGCCAAAAGTAGAAATCGTGCCGAGCTCTGCAGCCTTGGTTCAATTTCAGCTTTTGGGTGTCTTATCAATGCTGCTGCTGCTGCTTGTGCTCTGGCTCTGACTCTGTCTCAGTTAATTTTCCGTCTTTTTTTCGTTATTGAATTTTTACAACTGCAAGAAGTGGGTCAAAAATACAGATACAGATACACATTAAGACAGAGGCACACATACAAGTAAAGTCGCAGATACATATGCTGATACAGATACACATTAATATACAAATACAGAAATATATAAAGATATAGATACATAGATACTAAGATACATAGATACAAAAATACATATGTAGATACTTATATACAGCTACATATATACAGATTCATAAATAAATTTATATACTTCTATACGTATTCAGTTTCATACATAAACACAGATACAGATACATCTACTAATAAAGATCCATATACAGATACAGATATATATTAATACAGGAATACAGAAACATATACCGATATAGATACAAAGATACTAAGGTACTTAGATACAAAGATACATAGATACTTAGATACATGTACATATATATAGGTGCATATAGATTTCCATGCTTATGTAGATATAGAAATACATACATATATGCATTCAGATTCAGAGTAAGACACAGATACAAATACATATACTGATACAGATCCATATATAGATGCAGATATATGTTAAGATACGAATACAGAGACATGTACAGGTAAAGATACATAGATACAAAGACACATAGATACAAAGGTACATAGATACATGGACATACGTATACATATACAGATAGATATATAGATTTCTATAGTTTTATAGATATAGACATACATATATATGTTCAGATACATAAATAGACACAGATACTAATACAGACACATAAACGGATACCGATACATATTAATTAATAATTAATTAATACTGATACATTTACAGTTATAGATACATTTTCAGATAAAGATACATAGATGCATAGACACATATTCAGATAAAAATATATAGATGCAGGATATGCACATTATATAGATATAGATTCAGATTGATATATATGTAGATACAAATACATGTACAGATACAAATACATCTACAGACACAGATACTATTACAACACATATACGGATACCGATACATATTAATAATACAGATACATTTACAGATATAGATACATTTACAGATATAGATACTTTTACAGATATGAATATATAGATGCATAAATAAGCACATATAGATATAGATTCAGACATGTACAGATACATATATATATTCAGATACAAATACATGTACAGATACATATATATACATAAATGTAAAGATACAAGATACATCTACAGATACAGATACTAATGCAGACAGAGATGCAGAGACAAATACACATACATATGTACATACGAAACACATACATATACAGATATAGATACATACATGTATAGATACATAGATATAGATTTAGATACTAATGTATATAGATACAAATGCATGCACAGATACATATTTAGAGATAGATTGATATCTACGTATATAAATTTAAATACATATACAGATACAAATTCAGACAGCGATATATATACATATACAAAAATGTATATAGTTAAAAATACAATTACAGCTACCTTTACAGGTATCATTTAGATGGCATGCAAAGGGCAGCTGCAAATTACAAATTACAGCCCCAATTTGGCGTTCATTATGTGCCCTAATTGGAATTGAGGCATCTCTCCATCAAGGTGAAAGAAAATTTAAGCTGGAACCATAAGTGGAACTGAGACCGAAAGCCAATTTGATGAACTAAACCATATCAAAATTTACTAGTTCATTTAGTTCAGTAGTTCATGAATCACCATATCAAAATTTACTAGTTCATTTAGTTCAGTAGTTCATGTATCATACAAACAAAAGAATCGATATCGATATGTATTGATCAGTTATTAGTAGTTCATTATAGTTCGCTGAACAGCTCAAAAGAACAACTTATGAACAAAATGAATCGTTCAATTGAGCTTAGAGTATCAAAGATGAAGTGAACTATTTCATTCTCTGATCAAGTTCATTAGTTCCATTTATAGAGTCATTCAATTGAACTTATTCTTTTAAGTTTTTTTTTTTTTTTTTTTTTTTTTATTGCGAAGAATCAGGGGCCTCTTTAACTTATTCTCTACTCTAACTCCAGCTAGTTCTCATAGATATTGTTGTTGCTGCTGCTGTTCAGCGGACGCGACTTTCACGCGCGACTTTAATCGCCAGCAAAACGCATCGCTGCACAAATTTGCATTTTGCCTACCAAAGGCGACTGTCACATTTTTTTTTTAGCATGCAAATGGGAAAGCAGCAGCGAAACTAAAAGCAACAACAACTGTCATAAATATAACTCGAGCTCAATTGAGCTTTGTTGTTGTTGTAGGAGTATATATATATATATATATATATGTATATATCTTGGTTTGGTCTCCATCTTGGGCCCTCGTTTTGGTTGCCGTATTTAATGATTTCTCCTTTAAACAAATTTTGTTTTCTTTTTCTGCGTTGCTTTACGATTTACGATATCGCCGCTCATCCCCGCTCTCTTTCTAACCCATTCTCTCTGTCTTTCCTAAGCCCAATTTAAGTATCCCCCATAGATAGGCAATTAAGCTCACGCCTTCATTCGTTTTCTTTGATTTTCTTGTTTTCCAAAAGCACTTTTGTTACTTTTATCGAAACGTTTAATGCATCTATTTGTAACTATATATTTTTGTGGAGGTAGACAATATTGAAAATATTTATAAACTTTATTATAATATATTTATATTTTAATATTTGAAAAATATAAATATATTATAACAGAAGTTTGCAACATAGTGAAGGAAGCATCTCCGACTATATAAAGTATATATATTCTTAATCAGTACGACGAGCTGACTTGGTATAGCATTGTCCATCTGTCCGCAATCTCCTCCTAGAGTATTAGAGCTACAGAGCTGAAATCTCGGAACTATACGGATATGCCGACTATATCCTATAGCTCCCATAGGACAGATCGGTTTTAAGAAAGGTTTTAGAACGGAAATGATGGGCGCTATTGAAGTTTAAGACTTAAAATTTTGAATATATAGTTAAAAAATTTTAATCTTTCATAAGAGTTCTAAATATTGAAAACAAATTCGGGAAATGTCGGGACTCGCGGGAAAAATTAAAAATTTGTCGGGACAATCGGGCGGGAAAATCAAGAAAATTATTTCGGGACGGGATGGGTCGGGAACGAATTTCTTTCCCGATCTCATCTCTAGTCATCTACATACAAAAAGATGTAGTCAAGGGGGCGTGGCAAAGCGGGAAAAACTATATTCTACAGTTTTAGATCTAGAACAGCGAAATTTGACAAGTAGGTTAATGTTGACCTCTCCTTAAGCTCGATCAAAAAGTTATACATCCACACCCACTAGGGGCGGGGCAAATAGGGATGCTTATATAGTCTTTAACATAAATCCAAATATATTTTGGAAGCTGTTAAAGCCAGAGAGTTGAAATTTAAAATATATATTTGTATAGACCACCCTTAAAAAAAAGGTATATCATATATAGCTGCGCCTCTTTGGGGCGTGGCAAATCAGAGAAAACTATATCTTTCAAAGTTTTATAGCTAGAATTTGACATATAGATTACTGTTGCCCTCCTCTATAGATTGGCGAAAAACTATAACCGCCTCTTGGAGGCGTGGCAAATCGTTTAAAGGCATATTCTATACAATTTTGCAACTAGAGAACCAAAAATGATTAAAAAAAGTTAAACTTGATATCTACTGGTAAATTAAAAAAAGCTAGATCTATATCCTTTATAATACAACTCTCTAGTTCTTCAACCTATCCTTTGCACCTTTTACCATATATAGTATATAGCTATACGATCAGCATTATTGTCAAATTTTTAGTCTATTATTCAGCTCAAACTTAGCTCCTATTTTATTTTTTTTTTTTCACAAATTTTGATTTCTTCAGATTTCCCTCTCGCATTTTGTTGCCAAGCGGCGCAGAAAACATTTTCAAACGTCTCTCGAACGCAAATTGTGATTGTTGTTTGTTGTAGTTGTTTGTTGTTGTTGTTGTTGTCGTGCGGCCATTGCCGTCAAATTTGTGTGAATCAAAGCGACAGCAGCAACAACAAACACTTGACAAGGTAAAGCAAGCCGGCTTTTCACTTCGAGCTCTGCAAAATATGCCTATATTAAGGGGCCTATGAAGCCGAAGAGGGGGGCTAGCTATGGGTAGGGGGGCTGGCCGTGAAACTAGCCGCGCTGCGACAGAGGCTGTTAGAGACGGCAGCATCAACATGGGCATTGCCTTCAGCGCGGCAATGGACAAAAATGCGTGTAGATATATTTATTGTTTCAACTCGAGCTGTTTACTTATATATATATATATCTATGTTTAAAGCTGGCCAAGTAACAACAACAACAACAATGGAAGCTACATAACTTGGCTCATTGCCAGCAGCACGTTGATTCGACTCGTCGTCTGGGGAGTGGCTTTTAGATGAGTTGACCCCAGCAGAAAGACAACGATAGCTACGCCTGTCGCATAGAAATAAGACTTGGGGATCGCTCTGAACAAGAAGAAGAGAAGCAAAAGAAGAAGAAGAAGAAGAAGCAAACAAGCAATAGGCCCAGTAAACAGAGCCGTCTTTTACCATGTCCCATGTCAACTTTTGACGTGACAGTTGATTTATGGCTGGATTAATATCACACACACACACACACACACGCATGCGTGTATGTGCAACAGTTAACACACTTTTGTTGACTTCCATGTAGATTTCGAAATGGATTTCAAACTTTGTTCCAATTTCACTTTGTTTTCTGTCAAGTAATATTTATAGCCAGGTCAAAACAAAAGTAAGATTCGATTTTTTTTTTATGTTTCAAAGATTGAATAATGGACAATGAAACAGACTTTGACGCATTTATGACATGTTCACAGACATTAAGCACAATTTCTATAGACTAATACAATGTTAAGGATCGTTAAAATTAGTTGAGGGAGGTGCAAAGGAATGTATTTAAGCCAATTTTATAACCATCCTTAATAGTGGCTTAAGGCATATAGGCTAAAGTAGAGATGGACGTCGGGATCGGGATCGAGCGGGATGGGAAAGATTCTGGGACGTTAAGTGCATGATCCCGAAATTCCCGCGGGTCCCGAAAAAAAAAAATTATAAATCGATAAAATTACTTGTATTTATAAAAGAACAGAACAATGATATTGACGAGAAAATTAATTCTTAGATAAATTATGTTAATTTTGGAAGAAAGAAGAACTCATCTTAGAGAGAAAAATTTGCAGAAAATATTATTTTGAAGTAAACAATTTGATCTATTTTAATGTTGAAAAAAAAATTTCGGGAGATGTCGGGACCCGCGGGAAAAATGAAAAATTTGTCGGGACAATCGGGCGGGAAAATCAAAAATTTTTTTGAGACGGGATGGGTCGGGAACAAATTTCTTTCCCGATCCCATCTCTAGGCTGAAGTAACATATACAGGGTATCTAATAGTCCCAAGCGCTCTTATTTGCTTGGCTTTGGTATGGCTTTTCAGATCTTATGTCTCAAATGTAATTAATAAATATTTTTCCTTCTTTCCTTTCAGGTATGTAAAAAAAAAACAAAAATCATTGAAATACCTTTTATGGCTTTCACAGCTGAAATACCGAATGCTGCACGTGAGTAATTATAATTTATTTAAATTGCGGCAATGCAGCGAAACTCGATCGATCCGACGATCCGTCGATCCATCGATTCGATCGCTCGACCCATTTAAGAGGCTGTTGCAATTATTCATTTAACTCGACACCAAAAGCAACTCTCAAAAAAAATTCAATAAAAACCTAAAGCCAAACCAGTTGAATTCCTGTTGCAAAATCATTTTTGGACAATTCTTGACAAATTTTTAATACCCTACAACAAAAATCTAAAAATGTTTCATATATTAATATTTCTTCTAATTTTAAGCAGATGATATCATGCTGCCGCTTGAGATTTGGCTGAAAGAATGAAAAAAAACTGGTTTAAACAGTTCTAAACTTTAGTGGAAATGATGAAATTTGTTAGTCAAATTTGTGTTTTACTGTATTGAGTAGTTTAGAGCTATTTACTGAGTATCTCTAAGTCGGCGTTGGCGCCATCTATTGTTTAACTGTTGCACTCAAAATGAGGTCAACAATAAACACGAGTCGCTAATTTGGGCAAGTTTTTAAGTCGCCCTCAACTTTTTAATTGCTGGAATATGCATAAACAAATAACCTGGAATATTGGGCAGGGTCAGTAATGGCTGGCGCCATCTATTGTTCAATAGCCATATTCAAAATGAGGTCAACAGCAATAATCGCGCCTCTAATTTGGCTGCGTTTTGCTGGCGTTTTAAGTCGCGGTCAACTTTTTTAATTGCGGATGCGCAGACTTTCGATTTCGTTTCATTGTTATTGTTGTTGCTATTGTTGTAACTGTTGCTCTCGTTGTTGTTGCTGTTGTTGAGGCCTACGCTCCGCAGCAGCAGCAGCAAAGGCAGCTTCATGAACCGTCGCGCTGCGGCTTTCCAAAAAAAAAAGAAGAAAAAAAAAAATTGAAAAAAAAATTTCAAAAAGTTGCTGCACAGTTTCACTTGAGGGAAATCGCAGCTCCCGGTGTCGCGACGTCGTTGCTGCTATGACATAACAGACGCTGCTGCGACGCCGACTGCGGCAGCGACTGCACAGCTGTGGAAAGTTGAACGCAAATTGTCGTTTGGGCTTTTGCTTTACAACTTTTGCAACTGCTACGAATTCACGTGAAAAATGATTTTTCTGAAACTTTGAATTGTGCAATACAAATTTGAAAGTATCTATAAGTATCTACGTTTATCTATATGTAGGATAGATACATATTGTTTATTAAGCAGGCAGCAGGGATTTATGTGGGAGTCTGAGTCGAAGAGGGATTCGGAGTGAGTGGCCTCTCTTTGGGGTCTGCTCACTAATTACAGATAATAATAATCACTTAATTTGAACTCTAATTTGTGGCATGGGGCGCATTCACTTAATGACTTTCTCAGCAGCGTGAAAAATGAAAGGTGATCTGCTTTTTTCTCCTCAAGTCTTTTCTCTTCCATTCAACCTATGCAAAACAATGAGCACTTTTTGTCCAGCTTACCCTTTTGATACTCGTCGCAAGTCAAAAATTTGAATTCAAAGTTCATTTCCATTTTGTTTGCCAGTCGCTGGGCCTAATGGGGGAATTGGAAAGGTAAAGCTATACACGCACGCGAAGGGGGGTTTGGGGTAGGGAAGCAACTGTCAGTTGCATGACTCTTCAAATCAAATATTCATGTTTTTCTCTTTGAACAGCTATCAAAATTGGCCTGTTGTGCGTATGACAGTTCAGTTAGTTTACATACCATCTGCTATCTTTATATTTCGAGTCCTTAAATATTTCATATTTGCATGAAGTTACGTTTATTGGGCGTATTTTAGTTTGTATAACAGTTGTTATTTTTGTGATGTCTTTAAAGATTCATATATGCATATACATGTAATATATTCCATGCTTTGTATAACAGTTTTACAAATGCAACAACTGTTATACAGCAGTTGCACTAATATGTTGTACACCAGTTTACATTCTACTAAGTTGAATATGTCATAGCCATTTGCATATAACAGTTACTGTGCTACTATTTGTGTATAACAGTTAGTTAGTTAGCATATGCAGACATTAACTTATATTCATATACGTATGATATATACAACAGTCAATTTATAACAGTTTTTAATATGACACGCAATAGTGTATAACACTTATCATATAAGATGAAACGCTCCTCGCTTGCTCTGCGTCAACACACTTATAACGTGTATAACAGTTGACATTCTAGTTAAAAGGAATGAATAGAACAGTTGTTGTATCGGTAAGTATAACAGTTGGCCTTAATGCATATAACAGTTCACCTGAATATAGATGCAACATGCTTACTTTCATGCATAAATCTGTTATACAGTCTTATCTTGTATAACAGTTGCTTTTTAATCATTGCGATTTACCTGCATACAACAATAAGAACATTTGGATAAGATAACTTCGTTTACAGCTGTTATGTATAACAGTTGACATTCTAGACAAGTATAACAGTTGCCTAAATACATATAACAGTTCACCTGAATATAGAGCAACATGCTTACGCGCATGCATAAATCTGTTATACAGTCTTATCTTGTATAACAGTTGCTATTAAATCATTGCCATTTGCGTACATACAACAATATAAGATAACTTCGTTTACATCTGTTATGTATAACAGTTGACATTCAAGACACATCCAACACAGTTGGCCCAGTTGTTATGCACCCGTAGAACAGTTGGTAATATCAGTTGTATATTAGAAATTAATGAAAGCAGCCACAAATCCAACTTTCATTATGCTCTCGCTGCCCCCTCCACAACTTGAACTCCCTCAACTTAATTCATCTCTCATCTGCACTCCATTTGAAATTCAATTTCCTTTCGTTTTTGGCCAATCAATTTAAATCTCGCCTGCATATCCAGCTGGCTGGGCAAATCCAAACAATGCCGGAACTAAACACGACCCAAGACAAACACCCAAAAAAAAAATACACAAGAGATACATGAGGGAAAAAAAATGTAAAAAATAAATTCATGCACTTTTTACCTTTTACGTTTGCGGGACGATTTCACTTGAATTCGTAACACCCAAAAAAAAAGAGAGTTGCAAAATTTGTCGAGTTGAGATTTGTATTAAAACAAAAGACAAAACGAAACCACCCGCGATTTTTGTGCACACACACACACACACACACACACATGCAGGCAAGCATGCACAAAAATCTCCCTCTCTCTCTCTTTCTATCTTTCTCTAATGTGTGCACAAATATCTCTCTTCTTCAAAATCTCCCCCGCTAACACATGAGGCAAACTCTCTTTTCTGCTGTTGTTGTTGTTGTTGTTGTTGCCGCAGCTAGCCGATTATCTACACCTTTCACCTTTCACGCCAACAACAACTAAAGCCGCTGCTGCTGCTGCCTCTGCCTTTGTTTTCATTTTGATCTCCAAAAGAAACAAAATTTGCAGCCTTTCTAATTTCAATTGTCGTCTCCAGCGAGCGTTGTGCAATCCTCAGCTTAATTGCTAAGGATTGAACTGGAATTGTTGCCAATGGAAGCTGAGTGACATTTATATGCAGCGTGTGACAGCGCCCACAAGCTGCAGCTTTATACAAAATGCAAGACAAATGTGTATTACATAAACACGCTGAGGGATTTCCACACCAGCAGCAACTGCAGCAACAACAACAACAGCTAACAAGTCTAGCTGCCACACACTCCCAAACAAATACCAAAAAAAAAATTAGTTTCACCTCTTTTTCATGCCAAGCGCTTAAAAAGCGCAGCAAATTATAAACAAGCACAGCTGAGCAATAAAAGCGAGAGAGCGAGAGAGAGAGGGAGATAGACAGCGAGCGTATTGCAGCGCCCACAGTTTCTGCTGCTGCTGCAGCAGTTGCAGTTGCATACGCTTTTTTATTTTTTTTTGGTAACTGCTTTTTGGCAACACCAAAATTTGGCATATACGAAAATAAAACATAAAAAAAAACAACATAAAAATGCATAAATAAATAAATAAAAGAAAACGTCTACAAGCAAATGACAAAACGTCGACGTCGACGTCTGCGTCGGCGTCGCTGACTGCGCCTCGGTTGTGGACGATTACATAACAAGCGCGACGCGTTTTTGTGCAAGCGAACGACGTCGGCAGCAACGTCAGCAGCGACGGCGACGTCACATGGCCAAAAAAAGGGGGCACGACTGCGCGCCACAAGCCTCGTCGGCGCAGGCGACGTAATAAGCGAATCAGCACCAACAACAACAACAACAACAACAACAGCAACAGCAACAACAACTCGTCGTCTTGGTTTAGTTGCTGCTGATTGAACTAAAATTTGGCATCGCTTTGTGGCTTTCTTTTTTATGTGTACACACACACACACACACACATGCGTGTAAACACATACACACAGCTCCCTCAAACTTTAAAAACTGTAACTTCAGCAATTGAGAACAAATCGCGCAAGTAACTGACTTGTAGATATCCTGTAAAATATGATAATTTAAGTTAAATCAAATTGGTTTTGTGTAAACGATTTTTGATAGTAGTGAAATAAGTATATTATTGTTATACACAGTCGAATTCTTGTAACTGACTTGTAGATATCCTGTAAAAATATCAAAATTGATGTTAAATCAAATTTGTTTTGTTTAAAATGTTTTAGATAGCAGTTATGTAAGTATATTATTGTTATATACAGTCGAATTCATGTAACTGACTTGTAGATATCCTGTAAAAATATCAAAATTGAAATCAAATTAAAAATTTATTTTGTGTAAATGTATTTCGATAGCAGTTATATAAGTATATATATATACAGTCGAATTGTGATAATTCGAAATGGCAAGAGGATCACATTTTTTACGAATTACACAGGAATTCGATTTATGGAACGAATTTTTTACGAATTATTCAGGTTTTTGATTAATGGAGAACAAATTATTGGGATTTAACTATATATTAAATATTTTTATAATTTTACTAAAAACTTTAAATTTAATTTAATATAAATTTTTTGATAAAACTAAAAATTTTCTAAATATATAGTTTAAAAATATTAGATCTATAGTATATCTTATTTGGAATTAATTTATATATATTTTATATAGGCTCTATAAGCTGTTTACTTCAATGATAACTGCTGTTAGCATAGCAATTGAATATAACAATATACCCACTGCTTACAGGGTATATGAAAAATGGTGTTTAATACGTTTTTGACTTTTGCCTCCATCTGGTTTGGCGTGCGCCTTTTGGGCCGCCCCAATTTCGCTTAATTACACACACTTATGTATACACACACACACTGTATAAGAGACACACACACACAGAGATAACTACGATATTTGAGTTGTGCGTAACAGTTTAATGTGCATCTCTCTGAATTGCTCTTCTTCTTTACTTTATTATTAGTTTTATTTTTTTGATGTAATTCATAAATTTATTTTGATTTCCATTTTTTGTTGTGTTTGTCGCCGAGTTTTCACTATTGCATTATATGAAATAAACGTTTATTTACAATTTGTCTTCATTTGGGCCACTTTTCGGGGCCAACTCTCTTTCCGTATGTTGCCAAAGACCCAGCCCAATCCAAACTCTGTCTGTCTGTTTGTTTGTCTGTCTCTTAACTGGGCCTTGACGCGGGGTTTCTTTGTGCGTTTCGAGGTTTTAACAGATACATACATACATATATATATATATATGTAGTGCACCTATTTTAGTCTCTAGATGATTAGCAGCTTATTTGAAAGTTTACTCTAAAGTCACCCTGTGGCTCCATTATGTGGAGTACTTATGCAAGGTACAGTTGTGCACAGGGTCTATGTGGTAAAGGTTTCTGATATCTTTTAACTGTTCCTGGATTAATTGACTATAATCGGATCAATTTGCTTGTCTCCACTCTTAACTTAAATACACATTTAAGACACTTGCTCAACATTCCTAATTCCTACCTAAATCATGTAACCCTCAACAACAACAACAACAACAACAACAACAACAACCTGTGGCTGATTCACAACTAATTACCAGATAAGAAGCCATAAAAAACCAATAGATGGCGTTTTTATGGCCGCCTCTCGACCCCGAAGGTTAGGAAATTAAAGTAAGGATGCGACTAAAAAAAACTGGAATTGGAAGAGGGGAGAAGGGAGAAGGGGGAGAGCCAAACAAACGATGACAACCGAAAAACAATTAAGCAAAGGCAATAAAACGGAGAACTACAATGGACAAAGAACAACTAGTAAAAGTTTAGTAGCTATAGAGAGTGAACGACTAGGTGATACCCTGTGTAGTTATAGGGAGTGAACGACTAGGTGATACCCTGTGAGACGTATTCGTGATCAGTATAGTAATAGATATAGATATAGAGTGTGTTCGTATCAGTGTAGTAATAGATGTAGATATAGAGAGTGAATGACTAGGTGATACCCTGTGGGAAATATAGAAACGTATTCGTGATCTGTGTCGTAGTTATAGAGAGTGAACGACTAGATAATACCCTGCGTGCAATTTACAGACATATTTATGATCAGTTGTATGGAAATGGGGTATGAGAAACTCATATTTTCCCGTCAGCATTAGTTTTTTATACCCTGAACCCATTGAAAATGGGAAATCAGGGTATAATGGTTTTGCAAAAAGTATGTAACAGGCAGAAGGAGGCGTGGCAGACCCCACAAAGTATATATATTCTTGATCAGGGTGACGAGCTGAGTCGATTTAGCCCTGTCCGTCTGTCTGTCCGTCCGTCCGTCCGTCCGTCCGTCCGTCCGTCCGTCCGTCCGTCTGTCCGTATGTATGAACGCGTCGATCTCAGAACATATAAGAGCTAGAGAGTTCAAATTTTGCATGATGGTCTGTGTATACAGCGCGCATATCGAGTTTGTTTTAGATATTCGATAAATTTTTCCGTTTCAATGATATCGATTTAAAACGTTATCAAGATTCAGTTTTTTGACCATATCTTTTACATATTTTTAGCTACTGCTACCAAATTTTGTTTTTAGCTTTTTGTAATTAAAATACATTTTCTATTTTTTCATATTTTGGATACCAGCTCCACATTTCCCAAAAAAAAATTATTTAAAAAAAAAAGTATCAAATCCACAATTTAATTTTTTTAAATTTTTAAGTGAAAACCGTATTTTCAATAAATTAATAGCACTCAATGCAGAAAATTGCATTTAAATCCGTTAAGTAATACAGAAGTTATTAAAGGAAACATTGTAAAAGCACGCGGCAGCAGCCTGTACGTGTGCACACATACATTCAAATCAACTACGCAGTAATCTGCGCGCGTTTCTGTGTGCATGGTATGTATATGTGTGCATGTGTATACAAATGTGTGCATGTGTATATGTGTGCATGTGTGTATGTGTGCATGTGTGTATGTGTGCATGCATATATGCGCGCAGAGGGTAATATATATAGATAAAAGATGTAAGCTAGGTTGTTTAAAACATCAGCTCGGACTTGGTTCAGGGGATCTCGTAGTCGGGCTGTGACTCGACTAGAGCTTTCTTACTTGTTTCGAAAAGCGATTAAGGGAAAATTTAAAAATTTCGGGAAGCGAAAAATATATAATATATATAAATAAAAATATATATAATATTTTAAAAGTCGATCAGGTTTTTCTCATTAACCTTAATATTTGCATGATTTTAAAAAAATTATAAAAATTAAAAAAAAAAAGTATAATATAAATATAAAATATAATATACTATATGAGATATATAAAATAAAAAAATATATAAAAAAAATGTATACAAAAATAAATGAATACAAAAATTTAATAATAAAAAATATATATGGAATGAATATGATGACTAAAGTCATAGCAACAACTCTAATTTCTCCCCGAGCACACCTTTTTTCGTTTTTTTTCTTACTAACCAAAAAGTGCTTAAATTTATATAATTATTATCAAAATTTGCATATAAAATTTGTTTAGAAAAGTCAGCTTTGCTTCTTTTTCTCTTTATGCTCCCCGAAAAACGGCAACACTCATGGATGCATCACTCTCTCTCTATCTCTCTTTCTCCCATAATTTTTATAAAATATTCTAATATACCCTTTCTGTTTAACACGCTTTCAATTGGTATAGCGCAGATTAAAAGAAAGCAAATGAAGCGTGCGTCGAAAATATTCTGCTGCCGCGACTTCTGTTTCTCTTCCTCTTGCCATGTTCTTGTCGGCGGCGTCGCGTCGGCCACCAACGCTGCTGCTGCTCGAAACGTAAGAAAGAAGAAGAAGAAAAAAACACAAATTCGTGTGTGGCTCCTCCACTCATCGCCGAGGCCGAGGTCGACTCTCATGACTCTGTGAGTGCGTGTGTACATGTGTGTGTATGTGTGTGTGTGTGTGTTTGTGATTGTTTAGGCTCTGCGTCTGCGCGTTTCACACACACACACATACACATACACACACACGAATCACCGCAACAACTTTGGTGGCATTTAGTCTTTTTTCTCTTTATTTAAATTATTAAAGAAACAAAAAGATGTATTATAACTGGGAAGGGGTTTCCTTTTCGGTCTGCTGCACAGACGCGTCCTCCGCGACAGCCCAGCAGCAGCAGCAGCTCAGCTCATCTCTCAGCTCAGCTCTCACAGGTACCTGTGCTGGGCCACACACAGAGCCACTCGCACACACACACACACACGCACTTCAAATTAGCCTAGCCGCAACTACAAATGCCAAAGACGAACTACACATGTGTGTGCGTGTGTGCGAGTGTGCGTGTGTGTGTTCTTTGCATGTTGCTCCAGCTCTCGCACATCCATCAGAGGGGCATCCATCACAACGGCCGAGGAGTCGTCAAAAGAGCAAAAGCGTAGATTGAATTATTTGCCATTGAGGCGTAATTGTTAGAAAAAAGACGATGCACTTACAGAAATTTCGAAAGAATCTAGTTTTTTAAATAAAAATTTGAATGCATTATAAATTTTAAATGAAAATTTTAAATAATTAAAAAAAATATGTTTGAAGATTTAAATTAACTGAAATTATAATAAGAGAAAATACATTTTTATAATAATATAATACTATATAATAAAAAAAAATTATTAAAAAATACTCTTTACATCAACATACATATATAGAATTATATATTGCGCTTTTCTGATATTCGGACATATTTTTGTTATTATATAAAGAAATTTAATTGTTTTCTCTCAGTGTATTTAAGAAGTACTCTTTATATCATTATATATAGAATTATATATTGCGTGTATTTAGAAAGTACTCTTTATATCAACATATATATAATTATATATTTCGTTTTTCTGACATATTTTTGTTATTATATAAAGAAATAAAATTGTTTTCTCTCAGTGTATTTAAAGAGGACTCTTTAAATCAACAAATTTATATAGAAGTATATATTGCGTTTTTCTGACATATTTTTGTTATTATTAAAGGACATTAAATTATTTTTCTCTCAGTGTGTTTAAAAACACTCTTTATATCAACATATATATAATTATTTCGTTTTTCTGACATTTTTTTGTTATTATATAAAGAAATGAAATTATTTTCTCTCAGTGTATTTGAGAAGTAAAGGCCTTATAAGGCGTAGGACCACACACGTACAGGTGCATCCGCATCAGCTGCCAGTGGCACCTTTTTACGTTTAATGAGCGTAAACACACGCCGTGGGAAGTCTATTACCAGCCTTCAGCTATTATCCTATGAGGAGAGCGGGAAGGCGAAGAGGACCCTACTTTGTGGTTTGCTCTGTCAGCGGGTGAAGCCTTAGAAATTGCATTTTACTTGCTGCTTCCAGTCCGACAGAATGTTGAAGGGATGCTGCATTGTTTTCTTCTTCTTCTCTTTGAGAATCATAGAATGTCCTTCAATGTCCTTTTTGCTGCCCACCCAGCTACAAAGTGCGGACAATTAAATTAAGGATTGTTGTTTTGACATTTTTCGGTCGCTTGGTCGATAACAATCCACAAATTGTGCTTGGGTGTTCCTTACTTTTTTGATTCCTTTTTTGAGATCACAGATAAGTGTAAAACCTGACTTGGGACTTGCTTTGACAAATTTTCTTTAGCTCGAGCTGTAAAATTTTGCAGCTTGACAAACAAACAATATCAGATGGATCTTATAATAAAGATTGAATTGTCAGAGAATGGACAGGAAATGGTTTAAGGACCCAAATTGTTTTAAGCTAAATCTTAGACAAAGGCAAAGGAAACGTAAGAAAGAAACGTAAGTTAGAGGCAATCTGAACCGAAAGATAAATGCTCAAAGTTGAAACAAAAAGTTAGATAAGCGCAAAAAACGTAAGCGAGGTTAAAATAACGTAAGTAGTAGGCAAATATAATGTAAGAAAAACGTACGAAAATGTCACGAAAATTGAAAAAAAAAAAAACTAAAGCAACAGCTTTAAAAACGTAAGACCTAGGCTTACGTTATCTTTGCCTAGATCTTACGTTTTTAAAGCTGTTGCTTTGTAGTATTTACAATTTTCGTGACATTTTCTTACGTTTTTCTTACGTTATATTTGCCTACTACTTACGTTATTGTTGTCTAGCTTACGTTTTTTGCGCTAATCTAACTAATCTAACTGCTTAAAAAACGCAAGACCTAGGCAAAGATACGTAAGTCATAGAAAGAAATAACTAACGTAACACATCAGCAGGGAAACCGAATAAAAACAAGGTTAAAGGCAACAGCTTACAAAACGTAAGATCTAGACAAAGATAACGTTAGCCATAGAAATAGAACAACGTAAGACAACGGCAGGGAAACGTAAGAAAAACATAGTCAAAGCCACGAAGCTTAAGAAAAACGAAAGACCAAAAGAGAAAACATCAGAAAATCGTAAACTAAAACGCATTCAAAGATAGCGTAAGAAAAACATAAGAAAAACGTAAAGAAAACGTATTCAAAGATAACGTAACAAAAACGTATTTCAAGAAAAAGTAAGACAAAACGTATTCAAATAAACGTTTTCAAAGATAACGTAAGACAAAACGTATTCAATGATAACGTAAGGCAAAACATATTCCAAGATAACTTAAGACAAAGCGTATTCATAGATAACGTAAGACAAAAGGTATTCAAAGATAACGTAAGATAAAACGTATTCAAAGATAATGTAACGTAAAAGAAATGCAAAGGTAACGTAAGCCATAGAAAAAGAATAACGTAAGACAATAAGTATTCAAAGATAACGTAAGAAAATCGTGAGACAAAAAAAAACGTTAAGGAAATGCAAAGATAACGTAAGACAAGTCAAGTATTCAAGACAAAGGCAAAGTACGTAAGATTGAGAAACGACGAAAGACAGACAAACATACATATATTTTAGATCAGATTGACCAGACTATCCGGTATTGATATGTCAATAATATAGTAAATGTGTTTAATTTTATCTTTCTAATCTGTTTCACATACATGTTTGGGGCCACCTCTCTATCATAGTCATTCGCAAAGGTATAAATAGAAAGAAACGGGCGAACTATTTCCACTGGGTTGAGTCGGATATTGTATAATCGACGAAAGCAGCATAAACCATATACCAAGGCCAAGTCGAGACTCGACACGCATTTTTTCGACACTTTTCCCCCACTTTTTGGCCAGCCTAAAACCCGATTACGAAAACTAAAAACCAGAAAGTAAGTAATAAAGAAATGAAGAGAGAAAAAATCGAATCAAAATAATAAACTCTTTATGAATTATCGCTGAACTAGTTTCAATGGGCGCGTGACAGATACAAAATAAAGAAAAGAAAAAAAAAAACATTACTAAATTTTATGCGTATGCTAAAAGGTAAATGGAAATCGAAAATTGTTAACTCGTAATCTGTGTTGGAAAGTTCGGATTTGTCAATTTGTGACGACAGCTAAATTCACTTACAAATTGAGCCAAATATTTATGTGTGTGAGTGTGTGTGTGTGAGTGAGTGTGAAATGCGGAAAATGGCGCCTGGTTGCGCGCTGCTCCAATCTCTCATGTTGTTACATGGCAAGATTATGAAAATTTGAAATGTAAATTAATAGAAAACACACATCAGAAACGAAACGAAACGAAACGAAACAAAGACTGGACACAAAAAAAAAGAAAAAGGAAAGAAGAGCTAAAAGCTGCAACCGAAACGGCAATTGCTGTGTTGTGTGCAAAGTGATTACGAAAAGAAAAAAAATCTCAAAGTTTCACTCGACTCTCGGCACGAGTGCGGAAGTTAGCTATCCCATGGCATTTGGGCAGCTCTCTCGATGTGTGTGTGTGTCTCTCTCTGCCCCTCTCTCTTGCATTTACACTCTCAGCTGTGTGGACTTCAAGCCTGTCCAACCCGTTCCACATGCGTGCGTGTGTGTATTGTTTCTGTTTTTAGACGCATCGATCAGCAGTTAAAGCTGTGCTCTCGTAGCCAATAAAAGCAATTAACACTTTCGTCAGCGGCGTCGCTGCCCACGCACTGCAGGCGTCGCAGTTGGTCAGCGGCAGAGGGTAAACTTCAGTTATAATTTGTTGTTGTCAAATTTAGAAGGTGACGGATGAGAATGAGAATGAGAATGCGAATGAGATGACGTTGCGGTCGCTGTCGATGTCAGCGTCGCTGCCTGCCTTGGTCGTCAACGTACACACACACACACGCATTTGTATGTATGAGTATTTTGCTTTGTTGCTAGTGAAAATTGGGTTATTGTCAGAGAGCCATCCATTCATTGAAGCGCTAACAGAGCTCGGAGCGGGGAGAGGGGTATTTCGTTTTTATTGAACTTTTTGTTTTATTTATGGAAATTAGTGTCAAGTAAATCATGTGCATGCGCTTTTGCACACACACACACGCAGAAACACATGCAGCGATAGGAATTTCTATTAACAGCTTATTGAAAATCGATTAATTATGAGCTAGCTCTTCAATTTTGTGAAAGTCGATATTTAATCGATAAACATTGGAAGGGGCGGGCTCAACATTAAACCGAAACGTATCGAAAGGTGAACCAGTTATGTTATTTCCGCTATTGAAGGAAGTGGTCAAAGGCCAATGGACGTGAAATGGCCTTTAATATCATATATACAAATATGTATGTATATGTATGTGTATATGAATAATCAAACTAAACTTGAGTCTCGCTGCCCAATAAGGCACGTTTCGCTGTGTGGGAAGTGATGGATCGTAAGCTCCAATGATGAGAACATCTTATGGATATATGTAAAAAAAAAATAAAAAACTGTTTTAATTGAAAGAACCTTAAAGACTGACGCAGAAAATAGCTTTCCTAATTGAATTTTGTGGACTGTTGAAATAGGCAATTTCGCTTAGGCAACCTCCCGCCCATCGATAACTCTCGCCCAGCTTTCAACACCTTTCGGCTTTCGGCATTTGCAGCTAACTTCAAAGTAAACGACGCATTACTGTCAAATTTTCACACATTCAAAAGATGCCCAGAGCCAACTAATGGCCAACAGATTGACGGCCACATACACACATCCACACATACAAACATATACAGTAGCTGTCGTTGTTGATGTGTGGCCCGGGCTAAAGGACACGCGGACACACACGATGCCCCTGCGGCCGATGCTAATTTGCACGCCATAAATGAAACGAATGTGTTGAGTGGGCAAGCAGCGAGACAGAGAGAGAGAGAGCAAAAGAGAGAGAGGGAGTTGAGTGAAGAGCCGGCTGCTTCTAGTTGGGTGGGCCAAGACAACGCTGAAGACGACGACGACGACGACGACGACGACGACGACTGCAGACGACGTGACATGCGTTGCCGACAACGCCCCTGGACTTATACATAGTTACAAGTACATATGTATTTGTATGTATGTACATGCACTTGCAGAAAAGAATAACTAATCTTTTCTATATGATTAACTAAGAGTAAAATTAACATAATTTATTTATTAATTAAATAAAGAGAAATACATTTTTAGAAGAAAAACAAGTAAAAACGCTCTAGTCGGGTCTGCCTGACTAATAGATCCCCTTAACCAAGTCCGAGCTGATGTTTTAAACAACCTAGCTTACATCTTTTATCTATACATATTACACTCTGCGCGCAGACACACACGCACACATATACACATGCATCCAAATGATTTGAATGTATGTGTTCAATCGTACAGGCTGCTGTCGCGTGCTTTTGCTAATTGACTAAATGTTTTCTTAAATAGCTTCTGTATTACTAAACGTATTTTGATCAAATTTTGAGCATTGAATGATTTTATTTTATTAAAAATATAGTTTTGCCTAAAAAATTAAAACAAACATTGTGGCTTTGATAATTTTTTTTTTTTTTTAATAAATTGATTTTGTAAAATGTGGAGCCGGTATCCAAAATATAAAAAAAAATAGAAAATGTATTTTATATACAAAAAGCTTAGTGAAAAATTTGGTAACTGTAGCTAAAAAGATGTAAAAGATATGTTTAAAAAACCGAATCTCGATAATGTTTTAAATCGATATCATTGAAACGGAACAACTTATCGAATATCTAAAACAAACTCGATATGCGCGCTGTATACACAGACCATCGTGCAAAATTTGAAGTTTCTAGCTCTTATAGGCTCTGAGATCGACGCGTTCATACATACGGACAGACGGACGGACAGGCTAATCGATTCAGCTCGTCGTCCTGATCAAGAATATATATACTTTATGGGGTCTGCCACGCCTCCTTCTGCCTGTTACATACTTTTTGCAAAACCATTTCACATTTTAAATGGGTTCAGGGTATAATAAAAAACATCCTCTTTCGCTGAGTGTATATAGCGCATACAGCGTAACGTAACGTAACGTAACGTAACGTAACGTACACCCCAAACCAGAGTCCAAAGAGTCAACGTAAGAGCGGAGTAGAGCATAACCGATATGTGCAATCGAAGCTGAAGCCGTCGCGCACTTTGATGTAAAGTAGGAAGCGCCGATAAGCCAGCCGCAACAACGGGCAGCAGCAGCAGCAAGGCCGTCGCGGCGGCTCAATTGAAGAGCTGCCTCTGCCTCTGTGACTAAATGATTAAGGCTTATCTGCTCGAAGGACCTCCGGCTTGGCCTGGCTGTCCCATCAGCCATCATCATCATGCCATGGCCTCGTTCGCCTCGCCCTCGTCATCAGCACGCACACACGCACACTTGAATACATACAATTATCAGCTGCCGTTGGCCCTCAGCTAGCTCTCGCTCGCTCTCCCTCTCTCACTCTCTCGTTGCTACGCTCACTTACTCTCTCCGCAGTTGCGCTCACTGCTATTTCAGTGTCGCCGTCGACTTTGCTTCCTTTCCCATACGCTAATCGACCTCACACAAAGCGCCCCACCAACGCCTCTCACTTGACTAACCGTGTGTAGGTGTAACTGTGCTCTGTACTAGTCTAAATATCTCTGTGTGTGCGTGTTTTACGTTTCGACACAGTACGTACTGCAGCAGCAGAATCGTCGACTTTGTTACATAGTGAAACGAAACGAAAACTGAAACGCTGCGAGCAGCGCTGCCGGCGTCGACACCAAAAATTCGCCGAGCACTGAAAACGGACAGGCCAGGCAGCCCGCTCACTCAGCAGCAGCCGCAGTAGCAGCAGCAGCAGTAGACAGTCAGCAGCGACGTCGGCAGCAATCGGCCGACCCGTTGCTCAGTTGGCTACACTTAGTTCAGTTCTCCGCAAACTTTCAAGCGAAGCGGTTGTGGTTCGTATTCGTTTGCGTGCGTTAGCTAAGTACAACAAAAAATATATATTTTAGTTGACGGCCAAATTAGCAGCTGCTACATCAACAACAGGGTTTCAATAAAAGTGTTGCAATATATTAACAACAATAACTACAACAAATGCATTATTAAATTTTCGTGAAATTTTTGCTACAACAAATCTTTTTAATCCAAATGCCAAACGCGTTCAACGGTTAGAATAAAAAATTACAAAATAAAAAGAAAAAGAAAAAGCAACAAACAAAAAAAAAGCTTAGCAAAGAGCTACAGAAAATTTATTAATATTAATTTTATACATGTGAATTTGTGCTTTTGTGTAAGTGTGTTGAATACATAAGAGAATTCATAAATTAAATTAGTTTAAAAAAAAAAAACAAATACAAATACAACAATAATTGAGCAAATATTCAGTTATAAAATGTACGAGCCGTATGTGAAAATCAAAAAAAAGCGAAACGTGCACGAAATCTATCAAAATGAAAATGTTGTCGATGTGAATTTGGAACAGCAGCAGCAACAACAGCAGCAGCAACAAATTTCAAGTGATAATTGTTGCTGCCAAAGTGGACCGCAAAATGTTGCCGCTGCCAGCGCTTTGACCGAGACGCCAGCAACGAGCAGCAGCAGCAGCAGCAACAACAATTGCAGCCGCTTGCAGCAATTGATATCAACGCCTCCAGTATTACTGCGCAGATCGTCGCTGTCGACGCCAGCGTCGACGTCAACGTTGGCGCAACACCCACACGCTGTTGCTGTTAGCACGCCAACGTCGCCGCCGCCGCCGCCTCAGCAGCAGCAGCAACAGCAGCAACAAGCGGCAGCACCTTCGGTTTTGCAACAACATTTGGGTCACCTGAATTACGAAAGTGGAGCAACTGCAGCAGCAGCAGCAACAAGAAGTGGCACAGCAACACTGGCGCAACATTTGGCAACACCCAGCAGCATATTGCAGGCAGCTTTCAGCAACAACAACAACAGCGGCAGCAACTTACAAAACATTTTAACGCGCACACAAAGTTCCTCCTCCGCCTCCTCGAACAACAACTGCAGCAGCGCCTGTGCCGGCAACAGGCACTACAACGGCAACAACAGCAGCAACAGCAGCAGCAACAGCATCATTGCTAGCCGCCTTTTTGGACCCACTTCATCCACCGCCAGCTGCAGCAGCAGCAGCAGCAGCTCCTCCTTGTCGCCGCATCATCATCTGCATAGCCATCATTCCGCTCTGACCAATTCAATTACGAATCGCATTAATCAATCGATACGTCGGCATCTCAACCAGCAGCAGCATCATCACAACAACAACAGCAGCAGCAGCAGCAGCAATTTAGCCTCATCCTCAGCGAGCAACAGCTCCAGTTCATCTTCTTCTTCTTCAACAAGTCCAGCCTCTACCTCTGCCTCGTCGTCGCACTATCAACAGCAACAACATTTTAATTGCGCTCATCCTGCACAGCAGCAACATCAGCATCAACATCAACATCAACATCACAGCCATCAGCAACATAGCAACCAGCAACACCTCCAACAGCACCACAGCAACAACAATCAGCATCAGCAACAACAACAATCTCCTCTGTGCCTAGTATTATTAGTTAAATGCCCCAATTCGAAGGAGTTTTGTAACGCCGCAGCAAATTTCTGTGATAAAAGGTAAATAAACTCGATAAAACATTCCATACACTACAGTCATGTGCATAAATATATGTACACATGCGCAAATATGAAAGGAAATGCAAATTCTTTAAGCGGGAAAAGCATAACAAAAAACGTACTTTACTTAAGTACAGTGAAAACTCGACAAACAAACTTGAGAAAAATTTAATTTAATCAAAAGAATATCAAATTTTATATAAAATATATGTATGCATGTGCATAATGCCTAGTTCGCTCTAGCAAGCTTTTACTGTAGTTTTAGAACACTGTCAATTCAAGGCGCATCCTTGACTAGCAACAACAACAACAGTCGCACTCGATTTTGCCTAATTTTCATGCATTTACCAACATTATTTGCTGAGTTAATTTCGATGACTGGCAATTTCTTCACTCACACACACATATATAAATTGCATGTGTGTGTGTGTGTGCTAGTTTGGTTTGCAACCTCGGCGTAACCCACTTTTAATTGGTTGTTGGCAACTGACCTTAGTGTTGAGCGAGAGATTGAGGCTTCTGGCAGTGTTGGTAAACGAACTGAAATGCAAAACAATATATACAGAAGAATTGAAATGGGGAAGAATTATAAATATTATTTCTTTTGCACTTGTTGCTTTTAATTAGCCTTGGTACGTCGCGACGTCGAATCGGTCGATAGGCCCTGAAGCAGCGATAACGCTTATATATTTATATTTCCCTTCATTAAAGTGATTCATATAGAGCAATAGAGAGAGAGAGAGTGGGAGAGCAGCAGAGTGGTAGCGAGGGCACGAGGGAGATGGAAAGAGTGAACGAGTTGAAGTCAAGTATACACGCATATCCCTTTCACACTCACACGCTCTCCTTTTACATAAGTGTTCGATATGTGTTCTCTTCTACATTTGCACTCAATATGCGATCCACATATGCTCTCTTCCACTCCCAAAAGATTTGTTGGGGAAATTTAATTTGTTTCGTTCAGTCTTTGCTTTGTTTAATGGACTTTAAAATGACTGAATTGTGGTTTTATTATTTTTTTGGGTTTTTCTTTTTGCACGCCCTCTGCGCAAGCGGAACGGGAAGTTTGCTTCAGTGCGCCTGCCACACACAAGAGTCGGACTTCACTCAAGCACTCTTCAGATGGTTGGCAACATGTGTCTAAGCTGATATTAATGCTTATGCAATTGTTGTCCTCTCTGTCCGCTCGCCACTTTCCAAATATCATTTCCAAACTGAATTCCAAAATTCCCAAGTGAAATGTTGCAGCAACAAGTTGTTAAGCCTTTGCCCATTGTTGTTGTTAGCTGCAGCAAAAGACAAAAAGAAAAATATGAATTCGAATCGGAAAACGTTTTAAAGCCAAATACGTTCATCGTTCAACTTTCTCATTTTAATATCAATAAGTATAAGTAAGTAGATGTACGTAGTTAATAAATTATTTAAAAGACCTATGTGTGTGTGTGTGTGTGTGTGCAAAACTTTCAAAAATTAAATTAATTAACAGCTGCAGCAACATGTTGCCAAGGCGAGTGATTCGAGTTGCTTGAACTCTGCTCTGCTCCAATCAATGAAATCATTGCTACTTTTTTTTTATTTCATTTTATTATTTTCACTTTGCTTAACGCATTTCACCCAATAATCATAAAAGCAACAACAACAACTCTTTCACATTTTGAATTTAGAACAAATCTCTACAGCAAGCACACAAATTTCTAAGCCAATAAAAAGATATTCAGAGAGAGCGACAGAGCGAGAGAGAGAGAGAAATCCGGCAACAATATCAGAAGCAGCAACAACAAAAATGAAAGCACGACAAAAACAAAATGTGAAAACGCATGAAAGCCAATTTCTTGTCGTCGTTTCTTTCGCTTCGTCGCAGTCGCCGCACAATTTGTTTAGAAAGTGCAGAGAAATGGTAAAAGCGGCAAAATGCAAACAAGCCAACAACAACAACAACAACAGCAACAACAACAACAACAATAGACAGCCAAGTTTGGCCCCAAACGCTTGTGCACTGCAAAAATTGGGCACAAAATGTTTATTAATTTATTGATTTCATATCATGCTTCAATACGCTAATCAAGTTTCTTAATGACGTTCGCTCAATGATAATTAACTTTTTACTATTATACAATACACACGCCACGCGCTCAACCACGGGCAACGTGCTGACAAGAGAGCGAACGCAAGCAAGAGAGAGGGGAGCAAGAGAGCGGAGGGAGGCCGCGTGTAAGCTGAGCTTTGCTGTGCGCTACGTCATCAAACAAGTTTTTTTTTTTTTTTTTCGCCGCAAGCTTAGCGTGCTTGGCACGCTGTCTTTATTGTGGTTGTTGTTGTTGTTGTTGCTGACGATTACATAAAGCGTTGTCGTTTCGTCGTTATTCGTGCCTAACAGCGATTTGCTCTCGTTTTACGTCGCCTGGTTTCGGTTACACTGCCTGCGGTCGGGTGAAATTCGCTGTCTCGCTGTCGCTATCGCAGTCGCAGTAGCAGTCGCAGTTGCTGTCACTGCCGACGCATCTGTGACGCCTACGCGCCTGCGCAGACAGTGCAAGCCATACAAATAAATACAGGCCAGACGTCGACGGCTCATTTCAATGCTGCTTGTAATGCTTACGTAACCGAAATATGTTTTCCCTTTGTCATTATTCGTTATTAACGCAAAACTCTAGCGTAAACTTTCATTTATGTTGCAATGACAAAGTGTCAAAAATGGAGCAATACCAAAAAGCTTACCTATATATATATATGTATGTATGTAGATCTATAGTTTCTTTGTCTTGACGCGCTTCTATGAAAATAAACAGCATAGTTTATTTTGGAAGTAGAACGCAACTATTTTTTTTCTTTTGTTTGTAGCTTTGTAGTAAAACGCAGCCTTTCACCGTTTGATTTGCTTTTTTAATAGTAATAGGCAAATGCATAATTGCAATCGTTTTTGCAAAAAAAAAAAAAAAAAGTTTGCAAAACTTACAAATTTCACTCTACTTAAATGATTTTTATACATTTTATATAACAACTACAACAACAACAGCAGCAGCAGCAGCTGCGCTGTTGGCAGCGACTTTCACGAAAACTGCAAGCAAAACTGCAGAGGGAGCGAGAGTGAGGGAGAGGGAGAGAGAGATAGCTAGAGACGCTGAGGAGCTTTCTCCTTATGGGTCGGCCTTTGCCTCGACTGCGCTGCCGCGCAAAAGGCAAATGGACGCAAGCGACGCAACGACACAAAGACAAAGCAGATAAAGCAACAACAATAAACACAAGAAACGTAGCGAAACGAAACGTAACGATAAAACGAAACTTGAGCGTGGGAGTTTACAAAATTAATATGCGTTCAAGTGTTGACATCGGCCACAAAATACACACACACACACACACACACACACACACACATACATATATGTTGACGAAGAGCAGAAGCATAAGCAAGGCGTAGTCGAAGAGAAATTGCATGAGCAAATGGGGTGGGTGGCCATTGTTGTTGCTGTTGTTGTTGTTGTTGCTGTGCATTTAGTAGCGGAAGTGAAGAGATGAGCAGGCGCTAAGAGTAGTTTCTCTTTTGAAATCATTTACATTGGCATGGAAGATCACATTATTTAAATTAAATTGCCAGCTCGTTGCTGCTCTGTTGTTAAATTTATCTTTGAATCGCCTTAATATGTGTGTATATGTGTCTGTGTGTGTGTGTAAAATGAAAAGCATTTCCTTTTCTTCAAAAACGTTTTTCACTCGACTCATTTGTTGCTTGTTTTTGTTGTTGTTGTTGCACGAGTGAAAGGAGTATTTTGTGCCGCCTCTGTTTGTTGTTGTTTTTTATGTTTTGCCGTTGTTGTTGTTGTTGGCGTTTTCACCAACCACCAGCGAGTGAAAACTCATGCGATAATTTGTTGTAAAAATGAAAATTTTCACCATTTTTATTATTGGCCTGCCTTTTGTTGTCGACATTCGTTTGTTGCTGCTGGGGAGGCCTTTTTTCTATCAAACAAATTTCATTTAAATGCTAATGAAAAGTTGCCGGAAATTGTGTTTCAACTTCAATTATATAACAAGCAACTTTTGGTTTTCTTTCTTTTTTTTTGGCGGAAAGTTGCTGAAAAGTTGTTAGTGTTTTTTTGTTGCTCAATTTGGCGCGATTTTCATTTACGCGCAGCCAGCTGCAGCGAGACCCCAAACATTGTTTTCTTCGCGCTTTTCTTTCCCTTTTCACCTTCTCCTCGTCAGCTTAGCCGCTTTATAATGCGCAGCTTAACACGTGCTGCTCTTTGTCATAAATTCTCTTTGCTTTGCTGACCTGGTGCTCTCTCTCTCTCTCTCTCTTTCCCTCTGTTGAGCCCACACAATTGAATGGAAGCATTCTGTGCAACGGTTAAGATCACTCAAGGTGCTACCTTGGCAGCGTGTCCGTGACCAAATGCATTCGATTCAGCTGCCAATGGCGGCAGAGGCGGCGGCTGCGACTGCGGCGGCGGTTAGACAAAAGCCATGAAAAGGCTGAACCTAAAAACAAGCAGCTGAACTGTATACAGTGACCACTCGATAGTTAAGACTGTGAATGGAGATTTTAGATTAGTTTCACAGCGTTTTTGTTTATATTTATATTTTTACTTACTATACTATAAATTACTATAAAATCTATCATTTACATATTATTATTATAATAAAAGTAACATTTTATAATTTTAAAAGCCAAATTTTAGAATTTATATACGTTACATATAAATATATATATACATAATATTTTATAATAGAATTATTATTATTATAAAAGTAATATTAAAAAAAATATAAAATATTAATTATTATTATTATAAAAGTAACCTTTTATAAAGATATATGCCAAATTCTACTATATTTTGTTTATTATACAATACTAATGTTATATAGTGAAACCTCGATATAACGATTATACAATACTAATGTCATATAGTGAAACCTCGATATAACGACTGTGAGGGCAATCAAAAATTCTTCGTTATATCTATTGATTCGCTATGGTTACTTATTAGTAAAACCTTGGTAAAACGAAATTTAAAGAAATCTGAAAAATATTCTTTAAAAATATGGTTTTCATCTGTTTATATTAAAATAATGCTAAAATTCTTGCAACAAATTTTGTTTTTATTTTTGGGATTTCGTTGTATAGAAATTGAATAATATAATAATATAATAATATAATAATAATATGATAATATAATAATATAATAATATAATAATATAATAATATAATAATATAATAATATTATTATATTATATATATAATAATATAAAAATATAATAGTATTTTTGAATAATTGCTTCGCTATATAGAGACAGAAATTCTTTCTTATACCTATAGTGCATTATTGTATAAAAACTACGCAATTATGAAAAAATTCAAAATTTCGTTATATGGAGTTTTTCTTTATAACGAGGTTCGTTATATCAAGGTTTCACTGTATCAGTAAATAACTGTTCAACTTTCCATACCACAACAGTATGGGTCCAGCCTAATCAGCCCGCATGCTGAGTCATTGCTTACGCGCTGGGAGTTCTCGACGATTGCTGTAACTCATTAATCATCATGAGCTTAACTGTTCGCTGAGGCAGCCGAAAATCAGTTTAGTTTTTTTAGTTCTACCCACCCCCAATGCCCAACGTTTAACCTTAACTCGTGCGCCATGGGCTTTGCCTTGTGGCGCCGCCGCCAAACCATGTTTGAGCTAAACGTTTCCAATGTCATAACAAACAAAAAGTTTTCGGCTCGGGCCCTTCGCAGCAGCAAAACCAAAAATATAAAAAAAAGAGAGCGCAAAGCGTAAAAGAGACGGCAGCTTGAGCAGGTGTTTGTTTCTGTATGTCTGTGTGTGTGTGTGTGTGTGTGTCGCTCAATGCCAAATCAATGTCATTAACATTAAAGCACACTCACTAAAATTGAATAAAGCTACTTGAAGGTACTAAACCCGACGACTCAGCGGCGGTTGACTGCCCCGCATGATTGACGTCGGCGTCGTCGTCGCCGTTGACGTTGACTGCGCAACTAACTTCGTTTTCGTATTGTTGTTGTTGTTGCTGCTTTAAGTGCTGCTGCGGCGGCTGTTTCCGATGCTGTTTTACGGTTTGTTCACCTTGATAAAATTCGCGTCAACCTTTTAACACACGCACGCGCTGTCACACACAGGCGCATTGAAGGTCCTTTTCGAGCGATTTGATGGCCACGGCGCACGGCTCATGGCTCATGGCTCACAGCTCAGCAGCAGCAGCAGCAGCAGCAGCGGCAGCTGAGCAGCAAAAATGTGGCAGCTCTTAGAAAATCTCAGTTGGTCGCTGTTGTTGTTTCCGCTTTTCAACCTTGTATAGATTTTTCCTAGTTTTTCTTTGCTTAATTGTATATGAAAATGTTGCTGCATCTGCGTCCAGTTCTCTTTGTTATTTATGTTGCTGTAGCAGATCCTCTCTCTCTCTCTTTCTCCCTCGCTCTCTCTTTACGCTGCCTCGCCTCGCCCATTGTTTGTCAATTTTCCACTCTTGGCTACATTTTTGGTCTATTGTTTGCTGTCATCTGCAGGCTCTGCCTGTGCATTATCCTTGTCTCCGCATCCTGTGACGCATCTTGGCCGTTTCACATTTTTTTTTTTGGCATCCCACAACATTTTCAGTGTTTAGTTACAATTTGCCGCTTTGGCAGAACAGTCGTGTCTTCGCTCATCATTAGCAACACAACATATAACTGCATTCGCGCGCACTCTCTTCATCTCGCTCTCGCGCACATAAAACAGCTTAATTCAGCCAATCGTTGGTCAAGAGCTTGCACTCAGTGCTCAGTGCTCACTTGATCTTTCACTCAATTGACGGGAAATAACGGTTAACGTGCAGCTTTCGCTCATTTGGCATATTTTCGCGCGCTCGCCTTTCGTGCAATTATGCGCGCTGCACATTTTGGCGCATTCTGTTTTGTGATTTCCGTGTGCTCGTGTCTCATCTGTTCTCCTATCTCGTGTCTCGTCTCTGTTTCGTCTTAAACTATTCTTTTATTTTTATTTAAAACATTAATTTGATATATTTTGTGCTGTGTGTTTGTTGTGCGCGTGTTCAAGCTGGAGAACTCTTTGCTTTTAAAGCTGCTCAACCTCCTGGCCAGACACTCCACTTCCGACAGTCGATTCGTCAAGATTGAGTTCGAGCGCAGCATCATGGATATACTGCAAGAGCCAAGGTGCTCATCTAATCTAATCTATTTACCTAACTATATATTGATGGATTTTCATTTGCATATTTATTCCTTTTATATGTAAGCAAGAGTCAAACTAACCACACTTTTCTCTCCTTCTCTCTCTCTATCTTTGCAGATTGCCGGTTAACGAATGTCAGGCAAGCCAAACAGCTAGAGTCACCTCGAACCTGCACGCATCCAGTAGCACAATGGCGGTCAGTCGTGTTCCCTCGCCGCCCCTGCCGGAAGTTAATACGCCAGTCGCTGAGAACTGGTGTTATACGCAGGTAAGACCCGCCCATTTACCAATTCCCTCATCCTCCTCCTCCTACTTGGTATTAAATTTCAATGCGTAAACATTTTTTCGTACACATTTTGCATTCCTATGGATTTTCTTAAAGATCTCTGCTCGTATTTCATTAATGTAAACTGAATCCACTTTGTGGACCCCGACCAAATACATTTCCGTTCGTTACGCAGGTGTGCGTTTAAAGACAACTCGAAACTGAAACCAAGCTAAGTTAACAGAGAGAAAAAACTCTTCAAAGAGATGCGAAATTCATTGACCCATAACGAGAGTTTATATAGTAACTATATTCTTTATGTACTATATAATAATTTATAGAAAGAAACTGACTGACGGACTGATTGATTGATTGATTGATTGATGATCAACGCAATGTCAAAATAAGTTTCTGAAAAACTTTTGACCTTAGAAGTTTTCTTTTTGAAAAGTTTCCTTTTTACTAAAGTGGAAATTAGCTTAGAAACTAGTTTCATATGATCTTAAGTGAATTTTTTCTTATAAATGAGATCTGATTTATATGAATATATATGTATATGAATTACTGTAGTATATATAGTATATTTATTAATATATATATATTTTTTTTATTAAATAAATATCTTTAATCTTAACTTTTCCTTTTATTACAGGTCAAAGTGGTTAAATTTAGTTATATGTGGACCATAAATAACTTTAGTTTTTGTCGGGAAGAAATGGGTGAAGTACTCAAATCCTCCACATTCTCAGCCGGTGCTAATGACAAACTAAAATGGTAAGTGGAATCAGATATAAGACTATGATAGATATACTATATATATGTATATATATATATATCTATGTATACTTTACTATCCTATATGCTATACTATACCATACTATCTATCATACACTATATGCCATACTATACTATACTATACTATACCATACTATACTATACCAAATACTATACTATACTATACTTAACTATATACTATACTATACTATACTATACTGTACTATACTATACTATACTATACTATATACTATACCATACTATACTATACTATACTATACTCTATTTTATATACTATACCATACTATACTATAAACTATACCATAATCTATATTATATTAAATACACTACTAATATATTACATAAATTCTCAAATTTTAGGTGTTTACGGGTAAATCCCAAGGGTCTAGATGAGGAGAGCAAGGATTACTTATCATTATATTTACTGTTAGTATCGTGTAACAAATCTGAAGTCAGAGCCAAGTTCAAATTTTCCATACTAAATGCAAAACGTGAGGAAACCAAAGCAATGGAATCCCAGCGGTAAGTAACCCACAAAAATCTCGTAATACTTCCAATTTTATATCTAAATCTTTCGATTTTTTTGTAACTTTGCAGCGCATATCGTTTCGTTCAGGGCAAAGATTGGGGCTTTAAGAAGTTCATACGCCGCGACTTTCTCTTGGATGAGGCCAATGGCCTGTTGCCCGAGGATAAGTTGACCATATTCTGTGAGGTGAGCGTCGTGGCGGACAGTGTGAACATCTCTGGACAATCCAATATAGTGCAGTTCAAAGTGCCCGAGTGCAAACTCTCTGAAGATCTTGGCAATCTCTTCGACAACGAGAAATTCAGCGACGTAACGCTCTCTGTGGGAGGTCGCGAATTTCAAGCGCACAAAGCCATATTGGCAGGTAAATAAAAACACCTGAATCAATCAAATTGAAGTATTATAACTAATATATCTGAAATTTAATTGAATATAGCGCGCAGCGATGTCTTTGCGGCCATGTTTGAGCACGAGATGGAGGAGAGGAAGCTGAATCGTGTCGCCATAACCGATGTGGATCATGAGGTGCTCAAAGAGATGCTACGATTCATATACACGGGCAAGGCGTCGAATCTAGAAAAAATGGCTGATGATCTCTTAGCGGCTGCTGATAAGGTCAGAGTTGATACAGAATCTGATTGATCAACACGATTATAACTAATTGTTCTTCTTCTTCTACAGTACGCACTCGAAAAGCTGAAAGTGATGTGTGAGGAGGCGCTGTGCGTCAATCTCTCTGTTGAAACAGCAGCCGAAACGTTAATATTAGCTGATCTCCATAGTGCGGATCAATTGAAAGCACAAACGATAGATTTCATTAATACGTAAGTGTTTATCTCTCACTTTTTATACTCGTTCACGTAGATAGCGACTTGAAATTGGGAATATATGCTCGTATGTACCCGCGTCAGATCTAGTTAAAATTTTTTTCCAATACGCCCACAGTGGGCGTGGCAAATCAGAAATAGCTTTAATTTTTTTTTCGTAAACGCTATTATTTTCGCTAATATTAACATTTAAGAATAGGAACTTGGAATATATATTCGTGTATAAAACCCCTAGACAAAAAGATATAGGATATACAGCTACGCCCATAGGGGGCGTGGCAAATCAGGAATAGCTACATATTTTTTTCACGTAAACGCTATTATTACCATCTAAGAACTGGGACTTGGATTATATATTCGTGTATAAAACCCCTAGACAAAAAGATATAGGATATACAGCTACGCCCATAGGGGGCGTGGCAAATCAGGAATAGCTATATATCTTTTTTGACATATCTTTTTGTTTTGGCTAATATTGATATCTCAGAATAGGGACTTTGTGTATAGGGATTGTTGGGAAATATTCTAAAAAATTCCAGGACGGTCGGATAAGTTCTTGATCCCTACATCAAGGTGGCATAGTGAAAGACTCTAGAGATATGCTTATGAGTAAAACTCCCGAACCCGCCGTCATCTCAGAGTATATCTCTATAATTTCCTTACATGATCTCATGACCAAGCACGTATCCGATCGTCCCGGACTTTTTTAAAATCTTTCCCAACCCGCCAGACACCGAAAATCGTTTTCGGGACAATTTCGGGTACCGAAAATACCAAAAATCATTGGCAAATCTGACTAGCTGACAAAACTTGGTCTCCCACAGCTCTAGCTCTAACAAAATTTTGCAGTTAGATCACTGTTGATCTCATCTATTGATAATACTTGATTGAATTAGGCCGTCTTCTCACCGTGAACGAGTATATATGCAGTTTCTACTTGTTTACTTTGTATATTAAACTAATCTTTTTTTCTTCTGCCTGTTACAGTCATGCCACCGATGTGATGGAAACCTCTGGCTGGCAAAATATGATCACAACACATTCACATTTGATAGCGGAGGCATTTCGTGCGCTCGCAACACAACAAATCCCACCAATTGGACCACCAAGGAAACGCGTGAAAATGAGCTGAAACCATAATCCAGCAGCAATCCATATAACAGTAAATGATGCAACAGCAACAGCAACAACAACAACAACAACAACAATACCTACAACAGCAACAATAATATTAACAACAACAAGAAAATCAATTGTAAAATACATTTTAAAGGTTGCATGCAAATTGTTAATTTGATCAAGAAATTCATAAGCTAATACTACAACAACAACAACAACAACAACAATAGCAACTACAATTATCAATAACAACAACAATAAGAATTGTAAAATATATTTTCAAAGTTGCCGCAAACTGAATAATTTGATCAATACAAAAAAAAAAGCAACAAGAAGCGCAACTGCAAATAATATAAACAACAACAACAACCATAGCAACAACAACAACAACAACAACTGGCTTCAGCCTCAACAAGCATTATATATATGCCGTTTATTGTTTCAATATCGAGTAATTTAATTTTCAAACACTTGATAAATGTAATATTTTTATTTTGTTGATTTATGATTACGATTAATGCTTAATTTTAAGTTGAAATTAAAAAAGAAGAAAACAATTAAAAGTAAAGATTAAAGTAAAAATATATATATATAAAGAAAAAGAAAAAGAAAAGCAAAAAACACAAAAAAGAGAAAACCACAAAATCAATAAGAATAAAGTTCATAAGAAGTTAACGAACCAGAAGAAAGGCAAATCTGAATACATATGCATAGAAGAAGAGAAGAAGAGAAGCGAAGAGAGAGAAAAATCATAACTATTATAATTATTATTATTATTATTAACTATATTATTATGATTACCGCGTATAATTACAAAGCGTACACTTTGATTGTGATGTATATTCGATGAGTATGACTAATGCATAATGATACGGATATGATAATGAAGTTGATTTATATATTGTGTATATGTAAACTCTGCTAATTCAATTCAAGAGAGCATTAAACGTTTTATTTTTGTATTTACCGAAAACAGAAACACAACTCTATATCCCTCTACAAAGAACACCCCCTAACAAACAAATTGTATACTTTACAGATTTCTTCTCTTATTTTCTTCGTTAAAGAATAAAAACTTCAATGTTTTTTTTTTGTTTTTAAGTATTTAATGCAATCTTCTTTATTTCTTGTACAAAAAAAAAAACAAAAAGAACATCTAAAGATTGTCGTGAATAAAAGCAAATTGTAGCACTCTGTGTATAGTAAGCAACAAAACAACAACTACAACAACAACAACAAAGTCTTTCTTATAAAACAAAACCTCTGTTCCACGGGCTATAGATGATATCTTGCGGAGAGCTCCAGTCTAGTCAAGACCTCTTTTCCAGCTTATTTTGCAATTAGAAATTGATGAAAGGAACAAACAAACGAACGAACGAATAAAGTAAAAGTGATAATCCAAAAACTATAAATATTCAAGTTTTGATAAGGTCAAAATCGTTTAAGAACGGTTTAACTTCGATGCGAACTACTTGAATTCAGGTAGAATTTTTGCAAATGGATAACAAATTTTTTGCTTGATTTAGGCAATATTTGTAAATATATATAGCAATAGTTATTTTTGATTCCGATTCAAATGCACAATATGTAAAACTAAAAGGTGTTTGCACAGCACAAGATGTATGTGAAAATGATTGATTGATTGATTGATTGTTTCCACTCTTTCCAATTGACCAAAAGCAAAGCAAATACATTTAAGAGTGCGAGTGCGATGCGAGTGCGAGAGTTAGTTATTATCAAAATGCAAAACATATTAAAGCTACTAAGAAACATTTTTATGCATGCCAATCTAAATGTGTAGAAAACAATAAAGAGGAAGAAAGCAACTGGATGAACCGAAACGTACTTATATATATAATATATATATATATATATGAATGCATATGTCATAGAACCTAAATAGTAAAACTGGGGGCGGGACGGGGGGAGTTACAATCGATACAACACGGGCAACCTTTTTAAAAAGCAAAAATTGTAATTGTATTTAACAAATTAGATAATAAATTAATATGTTCTAAACATGTGGCGACTATTTTTTCTCCTGCTCATCGAGGAACTGCTGCAACAGCGACCCATCAATTGGAATGTTCAGCTGCTCAGAGCCGTCGACGCTGCGCTTCGACTTGACCAGCTTGTGATCGAGGAACTCTGTCAACTGGGCCCGCAATGCCAGGTCGGAGCTAACCAGAAACGCCTCCCGACAACTCGAGTACAAGTCCTTGAAGGGCATCCCTTGATAGTTGGCAATGCCCTTGTTCTTCAGCTGAAACTTCACAATCAGCATGTAAATGCCACGCGAATTCGTCGTCAGCGACGAGAAAACACTGCGCATCGATGACAATGCCAATTCGCCAGAGTTCTGCACCAGCAATGAGTTCTCAAAGGCCGTCTCATCCGTATAGGGCAACATGGTGGTGCAATCCCACCAGGAGAAGTTGTAATTGCCTAGCTTATTCTGGTCCCAAACTGAAAAGATGAAAAACGAATCAGTAATCTATAAAGAAGACTCCAGTTGGAAGTGCCTAACAGACATTCCAATTGTTCTGGCTTATATCTATATTCATCTTTAAATGAGCTATTTTTCTGTGTGGATATTTTAGAAGATTTAGTAGATTCTATCCAAATTCGGTAGTTGCTTTTAAAACATGCGAGATATGGTTAAATAACTGAATCTTAATATTGATTTTGTAACGATTTCATGGAATTCCTAAAGGTTTATCGATGGACTTTCATATCAGATACAAATTCTCTAACTTTTTCACTTATTCTCTTATACATAGCTCGTTTACTGATTCTCTAATATAGAGCTCGATTTCTGATTCGCTTATATATAGCTCGAATACTTATTTTCTTGTCTATAACTGTTATACTGATTCTCTTATATATCATATGTATATATCACATATCTCTTATACTGATTCTCTTATACATACCTCTTATACTTATTCTCTTGAAAATAACTTACGTAGCTCTTAGACATATTCTCTTGTATATAACTCTTATACTGATTCTCTTATAAATAGCGCTTATACTTATTCTCTTGTAAATAACCCTTATACTCTCTTATACATACCTCTTTTTTATTCTCTTGTAATTAACTCCTATACTTATTCTCTTGTAAAAAACTCTTATGCTGCTCTTATACTTATTCTCTTGTATATAACTCTGTTGATGATTCTCTTATATAGAGCTCGATTTCTGATTCTCTTCTACATGATTCTTAAACTTATTCTCTTGTATATAACTCGAATACTGATTCTCTTATACAAAGCTCTTATGCTTATTCTCTTGTATATAACTCTAATACTGATTCTCTTATACAAAGCTCTTATGCTTATTCTCTTCTAAGTAACTCTAATACTGATTCTCTTATACATATAACGCGATTACTTATTCTTTTATACATATCTCGTATACTTATTCCCTTTTATAAAACTCTGATACTGATTCTCTTATACATAGGTCTTATACTTATTCTCTTGTATTCAACTCTTATACTGCTTCGCTCGTATATAACTCTTATACTGATTCTCTTGTATATAACTCTTATACTGATTCTTTTATGCATAGCTCTTATACTTAATCTCTTGTAAATAACCCTTATACTGATTCTCTTATACATAAGTCTTATTTGTATTCTCTTGTAATTAACTCTTATACTTATTCTCTTGTAAAAAACTATGATGCTGCTCTTATACTTATTCTCTTGTATATAACTTTTATACTGATTGTCTTATACACCGCTCTTATACTTATTCTCTTGCATATAACTCTTATACTGATTGTCTTCTATATAGCTCTCGCAGTGATTCTCTTATAAAAACGGACAGTGCTAGCTTGTCTCTAATACTGATTCTGAACAAAAATATACTTAGCCACGCCCCTCTCTACCTATCCTGCTCCCCTGCTAATCCATTGAAAATGGCTATAACTAGTCTTATGGCTACTTACGTAAAGGTGTATTGATGTGGTCTATGGAGGCCAATAGATGAATGTTGGGCACGCGTGCCAGTCTCGACATAATCGCTTGAGCTTTGACATTCCGCAGCATGGCCCCGTCCAGATTGTGAACAATCAGATATAGATGCGTTTCGGGTATCAGGGCAAACTCCTCTTCGATCATGTCGACAGCTTCGTGGGCATTGGCCGGACTCGGACCAGCGTCCAGAATCTCGCTCGTTATGCTGTCCAAGACATCTTTCAGGGTCAGACTGGGAAAGAAGCCATTGATGACCAAAACCGTTTGCTGGGCGAGAATCTCGCGATGGAAGGATTGCAGCAATTGCCGCTTCGAGCCGAGGCCATAGAGCAGTATGTTGAAGCCCTCGTTGAGAATGCACATCCATTTGGCAAAGTACGAGCGATACTCTTCCATAATGGCATTGATGGCCATCTCGTGCTCTGCGCTTGCTTTCATATCGGACAGCAGAGTGAACAGGCGATCGGCGGCCATTCGTGGATTCTTCAGGCGATCGAGTGTGTGATCCGAGGTGAGAATCTTGCTGCTGGCATGCGATTGAAAGTAGCCATCGCTCTCTGGCACAAACTCGTTCGATCTCTTCACCCGCGCCGACTGCCGCTGGCGAGCTGCCGACGGCGTCTTTGGCAGCACAGGCACCACAATGGCACGACGAGCCCTGGACGGGGTCTTCGACTCATCGTCTGCGCCGTCGTTGTCAGAGCTGGTGCCGCCGTCACTGCTGCTACTGCTGCTGCTGCTTGAGGAGTTTCCATCATCTGGACGAAAATCACTGTCGTCCGCGGAGAAATCCTCATCGGAGTCGGCCACAATTTTGGCGATCTCTATAGTTTTATTTATTGATTAATATAAAAGTTAAGATTGTATCGAAATAAGTTAAACTCACGTTGCTTGACCCGGGTTCTCACATGAGCCGGCGTTTTTGGTTGATCTGCCTTCTTGCGCTTCGTGTCCGGGGTCTTCACACCCAGCCTCGGAGTCTTTGGTGTCTTCGGAGTGCAGGGAGTTGCATTGAGTGCAGCTAATGCCATCGCATCCCTCTTTTTGGGCGTGTTGAAGCCAAATAAACTAGTGCCCGCCACATTGTAGTCGGCCTGTATAAGCTGAAGATCCCGTGTACTCGGCTTTGCAGCACCAACATCGTTTTCTCCATCTTCTTCAGACTGGGATTTATCTTTGTCGGAGCTCTCAACATAGTCGACAATTCGCTGATCACCGGATTTGGACCTATACTCTTGATATTTCTTAGTGGGACTCGGTTTGCGTGTGGAGCGTCGTGTGCGTGGTCGCTCCTCGTCACTTGTTTCATCGGAGTTTGTTACATTTATTGTTTTACGACTAGCCGATTTTGGACGCCGTGTTGCTTCCCTCTGTTTCTTTGGCGTTTTGTACTCGACGGCAGCTGATTGTATTTTCGTTGGAGTTAAACTCATTTTATTTGTTTTTTAAAGACTACAAGCTCAAGTTTATTTTTTAAAGTATGGCTATGTTTTTAATATAATAAAACAAAACAGCTCTTATTGTTTTTGCCGCGGTTTTGTAAATTTAATATCGAGTAATCGAAATTTTTGCTGATCACATGTCATCGATTATTTCGACTGATTTAATATACATCGCATGGCAGCTCATTGCGCATTGTCGAACACTGGAATATTTTAAATATTAAGAAACCGCCAAAGCACAATTTAAATATTAACCCAAACTAAAATTGTTATTGAAATAAAATAAATATTACGTATTTTTAATATGTTTTATCTGGTTATTTACATTAATATAATCCTTAACATAACCATCCCGTCAAATTACTGCCAGCTGCAATAATCGATTAGCAGCTATCGATAGAGCGACCCGAAATACATCACTAACTGTGAGTCAGGCGGTTTAGCGTGCGGCAATTTTTCACTGAAAGCAGTAGCAGTGCGTGTTTAATTTTTAAATAATTTTTATTAAAAGTCGCACAACACAGACGAAATATGTCGACATTGGCAAGTCCCTTATCCATCGCTGGCACACGCCAGTCCGGCGCTTCTGTGCGCACACAGAACGGTAAGAATTCCGGGCTAACAGCAACAGCTGCATCTACTAAATCAAAGTTGCCGGGGGACAAGCACGTTGCCAATCAGACCCCCAGATGGTGACCAAGAATATTCTCGAACAAGTTGTTGCAAATGTTTTCTTGTTATATGCTTGCATTTGTGCAACAAATCAACCAACTTAATGGAATATGAGACACTGTCTCGTTGAAAGTGAGGTTAGGGCGTCTAGTCATGTCTCTAATATGATTCTGTTTTACAGTTATGGCTGCGCTGTCCATATCGAACATTGTCAAGAGCTCTCTGGGCCCCGTCGGCTTGGATAAAATGTTGGTAGATGACATTGGCGATGTTACAATTACCAACGATGGAGCAACTATTCTACGTCTGCTCGAGGTGGAGCATCCAGCTGCAAAGTAAGTTAACTGTTCCAATTATTTTACGCATTACTAATTATTACACTATATATCAGGGTGCTTGTGGAGTTGGCCCAGCTGCAGGATGAGGAGGTTGGCGATGGCACCACATCCGTCGTTATTTTGGCCGCTGAGTTGCTGAAGAACGCCGACGAGTTGGTCAAGCAGAAAATCCATCCTACATCCATTATCTCTGGTTACCGTATTGCCTGCAAGGAAGCGTGCAAATATATCTCAGAGCACCTAACTGCACCAGTGGACGAGCTGAGCCGTGACTCACTGATCAACATTGCGAAGACATCAATGAGCTCCAAGATCATTGGGGCCGATGCTGACTTCTTTTCCACCATGGTCGTGGATGCTGCTCAAGCTGTTAAGATCACCGATCCCAAAGGACAGACAGCCTACTCGATCAAAGCCATAAACGTGCTGAAGGCGCATGGCAAGTCGGCACGCGAATCGGTTCTGATACCAGGATATGCCTTGAACTGCACCCTTGCCTCACAGCAGATGCCCAAGAAAATAGTTAATGCGAAAATTGCCTGCCTGGACTTCTCGCTGCAGAAGACCAAGATGAAGATGGGCGTCCAAGTATTGATCAATGATCCCGACAAACTCGAGGCCATTCGCGCACGCGAGCTGGACATCACCAAGGAGCGCATCAACATGATTTTGGGCACCGGCGTCAACGTTGTCCTCTCCAGTGGCGGTGTCGATGATCTGTGCATGAAGTACTTCGTCGAGGCTGGCGCCATGGCTGTGCGTCGCGTCAAGAAAAGTGACCTGAAGATCATTGCCAAGGCAACGGGTGCTGCATTCCTTACCTCGCTGACCAACATGGACGGCGAAGAGAGCTTCGATGCCTCAATGGTGGGCGAAGCTGCCGAGGTGGCACAGGAGCGCATTTGCGATGATGAGCTCATTCTCATTAAGGGCACCAAGGCTCGGTAAAATATAATACGGAAACATTAGCTTAAACAATTCATATGAATATTCTGTGTGTTCTACAGTGCTGCTGCTTCCATAATTTTGCGTGGTCCCAACGACTTCTACTGTGATGAGATGGAGCGTTCCGTGCATGACGCTCTCTGCGTGGTGAAGCGCGTGCTGGAAAGCAAAAAAGTCGTTGCTGGTGGCGGCTGCGTAGAGGCTGCGCTGTCTATCTACCTGGAGAACTTTGCCACATCGCTGTCATCGCGCGAGCAGCTGGCAATTGCCGAGTTCGCCAAATCGATGTTGGTCATTCCCAAAACCTTGTCTGTTAATGCAGCCAAGGACGCTACCGATCTGGTGGCCAGGCTGCGCTCCTACCACAACTCCAGCCAAACAAACTCCAAGCATGGCGAGCTCAAGTGGACCGGTCTGGATCTGATTGAGGGTGTCGTGCGTGACAACAAGAAGGCGGGCGTGCTGGAGCCGGCCATGTCCAAGATCAAATCGCTGAAGTTCGCCACGGAGGCAGCGATTACCATTTTGCGCATTGACGACATGATCAAGCTGAATCCCGAGGACAAGAGCGGCAAGAGCTACGGCGATGCCTGCGCCGCTGGCGAGCTGGACGGCTAAGCTGTTCCCTTGTCACTTCTTATACTTGTTTAGGCACCTAATCTTATGGAAAACTCACTGCAAACTTTCGCTCCCATTTATAATTGTAACACAACAATTGAATTGTTCTTTTCTGCTAACTGCAATTTGTATTAACCCCGCATCCATTTATAAGCCCTGCTCCTCATTCACGTAATATGCATAATAAATGAAACATCTGAAAACTAAATTCAAAACTAAATGTTTATCAACGTTTTTCAACTGAGTGTAGAGAGAATTTCTCAAGAGAGAGAGAGAGTCCAAAGAGAGTCTATTAATAGCGCTTGCATCTATTTTGTCTATAAATACAAAAAGAAAACAATATGCCAAAGCAAACGTAAAAGAAGCGTGTGAATAATTTTTATAAAATTGTACAAAAATTAAATTAGTAAAAAGAAAATCCAAAATGTCTGACAATTTGGAAGGCGATGTGAATAATAATGAAACAGTGGCAGTTATAGCTGATGGACAGCCACAAAACGAGCTGCTCGACATGGTATTCACATTGGAGAGCGAAAAGCAAGCGCTGCTCGAGGAGTCCCGCAAAAGAATCGGAGCGCTGCGTAAAGATTTTGAGGTTAGTTTCGAAAGATTAGTTTTGGGATTTGATGCCAGAAACATATTTACATAGGACGCACGCTGCGAGAATGAGCGCTTGCAGAAGAAGGTGGCCAATCTGGAGCAGTCGCTAAAGCAATCGGTGATGCTGGGCGGCACAGATGCGCCGAAATCTCGACAGGAGCAGGAGGAGCTGCTGCTCAAGGCCAAAACCCTGCTCTTCGAGAAGACCAAAGTGAACAAACAGCAGGAGCAAACGATAGCTGTGCTCAAGAACCAAGTGGAATCCATTAAGGATGTGGTGCAAGTGACCAAAGACATGCTCCAGCTGAAGACCACAGAGTGCGAGCACACCCAGGCGCGACTGGAGAAGAGTCAGCAATGGATCAAGGCCGAGCAGGAGAAGTGCGCGCTAACCGAAAAGAAACTAATTATATCCAAGTCCGTCTACGACAAGCTGCGCGCAGAGTACGACACACAGTCCAAGATCTTCAAGGTGAGCAGAGCTTTTACAATTCTTTTGATATAAAACTATTCCAAATCTCTCTTTGGGCAGGATTTGAAGGCTGCCTATGAACAGAAGTTGCAGGTGCTGACTGTTGCATTGGCCGAGGCCAAAAAGTAGTTGAACAATTTAATAAACTACATATGTTAATTAAATGCACAAATATTTTCTTTTATAAGTTCAATAATTTAATCCAGTTTCGACCCCCTAGGCGCTCCTCTAGGCACTCTGTTTGCTCTGCTGCTGCTGTTGTTGTTGTTGTTGCTGAATCATTTTCACGGCTGCCGCTTGCTTCATCTCCAGCACACCCATCACAGAATTGAGGAAACGCGTCTTTTGCAAATGGATTTTCTCGATCTTTTCAATCTGTTCCTGCACATACTCGACGCGACGCTTGAAATAGTCCTTGGAACCTTGCAGATCCTAAAAAAAATCAATGGAATCAACTGTCTGCGAAACATAATTGCAATTGGCAAGGTTTACCTTTTCGATGTAGTAGCCGGTGCCGATGTCTATGACAAAGTTGTTCAAATCCTTTATGCGACCCGGCACATACATGCTGCTGGTCAAGGGCACGAGAATTTGACGATTCTCCCAATCTGGCTGGAAGGCTTCAAGTGCGTCTTTCGAGCCTGCGTATTTCGCCTTGCAGCCGTGCAAAGTGGACAGAGAGTCCTGTATATTGGTCATTTCCTGTAAATAAATGCAATTACTATTAACATGTGCCACTTCTTAACTTGCAACAGCAGGCCCCTCCGCTCCCCTGCCCCTTTTGCAACGTGAGAGAGTGAGTGAGAGACACAATGATGGTGAGCAACACCCACATGCCGCTGGCTGGCTGGCGTGCACTCACCTGCTCGAACTCTTGCTTGATTTGCATCAATTGGTCCGGACTGAGCTTGGTGAGATCAATCATCTCGGTCTTTGCAGCAGCATTTGCAGTTGCAGCCATGATTTGTGCTTAAACTTATAACTTAAAAAGCGTAAATTTTATTTTTAATAGTCACACGCAAATCGTGCAGTGTTGTATTACAGCTTTTGATAATCGCTCGATAGCACGACTCACGGAACTGAAGAAATTCATCGATAACAAATATTACAAGTGCGATATTGTTGGCTGTTTATAACAGAGGCATAGTTGATAACGATTGAGTAATACTATGTTATACAAAGAGGTCTAAGAAGTTGAAACTGTGACGTCACACTTTCAGGTATTTGCGCTCGCAATTTAAATTTGTATGAAAATGAAGCAACTTTGACACTGTTATTGCTCTTTTAGTAACCTGTAGTCTTTTAACAGTTTCCAACTTTAATAGCATAAGTATAATAAAACGTAAAACTGTTAAAAGTCTCATTTTCAAACATGCTATTGTTAAGTTAACAAAACGATTTGCATACGCTAGTATTGTTCATTCATGCTGTTGCCCGCTGCGCTGTTAAAATAAAGCCAACCAGTGTTGGTAAACGTTTGCCCTTGCCCAATTTGAGAAAAAAGAAAACGTAACGACTTCTTTTATACTTGTATTTTATTTATTATATGCAATGTTATAATTCTGTGTTTTGTCAGTCATTCTGTATTTGTATGCAATTTTATACCGTTATTTCCATTTCATAAATTATAAAATCTAACATAAAAACAAAGCCATTTCATTAACAATCACTGCCGCTACATGTACGCTAAATACACGTTACGTTTTGCTATAATATAGCCGTTACACATGCTCATATACATATTCTTTGTCGCTATATACTGGGTATGTGTGTGTGTGTGTTTGTTTGTTTGTTTGTTTGTGTTAATTTCGTATATATATATTAGATAACAATGATATTAAGCCTAAATAGATATAAGTTTAAGTTGTATTGATACATTGTTTGCATTTCATTCGCATTTATCTGTTCCTATGTTCGATCATTCGACTATTACATGCTTTAACTAATTTACTGTTACTCATTAAACTAACTGTACTTGCCATTTACCTCTTGTCATTTGCCCATTTGCCCACTTATCATTTATGTTTATCATACATAACATTATTCTTTAATCAATTGGTAGTTGTATTGTTATTTTCTTTTTATCTAATATTGTTTTTAAACAATTTATCAAGTGGCGTATAGAATTTTCAACTTTTCGTTTTCGTGTGCAAAATTTGAGATTTTCTTCAATTTGAAACGAGAAAAAAACAAACAATAAACTTTTGTGTGATTTACTTTAAATGCAGAGTTTTACTTGTGCAGCATTAACATTGTGAAGATATATATATATAATAGGTATATATATATATGTATATAGAAATTTGTCATATTTAAGTGGGAATCGTAATTTGTTATCAACAGCGTTTTTAAAAATTTGTTAAGAATTAATTATCAAATCGAAGGGACGTAATGTATAATAAACATAATAATTCAGTTTACATTAATGTTTTTTTTGTAGTTGTATATGTTGTATAGATGTACATATATATATATAAATTGTAGAGTATATTTATGCATGTATATATGTATATATGTGTGTGTATATATATGTATAAATATGTATGTGTGCATTGTATAGTGTTGTTGTTGTAGTTGTAATTGTCCTAAGTGTTGTTTTTGCTAGATTCGCTAGTTAAGATTTTTCATAACTCAAAAATATATCAAAAATTTGTTTGAAATGCGATATATATATGTATATGTAGGCATATAATTAGTAAGGAGACAAATGTACATATATCTTAGTATATATATATACTTTAGATATATACATCAGAGATATAGAGAGAGAAATGAATGAGAAATTGATTTAGCTAAGCGCGTGTATGTGTGTGTGTGTGTGCTTGTATAACTGCAATATATATATATATAAAGCATATATGTTGCATGGAATATATATCAAAATAAAATTTCAAAAAATAGCAGCAGAGTTGGAGAAAACCAAAAAGTCGCCACCAAAATTGATTGAAGTGAAGTCTGAATGGGTGAGTGTGTGTGTGTGAGTGTATGTGTGCTTGTGCTTGTATTGGTAGTTTGCCTTATTGATAGTTGATAGCTGCTGCTGATTGCGTATACGTCACGTAAGCCTCGAAAAATATGCACAAAGCGGCTCTAATACTGTAAAATTGTTGCTTTTTTCCATTTTCCGTTTCCGTTTCCGTTTTCCCTTTTTGTTTTTTTTTTTCGTTCAGCTGTAAAGTAATTTTGCTCACATTCGATAGCATTTGTAAAAAAAGCTAGGTAGGTTCGCTTCAGTGTCGAGTGTTTGTGTGTGTGTGTGTGTGTGTGTGTGTTGGTGTTGGTGTCTTTTTAATTGATATGTCAGAGTTCATATTGCCTAAGAGTTTTATGACAATATATAGTCTCAAATACATATACGTATGTAAAGTATATATTTAGGGTTCGTTTTGGTTGAACTCAAATTCAATTTCAATTTCAATTTCAAGTTTTGTATTGCTGCACGCTAAAGAAAAAAGGTTTTTGCGTTTCTAAATTGATCGATTAATCAATTAAAGCCAGTTACAATTCAATAAACTATAGTTAGCAGAGTTAGTTGTCTTTGCCTTTATCATGATATTCTTTTACAATAATATTTATATATATATGTATGTATATATTTATATAGATTACAGCACCACATTTTGTAACAAACAGAAACTGCTTATAGAACATTATATATTGTATATATATATATATATATTTTTATATTACGTTTACATCGATATTCGCTAAATTGTTTAAAGTTTTCTTTGCTGTTGTTTGCAGTTTAGGTTTGTTTCAATGGGCGAACCTTTGCTCTCGTACTCTCTATAGCGAAATATTTTACACAATTATTTGATTGGCTAGTGGCATAATTTATTATAACATAATGATATATGCTTATATATATATATATATATAGTGTGATTCCTTTTTTTTTTTAATTTTTTGTTTAGCAAGTCTTTAGTTTGAAGCTATATAATTTCTTAGGCATAATTTTTGCTGAATTTTTATTTCGTGTAATTTTTTTGAAGTAAGTTTTTCCATTTTTAGTTTTTGCCCTTTAAAACTTAATGCATATGCAGCTAAAATATTTTATTTATATATGTGTATGTGTATGTGTGTGTGTGTGTGTGTGTGTGTGTGTGTGTGTGTGACAAACCAATTCGTGCGGGTTTTGCTTATTATCCTTCCATCATTTGTACCCTTTTTTCTTGTATTTAGGTTGGTTTATATATATATATATACTCGTTCACGCAGTGAAAGCTGGGTATATAGGTTTTCTGCAAAAATACTTGTTTTTTTGTGTTTGCCTGAACAAACTGAAGCATTTTGCTGATAAAGTTCCAAAATTTCGAATACATAGTCGTGTATACCCTTGTCTGATAAAGTATTTATATTTAGGTTTTTTTTTTATTTTTATTTTATTTATATGTTTACTAGGGGCGTGGCAACCTGATAAAAAAACTATCTACTCTACAGCTGTAGAGTATTTATTGTATTTTTAAATAAATATAACTACATTTATAGTGTGAAAGCGTATTAGGTAGTCGATGACACCCGACTGTTATACGAACTATTATAAAAACTATGTACTCTACAGTTGTAGAGCACATATAGAATGTTTAAATATATTTAACTGTTTTTTGCAGCGTGAACGAGTATTAAGCAGTCGATGACACCCGACTGTTATACGAACTGCTCAGAAAAAACTATATACTCTACAGTTGCAGAGCATATTTATAGTTTTGAAATAAATTTTACTGTTTTTGTAGCGTGAACGAGTATTAAGCAGTCGATGACACCCGACTGTTAAACGAATTGTTAAAAAAAACCAATCTACTCTACAGTACAGGAGCATACATAGAGTTTTTAAATAAATTAAAATTTTTTTGCAGCGTGAACGAGTATTAAGCAATCGATGACACCCGACTGTTATACGAGAGTTGATGTGAAAATCAACTGTGCGTCGTTCGCCAGACTAGCCAGAGTCAGCTTACTTTTTCAGCACACCTCGCATATAGATATACACATATATATATATATGTATATATATATATATATAGATAGATCAACCTTTAGCTTGGCATTATATATAAATATAAATGGATATCGTAGCCTTTGTGTTTGTGGGACTGTGTGTTTGTATTGCTAATTTGACGCTGTTCGCTTGTGGCTTGTGGCTTGTGGGTTGTGGCTTACACATACCACTCCTTGACATCCTTGGAGTCGCGCTTCTTGGCCTTCGGCTGGACGAGGCCCGCCATCTGTGGGCGGCCGTCGCTGCCGTAGCCGAGGGAGCCGCTGCCACTGGACATCATGCCACCACCGCCGCTGCTGCTGTGTCCGTTGAGATTGTGGTGCTGCTGCTGCTGCTGCTGCAGCTGTTGCTGCTGCTGCTGCTGGCTGTGGTGCTGTCCACCTGCCGCCTGATGATGCTGGCGCTGCTGATGGTAGGAGCCGTTGGTGCTGCTGTTGCCCAGGAGGGCGGCATTCGGATTGTGGGAGCCGTAGGCGGCGGCCTTTTCGCTTTCCGTCTTGTAGCCACGATCGCCGTTGGACTTGAGCCACAGTACGAGCAGTATGACGAGTATAACGGCTATCAGGATGCCCGCCACGATGCCGATGATCATGGCCGTGCGCTCCTCTTCGATCGAGTTGATGCGTCCGCCTTTGCCGCCCTTGGGTCGATAGTTCACGTTGTTCGTGTTGCTGGTGTAGGTGTTGCCGCCATAGGGTCCGTACGGTGGTGGATCTGGCTGCGGCGGCAGTGGTGGTGGCATCGGTGGCAACTGATGCTCGTCCGGCAGCTGCATACGCTCATGATCCCGATTGCTGCCCGCACCAGCGCCACCTATCGGCGCGTAGCTATCGTGCGTTGTCTCTCGCTCTGTGACGGTGGTGCGCAACTCTGGCAGCGGGGTGGTGCTGCTGCTGGTGCTCGTCACAGTTGTCGTCGCTGTTGTTGTGGTGGAGCTCGTGCTGCTGCTGCTGCTGCTAATGCGCTGTGTGGTGGTGCCCACGTTGGTGGTGCTGCTCGGCTGGCTGCCTGAGGTGCTGCTGCCTGCACTGGATATGGTGGTTACGTAGGTGGTGCTGCTGCTGCCTAAGCCATTGCTGCTGCTGCTGCTGCTATGTTGCTGCTGCTCGGTGGTTAGATCGCTGCGTCCTGTGGTCGAGGCGGTCACCAGCTCATTATTGGACTCTGCAAGTGGTTAGCAGCGGTTTTTAGTGTCTTATATTTTGAATACTGTGTGCTCTGTGCGTGCGTGTAGGTGTGTCTGTGTGTGTGTGTGTGTGTGTGCCCACCCAAAAAAAGATTAAGTATACGTAGCTGCTGATCGAATTTAGTTGTAATTATTTATTGAACATAAAGTTAGAGAGCGTCATAATTGATATTGAGAGATATGTTGTTGCTGCTGCTGCTGTGCCTTGATATTTCTGATATGTACAATTGGAAGAGAACTAAACGTACATTAGGTACTTAGGTAAGCTATACATATTGATGTATGCATGTAATTGTAATGTAAGTTAACTATGCAAAAATACATTCTTTTCATAACTCTCACATTCTCCTTTAGCTTTATATATGTATGTTAATATGTAATAAATACTTTCGTTAAATATATATCTCTTCATATTGCACTCTTGCCTATACATATTTGTGTATGTGTGTATGTATAAGTTAGCTATGCAAAAATACTTTCGTTGAATAATTGTTGCTCTCTTGCTGCCACTCACATTCACCTATACATATGTATATGTAAGTTAGCTATGCAAAAAAACTTTCGTTAAATATATATCTCTTGCACTCACATTCACCTATACATATTTGTGTATGTGTGTATGCATAAGTTAGCTATGCAAAAATACTTTCGTTGAATAATTGTTGCTCTCTTGCTGCCACTCACATTCTCACCTATACATATGTATGTGTAAGTTATAGCTATGCAAAAATACTTTCGTTAAGTAACGCTCTTTTCCACATATACACATGCATATATGTATATAGAGTCAAATATCGCTACTGTTATATACATACATATACATACTGAGTAGCTGCACACATACACATCTTATAATTTATATGTGTGTATGTGTGCTACTACTGAGCCACCTTTAACATTTTTGATGCATTGAGATCTCAACAGAAAAATACTTTTAAAAATGGAATTGTATTTCTAATTGGATAAATTCTAATTGGAGTTACAATGCATCAATAAAGTCTTCCATTTGCTTGAACCCGCCCAAACGCTTTTATATGTGTTGTTTTAATTAGTTGTTGGATTAATTGTAGTTGTTGTTGTTGTTGTTGTTCGATTTGTTGTTGCTGTTGTTGGTGGTATTGCTCAAATACATATATAATACATATGCATATATGCTAAATATATATATATATAGATAGATATATATTCATACAAGTCGTTAGACACTGTCTAAGTGCTTAGGAGCTTAGCCTATGTGGTTTAGCTTAGCTTAGCTTTGTGTTGCATTTTTTGGATTTTCTCGTTGGTTTTTATTTTATATTGAATTTACAAAGTATCCAAGGCGCAATCAGAGTCAGAAATATGAAGACGTGTTCACATTCTGAAAGAGACACATAAGGCGTACTCATTGTCAGTTCAAATTCAAGTGAGGAATCATCATCATCAACAATTGAGTGGATGAACGAGTGGAACGCTGAACTGAAACTGAAACTGAAACTGAAACTGAGGCTGAGAGGCTGAAGCTGAGAGGATGACACGAGGTGTGAGGGTTGAGGTTGAGTTTTGATTTGAAGAGTTTTGAGTTCTTTTTTTCTTTTTTTTTTTTTTGAGTTTGATATTGAGCCTGATTAATGTCTGTTGAGTGTGAGTTGGGTTTTGAGCCTGATCAATGTCTGTTGAGTGTGTGTATATGTGTGTGTATGTGTACAGCATTACTGTCAATTGAGTTTTTTTCTTTGACAGTTTTGAGTTTTTCTTTTGAGTTTGACATTGAGCCTGATTAATGTCTGTTGAGTGTGTGTGTGTGTATTATTACTGTCAATTGAGTTTTTTCTTTGATAACTTTGAGGTTTTTTTTTTGAGTTGAATTTTGAGCCTGATCAGTGTCTGTTGAGTGTGAGAGTGTGTGTATGTGTGTGTATTATTACTGTCAATTTCTCTCTTTGACAATTGAGTTTTATTTTGAGTTAGATTTGGAGCCTGATCTGTGTCTTTTGAGTGTCAGAGTGTGTGTGTATCATTACTGTCAATTTATCTCTTTGAGTTGCATTTTGAGCCTGATCAGTGTCTGTTGAGTGTGGGAGTGTGTGTGGATTATTACAGACAATTAAGCTTTTTTCTTCGACAGTTTTAGGTTTTTCTTTCCATATTGAGCCTGATTAATGTCCGTTTAGCGTATGCGTATGCATGTGTGTGTGTATGCATGTGTGTGTGTATATCAGTACTGCCAATTGCGCTTTTCTTTGACAGTTGAGCATTTTAAAGTTCGGTTTTGAGCCTGATAAATGTGTGTTGAGTGTGAATGTGTGTGAGCTTTTCTGAGTTTTTTTCTTTGACAGTTTTGAGTTTTTCATTTGAGTTTTTTATTTTGAGCCTGATAATGTCTTCTTACTACCAAATGAGCTTTTTTTTTGACAGTTGAGTGTTTTTTTGAGTTGGATTTCGAACCTTATCAGTATCTGTTGAGTATGTATGTATATATGTATGTGTGTGTATTTATGCACTGCCAATTGAGAAAATTTTGGGGCAGCTTTAAATTTTGAGTTTTTCTTTTAAGTACGATTTTGAGCCTGATAAATGTGTGTTGAGTGAGTGAGACTTGTTTGTGTGTGCGTGTGTGTGTGTGGTTCAAGCGTTTGAAAAGCGTAGCATAGTTCAAGGCGCACAAAAAACCCAGCGAACAAGATCGTTAACAAGAACAACTAGAATACAAAACTTACGTATGTATACATACGTGCATATATTTATATATATGTATATAAGTATATAATGTATATATAAATATATATGTACTAGGCATAAGGCAACAAGAACCCAGTTTTAAAATGTGAAACGTTCTACATATATGTATCTAAATATATATATATATGTGGTATATATTTATAATACAGTTTCGGCTAGCTAATTATGTCTGATCACATGTGTGTGAGTGTGAGAGAGAGAGTGTGTGTGTGTGCGTGTATCTGTGTGATGCAAATGTCAATGACAAAATGACACCACACTGGCCAACAAAATAAAGACGAAGTCTTTCACTCACCTGCAACCTTAGCCGTGCTCGACGATGTGAACTGCTCCGTGGTTTCGCCATAGTCCCCAGATCCATGCACACAATCCTCATCATCGCAGGCACGCTCTGTCCCATTGTTGTTGTTGTTCGTATTGTTGTTGCCGCCTAGAGAGTTGCCCTGCTGCGTGGTTGTTGTCTGCTTGGTGGGCGGCACATAGACAGGTGTTATCAAATCATCCCCGCTGCCCGACTCGAAGGGCGGCGTGCATTCGTCCTCGTCGTCGCCGCGACAACCGGATCCGGCTCCGGAGAAGATCAGATCATCTATTGCGCCCGGATACCCACTCGCCGGCGTCTGTCGAGTAGAGTTCAAAGTCTAATTTTACCTCAGTTGATCCACACGTATGTTGTATGTTAGTGATTGTTAACTGAATAGTAGGTTAGAGTAGGTGCATTATTATGTGTTTTTTTTTTCAAGTGTAAGCGTGTGCACTCAGAGAAAAAGCTGGTAAAGAAATTATGTGCAGATATCTAGTTTGCGTAAGGAAAATATTATTTAAGACAAGATAAGTTTTAAACTTCTCAACTATATCTTGAGAAAAACCTTTCTTTAAATTTTAATTTTTCCATTTTTAAATGAGACATTAAAATAGAAATTTTGTTTAAAATTTTTTATGTTTTTCAGTTATTATATGTCTATATAATATTATAATATTATATATCTATATAATATTAAAATATATATAATAAAAATGTCTTTATATAATAAGCTTATTGCCCCATGTGGACAGATTGCAAAATTTAAAACCCATACAAAAAAAATTAAAAATGTTCCAGAAGCAGGAATAGAGTTAATGCCATTGGAAGTAGAGATGGGTGTCGGGATCGGGATTTTCGGGACCCGAAATTGTCTCGAAACGATTTTCGGTATCTGGCGGGTTGGGAAAGATTTAAAAAAAAATCCGGAACTGTCGGATACGTGCTTGGTTATGAGATCATGGTATAAAATTCTAGAGATATGCTCTGAATTGGCGGCATTTCAGAGATACCCGTTCATACCCGTCCACCTCTGCTCATAAGCATATCTCTAGAATCTCTTACTATGCCAACTTGATGTAGGGATGAAGCACTTATCCGACCGTCCTGGAATTTTTAGAATCTTTCCCAACAAGCCCGAAAATTGTTTCGGGACAATTTCTGGGCCGAAAGTTTAGATCCCGGCACCCATCTCTAATTGGAAACTTCTATCTGACTCAATTTGTTGGTAGATTTTCAAGTTCTAGTTTAGTTTTATGAACTAGTTCCGTTATTTAGCTCTATTGATTATTGTTTAGCTCTTTAAGTCTTTAACAAGATTCGTATTATTCAATTTTAATGTGCTAAAGATGAACGTTTAAACTATAACTGAGCTATAAATATCGTTCATAACAGATCGGGCTGTATTCTTGATGAATCGCAATTAGTAGTTCATTAAAATGATTCGTTGAATGGAACTTATGGAACCAAAGAGACGAGCAGATCAAAAACAGTTTAAAGCTCTTAAAGTTTTGAATAATAGAAATTTTTACTTAATTAATTAAGTAGAAATAATCGAAGGACAGAACTATATATATTCTTTCATGAATCACTGAATTCGTTTAGTAGTTCATTTGAACCGTTAAATATCTTTTTTTTTCGTTTCCCAACATTTCTAGTTGAATTGAATCGAAATGTTATGCTTTTTTCTCTGAGTGTAGCATTGTTTGTATGTATGTGTGTGGCGTGTGCCTGTGTGTGTGTGTAGTATAATTAAGTTTTTTGGTGCTAGGGTATATGTATGTGTCGAGTCATGCAGCATTAGTGCGCAGTTACAGTGCAAACAAAATGAGAAATCTATCTGCATATGGTATATGGTATAAATGTATGTGCTATATAATATATAGTAGTATATACAATATATATATATAGTTATATTATATATATATATATATATTGAGTAACTGATAGCTCAGGTTAGTGGCAATTGCTGTGGGTTACTTTAGTTATTTGTTTAGCTGGTGCTGGTTACAATAAGCGTTACTTTAAGATTAATGTAGAACACGCTGACAGAAATAATGGAAATCATAAGTCAGATATATATAATGAATATATGAAAATAAGGACACTAGCTTAAACATTTAGTTGGCTATTACTTTAGTTTTTAGTTTTAATGTTCAATGTGGAACCAAATTTCCCCAGATTCGATCAAAGAAATTAAAAATTTAAAAATAAAATGATATATATATATAGAAAGAGATCGAATCCGTTGTTTGTGGGAAATGAGGTTAACACAAGGAAAAAAGCTGATTAATTTACAATATTTGGATTTAGTTATGTTTTTTTTTGTTGTTATTGATTAAAGAAAGAATTTTGAATAAACTTTGTTACGATGAGAAAAATACTTGGAAAAGTTGAAAATTGAGAGAAGGAATTGAAATAAAATTTCAAATAAATTCCCTAACCTGCTGCATTCTCTGCAGATCATTTCTATCTAATACTCCAGTTACCAATTGAACATCTCCACGTATTGTAATATGTGGATCGCGCTCGACGGCCAGATCCAGGATGCGCAGCTTGTTCACCGACAAACCGGCGATGACACCAGCAAAAGGACGCTCGATCCTCGTGCGACCATTGCGACTAAATTTGCCGCCCACCTGAATATTGGACATGGTATTGAAGACAGTTGAATGATGTCCTGCCAAATCAAACGTAACAGATCATAGATAAAGATACTCCAGCTGGATATTATCTAGCTCACCCTGAGGCGTCAGCGCCTGCACATTGTAGTCGTCCAGCTGGAGGGTTGCGTTGCCTCCCTTGCGAGAGAAGCGCACCACGTGGTAGGCATTGTCATTGACCTTTGTCCCGATCTCGCCCAGCGGCAAGTCCACGCTGCCAATGTTGTAGACCATAAAAATATTGCCCTCCACTATCTCCAGCTCCATATAGTCCTGTGTAGTCGCACTCTCCACACGCAGCAGCACAGCATCCGACTTGGTCGTAATGAATCCCAGGGCAATGTTATCCTCCTCGGTGTCTGTCTGCGTGCTCTCCGGGTAGTTATACTGCACCATGCCCTTGTTGCTGCCAAACTCATACGCAATGGACTCTGTAATATAAAATTAAAATGTAGTACAAGTAAGAGTAGGGTAGTAGAGACTACCCGACTAATAGTTGCCCTGTAACGCATGCTAAACTATTTCCTAAATGCATACTCTTATATTATTTTCTTATATAAAATTCTTAAAACTGTCCCGATTTTAATAATTTTCATTAATTTTCATATTTTAATATATTATTTTATTTATAATATTTGAAAATACTCATTTTATATAATACAGATTTGTATCTTTAAGAATGAATTTTCTATTATTAGGGGAATTTCGATTTTTGGGGGATATAGGGGAGATATCCTAAAAAAGTAGTTTTCCTATATGTGTAATCTTCAGTAAAATCTATATACCAAATTCGGTGAGTCTAGCTCTTAAAACTTTCGAGATTTGCTTAAAAATCTAAAGGTCTATAAAAACCAATCGATGATTTGAAATAAATTTGATCTGTCCGTGCCATTATAGTATCTATATGTTATATTTAAGTCAATCTCGAGCTCAGATATTTACTCTTACCCAAACATCTGTCTGTTGATCTGCGTAAGAGCATAAGAGTGTAAGTATAAGACGTTATAAGTATAAGAGTATGAGGACAGTTCTAATTTGACTCGACTTTTGATCCTGATAATGAATATATATACTATATATCATTGACTACGTCAATCTCGATCTCGTATACTCATAATCTTTATCTGCGTGAAAGTATAACAGTGTAAGTATAAGACGTTTTAAGTAAAATAGTATAATAGTATAAGGATATCTCAGTCGATTCTGATCAAGAATATATATACCATATGGTGTTGATAACATCTATCTTGAGCTTATATACTTAAAATCTTGATCTGCGGGAGAGTATAACAGTGTAAGTATAAGGCATTTTAAGTATGACAGTATAAGGATAGTTCTAACTCTACTCGACTTTTGATCGTGATGAAGAATATATGTACTATATGGCATTGACTACGTCTAGCTTGAGCTCATATGCTTATAATCTTGATCTGCGTAAGAGTATAAGAGTGTAAGTATAAGACATTTTAAAAGTAAGAGTATAAGGACAGTTCTAGCTTGATACTCATCAAGAATTTATATAGTATATGGCATTGACTACGTCTATCTTGTGTTCATATGCTTATAATCTTGAAGAGTATAAGTAAAAGACGTTATAAGTATAAGAGTATAAGGAAAGTTCTAAGTCGACTCGACTTTTGATCCTGATCAAGAATATATATACTTAATGGCATTTACTACTTCAATATGGAGCTCATATATTTATAATCTTGAACTACGTAGGAGTATAAGAGTGTAAGTATTTGACGTTGTAGGTATAAGAACAGTTCTAGCTCGTCTCTGATGATCCTCATCAAGAATATAAATCCTATATGCCATTGACTACGTATATCTTGAGCTCATATGCTTATAGTCTTGATCAGCGTAGGAGTATAAGAGTGTAAGTATAAGAGTTTTCAAGTATAAGAGTATAAGAACAATTCTAGCTCATCTCTGATGATCCTCATCAAGAATATATATACTATATGACATCGACCACATCAGCTACTGCCTGTTACAAATATTTCAACAAAACCAATATACCCCTTCTAAAGCCTTTTCTCACACTTACCATCATAGCAGGTGGGTCCCGTGTAGGAGGTCATATCGCATTCGCAGGCATAGGTATTCCATTGCTGGACACAGAGGCCGCGATTCGCACACGCATTCTGGCTGCACTTGGTGGGTCCCTCACAGCCACTGACCACCAGGGAGCTGGGCACCACAGCATCGCTCGTGAGCGAGGGCGAGGCGTCGCCCAGATCCAATGAGGCGAGGCAACCCTCGAAGCCCGAGCGCGAAGAAATGGAGCCAGGCAGCTTGGAGTACATGTCCTTGAAGACGCCACCAATATACAGAATCCCCGCCAGCTCCAGATGCATATTGTTTCCGGTCAATGTGATTATCTCAAAGGAGTCGTCCACTGTCAAAGTGTGGGTCTTGGGGCCAGGTCGTCGAATGCTAACCTGATGCCAGCGATTATCGTTCATATGAATGCGCGATTTGTCGCGCATGGTAATTGGTCCATCGCCCAGATCGAAGTTATAGTGTATATGCCCGTTGACCAGCTCCACGGCAACAAAGTCGTTGCGTCGTCCCCCATTGAAGATCAGCAAACCGTTCGGCTCGACGGTCTTGAAGCGGAAGTCTATCGAAATGCTGGTGTAGGCCTTGAGCATGGCCAGACCCACATAGGAGTGCTTCGATCTAAAGGTAGCCGCATGATAAGGCTGTCCAGCGGGGGAGTTCACAAATCGAGCTGTCAACTTGAACGTGGCACTAGGTAAAGCCGACAACTCGGGACCCAGAGACTTGACTATGTCCAGATAGCTAAATAGAGCAAAGAGTTCATTAAAGTTCCACTTCTCTCTCTCTTTCTCTCTTGTTCTCTTAAGTATTTCGAAAAAAAAGGGAATCCCGAAAAAATTTTCGGGATCGGGCGGGATGGGAAAGGTTATGAAAAAGTCCGGGACGGTCGGGATAAGTGCTTGATCCCGACATTTCCGCGGGTCCCGATAAGAAAATTATTAATTGATTAAATTGCTTGTATTTATCAAAGAACAGAAGAATGATATTGACGAGGAAATTAATTCTAATATAAATCCGGTAAAATTTAAGAGAAGTTCAAATAATTTTATATTTTACTTCTAGTAGAATTTTTGAAGAAAGGAGAACATTTCTTAGAGAAGAAAATTTTGACAAAATATTATTTTTAAGTAAAAAATTTTATCTATCATAGGAGTTCTAAATGTTGAAAAAAATTCCGGGAAATGTCGGAACCCGCGGGAAAAATGAAAAATTTGTCGGGACAATCAAAAATTATTTCGGGACGGGATGGAGCGGAAACGAATTTCTTTCCTGATCCCATATCTAGTGTATTCTACTTCTAGTAGAATTTTGGAAGAATGGAGAACACATTTTAGAGAAGAAAATTTTGAGAAAATATTATTTTTAAAAAAAAAATTTTTATCCATCATAGGAGTTCTAAATGTTGAAAAAAAAATGTCGGGACCCGTGGGAAAAATTAAAAATTTGTCGGGACAATCGGGCGAGACAATCAAAAATTATTTCGGAACGGGATGGATCGGGAACGAATTTCTTTCCTGATCCCATCTCGAGTGTATTCTACTTCTAGTAGAAATTTTTATCTATCATAGGAGTTCTAAATGTTAAAAAAAATTTAGGGAAATGTCGAGACCCGCGGGAAAAATGAAAAATTTGTCGGGACAATTAAAAATTATTTCGGGACGGGATGGGTTGGTAACGAATTTCTTTCCTGATCCCATCTCTAATTTCGAATATATTTTAGGTATTGCTTACCGCTGTCCATTGAATATGAAGCCCTGCATTTGGCCCACAAAGTTCGGCATGGTCGATGTCATCTGTATCTCCTCCTCGGCGTGGAAGAGTCCACCCAGATGTATCGAACGTATCTCCATGGTGCTATGTCTGCCCAAAATGGTCTCAGCTGTTCGGGAAGAATACAGCAGAGTTTGATAAACCTCAAGGGGTTCTCCCATACTATGGGCGAAGGGGGACTTGCTCTAATAGTTTAGTTTTAGACTAGGCAAAGTACCGTTAACATTTTTGGCATAGGCATACATGTGTATATGTATATATATATATGTATATATAGATACATATACGAGTTATGGATATATATATATTGATTATGAAGTATAGTAGTTGCTTTTTTAGTTTTTAGTTACAAGAAGCACATACGCATATGTATTCAAATATAGAGTAAGTAGAGTAGTAGAGAGTATATAGTAGAGTATATATTTATATATATGGATGTATGCATTTAGTAGACATAGAGCTAAAGTTGATTCAAAATCAGTTCAAGCAATTAAGTTTCGTGTCACTTGACAGTGGGCTAAACAATTTTCAATGCAGCTTTGGGTACATACTAAGAGAAAAGTGCAGTTACGATAGTTATCATATATATATAGGTATATATATATATATATATATATGTGTGTGTGTGTGTTTAGAAAAAGAAAGATTTCATTTGCTGCTCTGCTTGAACAAGCAAAAAAAAAAAAAAAAAAAAGTTGAATATGTTTAGTTAGGTAAAAGAATAGGTATTTAGTTAGGGTGCGCTTGCTGATATATAGATATACATATACACACACACACACACATACATACATACATACATATATATATGTGCATATATGTATATGCGTTGATTGCCATCTGGTTTGGTGTGTGAGATACATTTTTACGATTACTTTACGTAGCGGTGACATTTGATTCGTTAGAGGTGCAATTGCAGGTAAAGTAAAATCAAAAGAATTGCTTACAACTATGAAAACCGAAGAGTTTTCAATTCAATTTCATTTACTTCAAACTCAAATATACTTTAAATTATAAATAAAATAAAATAAATTTGCTTCATTTCTTTTCCAACGACATTGAAACTAAACATCGATTTATACTCAAATTTTGTATATTTTTAGTATAAGTTTGGTAATGTTGTTAATGATAGTATGTATGGCTGTGTGTATGTGTGTGTGTGTGTGTGCGTGTTGCCTATATGTTGACTACGTCTAGCTAATAACGGTGCATTTTTTGCCTCAACGACTGCGCATACGACGCGTGGGCCAGCGTGTGAATGATAATTGATAGCTGAAAGCATGCATGACTAAGAGAGATCAAGAGAGTTACAGAGAGAGAGAGAGAGAGATGATGAGTGTGAAATGCATAAAAATTAAGGGTGGGTCACCAGTTTTTTAGCTGCTGCTCAATCGTATGAAGTGCTGCCAACTTTTGTTGAGCAAAAACAGCTAGATCAAGGAAAATGAGACGCAAAAAAAGCGAAGTTTGCGGAGGAAAAAGCTGGAAAAAAAGCTAAATTTTCGAAGCAAATTTTGTATGATTTGTAGGAAATATATTGAATTCCTGAATTTTTCTGCAGAAATATTGTTGATAAGCAAAAAAAAAAGAAGGTCTTACTTGAGAAAGATCTTTGATTTTTTGCTAGGACTTCAATAATGCAGACATATTAATTTGACAACCTCTTTATTTTTGCTCACCACAAAAAATTTTAAAAATTTTCACTTTTTTTTACTCAATTTTATAAGCAATTATGCAAATATTTATTCAAATCAAAAACAGCTAAATCGGTTTTTCAAAAAGCTATATTTCCCACAACCCGCTGTTTTGGAATTTTTTCCCGCAATTCAACTTTCAACTTTCGACTTTGAAAACAGCGGACAGCGGGAATTAAAGCTTTTTTTGCTTTTTTTTTTGTTTTTATCCCGATTGAGAATTGAAATGTTAAAAGGGTATTTCTATTGGTAATGTATCAATATTTATTTCTATCGAATAATTTCCCTCAAAAATTCCATCCTATGTGACATAACGGTTTAACGAATTGGGTTTAGGTGCTCTGCAAGTGTAATCATTGCTTGGTCGAATGCCGAAGTCGGGAAGGTTTTTAGAAAAGTGAATTTGGTAAAATCAAAAATCGGAAATAGATTTAACGTTGATACGTTAAATGCTATATTAAGCATATGGTCAATATTAAAATATATTTTTAAATTAAAAATTACCTTATCTAAAATTGAACTGCATAACAAATGCTGTTTTGAATTCGAACTACCACCCAGCTGTCTAACTACTTTAGTACAACGAGAGATATAGATATAGATGATATATTATTGGATATACTTTGATACATGATTAAAATATATGTCTTTTTTAATGAAACAACACATTAATTTTTTAGCTTTTTTTCAACTTTTTTCCCCGAGGACTCAGCCGTTTTAAGCTTTATTTTTCGTCGATCTAGCTGCTTTGGGTCAAAAAATAATGGCATCACTGATGGTACGGCAGGCAGAAAGAGAAACAGTTTATGACAGAAAATTCAAGAAAGAGCAACAGAGATGGATAGATACAGATCGTAGCGGCTGGCATGTATAGTCATGCGTTTCTTTCTTTTCGACTTTCCTTTATACTTGTTCGAGGTGCGCACATGCAAACGCTGACGCGTGTGTGCAAAATTATTCCTTGAGCGTGCGCCAGTGTGCGTGTGTGTGCAAAATAGCATTTGTGTGCGTGTGCGCGCGCGTGCAAAACAGCAAATCTTTGCATGTGTGCGAGTGCGTCTGTGTGTGTGTTTGTGCGTGTACGGCCTATGGCCAAGTACCATACACAACGTGAAACTAATTTGCACGTTTGGACACGTTTGGTTGCTTAGTTGTTGTTGCTGTTGTTGTTGTTGTTGTTAACGAGTACATAGTTTAGTAGTTTACTTAACACAAAGCTAATTACATATTAAATGGTGCAAAATTACAGCCCTGGGTGCTTCCAAACATTGTTTTGCCTTCTCGTCTCAATAAGTCGCAGATCGCGTGCGCTTTTCATTTTCCATTTTCCATTACCCATTTCCCATTTTCTTTTTTACATTTGCTTTATTATTTAGCTTGTTTTTTGTTGCTTTTTTTTTGGTTTTTGTTGTCGTCACGCTTTGCGACTTTTATCGAGCGATTTGGCAAAAAAATGCTTCACCGAGTTTCTTGCGTGTCGATTTTTTTGCTCTCTCGCCTAAAAGAATTGAAATTATTTTTGTTTTGCTGTTTGCATTTTGAAATAGAAAAGGTCGTTAAGATCACAATTGTGATTAGAAAATTGCATTTGCATACGACATTTGTAGTTGTTTTATATATTTTTTTACAAAATATATGTAGAACACGTTCCTCAACACGAAAAAAAAAACAATCTGTTCACATACCACACGTTGCGTTATTTTCATTGTTTGGCTTAAAAAGTCTGTAAGTACAAATCTTGATATTTACATCAAAATTATAAAAAATAAAATTAAAAAACAAATGTAATAAAATTTACATTGCTTGAAGTTGAGTATAAAAACAAAAAGAATATTTTTAGAAATTATAAATAATATAAAGAAAGTTTACTCAACATCAAAAAAATCATAGATCGAAAGGAAATAATAATATACATTAACATCTATAAGTACTCAATATATGATATTATTTTTTGTTTGAAGGACATAACAATTTACAAGACAATCAATTTCATATATTTATAACATTCAATGCGTTCTTAGCAGCTGTAACTGTACACCTGAACTTGTTATTATTATGATTTTATATAGTAGTTATATAAACGAACTCTGTTTTAAATAATGCATGTACTTCGGATTTATACACAGTACACACATATATGATGCTTATATGTATGTACATCTTTAACTGTCGCTGATTAATAAATTGAATTGGTTTTTTTTTAGGTTTTTGGTTTTTGGCAATCATATTGGAAAATCAAACAAAATACTTAGAGAGTAGAGGGAATCGCAAATGAAAAACACAACATCAAGATGTTTTGAAAAAGTCTTCGAAACAAACTAACGAGAGTCGAACAAAATTATTATATGATTGAATGAATGAATGAGATCAAAAGGCAAAGGTTTTTTTTTAGTAAGCGAAAGTTTGGTTTTTTATCAAATTCAAATTGAAATTCAAATGGAAATTCAAATTCAAATTCAAATCAATACGGCAACGTAAATGTTGTGGAGAGTTACGTTACGTAATTACGTGAAAGAGGCGTAGTACATATGTATGTGGTGTAACGGTGAATTGTGAGACAGATGTATGTATGGGCATATAGCACGTTGATCCTTTAGCAAGAAAATGTGTGTGTGTGTGTGTGTGAGCAACAAAGAATTGTTATATATATATACATATATATACTTTCCTTATTTTTCTTGTGTTTATTGTTGTGTGAGTGTGTCTGTGTGTGTGTAGTAGTAAACCAAAAAATCTCTCAAAGCAAAAATTTAAAGTTTAGAATACAAAAGAAAATTATAAAAAATTGTTTTTTTTTTTATTCGAAATCCTAGCACCTGCACACACCTTTACGCAAAAGGGGAAGTAGGAGGGGCGGGACAGGTACGGTACAGTATAAAAATCTGTTATATATATAACTAACTGCACTGATTGATCGGGCAATTGAAAGCTGCTCTGCTGACTGCGCGCTTGGGAGGCTTTTCAATACGAAACTATATATATATATATATGTATATATGGGGGGTTAGCAAAAAAGGGGACTCGAGAATTGGGAGAATTCTTCCCAAAAAAAAACGACACGGCACGACACGTAGTAGGGCAATAGATGGTGCTGTTGATACATACATAACATACCCCTGACGGGGGGAGCCCCGTCGACTTGTAAACGCAGATTCGAGGCTCTGCGCGAGAATCGAATTGTGTGCCAATTGTTGTCATTGAGCACCGATTGGCCAGCGAGCAAGTTCTACAGGGTATACACACAAGATGGGGTAGATTAGTTGACCGTTATCAGTTGAATACTTCATTATAATTCACCTTCTCTCGATCGCTGAGCCGAACGCTGGCGCGTATCCGACCTGCCACGAGTGCGATCTCTAGACGATCCGGCGAATTGGATTCGGCGCTGGTGAGGAGCAGCAGACCCGCCGGTCGGGATGTCTTGAAACGTATGACCAGCTCCTCGGTTTGGGTCTTGGTGCCCTGGCCATTGGCCAGCCAAATTGTCATATGCTGGCTGCCATTGAAGGCCAACGTGGCCAATTCCCTACCGCACGTGGGTCCGCCGTAAAGCGTGGCCGAGCAATCGCAAATGGGTCGATTCCAGCCCTCCAGACAGGTGCCGCCATTCAGGCAGGGATTGCCGCCGCACACGTTGCCCTGCACATGGCACGAAGGCTTCACAGAGGCTGTCAAATACATATGTATATATAAAATATAAACAAGTAAGAACGTTCTAGTCGGGTCTGCCCGACTACGAGATGTGTTTTAAACAATCTAGCTTACATCTTTTATCTGTACATATTACCCACAAGCACACATATACATACACTAGCACGAGCGCCGCTTACTGCATACATGATTTAGCGGCTGCGCTTGGGCAGCATTATGAGAAATTGATTGTTAAATATCTTCGGTTCTAGATCTACTTTCTGAATTAAATTTTTAGGACATAATATTGACATCTAAAGGTGTATATATGCGAAATCCCAACTCCCTAGTATTTGAAATACGTTTTTTCTACTTTTGGGGCTAATGGGGGGAGGTATCCAAAATTTAAAAAGTTTATTGTCTGTATTTTCATCACACAAACCTACATAGTTAATTAGGTATCTCTAGGTATTATGGTCTTTAAGTTATAGCTTAAAAACAAAGTCAAAATATCGATTGTTATCGATAACAAGGAAATAGGATGAGTTATCGAAAAAAAAAATAAACTTGTACTGAGTATGGTATACATGAATATATATCTAGGATTTCAAATCTCTAGCTTTTGTGGCTTACGAGATCACTGCGTTCATACGGACAGACAGACGGACAGACGGACGGATGGACAGACGGACAATAATATATATACTTTATGGGGTCTGCCACGCCTCCTTCTGCCTGTTACATACATTGTCACAAAACCATTATACCCTGAATTCGCATTTTCAATGGGTTCAGGGTATAAAAATATATATAAATATTCACCTGAATCTTGGACGCGTGCAAAGGCTGCTATATCGATCGCCTTGCCGCTGAGCACCAGGTCACGCAAGCAGCCCACAAATCCTTGACGCAACGTTGCCGTCCAAATGGCAGCTGGCCAGGCGACGCTGTTGTAGGCGGGGCCAACGCCACCCACATACATATGTCCATCTAGCTCGAGTATGGTGCCGTCCCCAGGTGTGCGAAAGTCGTTCCAGACACCATCGACGCTCACCTTGGCGTCGCGACCATTGCGCCGCAGGATGAGATCGTGCCAGTCGCCATCGTCGACGCGGCGTCTCGAGGCGCGTATTTTCGAGGCGCCCGAGCCCAGATCCAGATGGATATAGATGTGGCCATTGAGCAGCTCAATGGCAATCAGCACGGGCTAACGAAAGCAACTGAATTGGTCAAGGAACTATTTCAAGAAATCCTAGACTTACGTTTTTAGCTCTTGGCTGCTTGGAGCCGGTGGCCAGTATGATGATGCCATTGGGTTCCTTTGTGCGAAACTTGAAGCTAATCGAGCTCTGCTTGCCCGTCTCCCAGGGTGGCAGGACCTAAAAGATGGAATCGGTGAATCAATCCTTAGTCAAAGAATCTTTTTTGTTCACTTACCAAATGGGATTCGCGCGTGGTGAAGGTGACCGGATCCTGGGGATCGCCGCTGGGGCACTGGTACTCCACACTGCCAGCTACTTGTATCAACTTTGAGCCGCTCTTGGCCAGATCGATGAGATTCAGATTCAATGTGTCCGCGGAGAACTCCACTTTGCGCAGACAACCCACAAAATTGTTGTGGACTCGGGCGCCGAGCAAGGCTCTAGGATTGACGGCGCCTCCGACATAAACGCGCGACGAGGAGAGCATGGTGAACTTGCCGGCGATGTGGGAGTGATCCGTGTAAACATCATCGACCACCGTGACGAGCTGAGGAAGATACAGTTATCTCTAAGATAATCTTGGACAAATTTATAGTACTCACTCGACAGAAGCTGGTTATGGACGAGATTTCCTGGATGCGTCGATGGACGGTCACCTTGTGCCATTGATGATCGTCGAAGCGCACCTTGGCTGGCTTTATGTGCATCTCCTGCTTGCCATTGGCCAGGCCCATGGTCAGCGAAACGCCGCCATCGCGCAGCGCCAGATTCAGATAGTCCGTGCCGTGGCCCGTATAGAAGAGTAGTCCATTCGGCTGCCGGGTGCGAAAGTAGAACGAAATTGCATCCTGGGCGCTGACTATCGGCTCGGCGCCCGTCTGGCCCAAGTCGTACGAGAGGAACTGTGTACCGCGGAACGTTGCCTCCGATGGCGCCTTCTCCTTCTCACAATACTGGCCATCGTACTCCAGGTTGCGACACTCGCATATGGGACCCGAGTCAGTGGATATGCATATGCCACCATGCTGGCAAGGATCGTTGCGCTCGCACGCGTCCGTCGTGTTCCCCCGAACGCCCTAAGATAATCAATTTCAAACTACTTAGCAGAGTCTTTTCCAGATAAGCAGGAATAGCTTATTGAGAATTAGGAGGGTCTAATTTGTAACCGCTTTTAACTCTAGTTAAATGGGTTAGCAGCAGTGTTGCCACTTCAGCCTTTTTCCAGACAGATCTGTCCTTTTTCTTTTAAGACTAGCCGGAAAAAATAGTAAACAGCCATTGTCCGGAAATCTGTCCTTTTTTATTTAAACGATGTAGTTGAATCGACCCAATAATCATCATACCACCACTTGAATGTATAAGAATTGTGATCGTACGTTACCGATTTATAATATATCGTGCTTTAGCACAGATCAAGTTTATATGGAATCAAGTGTCTCAGACGACGAAACTAACTTTAATATCCATGTTTATATAGTAAAAGTTTAGTTCTTAACCTTAAAAAATTGCTGTCCTGTTTTCTGTCCTTTTATAAAAAATGTTTGTCCTTTTTTCCCCCCTTTTTTTCTCAGCCGTTTCTCCTTTTTTTGTATCCCGTAGCTGGCAACGCTGGTTAACAGGGTAAAAGGTTGTTAGTCGAGTTCCCAAAAACGCCCAAAAAATTAATCAAAAGCTACTTAAAAGAGTAGGTATCAGGCATAAGTACAATTAGTTTACTCTTGATTAGGCTTTTGTTTGATATAACCTCAGACAGTCGTCCGTCTATCTGTCTATCTGACTATCTATCGGTTTATCTGCTATCTGTCTGTCTACCTGTCTGGCTATACGTCTGCCTGTCTATTTGTCTATCTGTCTGTCTATCTGTTAGCCTATCTATCTGTCTGTCTATATGTCTGTCTATATGTCTGTCTATATGTCTGTCCTTCTGTCTAACTGTCTGTCTATATATCTGTCTCTCCGCCCGTTCTACCGTTCGTCCATCCACCTATGCTTCGCCTGTCTATCCGTTCGTCCGTCTATATATCTAAACAGTCAATCCCACCATCCGTCTACCCTTCCGTCCGTCCGTTCCATCCGCCTGTATTTGCCTCAATCCTTCTGTCTGTCCGTGTATATGAAAGTGTGAGTCTCCAGTACTACAAAACTAATAGGCTTCAAATGAAAGCTATTATATATATTGCTCTATGTCTTACACAGTTTAAGTTCATGATTGGCTTGGTTTTTTATAGCTTGACAATATTTTTTTATAAGTAGATCCTTTAATATACACATAATATTTTACTTGTAGGTCTATCGGAATATATTTTATATATAAGATATATTCTTAAGTATCGATTTTCAATAAAACAGATTTTTAAGTGCCTCTAGGCATAAAGTAAAGTAAAGTCAGCTATATAGCTATATAACATGATATTAACTCCATCTTTCTTTTAGGGCGTCTCAAGTTCTTTATTCCTGGGAGGCCAACCAGGTATTTTCTTCCTTTACATTTAACACAGTGCACAACAGATTAATCTCTGCATGATTCCTTATATGTGCTTTGTCACAATTATAATCAATTTTATAACGTCTTCTCATCTGAACTCTCTCTTTCTATAATAAAATCCTTGCTTTCAACTCATCTTCGGGAAGTCACTGTCAGTACCTAGCTATGAGTAGGGGCATAGCCGGCCGGACTGATGATTTCAATGATTTCCCAACTGAAATATTTATCTATTTTTTATTTCTATTTACTTACACTACTAAGTTTAATACGTACTAATTTTGTTTAAGTTTCCTATTAAAAAAATCTTCAGTTTTATAGATCCCAGAAATATCGCTGACTACTTTTAGCTGGGATCTGGGGCATAGCTGGTCGGACGGGCAAATAAAATTCCCCCAACGTCTGATATTATTAGGGTAATTGATGTCATTTTATATAGGCTATCTTATTATTAGATGATATTTTTCTTTTATAAATTCAAATATTTTTCTTTTTTTTTGTTACCTTCTGTTATGTAATTAAGACAACTTTATAGCCACATTGTGATTCGAAGCCAGATTCGAACTGAAAGTTCTTTAAACTGCTCAACTTACCCGTAATCCTCGCTCCCTGGTTGGCATCTCGGCATGGTCACAGGGCGCATCGCCACATTTGATGTCGCGTGGCTGCTTCATCTCCTGCCTGCGGGTGGTGCCGCCCGGCTGATCCGCATAGACGAGATTACGTATGGCACCACGGAAACGTGGCTCAAAGATGACGCTGGGCAGGGCCAGCAAGGCGAGCTTGCTGCTGTACCAGTTGGGCATGCCGCCCACATAGACATCCGAGTTGCTGGCGAACTTGCCAAACTGGAACTCCTTGCCCTTGGTGGAGCGCTGCTGCGAGACGCCGTCAACAATCAGCGAGGTCTGGTCATCATTCCGCAGGACCTGCACCTTGTGCCAGTGTCCGTCGTGCAGCTCCCGTCCGACCGTTATAATCTGTGCTCCGCCGCCCAAATTGTAGCGCAGACGCAGTGCACCCTCGACGAGCTTCAGCTCGAAGAAGTCATAGGTGCCGCCGTCGTCCGTATAGAGGACCAGGCCATTGGGCTGCTCCGTCTTGAACTCCAGCTCCAGGGTGCCATTCAGACCGGTATACCATTTGCGAAAGGTGTAGAACGAGCTCTGCGAGCCGTCCAGCTGAAAGCCAGCGCTGATCGTGATGAAGCTGGTCACCAGACTGACCAGCAGCGCCGTTACGATCAGCACTCGATATGAGCGACGATATTCCACCATAACGATGGGCCGTTGGCAAGGACGAGGGCGAGGACTGGGACACACGTGGCGTTCATCTAGCTCTCTTCGCCGACAGCGCGCCTTGTTGAACAGCAAATCGGAGGAGGTGCAGGCCTTAGTGGGCGCCCGATCGGGCGCGGGCAGCAGACGCGTGCTGCTACCGTTATTATTCTCGAGCTGGGACAGCAGCTCCTCAGCGGCGTCCATTTTGTGGGCGTTCTCAATGCTGTGGGCTGTCATTGTGTATGTATATATATGTTATCATGTGTGTGTATATATGTCTTAAGCTTTGATATGTTGCACTTGGCGCGCGCTCATTCACACACACACACACACACACACACGGAGTTGCGCGCGTAAAACGTAAAATGTCGCCTTGCTCACGCCACACGACGTATTCCAGTCCTTGAGAGGCAGCTTTCTATGTGTCCTTGTGTCCTTGTATTGGTGTCTACTATTACTATGCGAGACCGAAGCGCGTTGGAATTTTATCCGCGCGTCGAGCTTTCATTGAACTTTTTCTAGTTGCGAAGAGAGCGAAAGCTCGTGGCACGCGACGTTGGCTGCGGCTGTTGTTCAACTGTTACTTGACTGTTACCGTTACTTATCTTTTTTTCTGTCTCTTTTTCGCCTTAGCACTTTTTACTATTCACTTAAATTGTTGGTTTTCACTTTCGATTGCAATGTTCTTTTGAGTTTTTGGCTTTTCGTACACTTAATTTGCATTTTTGCTTTTTTTTTTTGTTCTTTTTTTTGTGTTTGTTCGACAGTTTTTATTCGTGTTCGAGTGCCGTTAGCAGCATAATAAGTGGCTAGGCGTAGGGGTGGAAAAAGCTCGCCGGACACCCCCTCCACCCGTTCTTACTGCCATGGCGCCCACAAGCGCCTCGACGTACATGTACATACTAAAAATCGGAAAATTTTCACTGTATGTAGGCGAAAATTTTGAATGCCAACTCCGAGTCAAGAAATCTATGCACAATTTTTAACTATTTTATTTATTTATTTAGCACTTTCTGTTCGATTGCTTTATTGATTTCAGCTTTGGGCTGATTTGGTTCAAGCACTTCATTTGCTTACACAACTGTCCACCTTAATTTGCAGCGCCCACACACACACAGGCACACACATGTACAACTTTTGTGAATTTTTCAACAATTTGATTTTAGCTTGTGGGGGGATATTGAATAAGAATTAGTTTTGGAGAATTTTGCAGAGTTTTTACCCAAACGGGGATAGAAAAATTATATGTCGAACTATTCCTAATTCAGCTTCCCGCTGCTCGAGGTTTTAATATCGATCTGCGCTGCATTCACGACAAGACTGAACTGCAATTTGAAACTCAATTCCTTCGCAGCGTTTCCAATGGATAACGAAAGCTCTCGCTGCGAATTCACTGTTTGCCAGCTGGCGGCATACGCAACATTGCGTATACGCTACGATTAAACGGAAAAGCTTACAAATCACAAATATTTATATTAACTCAAACATTCATTAATTTATAAATGAAACTTGCAAAATTGTATAATTGAAACAATTTTTATCTTTTTAACAACGTCAACTTTTGGTCGCGCCCAAATGTATGCTACGAATAAGCCTCTTTCTTTGTGTGTAGCGCATCAGAATGCCAAAAATTAAAAGCTCGCTTGCTTCGACGAGCCATGCATATGCGTACTACTAACATACATATACGCACACACACATATACACACGTGCACACACTCACACATGCGTAATGAGCGCAGAACACGCAGGTTCATAACCTGCACCACTCGAAGCGTATTAGAAGGGACAGAATATACATATATACGCATACATATATACATATATATGTATATATACTTATACAGGGACGTCTAGGACGACCCGTGTAAATGCCTTGACATTTATTAAACACTACACAACTTCGACAGCTCGGCGTCAAATTCGATTTGCATTTACTGCTGTGCACGAGTTAATGTGTGTGTGTGTGTGGGATATTTTTGACCGCACTCGTCTGTGTAAAGAGGAACAGTTAGGTTAAGCGCTTGTAATATGCAATTTCAATTCGATTCGTGCAAGGCCGACGCGATGCCATTGTATATGTGAGTTTGCGTGTGCATGAATATGCATCAATATTAATGTCACTCTGTACACAAAACACGCACCAACCATTACTCAGTAACTGGAATTTAATTATAATTATTTTTCATTTTGCGAAGAATGTCGAGCGAAATCCCGTACACAGTAACGCGCTGTTCTTTTAGACTGATGCAATGTGCTGCAGCAAATGCTGAGGAATGCCAAACAAGAAGCTTTGAGACGTATGCAGACACAGGGTGAATCAGGTGATGGTGGCCACAGCTGAGTGTGCTATAAAAACTGGAATGTCCTTCAAATATCCTACTGTGGGAAATTATTTATAGTATATTTGTACATGCTTTAGTTTTATCAATTGTTAAATGGCTTACATTTGGGATAACTAAAATTCAGTGTCATAATAATAATTAGTATTACTGCTGCTTAGTTTTGAGGTTGTAAATTAATATTTACGGATGTTACTTTGCTATAGGAATAAACAATTGCAAAGCAGACTGAAAATGGGAATTTTTAATTATAGTTAGCTATTTGTATTATCCGTTAGGTTCAAATTCAAACATGATGTACTTGGAAAAGACGCTGCCAACTTGATAGCTCAAATTCCCTTCTGACTGTGTGAACATCTGACTATCGCATGTGTATAAATATCGATGATCATCGGTAATCTTTTTATCGAAATAACAAAACCAGCATTCGCTGACGGACCGAGAAATTTATTAAATTTTTTATTCAACAATGGCCAATGATGATGATAATAATTTAGGCAAGCTGACAGAGGAATCTCTAAAGCGCAAAGAACGTTTAAAGAAATTGCGTGAACAAGCGCAATCACAGAGTTCTGATGTAAAAGAGGTTGCAGAAAAATTGCCAAGGTAAGAGCAACGCATAAGTTTGTTTACGTGAGAATAAAAATGTGTTTCCTCTGTTTTAGGCCAGTTTTTCGTAGTTACAAGCCACATAATGAAACCACACAGGGCGAAGTATTGCCACAAGAACCTACCGGCGACATCGAAACAGCCATCCAGTCGCAGCTCAATTTGCTGCAGCAGCCGATGGCCATCGACGAAATAGACATCACGAATCTGGCACCGCGCAAACCTGACTGGGATCTGAAGCGAGACGTTAGCAAAAAGCTGGAACGTCTGGAGCGTCGCACACAGAAGGCGATTGCGGAACTAATACGCGATAGGCTGAAAATGAACCAGTTCGAGGACATTAGCCAGGCTGTAAATGTGGCCACGGCGCACGTGCAGGCGGCCAAAAACTCGGATGAAGACTTTTGAATAAGATCGAGACAAAGAAGTTTTAATTAAAAACAATTAACTAACAATCAGCATATTTATACAATACTTAATAATTAACTAAATATAAGTTGGCCTATTTTCGATTAGCTCTGCGACTGGAGTTTTCTTTGCCACCGCCCAATTGTTCCTTAAGCGTGAGTATTTCTAAGGGAAATCAAGCAAAGATGTGTATAATAATTATACATATATATAGTGTTATATTGGAGCTTACGATTCGTATACTTCTCCTCGAGGCCCTGCGCAAAGTGACGCATGGACTGCAGCTGCTGTGGAATTTCCTCGCGCAGCTGCTGTATGGTTAAACGCGTCTGCTTCAGCTCCTCCTCGCGCATGCAGAGCAGCCTCTCCTTCTCCTTGATGGCCTTCTCCTGCTGCAGCGCCACCTCGGTGCGCCATGCAATGGTTTTCTTTTGACTGAGCAGCTCTTGAGATTGCTTCAATATGATTTGATTCGCCTTGGTTATTTCATCGGAGGCCATTTCCAGAGCTTGGCGTTTCGTATGCAGGATCTTCTTCTCAGCCTCCAGCTCAGCAGCAATGTTGGCCTATAAAGGGAATATAGATATTATGAATATATATTTATTTATAGTATATTTTAGAATTACTTACCTTTTCTTTGTTGCCCTTTTGTATGTGCTCCTGCAGCTCCAGTGTGTGCTGCTTTATGTCTTCTATTTTGTATTCCAATTTGCGCTCTTGCTTCTTCGCGGCAGTCAGTTCGTTGTGCATCTTTTCTTGCTGCTCCTTTAAGCTGGAAATGCGCGATTTGCAGCAGGTGAGCTCCTCGTTTAGGCTTTGGTTGCGCTGCTCGGCCTGCTCCTGCATGGTCTTCAGCTCGCCCTTCTCCGACGTCACGCGCTCCAATTGTGTCTGCAGTCCGCTTATCGTGCGACGATTGCGTTCCTGCTCGTTGCCGCGCTGCTCGTTCAGCTTATCGAATTTCTGCTGCATTTCTTTCAGCTCCGCCGAATGCCTTTCGCCCAGGTGACGTGTGTTCTCGGCTAGCGCCTCACGCAGCTTTCCATTGTCGGAGCTGAGCTGATCTATGTGGGAGTTCTGGGCACTCAATTCCAGCTGCAGCTGCTGCGTGTTCTGCTCCAGCAAAAAGAGTTTCTTGTGCGTCGCATCTAGCTCTGCATTAATGTAGAAGAGCACCGTGTTTAGTGGAGCTGTGCGGCAGGGCAGACACAAATGAACCAGATTCTTGAACGCTCGTATTTCGACGAACTGCAGATGGTAGTCGTGACTCTCTTGTTCCACGATAGTTTCTCTAGCGGATAGGCACAGCTCTAGCTTGCCGGCCTGACAGTCCTTCAGCATGCGAACCACATTTTCCATGAAGCCAGCGAATGTGACATTTAGCGACTGATCCTGCTTCAGCTCTTGAAAGGATGCGCTGTCCACTGTGGTTATATACATGCGGCGCTGATCGCATTTCTCAGCCAAACGTAATTGCTGCAAGTGTATGCATTAATAAATATTTACAGTTAGGGTTGGCTTGTGGGCGTCGCTTACGATCAGCTCCTTGAAGTCCACTCTTTCGGCGTACAGTAAACAAGGTTTTTTAACTCGCATTAAGTCCCTGTTCCCACTGAAGGTCACGAGCATTTCCACGCTGGGCATTATGCTTACCACGTTCTTTTTGTGGTCTATGCTGGCAAAATAAGTTTCTTCATTGCTTGGCGCCCACATTCTTTAAAAACAATAATTCACAAAAAAAAAAATAGTAAACAAATAGAGCTGTATTCGATAAATTGTTATCGATATTAAATATCAACTGAGTTTGTTTTCATCGCATCATCGTTCATCGTATTCATTGCTCACACGATATAAAAATATAAAAAGTGTAAAATAGAGAGCACGCGAAAAAAAAACACTGCGAGTTAAGTAGCATCCTATATGTCTGTAAGTAATATTCGTTTGGTGTCACCAAGAAATATGTCAGTGGCTCACTGAGTCTATCCCACTGTATTTATCTTTTAGACAGCAAAAGTCTTTGTGGGCAGCCTGCCGCCTGGCTGCAAGCCCGAGGAGCTGCGACACTTGTTCACAAATTATGGCGTGGTGGTCGAGTGCGATATTATGAACCGTTGCGGATTTGTGCACCTGGAGACCATTGAAATGGCCGAGGCAGCCATAGCCGCACTCAACGGCGTCGATTTCAAGGGACAGGCCATTGTCGTCGAGCCGGGCAGGCCCAAAGACCGACGTGGAGGCGGCGGTGGCGGTGGCGCAGCAGGCGGCGCTGCCGGCAATCGAAGACCAATGCAAGGTAAAAGATTCGTATGCATTTATCGATAGCAATAATTGAGATGTACTTCCAGGACACGGCGGTGGAAACTTCAATCGAGGAGGCGGCCATGCGAGTGGCAATCACTTTCGATCAGCTGGCGGCAACCGGTCGTCCAGCTCCAACGACAGCCAATTCGGACCCATGCGGAACGAGGGACACTTCAGACAGCAGCGCAATGCGCCCTACAGCAAGAACTTGTCACAGCATAACCAAAACTTTGATGGACCCACACAGCCATTTAAAAACAAATTTAGCCAAGGCATGGGCCACAATGATTACTATGCGAATAGCTCCATTGGATCTGCTGGAGGTGGTGGAAGTCAACGCAGTGGTGGACCCTCAAATCATAATATTGGCCAAGATCGTCGAGGCTTTGCGCTGCCCGCTGTCGATCATCATCATCATCATCATCAACAGCAGCAGCAGCAACAGCATCATCATCATCAAGTTTCGTTTGCGCCAAAGCAAAGTCGCTTTGGCAACGGTTCGATGGTGGCCAGTGGAAGCAATGCCGACAATGGCGGCATATATCAGCGCAATCGCAACAATTCTGCCATGAACAGGTGAGAGATTAACTCAACAAAGATGTACTTCAACTAATTTAATGATTATTGCAGTGGCAGCACGCAGCAAGGCGGCGGCGGTGGTCGCGGTGGCGGCTTCAATGGAAGTCGTGGCAGCTTTGGTGGCCGCGGTGGCTTCAATAGCCGACGCGGCGGTGGCAGCGGACCAAGCAGCAGCAACAGCATGTCGCAAAACTTTAACAAACACGGACCAGCCAACAATCACAATAGCCACAGTCACAATGCAGCCAATGCATATCATTCGGACTTTCCGCCTCTGGGCGTGCCAGGAAATCGAAATCGGTATGCGAAAGACTTTGCTCAATATCTTTTATGATTATATAATAAGTGTTTAATTATCTTGCACAGTTTCAATGGACCTCATATGAGCGGCAATAGAAGATTCTGAAGCCGTTAAATCATCCTGTATGTAACTTTTAAACATGGACCCTATGTAATCTAAGTGGATGCTAACCCAATTAGCCGAATTTTGTTTTCCCCCTAAGTTTTCATCTTAAGTTAAGACATAAAGTTTTAAACAGTTTTATATTTTTTTTCCTTTCGACTTACAACAACAACAAGAAGAAGAACGCGTTATCCATAAGTCCAACCAAACAATCAGTATATTTGTTAATTGTGATCATTAAGTGTGAAACAATATTTAACCATTTTTAGCAATGTGCAAATAGTAAGTTTAATTAGTAATGACAAAACGAGCGCGAAAGCAAATGCGTAATGTGACATGTTCTTCCCAAATGGCCGACGACTTACGACCTTATCAATACAAATATCAAATTACTAAAAAAATAGAAAGTTTTTAATATAAAGTGGTTTCTTTTGAAAAATTAACAATCTTTTTTAAAGGAATATATATAGTTATTTGAGAAAGTCGATTTTATGCAAGGTACTGCCTCTACCTAGATTCGCAGCTGCATATCCTTGCAGACGGTATATGGGTCTATCTCTTGAATATCTAGCATGATATTCGCTTTGAGCCCCACAAATAAATTCCAAAACAGTTAAATCATAGCTGCTTTAAAACTTCTCTCAAACCAAAAATTGTTCATGTTCATATCTGCAATTTCAGCACAGCAAAAATCTTTGATCACATCTGTTTACTGATTATTTATTATTATTATTTATTTATTTATAATTTTCAATAAAAAGTCTCTGAAATATAACATAGCTGGCTTTTCATTTTGAATTATATAGTGATGGCAAAATAACCATAAATTGTACTTTTATTGTAATATTCTGGTCACACTTTTGTTTTCAAGTAATCGATACAGCTGCTCAAAATAATCGTTTAAAGGTCCGTATCGAAGGTAGTCGGACAACAATGGCAATTGCTTAAATCACATTCGCATTCGCAGTAAGTTGAATCTTCGATAAGCAACGCAATAGTGTTTTAAGTAAGTATCCAGCAAAGAAAGCACCAACAACTATTTTAACTTGATATTCTTGATATTGGTTGGACAGACCTGCGGCACACACACACACACAAACTGTTGATGATGAAGAAACACTTTTGCTATTGTCTCAAGGCATTTGTTTTACTCTTATTAATATGTATAAGTTGTTTGGAGGTCGGCAGTGCCAGTGTGGTAGAAGCAGCAGATGTGCAAGCCAGTTTACCTGGCCAGCTAAAGTTTGCACATGTGGTAAGTAGCTGTTATTGCTTTTGCTGCCATATGTTTAATGCTTAGTCGTCATTTGCAGATTTTTAGGCATGGCGACCGAACGCCTGTGGACCCCTATCCAACGGACCCATGGAATAATCGCAAATACTGGCCCACAGGCTGGGGGCAGTTGACAAATGTAAGTAATAATGTGGGCTGTGATTCAACTACGCTGACTAACTGAACATTTGTTCTAAAGCGTGGCAAGCAACAGCACTACGAGTTGGGCAAATGGCTGAGGAAAAGGTACAACTCTTTGCTGGACACCAGGTACGACAATGAGCAGATCTTTGTGCAGTCGACGGATGTGGATCGCACCCTGATGAGTGTCCAGTCCAATTTGGCTGGCTTATACGAACCCGTTGGCGACGATGTCTGGAATACGCAGATCAAATGGCAGCCAATTCCTGTTCACTCGATACCCGAGAAGGACGATGCGGTAGGGATTCAGGATTTAGCTGACTCTAATATTTCTAAAATAATAATTTAACGCCTGTACAGATACTGGCTGCCAAGGCACCCTGCCCAGCCTTCGACTACTATCTGGAAAATTTAAAAAGCTCCGTTGAGTTCCAATCTCTGTTGGCACGCTACAAACAACTCTTTGACTATTTGTCCATGAATAGCGGTCGGACTGTCAAAACGTTTATAGAGGCACAGTATCTAAACAATACACTGTTCATTGAGACACTGTACAACAGAACCCTGCCAGTGTGGGCACAGAAGGTTTACGGTGGCTCAGCCCTGACCTACGCTTCGAATTTCGCATTCTCCGTCAACACGTATACACGGCAGTTGGCGCGCCTCAAGGCCGGGCCTCTGCTTAAGGATCTGCTCGCTCGCTTCGAGGTGAAGCATAAGAAACAACTGAAGCCGGATCGGAATGTGTTTATATATAGTGGACACGATACCACAATTGCCAACTTGTTGAATACCCTCAAGCTGTTCCAGGTAGGAGCTGTTTATTTATGTTTATATATGATATATAATTATCTAATTTGTGTTTTCTTTACAACAGCTGCACAGTCCGCCGTACACGGCTTGCATTTTAATGGAATTGCGTGTGGATGAGAACGATGTTCCATTCGTATCTGTCTTCTATAAGAACACCACAGCAGAACCCTTGCCTATGGTCATACCCGGATGTGGCGTTGCTTGCCCATTGGCAAAAATGTATGAATTATATGAGGATGTTTTGCCAGAGAACTGGGCGGATGAGTGCAAACGATCGACACTGACTATGACGTACGAGGAGGCCAACTTGGGCGCAGCAACAGGCAAGTTATCAGAACCAATTTACCCTATATACCCGATGCCACACAGATGCATGCATATATTTAAATAATAGTTATTATAATAAATTATTAATAGATGTTGTAATGTAAATATATAAGGTATTTAAGTTAACTTATTTTTAAGTTTTTATTTTAAAGTATATTAATTAATTTATTTCTCAGTTAAAATTAACGTGCACATGAAGTGAGTTATTTTATTTGCTAGTTTTATTTATAATTTCCCTGTATTTTATATTTATTTCCCAGTTTAAGTATATTTACTTTTCTGTTTCAAATACTGAATTCTATAATAATTATTTGTATATATATTTATACAGGCATTCTCATAGGCATCATTGCCATCCTACTTTGCGTCAGCTATGGATTGATGATCTATTATCGTCGCAGAGACTACAGCGTGCACAATTCCTATGCGCAAATGGCGTAGATGAGGCGTACCATAAAAAGACTTTTGTTAAATTTCCTGAATTTAGATCGAGTACTGCTCAGCTTTAGCCATTGAAACAGATTGAGCATTTTTTTTTATTTTAACGCCAATGAATATATCTCTCGTATATTATGAACATAATATCGTAATTAACTGATAATTACGATAATTGTTTATTGTTTAAATGTATACAACAGTTATGCGATTGTAAATTGTTGAAAATCTAGTATTTAAGCTCCATATGATCTTGTTGTTTCTTTTGTTAAACGATGAAAAACAAAGACTGTGAATAGTTACCCTGAAGTTTCTTACACATTTACATGTGAGCACATTATATATACATACATGCATATATCAAACATAATTATATATATAAACATATATATATACACATATGAATATATATATATATGATTGCATTTGCATTTACGAGTATAGGCCTTTTATGAAAATATCTTGTTGTACAAAAACATATTTTGCGAACTGTAATAAAACGGGCTCAAAAATAACAGAAAACTTTGTTATATTGTAATTTAAAAACTAAAAATATATGTGTTTTATAAAGTTAACCTAAGAGCTGCTGACATAAAGTAAACGTGAAGAAGAGTGACGTGGAAGTGGGAGTCGAAACAACGAATCTGGCAGCAAGACATACGCATATAAACACATAAGTTGTAATACATGTAAGAGCGGGTGTATGTGTGCTTGCTCAACTCGAAAAAGTTTTTTTAAAGCGCGTCAACGATTTGATACGCTACCCGAAACTAATCAAGCAAAGTTTCAAATTTCATAACAGCGTTGCAAGCTCTTTAACTATTTTGTTCTGCTTATCTTTTAGTATGCAAATTCAGTTTCAGTCATGCCTGCATGTGCAGACACGTACATACATACATATATGTATTAACATATGAGAGAGCAGTGAGAGGGAGCTAAACAAATTGTTGCATTGTGTCAGCTGTTAAGAGGCAGAGTCATCTCGCTCGATCGCATTAGAGTTAAGGCTGTCAGATCCCGTTGCTCGCTGAGAGCGCAAGGCTGATGTGCGAATACTTAGCTAAAATGGGGATTGAAAAACGTTTACTCCAAATGTGGCCATCTATGTATGTGTGTGTATCTATGCATGTGTAGGCATGTGAATGCATGTAGGTACATGTGTGTATGTATGTGAATGTATGTATGTGCATGCATGTATGTGTAAGCATGTATGTACATATGTGTATGTATGTAGGTATATGAATGTACATATGTATGTGCATGTATATATGTGTATGCGTGTATGTATGTATGTACATATGTGTATGCATGTATTTATGTACATATGTGTATGCATGTATGCATGTATGTACATTTGTATGTGTATATGTATGTGTATGAATGTATGCATCTATGTATGTACATATTTGTATGCATGTATGTATGTACATATGTGTATGCATGTATTTATGTAAACTGATAAAAAGATATAGAACAATTGTTATACTATAATTTGTTTATTAGGCTTATGCAATTTTTTGGACTTAATTATATTAAGATACGGATACGTTTAGAGAGTGTACTATAGTCTATATACAACATAAGCTGACGAATGACGATTGGGTAGAACCTGTGTTGGACAAACTCTGCTGACTGAGAGATTGGCTGGAGCATAATGATGAATCCCCAGCTGCGCCTAGCCACGTCTATCTATATGCTTTGTCGTCCGAGTAGATGATGTAGGGTTGATGCTGATGCTGATGATGCGTTAAGCTCTCGGCGCCATCGGCACTGGCTGCACCACCGGCGCCTGCACCACTGAAATACGACATGCGCGACATGGTGGAGTAGGCAGCCGCAGCCGCTGCCTGTTGCGCTGCCAACTGCTGCACCTGCTGCTGCTGCTGCTGTTGCTGCTGCTGCTGCTGCTGACGCTGGGTGAGATTCTGCGTGGATTGGTGATGTATGGACGCCGCCTTGTGGGGCAGCGTGGCATAGTTGGCCTGATAAGGTGGCACAGCATATAACGCTGCACCTGCACCATTCTTATAGTTGTAGGCGCCATTGTGGGCGCCCAGCTGCTGCTGCATGGCGGGCATGCCCATCATGGCGGCGCTCTGCTGGTATTCCGCATTGCTCATGCGCAGCCTGATGATGCAGATGATGATAATGAGTATGGCAATGAAGGCGACCACGCCCCCCACAATGCCAATGATGAGTGTGTCGTCGTTGCTAATGATGGGCGCCTGGGCCTTCATTAGCGGCGCCTTCGTCTTGATCTTCATGATGGCGGGCTGCGTGGGCTCCATGCTCCAGATGATCAGCGGCTCCTCTGTGTGGGCGCTGCTGCTGGTGCGAGTTACCAGCTGACTGCTCGAGGAGCTCTTCTGCAGCATCGAAGGCCTCGCCGAGGTGGAGGTCATGCGTCGCGGATCACAGGTGAGCTCATCGTCGCCCACCTCGGTCAACTTACGGCCCGCCAGGTAGGCAGGCTGACTGCACAGCAGCTCCGACATGCTGGAGCTGGGCAGCCAGCGGCGCAGAGCACGTGCATCGCAATTGCAGTTGATCGGATTACTGGCCAGACCCTGCAGCTGCAGACCTGCTCGACGATCGTCGAGGGCATTCAGGAATTGCGGCACCAGTGACCCAATCTTCGATCCCGCCACATTCAGTGTCAGCTGCGAGGAGCGCGGCACGGGGAATAACAGAGCCGGCGGCAGCGCAGTCAGCGAAGTATTCTGCAGCTTGATGACGAGATCGCTGCTCTTCAGGCCAGCCAAGGTGCCGGATGAGATGGACTTCAGGCGCTCCCCGCGTATGCCAATGGAACTGAGCCTGGGATGCTTCAAGGGCTGTATTTGCTCGCTGCCAATCGTCGCATCCTTGACCTCAATGTCAAGCATCTCAAGTCCTGGCAGTAGCTCCATGATGCCCTGCACATCCAGGTAGCCCAACAGCGGCAACTCGTAAGCCTCCAAGTTGGCCAAGTTGTTCAAGGGCTTAAACGCATTCTTCTCGATGCGACTGCAGTGGGGCAAATGATTCAGTTTTAGACTCCGCAGCATCTCCAGCTGGGCAAAGTTGGACTGGGAGATGAGCTCAAAACTATTGTTGGACACATCCAACTCCTGCAGCACCTGCAGCTGTGGCCAGGCGAGCGCTAGATCGTTCAGCGATTGCAGTTTATTGCCGGACAGATCCAGAGATTCCAGCAAGGTGACCCTTTGGAAGACCTCCGCCTTGACATTCCGCAACTTGTTGTTGGACAGATTCAAGTACTGCAAAAAGGGTGTCTCCAGCAGCTGCAGCTCCTCAATCCCCGTGCCGGCTAGATTCAATTCCCGCACCGTTTTGGGCTCATGGAGCACATTGTGGACGGCTTGCATGCTCAAAGGATTGTAGGAGAGATCGATCCGCTTAATGTTCACCATGATGCTATCATCCCGTGGCAGTTCCCTAATCCGATTGTGGCTCAGATCCACCGAGGAGACAAAGAAGTAGCGCAGCTGCAGAGCTTTGAGTGGAGCATACTCGAAGCGATTCCTCGCCAGATTTATGTTCTCCAACATGTGCAGCTTGGAGTGCTCGAAAACATTGTCCGAGAGCTCGGACAGCTGATTGTCCTCCAGATTGAGTTGCTCCAATCGCACCAGGCCCTCAAAGGTGCGTTCGCCAATGCGATCGAGATTGTTGTGGGACAGATCCAGAATTTGCAGCTGTGTGGAATTGTGGAAGGCCATCTCGCTGACCATGTCCAGTTGATTGTGGGCCAGGAGCAGAACACGCAAACGGGGCAAACGTGCAAAGTCCAACTCCTCGACAGTCTTCAGTTGATTCTGCGACAGATCAATGTGCTCCAAGTACTGCAACGAGGTGATCAGCTCGGCGGGAAAGAAGGAGAACTTATTGTGGGCTGCCTTGATCTCCCGCAGACGCGGATGTATGCGGAAGGAGGAGGGAAACAGATAGCTCAGTTGATTATGCGATATATCTAACTCCTCGATGCCCGTGCCCGTATTAAAGAACTCGCCCTTAAATGCCGCCAGCTGATTCCCATGCAAATCCAAACGCTTCAGCTGCATCACATTGACGAAGGCGCCGGCGCGAATGGAATTGATTTGATTGTCGGACAAATCGATGGAGCTGATGTTCCACAGATTCACAAAGCTGCCATCCTGCAGCTCCTGCAGCTGATTGCCAGCCAAGTTGATGTGCTTCAGATCCTGCAGACCACCCAAAAGATCCCCGCTCAGTTGTCTTATGCTGCACTGGCTCAGATCGATGATCTGCAGGCGGGTCAAAGGTCGGAAGAGCGCTGGCATCAAGGGCATCAAGTGATTTCCACTCAAATTGAGCGATTGCAAATTCTCCAAGTCCTGAAAAATATTCAGTCCCAGCTCCGTTAAGCTATTGCTGCTCAGGTCCAGGCTGCGCAGCTCGGGCAGCGTCAGCGGCGAGTTGCCCAATCCACTTAGCTTGTTCTGGCCAAGCTTCAGCTGCATCAAGGTGCCCTCCAAGCCAGCAAAGGTATCGGCATTGATCTGGGCCAACGAATTTCCCGCCAGATCCAGAGTGTGCAGACTGCTGAACATCTGGAAGCTGCCTGGAGGCAGCTCTCGTATCACATTTCTCGACAGGGACAACGTGGTAATATCTCCCGCTTGGACAGATCCCAGAATTTCAGCAGAGAGCGCTGCCACGCGATTGAAGTCCATTTGCAGCGACGTCAGCTGCGGCAGGCGACCCAAAGCGCTGCCCGGCACTAGGAGAATATTATTATCCTTAATGATCAGCGTTTGTAGACTCTCCAGACCCTCTAGCGCATCGTCCTCAATCTGTGAAGATGATGAAAATTACATTAAACTTCCTCTATTTCTCAGATATTAAGTATACGCACCGTGCGCAGCGAATTGAGACTGAGATCCAGATATTTGAGTGCGCTCTGATCCCGGAAGGTGCCAGGCGGTATGCTCGTAATGCTATTGCGACTGAGGTCCAGGCTCTCTAGAGACTTAACCACTTGCGTGTGGGTGTAGTCCAGTTGCTAAGATTAAACAAATCAAGATGAATGTAAGGGACTTTCTATTACTCTGTAGGGAAGGTATCTTCTAACTTTTGATGTGTTGACCCTGTAGCTGTAAACCCATTGGGTGTACTGTACCCTGAACCCATTGAAAATGGGAATTCAGGGTATAATGGTTTTGCAAAAAGTATGTAACAGGCAGAAGGAGGCGTGGCAGACCCCATAAAGTATATATATTCTTGATCAGAGCGACGAGCTGAGTCGATTTAGCCCTGTCGGTCTGTCCGTCCGTCTGTATGAACGCAGTGATCTCGAAAACCACAAAAGCTAGAGATTTGAAATCCTAGATATATATTCATGTATACCATACTCAGTACAAGGGTATTTTTTTTTTCGATAACTCATTCTATTTCCTTGTTATCGATAAAAATCGATATTTTGACTTTGTTTTTAAGGTGTAACTAAAAGACCATAATAGCTAGAGATACCAAACTGACTATGTAGGTTTCTGTGATAAAAATACAGATAATAGTTTTTTAAGATTTTGGATACATCTCCCCATAAGTCCCAAAAGTGCCAAACCGCATTTCAAATACTAGGAAGTTGGAATTTCGTATATACACACCTTTAGATGTCAATATTATGTCCTGGAAATTTCATAAAGAAAGTAGATCTAGAACCGAAGTTATTTAACAATCAATTTCTCATAATGCTGCCCAGAATGCAGTCCGAGCGCAGCCACTACATCATCTATGCAGTAAGCGGCGGACATCAGCTCGGACTTGGCTCAGAGCATCTTCTAGTCGGGAAGACCCGACTAGAGCGTTCTTACTTGTTACTTGTTGTTAATGTGATCGACAATACTCTGTTTGCAGTAAAATTTAGGAGAGTGTCTTTAAAATAATGGACTATTTAACTGTTCCCCTAGTGGATGTAGCCCAATTGCTAAAGTTGAGCGGATTAACGAACAAATGGAGACAAATGTAATTGACTTCCTAATACTCTGTTTTCTAAATATTTTGGAAAAGTGCCTTCTATCTATTGAAATTTAGACTCTTTAGCTAGAAGTCCAGTGGATGTAAGTTTAGTTCTAGTTGCTTAAGTGATCGAGTATGATCGAACACGTAATACTCTGTCTGCAGCATGTATTACCTTAAGAGTATCTTAACTATTGAGCTGTTGACTCTAGAACGGTAAGTCTAAGACAGTTCCTTCCAAACTGTGACATAGATGGATGAATAGTTGGATACTTTTGATGGAGAGAGACGATCCTTCTCTCTGCCTTCTACACATATCATTACCATTTTCAATATACCTATCAACCCTTACTTACTCACTCAGAGTATAAAATTTGAATCTCATCTTACCTGCAGCATATTGGAGGAAAGATTCAATGCCTTAAGCCCTGTGATGGCAGCCAGGGCAACAGTTGGAAATTGAGCGAAGAAGTTCTCGGAGAGATCGAGCTTCTGCAAAGAGTGGAGCTGTTCGAAGACATCGCTGTTGAGATTGGTTAGACGATTTCCAGCCAGCTTGATTTCTCGGATCTTGCGCAATCCGTGGAAGGCCTGGCTGTCGATGCTGCGCAAAATATTGTAGCGCAGATCGATGATCTCCAATTGAGCCTGGGCGCTGAAGGAGTCCCGATGAAGAGTTGCTAGAAATTAACAGTAATAATAAGTATTATCTCAGCCTATTTGAAATATTTGAGTGTTTTACCTATGTGATTCTGTCGCAAGGACAGATGCTTTAGGGCGCTGGGTCCATTGAGGGAGTTGATTGGCACTGCGGTCAAGCTATTGCGATCCATGAAGAACTCCTTGAGATCCATGCAGCCCTTGAGCACGCCCTCCTCGATCAGCTTGATCTTGTTGCCCGACAAGTCGAGCAGGCGCAGATTTTTCAGGGCATGCAGCTCGGCCGTAGAGAATATGGGATTCAGGTTATCGCCCAGCAAATTGTTGGCCAAACGCAGCTCACTCAAAGAGTCCTTCAATGAGTCGAAAGCCTTCTCTGGAATGCGTCTTATCAGATTGTTGGACAGATCCAGCTCCTCAATGGGCAGCTTCAGCTGACCAAATGTCTATGGCAAAAAGAGAAGAGAAAAGTTGGTTCATTGACTCACAGGTAAGTAAATAGCAGTTTTCTCACCTGAGCGGGCATCGTTTGCTGACCACTATGGCGTTGCGTATACGCAACGATGGGTGCACCATAAGGCAGCTGGGGTGCATCGCTGTGGAACACGACTCGATCGCAGTCCATGGCAACGGCGCCCAGTTGGCCAGTTGCAGCAAAAGGCACCACATTGCACCTGTAATTGTCGTCAATCACAATCAATCGCAATGATTAAACACAATCGAATCAGCGTCAGCATCACAAATTGCATACATTAAAATAATACGCGACAAGCGGAAATCCGCTCTGTCTATCTAACATATCTGTTTCTGTCTGTCTAACTGTCCGTCTGTCTGTCTCTCTGTCTGTCTATCTGTTTGTCTGTTTTTTCACTCACCTGCATGGCAATCGCAGCGCGGGACTGAGCTCCGGACATGGTCGCCAGGCCTCGATGTGTTGGGTCAAGCAGCACAGCAAGCCAAATAAAAACAAAAACATTTGTCGCTTTTCCCAATTTGGCGGCATTTTCCACGTTTTCATTTTCGCTGAAATTTAAAGTTTTTGATTTATTAAAAAATGGCAATGATTGTAAAACAACTGAAAATTTTTATATTTTATATTTTATATTTTATATTTTATATTTTATATTTTATATTTTATATTTTATATTTTATATTTTATATTTTATATTTTATATTTTATATTTTATATTTTATATTTTATATTTTATATTTTATATTTTATATTTTATATTTTATATTTTATATTTTATATTTTATATTTTATATTTTATATTTTATATTTTATATTTTATATTTTATATTTTATATTTTATATTTTATATTTTATATTTTATATTTTATATTTTATATTTTATATTTTATATTTTATATTTTATATTTTATATTTTATATTTTATATTATATATTTTATATTTTATATTTTATATTTTATATTTTATATTTTATATTTTATATTTTATATTTTATATTTTATATTTTATATTTTATATTTTATATTTTATATTTTATATTTTATATTTTATATTTTATATTTTATATTTTATATTTTATATTTTATATTTTATATTTTATATTTTATATTTTATATTTTATATTTTATATTTTATATTTTATATTTTATATTTTATATTTTATATTTTATATTTTATATTTTATATTTTATATTTTATATTTTATATTTTATATTTTATATTTTATATTTTATATTTTATATTTTATATTTTATATTTTATATTTTATATTTTATATTTTATATTTTATATTTTATATTTTATATTTTATATTTTATATTTTATATTTTATATTTTATATTTTATATTTTATATTTTATATTTTATATTTTATATTTTATATTTTATATTTTATATTTTATATTTTATATTTTATATTTTATATTTTATATTCGGGCATTTCTCAAACCCAATATACTCTCTCTATTGAACGAGTATAAAAAACGCGCTAATTATGCTTTTGATTTGGACCCAGTCACAGCCAAAGTAACAGCCAAAGCAACGGCAACAGCTGCCACGCTGTATTTGGTCATTTCGTCTTTTATCTTCTGACTTGGGACAGAACATTTAATTTGAATATCGTTGGAGACTTTTTTGTTGTTGTCGAAAACCACATATTTGTGTTTTGCCCCCAACAAAGTCGAGTTTCTTGTTCTCTTGTTGTTGACACTCGCCAAGTTCGATGGAGTGCTATAATCAATAAAGCTAACAAGTAAAGGTCTGCTACCTACACTTTGAAGCTAAGAATGCGGCATTACGATTCGAGATTGTGAATGGAAACACATGAAAGATCTACTTATAATATTTTGTATAATATTAATGTATTAAAATATATAAAATCCAAAATTGAGCTAAACAATCGTACATACATATATTAAAAGTCCTAGCTATAACACTTTTTTCAATTCTAACAAATTTGAAGCGATTTTTAGTTCATCTGCTTCTTGATTTCATATATACTACATATATGACAAATATCTTCAGAAAATGTCTGCGCATAAAATCTGCCCATCCTCATTTAATTTAAATATATTTTTTTTTAGATTTTTCAATTGACTTACTTTTTAAATAAGTATATTATAGGCAGATATTCATTGAGTTGAAGATCCTAGCAGCTACTGCTCGTAAAACTAAGTATTAAATATTAGATTTAATTTGTTAAATATATTTATAAATAAATAATTAATATTTTAAAATATGTTTTTTGCCTGACTTATTTGTGTCTGTTAAGATTCATGATAAAATTAATTTAAATTTAAAAAATTTAGTACAATTTCCTAGTAAATGTTCATACTGAAGTTTAAACTGCCATGACATTGTCAAAACTAAGCCGATTTAAATGCTTGAACAGCTCTATTTTGATTGAGCATTTAAGTCTTAACATAAATATCTAGTATTGGTTTCTTGCATTTCTTGTTGCTGCTGCCTGCGCCTGTTGTGCTCGACTCTGATTACTGTTATTTCCTCTTTTAGTACATTTCTACAAACACAGCAAATGTTCTCATATACATGCATGAGTACATACGTATGTATATACATATGTCTATTTCACTTCTACATATGCATGCATCATATTCTTGATTATTTTTCCCGAGGCGTTTCTGGTACCGTTGGATTGCGCATCGACACCAAAAAACGTTAAGCGTAAATATGTGTGCATGTGTGTGTGTGTACACATCAGAGGCATGCTTGCACCTGTACATGTATGTGTTTTGCTATTTGCTCTACGGTCCATAGTCATGCAAAACGTTATTTGGTCAGTTGTCGAAATAGTGTGCCAGAGATCTTTCGTAAATATGTTGTTTATGTTTATCTGTATGTATGTAGGTCTGCTCGAGCATATGTAAATTTTTTATTGCCTATAAAACGACGTCGCAGGTTGCATTTCAATAAATTTCCCAACCTCTTGTATGTATGTTTTTATTTGCCCCTTTTACTCATTGAAATGCATAATGGGAATTGATTCGATACCAAAATCGGCTCCAAGACGCGACTCGAACTGGCAGAGAGACAGCTTCAAGGTCTCGTTTAGCTACATGGTCCGGTCTGTGACTGCGTCCACTTCTTGTTTTTACACACACACACGCACACATGCGAATACACTCGCTTATGCACAGGTACATGTACATGGCGATTAAAAACAGAAACTTTTTGATGGGAAATATGTTAATCACAAACTGCGGTTTAAAAAACAATTTTTGGTGTCTTGTGTTTGTAACCTGTTTCTTTTCTGATTTATATTTTGGCTTACTTTTTTATTTTTCGTGTATTGTGACGGCCGTTTGGGAAATTGCACGTCACTATTTGCTAGTGTGTGTTTGTGTTGTGTTTTTGTTGCTGCTTGGGAAGTTTTTCGAGTTGATTCTTTTGTTTTTTCTTTTTTTTTTTTCGCCGATTGCACAAAGCACCGTAATAAGCGGGCTAGTTTTGTTGTCGTTGTTTTAGCGCGGCTTGTTTACATTTGTTTTTTGTTTTATTTATACACACACAAAAAGAAAGCGCAAAACGACAAAGAATATTTTCCCAGGGAAAAGCGCACACACAGTGAGTACAAAAATATTATGTATCTCTGTTGATGTGTGTGTGTGTGTGTGTGTGTGTGCAAGTGCGGGAAAAATGCAGACAAACAAGTAAACTTTGCCAACTGTGGGGGAAACGGGAACAACAGAGCGCGAGCTGCTGCTGCTGCTGGGGTAATAATTAAGCTGCGCACTGGCGCTGCACAAAAACAACTACACAATAACACAACTACAACTACAGCTACTGACTGCGTATGCGCAGCGGCTGCGACTTCAGCTTCGGCTTCGGTTTCGGGTTCGACTTCGGCTACGATGTCGACGACGTCGCGTCCCGTTTCGGTTCGTTTTAAGCGACGGCTGCGTTTTTCCGCTTTTGTTTTGAACGTCTTCTGCTCTACTTGAGCGTCGCGCAGCAACTGGTGGGCTGGCCATGGCTGAGCTGCTGGCATGGCTTGGCTGCTGGCTGGTCTGAAACAGGTTTCGTACTAAAAACGTAGTGTACTAAAAATTCCCAAAGATGACCAAAGATCTTCGGTTCTCGCTCTCTTTCGCTCTTTTGTTTTTGAATATGTTGCGCTGCGCAGCCTCGTGAATGAGTTTGGGCTGGGTAAAAGTTTTCGCCTCGCCGTTCTTTGGCATGCCGCAGAAAGTTTGTTTCTTTTGTGTTGGCCGCTGCCCTTGCCCATCTACCTGCTTCTCTGTTTCTCAGATCGCCGCCGATTGGCAAGTGCGCCAATTTACGCTAATGGGGTTAAGTCTTCAATAAAGCGCAGACAAGTGACAAAAGACACAGCGCTCACTTTCCACCTAGCAAATTGTTTACCAACTAATTACGCTTAGCCAGATAGCAATGACAATGGCACGCATGCAGAGAGGCTGTTAACACCAGCAGGAGGCGTGCCTCCCCCCACTCCCCCTCTCTCTATGTAAGTATGTACTCGACTGCATATTTATGTAGAGGGAGGGGAAGGCGCGCCTTTTGCCTTGTCTGCAAAATTTGATGTTTTAATTTTTTTTTTTTCTGTTTCATGTTTAGGCATGCATGTTAACAGCTCGCTAAGATTTCTTTTACTTTCCATTTTCATGAACAAGCATTACACACACTTGCACATTCACATTTCATATTAATATTATTATAATAATAGTGGAGTATGTCGTGTTTAGCCATATAAATCAAATCGTTCAGCTGATGAATTATGTCTAAAACGCAACACTTGACTGGCTTTTGCTTTATGGCCAACAGCTCCCACAGTCTGCGTCAGCAAATTTGCTAACATTTTTGTGAAAAGTCTACACCCATAGCTGCCACGCCCCCTCCATTTGCTATGCTCTTTAATTTGCATATATTACGATTTGGTCAAGTCCAGACAGTTGAATCAAGGTGCATAACCCTATTAGAGGGGTCAGTACTCGGGGGAATAAACTGTTTCAAGTTAAGCAAACATATGGCCTAAATGCATCTGGCTGAAAGCCAATCAATCAATGTAAAAGGTACTTAATAAACTTAACAATTTTTGGAAAAGAATAATGTCCGTCTATTGGTATGTTATTTCACTCTAAGGCAAATATTCACAAAGTTTGTCGATCATCAAATTTAAGTGACATTTCCAAAAAAAGAGTACCAACTAGAAGATACCCTGTAAGCTGCTATTCAAATGATTCGAAGTTAAAACGAATGATGAGAATGAATGAATGAGAATACAGTTATATGAGTTATACAGATGAATGGATAAACGGATAGATCGACAGATATATCAATAGTCGGATAAAATAACAGACTAATGTATATTTGGATATGGATATGGATTGGATATTGATGCATGGATATATTAATAGATATACAGATGAATGGATAAACGGATAGATAGATAGATATATCAATATTCGGATAGATCGACAGATATATCAATATTCGGATAGATTAACACATTAATGGATATTCGGATAGATGGGCATTAATGTGGATATGGATAGATTGATACGGATATATGGATGCATGGATACATATTAATAAATAGATACACAGAATGGATAAACGGATAGATAGACAGATATATCAATATTCGGATAAATTAAGGAACTAATGGATATTTAGATAGAATTACATGAATGTGGACATGGATAAATTGATATGGATATGGATGCAAGCATATATAAATAGATTCACAGATGAATGGATAATCGGACAGATAAACAGTTAAATCGATATTCGGATAGATTAACAGATTAATGAATATTCGGATAGAATATAAATAGATAAATGGGATTGACATGTATATAACGATATATAAATGCATGGATATATTTAAAAATAGATACACAGATGAATGGATAGCGGATAGATAGACAGATAGATCGATATTCGGATAGATTAATAGATAAATTGATATTCGGATAGATGAGTATAAATGGATAGCACAAGTAGATCGACAGATATATGGATGCATAGATATATGAAAAGACTTACAGATGAATAGATATAATGATAGATAGATATATAGATGGATATAGGAATTGATATAGGGATGGAAAGATAGATGGATAAACATTCCCTTAATCGATATACAAAATTGGATAAATATAGAGAAATATATTATAATATATTATACCTGATCAAATTGAAGCCGTTTCACTGTTTTGTTATACGTAATATAATCAATTTTTAATTTTTACAGGGTGTACCGAAAACATTCTTTTGGATAAATAATTTTTTAATCAAATATCAGATCTTAAAAGCTTTCTTGCTTATTACTATATGAGAATAGTTCAGGTAAATATATGCTGTCTTAATCAAGCATCTATATAAATTGCCTTTTCTGATATACCCAATATCTAATAAGTCGTAAAGCTACAGGGTATGCACAAATCTACTTTTGGATAATTAATTTTTGGATAAACAAACACAGCCGAAAACATTTCTTGACAATTATTTTTGTTGTGGCTAGAAATAGACACGTATATCTCGCCTATATATAGATATATATCTATTGGACTAGGTGAAAGTCGTAGAGTGGTTTATTTGAAGTACTTTTAGCTAGGCAAGCAAATAGCTTGCATATACTTTTCAGCTTCAATAAAGATTAATGTCTTTGTACACAGCACATAAATTATTATTTAGAGACGACACACACACACCAACGCACACACACACACATAGACAGAGACATTAAGGGATGTTAAGGGAGCGATAAGTAAAGCCAAACCTAATCAATTATACAAACGGAATGCTATGTCAACATAATAAGGCATCGTCTCTCTCTCTCTCTCTCTCTGTCTCTCTCTCTCTCTCTTTGCTCTCTCATTGTCCCCAGTTGGCATTTTATTTTATTGGTTGTCGTATCCTTGCCGGGATATGCACAGAACAGGACTAACCTAGTCCTTTCCGCTTTCCGGATTTCGAATTTGATAAATTATGCGTTTAAAGTACAACTTGTAGCATTCGCTTGGGCCATTGTCCTTCGACTTAATGCCAGTGTATGTCATATCCTTAAAACCCGACAGGATATTTCATCAAATTAGACAGCGAGTGTCCGTAAACATAAGCAGCATGAAGGATATTTCCAGTTATTGATTGTACAACAAACAAACAAAAAGAATATCCAAACATTGAGTCTTTAATGTCCTTTAAGGCCTTAAGGTTTATTGCTTTCAGTAAGAATGTCCTGTAAATCTGTTTAGTATTACATATAAGATTTAACTACAACTTTATATATATTCAGTAATATATATATAGCTCCTAGCTATGTGTCTGCTTCTAATATCAAACTGTAGCAGTGAAAGAGACGAAAGCTCAGAAGATACCCTGGAAATGGAAGGATATATAAAAAAAGAAATGTCTTCTATCGAAACTAGTAAAAATAGTAATATTAAATCGAATTTTGTGGCTCTACTGTTTTAAGTTCCCTAAGCTAATTCAAGTCCAAGTAACTTTGTCGAAACTAAAAAAGATATTCAAAATATCTTGATGATGAAGTATCCTCTAAATAAATGTTATCCCTAATTTAAATATTATATTTAAATTAAATACAGTCAAATCCCGAATATTCGAAGTGACAAGAGGATCACATTTTTTATGAATTATACAGGAATTCGAACAGGAATTCGAAGGAACTTTTTTTTCTCAAGGGGACAGCATTTTCTGAATTGTTGAGTTTTTTGATTTAGTGGGGTTTGATTATCGGGATTCGACTATTTTATAAATCCATCTCGAAGTAGTTAATTCTTACTTTTCTTTTGGCAAATTTAAATTTTATAGTCATAACAAATGTTAGTTGTCAACCATCCAGAATTTCTGTATTTAATTAATTAATTTTGTAATGCAAAGACTTACTTCATGTAATATCATCTAAAGTAATTCAACATTTTTTTATTTATTATTTTTTAATTTAAAAAAAAACATTTTTTTCTCTTACATTTTTTGTAAACATTTTTTTTAAATTTATTTTTTAACATTTTTTTTTTACATATTTTTGATTTTTTTTATATTTGTTTTTTAAATTTTATTTTAAAATTTTTTTTAAATTTTTACAATTTTTTTTTAAATTTTTTTTTGTAGTTCATTTTTTAAGATTTTTTTTTGATGCAAAAAAAGTTTTGCTGGGTATTTCCTGCTTGTGCATTCCCAGCTAAAATATTAGAAATTTGATTACAAAAATAAAATAGATATCAATTTAATTTATGATTTTATACTCTGTCAGACAGAGAAAAGAGTATATTTGTCCGTCTGTTTGTCTGTCCGTTAATCTGTTTGTCTGTATGGATATATAAATATTAAAGACTTAAAGATTAAACTATATATTCGTGTATGTCAACTTCAGATGCAAATTTAAAAAATATATTATTCATTAGGGGCGTTGCAAATCGGATAAAATTTGCATCTTCAACAGTTTGAGAGATCGAATCATTAATTCTTGCAGCTGGAGCACTGTTCACCCGCCTATTTGAGGCGTGGCAAATCGAAAAATAGCGACTTTTTTAATAAATTTAGAAGTAGTTCACAGTTGGGCAGTGATCGAGTATTTGCAGTCGCTTACACCCGACAGCACCGTACTTATTTTTTTAATATATTGCAATGTTTTTTTTTGGCTTATACATTCAATTTGGTCTAAGTGAAAAAAGATTTATAGCTCAAACGGAATGTGCCACAAATCATTTTCTTCAAAAAATGCACAGAAATAGTTAAATATACAATATATATATATAGTAAATATATACATATATATATATGTATATCTGCTGAGTGCTTCTATTTTGGGATTGATGCGAATGGCCTATGGCGAAAAGTTTTATGGCTTACTGCTTTGAAGCAACTTTGTTAGTCAAGAAGCATTAGAAAAAATTGCGAAAATTCCTGTTACAACCGTTGCTTGTTGTTCTTATCTGCTGCTGCAGGTGGCAGCCAGGTGAGCATTGATGGGAGTGGGCGTACGTTCTTGTGCTTGGCAGTGAAAGCCACCTTTGAAATGTTAAAACCAAATGCCTACAAACGAGCGCAGGCAGCCGAAGCGCACAGCAGGTGTAAAGGTGTGTAAGTGTGTGAGTGTAAAAGTGCTCTGCAGGTATGTGTGCGTGTGTGTGTGTGTGTGCGCTAGTTAACCGAGTCAGAGATATTAACCAATCAAGTGTGTTAATTGCACCATAATTGGTCAGAAAGCTGTCAATAAAACAACAGCAACAACAACAACAACAACAACAACAACAACAACAACATCTACAACAACAACAACAACAACGATTGCAGCAGCAGGTGCAGAAATGCGTAATTAATGATTTTGCTTTTATGACAGCAGTAGCACACACTCACACACACACTCACGTACTATTCTACGCACACTTTTACACAAGCTTTACACACACGCACACACACACACACACACTCATTAATGAAAATGAAGTGAGGCGTACATGAATTCACGTGAAACTGTAAAAAGTCTTTCATAAAAAATATACAACAAGTAAGAACGCTCTAGTCGGGTCTACCCGACTAGGACATCCCCTGAGCCAAGTCCTAGCTTACATCTTTTATCTATACATATTGCCCTCGGCGTGCACACACACACGCACACATATACATACATGCACACACAAGCAAGCGCTCAGCTTACTGCGTAGATGATTTAGCGGCTACGCTTGGGCTGTATTCTGGGCATCACTATGAGAAATTGATTGTTAAATAACTTCGGTTCTAAATGTACTTTCCTAATGAAATTTTCAGGACATAATATTGACATCCAATGGTGTGTATATGCGAAATTCCGACTCCCTAGTATTTGAAAGACGATTTTTCCATTTTTGGGGATAATGGGGGAGGTATCTAAAATTTAAAATATTTGTTATCTGTTTTTTTTCATTACTAAAAACTATATATAGACAATTTGGTGTAGATATTAGATATTATTGTTTTAAAGTTATAGCTTAAAACAATGTCAATATATCGATTGTTATCGATAATAAGAAAACGGTATGAGTTATCGGGGAAAAAAATAATATTGTACTGCATATGGTATACAAGAATATATATTTTAAATTTCAAATCTCTAGCTTTTGTGGTTTACGAGATCACTGCGTTCATACGGACGGACAGACGGACATGTCTAGATCGACTCTGCTCGTTTTCCTGATCAAGAATATATATGCTTTATGGGGTCTGCCACGCCTCCTTCTGCCTGAATTCCCATTTTCAATGGGTTCATTTAAAAAAAAAAAAATATTCATTTACATTTGTAGGAAATAAGGGTATTACCTTTACTATCTTCCCAATGGAGTATATGTTCTGAAAGTATTAGAAACCTTTTTTGATTACTTTAGTGTAGCAAAATACAAAATTTGTTATCCCTAGCTGTTATAGTTCTCGAGTTATGCACAAAAAACAAAAACAAAATTTCGATTTTTTTTATATTTTGGAGATTTTATATATAATTTATATATTAATTTTATATACAAGTCTTTATGCTATATATAATATATACAACTTTTTTCTGTCTGTTACATATGTTAGTGCAAAGTTAGTATACCCTTTCTACATATTAAAAATTCATACAGGGCATAAAAATACAATTTCAAAACATTTAAAGTTCGTTTAAATTGCTGCAAGCAAATTCATTGATAGAAAACCAGGCGTCAAATACCTTAATCCTAACAACTTTGTAAGGATAACAAGCGAAAGCAGCTGCAAAAGACTTAAGATAGATAAATAGATAAGTGCGAGCTTTAAGAGGTTAACTGAAAAAGGCGGAGAGAAATACTTTTATCTATAGATAGATAGAAAGTTGCGATAAAACTCTTTAGATTACCGTAAATTAAATTTTTACAAAAAGAAAATAATTAAAAATAAATATAAAAAGAAAAATTCAAAAGCAAACAAGTAAAAATTATTAAATCTGGTTTAACCAACTGCTTAATACTCGCTCAAGAACATATGAAAACATTGAAAAGTTCAATATTTTCAGATTTCAATTGGCGTATAACTATAAAGCTTATAGCTCTAACTGCAGAGGAGCTCAACAGTGATCAAACTATAAAACTAGATATATAATACTATAATATTACTTTGTAGTGCTGCCTTTAAACTAAATATAATTTTAGCTGATTTGCCACTTCCCAAGTGACTATAGTCAACATACTATTTATAATCCAAATCTCAAGTCTCTCAAAACCAACAATGTACAAAACCCGCTTTCAGCTGCATGAACGAGTATAAGAAGAAATTCAACGCGAAAAGTTGCCCCAACTAAAAGGGGTTAAAATGTATATTTACTTAAATCAAACTGATTTACTCAATACTTGATTAAAGGATAAGCTTAAAACTCGCTCTACCTGGATGCGAGCGTGTGTGTTTGGGTGTATGGGCGCAGGCGTGGGAGTGGGCGTGCCTGCAACAGTTAATTAAAACTTTTGTATGCTGCGAAAACAACGAAGCGAAACCGCAAACAAAGCCAAAATTAGAGCGTGGCTAAAAAGCTTCCAAGTCTGCAACTAACCCGTAGAACTGAAAAATACCCCCAGAAAGCCAGCCCCCCCCAAGCCCCCTTAAGCAACCCCAATTGAAGACTTTGTTATGCTTGAGTTGCGCGATTTGATTTCGTGCGTAAAACTTTTTGCACGCGCATTTGATTTAACTTTAATGCAATTAAATTTGCTTAATTTCAAAGAAGCACACGCTTATGGGAGCAGGGGATGGGGGTGGGCATGGGGGTGGGGGTAGAGGTGTTAAAAAGTTGAAGACATTATTCAAAGTCTCAATTAAAATCAAAATAAAATGAAGTCAAGTATTTGGCTTTCAAACTGTGCATGTGTGGGTGTGTATATGTGTTTGTGTGTGTGTGTGTGGGTGTGGGTGTGGGTGTGCGTGTGTGGGAATTCAATATCTTAAGGTATTCATTTTTTGGCAACAAATATTTCTTGACATTTTTTCGTGAGGCATATTTAAAAGACCTGCCAAACAAAATAAACAAACAAAGATTGTGAAAAAGGTTATCAAGCTAACAACATAGACACACACACACACACATGCGCGCACACACACACATATAGACAGCTTGTGACAGCTAGTGACACGTTTGATGATGTCGTCCTGTTTTGCGAGCGTGTAAAAGTCAAGTAGGCGAAGATTTTGCTTCGTCCTTGCAGCGAGCTGTGAAATTGAATGTGGAAAATGTGGTGAGTGGAGAGTTTCCACATAAATTGTGCTTTGCTTTTCAATACTTGTGATGGCAACACATGGTTTAACACGGCGTATGCGCAACATTTCGCAAAACAAATTATGCCCAAGAAATCAAAATCGAAAACAGATTGCCAGCAAAAACAAAAATAAAGTCATTGAAATAATGTAGAAAAATTTAAAATCATAAATTATGTATTGATTAATGTTAAGCAGACACCTGGCTAAAAGCACTTAGCCGCAGGCAGCTTAAGGTAAGCCATAAATTAAAGCAACTGAAGGTCGCAAAGCTTATAGATTGAAGGAGACATTTGAAAGCTATGTAGGCGAATGATATTTATATATATATATATGCATGTGTATAAGTAGCTTTTCAATTAAGTGATTTAATTGAAATTTTGAGTAAAGCATAAATAGGTATATACATAGGTATAGGTATATACATATACATAAAGGAGAGCTCCAGAATTGATTAATTGCAACATTAATTACAATCAAAATGTCGGAAATGCATTTAACATTAAGTTTAACGTGCGGAAGCAACCAAAATTTGCATAGTAATGATATGCTAATTAGGTGCAGGTATATGAAGAGAGAAGGAGGCGTGGCTAAACCAATAAAATACTGTAGAATGCCGATAATTTGTCCCCCGCTAAATCAAAAGCATCAATAATTCGTGAAAAATGTTTTCCCCTTAAAAAAATCGTTCTAGTTTCTATTTGATAAATCGAATTCCTGTGTAATTCGTAAAAAATGTGATGCCCTTGCTATTTCGATTTATCGGAATCCGACTGTATATATATATCGAAAACAGCTACGAGCTCATTTGATTTGACTATATCTCTCTGTGAAAGGGATATATCTTACAAACTACTTAAGCTAGAGACTTGTAATTTTAATATATAAATATGTTTCATATTTGTTTTCGATAACTTATCCTATTTCGCCAATATCGATAATAATCGAATTTTAGCTTAAAGATCCTAAAGGCTTGAGAAACTGAATTTTCTCTTATTAAATACATAACTTATGCATATTTTCCATTTCGAATACCTCTCACCTCATGCAAATTTCCAATTCTGAATAAAGGCGGCACGTATTTTCCTCGAAAAGAAATATAAATGGAAAATAAATGTCATATTCATGTGCTGAATTTCAATAAAATCTTACAGCTAGACTCGAAGTTATTCAATAACTAATTTCTCAGAAGTGTAATGTGTGTATGTGCTTATGCGTGCGTATGCATGTGTGTGTGCATGTATATGCATTATGCAAATAAGTAAGCTAAAATTAGTTTATTCAACAGCTCTTCGCACAGTTTAGGGTATCTCCTAGTCGTTCACTGCCGACTAGAGCGCTCTTAGTTATTCATGAACTTGCCAGCATTTTTCAATAAGTAAATTCAAATGTGAATGACACGCAAATCCTGCCTGGCTTTGCGCTGTTGTTGAACTCAGCAGCCCTAAAGTATGCAGCAAGTTTCTTTCTTTTTTTTCACCAAAAGCCATTTAGTTTAAGCGGCTGCCACTCACACTTACACACACACACACACGCACAGTGATGCGTGTAAGCCGCTGAGACAGACGTGTCAGCGAAATTAACCTGTCCGTGACAATGCGACACCTCAGCTGCTCGAGCTCGAGCTGAACAACGAGAAGGAGGCGCCAATAAGTAGGCAACACTTTTTACAACATTCTTGCTATGCGAAACACATACCTCAACAGGTCTGCAGCAAATGTGTTAAGCAGCTCCAGAAAATTGCAATTTAATGTATTTTTGTTAAAGTTTTTATGCTCGTTAGTGAATAGAAAATGGGGTATATTGGTTTTGTGCAATGTTTGTGTTGCCTGCTTGAAAACTGAAGCTAGAGACTTGAAACTTGAAATCGTGTGTGGAGTGTTAAGATATTGTGGGTACTCCCTTTAGGGGCGTGGCACATCGTATTACAAAATATTAATGAAAACTAGGATCATAAAGTTTCTCAGCTATAGATTCACATATAGATAGATCTAATAATAGATATATCTATAGATATATCTGTTTATAGATTGATCTATAGATAGATATATTTACAAATATATCTATAGATGGATCTTTTGTCATTGAAGCGTATCAATGGACGGAACATATAGTTTAAAGATCCATCTATATATAGATTTATAGATAGATCTATTAATAGATAGATCTATAAATTAATCTATTAATAGTTAGATCTATTAATGTGTCTATTAACTAGATGGTACGTCCATTGAAGCGTGTCAAATGGGAAATCATCGATTTTTTTAAGTTGAACGATTATTATGCAGTCTGTTGAAACTATGTTTTTGATTAAAAAGAGTTTTAACCTGATTTATAAGTTTATATTTTTTTCCTAAATATACTAAAAAATTCATTTTTATTGAAGTAAGAAAAGAGTTTAGAAGTTTTAAAATTTCCAGTTTCACTTGAACTAAAATTAGAGTGCTCTCTCTACTGTTTTATAAATTGAATTATTTCGCATGATATCTAGTGCAAGCAAGAGTGAGTGAGCCGGGTGTGCTTGACTGGGATGATACTCTAAGCATGTCAAATATTTTGTTTTATGGGGAAAATATTGTAGTAAAAGTTTGTGTATTCAATGAAAGAATCCTCTTAACAAAATTTGGTTATGGATAAGTTTGGTGTAAAATTCAGTTCGTATTGATTTAAATTTACTGATTTAATAAATATTTAATAAAGATCAATTTAATGAGTCGAAATTCAAATTTTAGTCGTGCCCTTTAGAGTTATCCTACAGGTCAAATAAAAAAGGGGAAAAATGTTTTTTTTTTTAAATTTTTTTTTTTAATATTTTTTTTTAAATATTTACTTAGTGTCCTGTTACCTTTTAGCTAACTTAGTTTAGACTCTGTTTAGACAGAGATTATTTTATATAATGCATTTTTTAAAAAAACGATGTTAAATACCTTAGAAATCATAGTTAGGACAAGTAATAATTTTTGAGTGTAAGCTGAAAACTTTAAGTCAATACTCGGTCTAGTAGGTCTTGATTCTGGTGACGACTGAGACTTCTTCTAGTTTTGAGGGGAGTTCTTTGGGAAGATAAGCTATCCAAAAATAAAAGATGAAACTATACTGAGAACAGCATACAGACAGAGGTGTGTGTTCAGTTCGACTCAGTTCATTGTCTGGATCAAGTATATATATAGACTTAATGGGAATACAAACTCCTCCTTCTGTCTGTTACATACATTTGCATAAAGTCAAGATACCCGTTTTTATACATTTTCCATTGTTTCTGAGTATAAAAATGTTACTTATCTAATCTTTTGAATCTGCAATGGAGGCAGTTTATAAATATTTCCATATAAATATATCAAATTCGATGAAGACTTTATCTAATAAATAATTTGAGCAAAACTTCAGCTGTTGGCTCTTGATTAAATACACTTGCAAGTTCATAAACGGCGGCTATGATGAACGAGTTTGCTGCTTGGCAGCCCGGAAAACTGCAAAAGTGGAAAGTGTGCGATGGGCGACGTCTGGACGTTGTTTGCGCCGACAAAATGCGACCGACATTAATAAGCATAAAATCTGTCTGGGCAACGCCCAAAACAAATTTCCACTAAAGATGAACAGCAAGAAGAAGAAGAAGCAGCTGTGGATTAACAAGTGAAAGTATCTGAGCATCTAAGTATCTAAGTAAGTGCATACCATTTGCCAAAAAAGCGAGGGAGAGCCCCTCTGTACCCACTGCAACAAAGGTACTTGGAGAAGGGTTTGACAGGAGTGAAAAAAAGCAGATTTCGAGTGTTCGCATAATTTCACAAAGTGCTCGACGAGGTCACGTGCCACGCCTCAACTTTAGATATTATTTATTTTTTATTATTATTTTTCATTTTCCACATTTTTTGTCATCAACTTTTTTTTGTGCTTTTTGTTTGGTGTTAAACGCCCCTCGTTCGCTGTCTCAATTACATTGCATTATGCTGGCTGGAATTACCATATTGTCTCGATGAAGCAACTTGCTTTTTGCATTCGGTCATGGCAGACATGAGGCTAAGCCCCTACACTTACTCATATGACTCATGCAGTTGCCAGCTTAACTTTAAGAACTCCATTTTGACCAGAGTAGGGACTAACATTTGGTCAACTGCCTTAGTTATTGCAGCGTATGCAGAATCTCTGCTGACGGAATGTTTCAAGATTTTCACAGATTTTCTTCATGCTGTCGTAGAATGTTTTTCTATGAAAATGTGCTTGATAGGGTGTACACGACTTAGCAGCTGCCTTAGTTATTGCAGCGTATGCAGAATCTCTGCTGACTGAATGCTTCAAGATTTTTCACGATTTTCTTAATGCTGTTGTAGACTCTTCTTTTACGAAAAGGTGCTTGGGTATACACGACTTGTGCAAAGGTATGTGACAAGCAGTAAGTAGCATCTGCCAACATATATAGCATATATATATATATATATTTCTCTTAGGGTGAATGGCATACATGATAGATAGATGGGGTAAGCACGACTTATGAAAATGTAGCATATATATATTTCTAATAGGGTATACACGACTTATGCTAAGGTATGTAACAAGTAGTAGGTAGCATCTGTCAACATATATAGCTTATATATATATATATTTCTAATAGGGTATACACGACTTGGCAACTACCTTAGTTATTGCAGCGTATGCAGAATCTGTGCTGACGGAATGTTTCAAGATTACTTTTAGATTTTCCTAACGCTGTCGTAGATTCTTTTGCTATGAAAATGTGCTTGATAGGGTATACACGACTTGTGCTATGGCTTGTGCAAAGGTATGTGACAGGCAGTAGTAGCATCTGTTAGTATATATAGCATATATAAATTTCTAATGGGGTATAAGGTATACACTATAGATAGATAGGGTATACACGACTTAAGAAAATCTATGTGACAGTCAGAAGACAGCATCTGCTAGTATATATACCCCATATATGTATGCCTGATAAGAAACCTAAGCAACTTAAGCAAACTCGATCTGATCTGTCTGTCTATATTGAAATTTTGAAATTCTTATATATTTTCTTTTACTTAAGCATATCTCGATACCTACAAGATATAGGGTTATCAAATTAAACATGTACCATCTCTTCAAATAGTTTTTTGACATTTTATTAAGTATATATCTTTATATACAGTCGAATCCCGCTAATTCGAAATGGCAAGGAGACTAAATTTTTTACGAATTACACAGGAATACGATTTATCGAACAGGAAGTCGAACCAATTTTTTTCAATAGGACAGCATTTTTAATAAACTTTGAGGTTTTCGATTAAGCAGGGTTGAATTAACGGGATTCAACTGTATTTTATTTTTGTCTACTTTTGCCTATTCTTCCAAAATGGAAATTAATGCTACTTATATATTAGCAACTGTTTTTAGGGTATCTCTTAGTCGGCTACTCTCTATTGTCCTACATTTACTTGTTTCGTTTTTGCTTGTTTCTCGCTCGCTTGTTGCCGTAATTTGTTTCAAATTATCCTTTTAAATTCCAGGCATTGCGCCGTCTCCAGCTATGTAAATCTGCCTGCGAGTCAACCAAATTGCTTCGCTGTTCGTGATTAGAAAAAGGGAACGAGCTGCCAGCTGGCTCGAAGGATTGCTAGCCTTTTGGTTAAGGTAAAAAATATTCAAGATTTAAGCAAGGGTAAAATAAATAGACTCTTAATTTGAGCACGCTTCGATGAAGTTAACCAAAAAACTTCATATTGACTTGAATCTGAAGCGTTTTGTTTTTTCCGTCAGCATCAAAAGAAAGGCAGAAAATATGAACAAGTTTGTAATTGTTCTCATCAAGTATATATATATTATATATATATATATATATGTATTGAATGAAGTGGAGTCCTTTTCTTTTCTTTTTCTGCTCAACAAATTAAAATGTAATAAATCTGTCATCAAGTTGGTAACGTTGACCCAAATTACATTTTTGTTGTTGAAGGAATGTGCGCAGGATGCGGAAGTCCTGACAGAGTCCTTGTGGCTCATCCAGCCAGCGAGATCCAGCCGAGCCGAGTCCCCCCAGGGCCTTCAGACCGTGCACAAGGACAAAGTTTTTATTGCCGGGCAATTGGAGTTTGGCCACGTTTGTTACCCGCAGGATGTTTGCTCCTTGCGCCCAGTGGTGTCGTCTCCTTCTGTCATTGTCAACGCCATTGTGGCCAGCAAATTTGCCATTGAAAGCCAGTTTTGTTTAGCGTACAAATATTCTTATGTACTTTCACATAACCACAAGGATTTGTGATTGTTTAAGCCCTTTCCTCTCTGTGAATTCAATTCAGTAAACGACTTAACGGGTTGACCTCACTTTTTATGTCCTTGGGAAGGTTATTATAGTTAAGATATGAGATATATATTATGTTTGCTTTCTAAATAAGCTCAGCTAATAAAAATTGAATCCCAATGCTGAATGCGAAGGCGTCTTTAATGAAGAAGATAGATAGATAAGTAAAAAAATAACTATATGGTATATGGTATATGGTATATGGTATATGGTATATGGTATATGGTATATGGTATATGGTATATGGTATATGGTATATGGTATATGGTATATGGTATATGGTATATGGTATATGGTATATGGTATATGGTATATGGTATATGGTATATGGTATATGGTATATGGTATATGGTATATGGTATATGGTATATGGTATATGGTATATGGTATATGGTATATGGTATATGGTATATGGTATATGGTATATGGTATATGGTATATGGTATATGGTATATGGTATATGGTATATGGTATATGGTATATGGTATATGGTATATGGTATATGGTATATGGTATATGGTATATGGTATATGGTATATGGTATATGGTATATGGTATATGGTATATGGTATATGGTATATGGTATATGGTATATGGTATATGGTATATGGTATATGGTATATGGTATATGGTATATGGTATATGGTATATGGTATATGGTATATGTAAAGATTGCTGTTATGAAGCTGAAGAAAGGCTTAGGAATATCAACTATAATAAAAATATAATATGAGTTAATGAATGAAACTTAACGTTGTAATAATGTGATAAATGATTTGATAAGGAGTGCTTAGAAACATGAAAAAAGTTAAGCCACTCTTTATAAAACAACATCCTGCAGCATTAAGGGATTCAGCATTGGATGCTAACCCAATGGGTATTATAATTCCAGTTTGATTTTCAGATGTAGTTTAAGTTGTTTAATAGTATATATAGTACGTAGTATACATAGTAGAGATGGGCGTCGGGATTAGGATTTACGGGAATCCCGAGAGTCCCGAAAAAATATTTGGAATCGGGCGGGATGGGAAAGATTCTCAAAAAGTCCGGGACGGTCGGGATAGGTGCTTGAAAATTCCCGAGGGTTCCGATAATAAATTTATTTATCCATAAAATTACTTGTATTTTTTAAAGAACAGAACAATGATATTGACAAGGAAATTAATTCTTATATAAATCATGTTAAATTTAAGAGAAGTTCAAATACTTATATGAATTGCCATTGTTATTTCGGGACGGGATCAGTCGGGAACGATAATATATAGATAAAGTATGTATGGTATAAATAGTTTATATAGTTTCTATAGTGTACATACTTCACTCAATCTGTAATTAGATCATAAATATAGTAAATAAGAACACATTAACAAATCAAACAAATTCCTAAACTTTCCTTTTCTCGAGTTCTCTTCGCTTTCAAATCGAACTTTTCTCCATTATAACTGTCACAGCAACAATTATATTTATAAAGTAAACATTTTCTTTGTAAAGAGTATTTAAACTTCAAGAACTGAAAAGTCTTTTAATTTCCTTATTTACTGAGCAATTGCTAACGAAAATTGTGTCTAAAGGTCGCTTTGATAAATTTTTTAGTTCGTAAGTTTTCATTGGTTTGGGTAAATTTGCGGGAAAAGTTTTGTCAGGCAGCTTCCGCAGTCGTAAAGTAGATCATCGTTAAGCTAATTTGCCAGCCTGCATAAAATATTTGATGGCAGCTGAAAAGGGTTATCTTACGGCCAATTCGGGGAATACCAATGGCACCTTTGCGAAGGTTCAAGTTTAGAGTATGCCCAGTCACATTCCCAGTCACATTCCCCGAGCTGGCCAGGACCATAAAAAGGAACATCCTTATACATGTTAATGTCTGCTGGAAACTAATTCCGAATAACTACTTTACTCCTTTAGCCACACGTGCTTCAAATTGCAGTCACAGACTGGAAGCTTCCTCTACTAATACTAATAAGGTAAAGTTCGTTGTTCACCTGAAATTCGTTTGAAACTTTAAATCTCAAGTCTAACCAGACACAATCAACTGTCTAAACTACTTTCAGGCACACAGCATTCTATTCACAATTCAAATCTAAGTTTGTGCATCATAAATCATGTTTTTCATGAACAGTTGCTGTGCAAATTCTCTGCTACATGTGTTTGCTCTATGAATACCCTATAAAGAGGGTATGTTGAACGACATGGCTAGTATGTAATGCCCAAAAGGCAATATATATATTACTTTATTTAAACATTAGCAAGAGTTTATATATCACTCTTAGTATATATTTAGATGCGAGGGTAGTCTAAGTAGTTTCCTAACTCAACCAAAAAAATTATATACAAATCTTGATTCTCATATAGCATATAGCAAGGGGATCACATTTTTTACGTATTACACAGGAATTCTATTTATTACACACGAATTCGAACGAATTTTTGATGTTTTCGATACGAATTATTGGGATTCGACTGTATTTGAGAAATTTCTTCATATCTGCTTAAATCTTCACTTTTTTTCAGACTACTTCAATTTTTCAGACTTCCTTTGGACATATATTTATGTTTCAGTCTAAAATAGAAATGCTTCATATTTAGCTTAAATGTCATATAGATGTTAAAGTATGAATTGCTTGAACCTGGTGCCTAACATAATTTCCAATTTCTTGAGATATCTGCACAAACTTTTCTGTCTTTTAAGCTATCTTTAAAATGTTTTCCTTCTATCTCAAATATTTTCAACATTTTTCTTTTTTTTAGAGTTGTTTTCAAAATTTGTTAATATTTTTGGAGTCATTTTTAACAAATTTTCAAAAACTTTTCTAACTTTTAAGATATCTTCAAAAAACTTAACTTATATAAGTTTTTGCTAAGCTCTAATAATGGGAGATATGAAGCAACTCAATTGTCACATTAAATATTATTCCTACGATAACTGTAATGTTATACTACGAGTATATACATATGCTATATATAAGTATATAAGTTATTAAATGGAACACTTCATTGTTTCTTAAAATTTCTTCAAATTGATTTTGAATTTGATTGTTAATATGTTCAACAAACCTAAGTATTTCGAGATTCTTTATAATATTGCTATGAAAAAGTTGAAATTTAAATTTAAATAATGCTATCAAAAAAGAGTATTCAATAGTCGGCATTCGCTAGAGAGAAACGTTTCCATCTTGTTTTATTTTGTTCTGAATTTGAAAACTTTGCACTTCAATTTGCAGTGCATGCAAATAACAAGCAGAACAAGCAGCAACTGTGCCTGCTTGCCACACCTCAGCCAGACAGAGCTAGCTAACCAGAGAGAGACAGAGAGAGAGAGAGAGAGAGAGGGAGAAGAAGACACTTGGTCACAGTTGCAGGTTTCTGTGGGATTCAGCAATTCGCATTGATTCTCACCGGCTGGCATATGGAGTCTAAGCTTGATTGGATGCTTAGCCGGCGGGGCGCTTGATAAATGGCGCATGTTACACTTTATATATGTGTGTGTGTCTCCTTGTGTGTGTGTGTGTGTGTGTGTGTGTGTGTGTGTCTTTAGCGTCTGTGACATAAATATGGTTTAAGAGTTCAAGGTTAAGCTTAGCTGCAACGAAACGCAACAAACACTGCCCCAATCACAAAAGTCACGTAGTCGCATAATTAACAGGAGTAACGATAAAGGACATTCCAGAAAGCCAGGCAGCCAGCTTACAGGAGCAATGCATTAAGGACATTCCAGCCATCTTATGGACTCTGCCCTTAAGGCTTAACTTTAACATACGCGCGAGAGCTGAAAAATTAACAGCACCATAAGGTGACACCTTCATTTTTCACACACTCACACACACACACACACACACACACACACACACACACACACACACACATACATACACACATACGTGTGCCGAAAAGTTTTCGTGTTGTGCCTTTATTTTGTAGTTGATTTGCTGCTCCCTTTTCCTTTTTTTTTGGGCACAGCTTTTTCTTTTTACGACCAGCTGTCTTATGCCACGCCCCCCCCTTCCGCCTGTTTGAAAGTAAGGGAAAACTTTTATGGTTTATGGAAATTGAACCTTTGCTAATGAAGCTGCAGCGAGCACAAAAACAAAGAGAAGACAAAAGCAGGCGCCCTTATTGACAGCATTGCATATTTTAATAAAGTTTCCCGCTTGGCCCTGTTTATGCCGCTTGCAGTTTATTAGCCGTAAATCAAAGTGTTTCAGAGTATTCATATAGCACCTGAGCATCACCATCACCATCCCCACCCCTTCGGCAATGCCTTGGAAAACTAACAGATGGCGAATACCTGGCTGGTTGCATGGCAGCTTTTTCCTGTATCTTAGGCTAGAACATGAAATCTAACAGATAAGAGAGCTCCAGTCAGGTGTGCCCGACTAGGTGATACCCTGAACTTCGTTAAGAGTTCATATTTAAAATATAGTAGTTATATATCATATTTTTGCTAGAATAGTGAAAGGTATTCAAAAAGTCTAATAAATTTAGACTAGATATATATCATATATGTATATCTATAATTTTTTTTCAGTTTAGCGAAAGGTGTTTATAAAGTGAATAGTTTTTAATTTGGATATATACTTTAAGAGCCCACATACCAAATTGTATGACTTTAACTGTTATAGTTCTCGAGTTATTCGAAAAACAATATTCATATATCAACAAAAAAAGCTTATATAAATTATATATTGGGTCGTTCACTAAGTAATTTCGTCTTTTTTAGTGCAATTCAAACATGATTTTTTTTATTTTATAAGACATTTTATGAATTTATGTATTCTTCATTTTGATCTAATACCTTTTGCCATCTATCGGGCAAAAGATTGATTCCACGCTCATAAAATGTTTGATCCTTGCTGGCAAAAAACGGGTTCAAGTGGTTTTTGAGGTCCCGATTTGAGGTGAAGGTTGTATATATACATATATCTGATCATTCTACCTCTCGAGTTATTTAAAAAAAATTTTATATATCAACAAAAAAAAGTTTATTATATTTATATATATATCAGATATCTCTACCTCATATAGTTATCGAATTTTTAAAAAGAAAATTCATATATGAACAAAAAAGCATTTAAATCTTTTCAAATATTATTCAAGAACTTACATACAAAATCTAATATCTCTAGCTCTTAAAGTTATCTAACTATATGAAAAAAAATTCATATATCAACAAAAAAGCTTAAAAATCTTTATAAATATTCAAGAACCCACATATAAGATCTTATATCTCTAGCTCTTATAGTCATCTAATATATTTCGAATTGAGATGTCAATAAAAACAATGAAATGATAAATTTCAGTTATGCATTGCACAGAGTACTTGGCTTGCCATTGATATATAATCTCAAAAACAAAAGCAATATACCCTATTGCAGCCATTCGAGTGCCCAGGGTATATACATAAAACAGAAACAACAGATTATTACTATGAAAGTTGCTGTTAATTTGATTAAATCTCTTTTAATAAACGCTATGGCATTGAATTTAATTGTAAACATAATTTATATTAAATTACGGAGGAATTTTGCTAAATTTCATACTGGAAGGCTGGACGCGCAACAGGATATCCTGTTGAAAATTAAATTTTTTATTTATGCACATATTTGGAGGGCCATCAAGAACAGAAGCCTGCCCAAGCGAAAGCCGGCCATCAATCAAAAATATGTTCAGCTGTCTCTGTCACGTCATTCAGATAAAAAAAAGAAGAAGAAAAAAAAATGTGTAAAATTTTCCAAGTTTAAGTTGATAAACAGATTATCATTAAGGATACTGGAGAAGCAGGGGGAGGGGAAGGGGGGAGCAGCGCAAAGGTCAGTGCAATTAATGTTGATTAATATGGGTCATCATCAAAAAGTTTTAAGCAAGGAGCAAGTCGTTGCGCATACGCCACGTGAGCTGCATGCGATTCTGCACTTTTACTCCATAATGATTACGGATGAGGTTGAGGGAGAAAAAGTGCATGAAGTGACAGTTGATGTGGCTATCAATGACTTGACACGATGATTGATGGCTGGTTGGACCGTGTCAGGGCGACTTCGTCTCCTGCAGTTCAATTTTGCAAAAAAGCAGCTCAATCAATGCGAGCCACTCGACTGCAATGAGTTTTTCATCTCAGCCAGCATATTAAAAGCAGCTAAGGCAAGGCCAGCCACACGAACTACTCGTCGATCTATGAAAAGAACACAGCATCTTCTTTATTTCATGTAATTGTTAAGGGATTGGGTATACCTGCCAGTTGTGCTTTACTTGTAATAGCCTTTTTTTGGTAAAATCGCTATTTGGTACATATTGAATGATATCTTTGGTACTTGGTACATTATAAATATCTTTGTGAATGAATTTAGGAAATAGTGCATTTGGTACATGATGCATTTGGTTTATGGTACATTTGGTGCATGATGACATTCTTACATAACTCGTGTAATAAATGGGGTATTTGTCATTTGGTAAATGGTAAATTTGTTAAATGACACATTTGAAGCATGGTACAGTTGGTACATAGTACGCTTAATACATAGTATAATTGATACATTATACTTTTAATTCATGGTATACTTGGGACATTTGATACATTGCACAATATTTACGTAATACATGTGTGCATTCGGTACTTGGTACATTTGGTAAGTGGTATGCGTAGAAGACTGTAAAATACATTTAGTACATTGGTTACATGGTAGATTTGGTAGTTGGTAGACTTGGTTCATAGTATACTTGATACATGGTACATTTGTTACATTGTACAATACGTACGTACTACATGTATTAAATGGGTTATTTGGTACATTTGGTAATTGGTACGCATGGTAGATTGTACAGTACATTTGGTATTTGTAGAACCTGGTATATTTTGTGCATGCTAAATTTAGTACATGGTAGATTTGGTACATAGTATACTTGGTACATGGTACATTTTGTATATTGTGCATATCAGATGTATCACCATCTGATAAATGGGGTATTCGGTACTTGGTGTATTTGGTAAGTGGTAGATTGTACAGTACATTTGGTACATAGTACATTTGCTACATGGTAGATTTGTACATGGTACACTCGGTTTATGGTACTTTTGGTAAATGGTACAATCATGGGAAACGTGTGGTAAATGGGGTAATCGGTACTAGGTACATTTTGTACATAGTAAACGTGGTAGATTGTAAGGGTGGTAGTGTATTGTATATTTGGTACACGATACACACCAAATGGTTCATTATGAATGCTTGCTTGATATAATAAATATTTTGCTTGCCACTTTTTAGGCTGCTAAAATAAGACGAAACTAGAACTGTATGAACTAACAAATATTACAGGGTATCTTGCCTTGGCTAAAACACTATACTTTTTTCCTCGTTTTCTCATATGCTTTAATGTTGCTTACTTAAGGCATTTTTGACTATTGCCGCGCATCTGCAGCTGCCTTCTGTCAATGAGACAAGACATTTGGTGCCGCCAACAAAAGCAACAAACACACACACACATACACACGCACACACTCACACAAGAAGCGCCGCATGTGGTTGGCAACTTGAATTGGCCTTTTGCTGCTTTTCACACACAAATTTAATTGCACGTGCTGGCGCTCTGTTTACGAATGTGCGTATGAAAACAGAGAGAGCAGAAAAACGAGTCACACAGAGTACAGCGCAGACGCAAACAAAGTGCAGGAAACGTAAATGCAGCACGGCAACACTGGTAAAAAGTAGCGACGTTGATTTACATTTGAAATATTTGCAAATATTAATGCTATTTACGATAAACTGAATTTGTTTGCTTGAAATTTTAAGGAAAATAAGGTGGAAATTTAATTAAAATTTTTGTCTAATAATTATTTGCCATAAATTTCCCTTATCGCACGCAGCAGCAACAAGCAACAGCAACAAGCGCGCACCAGCAGCAGCTGCTGCCTCTGCCACTGCCTCTGCTGGCTGACTCTCTGCTACGTCTGGCGCTGGCAGAATACTGAGCGCAGGCACTGTTCGAGCATTGGCAACGTTTTCGTCCGCAGTTCAACGGAAAACTCGCGCGCGAACAGTTCGAAAAGGCGACGTACGCGTCTTTGGGAAAATGTTCTTAGCATGGAAAATGCCGGCGGCAACATTTTTCGAATCGTATTTCAATTTTTGAAAGATTAAAAAAACAATAACAAAAAGCATTAAGCAATTAACTAGTGTGAAAGTTTGTTTATTTTCCCTGTTGCCATAAATATTTACCAAAAAAACCAAATTCATAAATAAAAAACGCTTTTTATTGCACATTTTTTGTTGCTTCTTGTGTTCAGTTTTTAATGCATATTTGCTGGTAAGTTGAAAAACAATAACAAAAAGAAAATATATTAAAAATGGTTTTAGCTTGGCAAACATTTCATCAACAATTGATAAAGTGTACAGTGAAGCCTCGTGTGGGGTTTGTTTTACACCTCACGGAATTTGTTATTTGAGAAGCTGAAATTGCAAATAAAAAAAATGAATGAAAAAATTAATGAAGCTCTCGAGTCTCGAGTTTGCTATGCAACAGGAAGTGCCTAATAATGCATTAATCTACACAAATAACTAAATAATATAATGTTGAAGCAGAAAGTACTTAATAATGAACTCATCTAGACTAATGAATAACTAATATAATGTTTCAAGAGTTTTCAATTTCCATTTAAGTTAGTAGGATTTCAAAGTACCTTAGTCAAAATTCGAATTCCTTTTCGCGGAATCAGTTATGCCAAAATCTAATTCAATTTGAGCTCAATCCAATATTTTGTCGTCTTGTTGTTCCACTCGATTTAATTGCCAATGGAGTGTGCAGTAATTGAAGAGGGAATCAGATATTAGATACGCCCTATCAAATTCCTTGTTGTGGCTTCCTTAAATTAAGTGCAATTAGCTGAGAAATAACGTTCCAATTGACAAACTTTTTAACTGACAAAACACTCTATTTAACAGGTTGAAAACTGGGTATATACCTTAAAGATATGCTTGCTTATGAAGTGCACAGAGAGTATATTCGCTTTAATTTACTTCCCGCTGATTCGAAAAGCGAGTTAATTGGTTTTATTATGCTCTGTATGATGAGCTTGAAAAGTAAGAAACGAGTGCATTATGCTCTTTTAAAAAGTGCAAAGAGAGTATATTCGTGTTATTATAAGAGCGAGTAAATTGGTTTCAATATGCGCTTTCACAAAGTGCACAGAGAGTATATTTGTTTCATCATACATGCTCGAAAAGTGAAAAACTGCATTATGATCTTTCAGAAAGTTTAAAGGGAGTATATATTTTTTTTTTATCATACACGCTCGAAAAGTAAGAAAAGAGAGCATTTGGTTATTTCACAAAGTCTAAAGAGAGTAAAACTTTTATTTAAAATTTTAAAAATGGTGAAAAACTGTATTGAATTCTAATATTTTCAATTAACAGACAAACTAAAATATTAATTAGTTCTTACAGTTTTCAGTGCTTTATTGTTATACTCGTTTAAGATGTGAAAAAAGTATATTGTCTTTATTATATTCTTATATATAGGGAAACGAGGTATATCATATTTTCCCATTCACGAAGTGCATAGAGGGTATATCTGTTTCATTATGCTTGATCAGAAAGTGCATAGAAAGTATATTGTGTTAATTATAATCGTTTAAGAAGTGAAAAAGAGTATATGGCTTTATTATATTCGTTCAATAAGTGAAAATTGTTTAAATTGATTTTGTGAAATAAATGTCAGTCTGACTGTTGGATACTTCAAATTTGGATAATATATGTATATATATTTATACTCGTTCACGAAGTGAAAAGAGTATACTGCTTTGTGTAATGTCCGTCCTTCTGTTTGTCTGTATGAACGCGCAGCATTTGGACACCTTTACAGCTAGAGAAATTTGGAATATGTACTCGTTCTTAAGTGATTCTCCGATATGACCAGTGTGGAAAATTTCCAGAAGCGTGGAAAATCGGGAAATACTATATCGATTAAGACGAAAATTCTTTTATTTTCGTCAATACTGCAGTCTACGATCTGGGATTTGGAATATATACTCGTATGCACATAAAAAGATATGGCGTATATATTTACGCCTATTGTGGACGTGGCAAATCAGATCAAATTTTATCGTCCACAGTTTTTGAGCTAGAACATCTAAATTTTCTCTAAACATTGATCTGTAAGAGCTTCCACAGCCTTATCAATGGGATAAAAAACTTTTGCAGTTAGATTACTGTTGATCTCCTCTACTCACCCTTACTGTATAAATTTTATGATCCGCCCATAGGGCGTGGTTAGTCCAAAAATCAATACTTAATTAAATTAAGCTTTCTTTTTACTGTGAACGAGTATATGCAGTCGGTTACGCCCGATTGCAACGTTCTTACACGTTTTCATTACCAATAATAGATGGGAAAATTCAGATTTTAAATATTATCAAAATTTGTCATTACATAGTTGCATAATAATAACTGATTCTGACAAATAGATCAAATATAACAAATAAAATTTAAAACAATTTAAGTCCCAGAAAAAAATGTTAAATCTAATTTACATATTTTTAATTCAAATTTAATTTTACCTGCGCAGTTCTCTTAGTCTTTAACGGAAATGTAAATCGAAATTCTATTTGTGCGTGAATGTGTGTGTGTTTATGCATATGTGTGTGTATGTATATGTTTTTAATGGCTTTTTGTGCCGTCAAATCTCGTAAATCAATCAAAGCATGAAGCAACCCGCCTCGCATTAAATGTTTAATGTTCAAAATGAGATTCGCTTTGGTTCCTGATACAGTGAACCACTAAACCACTGCATTACTAAACCACCATCGAACCACTAAACCACTCGACTGGGAACTATGGCTTCATTTAGGCAAAGCAGGCGGTCAGGCCAATAGGCCAAACAGCCAACCAGCTGCAGGCGACCATAATGAGAAAGTAAGAACGTGACAAGCGGCTGTATCCGACTTCAGAATACTCGTTTACGAAAGAAAAATGGCTGGCTTATATAATCTAATTCTGTGTAGAGGAGCAGAGGAAAAGAGGAGTAGAAGAGAAGAGTAGTAGTAGCAGAGTATAAGAGTAGAGGAGAAGAGGAGTAGAATAAGAGAAGAGTAGAGGAGAAGAGGAGTAGAAGAAGAGAAGGATAGAAGATATATGAGTATATGAGTATAAGAGTATAAGAGAATAAGAGTATAAGAGTATAAGAGTATAAGAGTATAAGATTATAAGAGTATTAGAGTATAAGAGTATAAGAGTATAAGAATAGAAGAATATAAAAGTATAAAAGTATAAGTGTATAAGAGTATAAGAGTATCAGAGTATAAGAGTATGAGACTATCAGAGTATAAGATTAGAAGAGTAGAGGAGTAGAGAAAAAGAGGAGTAGAAGAAAAGAAGAGTATAAGAGTATAAGAGTATAAGGCTGTAAGAGTATAAGAGTATAAGAGTATAAGAGTATAAGAGTATAAGAATAGAAGAATATAAGAGTATAAAAGTATAAGTGTATAAGAGTATAAGAGTATCAGAGTATAAGAGTATGAGACTATCAGAGTATAAGATTAGAAGAGTAGAGGAGTAGAGAAAAAGAGGAGTAGAAGAAAAGAAGAGTATAAGATTATAAGAGTATAAGAGTATAAGGGTATAAGAGTATAAGAGTATAAGAGTATAAGAGTATAAGAATAGAAGAATATAAGAGTATAAAAGTATAAGTGTATAAGAGTATAAGAGTATCAGAGTATAAGAGTATGAGACTATCAGAGTATAAGATTAGAAGAGTAGAGGAGTAGAGAAAAAGAGGAGTAGAAGAAAAGAAGAGTATAAGAGTATAAGAGTATAAGGGTATAAGAGTATAAGAGTATAAGAGTATACGAGAATAAGAGTATAAGAGTAGAAGAGTAGAAGAGTAGAAAACTAGAGTAGTAGAGAACGTGTGATCCAGCTGTAAAGCTTAGTCATCCTAGCTCTAAAATAGAAGAAGACATAGATAGATATAAATAGATAGAGATATATAGATCTAGGTACAATAGTGCACTCAACCAATATACTCTCTTTCCTTTGTATGAGCGAGTAGAGAAACCACGAGTTGGACGAGCTGGTCAGCTTAGCTGAAACGGAAAACCTTTCAACACGGATTGCTTTTTGGATGCCCCTTGATGCGATGTTACATAGCGGCAGAGTCGAAAGCGTTTCGCACAGCCATTAGTTGAATTTAATGCTTCGGCTCCTGCCTTTAGTCTCACTTTCCCCAAATACTTTCTACAGATTCAGCCAGCGGAAAGGTCCTTAAACGAATTAAAATGAATGCCATATCGTGTGCTCTTATTTTCTGCTGCTGTCATGCATCAAAACATTTAATTAAATTGAAACAGAAGCTGAAGCTGAAGCAGCTTTAGAAGCGACCCAAGGCACGGACACTATCCTTCTCCAAATGAATTTCAATGAAGACCTAAACAATTCTTGAAATCATGTGCATATATTTTTGTGAATCCAGTTAGTTTCGCTCTTCATTATACCCTGTAGACGTTGCAAATTCTTAAGCTGGGTATAATGCTTCTGTGGGAAAGTGTGTAACAGGAAAATGCATGAATTTTCCTTTTTCGATTAGCTGGGGATATGTTTTTGGGAATATCGATAAATATCGATTGAGAGACTTCTGGCAGACTATATGAGCTACAGACATAATTGGTTAGGTATACAATGACTTGAAGACCTCCTGCTAACTACCAAATTTCCTGTTTAGATATTTTTTTATTATCGCGAAAACTGACTCGTTTATGGGAATATCGATAAATATCGATTGAGGGACTTGGTTATTTGAGCTTATCTAGCCATTAATAGTTTGATATACAATGACTTGGATACCTTCTCCTACCTACCCCATACTATGTTTAGGCATGTAAAAAATAAATTTACAATGTTTTAAGTTCGGAAAATTTATCTCATTTGCTTATCATCTATCCATCAAAATCTCTTCGTGTTTTTAATTCTATTCATCAAAATCCCTTCGTTTTCTTAATTCTATATCGATCGATATTGATTTTTTGATGATTAGCTTTCTTGAACATTGCAAGTCGACTATTCGTTTGGGGTGTAACCGACTCCATACACTCGTTCACGCAAAAACAGAACTAAATTGAAACAAATATTGATTTTTTCTTTACCTTAGCACGCTCCCATGGACAGACCATATAATTTATATTACTATATGTAGAAGAGATCAACAGTTAGCTAAATGCAAAAGTTGTATACCCCGTAGTTAAAGCTGTTTAAGATAAAGCTTTTACTGGTAGGCGTGTCTATATACATTTTTGTCGATCTTTAGAGAAGCTCAACAATAAACTTCTTGCCAAATTTGGATGTTATAGCTCTAAAACTGTAGAAAATACAATTTTACCGGATTTGCCACGCCCACAATGGGCTTAGACATATACTTATGGTGTGTATACTAGTAAATATTCTAAATTCCAGTACTTAGAATGCAATTTATCGAAATTAACAGCGTTTTTGTTTTTTTATATATACAAAGAATTTTACGATTTTCCACGCCCTTAGTGGGCATATCGGAAAAATACTTAAACTTGGTCTGGTTCGGGTACACTCGAGAATATGTTCAAAATTTCAAGTCTCTAGCTTTAGACAGCACGACAGACATTGCACAAAATCAATATACTCTTTTCTTTTCGTGAACGAGTATAAGAAGTTAGTTAGTTTCAAGCAGTAGTTCCGCACAGGGTATCTGTTAGTCTAGCATTGACAACTTTAGCTTACTTGGTTTTTTATAATGTTATCAGCTTTTAAAATGTCCGGACAGCAGCTCAGAAACCGTTCAGTGGCCCCCACCCAGACATATCACACTCCACACTCCACTACAGTGACCCACCCACCCAAGCAGCCACGCACCAGTGTGGTGACAAGTGCTCGGCGGGTGGCTGCTTTTTGCACTTGCTACTTGAGATCTGCGTTGGATGCCATCGTCTGGATTGGCTTTGTTCCTCAATTTACACATAATTGCAATAAATTGACTGAACCGGGTTCGCTTAAAGGCTGTGGGGGAGGTGGGAGGTGAGCACTGAGGCAAACTGGCGAAATATTTATTGAGACACAGACACACATACACCCACGCACGCATAGCTTCTCCAATGTAAAGCAATGCAATCGTCTATATCCCCACTTTACTCATAAATATCTGCTGGCTTCTTGATAAACTCAAAGACGATAAGATAGTGCATGGAATGGAGCAAAGGGAGAACTTTGGCATCTTTCCATGGCTCTTGGGCATCGCTTTTCTATTTTTCTACGCTGAACCTATTGAAAATGCGAATTCAGGGTATAATGGTTGGATTAAAAGAATGTAACAGGCAGAAGCAGGCTTGGTAGACCCCATAAAGTACATATATTCCTGATAAGGGCGACGAGCTGACCCGATTTAGCTATGTCTGTCCATAAGTCCGAACGCATCGATCTCAGAATCTGTAAGAGCTAGAGACTGAAAACTTTACACGAAGCTGCTCGTTTACAGCGCGGATATCTAGTTTGTTTCAGATTATCGATAACTTTTCTCGTTTCCATGATATCGATTAAAAACGATATCGAAATTCATTTTTGAGCATATCTTTTACATCATTAAAGCAAATGTCATCAAATTTTGCATTTAACTTCTTGTATATAAATTACAATTTTGGTTTTTTTATATTTCTTTATATATTAGATACCTGCTCAAAATTTTACAAAATCAAAATCAAGAAGACTGAGATTTGTATTATATTTTTCGCATAGATATTTTCATCTCTCTATATGTAAGTTAAAATGCAAGCTCGAACAACGTTCAGGGTATCTCGTAGTCGAGCAGTCCCGACTCGAGCGTTTTTACTTTGTTTTGTATAAATAAATTTGAGAGCTCTACTCGCATGGCTTTATTTGCACTGTACAACAGGTCGTATGCGTGTTCTAGCTATATTTATTTCTATTGACTGTCCTCGCTGTAGTTTCTGTGCTGGCAAAAATGTCAGACTCAGTTAACTTTAATTTGCCAACGAAGAGCGATGAGACTTGGCTGAATGTTGAAGATGTTTATAGACAAATAGTTAGCCAAAACCTAATGAAAACTAATTCCTTTGCTTGTTTCTTTATAAAATTCATTACAAAATAGATGGATTTTTCAAACGTTTTACAGATTGATGGCAAAGAAAGCTAGATATAGTATATAAAAATCGAATATACTTAAACAATTTATACTCAACAGTTGACAAATAGTTTTAATGACATTTTTTTGTTAAATTAGTTTGAATTGAAATCGTAATCGAGTCAATTTTTTAAAAACTGGAAAATCCGTGAAAAATTTATAGAAGCAAAACTCTCCGAAAGGAAAGTTGTGAATGATAATCGAAGTTCTCATTCATACGTATTTAAAATGATATATTATTCACAAATTTGAAAATGAATGAAATGAAAATGAAAAATTTGTTACTTTTGTTTACAGATGGGATCGGGAAAGAAATTCATTCCCGACCTATCCCGTCCCGAAAAATTTTTTGATTTTCACGACGGATTGACCCGACAAATTTTGCATTTTCCCGCGGGTCCTGAAATTTCCTGAAATTTCTTTCAATATTTAGAACTCTTACAATAGATAAACTTTTTTATTTAAAAATAAATTTTTCTCAAAATTTTTATTTTCAAAGGTGTGTTTTATTTTATTCCAAAATTCTACTAGAAGTTGAATACACCCTCTCACTCGTTGCCGAAGATGTTGGAATCTCAAGTACTTACCTAGCAAGCATATGTAACAATGGCAATTCATTGCATTGTTGTCAAAATAATAAAATGTTTGAACTTCTTTTAAATTTAAGACGATTTATATAAGAACTAATTTCCTCGTCAATATCATTCTTCTATTCTTTGATAAATATCGGGACCCAAGGGAATTTCGGGATCAAGCACTTATCCCACTTGTCCCGGACTTCTTCAGAATCTTTCCCATCCCGCCTGCTCCCGAAAATTTTTTCGTGACCCACGGAATTCCCGAAAATCTCAATCCCGACGCCCATCTCTAACAAAAGTTTTCTTACAACAAATTAAAATTCATAAGATAGTTGATTTTCCGAATCAACCCGATTTTCACAAAAATGATAAGCGGTTATATCATTTTTTTGTGAAAAATGCAAAACTTTCAGAATGGAATGTTTTGAATGACAATCGGGTCCCCATTCATACGTATTGAAAATGATATATCATTCACAAAATAGTCGAACAATACACAATTTATGGTCAATCCAAGGCATTTTTCGGAATACGAAGGTAAAAAATAGATTCCAACTGACAATTGGATCAACCGAAACTTTCGTTGGATTTGTTCTACTAATAGACAGCAACAAACTGAGAAACAGGGAGAGAGCAAAAGCAAGAAGACATAGCTTTAATGGCATACTTTAGTAATCCCTTCATGGATTCCACTTTCCTTGACATAAAAGCAATTTCTTCTCTAACAACATAATAATAATCTCAAATTGAATACTCGAGACAGAAATGCAGCAATTGTTTCTAGTCTGAAATATAATTCCCCCTTTGTGCATAGCACAATAACAATCTCTAATTGACTACTCGAAATTTGTATAGTTTGACTTTCTAACACGTCGAGTAGAGCTCCATTTAACGCTAAACTTCTTAAGTTGTTAAGCTGAAACTTTCTTAGCTTGCCCCTAGGCGAGTCGCCTCAACTTCTCGCCAAATTATTTCAATTTTAGGCTAAAACTTAAGTTCAGATGAATTTGGCTCTGCTGCAAGGGCAGGGCTCTATTTTAGGCTCGAAGTCTTATCAAATCGGTTCGCAAATGCGTTAAGTAGTCTCCGTTCAACCGCATTTTGCGTACTTGCTTTCATTTTAAATATTTTAATACACACGCAAACAAATTAAAATCGCATAAACAATTTATCTCGCCCACGCAGACAGCACGAATCATACCAGAAACACATTGCCAATGAGTTTCAATGCCCGTTCACGCTGAGAAAAATGGGTATATTAGTTTTAGCTGTATTTTGAATATGCGCAAGTATTACGTATTACAACTTAGCTAAGGTTGAGCATATCGACTTTTGATGCCCGCTTAGGGATGAAAAGCGAGTATATTAGTTATAGCTGTGTTTGGAATATACACTCTCTTAAGATATAATACACAACTTGCTTAAACAGCGCGAAACATATCGAAAATATCGACTTTTGATGCCCGCTTAGGGATAAAAAGCGAGTATATTAGTTATATAGGAATATATATTAGTGTATATTATAGGAATATATAATCTCTGTAACTCACAACTTGCTTAAGCAGCGCGAAGCAATCAATAAAATCGACTTTTGATGCCCGCTTACTGTTGAAAAGCGAGTATATAAGTTGCAGTTGTATTTAACCATGGGCGAGTATTTAGACGCTGGCTATATTTAGCATAAAAAGCTACTTACACAGCAAAAACTACAGAAAACTACTTGTGATGCTTGCCCACAAGGTTTAAGCGGGTATATTGGCACTGTGAGTACTGCAATTTCTACTCTACTAGCCAACAATTTGAGTTCCTTATCAATTTTGTTGTGTTTTTACTGCAAGCGAGTATCTGGCAGTCGGATACATGCAATTTACACACTTTTTCCATGCCTGATTTTGCTGGCTATGCTCAACATAAAAAAATTACTTACACAAATTAAAAACTACTACTGATGCTCGCTCACAAGGTTTAAGCGAGTATATTGGCACTTTGAGTACTGAAATTCATTCTCGGCTTCCTCAACACATTTATAGAAATACTTTCTAGCCAATATTTGATTTATTTATAAATTTTGTTCTGTGAGCGAGTATCCAGCAGTCGGATACATGCAATTTACACACTCTTTCCATGCCTGATTTTGCTGGCTATGCTCAACATAAAAAAATTACTTACACAAATTAAAAACTACTACTGATGCTCGCTCACAAGGTTTAAGCGAGTATATTGGCACTTTGAGTACTGAAATTCATTCTCGGCTTCCTCAACACATTTATAGAAATACTTTCTAGCCAATATTTGATTTATTTATAAATTTAGTTCTGTGAGCGAGTATCCAGCAGTCGGATACATGCAATTTACACACTCTTTCCATGCCTGATTTTGCTGGCACAAACATTTATCTATATATATGTACACACATACATATACATATATATATGGCTGGAGTCTGTGCGTGTTTGTCTGCTTCGCACCCCTTTTATTTATATTGGTATTTGCGGCTATTGTTAACATTTTTTGCTGGCTTTTTGTTAGGTGCGATGGAAAACAAATAAACGTAAATAAATGCTCGGCCAAAGGCAGCTCACGCAGCTCATTAAAAAATCATTTTGACGAATTTTATGCGAATAATTTCACTCGCTCTCCCCTCTCTCTCTCTCTCTCTCTCTCTCTGTCTTTCCCTTTCTAAGTAGCTGTAACAAAGCATTTGGCCAATTTAGCATTAAAATTAATTATATTTAAATATGTTCTACATGTTCTCTCTCTGTGTGTGGCAAATTAAAAAAATGCTAAGGCCTTGGCAATTACAATTCAAGTTCATTTTATTTGCCATTGTGCGCTAAATGCCAGAACAAAAGCCGCATTCCAAATTAAAACCAAAAGTGCTTTTCCCAACCTTTCCCTCTCTCTCTCTCTCTCTCTCTGCCAACCGCCCAGCGTCAGTTCAAGTTTAAGCAGCTGACCATGCCCAAAAAAGTGGGCGCAGCGCATTTTTACATTAAATTGTTTTAGAACTTTTGTATGCGCAAAGCAGGGGGTGGGATGGGTTACAGACAGAGAGAGAGAGAGATAGATAGAGAGAGAGAGATAGAGAGAGAGAGAGAGGCAGAGTGTGGAGGCAGGCAGCAAGAGCCTAAAAAGTAAACCAGCATAGCGCAAAGTTATTGACATACATACACATGCAAACACAATTCGCACACACACACACACACACACACACATACACAAACAGCAAACACACACACAGAACATCATAGACACAGTTACAGCTACAATGGCGCAACTCTCTTTTATTATTATTATTCTTTTATTCCTCATATACCCTAAACCCATTGGGAATGCTTTCAATGAGGGTATATCGGTTGACCTGGTGCATATGCTCAATTTGAGACTTGGTTATCAAAGCATAACTCGAGAACTTTAAGAGTTAGAGTCATCAAATTTGCTTTAAATAGGTTTTCCTATAGGAACCAAGAATTTAGTTATTTCAGCTTAGTCCTGAACTATATTGTTGTCAAAAATGGTTATATACAATAAAATACAAATTTTATTTTCGTATTGCAAAAACTAGGAAATAGGTTACGTCCCCTCATTACTCATTTCTTATTTCTTGGTTATCAAAGCATAACTCAAGAACTTTAAGAGCTAGAGTCATTAAATTTACTAAAAATAGGTTTTCATTTAGGAACTAGGAATTTATTTATATCATCTTATTCCTGAACTATATTGTTGTTAAAAACAGTTATATAATATAATAGTAAAAACTAGGAAATATGTAACGTTACAGCATTTCTCATTTCTTATTTCTTGGTTATCAAAGGATAACTCAAGAACTTTAAGAGCTGTTGTCATTCAATTTGCTATAAATAGGTTTGTGCATAGTAAAAATGTGGAAGTGGGTTATGTCACCACATTTCTCATTTGCCATCTCTTACTTATGAAAGCATAACTTAAGAACTTTAAGAGTTAGAGTCATCAAATTTGATATATATAAGTTTTGTATAGTAAAAACTAGGAATTTAGTAAAGTCACCCCATTTATCATTTCTCTTTTCTTGGTAATGAAAGCATAACTCAAGAACTTTTAGGTCTGAAGTCATTAGATTTGTTATAGACAGGTTTTCGTACAGTAAAAACTTAGAATTTAGCTATTTCATCATATTCCTCGACTATATTCTGGTCAAAAATGGTAATATAATATATCAAAGTCTACATTTTAAACTAGATAATCAGTTAGAACAAGGACTTTTTTATATTTTTTTATTGATTTTATAGTCTACTCTTACTATTAATAATAACTTATAATATAGTGGTAATTTAAATTCAACAAAATATATGCATATGTACATACTTAATCCTAGATAATAGAACAAGAACTGAAGACGCTTTCTGCAAGATTTAGATAATAAAAGAAAAATGCAAAAATTAAAAAATATATATTTTTTTCATATATTTTTAAATTTAAAATTTTTTGCGTAAATCTAATATTTTATATTAACCTTTTTTTCCCCATTTTACAACAATTTTAAATTTTAAACATCAAAATATAACTCCAAGTTTTCTTAGCCCAATCTCTAAAAGTAGGGTATCAAAAGTGTTCTCTTCTCTAAAATAAAGTATGAAGACCTCAAACTGAAAACCTTTTTAAATGAAAAATCTTACGCTTCATATACTCCACAGACTCATATGTGTATAGCTTTGCCTATTTAAACTGCTTCCTGCATTTTCCTGCAAATGAAATATAGCTCACATATATTTTTGATAGCAACAACAAAATGTGCTTTTTAACATTTCACTGATGAAGTTGTTTCGTATTTCTTATTTTTCCGAAACGTTAGCAAATCTTTAGTCTGTGGAAAGGCGGAAGATAAATTCATTAAATGCCAAACAGACAAACATTAAAATATTTCTGGTACAACGGGTCGTATACGTTATCTGCCCGCATAAGGCCAAACAAACGACGAACACGTATAAACGTTGCAGTGCGATGCTACTGACTAAACAATACACGCTCAAGCTCAAAAAAGAGAAAAAAATTAACTTTTTAGACGATTTTTTTTTCGTCAAAACTTAACTGAAAACACAGGAAACTCTTCTCCTATTCCTGCCAGCCTTGCGCTCAGATCTGCTAAACATGACTATATATGAGTTATTTCTAAGACTCTACAACCAAATCGACTCCTTTCTCTCCAGCTGAGCGAGCATCAGCACAAAAAAAAAGAAGAAAGTTTTAGGAACGTGACAGCTTGACTATTTTTCAAGTGGGGAAACTGAAAATGAAATTCAATTTTCGTGCGATTATTGCTGAAAAGTAAAAACATTCTTAGCCGGAACATCAGTCAAAATGGGCGTGGCCAGTGGGCGGCCAAAGTTATAGCCGGGCTCATTTTTTTTTATTCCTATTTCGACAAATATTTTTTTGCGCAAATATTTTCAGTCTATTTCGCGGGCCATTTCCTGTAGCTCGACTCTGGCTTGCATCTGCCGCTCTCTCTCTCTTCCCTCTCTCTCTTTGTCTCTCTCTCTCTCTCTCTCTCTCTCTCTCTGGTTCCCTTCATTTGAGACAGTGCAGTTGCGGGCTGTCCGGCTCGCTGCCAATTATAGCCAACATTCTTTTGAAGTTTGTTTACATTTCATTAAGACTGCGCCGCAACTGCAGCCACGCCCCCTTTAACGATTGTCTCCCCGTGCCCCCGTCATATGTAATGCAACCATATGTTCTGTATACACACATTTCTGATTAGTGTAGACAACTCGCTGGCTAATTGATTTTTGCATAGTTCTTAATTAATGAACTCATTTCCATAAAACCCATATTTTCCAGCCAAGGAAAAGCATTTTCCTCTTCATTTGGAAACTTTGTGGGAATGTTTGCTGTGCGCTTCATTTGTCAAATTTTCATTGACTGTTGCATTCTTTCATTCATTTTGTTAAGTGGCAAGTGGCAAGTGGCAAGTGGCAAGTGGCATGTGGCAAGAGGCAAGCTGGCTGACAAAAGCAATTGTCTCAACCTGTCCGAGTCAGCCTCGAACTGTTTTTCCATTGCTTATCAGTAAGAAAAACTTCAACTGTAATTTGAGACTGGGTTGGGGGCAGAGCAGAAAAGTAAAAGCAATTTTCTTTTCGCGTTGTCACAAACACACAAATAAAATCAAGTAGCAAGAAAAAAAATAGCTACAGGTGAGTAAATCTAGCTCTAGGGACACATTGAAAGACCGTTTGCGAATTGGATTAGTTGTTTTTCTTCCTTTTTTTGTTTCAATCTGAGAGCTCCTGCTGTTGTTCCAACATCTTTTTCGCTTTGTCTTGTCATAAAAATGTGCAAAAGAAACAAATTGAAATATTGTATTTAATAGAAATATATATTAGATATACATATTTATACAGAAATATATATATATATAAATAGACAAAGAGAGGTCTTGAACACAATTTTAATCTTTGTTTAGGGAATACCAAAATGTATAAAAGATATGTATGGTTATATATATTTTACTGATAAACAGGTTTGGAGATGGCATATTTTGCCTTGAAGACTTATGATGCAACTAAGCTTAAGCTGAAATGAAACGAAGATATATATAGACAACAGATAGAATGATAGAAATAAAAAAAAAAAAAACAAATATATATAAAACTATTTTTTGTTAGTTTAAAAATGTCTATAAGCTATCCTTGTACATGCTTAATAAGGAGCTGAATCTATCTAGCCCATTTGAGCCTTTCTGCAAGCTGTCTATGTATCCATCTTAATACATATGCAGTAAGCTTTTAAAATATTAAAATCTGTTTTAAATCGATGTCATAATACTAGTCACAACAACACATAACTCATCAAATATAGGGTTTGAACTAGGGATGGGCGTCGGGATCGGGATTTTCGGGACCCGGAATCCCGAAACAATTTTCGGCCTTGTTGGAAAGACCCAAAAAATTCCAGGTCGATCGGACCTGCTTGATCTCCACATCAAGGTGGCATAGTAAGAGATTCTAGAGATATGCTTATGAGCTGAGGTGGGCGTGGGGATTTCGGGTCCCGCGGGTTCCGAACGGGTATCTCTGAAATGCCGCCATCTCAGAGCATATCTCTAGAATTTCTTACCAAGATCTTACGACCAAGCACGTATCCGATAATCCCGGACTTTTTTAAAATCTTTCCCAACCCGTCAGATACCGGAAATTGTTTCGGGACAATTTTGGGTCCCCAAAATCCCGATCCCGACGCCCATCTCTAGTTTGAACCCTACTGAGTTAAATTCATAATACAGTCGAATCTTGATAACTCGAAAAGCAACCGGATCACATTTTTTGCGAATTACACAGAATATTTTTTTTTTCAGCTTTTTTTTACGAATTTTTGAGATTTTTGCTTTAGCAGGGGATGAATTATCGGGATTCATCTGTAATACGATCCATTCTTCAACCAAAAAACTCGCTTAATGTCATAAAGAAAACATGCTAATAAAGAAAAAAAAAATTATTCTGCCAACAAAATGGTTTTAAAAAAACTATTGTTTTTTAAGCATAACTAGAGAACTTTTTGAGATAGAGACATGAAAATTTGTGTATAGGCTCATGAATAAAATACTTAAATAAGAATAAAAAAATTTTGTAATATTCTGACGTAATGTCTGACAATCATAAGAAATGAAGCTTAGAAATAAACAATTTTTAGATAAAAATATTTTTTTATTTCTATAGATACTTAATGTTAGGTCGAAAGCTTGTTAAATTTGTACAAAAATAGGGTTAGCCTTATGACAGCGTATAACCAAAGATTATAGAAATGACCTTTCAGTTCCGTTATGCCGTGAGTAACTCAAAGTCAACTAGACCCAACGACTCTATCAATCTTCATTCATTAACTGCTTCTCTAACTAATTCTAGTCAAGTTTCTTTTCAAGTGTTTTTAAAGATAAGAATCGATTGATTTGATTAGATTTCGTTTAACTGCTCTATGGAAACTATTGCTCAAATGTTTAAAGTGTTTAGTATGCAGAAACATTTAGACGACAAGAAAACATAAGAGAAATGAAATCAAATCAATTTAATTAAAATTCAAAATGAATTTTAGAGAAATACCAAAAGAATGTTGTCAACTAAATAATTTAATTGTTTATACAAATTGCTCGGTATATATAAAAAAAACGATCTAAAACTAATAATTGGAAATTTGATGGCCGAGTTTCAATGGACCTTAATTAAATTTTCATTCACCTGGTTTATTAACAACTTTTAATTGGCTTTGATGTAACGAAGTTTGTGCTAATTTAAAAGTTTGTTCAATCTAAATTCATATTGAAAGCAGACCCATTTACATTGCATGCGCCTAGCCCTATGGGTCCCTTTCAAATTTAATGTCAAACAGACCGCAAAATAAAACCTTTTTGCTGAAAAGCCGCAAAACCGCAAATGAAGCAAAACCCGTCGACAAATAAAAATCACAATCAATCGCAAAGCTCTGACAACGTTTTGAGAAAAAACGGGAACCAAAAAGAAATTGTTGTGGATTGTTGCGTTCAAGTGTAACCGACTGCATAATACTCGCTCTCAAAGAAAATGTTTTTGATTTTGAGTTATTTTCAGAGCAGATTATTCGAGATTTACCCAAATAAATTTGTTTTTTGTGATTGTAACCGACTGCATAACTCACGCTCGCAAAGAAAATGTATAAAGAGTTTTGATTTTGAGTTATTTTTAGAACAGATTATTCGAGATTTAACCAAAATTTTGCTTTTTATGATTCTAGTTTGAATAGAAAAAGATATAGTATTACTTTCGATAGTAAACATTTTACTTTGACAATTGTAAAGTTAAAGAATTCAATGCAGTTGTCACTAGTTTTTTTTTTTGACATCTCAAACGAGTATCGTGAAACTAATATACCCTATATGCACTTGAGCGAGAATAATACAACCAATATACCCACTTTCCACAGCTCGAACAAGGCTAACAAATACGATTTACTCCCTGTTCATTTCTCGAAACATTATAATAAATTATACAAATCATAATGATGCATTTCGTGAGCGTGCATAATGTAACCAATATACCCACTTTCTACATCTCGAACGAGTTTAATAAATGCGATATGCTCTCTATTCACTTCTCTTAACATAATCATAAAATAAATATACTGTCTATGCATATAGCATAGGAGAGTATGAAAACTGGGTATATTGGTTGCATAATACTCTTCCATGATATGCACAGATAGTATATTTGTTTTATGATGCGATATGTTCTCTATTCACTTCTCTTAACATAATAATAAAAGAAATATACTATCTATGCATTTTATGGACGAGTATTATAAAACCAATATACCCACTTTTCACACTATTCTAAGCCACATATCAATAATAAAGCTTGTCAATTGGAAAGCTAAAGAATTTTATGCAGTTTTCGATTTTCAGATTTGTCAAACGAGTATAACAAAAGAAATATACCCTCTATGCAACCAATATACCCACTTTCTATATCTCAAACGAGGCTAATAAATGATATATGCTCTGTTTTCACTTCTCTTAATATAATAATAAAGCAGAGTTACTATCTCTGCATATTATGGACGAGTATTACCAAACCAATATACCCACTTTTCACACTCTTCTTTTCCACATATTAATAATAAAGCTTGTCAATTGGAAAGTTAAGGTATTTAATGCAGATTTTAACTCTCGATTTCTCAGCTAATTGCACTCAATTAAAGCAAGTCGTAAAACAAAGCTCGATGGGGCGTATCTAATATTTGATTCGCTCTTCAATTAGTTTACACTCGATTAGCAATTCTATCGAGTGGAAGAAGAAGACAACAAAATTTAGAAATACCTTTTTGCCTAAAAGAGAACTAACATTTGATTAATATAATAAATCTATACGTAATCAATATGCCTGTTTGCGCTGCTTGAGCGAGTATCAAAAAATAGAAGAAGCAAAATTAGTTAAATGTATTATTCTTTGCTGTTTTGGTCGCTTTTGCAGGCACACAAGGCACAAATAAATGGAATCCAAATAAGAGACTACCAAAAAACAAAAAAAAGGAGGGACACGCAACATTAGTCAGTGCAAACAAAGGACACAGCAGCAGCAACAACAACATGGACAACAATGATGAGCTGATGGACAGCTACACTTGGAGCAATTGGAGCACTTATGCTCCGGCTCTGCTCTACAATGCGATGAATAGCATCTTGGTCGAGGGCAATCAGACGCCCGATGTCAAGCCACCCGGGCTGAACTACAATCTGAGCAGAGTGTAAGTAGAGAAATGCCTAATTATGGTACAAATTGAATTAATGCGGATCACATGCCGCCGCCATTTTGAGAACTGGACACGATTCGGGTTGACTTCATCTCTCGCCTTTCGCCTTTCGCCTTTCGCCTTTCGCTTTGTGTGCCAAGCATGCATATCTAATGACGCACCCATTCAGAAATTCGCTCACACGCCCACTCACTCAATCAATCAGTCCGTCAGTCAGTCCGTCAGTCCGTCAGTCATTCAATCAGTCAAGCATTTCCGCTTAGTTCATCCAGTCATGGCTTTTTATTTCCGTTTCAAATACATTTCATTGATGGCCCAGGCGGAATACAAATATAAATACATCTATAAATGTGTGTGTGATTGCGTGTGTGTCTGTATGTGTGTGTGTGGGCTCCTTCTTTATGTCCCTTGTCGCATACTTAAAGCATTCCCTCTGGTAGGGCATATGTTTTTATCATAAAATAGATTTCATTTTAATTTTGTAAGTACTCAAAGGGTTGCTCTGTGCCCCTAAAACCCCTAAAACGTTTTCCTTTTCTACCTTTTCCCTCATATGTCAAATATCATTATAATAATTCTTTTATATTCACTTTGTTTTATTGTCTGCAAGAGGATTGTGTTTGCTTTTTATTTCCGTTTAAGCAACTAAAGTGGGGGCTGACATCTATTTTTACCTTCTGAAATCTTTATTTGATATAATTTCATTTACTTTATTTTCGAACAAATTGAAAAATTGCATTGTTTTTTAAATTTTACAGAGTTTGCTCTTTTTTACCTCCTTCCGTCATCATATGTCAATGGTTCCTATTATAATTGCTTATATTCACTTTATTTTCTAACCATTTAGAGAATTACATCATATTGCAGGGTTCGAACCACAAAAGTTTTCAACTAAAACGTTTTCTAACCTTTTTCTATGGTAAAATGTCAATGATTCAGCTTATTATTATTTTGTAGCACTTTTATTCTAACTAGTTAGGGGATTAAAAAGTTTTGCAGGGTTCGAACCACTAAGTGAGCAATTTTTTTGTATTTTTTTAGTAAAATGTCAATGATTCAGCTTATTATTATTTTGTAACACTTTTATTCTAACTAGTTAAAAAGTTTTGAAGGGTTCGAACCACTAAAGTGGGCAACAAAAATACCTTTTTTTATTTTTTAGTAAAATGTCAATGATTCATGCTCCAATTTTTTTGTAACTCTTTATTTTCTAACTAGTTAGGGGATAATAGAGTTTTGCAGAGTTTGAACCACTAAAGTTGGCTTTAAATCAAATTCATAGAACATCAAATGTTAATGTTGAGATTTTTGAATACTTTTTATTTATTTTTATTATTTTTATTATTTATGCGTTGGCAAACAACTCATCAGTTATAGGTTCGAACTCTACTGAGTTTAGTTCGTAATTATAAGAACAATTCTGTAAAAAAAATTGAAATATAAAAAAAAATTAAAAAAAAAAAAAACTTAAAAAAAAAATTAAACATATATCTTAAGTAGTAAAATATATCTTCTGCTGAACTTTACTTTAAGCAAATCTTATTAACTTTATTAAATGTCTTAGGTAAATGAGTTTGATAATTATATTTTTTAGAGTGGGTTGTAAGAGTAGGTACTAAAAAACCTTCATACCATTTTAGTTAGGACTTGAACCACTAAGAAATAGTTCATTAAGCATATCTTTTTTTTTCCTACCACCTACGAGTTTCAACCACAAAAGTAGGTATTAAAACCCCTTCGCACCACTTAAACCCATTAAATTACATTCATAATTCTAACAGCCAACAGCAAACAGGGTATTTAATAGTCAAGCATGGCATGCACTCCACATTTTATATATTTTTAACGACTATGACAGTCGGCTTACTGCAGTAAAAATTTGTTTACTTCCCCCAGACTCTCACACACACTTACACAAAGACGAATAGATAGTCCTTTATGGAGTATTGCTCTCAAATAATTGCTGTGTTTGACGTTTCTCAATCACGTTTACTGCAAGGACTCTATAGAAGTCATCTAGCCTGGATGACATCTTAAAGTGAAAGTATCTCTGGCAACTGCTTTCAATGTTTTCCTACTTTAGAACTGTTTATTTGTTTGGCTTACTGCAACCAAAAAAAAAAGAAAAGAGATTCAAAACAAGAAAAAGCCACAAGAAAAATATATAAAAAACAACAAAAGATTTAAGGAATGTTTTTTATTTTCATGCCATGTACGCATAAACTTGGCTGAAAAGGTTACAATAAAGTTACGAAAGTATATGTTGTAGGTAGAGTGAACGTCGGAGAGAGAGGGAGAGGGAGAGGGAGAGTTAGGTTCATATACTCTGCCTGAGAGATTAAATATGTAAGTAGGATAATATTTAAATAGGTCTCAGATTCATGCAATAATATAACCTTTAATCAAAAGGGAGAGAGAGAGAAAGAGAGGGAGAAAGAGAAAGAGAAAGAGAAAGAGAAAGAGAAAGAGATGAGAAAGAGAGATAGAGAGAGAAAAAGAGAGAGAGTTAGAGAGAGAGATAGTGAGAGATAGAGAGAGTTAGAGAGAGATATAGTGAGATAGAGAGAGATAGAGAGAGAGAGAGAGAGAGAGAGAGGGAGAGATAGAGAGATAGAGAGAGAGAGAGAGAGAGAGAGAGAGAGGGAGAGAGAGAGGGAGAAAGAGAAAGAGATGAGAGGGATAGAGAGAGATAGAGAAAGAGAAAGAGATAAAGAGAGATAGAGAGAAATAGAGAGAGTGAGATATAGAGAGAAAAGATAGATAGATAGAGAGAGAAATGGAGAGAGAGAGTGAAAGAGAGAGATGGGGTAAAAAGAGAAACAGAGATATTCACATATTTCGTCGAAGTAAAATAATAAATAGAAAGAGTGAAAAGGAGAGATGTTGGAAAGAGAGAAGAATATATAGTCATATATTTCGTATGATAGTCTATATTAGTAGGTCTCATTCATGCCACAACATTTAAGGAGATTAAGAGATAGATATGGAGACAGACAGAGAGCGAGAGAGAGTGAGACAGAGGAGAAAAAAGGCAACATAATATAGTACCAGCTCTCAAATACATATCAAAATGTAACTTTCATATACGTTATATTATTCATATTTTTCCATACCAAATATTTTTGAATATATGTACAGTTGTGTTCAAAATAATAGGAACGCGGTTGAGTTTTGAAATATGTAATGATAAAAGCAAAATATCGACATGGTATAAGGAAAATAATAATCTTAACATTTATTTTAGACTATTTCAGGCAACTTTGTCTATATTTTTTTATTCAATTTTTTATTTTTAAGGAAAGGTTAAAAAAATTCCAACAATTTTTAGAAAATTACCTTTTTCACGTTCCTATACTATTGAGCACAGCTGTATATTTTAGTTTGTCAATCAAATATTTTGATTAAAATATTTCATATACACCATAAGTTCTCGAGCTCTCAACGCTGACTTTCTTGAGAATTTCGTGTGCCTGCGGCTGCTGCTTGAAATTGTTTTCTTTTTATATACTTGTTTGTTGTCTTTTTCTTGCTCTTTGAAACTAGCCGCCCATAAAAATCAATAATCCTCTTTGCACTAGGCCAATAAACAACAAAAAAAAAAAACAAGGGGGACTTATGCAGATTTTCTACGGGGCTTATGGCATTGAAACTTTAATAGTAAAACGATGATAATAAATATTTTTAATTGGAGACAGGACTGACTAATGACTAACAACAGCGGCTGGATCAACTAGCTAGCTAGGCAGCGCCACGCCCACATTTGCTTCAAATGTCAGCATACACGCAGAGTTAAAGAAAGAGAGGGAGGAAGATGGGGAGGGGGGGGGGGAGAGAGAGCGCGCACATATTAAATTACTTGTATGCGGGGGCTGCTAACGAGCCGAGTTTAACATGAGGCCCGATTTACGGACGTTGACAGCCCGTTGATGACCCTGCAACAGCCTGCGAGGCCTCTTAAAACAAAACCACTAAATCTATGTGTGTGTGTGCTCTCTGTATGTGTGTGTGTGTGTGTGTGTGAGTTGCCTATTTAAACACTTCTATACACACACGCACGGACGCTCTACATAAACAATCAGAGAAGCAAAATATTAACAAGTAAGAACTTGGGCAGTCGGGCGCAACTGACTGCTTGATGCTCTAGCACAGACAAAAAACTGCTAAAACTCCTGCTTTTCGAGTTGTAGAGGGTATCAACTGTGAGTTACCTGCAACATTTCCAGATTCTAGCTCAAATATTTAATTTTTTTTCGATTTTAAAGATAGAGTTTTCTCAGACCTAACGAATATACCCCTTTTTTGTCACTTCATGAACGAGTGTTGAAAGATGGCGACGAGTGGGACTCATAAACCCGTCTGAACCTGAGCTTTTATGAATAACAACAAACCGACAAGGATTTGTTAACGCACGCACAATTACATACGCCTAATATCCTGTTAGCTCACACACTCACACACACACACTTTCACACACATAGACAATAAAGCGTCAAGGGAACAGCCACACTTGGCACTCGCTCCGTCTCCGGCTTAACACACATAATCTTCATGTCACTAATTCAGCATTGTTTCTCTCACTCTCTCTCTCTCTCTCACACACACTTCCGCAGTTTACCCACAAGTATAACAGGACTTCCCATCAGCGAGCCTGGCGGCAGCCTTGTCGATGATGATGGAGCAACGCCAGTTGCCGCCTTCGCCTTCGTTGTGCCCTGGTGGCGGCAGGTGCTCTGGAGCATACTCTTCGGTGGCATGGTCGTTGTGGCAACTGGCGGCAATCTAATTGTCGTCTGGATTGTGCTGACCACCAAGCGAATGCGGACCGTGACCAACTATTTCATAGGTGAGTATACGGGGCGTATGCGCTATATGCTAACTGCGTTGCGTATACGCCATGTTGGCCCCTTTTTTGTTGACTCCGATCGAACGAGCTTTTGTAATTGCTTTTATTTTAAGCCGAAAATTCATGGGCACATGCCAGTGAGCAATTAATTAAATTATTTGCTTTATATCAACTTTTCAGCTGCATCGAAATGTTTAATATGGCTTACGGTTTTCGCAGGGCCTCGGAGGTTTTATCAATTTTGCAATATTCCATTTATTTTAAAGTTTTTCTGACGCTTAAGCGTGCAACTTTTGATTCCACTTATTAAAAATATTTTTTAATGCCAATTAAAAGTCGGCAATATGAAAAAAAGCTATTCATCAGACTTATAACTGTTATAATATACATATGTATATACAGCTGTGTTCACAAAAATAGCAGTGCAGTAGATGCTAACAGAGATGCCAATATTTTTTGCATATTCCTTCTTTAAGACTCAACTCTTGGACTTTGCTTTCGTAAAATGAAATATACACATAAGAAAAACGAAAAAGTCCCGTTAGTTTTGCTTCGTTGTAAGTTTTACCTTGTTTCAAAAGATTTTGAAGTCACTCCCTCTTCTTCTCACTAGAGCAATGCGTGACTCTACCCACTATTATGAAAATTGTTTTGTGTATTTTAATGCAAATAATAGTAAAGAATAATAATTAACTTAATTAAACTTACTATTGACAAATTTGTTAACTTTTTCGTCACTTTTGACGCAATTAAACCAAAGACTGCTATTTTTGTGAACAGTGAAATTGGTGTGCATAACCACAAAAGTATGGAAAACGTGCCAAAACAAAGCAAAACTAACGGGACTTTTACGTTTTTCTTATGTCTATATTCCATTTTACAAAAGTAAAGTCCAAGAGTTGAATCTTTAAGAATAAGGAATATGCAAAAAATATTGCCATCTCTGTTAGCATCTACTGCACTGTTATTTTTGTGAAATAACTACTGACTACTGATTGATTGACAGCCTGCACAGCTTTATCTATAATACTTTTTAAATATGTCCACATATTTACTGTTTTTTATTATACAACCTTGCTTTTGCAGCAGTTGTTCTTTAAATGTGTGTTGGCGCAACATTTTATTTGAATCTTAATTACATTTTAAAGGACAATTTATGACTAAGGTTACGCACTAGAAGTGTTTCTATCTCTGTCTCTCTCTTACTTGCTGTCTGTCTATTAATAATGGCATTACTGACATTGCTCTTTCATTTTGAGTGGCCTTAAATGGAAGATTGCAGACTTCGTTGTCTGTGTCATGCATATGCATGTCGAGTATTTTATATTATATGCGAAAAGAGTGTCTGTCCGAGTCGCGTTGCCGAAACCATTAAAAACAAAGCGCATCAAAATGCAGCTACCCCCAACAAACAAGAACAACAAACAATGACAAAAACAACTAACCCTGGCCAGATGCTGTCAGTTGACTGCCTTCCGACAATTGTCATATGCACACACACACATACACACACACAGAGTGCACATGCGAAAGCCCGCCGGCCTTATGCATGCGCAAGTTGACAATAAAAAGAGAAATGAAAACATCTTCGAATGCCGAAGCTTAAATACTCTTGCATACATATCAATTAACATTGATATATTTGTATGCATTACTTAAGCATAAAGAGTACTCGTTGGCTGCGTAATCCTTACGATTTTTGCGCAGGCAGTCAACTCCCTATTTGCTTATGCTCTGCATACTTTCTTTCGATCGTCGTCAAACTAGTATATTGTGCTCACTCTAACTTACACACAACACTCAGCGCCTGTGCCAGCACTGTAGCTGTTTCGCTCTCGCTACTTTAGCATAAAGCGTACTCGTTGGCTGTGCAATCCTTTCGATTTTTGCTCTTCTCAAGAGCGCAGGCAGTCAACTGCCTGTTTTCTTATGCTCTGCTTATTTTCTTTCGATCGTCGTCAAGCTAGTATATTGTGCTCACTCTAACGCACGCACAACACTTAGCGCGACAGCAGCGCTGCAGCTGTCTCGCTCTTGCTAAGCAATTTCACGCTCAAAACTAATTTCAATGCTAACCAACACTAATCAAAGGCAATGACTTGACGCAACAGAAAGAAGAAAGTACAAACGATGAAAATAGCGTTTAAAAGCAAAGAAGTTTTCTTTAGTTGCTATAGTTTACCGAATTCATGTCATAAATTTCTAACAGCGCTTTATGGTATTTTTGAAGGGTATCAAAAGACAAACTAGTTGCATTGTCAGGCTCAAGAGTGACAGCCCCTTCCTCTTTTCTCAACCCCGCCCACTGACCTAGCTTAAAAGTTGACTTACTTGCAAAATGTCTTCGGAGCGGATGCTGTTACTGGCAAAGTCATCTCCCCCCTCCTTTCCCTATACAGTTCGGACGGGCAGCTGTTATCGCTGCGCAACGATTACTATTATGTAAACGAAATGCCTTGAGGCCTCCAACGGCTTTGGCAGCCATTACGAAATTTGCATTTCTAAATAGACATTGGCCATTATTATTAGTTTACCAAAGTTCTCCTGCTCCTGTACAGAGCAATTCCCAGTCACGCAACATTTGCAGATAGCTGCCGATGATAATATGCCACGTTTATGATTTGCATTATCTTTTATCATCTGTTTCATCTGTCTGCTCGCATTCGCATTGTTATTATGTCTTGATTAATTAAAACGATGTTCAATCGATATCAAAAAACGTGGTCGACAGCCTGCAGGTCCATGGTCTTAACTGTGGGCGTTTTTGTCACATCGTTTGCCAAAATTCGACACGTTTGTAGGCGTGCCACGAACTATACGGTAAAACAATGTCCATTGTCGTTGTTGTTGTTGTTGTTGTTGCGGTTGTTGCTTTTTATGCTTATTTCTGACACTGCTTATCTACATAGATAATGAAAAGTAAACAATGCCAAAACCAGCATACCATAATAATTTGGTCTTTTTGTTTTCACTTTCTTATGCTCGCTTACGAAGTGAAGTGAGTATATTGGCTTTATTGTTAGGGATTTGAAATTTGGAATATAGCATATTCGAGAGTTCTCTTGTCTGTGGGTTATAGATGGGATCGGGAAAGAAATTCGTTCCCGACCCATCCCGTCCCGAAATAATTTTTGATTTTCCTGAAAAATTTTTCATTTTGCCCGCGGGTACCGACATTTCCCGAAACGTTTTTTTTAACATTTAGAACTCTTATGATAGATACAATTTTTTACTTAAAAATAATATTTTCTCAAAATTTCTTCTCTAAGATGAGTTCTCCGTTCTTCCAAAATTCTACAAGAAGTAGAATACACCCTCTCACTCTTTGTCGAAGATGTTGGATCATCAAGTACTTGCCTAGCAGGCATTTATAACAATGACAATTCATGGCATTGTTCTCAAAATAATAAAATATTTTAACTTCTCTTAAATTTAACATGATTTATCTAAGAATTAATTTCCTCGTCAATATCATTCTTCTGTTCTTTTATAAATACAAGTAATTTTATCGATATACAATTTTCTTATCGGGACCCGAGGGAATTTCGGGATCAAGCACTTATCCCGACCGTCTCGAACTTTTCCAGTCTCCCTCCAATCCCGCCCGATCCCGAAAATTTTTTCAGGACCCGCGGAATTCCCGAAGATCCCGATCCTGACGCCCATCTCTAGTTAGGATCTAAGGTTAGGATCAGCAAGCTTGGCAGTTGGTTCATTATTATCCTACTCTATAGATAGATATGTATATAAGTTGTAGACCCATAGGACCATATGTAATTGAAAACCATTAAAATAAAGCGTTGAAACGTGCGCGAGTATTATGAAATCGGATGCGCCCGCTTGCAACGTTCTTCTTAGGTGTTGGGGCTCGGAGGTGTTAGCAACCCCCACTGTTTTTTGTGATTCATTGGCATGTAAATCGTTAGACTCTCACAAACCGAAATACAATAACAAATGTGCACAGTAATAAATGATGGCCGACACACACACACACACTAATACCTACACACACACGCACACAGACAGACAGACAGACAAATGGGCGCCTTTCTATTTGCAGCCTCCATTTAATTATGCGCAGCCTTCTCCACAAAGTCGATTGCACTGCCTTTCTCACTAATTATAAATGTGCGACGCATAAACAAACGACAAAAACGAAAAAAAAGAATAGGTTACTCGCTCTGTACATATGGCCAAAAAGAAAACGGACGGGCTGCTTTTATGTTACCGTTTTTATGCCCTGCCGCAGAGGGTATAAAAATTTTAAAATGAATTGTGATACCCTTTTAGAAAGATATTTTCGGGCTAATTCTTATACATAGATTATATTTTTATTTGTGTAAATAATTAGAAGCAAATTGATAAATTTTGCTAAAATAACACTAAATTCTGTATCATGTTGATTTAAATTGAGGGAATCTGAATGAAATAATTAGCTCACGTAGGTATTACCAAAAAAATGATTATATTATGTATACTTGAATTCCCAATTATTGAACCAGAAAATTGTGTCAAAGCTCAAAGAATAAGATAACTCTAGATGAACCAAATTTTGCTAAGGTTTGTAATATTCGGATCAGGCTAGTTCTTTACTTTTGAAATATCTTGCATAGTTTTTCTGAGCGGTCCGCATTTTTATTATCATTGTAATTGTAATCATTATCATTATCATTATCATCATCATTAGCATTAAGATAAACATAATCAAAATCATCATCATTAACATTATCATTATCATTATCATTATCATTATCATTATCATTATCATTATCATTATCATTATCATTATCATTATCATTATCATTATCATTATCATTAACATTAACATTAACATTAACATTATCATTATCATTATCATTATCATTATCATTATCATTCTCATTCTCATTCTCATTCTCATTCTCATTCTCCTTCTCCTTCTCATTATCATTATTATTATCATTATCATTATCATTATAATTATCATTATCATTACTATTCATAACTAAATTCAAAGCACAACAACTGTCTAAGAGTATTTATTATTCGGCTTGTGCCAGTTGTTTTCTCCCACGCTTCTCCCTTGTTTGGCTTGGGATGCTTTTTCTGGTCGTTCTTTATTTGCTAGTTGGATTTTCATTTGTTGGCTTTGTCACGTGTTGTTGTTAAACGCACTTTTTGTGTGCTCTGCGTCTATTTGTTTGTGATTCCAGTGAACTTGTCCATAGCCGATGCGATGGTCTCCAGCCTGAATGTGACCTTCAACCTATACTATATGCTCGACGGCGACTGGATATTCGGGGAGTTCTACTGCAAGGTATCGCAGTTCGTTGCAATGCTGAGCATCTGTGCCTCGGTATTCACTCTGATGGCCATATCAATCGACAGGTAAGTGATGTACATACTCAACAAATTGCAGAAGTGTGTGGGTTCTTTTGCAAGATTTGAACCCAGCACCCTTATCAATCTTGACTTTGTGACCCTAAACTGAAAAGCTACTCAATTTAATATTATGTATTGACTTTCTGCACCTTTATCTATACGTATAAAGTTATATCTTGTCTTGTTTCGATATGTTTGGCTTAAGGGGTTACGACCGTGTAGCTTGTTGCATTTGGGTTATTGCTGCCATCATTCATCCCTCGTTTAAAGCGAAGCCGAAAAGGATTTTCCTAACTTTAAACTCTTTGTACGGCTCATCAATTTTGACAAGCGGCAGTCATCCATTGACCTAATCAAATACAATCAATTTATGAAAATATTCTGAAAATATTTTTGAATCAATATTTATTAAGTCCAAAGGTAAACTAATATCCGGACTCAAATAAATATACAGTTACATGCTGGCAGTTAAATATTCAACAGATAAACAGCTTTCGTTAGGGGTTTAACTGAAATGAAAATTTGGATAGAGAATTTAATTTTCCTTGAATCTGTGGTCGAAAAAGTGGGGGTCGCAAAGAAAGCTCATTCTCATTCTCTTATCGTTCTCGTTCTCATTCTCATTCTCATTATCGACATTATTGTCATTGTCATTGTCATTGTCATTGTCATTGTCATTGTCATTGTCATTGTCATTGTCATTGTCATTGTCATTGTCATTGTCATTGTCATTGTCATTGTCATTGTCATTGTCATTGTCATTGTCATTGTCATTGTCATTGTCATTGTCATTGTCATTGTCATTGTCATTGTCATTGTCATTGTCATTGTCATTGTCATTGTCATTGTCATTGTCATTGTCATTGTCATTGTCATTGTCATTGTCATTGTCATTGTCATTGCCATTGCCATTGTCATTGTCATTGTCATTGTCATTGTCATTGTCATTGTCATTGTCATTGTCATTGTCATTGTCATTGTCATTGTCATTGTCATTGTCATTGTCAATGTCATTCTTATTCTTATTCTCATTCTCATTCTCATTTTCATTCTCATTTTCATTCTCAGTTTCATTCTGAATATAATCCTCATTATAATCCTCATTATTATTATGTAACCATTAGTTAAGACATTGCTATTATGGGGTTTAAGCCCCGTACTCCCCCTTAATGACTCGCTCTCAACCCATTTTGCCTTAAACACAACTTGGACTTGTACTTTAGAGTGCTTTCCGAATGAAACTGTCAAAAGTGTGTCCGTATGTTCAGGAGATGATAATGTGGTGTTCGCTGAGTGTATTACACATATGAACATGAAGATAATCGGCTTATAGCCCACTTGGGTGCCACTTTGATTTCATTATTAATGGGCGTGTCCTTTGCAGGTATGTGGCAATTATGAAGCCGCTGCAGCCGCGGATGAGCAAGCGCCGCAATTTGGCCATCGCAGCTATCATCTGGCTCTCCTCCACCCTCATCTCCTGCCCCATGCTGCTGTTCTTCAAAACCGAGGAGGTACATAATGAAAACAAATCAATAACCGTCTCTCAATTAACTTATATATGAGAACACTTTATTTGAATGCTGAAAGGTGCCGGAGACTATAGAGAACAAAACACGCATCGTCTGCTTTTCCGAGTGGCCAGATGGACAAACGAATCACTCCAAGCAGGAGCATATGTAAGTGAATACAGCATAAGGCCAAGTTAGATGTGTGTGTGTATTGAGCAGGAAACATGCGAAATCGCCAGGCGCTATAAATCAGAAAATCTACGATGCGCATGCAGCGACAATCTGTGCTATCAGATTATCAGGGAGGGAATGCAGACCTCGGCACGGGCTGGCAATGCATCCAAGCTATAAAAACAGTCACGCACATGAAGTGAAAAAAGTAGGAAAAGTAAACGACTGACAGATACCCTGGAAATTGTAAAAACTCTGCCTTTCAGTGGAATACATAGAATGATGCTCGAAATTAGAGTTCTCGATTTTCGGGCGGGACGGGAAAGATTCTGAAAAAGTCCGGGACGGTCGAGATAAGTGCTTGATCCCGAAATTCCCGCCGGTCCCGATAAGAAAAATATTAATAAATAAAATTGCTCATATTTATCAAAGAACAGAAGAATGATATTGACGATGAAATTCTTATATAGATCATATTAAAGAGACGTTCAAATATTTTATTATTTTGACAACAATACAATGAATTGTCATTGTTACAAATGCTTGCTAAGCAAATAATTGATGTTCCAACATCTTCGACAACTTCTACTTCTAGTAGAATTAGGGAAGAAAGGAGAACACAGCTTAGAGAAGAAAGTTTTAAAAAAATATTATTTTTAAGTAAAAAATTTTATTTATCATAAGAGTTCTAAATGTTGAAAAAAAATTTCGGGAAATGTCTGTACCCGCGGGACAAAATGAAAAATTTGTCGTGACAAACGGGCGGGAAAATCAAGAATTATTTCGGGACGGGATGGGTCGGGAAAGAAATTCGTCACGAAATAGGTTTTGATTTTCCCGCCCGATTGTCAAGACAAATTTTTAATTTTCCATCATTTAGAACTTTATGATAGGTAAAATTTTTGGAATGGGTCGGGAACGAATTTCTTTTCCGATCCCATCTCTACTCGAAATATTGATATGAAGTCAGCTCTTTAAATTATCTGCCTGTTGCAAACACTTGCTTAAAAACAATATACCTTTCCTTAAACATAAACAATTGGTATAGCTGCCCAGGGGACATTTGCTCATAAAATATATGCAACTCTTTACAGCCGTTTGGCATGTCAAATATGGGCAATCAAATAGTAACTGCCACGCCTCACTGCATTCTGTCATGCGAGGCCATTAAATTGAGTTTCGAGCCATAAACTGAAAGGAGCAGCACAATTTCGGGGAAAATAACGATGAGAATTTGAGACCATTTGACGAAATGGCCACATATCTAACTTGCTATCTTTTTTTTATCAATTTATCTATTTCTTTTCGTCTATCTAGCTACAACATACTCATTCTGATACTCACCTACTTTCTGCCCATTGTCTCGATGACTGTCACCTATTCCCGAGTGGGCATTGAACTTTGGGGCTCCAAGACAATTGGCGAGTATACGCCCAGGCAAGTGGAGAATGTGCGCAGCAAGCGTAGGGTAAGTCGCATACCCCCTACACACATAGTTACAGCATTAATTTGAATACTGTCCCCCAAATCATCATCATCATCATCATGCTCATCTACATCATCAGCGCTAAGTATTAAATTTTTATTGTATATTTATTTCAATTTTGAAATTTCAATTTTCCGCTTAGGTGGTCAAAATGATGATTGTGGTCGTCCTCATATTCGGCTTCTGTTGGCTGCCCTTCCACACCTACTTTATAGTCACATCCTGTTATCCGGCTATTACCGAGGCGCCATTCATACAGGAGCTATACTTGGTTATCTACTGGCTGGCCATGAGCAACTCCATGTACAATCCGATTATATACTGCTGGATGAATTCCCGGTGAGTACTCCATAAGTCCTTATCTCGTTCTCGTTCTCGTTCTCGTTCACAGCAAATTATGTAATTTGCGTCGGGTAGGACGTTAAATACGCTGTGTCGGTTTTCCTTTGACACAGAACTCGCAGCTGGGTCCTCGAACATCACTTAGTCCCTGTTGGTCGTTTGGCTCGTTATCCGGAAATGAAGCCGTCCATCATTATCATCAGCTTTATCATTATCAGTGTCATGATTAACATCAATATCATTGACATTAGCATTAAGTTTCCCGTCACGACTCATGCAACAGCATATTTGTAGTTGTGTACAAGCGAGGGGTAGTTAAGCCCCCAGTCAAAACTATATTGAATGCCAGTTTAGGGCGTTTTACAACGCATTCCCAACTGTAAGTCTATTTAAATCCACATTTCCATGAAAAGCTCTTTAAACTTAACTAAAATTGGTAAACATTTATTTTGCGAGGTTTTCATATATGTATTTACATATATCAGACTTCTGAAATCCACAAAAGGCTATTATTTTTATAGAAATTTGTAATCCCTTGACGTTTTTATTAAATTTCGAAGAGACATATCTTTCGAAGATTGTAAATATTTACATTTCATTTGACATTTTTGTTAAATTGAATCCCTTAACATTTTTATTAAATTTAGTATAAATCTAGATCATTTCGAAAACATATCTTTAAGATTGTCAAAAAATGGATTTCGAAATTTAAATATTCGACATTTCGCTTGAATTTTTGTTGAATTGAATATTTTGGATTTTTTATTATATTTAATAAAAATCTAGTTTCGGTCTACTTCGAAAAGCCATCTTTCGCAGATTGTATTTTCTTTAACATTTTTATTAATGTTCATATAAATTTAGATCCATTCGAATTCGAAAAGATTAAACTTCGAAGATTGTCAAAAATTGATTTTGAAATTGAAAGATTTTGACATTTTTGTTGAATTGAATCCCTTGACATTTTTAATAAATTGTATATAAATCAAATATACTTATCTTTCAAAGATTGTACAAAATTAATTTGAAATTGAAAGATTTCGACATTTCTCTTGACATATTTGTTGACTTGAATCTCTTGACTTTTTTATTAAATTTAATAACATCTAGTTTTGGTCGAGTTCGAAAAGTCATATCTTTCGCAGATTGTCAATATTTGATTTCGAGATGGAAATCGACGTTTCCTTTAACATTTTTATTAAATTTAATATAAATCTAGCTCCATTCGAATTGGAAAATACAAAAATTCGAAAGCTGTCAAAAATTGATTTCGAAATTGATAGATTTCGACATTTCCTTTGTAATTTTTGTTGAGTTAAATCCCTTGACATTTTTAATAAATTTTTTATAAATCAAGATCCTGTCGAAAAATCCATATCTTTCGAAGATTGACATTTTTGTTAAATTTCGTCAAAATCTAGATTTAAATATTTTCTTTCATAGGTCAATGTGAGGATGAAAAGATATCTTTTTTGAAGATCGTAATTATTTTCGGTCAAGATCAAGACCAGCTTTTATTATATTAATCACTTAGCAGGAGACAAAGATATATAAATTAATATTTATGCCACATATCAAATTTCTAGACCTTAGGTATAAGGATTCGTTTCTTATAAACTATTTTTACCATTTCAATATTAATATCACATCTTAAGTGACAACTGCTTCTACTCATATAAAGTACTTTCATTATATCAGTAGCTCATTAGATCTTACGACTACTTTCGTTTATTGGGAGCTCACCTGGTACACAAACTTTTCAGATATGAAGCCATGACTTCTCATATCTATTCACATACGCATACACGTGTGTGTACATTACTCACACACACATACATTTGCACAAATTGACTGTTGCTGCTCGTCGCGTCCGTTGGCCACATCCGTTAAGGGGAAGCGTAACTGATTGCAATTAATTTCGTCCAGTCAACATGCCAATGACTGTTGCCATCGTCCAAGGTGGCGATGGGAATTGGGGAATGGAGATGGGGATGGGGAATGGGGCATTTGGGGCATTTGGGGCTGGTCTCCTGCCGTTTTACGTGCACTGTACAACTTTACGTCGGCAACAGTCCGACACGTGGGTCTACAAGCCAATTCCGGCAGCCGGAGCTCTGCTGAAGCGGCGACGCCCTTATGTAAATGATGAAGGGCCATGTAGGTGCTGTTTTCTTTTTTCATTCTCTTATTATTATTTCAGGTGCCGGCTAACGGGTTGTCGTATTCGATCCATACGTAGACGAAATAACCATAAATCAAGCTACTTGACGTGTTTCGAGGCTTGGTTAGCATTGGCTCTAACTGAGCTACCAAATCATTCCGATGCCAAAGATTCTGTTGCAATGGAAGAGTGAAAAATTCTCGAGTTGATAGTCGACATGACGTGACAGAGTGTGATAAATGGGATTGACCGACTAGCAGATGCTCTGTTTTTTTTTTTTTTTATATATTTTAATTAAGGTCTGTAAATCATAATTATGAGAGCAAATATAAGTATATGTCGGAGATAAAATTGAGTACGAGTTTTTGAGGTGAATTGAGCAGTGTTGTGTAATGCATGCATATCCTGAGTGAAGTTATACAACACTAAACGAGTGCGACGACAGTATGGGCTGTCGTCGAGTGTGGCTCAGTGTAAAGTAGAGTGAGAGAGACAACAATGAGGATAAATGTGGTTGTTGTAGATTAACGTCTAGGAAATAGTACAGTTAGATGAAAAAAACGTCGACTGAGAAACACGCTGAGACTCGCTGCACAAATAGTAGAGACAAGATGACAGAAAATACAACAGACTACCCTTCACAACTTTAAAATCTTATTGACTTGCCGATATATATATTATATATTATATATTCAAGATCGAACAGGGATTTATTCTAAAAAAAAAATATAATAATATAATTTGATATATTCTAGAACTCATTTGTAGCTAGTTTATATATATATATGTATATCAATATATATATATATATATATATATTTTTTTTTGTCTTATATTATATATATGTATATTTATATATATATAGCTTAAAGATCGAAAAGGGATTTATTCTAGAGAAAAAAAAATATAATAATATAATTTGATATATTCTAGAACTCATTTGTAGCTAGTTTAAAGCATCGTGTTCCAATTCCGTTTCATTCCAATTTTGCAACATGCTATATACATAATAGATTTCGTTCCATTTCATTCCAATTCTGTGATATGTACTAATCTCCAACTACAATATATAATTTTATAGCTTCCAGAGCTCATTTGTAGCTAGTTTTAAGTTTTGTGTTCCAATTCTATTTCATTCCAATTTTGCAACATGCTATATACATAAAAGATTTCATTCCATTTCGTTCCATTGCATTTCAATTTAATAATATGGCTTATAAAAAATTTATCTCCAATTATAATATATAACCTTATAGCTTCCATAGATAATTTGTAGCTAGTTATAAGTATGATGTTCCAATGCGATTTCATTCCAATTTACCAAAATACTATAAACATAATAGATTTAATTTCATTTAATTCCATTTAATTCCAACTTTGTAATATGTTATATTCAAAATTAATCTCGAATTACAAAATATCATTTTAAAGCTTCCAAAACTCATTTGTAGCTAGATTAAGTATCGTGTTCCAAGTCCATTTCATTCCAAAATGCAAAATGCTGTATACATAACAGATTTCATTCCATTTCGTTATATTTCATTCCAATTTCGTAATATTCTATATACAAAATAAATCTCCTATTACAATATATCATTTCTTAGCTTCCAAAATATTTGTAGCTATCTTTGAGTATAATGTTCCAATGCCATTTCATTCCAATTTTGCAACATGCTATATACATAAAAGATTTCATTTCATTTCATTCTAATTTCATAACGTGTTATATACAAAATTAATCTCCAATTACAATATACCCCATCGCTTGTATACCCTGTAAATGCCAACTGCCTGGCACTAAAAGACAGAAATACAACAGAAAATGTATGCAAAATGATAGGATTAGAAATGTCCTTAGAAAGATAGTCAGAGCGATGACATAACTGAATGGAATGCATTACAGTTTTCCATTTTTAATTGAGCAGAGAATAGGAGAAGTGGAAAAGCTGAAGACGAGTTTCATTTGAGTATTGTTCAACAAGATTTTTTAACGAGCAGCCTGTCGAGGCTGGTTGTTAGTCTCCAGTTCATACTCAAATTCCATTTGTTTCTCATGTTTGTTTGTTTTTTTTTTTCTGTTGTGATTGCAGCTTTCGCTATGGCTTCAAAATGGTTTTTCGCTGGTGTCCCTTTGTGCATGTGGGCGCCGAGTCGCTGAATCGGCGGGAGAATCTAACATCGCGGTATTCGTGCTCCGGGTCGCCAGATCACAATCGCATCAAACGGAATGGTATGTCCCGTTAGCATGCACTAATGAGTTGCTCTATTAACACTGTGCCATCTTACAGACACACAGAAATCCATACTCTATGCCTGCCCCAGCTCTCCCAAATCGCATCGAGTTTCCCATTGTGGTAAGTAGTTGTTCGCCTGGCAACGGGCTTTCATTTCATCAGCATACCTTTACCTTGGACAGGTGTGCTGCGCAATTCGGTGCCGCGGGCAGGTGAGAAGAGCGAACGGCATTCCATGCCCGTGCAGCAGCTGAGCAGCAGCAGCAGCAGCAGGAATAGCGGACGTCCCCACAGGTCGCCCTATCAGCAGGAGCTGCAGGAGCGCTGGACTAGCGACAAGTCGAGCAACTCTTTAAACTCGGCAACGGAATGTCGGACCACGCAGCTGCTCTCCTGACCGCCAGCCCAAGCCCCGCCCACAGCTGAGGAGGAGAGCCTGGAGCTGCAGCTGCAGACCGTCTGCACCAGCTCCAGATACAATAACAACTACAGGCGCATCAATAGCAGCGCTCCACCGACGGCAGCTGACGACAAGACTTGGCTCTAGATTTCCTCTTCTTCTTATTAAGTCTCGAATTTATCCTTAGTGAATGACAAAACAGTGTTAAGCAGAACAATAGATAGACTCACACACACTTCAACATGCAATTCGACGCTAGATGGCGCTGAGCAGATCAAAACGACTTCTGCTGGCTACGGGGCGTATGAATTTAATCAACATTAAATCTACGCTAGGTGGCGCTATGCACAGATCCTCACAGCTCAAGCTGTTCACATGGCGTATGCGCTATTTCTTGAAATCTTCGCTAGGTGGCGTTTAAGAATTGATATTCACTGCTCATCCTGCTTATGTTGCAATATCCGCTAGATGGCGCTGGTTACTGACGAAGAATTCGCTGGCTTTTCATATCCTATTACGAATATTTATGCTCTATATATATATATATGTAATTGCGGCTTTATTAAATGCAAATTCGCACACTGAGTGTTAAATACAATTAAATAAATTTAGCTACAATTTTGATGATCTATGTGTGTAAATGATATATGTATGTGTATATATATAAGGTGTTCAAAGTCATCTAATCAATACCGACTTCAAGCAAATGAAGACTTCACAGTTATCTACCCCGTATTCCCTGTATATAAGTTAAAGCGTAAATATATAACTGAAGAGATTTTATTATAGAGGAGATATTGGTGGTAAATTGAAGGCATAATCTGATTTTAATTATTTTAGAGAAGGTTGCTCTAAATACTGTATAAAAAACTAAAGAAACTACCAATATTTTCTGTAACCTTTCATAGTATAATTTTTATTAAAGAAATTTAATATGTTTCTTCAATTGGGCTGGCCAAAAAAAATCTCTCGTTACTCATTTTGTTTACTTGTAAAACATTATCATGTATATATATGTCTATATACGCATTTCTGTATATATATTTGTTGGCATGTCTATGCCTCTGTGAATTGTGAATAAAGCGTCTTACTCAAAACCTTAACCATATATTGCATTAACTATTCATACAAAGAAGGAAACACACACTCCATAAAAAGGAAGAGGTTCGGAAGCAACAGATTGATGAAATCTCAACCGATTAGCTGGGCGCTCAGCCTGAGCTTTTGGGCCAAAAATATGGATGAAAAATTGTATGTAAATATAAATAATGCGTTTGCCTAGCGGCAAAAACAACGTTTGGCAACGTTGCACGCAAATATACCCTATATATATATCTAGACACCTTGGAGTTGTATTTCGGGTTGTTGTTGTTCTTGTTGCTGTATCAATTTTTTATAAGTAACCATTTTTGAGTAAATTGCATTTGCTTTTATTTGCTTTATGTATGTGTGTGTGTGTGTGAGTGTGCGTGTGTGTGTGTCAGAGTAATTGAGCATCTGCGTTCGAGAAAATCTCGCTCGCGCCGCGCTTTGAATTCGCTTGAGGCTTGTGCCACTAATATTTGCATAGATGCGCACAATATATGCCTCTTATGAATTTTCACTTTTCCAGCATATATACATACATAAACATATGTATACATACTCCCCAATACGACACAGTCAGTATATGCAAAAATAAATATAAGCAAAAATCATGCACTTATGCTGAGCAAACAGTTTCCTCGATTTGACATGTCCTTGAGCCCCAGATGCTCTATTCCTTTGCTGAAGACCACTCAAAGAGTATTTTCTCTTTGCCAGCTGCCATAACAACTCGTTAATAATAGATTAATGGTTCTGAGGTAATAACATTCGAATTGAAGTTCTACTTAAATTGATTTTCACTTGCAGTTACAAATGCATTAGCCTAGCCATAAAATGGAATATCTAAATTAAATTTTGCTTGCGCAGTCAATTTATTTACTTCATTCGATGTATATTTAATTATGGCTACAAAATGGGGAGAACTTTGACAGAAACAGCACTTAGCTTACAGCAAATAGCTACTAGAACTAGTTAAAACGGTTTAGTCGGGACTGCCCGACTACGAGATTCCCTGAACGGTTGTTCGAGCTTGCAATTTAGATATATATACAGACATATCATATGATTGCAACAAAACAATGAAAATATTTTTAAAAAAATGTTTAACCACGCGGGATTTGAACCTCAGTCTGCTCGCTAGCACGCCATCGTCTCTACCGTGTATATCAAAGTGTACAGGCACTTTAATGTATGTGTGCACACGTATAAAGAAAAGGCTTGCGCTTGGCGCAATTGAAAAATTGTTTTCTTTAATAACTTCTGTGTTACTTAACGGATTTTTATGAAATTTTCAGTATTTAATCATATTATTTTTTGATCATGACAAATTACCTAAAAAAGAAAAAACATTTAAATTGTGGCTACATTTGCAACTGAACTGCAATTAAATTAATTTTATATAGTTTAGAGTCTGTGTCTAATATATAAAAAAAACCGAAATTGTATGTTTTATACAAAAGCTCAAATACAAAATTTGGTAACTTAAGCTTAAAAGGTGTAAAAAAAACTGAATCTCGATATTGTTTTTAATCGATATCATAGAAACGGAAAAGTTATCGAATATCGAAAACAAACTTGGTATGCGTGCTGTATACAAGTACCTTCGTGTAAAATTTCAAGTCTCTACCTCTTATAGGTCCCGAGATCGACGCAATCATACATACGGACGGAAAGATAGACGGACAGGCGGACAGGACTACATCGACCCAGCTCGTCTTCCTGCTCAAGAATATATATACTTTATGGGGTCTGCAACGCCTCCTTCTGCCTGTTACATACTTCAAACAAAAACTGATTTCCCATTTCCAATGCTCTCAGGGTATAAAAAACTTTTCTTTCTATTTTATTATCCAACAGTCAGTCAGCATAAACTGCTCTATTTGCACACGCACACACACAGATATACATATATGGCTTACAATGTATTTCTTAAATCAATTTGGTGCCGCATCCGAAGGTAAAAGCCGTTTCCGTCACCTTCCGTAAAAAATAAAGAATCTCTCTCTCTCTTACCAGAATCCACAAGCGCTGCTTTGAATAACGGTAATGGCAAAGGCAAAGGCAAAGGCAAGCCGTCTGTGGCTGACACGATTCGTTGCCTACTTTTAAGCGCAGCGCAAGTGCACACAAACACACGCACACACACGCACGCACGCTCGCTGAAGCGGAACCGGAAGACAAAGGCAAAAGTTTGGTGCGAATGGCGAAACAAGTTGAAAAGTGCACATCTCTCTTTAAAACAATTGATGGCTGTATCTCATGTCCTTATAAGGATCACATTGTGGCCTCAAAATGCAGCCAAGCTGTATAAGTGTAGGTGTGCCTATGTGTGTGTGAGTTTATCTAAAACATTAAATAGGCCAACTTTTGTAAAGTTCTTAATATGAATGATGTAGCCGCATGTATGCTGCAGATACAAACACACACATGCACACACACACACACACACACACACATGTGGGTGTGGGGCAAAGTGGTTTTTGGAACGGTGGCAGCTATAATTGAATCCTTCGGTTATGCAGCGGCTAGCCTTCGGTGAGAGAGGGGGGAGGGAGGGGGAAGGACATTGCAGCGCAACGCTGAACGCAACCGCCAAGTAAATTATATTTTAAGCGAAAAAATGCGAAGCAATTTGCTGCGGTGGGTGGTGCTGTGGATGCGCATGGCTCCAAGTAAATTTTACGAGTTCGCTGTTGCTAATGTTGTTGTTGTTGTTGTTGTTGGTGTTGTTGTTGTTGTTGCTTACTTTAAACTAAAAGTTCTTGGCCGTCGTGTCCTTCGCATTTCTTGTCCCACTGATTGTAGGTATTTGTGGTGCTGGACTGCACATAGTTTTACTGCCTGCTTTGGCTGTTGGCTGGTCTTAGCTAAAATCGAATTTCATTAAATTGAATTTTACGGCATTGGCATGCACAGTGTTCAGTGTCCTTGCAGCACGTGAGTGGAAATTCCAAAATGCCAAACGATTTGTTTGTTTCCTAAACTTTTCTCAATGGCAAATATAGAGGTAGATATCTACAGGTAAGCAGTATACTTATATAAAGATATAAAGTAAGAACGCTCTAGTCGGGTCTGCCCGACTTCGAGATCCCCTGAACCAAGTTCGAGCTGATGTTTTAAACAATCTAGCTTACATCGTTTATCCCTACATTTTACCCTCTGCGATCACACGCACACATATACACATGCACACAGAAGCACGCGTGCCGCTTGCTTTTGCCAATTGATAAAATGTTTTCTTTAATAACTTCTGTATTACTAAACGGATTTTGATCAAATTTTCAGCATTGAATGCTTTTGTTTTTTTGAAATTCGGTTTTGTCTAAAAAATTTAGAAAATTAAATTGTGGCTTTGATATTTTTTTTGAATAAATTGATTTTGTAAAATGTGGAGCCGGTATCCAAAATATAAAAAAAATAGAAAATGTATTTTATTTACGAAAAGCTTAATGCAAAATTTTGTAACTGTAGCTAAAAAGATGTAAGAGATATGTTCAAAAAACTGAATCTCGATAACGTTTTAAATCGATATCATTGAACCGTGCAAAGTTTGAAGTCTCTAGCTCTTATATGTTCTGAGATCCACGCGTTCATACGATAGACAGACGATCAGAGCTAAATTGACTCAGCTCGTCGCCCTGATCAAGAATATACATACTTTATGGGGACTGCCACGCCTGTTACATACTTTTTGCTAAACCATTATACACTGATTTGCCATTTTCAATGAAAAAGAAACCTTGCAACATTTTATTACATTTTGATGATTTTCCACAGAATTTTCCATCGAATGTTTGTAGCATAGTCAATTTTATATTTGTCTTTCATTTCATTTTCATATAAAAATATACAATTAGATAAATAGTAACTTTTAAATTGTAAACTGAAATCTTGAGCAACGGCATTTAATTGCAATACATTTATAAATTTATTTTATAATTTTGTGTTTCATTACAAAAAGGCAACCACTTGGAAATGGAAGATAACAAATATTGTGATTGCATTGAATTTAGTTGTCTTTGTTTGGTTTTTGGTATAAAATACTTGCGGAATGGCAACATTCCTCAACAATACACGTCGGACATTGGAATTATATAGTTATATATATATACATATATATATATGTAGATAGATAGGAATACATTCTGTACATGGAGCTCGGTGGTTCAATGCGTCTGGCCGATGACCTTTAGGTAGTGGATCAGATGCTGGCCAATGTTGGGTTTGATGTAGAAGATGCACTGCGTCTGCCGGCGCAGTTGGTCATCGCGATCCTGATCCTGATCGTGCAGCTGCAGCAGATCGCTCAGCGAATCGTTGCACGTGGGCCCATGGGCCCGCGAGGCATTCAGGAAGCTAATGATCCGCTCGTTGGTGTACTTCATCTGCTAAAAGCAGCAAGGAAAATAAATATTAGAAAATATTAGAAAATAAATATTAGTTATTAATGCTTACGCCTTCCATGTCGTCGGCCTGCTCCGGCTTCAGACTCAGATACAGCTTGGAGGGATCTTCGCGATCAGCCAGCACCTCCACCTTGAGCACGGATGAAATAAACTTCAGATCGTCGCACTTGAGCTCCATTATCACCAGCACTGTGGACGTCAAGTAGAGCAAGGCAGGAAGCATTTGCCCACCGATCAGCAGCGTGATCTCGTGGAAGAACAGCAACTGATCGCTGCTCAACTTCTCGTGCAAAAAACGCCAGATGCGGTAGGAACTGGTGTGCAGTGCCACGTTGCGTGTGACGCTGGGCTCCACCTGCTGGGGCATGGCATTGAAGCCGACCGTGTGCAGTACGCCCTGTCCAGTGAGGGCTAGCATTTCGGCAGCTCCACTAATGGGCTTTGTGAGAGCACCAACAATGCCTTTGGTCAGACCAGTGAGGACGCCCACCGAGCTGCGCGCCTCTAGCGTATGATGAGCCAATCCACCAACAGCGCCCAGCAGGCTGATGCCCAGTCCGGTCAGGCCTTGCGTCAGGCCGTCCGCAAAGCCCTGGGGACGTGCACGTCGTCTCGCCTCCGTCAGCTCAATGTGCTCCGAGTCGAGCGTCAGTCTGTCCAGGTTGCGTGCCACAGAGCCGGCCAGCTTGGTCACCGAGTTGACCGTGCCGGCAGTGACATTGCGCAGCAGCGAGGCCGAGCCTTGCGTAATGCCCACTAGAAAGCCCCAAGGGCCACGGAACAGGCCCTGCACGGGCATTGAAATGAAGTCGCGCAGACCCGTGGTGAAGGAGCGCGCCAATCCACTGGGACTGCCCAAGATTTCCAGCGATCCCACCACCCAACCAGCGCCAAAAATAGCACCGCTCAAATAGTGCAGACCCAGGGACTGGCCAAAGCGCAAAGGCACCGTCAGAATCTGCTGGCGTTCGTAGCGGGAGAACGAAAGAGGCGAATGATCCAACGCTATATAGAGCCTTGAGGATGTGTGAACCGATAGCAACAGACTCAGTGGCTCCACAATGAAGCTGTTCAGGCGCAAGGGCTCAGCAATGTATAGGGCCTGGGCGACGACTTGCTCTGGCAGCCAGGTCTGGCCCGCATCCAACTGGAGGCGTTTGCAGTCCGCGTGCGGCGTGTGGACACAATTGGAGGGAGCACACTCGACCAGCGTGTCCAGCAGCTGGTTGAGATAGGCATCCTCGATGTAGACGCGCAATGGCTGCAGCTGGCAGCGCACGGCCTGCAATTGCAGCTCGTCCTGGTAGAGGACAAATGTGAGCTCCGAAATGGGATCACCTTGCGCCTGGCTAAGATGGAGCGCATCCAGATCGTATACCTGGGGCAGGCAGCTGTTGCGCTTGTACAATTTCTGGGCACAGAGCAGCACTGGGAAGTCGTATTTGCCATTGGAGTACAGCTGGTTGTCCACCTGCAAATTGGGCAGCTGCAGATTGAGGACCCTGCGGTCATCGTCCTCGTCGTAGGCGAACATCACGTCATCCGCATACATGTTGCAGACCTCAGTCTTTAGATAGTCCCGCTCTCGATCGTTTGTGTGCAGGCTGAACACGAAGCTCTTGATGAACAGGCGCAACGAGATCTCCAGATTCGTGGCGCACTCCTCGCTAAAGTGAATGCAATCAATATTTTTCAGCTCCGGCTCCGGCTCCGGCTCCTGCGCGGCAGTCTCCGTTGAGATCGACTCCTGTTTAAAACTCTCCGGCAATGGGCATTGCGTTAACTCGGGCTGTTTCAGACGCGAACGCAGATCCTTGACGGAAAACTCCAGCTCCTGCGCTATATAGTAGATATTGAAGCATATCGCTCGATGCTTATCACAGATAACAACTTTAATGTCGCCATGGTGGGGCACGTGTATGAACTTCTTCCACGACTTGTCCGTGCGTATGGGCTTCGACCAGCTAATCTTGTGCTTGCCACAGGCAACCAGCTCTGCAAATGAGAGAGAATTAATATATATTTAGCATAGTTAGGGATCAGTAGTAAAGATGGGCGTCGGGATCGGGATTTTCGGAACCTGAAATTGTCCCGAAACAATTTTCGGGCTTGTTGGGAAAGATTCAAAAACAAGTAAGAACTACGAGATCCCCTGAACCAAGTCCCAGCTGGTGTTTTAAACATTCTAGCTAACATCTTTTATCTGTACATATTACCCTCTGCGCGCACACACTTACACACTTACACATACACAGACACAAGCACGCTCGTCGCTTACTGCGTAGATGATTTAGCGGCTTCGCTTGGGCTGCATTCTGGGGAGCATTATGAGAAATTGATTCTTAATGAAATTTTCAGGACATAATATTGACATCTGAAGGTGCCTATATACGAAATCTCAACTCCCTAGTATTTGAAATACGTTTTTTCCACTTATGGGGCTAATGGGGGAAGGTATCCAAAATTTGAAAAGTTTATTATCTGTATTTGCATCACAGAAACCTACATAGTCAATTTGGTATCTTTAGCTATTATGGTTTTCATGTTATAGCTTAAAAACAAAGTCAAAATATCGATTGTTATCGGAAATTGGATGAGTTATCGAAAAAAAAATAAACTTGTACTGCGTATGGTATACAAGAATATATATCTAAAATTTTAAATCTCTAGCTTTTGTGGTTTACGAGATCACTGCGTTCATACGGACGGACAGACGGAAGGAAAGACGGACATGGCTAGATCGACTCAGCCCGACGTACTGATCATGAATATATATACTTTATGGGGTCTGCCACGCCTCCTTCTGCCTGTTACATACATTGTCACAAAACCATAAAAATTCCAGGACGATCGAATGAGTGCTTTATCCCTACATCAAGGTGGCATAGTAAAAGATTCTAGAGATATGCTTATGAGCAGAGGTGGGCGTTCGGGATTTCGCGTCCCGAACGGGTATCTCTGAAATGCTGCCATCTCAGAGCATATCTCTACAATTTTTTAACACGATCTCATGACCAAGCAAATCGAAAATCGTTTCGGGACAATTGCGGGTCCCGAAAATCGCGATCTCGACGCCCATCTCTAATCAGTACTTACCACTATACAGCGCCAGGGACAGATTGCACATGGTGAACTCTACGTCGGGAAAGTTGGCGTACATCTGGGGCGGTGTGTAATAGCATTTGCTAAACGGCTCTATCAGCTGATTCCATTCAAAGTGTTTGCCCGTGAACTCGGGCGAGGTGCAGCTCACATTGCTGTTGCCCGAGGCGCTCGTCTGGGCCACAATGAACCTTAGACTTGTATTATTGCTGATAATTACCGCCGGCGACGTATCCCTAAACACATTCAGATAGTAAACATTATCCTTTTCGATCAGAGTGCACATTAGTGGTATGGAATCGCTTCCATCTTGTATATTGAAGCAGCGACGCGTAAAGGGCATTGCCAGCGGTATTGGAATAGATGTCGTTGGGCTCTGATCCCCAGTCACGGCAAAACAAACGAAATACACAAATGCCGTGTCGCTGGTGTGCTTCGACTTTCGCGCATTCAGATCGCAGAATTTTTCAACGGATTCGCCAATGTTACTGTTAAGAAAAAATTGGATGAATATAATAACAAATAAGAAGGGTCTAGTCGGGACTGAACGGCTATGAGATCCCCAGAACATATAAACCTCTACTAGCTTACACACACGTACTTAATTAAATTTTAAGCACATATTGACATCCAAATGCCTCTATAAGCAAAAGCTCAAGTCTCTGCTATTTGAAATACGTTTTTTCAGTTTTGGGGCTAATGGGAGGAGTTATCAAAAATCGGAAATAATCGTTATCTGTCTTCTCACCACAGAAACCTTCATAGTAAGTTTGGTCTATCTACCTTATAGGGTTTTTAAGTTATACCTTGAAAACGAAATCAAAATATCAATTGTTATCGATATGAAAATAAGATAAGTTATCGAAAAATAAAACTAACTTCTGCTAACCGTTCTGCTTTTGTAGTTTACGAGATAGCTGCTTTCATACAGACGGGAAAACGGACAGTCGGATCGACGGACAGTCGGATGGACGGACAGTCGGATGGAAGGACGGACAGTCGGATGGACGGACAGTCGGAGTAATGGACGGACAGTCGGATAGACGGACAGTCGGATGGATGGACAGTCGAATGGAAGGATGGACAGTCGGATGGAAGGACGGACAGTCGAGGGACGGACAGGCGGATGGACCGACAGTCGGATGGACGGACAGGCGGATGGACGGACAGGCGGATGGACGGACAGTCGGATGGACGGGCAAACGCCCAGATAGAAGGACGGACGGACGGACGGGCGGACGGGCAGGCGGACTAACAGACGGACTAGACTAAATCGACTCAGCTCGTCGTCTTGATCAAAAATATATATACTTTGTTTAAGGGGGTCTACCTCCATCAAACCATTATACCTTGAATATCCATTTTCAATGGATTCAGGATATACAAAAATACGAATGAGGCACTTACGTGTGTTGCCTTTCCTGCATGGATTTCAGACTTTGACTGCTCTTCCCGAAATCCAAAGAGTTGACCTCTGCCTGTCCTGAGGTTTCCTTGTGATCCATTGTCAGAGGCAGCGCAGTCAGCGTAATGTTCGTAAAGTTGGCAATCACATATTTGGAGCGAAGTTTGAAAACGCGTTGTCCATTATCCATTTTGAAGTCGAGCAGTAAGCGCAGCACCTCCTCATTGCGCACTAGCACTATGTCCACATGGGAATTGACACGCAAGAGCACATGACGACTGGAAATTGAGGTAGGTTGGCTTTGCTGCTCCACGCAAATGGCCATCGAAGAGATCCAACTGCAGCCAAAGGGGGCATCGATGGTGAAGTGGCTGCTGAGCACAGGCAGCATTTCCAAGCAATTCGCTCGAATCTTATGCCGCACACCGTCCGCTAGCAGGCAGATGCTGACATCAAGATTCGTGTCGTTGATGAATATGGCCCAGGCGGCAATCTCCAAGCCCAACGTGCAGCTGAACTCACGCGTTGCCTGCGCTCGATACTGAACGTCCAGCATGCTGAGCAACTCATATGGTCGACGGACACGCAGCTCCTCGGCATCGTTCAGCGGCCATTTGGCTCTCACAGTCTTGTCCAGTCTGTCCAAGGTGCGCTCGATGGTCCAATCCGCTGGCTCGTAATGGAAGAACTTGTGCCAATCCATGGACTTCAACATGAAAGTGTATTCGCTTTGCGATGCGACGCCCAAGGCAGAACTGAAAGTAAATTAAGAAATGAATTTTTAATTGTGTATAAAATATAAATATGGAAAACTTACGGAAAATCGAATTTCACACAATGCTCGGTGGAATGGGTTGTGGGCGTGCTTAGAGCTTGTCGTCCGCCCTCGCCGGCAATAACAAATTTCTCGTGTGTGCTGCTCTCCGTTGCCTGCAGCTCGCAGCTAAGCAAATTGCAGATCTCGAATATGGGCCAAATGCTCACAAGTATTCGTTGCGGCTTAAAGTCCTTCTCATGCTCCAAGACAATATCTTCCCTTAAGATGCGCACCCACAAGCTGACGAACTGCTGCGGCGTTTGGGTGGGCACCTTAACCAGCCAGGGCAAGCTATTGTTCGGCTTCAAGGGTATGTCACCCGTGCGTCCTTTGGCATTGTTTGAGCTCAGCTTGAGTCTAATAAATAAAAATAAATTTAATTCGAAAATATAGGAAATAGAGATAAAGGAAAGTTCGGGGCAATTCCGATTGGGAAATCAATTGCATCAGATCAAAATGTGACACAATTTTAAATTATCTAAAACTAATGACTTCTCCCAAATTTGATAATATCCTTACAGTTGTAAAGGATATATCTATAATTTTACTCTGATTTGTCAAGAACATATCAAGATTGACGAATTTGGTAGTTTTTTGGTGCTTAGGTGTAAAATTGTAGAATATACAGTTTTTACCGATTTGCCACGCCCCAAAGAGGTGGATCTATATTTATATATACAGTAAAAACTCCCGTGGACGGACAGCCACGGTTCAAATAATCTCTTCATCTGAATCGCTTAGTTCAATGTCCCTTTGATTAGTAATATAAATTTCAATGTTGTTGTCTTTTGTAAAGAGCTATCTACTTTTAAAAAATCTTCAAAATTGTCTTTTACAAATTTGAAGTTTTGAATTAAGTATGATCTATTAAAAAGTGTTTTTTGTCCGCCTGCGAGAGACGGTTTGTATAAAAATGTTTAAAAAAACGTGTCAGCGTCAGGCCTAGGGAGCGTCCGCCTACGGGAACGGGTTTTGTATGAAAATCATGTTAAAAATCTTGGGACTACGGGAGATGTCCGCCTGCGGGAGCTGTCCGCGACTAGAGCTTTCATTGTATTTATATTATTGGGCAATCTATAGAGGAGTGCAACAGTACTTATATGTCAAATTTTGGGTAAGTAACTATAAAACTGTGGTATATAAAGTTTTCTCCGATTTGTCACGCCCCAAACAGGCGGGCATAAAAACCTTTTTATAATTTTGTCAAAGTCGTGCTTAAAGTATTTGTAAATTTTTGTGATCTCTAGGTATAAAATTGTAGAATATAAAGTTTTTACCGATTTGCTACGCCCCAAGGACCTAGCTATAAATATTATATATTTTTTTCTAGGGGTGATCCAGAGAAATATATGCTTTAAGCTTCAAAACTCTGGGTCTAACTGCGTCTAAAATATTAAAGGATTTACGTTAAACACTAAATAGACTTCCCGATTTGCCACGGCTATAGTGGGCGTGGATATATATATATATAGTAGCCTACTTGCCAAATTTGGATGTTTTAGTTCGAAATACAAATACAGTTTTAACCGATTTTTCATGGCCCTAATGGGCGTAACTACATATATGTATATACTATATGTTTTTGTATGGGGTGGGCTATACGTGTATATATATTTAAAATTTCAAGTCTTGGACTTCAAAAGCGCCGAAGTTTTTCCTATTAAAACATTTCTTAAAACCGATCTACCCTATTCCGAGATATATAATGCATGCAACAGAAAGACGCCTATGTGCAATATTTTACCTCTGTAGCTTTAAAACTCTCGGAGGAGATTGCGTTGGTCCTGACAGACGGACGGAAGGACAGACGGAAGGACAGACAGACGGAAGGACAGACGGAGGGAAGGACAGACGGACGGAAGGACAGACGGACGGAAGGACAGATGGACGGAAGGACAGATGGACGGAAGGACAGACGGACGGAAGGACAGATGGACGGAAGGACAGACGGACGGAAGGACAGATGGACGGAAGGACAGACGGACGGAAGGACAGATGGACGGAAGGACAGACGGACGGAAGGACAGATGGACGGAAGGACAGACAGACGGAAGGACAGACAGACGGTAGGAAGGACAGACGGAAGGAAGGACAGAAGTCTGACGAACAAGACTATATCAACTCAGCTCGTCGTACTGATCAAGAATATATATACTTTATATAGTCTGAGAAGCTTCCTTCTGCACGTTGCAAACTTTTGCCCAAAAACTAATATACTCTTTTTGCTAGGGTATACAAAGTGACGTACCTCATGTTAACATCTGCATTTCGCAGTACCTCCTGGTAGAGTGAAATGCGACCCTTGGCGACTAGCAGATGTGCCAATGCATTTGGGGTTTGTTCATCGAGCTGCTTGCCCTCGGTGCGAAACTCGGTGAGCAGCTCAAATGGCACCATGCTCACCAGCTCAATCTGACCCTTGACCAGAATATACACCTGCGTGGCGGAGAGCTTGCTCAACTTGACTGTGATGCAGTGCTGGCCAATGCGCAAATGATGTACACGATGCTCGTCCTCAAACTTGAGAGCAATGGCCAGGGATTCGCTGGTGTCCAGCTGATGCGTTTCCAGATCTTCGATATGGAACGTTAGCTCCTGGCCGTGGGCGTCGTTGCAGAAGTAATAGGGACGCAGCTCTTGGGGCAGCACAGTAATGCGTTCGCTTGTGCCCGTCTGGCCGAAGACAAAGTGTGTCTGCATGCGATTGACGACGACGCACCTGGGCATCAAGGTGTGCACGACATCGTGCTGCTGCAGCAGCTCCTGCCAATGCTGCTTGGAGCAGAGCAGCGTGTGTATGACACAGGGGCCGCAATTGAAGCGCAGTTTGTCCATCAAAAAGTTGGCGTTCAGCAAACGTTTCGTGCCCTCAAATCGCAAATAGCTATGAAAGCTCATGGGCTCCATAATGTCCATCATATTAAGCGATCCATAGTCTAGGCACTTGATGCGACTGCGAAAGTCCAGCTCGGCGCTGTAATTATCCCGCGTATAAATCGCCGAATGCAAACGCAGATCATCCACGTTGACAGTGAGAAAGGTCTGGGTTATATTTGTGGTGCGACGGAGAAAATATTTCTGTAGCGGCGGCGGCAGCACACTCGATGCATCCGGCTGGTTCAAGAAGTTCAGCTCCATATACTGACAGCTGAGCAGCAGCTGCAGCTTGGGCACCAGCTCCGCCTGAAAGATGGTATCGATGCGCATGCAACCGACCAGAACCTTCGGATGCAATATGAAATCATTGTCCGCATTTCCTTTATGCTCCTGCATCACATGGCTGCTGTCGATCTGTGAAGTGAGCTGACTTTGAGCAAGTTTTCAGAATACAGAATAAGTTCTTATAATCACCGATTGCAGATCCTCATCCTCCTCTGGCACAAAGCAGGTGCCATCCACAGAGATCAGGGATTGCATGATAACCACACGCCAAATGGTGGCGCTTATCTTGCGATCCGGCGGTGTCAGCTGCTTGCTGGCAATCTCCGAGAGCTCAAAGTCGCAGTAATGCAAAAAGGTCTCATGCGTGTCACTAAAGTATTCCATGCGGCACTTAATATGTATGGGATTCTCGACCTGAAAAGCAGTTGAAGCAATTTGAGTTGTGGCAAATCTTTTGGAGAGAGACAACTTACGGGCATGGGCACCGGATAGATATGTATGCGACTCATCTGACGCGGCTGTGGATAGCGCCAGCAAATGATGCCGAAGTTCTTCTTGATGATCTGCACCTGGTAGGGCATCGGCAGCATTGTGTCCGTGGTCAGATCGACAAACTGAAAGGCGCCAGCGCTGTCAGAATATAAACATATGAAATATCTTTTCTATAATCTCTTTTTGATAAAATCAAACCGTAGATCATCCTGATAGAATTCGGTCTTTGTTTTCTGCGCCGTCTTAGAGCGCACGATCTCGGCTTGGCTGGGCGTATATTTTAAAAGTTCATTTGGCGGCACCTTGGGCGGTTGGCCCAGCATTGGCCGATTGAGCAGAAACTCCTGCCACTGCTGATTGATGTGCTGCTTGATCTTGTCGAGTCCTTCCTGTGCCTTGCGCAAGTGCAAAATGTTCTCGATGCTCGCATCCACATGCAGCACATTCAGCTTGAGCGTGATGCTGCTCAGCAGCTGATCGCACCACGTCTCGCTTAGCAGATCGGCCGAGAGTCGCATTAGCAGCGGATGCAGCAGTATCTTATCGCCCGCTTGGACATAGACAGAGCCCAGGGTCGACTTGACCGAAGCCTTCTGTGGCCGAGCACTGAATTTAATGTGTGCATTGAAATCCAGGCAGACGGCGCTGCAATTGTAGTTCTCCTCCTCATCGTAGAACTTGACCGTGATGCGATCACAAGCCAGATGCAGGCGATCCGCATTGAAGCATTGCAGCTTCAATTGACGCAACGGTGTGGCATGCACCACCGGTCGTTCGCTGCGCTGTGGAAAGTAGGGCGTGGCACTGAGCATGGAATAGATGCGTATCAGATCGCTGGATAGCATTTGTATGCTGCTCTCGCACAGACTCAACTCCATGGGCTTGCGCAGCTCCACATCCATTTCCAGCTGCTCGAAGCGATCCAATTGCGTTCGCACGGTGAGCAGAGGAGGCGGTATGCCGGAGCTGCCCAGCGTGCCGGGCTGCGTGTCGAAGACAGGTGCACTAAACTGGCCACTCAAGGCATCGTCCGAGCTCACAAAATCCCGCTTGGCCAAATGAATGTTGAAGTTGAAAATTGAAGCTTGGGTAATGCCACCTCGCGTCGTTTGAGCCGCCATGAAACTAGGCTGCGCCACGGTCACCAGGAGAAGTGGTCGCAACTTTAGCTTCTCCTCCTCCTCCAGCACATCAAAGATCCTCAGCTCAAACTTGCCGGCCACAAAGGAAACGCTGCGTGGATAGATGAGCTTATGGCTGGGCAACTTCAACGACTCCAACTGCTGCAGCTGCTGCGGTCCACGTGCTGCCATACCATACTTGGCTATATTAATGCCAGAGTCGCTCTGGCAGGAGCCCAACATGGTGTCGCTGCCTCTGGCATCCACGAACCGATCCCGCAACCACTGATTGCTGCTGCGATGCGAGCGCAATGGCGAAGGTAAGCCGGTAACATCGCGGCTGCTGCTGGCAGTTGAGGTATCCTTAATTCCAGGGCAGGAATTCAAGCAGGGTTGTTCCAGAATGCTAAAAATTCGAAAATTTATATTAATATTTATTATATTTTATATATATTCTCATCTTACTTGCGCCAACGTTGCACGCGATTTAGTATTCCAGAAATCATATGAATCTGATGCGAATTCAGCGTGGCCACAAAATCTGTCACGCAGTTGAATTCCACACTTTCGCCACAGATGAGAAAACGTTCGTAGCTGATGGCTGGCGCAAAGACAATGATGAAGTCAAAGTCATTGAATATGTCCATGTGCTCGAGCTCTGTGGAGCGCGACTGATTGTTCCACTCCAAGGCCGGATTGCTGTGCTTGTTCGTCAGCGATTCCTCCAAACGAAACTTTTGTGTCTGCAGCCAATTGCCTGAGGATAACGAAATCCTGCGCACACTCAGCTCGTATTGGCGATCCTCGACCAAGGCACCTGGAGTGCTGAGCATGTTCAGCTCAGCTGCCTTGTTGTAGATGTCCTGGCGTATTGGCTGACGCACTAGAGGATTCTCCACACTCGGCGACAGCTTTATGCTCTCGATCTGCAGGGACAAAAGAAGAAGAGTTATAGAAAGATTCTTATCCATACGAAGAGTTAATTACCCGCAGCAGCAGAACGCTGCAGCAGCTTTTATCCGTCTCCACGGGCGCATAGATATAAATGCCCTTGCTATTTATGTGGACTATGGGCAGATCCTGGACAGTCGTGAGGCAATTCTTAGCTGGTTGCTTTGGCGCCGGCGCAGTCTCCTTTTGTGCGCTGCTGCAGAGTAGTTCAATGAGCTCGCATTGAGATAACAGGAATTCGGTAATGCGATCCACGTGCAATATCATTTCGATGGGCTGCACCTCAATCAGCAGCTCAGAGATTGTGCGACGTTTATTGTGCAGATTGCGAGCCCCGATCTTCGAGTAGAGATCCTGCAGACTGACCGTCGTCACCACGACATTAATCAGCGGCAAATTGGTGCTGTCTCCCAGCATCTTGATGCGAAAATCATCCATGAGTCGCCACTCGTTCGGCTCTATCGCCTCGTAGTAGTCAAGGCTGACATTCTCCAACTTGGTGGTGATTTTCGTAAAGTCCTCATGCCTGTCCACATTCAGTAGCAGATCCTCAAAACTCAACAAAAGCTTGCGTTGCTTCTGATCGCAAACGCTTTCCACTTCCAATGAGATGCGAGGTATAGTCCATTGACAGAAAAATATCAGCGAAGACTTCAACTTTGAATCTGAAAAAAAAAAAAAGTCAGAACGATCTAGTTGAGACTGATTAGGAGATCCTTTAAGCCACGTCCGAAAAAATGTTTTAAGCAATCTACCTTGGATCTTTTATCACTCTTTATGAAATTTGTAGACTATAATATTGACATCCTTATGTGTGCATATGCAAAAGCTCCAATTCTCTACTATTTGAAATACGTTTTTTTCAGTTTTGGGGCTAATGGAGGTAAGTATCCAAAATTTAAAATGTAAATAATCTGTGTTTTCATCCCAGAAGCATGCATAGTAAATTTAGTGTCTCTAACTTTTATGGTCTTTAAATTATAGCTTAAAAACGAAGCCAAAATAATAATTATTATCGCAAATAGTGAAAAAGGATAAGTTATCAAAATAAAATAATTAAATTTGTACTGCTGTACTGTCTACTATAGTTTATACTTTATGGGGTCTGCCACGCCTCCTTATGCCATTATACCCTGAAATCCCTTTATTATGTTCAATGTAGAGATGGGATCGGGAAAGAAATTCGTTCCCAATCCATTCCGTTCCGAAATAATTTTTGATTTTCCCGCCCGATTGTCCCGACAAATTTTTCATTTTTCCCGCGGGTTCCGACATTTCCAGAAATTTTTTTTCAATATTTAGAACTCTTATGATAAATAAAATTTTTTACTTAAAAATAATATTTTCTCTAAATTTTCTTCTCTAAGATGTGTTCTATATCAAGTACTTGCCTAGCAAGCATTTGTAACAATGACAATTCATTCCATTATTGCCAAAATAATAAAATATTTGAACTTCGTTCAAATTTAACATGATTTATATTAGAATTAATTTCCCCTTCAATATAATTTTGCTGTTCTTTGAAAAAAGGGCTTGATCGTTAGATCAAGTTGGCATGATAAAAGATTCTAGAGAAATGCTTATGAGTAGAGGTTTGCATCGGGATCGACATTTTCGGGAACCGCGATTTCCAAACGGGTATCTCTGGAATCCCGCGGGTCTCAGAACATATATCTAGAATCTCTTACTATGATCTCGGGATCAATCACTTATCCGACCGTCCCCGACTTTTTAAGAATCTTTACCAACCCGACCAATCCCGAAAATTGTTAAGGGACAATTTCGGGTAACGAAAATGCCGATTCCGACGCCCAACTCTAGTTTAGGGAATAAAAAAGATATATTTACCAACGAAAGTCTTACCAGAATTCTTGGCAGCTGGCTCCACATTGGGATTGAGTTCCAGAAATTCCTTTAAGACAGCAAAGTTCTGTGCGCTGCCCGTATAAATTTCCAGATTGCATTTTCGCTCATTTTCATTGCTTTGGCAAACGCTGACTTTCAGTGAACGAAGCGAGTTACAGACTGAATTTAGAATAGAAAAGTGTTCATGTAACAGCTTTAGCTGTAAATGGAAAGAGTTTCAATAACTATATATATATATATATATATTATTAATAAACCTACATGACGTCCAAAAATGTTTATAGCTGACATATCGACGTGCACATTGATGGAATATGTGCTGGGCAATGGAGGCATTTTCTCCTGATCCTCGCCAGGTTCCACTTTTGGCTTCTGGGACAATGCCAGCGTAATTGTGGTGCGCACTGGCTCCACAATCATATCCGTTTTGGCCGGCGGCAGATGATAGCCCACGGAGAAGTCATTCAGCTCCATGACCCAATTGCACAGCTCCACCTCGTTGTTCACATTGATGACGTTGCGTATGTTGCCCCGCAACACTTCGTCCCCGTTGCTGGACTTGATCTTGAGGCGGGACAGTCGTATGGACGTGTACTCCACATGCAAGTCCTTGCTGCTCCTGCGCAGCATGACATCACACACATCGACGCTCGCCTTGCCCAGCTCGAAGACCACAACAATTGTACTCAATCGCTGCATTAGCTGAACCAAGTTCATAGAATCCAAGTCCGAGCTTGATTCTACTTTTGGCGTTGCTTTGGCTGGTTCGATGTGCGTGGCGGGCTTCTCATCGCGCTCGGAGCTCGCGTGTATTGTCTCCGCCGGATTGGAGATCTTGCGGCTGTTCGAGCGGCTGACGCGACGCAAATTCACTTCACTTTGCGTCAGCTTTGGCACCGACGTCATCGAGGAGTAAGAGGGAAACCTCTCGGATTGACTGAAACTGTCGAACTCGGTTTCCGAATCTAAGGCAAGGGAGGATGCAATTTATCTATATCTTACTAAACTGAACTTAACTTAAGCCGAAAAATAGAAGACTTCCAAAAAAATGTTAATTTTTTATGATCTGTATCTGATCTCAAGATCAAGATCCTCAAGGAACTATTATTTATTATAATCAGTATCGATTTGTAATACATGTATATTATTTTGTGCACCAACTTCTGATTAAGTGCCAAGATAACATAAGACTTATTGTCAAGATAGGGCTGGTTTAAAAATATCAACGATTTTTTAACTTTGATTACCAGTAACTGGAGAAGTTTGGATACCTTATCTGACGCATATTTATTCTGCGCATAGATTTGAATTTACAAATGTTCTATAGTTTTTTAAGTTTTCAAAAAAGAGGTACAAGGGTTCCGAAAAATACCTCTCCAACTTAGGATGATCCTAACTCGAATATGTCTTGCACGATTTCCGAAAGATAAATCGTTCTCCATACGAACGAATGTGGATTATCATTTAATTTAAATTTTAATCAAAATTTAAAATTGTGAAGATATAACTTTTTCTAGGGGTTTCCATTTTTTGGAAAAATCTAAATGATTAATTTTTTGGCCGATTTCCGAAAGATAATCTATTTTATACTCAAAACTGTCACGATTTACGTTTACCATTCATAACAAGGGATGGGCGTCGGGATCGGGATTTTGGGGACACGAAATTGTCCCGAAACGATTTTCGGTATCTGGCGAGTTGGGAAAGATTTAAAAGAATCCGGGACGATCATGTTAATTTCAATTTCTAGAGATATGCTCTGAGATGGCGGCATTTCAGAAATACCCGTTCGGGACTCGAAAATTTCGAACCCGATGGCCACCTCTGCTCATAAGCATATCTCTAGAATCTCTTACTATGCCACCTTGTGTGGGGATATAGCACTTATCCGACAGTCCTGAAATTTTTAAGAATTTTTCCCAACAAGCCCGAAAATTTTTTCGGGACAATTTCGGGTCACGAAAATCCCGATCCCAACGGCCATCTCAAATTTGGATGTAGAAATGTTTTATAGTTTTTAAAGTTTTCAAAAAATAGTTAAAATGTTCTGAAAAAAAGCTTCTCCATGAGGATGATCTTAATTCGGATATTTTTTTAATGATTTTCGAAAGGTAAATCGTTCTACAAATGTGGATTGTCAATCAAAATATAAAATTTTTATATTATTTTTTTTTTAATTTAGTTTTGAATTTTGATTGAATTTAACTGGAGTAATTTTTATTCGATTTCGGTCGTATATTGCTTTAATTTTTGGAAAAATCCAATTGATTGAGGTTTTCGGCCGATTTTTGAAAAGTATTGTCTACCTTCCCAGTTTTTTTCTTCGTTGATCACTCATTAATCTAATCATTTTGTCAAAATTGGGTTTTTTTTTAATTCCTTTTTTTTTTTTGAGTAGTTTGTTTTAAAGGATATGTTTTCTATGTTAATGTCCCTAACTCTTTGCTTTTTGAGAGCAAGTGCTATTAGTATTTAAAGAAAGTTATGCTGATATATATATATTTTTATAAGACTCACCGATTTCTATGCACTGCTCGGGATTAGCGAAGGAGTTGAGAAACTGTAGCAGATAGATGTCGAGCGTTAGGCGGAAGCTGTCAAGCCAAATGCAGATGGCAGTAGCTGGTGTCACTTTGCTGTCGAGGCTCGGATCCTGCAGAGGAAATTGCAGCTGAAGCTCCAGCCACTTGTTGTTGCCCCCCTTGTTGGTGGATAGAACCACGTTGCGAATGTTCATCATGGTGTGATAAACGTCGGTGTTTAGGTTGCGCAATGAGAACAACATGGCCAGGTGCGTATTATATTTGACATAGTTAAGTTGGACTTTAGTGATCAGGGACTGCAGCTTAATCACATCCTTGGAGACATTTGCCTCAGCCACCATCTTGGCCAAGGCTCCCAGCTGGGGTCCATTGTAATTTAATATGAGGGGCACGATATTGCTCATGATCACCAGTTCACGCTTGGAGAACTCCACGTTAATTAGCTCCGTTTGTATCTCGGCCTGCTGCAGCGGAGCTGTGTTGTACCTCCAGTCACTGGGCAAGAGTAATCTCTTGAACTGCAACTGCATGGCGGGTATATTTAGCAGCTTGGCCTGTCCCATTGACGGCGTCGTATTGAGAGCCATCAGCGTCAGGTTCTTCACATTGAAGTTGTAGGTGTTGTAGCAGGCATCGATTAGCTCGCGCGGCTTCTCCTGGAGCCGTGTGATCAGCTGCACCAGGCGCTGCGGATTGGCTGAGCCACAAATGACGCCCTCGGCCAACGACAATTTCAGCTGTAAATAGGGCAGTTGGGACTGATTGACTGTGGTGGCCAAGCGATGCTGATTGGAGGCCGTGGAGCTCTCGTCGCTCTGCTGCCGAGGATACAACTTTACGGTCATGTCCCGCAGCTCGATCTTATAGTTGCACGTGGGCATACAGCCAATTAGATACTCCATATCGGCGTAGGTCATGTACTGGCTATTGGACTCCGGTTCCGTTCTCACTGGACTGCTGCTGCTGCTGGTTGTGGTTTCTGCAGTATATCCTGTATAATCGTAAGGACGCAATAAATCACTAATTACATTTTTAACCTGAAGAAACGCCTGCGAAAAGTGGAAAGTTATGCCGGCAGACAGCACTCGATACTTCACACGCAGACCCAGATCTCTCAGCTGCGCCCCCGTCGACGCCTGACTCTTCGCCGGCCTCGGTGCTCGGCACTCGACAATGTCGAAGGCGAGCACCGGACTCCGGAAGAGCATGTACTCGTCGGTGTTGCGTGAAAAATAATCATCATGATTGTTGCTACACCAGATGCGATCCGCAAACTTGTACTGATCATCGAACAGACTCTTGTCCACAAAGGCTCGTTCGTTCTGGTACTAAAAAAGGAAGCAGGAAAATTAAAAAAGTTGTCAATTGAAAAAACAAGTAAGAACGCTCTAGTCGGGTCTGCCCGACTAGGAGATGAACCAAGTCTGAGGTGGTGTTTTAAACAATCTAGCTTACATCTTGTATCTGTACATATTACCTTCTGTGCGCAAACACACACACGCACACATATACATGCATAAATGATTCAGCGGCTGCGCTTGGGCAGCATTATGAGAAATTGATTGTTAAATAACTTCGGTTCTAGATCTACTTTCTTTATGAAATTTTCAGAACATAATATTGACATCTAAAGGTATATATATGCGAAATTCCAGCTCCACAGTATTTGAAATACGTTTTTTTCACTTTTGGGGCTAATGGGGGGAGGTATCCAAAATCCTTATGCTTATTATCTGTATTTTCAGCACAGAAACCTACATAGTTAATTTGGTGTCTCTAGCTATTATGGTCTTCATGTTATAGCTTAAAATTGTTATCGATTGTTATCGATAATAAGGAAATAGGTTGAGTTATCGAAAAAAAAAAGAAACTTGTACTGCATATGGTATACAAGAATATATATCTAAAATTTCAAATCTCTAGCTTTTGTGGTTTACGAGATCACTGCGTTCATACGGACGGACAGACGGACAGCTCGTCGTCCTGATCATGAATATATATACTTAATGGGGTCTGCCACGCCTCCTTCTGCCTGTTACATACATTGTCACAAAATCATTATACCCTGAATTCCCATTTTCAATGGGTTCAGGGTACAAAAAGTGTTTGAACAAACCTCCTTGGTGTCCACCAGATTGCGATCAATGGGATCCTCGCTGCGATAGACACCCAGTGGCTCCATGCAAATGCTGGACAGGCCCGCCTTCACATTCGTCCAGTCGTTCTCCTTCAGCTGCGATCGCTCGTAGTAGATGCCGCCCAGGCTGACGCGTATTATTGGCGTATAACGAATACGTTTCATGCCGCCCATGGCCTGGTCGGTGATCAGCTCCGAGTTCTTGAGCTGGAAATTCAGCTCCTCGGCATAGACACCGACATCGAAGGCATGGCCGACGGGTTCCGCGGAACCCGAGGCAGTTGACTCGAAGCTGGGCAACAGATTCCAGGCACGCCAAAACATGGAGCCCGTCACCTCGCTGGTGGGGGAGATATTTATGCCACCGGCACTTGGCGATGGCCCCTGTTGCTCCAAGTTGAAGATGTCCTGCTCCTCCTCGACAGCAACGGGCTTCAGTTCCAGCAGCAATTTGACCAATCGCATAACCATGGGCAACTGCAGCGACGACACATTGATGTCCAACGACTTGGTGAAGACGCCGATGCGCGTGGTGCTCGAGGTGCTGACTGTGTTGGCATTATGCTTCAGCAGCACACGCAGCTCCAGGGTGCAACGATAGAGTATCGGCTCCTGGCAGACCTCAATCCGTCCAGCAGTGTTCCGTTTATCCAGGCAGATGGTCAAATCAGAGACCTGGAGGAGCTTGCGCAAAAAAACATTCAGTGGATGCACATCCACCATGGCTGGCTGCCAATTCTCGTCGGCGGCGCTGAAGTTCAAGTACTGCACATTCATGGAGACGACGATGTCGTCGTCGACGTACTTTAAAATGATGTTGTGGCATTGCAAGTTGATGTTGTTGATGATCTTGTTGACCACACCCGATGGGGTCGCTGGTCCCGCCTGCTGCTCTTCGGCCTCTGTCGAATTGCGCTTACGTCGCTGCTCCTCCAGCAACGAGGCACGTCGCTGCTTGCTCTCCTCGTTGGGCAGCTTGGCCACAAACTCAATCGTATTGATCTCAATGCGCACTGGCTCTGAGGTTAGCTTTGTCCAGGGCACTTGGATGGAGAGCTCGTGTATGTGGCCGGAGACGAGCTCGATGGGCAGGTTTAGCTCCTCTTCGAGCACATCGAGACGCAGATCTAAGTTATGAAATGATGCCTCGCCCTCCCACAGCGACACCTGTGCATCTTCATCGCGAATGTTCTTTACATATTTCGCCACGTAGTTGAGCAAAATTGGTGTTATATAGGACTCTAGCTTAAACATTATCGCGCTGTCCAACGACGACGATTACACGATGATTACGCGCATTAACCAAAGCTCCGAACGGGTTCCCTAGTTAATTTAACGTTTCCGTGTCTAATTTAATGCACATTTCGTTAATTTTGTTACGTTTTTATGCCGAAAAGCAAAACAAAAACAAAATAACATTTGCTATAGTATTCAATTGTTTACTTTTGAGCCCCGGCACACAGTGTTGGTTAATACGTTATGCTGCTCGCGAAACAGCCCTACTCATACAATGTAGGTCACTTAAATATAAACATTAAAATACATTATTTCGTATTAATACATGAATTTGATGTATTTAATATAGTAAAGATATACTAAAACTGTCTTATTTTATGTACTTTACCAATTTTCAAAATTGGTTTGTTAATTAAACGCAATTAATCGCAAAATTTTACTTGTCTGCACAACCTGTCGATACGTGCAGCAATCCTAATCAGCTGTTCCAATCGACAACGAGGAATAATATTTACCTTCAAAATGCCACAAATAACAAAATCTAACGAAGAATTCGGTAAGCAGATAAAAACTTTAATGGATTTGGTCAACTTTAAACGATTTGTTTCTCAGATGTGGTCAAGTACTTCCTACAGCTGCTCGACGATGACAAGGACTTATCCTCAGGCATTGCGGCCATTAAAACGCTGCTCATGATCTTGGAAAAGAAACAATGTAAGCTAATTTTTTTATTGTAAACAATAGATCTTAATTATGTATTTAAAATCTCAGTTGGCACCATACATATTTTACACACCACAATGCGAGAGGCGGTTGCAGCCATGCGCAACACTGATCTGTCCATAGCCGCCATCGTCTCGGCCGGGGAGCTCTTCTGTCGCTTTATAACACTTAGCTTGGACGACAAGCACATGGAGGAGTGTCGTCAGATCATGTTAAATCGTGGCAAAATCTTCCTAACCAAGTTGCAGAATTCGCGTCAAGTGATTTCACAACAGGCACAACGTTTCATTAGCGACGGCTGTCGAATCCTCACACACTCCCGCTCCCGCGTCGTCCTCAAGGCTCTGATAGCGGCATCGCAAAACAAAAAGACTTTTCATGTATTTGTGACGCAGGGCGGCATAGGAAACTCGGGGCAAGTACAATTGAGAGAGAGCTAAATATACAAACCTTCATTTAATACTCCTCTCTCTCTTTCTCTCCTCTTCGTTAGTGAGGAGATGGTGCAGGATTTACAGGCGGCTGGCATTGACTGCACGCTTATACTGGACTCGGCCACAGGCTATGTTATGGAATCGGTTGATTTTGTTATGGTCGGCGCCGAGGCGATCGTTGAAAGCGGCGGCATTATCAACCGCATCGGCTCCTACACAATGGGCCTGTGTGCGCGGGAAATGAAGAAACCCTTCTATGTGCTCTCCGAGAGCTTCAAGTTCTCTCGCCTATATCCATTAAATCAAAGAGATTTACCCAACGAGTACAAGGTAAGCAGACATTAAAGATTGCTCTGTGAAAGCTGCTAAAATGCTTTCTCTTTTGCTTTTCAGTACTCGCGCAAGCATTTAAATGATATTTCGAAGGTGCATCCTCTGGTGGACTATACACCGCCAGCATATATCACGCTGCTCTTCACCGATTTGGGCATATTGACGCCCTCGGCAGTTAGCGACGAATTGATCAAACTGTATATGTAAAGGCTGGCTAATAAAACGACAATTGGCTTGAACTAGTTTCAAAATTGTGATTACACCGAAATACATAAATACGTTATAATCTTGGCGGACATATGCGTATACTAATCTAAGCTTCTCATGTACATGTTACTCTTAAAATTTATATATATATATATATATATATTTATGTGTATATTCGACGTCTAGCTAGAAGTGCAATTCGCTCGGCGAATATGCATCGAGATCATTCTCAATGCCATAATCGGAGCCTAAGTCATCATAGATATCTACGCTATAGCGGGACGTATCGCTACTATTACCATCCCCGATCGTATACTCGCTATTGTACTCCTCGAGGTCATCTGTGTAGACATCACTCTCCTCATCAATTGCATAAGCACCGTGGGCTAACTGTTCCTCCAGCCCATCCTCAGGCTCATCTAGATCGCTAGCATTCTGTAATATAAAAATGTTTTCATTTGTCAATCTTAAATATTTGCATTAGTCAGTTACCACTTGTCCCGTTTGTATATTAATCTCGATCTGCAAGCGTATGTCCATGACCAGGAAAGCTGTTGTGACCAGGAGTGGTATGGTTAGACGACTCTTCCATGCCAAGTCTGTGAGGAACAGGAACACATTGCCAAATGTAGAGTCCATTATATAATTTAGTTTTTCTCTTTCTGTTCTTCGTCTTGTTGTTCCTCCTCGTCTATGGCCAGCTCCTCCAACGCGTCGTACTTAACGATCTCCAATGTTTCGCCCACAGTTACTGCCTGAACGGGCAGCAGGTGACGATGCAGCCGACCGCTTTCGATGGGGGTATCAAAATCGAGCAATTGCTCAAATGTTGGCTCTGGCAAACCGCTGGAAGCTAACAAGGATCGCATGCAGTCCTGCTTTTTCTCCTGCAGCGAGTCCAACAATTTGGTACCCTTCTGCACTTTCTGCAGTTTTCGCTCTGCGCAATGAAAGATCAATTTAATACCATTATATAGATATGTACATAGATGGTTAGATGTACTTACCTAGCAATTGCAAGTAGTTTGCCGAATCTGGCAGTGGCTCAAGTCGTGGTGAGCCTGTAACATTACTCTCCTTTACGCTGACGCCGACATCCGATGTGCGTTGTTTGCTCTCTTCTTTATTGGTGGTTGTGAAATTATCTTCAAATTTTTCAATCACTTTGGTATTTCCGTTTTCTTGTTTAATGCTATTGTTTGTCACTTGCCAGGGATCGTCTTGGCAAACTGACATGTTTCACTTACTAAAATCATAAGCATAAGCTTTTAAGCAAATCGTTGTTGTTCACAAGCAAAGTATCAGGTCTAATAAAAATACATGTATGTACATATGTTAGAGATGAGCGCGTGTTGGGTTTTCCCAACACGACACCAGCTTCTGGCTACGAAATAAAAAACTATAACATGACAAAAAATCAGAAAATATATATTTTCTAAAAAATATTTATTTGTTTTATCAAATTTGAATAATTTTACTAGCGTAAAAATAACTTAAATTGTGCAAATGCGCGTCACAAAAGAAAACACGATACGCTCTCAACATTGCCCCTTAAATAGAATTAAATAACTTTTACCAACACTGCATAAGTAACAGCAGTGTCTATCAAAAGGCTGGGCCGAAACTAGTAATAAATGCGTTTTAAAAAAGCCCTGTCAGGACCAAATACAATCATTTTAAAATAAATGGTATATTATTTTATTTAAATTTTTTTATATTGTTTCTTATAATTGAATAACTCAACAAACTTTTATTGTGAATACGCGTGTCACGAAAGAAAACACGATACGCGCCCAACTTTAGAATTCACATCGCTAGAAGAGAATAAAATTAACAAGCCTTTTCCAACACTGCAAACAAACAGCTGTGATTCAGAAAAGGCTTAACTTAGAATAAAAACATTCCTTAACTAGTAATTTATTTGTGTTATAATGGATATATCGGCGCTGTCAGAGCCAGTTGTATTTTCAGCCGCCGATTGGATCAATGCAAACTATAAGAAATATACTGAAGAAAATGTGAAAAAAGAGGGCGCAACTGCCACATCGTTCATACAGAGCTACGTGGCCAAGCTGCAGCTGTATGTGCAGCAGGTGAATTATGCCGTCGAGGAATCCAGCCAGCAGGTTGTGGCCAGCATGCCACGCATTGCCAAGGAAGCTGCGACGCTCCAATGCGATGTAGCACTGTTGCAGCAAAAGATGAGTGCAATGCGTCAAGAAGTGGCCGCCGTCCAAGAGGAGACCGGCGACTGCATGGCCACCTTGGAACGTTTGAATACCCTGCAAACTAAGCTGCAGGCGGCCAAGGAATCATTGCAGGAGTCAGATGGTTGGGGCAATCTGCTCTCAGAACTGGAAGACTGTTTCGAACGAAACGATATGAAGGTTTACTTTTTAATATGGAGTCTATGCAGCAGCTAACCAATATCATTTTTTTGCAGGGTGTTTGCGATAAGCTGCGAGCTCTACAGAAGTCGTTGCAGGCGCAGGAGCAACTGCCCGGCCATGCCGAACGCCAAACTCAGGTGGAAGACTTCAAGAATCGCTTGGAGGCCATGGCATCGCCCAGCCTAGTCCAATGCTTTGCCGAGTCCAATCTGGAGCAAGCGCAGCGCCATGTCCAAATCTTCAGCAGCATTCAGAGATTACCACAACTCCAGCAATATTATCGAGCCGTACAAAAGAATGTGCTGCAACAGCAATGGAAGCAGACGCTCGAGCTGCAGGTCAGCGAGTCACCACAGCAGCATTTCCTCACACTCTTCTATGACCAGCTGCTGGAGCACTGCCAGCGCCAGTTGAAGTGGTGCGTCCAACTGTTCGCGGATGAGTCCATAGACAAGGCCCAAGCGCAGCCATTTCTGGTCATCGCGGAGCTGTTGCCCGCTCTGCAGCCCACACGCGACGCACACATACTGCAGCTGCTGAAGAGCTCCAATGAGCGACTGGAACTGTTGGCTCAATATGCCCAGGCCAATCAGAATTTCGTGCTGCATCTGAACTCGATGCTGAAGCAGTCGAGCATCAGCTTGTCCGCCGAGCTGCATGGCCAGCTGGCCGAGGCAGTCTTTGAGTACTTCCACAAGTTCATACAGCAGTATCCACGACTGGAGGAGACACAGTTGTCCACGCAGGTGGATCGCCTGCTGTCGAATCAGTCCACGCCCAGCGATGCAGTGCGTCATCTGGAGGACAGCACGCGTAAGCTTTACGAATGGCTGCAGCAGGCCTGCGGTCGCTGCGAGGCAATCACCAACGATCTGGCTCTCTGCAAGCTGCTGACGGTGCTCAATGGGATTTTCAAGCGGCAGCTGGAGAACTTCAATCGCACTCAGCGCCAGCTCAGCCTCAGCCTGGGCAGCAGCAACAGCGAAGGCACGGCTCGCAGTGAGAATTGGTCCCTGCTGCAGTACACCATGTCCCAGCTGCAGTGCCTCACAGATTTCCAGCTGCAGCTGCATCAGTTCGAGCAGATGCTGCACTTGCGCATGGCCAGCTTGGCCAGCAAGCTGCAGCGACCCACGAGTGGGCAGGAGATCAGCATCTATCAGACCTGCGAGCGGGCAGTCCATACACAGCTGCTCTCCACCATTGCGGATTACCAGCAGAAGAGGAGCGAGGCAACGGCTGCCACCAGCTCCGATAGCTTGGGCATCTTTCCACAGATCTATGCCACACTGAAGACCTATCTGGCGGAGACGCACGACATCACCTTGAATATATTGCTGCAGCCCATCGAGGTGCATCTGGCGCACATACGCCCACCCGTGGAGGCCTACTCCACCTCGGCGGGCATCAACATGCCCGCATTCAGCTTTGCGCCACAGGAGAGCATCACACAGATTGGCCAATATCTGCTGACGCTGCCGCAGCATCTGGAGCCGCTGCTGCTCTCGCCATCGGCACTGCTGAAGCAAGCCCTCGAACTGTGCAACATTAAGTACACCCAGGCGATACCCTGCGCCGATGTGCTGCTCTCCCTGGTCGTGGAGCAGTGCTGCGTGATGTACCAGGCGCAAATATTGCAGATCAAATCTTTGCCCGCCTCCTCGGCCACCCAGCTCAGCGTCGACATAGAGTACTTGTCGAACGTACTGGAGGAACTCGGTCTAACCATCAATCTGCAGCTCTCCCAGATCCTAACTCTGCTGAAGGCTGCTCCCGATCAGTATCTCAACTTGAGCGCTGGCTGCGAGCCGCGTCTCGTGACCGCCATACGACAAATGCGAAATATTATATCCACGCAATAATTATATTATATTCTGTACATAGTATTTATATATTCAACAAAAACGCTCTAGTTGGGACTGCCCGACTACGAGATCCCCTGAACCTTTGTTCGAGTTTTCATACAGAAAGATCTAATTGCAATAGTAAAAAAAAAATTGCTTTTCAACAAAAAATGTTGACAGCAGCGGGAATTGAACCTGCGACTCCTCGTAAGCCACAATTACAATTTAACTGAAATAGCGATTTAAAAAATAAAATTCAAAGAATAATGCACACATTTCAATGTATGAGTGCACACGTATAGACTGTGTGCACTGCACACGTATTGGCGCTCGCTGCCGCCCGCTTTTGCCGATTGACAAAATGTTTTGTTTAATAACTTCTATGTTACTTAACGGATTTTAAAAAAATTTTCAGCATTGAATTCCTTCATTTTACTGAAATTACGGTTTGAATTAAAAAATTAAAATAAAATTAAATTAGGGCTTTAATAATTAAAATAAAATTAAAATGCGGCTTTAATTTTTTTAAATTTATTTTGTGAGCTGGTATCAAAAAAATAGAAAGTGTATTTTATTTACAAGCAGTAAAAATTTGGTGACTGTAGCTAAAAAGATTTAAAAGATATGCTCAAAAAACTGAATCTTGAAAACGTTTTTAATCGAGATACATAAGTGAAACGGGAAAATTTATCAAATTTCAAAAACAAATTCAATATGCGCGCTGTATACATGGACCTTTGCGCAAAATTTCAAGTCTCTAGCTCTTATAGGTTCTCAGATTGGCGCGTTCATACATACGGACGGACGGACAGACAGGCTAAATTGACTCAGATCGTCGTCCTGATCAAGAATATTGTGTGGAGTCTGCCACGCCTCCTTCTGCCTGTCACATACTTTCTGGAAAACCATTAAAAATAAATAGTATTTTATTTTAATATTTTTATATTGTTTCTTATAATTGAATAACTCAACAAACTTTTATTGTGTATACGCGTGTCACGAAAGAAAACATGATACGCGCCCAACTTTAGAACTCACATCGCTAGAAGAGAATAAAATTAACAAGCCTTTTCCAACACTGCAATCAAACAGCTGTGAATTTGAAAAGGCTGAATTTATAATAAAAACATTCCTTAACTAGCAATTTAGTTGTGTTATAATGGATATATCGGCGCTGTCAGAGCCAGTTGTATTTTTGTAAAACATTCAATGCAAATATTATATTATTATCAACACTTTTATGCCTATGCAATATAGCTAACATGTTTGTTTTAGCCTAAGCTATAGAATACCCAACTAAGAAGACGACTTGCTCGTGGCCTCCACTTGATCCGGGACTGTTGCAGCTGGGTTATGCGCTTGCCACCAGTCGCTCACATATTGTCGCAGGCTGGACAAAGCTAGCACTGAGTGGGTGTCCAGCTTTTCGTCCTTGGCCAATAGATCGCAGTATTCGGAACGGGGGCAGGCGTAGGTGCCGCCAAAGCTTCGCAAGTAGCGAATGCTGGCAATCTGTTCCGGCCAGTGGCGGGAGACGCAGTCCAGCAACTGATCCAATTGTTGGCCAGGCAGAGCTCGATGCTGGCCACTGGACGCGGCGGTGCTCTTCTGCAGCACATTGAGCAGACGTGAGAGTCCGGGAATGGAGACACGTGGCGAGAGCAGCGGCAGCAGCTGTAGCACCAGGCGCTGGATTCGCAGCTGCACATGGACATAGTCGGGCAACTCGGATTGGCTGGCAGCGACAGCATAAAAGAGATTATTCACAATGCTAATGATGCCCTCAATGATGTCGAACTGATGGAACTGTGTGTCCCGTATAACGCCCAACAGCCAGGACAGGATGCCCACGTGCTCCAGCATTATCTTCACGGCGCCAGGTATCTTCACGCAGGTGGACAGCACGGAGAGCAGCAGCAGATTGATGTCCAGCGTGGCCAGGTTGGAGCCATAAAAGCTGAGCAGCACCTTGAACGTGTTGGTGGACACCAGCAGAAAGAGATCGGCGCTGCACTTGATCCCGTTGCTCAGCAGCTGCACTATGAACTCCCGATACTGCTGATGCTCCAGCTCCTGCGAGTAGAAGAATATATTAAACTCCGGAATTGTCTGGAAGTTAAAACTCTGCTTCAGCTGCAAAAACATCATCAGACGCTTGTAGAGCAGATGCGTGGGATCTGTGCTGATGTTGAAGCTGTGCGCGATAAAGAGCACAGGAATCAAAGGCACTCGAGGTGTTCCGCCATGCATGCGACGCTGTGCGAGCCAGGAGTCGCGCAGCTCCCCGAGACCCGATTGTATATTATCATAAGCCTGCGTCCACAAAGGTTTCTCATAGAACTTCGACAGCTCGAAATGCGTGCGATATCGTTGCTGGGAACAGGCGGCAGCTAGACGCATATCCTTGTCCAAGGACGACAGAGCACAAAAGCTAAGAGCGAGTAAACCATTCTGCACTGGCCACTGGGCACGCACCGCCGACTCCGGCGCGAAGCAGTGCATCATCAGCGGCAGCATAAAAGCCGGATCGTAGCAGCGCTCGTAGATCTCATCGCGCTTGGGACAGAGACGCCGCAGATGCTGCTCGAATTGCGTGCAGCCCTGTTCGATGCGCTGCTCCAGTGGATTGTCGCCGAATCTCTGGGATCTCCACGAGGGATCGACAAACTGCAAATCCGGCAACTGTTGGCCGGCATGCAGCGTGCGCCAGATGGGAAAGTTCTCAATGGTATACTGGCAGGCGGGACGCACAATCAGGGCCAAGACCTGCGAGACGTTCGTCTCCTGCTGCTGCAGCTTGGCACGCTCATCCTCGTCAGCGGCACGCAGCGCATAGTGAGCCACAGCACTCTCGCCCCAGATGAAGGGACGATACTGCGCCAGGCCCACATCGAAGCGTTCGTAGTGTTCCAGCAGCGCCAAGGCGTAGCGATCGGCGGGCGTGAGACGGGCGTGGTAGGCGCCCAGGATGACGGGTATGTGGGCGCTGTGGAGGGCAGCTGGCGCCTTTCTTGCCAGCGTCTCCAGCAGCTGCAGCAGATGCGTCTTCACGCCGTTCAGCTCGCCCAGCAGATGATCGTAGCAGCAGGAATGCGTGCAGGCCATCTCATATAGCAAAGCAGCATCTGGATTTCCTGCCTCTGCCTCTGCCTCTTCGCTGTAATCCTCGTAGAGCTGATCGCAGAGGTAGGCCAACAGCTTGAGCAGCAGTCCATTGATGTGATCCTGTTCCGGTGTACGATGCTGCTCCTCCGGCATGTGCAGCGCCTGCTTCAAGCAGCTGCGACAGAAATTGAGCCAATGCGAAGCCTTCAGCAGACGACTCCAGTCCAGTTCCAGCTCCAGCTCCAGCTTGGGCAATTGCTGAAACCAATCATAACAGTTAAATGCCAGCTGCTCCAATCTGTCCAGCTGCACGCTCTGCTTCTTCAAGTCGAGCGCCAGCATTTGCACATTCAGATTGACGTAGCCCACAAAGATGTTCGCCTGCTGCACTGCATCCTTGCTGGCTGCAAACGCCTGGCTGTAAATCTCGCGCAGCACACGCATTTGGAACAGCTCGACGGCATCGAATTTCAATTGCTTTTGGCAGTAATCCAGGCACTCGGACTTCGGCATGCACCTGGCAATGAGGGAAGCACTCGCCGTCGGATGCTCCCGATAGATGAGCGCCGCCTTTTGCGGCTTCTCGATGCTCTTGAGGATGCCATTCTTGTAGCTCTGATAGCAGCGCTGCAGCAGCGACTGCTCCAGCTCGTGGCCACTCTTAAAAGCCACATCCAACAAGGGATAAATCAATTCCTTTTGCTCCACATGCGCCGGCAGCAGCTGAGCAAATGTGGAAGAAAGTTTCCCATTCCGCTGCAGGAGGAGGCAGGCGAGGCGAATCGCTGGTTTGCTCAGCTTGCGATTCGATGTGGAGAAGAAGCTGCTGAAGAACTTCGCATCGCAATTGGCCAAATGATGATGCTGGCTGCTGAGGAACTCCAATAGCGCCGACTCCAACAGTTCCAGCTGCTCGGCGAGCACAACTCCCTCACAGAATTCCCCATAATAGCTCTGCAGCTGCAACAAGGACTCGCTGCAATCGATGGGCTGCTGCAATTTGGCCAAGCGGCGCAGCAGACGCAGCATAAGCTCAAAGTAATGATTCGTCTTGCCCGTGGCCAGAAAGTAATCTTCAGCTTGCAGTTTGCTCGTGAGCAACTGCAGCATCTCGGCGCATTCGCTGGAGCTCACTTCGAAGGCATCGACTAGGGCGACGCACTCCAGGAGCTGTGCCGGCTGCGCAGCGGATTTCGAGGCTGCTGGATCATTGAGTGCGATCTGCAAAGCAATCACCAGCTGCTGCCTGTAGTAGCTAGTGTAGCTGCCAAATTTGTCCAGGCTCCGGCAGTGCTCGGTGAGGCGACGCAGGCAGCTGACATAATGCAGCTGCGTTTTGCTCGTCTCGCTGAGCAGGTGCGTCGCCCGCAGCTGACTCAAGCGGATGCTGTAGATGTAGTGGAGCAGTCGCTGCGTGTGCGTCTCCACATCCTGCTGTCCATCGTCCAGTTGGTTGGCTATCTGCAGCAGTCGGATCAGGCAGTCGGCTATCAATTGGGATTGCTGCGCCTTCAGCCGTTTGCTGCCCACCAGCTGGGAGAGCATGAAGAGCAAGGCATGGACATAGATCATATTGCGATGGGGATTACGTAGACTAAGATGCAGCTGGATTTTGTTGCCATCCGCCAGCTGCAGCTCAAAGTGTTCGCTGTCGCCAGCTGCCGGCTTGAAGATCTGCTCGAAGCTTTGTTCCGGCGACTCCAGCACCGCCTGCTGCAGTTGCGCCAATTGTGGCCAGTGTCTAGCAATGGCATCCGGCAGCTTAGCCAGCTGTCCACTCTTTATATACTCCTCGTTCTCCGACAGCTGTGAGCTATACAGCTGCTGCACCTGCTCCGGCTTGGTGTGGTAGTGATAGAGCAGCACACAGACCAGCTCCACATAGGCATCGTAGGGTGGTTCGATGGCGACGCCCTGCAGCAGCAACGGCATCATCTTGCTCAACGTCAGCGTCTCCACATAGGCCTGGACCGTCTGACCCTGTTCGATTTGGGCGAATAGCTTGCGCAGATTCTCCACATTGCTGGCCATCTCGGCGGCATTCAAGGACGGCAACTGCTCCACCTTCGTCAGATCCAGTTGGAGTATGGTCAACAGAATGCTAATCACATTATCTACCGTTTGGCCATCGAAGCCGATTAATGCCTCCAGCCAGATGTCAATCTCATAGCTGGACGAATCGAACATGCCCGTGTTCTGGAGCAAACTATGGAGCAGTTCGCCCGCCTCGGTCTTAACGGCCAGATCGTCGTCCTGCATGTAGGCCTTAATAAACGAACGGAGCACCTTCTCGAAGAGCTCCTCCTGCGGATGCAGTGAACGGGGGAAGAGCAGCAAAATGGTTTTAATCGACTTCAGCTCCAGCTTTATCTTTTCCACCTTGCTCAGCATTCCAGTTTGATTGCTGCTCTGCTCCACCACCTCCTCAAAGTTCGTCTCGTACAGTGGACGTAGTACGTCCAAATAATCGAGAATCTGACTGGTTTGGTTGACAAATGCTCGATTCTCTTTGCACATGATCAGGATGAGCTCTAGGGTCACCGACAGATGGTCCAGGACATTGACGCCCGGCTCTCGGCGCTCCTGAATGCTCAAGTACAGTGAGTACAGTACACTCTCGATAGGTGGGAAATTGATGAGCAAATGATTGAGGAGCTCAAATTTGAATTTCCGCAACGAGTTGCCCGCACGCTTCGATTGCTCCCTGAGGGCAACGGCGCTCACATAGTTGCTGTACTGCGTCATCATGGCCAGGAGCAGACGATTGACCGCCAATCTCACATGGAAGTCCTTGCTCTTGGCCATTTGCTTGCCCACAATGTGGAGCAGCGCCTCCGTGGGCAGGCACAGATCCTTGATCCAAAAGCTAAAGTCCGTAAGGGTCATCTTGTCCATGGCCACGGACAGAGCGCTCGGTGGCACAGCTTCAATGATCCTGGCCAGCATATCTAATGATTTGGCCAAGTCCACAGCTGGCAAACGGATGGGATTCACAAGCGCCGCGAAATTGCGTACCGTATGCCTGCCCAGATCCGGACACGCTTTCAGCGTCATGAGTATCAGCTCCGTTTTCCTCGGATCGTTGTATGGACGAAAAAGACTGCCAAGGATTTTGCCCTGCAGCTTGTTGTGCTTCTGCCGGTAATTGGCCATCGCATCGAAGCTGATGCCATGCTTGCGCGAGGTGAAGAGCAGCAGGAGCAGCTGATGAACAGCAGCAGACACTGCTTCCCGTCCCTCGGGCACAAAACTACTCACGGTCTCCTCATCCTTGTGTCGATTGTACGAGGCAGCGAGACCCTGCGGACCTTCCCAGTCGTAGAGGCGTCGCAGATACTTGCAGCACACCAGATCGAAGACGTGCACCTTCTTGGTCTTCAGTATGTTGGGATTCTCTAGGACATATTGGCGCAAAGTGTTCAGCACCACGCAGGCGGTCACCTGGTCATCATAGATGAGACCCTTGGCAAGCTCACGGATCAGATGAGCCCGATCGAGAATGTTGCGAATCAGCAGCGTATTGCCATCCACCAGAAAGGAGAGGATAAAGTGGATGTAGGCTTTGCGTACTGTGTCCTCGTTTTTGTAATCCTGCTTCGAATGTGAGAGCATTTGGCCCATGGTCTTCACATTGGAGAGTATATCGTAGCTGCTGAGCACCTGGCGGCCCAGCTGCGAGTCCACGCAGACAATCGCCGTCAGCAATTTGAGTGCATTGCGACGATGGCTCAACTGGGCCGACTGCAGCAATTGCTCCAGCAGCGAGCCATGAGCTTTCAGAAAATATCTGCCAGCATGTGCAGCCGATTCCATATGCTCCTTCTGATTGGTGAGGATTTCCATGATGATGCGCTGCAGCGCCTCGCAGAGGTAGCCCAAATGCAGCACGTTGCTCTTGTCGATGCGATTGAAGGCTTCGGCCAGCTCGAGCGGCTTCCCGCGCTTCTCAATATACTTGGCCACAATCCTCGGACGTATTTGACACATGTACAGAAAGTGGCGTAGCTCTATTTAAACAGCGAATCAGTGGAAAATTACATATTTATATACATACATCAACCGTTACATACCCGTTATAAAGTTGTCGCCGAGCAGCTTAGTGCGAAACTGCATCATTTTGAAATCATTGGGAAAGCGCAGCGGCTTCTCTTCCGGCTCGATTCCGGAGTCGGGGCTGATCTCTGCTTCATCTGTTTTTTCATATTCTCCTTCTTCCTGTTCTACATTACCGTTCTCTTTGGCTGTTTCCATATCCTCTTCTTGCTCTACTTTCCTATTCTTTTTCTTCTTCTTTTTTGTTGTTTCCTTCTCCTCGCCTTGCTGCTCTTCTTCCTGCACTGCCTCCGTCTGCTCTGCATTTTCCACTTCTTTAGCTTTTTTGTCTTTTCTTTTTGGCGTGTGGGACTCCTTGTGCACCTTTTTGGGTACCGCTATTTCGGCATCGTCTGGTTGATCTGCGGCTGCAGCTTCATGTTTTCTTTTTCGCTTATTCGTTTGTATTGCCATTTCTGTGTTTTCATAAACAATCAGTCAAAGTTGATAAAAGTTCTTTAACAAAAATAAAACACACGAGCGGCATGCACGTGTAGTGCTATAGAAATGCGCATTGCGTACCCGTTACTTTGCATAAGTATTTTAAAGTATATCTTTTAGATTTCAGCAACAGTTGTGTTCGCAGTGTTGTATAACGTGAATTGGCGTATGGGCTATTTTGTATAAGTATTTTAAAGTACCTATTTTTGTCAGGTCTTAAGCAACAGTTGTGTTTTCAGTGTTGTACAACACTTGTGAGCGCCCCGGCTATTATATTTTGAATAATTACATTATTTACAATTACTATTTATTACAATACATTTAACAAACATATTAACAACTATAATACGTAGATGTTAGAATTTGGAGTGTGAAATTAAATTTTAAATTTATATTAAGGTCATTAAACTCTTTTTTTCGGAATTCGCTCGTACTGTGCAGTTTATTTGGGGCTAATCCTCTTCAAGAGCTCTATTGGTAACTCCACCTCCACCCAATGTTGAAATGCCAGAATTGTTGTTTGCACTGATGCCTGGAAATTCCGGTAATGTCGTGGCTCGCTGCTTAGCTGGCGCTGGCGGCACAGTTGGCAAATCAACCGATTTTCTATTACCTGAATATAATTAGGAAGTAAAATTACAATTATTCAATCGCTAATCGGTATTATAATTTGTTTATTAGCTTACTACAACAACCACCCATTTTGATTAGAGAGATTAGCTAAAATCGCTTGTACCCGAGCAGTTTAACGTTTAAAAATGCACTAAATCAGTGAAATCAAACCGGTGACCAATTGGCATTGGTATCTATAAACGTGTGAGTGTGTATGTAATTAACGTTTTGTGATAAGAAGCTCTTTGTTTTTGTTTAAAACACAAAGTGGGTTATGCACGGCCACGTTATCTACTGAGTCGGTCGCATTGGCCACCTAGAAACATAATTTGGCTCTCCGATTTCAGCGCACAAGTCAAGTCGACGTCAACCGAACTATGTCATTGAATTTACAAAATTAGATAAGCTGTTATCAATCAGCATTGTTGGCGCTTTATAATTTTATAGTCCGCGCCTGCAAATCTATCGAAAATCGATTGAATAAATCGAATAGTATTAGCATAAGGTCAATATGATTATTAAATCAATTTTATTTTTTAATTATACAGATATTTTAGTATTAAATTGTGAATTTTTTAAAATAAGTTTAATTTTAAAAGAGAAATATTATTTGAAATTTTGCAAGACCCGCCATGTCTCTTTCTTTTGTCTTTTTCAACACTGCCGTTGAAACAGCTGTTTTCCTTGTGCGCATGATCCGCAGTTTCTCTCTTGCTCACTCTCTCTATCGCATCGAAACGTAAACAGCGTCCGCTGCCATTTCACGCTTTTCTGATAAAAATGTTTTAAATCAAAAAGTGTTAATTAAAACCGAAATCAAAGTCAATGTGGCTGTGGTCGCAGACGGTTCGTGTTCGTGCGCGTGAACCTTAACAGTAAATAAATAGCTTGCAGCATCTGTTCCTAAATAATAACATTCGCATCTCAGAATTTCGATTGCGACGGCATTTGGCGCTCGTGAGCGTGCTTTTGCATATATTTTTGTGTTTATGTTCTACCTGACATTCTGTGGCATCTCAGTTGTGAATGTCAGCCACAAAGTGAACGAGCCAAGAAATCACGGCCCAAAGCAAATAAACAAGAATCATTAAAAAAGAAAAACAGCATTCAACACAGACTCTAGCTCCCGCTCACGATTTCTCAACATTTTAACGCAACAATTGCAGTAAAATAATATAATTCACATATATATAAATACATTTATATATATATACATATCCATATACAATAACACTTGCTAGCTGGCTGGCTGGCGGCGAGCGAGCGCCATGGACGATGAGTTCAAGCTTTGCTGGAAGAACTTCCAGGACAATATTGCCAGCGGCTTCCAGAATCTGTACGATCGGGGAGATCTCGTGGACGTAACGCTGGCCTGCGATGGAAAGCTGCTGCAGGCACACAAAATCGTCCTGGCCATATGCAGTCCCTATTTCCAAGAGATATTCACTACGAATCCCTGCCAGCATCCAATCAGTAAGTAAACCAACTTCACCTCTATCTCCCTCTCTCTCTCTCCATCTTTAGGCATGGGCACGTTGATTTTTTTTGCGTCTGCTCTGATTTGCTTAGCTGTTGTTTGCCCAAAATGTTCACGCGGTGCTTTCCATGAGCCGCACCAAGCTGTGGAATGTACAGTAAATGCTCTACTGAACTGGAATACTAATTCCAATTAGACGAGACATTTTCCAATCAGAAAGACTATATAGATGTGTTATTTAGACAAGGAGGATTCAGTTTCGACTCCTCTGCTATTGTTGTCAGTTTTCAGCCAGTTCTCTATTTAGCACCTTTATCCTATTATTATAATAATAACAATAATTCCAATCAATTTCAATTAACATACGAGCAAATTCTAATTAGCATCGTTTTCTTATCTTTCAAAACTTTTGAATGAGTAGAATTTAGTCCAAAACTAGTCAGTGTCCACGGCAGCGTGTATTTACTGTACATGTATTACGTGTTATCGACAGGGTAAAATTTTATCGCTGTCCACCTGTCAGTTTATCTAAGCACGCCCGTCAATTGTCAAATGCCAGCCCCATGCACTGATCATCGATATAAATCAACTTTATAATAAATTCGTTGTCAAATTTTGGAGTTAACAAGAACCCAACTGTGCTCGATTATATATATATAAATATAAAAATATAAAAAAAACAATATATATATATGTAGCTATAACTATTTTAGTTAAGTGATAAATCAAAACTTAAATAGCCCTTAGTTGATGTATCTGTCGCCACGTTGTCTCTAGTTGCAACTTAGTTTCCACTTCTTCATATCCAGATTGGGTATTCCTTATATATTCACATTCGTATCCATATAAATATGCTCATTTATATACACATCTATTCACATCCCCTTCTACATCCTTATTCATATTCACATCCACATATATGCATATATATATTCATATCCACTTCCATATCCAGTTTCACCCGTTCCTCCAAATCCACTTCCACATCTACAGCTATGCAGCTACTCTATAATAGTCATTCCTTCGCATCCAAATTCATATTCACATTCCTATTCACATCCCCATCCACATCCTTATTCATATTCACATCCACATATATGCAAACATGTATATATTCATATCCACTTCCATATCCAGTTTCACCCGTTCCTCCAAATCCACTTCCACATCTACAGCTATGCAGCTTCTTTATAGTACCCTTGACTTCGCATCGAAATTCATATTCCCATTCGCTTTCACATCCCACATTCACATTCATATCCTTATTCATACCCAGATTCACATAGTATCCATTCCCACAAATCCACATCCACATCGGTAACTGTCGCCACGTTGTCTCTATGCAGATACTTCATTCAGACACTTCATAGTTCCCATTCCTCTACCTCCAAATCCACATTTACATTCCGAACCAAATCCCCATTGGGGTAACTGTCGCCGTGTTGTCTCCAAATGCAGCTTTGCAGCTACTTCCCACTCCTGCACATGCACACGTTGCTCGTGCTCCCTTGTGATAAGGCAGCTGGGCCTCCTCCACTTGAAGCGTTGGGTGCGTTGCTGACCTCATCAAATGTACATCCAATGCTTAACTCACTTCAACCTAGATATTGTGCATGGACTCTGGAATTGTTCATATGGATATGATATCGCCTGCCCAACTGCCTATGGTTCTGGGTCTGGGGTTGGGGTCTGCGTGGCTCGTTGGCTTGTTCTACACGCCTGCTGCACGGTGGCTTTATCAGATCAAGCGGCAATAAACAACAATGTTTTATCTTTCAAGTAGCTGTAGAAATATGCTACCTAACTATAATAATAACAGCAACAGCAATGCCAATAACCAATAAGTAATGACCTGCCAGGAGATACCCTGTAAATAGTTTATTTAATAATCGATATTTATTGATCAAGTCGACAACAGATAGATATCGATTGATTTATTCAACTCTTGCAGACTCTGATCTCAAATTTTACTTAAATAATTATTAAAAATCGTAAACTTAAGTATCGACTTTTATCGATTTATCGATTTCTGATTCAAATTGTGATTTAAAGTTTTGCAAATTCGTAACTTTTATTATATATTTTATTATTATTATTATATTTTTATACAATATTATAGACAACGCTTACTGGTTATATTAATAGATTTATAGATTATAGATAGATTATTAAAAATCGTAAGCCTTATTATGGACTTTTATCGATTTATCGATTTCTGAGTCAAATGATGATATAAAGTTTTGATGATGCATAAGTTGGAATATTTTTAGAAAACATTATAGACTAAGCTTAAAACTTATATTAATCGATTAGAGGACTATCGATTAATTTCAACAGGAACAAAATGTTATATATAAGATATATCAAGCTATCAAAACTAAACTCTATAAAATGAAATAAAAAATCGATATTTATCAACAGTTAGAGCACCCCTCAGGCCTCTAGTTAATGAAGTAAATCGATATTTATCGATTAAGAAATTATCGATAAATTTTAAAAAATATATTTAAGAATTGGCGTCCATTTGTCTGGCCCAAACGTGACCAGAAAAGCATTGGAAGATATTCTAACCCATTTGGAATAAGTAGAGGGTACAAGAACTAGAAAGGAACAGTACCATAAGTATTATTTTCAAAGATAAAGAATATTAATATACGCTATAAATAATGCTATGGGGTACAAATTATTATAAATAAACCAAGTCATAATACAACAACAGCAACAATGAGTAAAAGGTGCTAACAAGCCAAATGATTTGCTTCTTGTTGTTGTTGGTTGTTGGTTGTTGGTTGTTGCTCCTGCGTGTTACACTTAAATAATAGCAACAACAACAACAGCAACAAGAACAGCTTGTACAACAACAAAAGTCAAACATTTTATCTTTTTATCGCGCCCAACAATCATTTATTGCCCAACTAGCTGAGCAACTGGTTGCCCGCTCATTGCTGTCCCATTGCCCAGGCCACTTCTAACGGCACTTCTGTCTGTCCGTCTGTCTATGCTAGAGATGGGCACGTGACGTGATTTTATCAAAGTGCGTGACACGAACAATGCAGTTTATAGGCCTATCTGTGTGGGAGATTATTGTGTGAGCCAACTGCAAAGATGATCCTAGCTCTAAAACGGCGAGAAATTTCTTGATTTTTTATGACAGAAATGAGTTTATATACATATATATATTCTTTCAGCTTTTTATCGATTTTACATATTTAGTTATGTATTATATTTTCCCGATTTTCCATATTTAGTTATGTATTCTATATTCTTGCAGCTTTTTTCCCGATTTTCCATATTTAGTTATGTATTCTTTATATATTTATATATATCATATATATACAGTCGAGTCCCAATAATTTGCTCCTCGCTAAATCGAAAACCTCAACCTTGAAAAAATGCATTACAATTCTTGTTCGATAAATCGAATTCGTGTCTAATTCGTAAAAAATGTGATCTCCTTGCCGTTTCGAATTATCAGGATTCGACTGTATATCAAATTTTATCTGTGAAGGAGGCTATTTTGTGAGCCAACTGCAAAACCAGATGATCTCAGCTCATAAGCTGTGAAAAATTCCTTTTTCTTGATTTCTCATACCTCAAATGAGTTTATATACATATATCCAGTTTTTTTTCCCGATTCCCCATTTTAAGCTATATATCCTTTATATGGTTATGTATATCAAATATGTACAGTCAAATCGTCCCCCGCTAAATCGAAAACCTCAACAATTCGTAAAAAATGCTGATCCCTTGAAAAAAATTGGTCGATAAAACGAATTCCTGTGTAATTCGTAAAAAATTTGAATTATCGGAATTCGACTTTATATCAAATTTTATTTCCTACAGCTATATAGATCTTATACAAAATCAATATACTCTCTTTTCACTTCCTCAACGAGTATAAGACTACAAATATATCGAATAAGCTTCCATCTCTAGTCCAAAAGGCACTTGAAGACTTTTTCGAGATATTGATTAGGGTTGCTCTGACTCTCGAGTTGGTTACCAAAGCGATATGAATTGCTATATTGATATAACCATTGTTGTTGTTCTAGTTGTTGCCGTGTTGCGATCGATATATACAAAATACTTAAAAAAGCCATACATACACCCAACCTAGCTGTGGGCACTTCTAACCTAATATCTACGCCATTTTGTGGCCTCGTACAACGTTAATCCTCGTATATTATCTTTTTTTTCGATTCCGTTTAAGTTTTATTATTGGCATAAACAGCAATAAGTATCAGCTCGAGTGTTTATCAGCTTTATTTTTTGTATTATTTCGCCTGGTACTCTGCTTTTGGTATCATTTGAAATCGTAAAATAAGATTTTTGACTTATGGCCAGCTGGTCAGATAAGACCCACAGACGCCTATGTGGAGTATGTGTGCTCTATTGCCACTTAATAAACCTTAGAAAAAGCAACCATGAATGAGTACTCCAGTGGGGAGTATACGACTAGCAGATGCTCTGACTGACATACATACAGATCTTTAAAGAAGTTATTTGATTTTGGGATGAGGCTTGCAAGAAAAAAGGAGTACTTCTTAAGTGTGCAAACTTTAGGTGTATCTTTATACGAAATTTAATGACTTTAGCACTTAAAACGTTCGAGATATCATGAAAAAACTGAAGTTCAATATTGATTCTAATCTATTTCGAGGAAATCAATTAAGTTATCGATGATTTTGAATAGGTTTGTATATAGGTTTTCAAGTTTCTAACTCTTATACTGCTACTCCTATACTCTTATACTTATACTCTTATAAATATATATATCTTATTATGCAAACTCGACTGTTTATCATGATCAAAATTATATATATACTCTATGGGTTTGTCAAACAAATTTCAACAAAATCAAAATACTCTTTTTACCCATTTTGAAGGGGCTTAGGGTATACGAAAAAGTAAACCTTAACCAATTACAGACGCTAGACGAAACCTTTAGTGTTTCCTCTTCAAGTGCTCCAGCGATCGGAGCTGTTGCTGATATTAGCCGCAATAAATGTAGATAATATAATATCGACCGGGTGAACTTGTCGTAAATATCAAACTCAAATTTTATTTTTATGGCATTTAATACTACCCAGTAACCATTGACGGGAAACCAGTAGCAGAGGCGGCGTATTTAGGAAGCAATTTAAGTCCCATAGGGATGATAAAAATAGTCTTAAATCTATTTATAAATAAATGTGGAAAAGATGAAGGCATTCGCATAAAGTCAAGAAGTGTTTGGAGTAAGGATTAAATATTCTTCCTTTTCTTTCGATTAAAAATAACTTACTTTTGCAAAATTAATTGGGCTTTATCATAGAAGGAGTTATTCATTTCATTCTTCTGTAGAGCTCCTACATGAAGTTCTTCGTTATGCAGATCCCCTACTTCAAGTTCTACCATAGAGCTTCTATTTATTTCTTTCCTTTTTATAGCTCCAACATCAAATACTTCTTAAGTTATATTAAGTTCTTTTTTATGTAGAATTTTTCTTCTGTCGAACCAATGTGTCAAGTTCTTCTTCATTTAAACCACTATGTTTTAATGTGGAATCCGTACAACTTTAAATAGATCTCCAACATCGAATTCTTATGTAGAACACCTGCATTAAATTCTTCTTTTATAGAACCCCTAATTTAAACTCTTTTTTGAATAGAAGACAAATATTTAAATTCTTTTTCTGTCAATTCCTTAAATGAAGTTTCTTTTGATGTGGAACCCCCAACATCTTAACCTTGTATATGTAAGAGCCTTATATAACCCCTGTCTTAAAATCGACTTCTAAAAAGAACAGCACTATCTCAATTTTCATCTCTTTCTCTTTTCGACAGTTTATTATCCTATTATTAAAAATTTTGGACTTTTAGCATTTCCTTACCATTTCGTATACTTCCCATAGTACGCCCCTGGTTTTCAGGTGTCATTAGACGCATTGCTTACGTATTTGACCAGGAGCACATTTTATAGGTGTATCATATAACTTATATCAGACTTTGACACTGAAGCATATGAAATGTTCTTTAGTTTTTTATGGAGCTCTTCTGTTGACAAACACAATTTTAATTTATGAGTCAAAAGGCAGTAGCAACAAATAGATTTACTTATCGGTTCGGCTAATTCCTTAGCTAATGTCCAAAGACTTTGATATAGCTTATCCCAAATATGGCTAGTGCTTATATTCTTAGCCAATACACTGGGAGAAATCAACAAGTGTTATAAATAAAATTGCTGTCAAGCTAAAATATATTTTTATATATGGAATCTATATCATACTAATTTTAATTAAGTATATTAAGAGAACAGAACCATTTAAGAAGTTGTATAATTAGAGGTATTACACCGGTTTTGTTGCTTTATTTGCTATAAAATAACTTTACCAAATCTTAACTTTTGCTTTTATGTACCATTATTTATATATGAATAGTGTAAAACATCTAAGATGATCTTGAGTTAATGATATATATGAAAATTTCTTGAAATATTTTCTATAATTTTGTAGGGGTTTTATTTTTATGTGATCTTCAGTCTGTTAGTCCGTTAAACTGCGTTTTCTATATAAATATTATAGATAGGATCTAATATGATATAAAAAAGATGCCAAAGATAGGGTTTCTAGGGTTTATTTTTACTGTGATCTTCAGTCTGTCAGCTAGTTAAACTGCGTTTTCTATATAAATATCATAGATGGGATCTAACATGATATATAAAAGATGCCAATGATCTCTGGCTATAACTATTTCAGAGTTTATTTTTTCTGCGATCTTCAGACTGTCAAAAGAAAGTTTCTATTAAAAGTTTATAGATACGTTTAAGTAAATTTTTAATATAAATCGAATCAGATCAAAACAAAAATTTAAATTTCCTCATATAAATATTACAGTTGAAATCGAATATGATCTTTAAAAATGAGAATAAAGTAAAATAAAAAAAATCCCAAGAATCTTTTCCTACAACTATCTAAAATCATATCTTAGTGACTTTTTCTCCCACTTGATCTAGTCTTAAATATAATTTTTCTTCATATATAAATATCCTTTTTGGGATACGTGGATAGATCGTGATCAAGCTCTCGTCTCACTCTCTAATCAGATTGTAATATAGCACTAGCACTAACACTATGAAGACTACGGACTAATATGGCGTTACCAGATAACACTTATTTTATTAATGTTTGTGCGTCGATATTGTCGAAATGCGACAGCCCACTCCAATTGCAATGCCAAATAGAGAAAAGCCGTGAGTTAGACGACGACAGAAAACGAAATCAATTGTCGTTCTGATTCGATAAACATTTATCATAATCATAAAATAAAATTGTTTCTGTTTTTCGTATGGCGATCGACTGCAATCTTATTGGTCGTTCGCTAGCGAACAAAATGGGCGTGTTCTAGACAATGGGTGTGAACAGAAACTACTTGCTATATAGCTATCAAATATAGACATATATATATATACATATATACACATGAGTCTATATCGTATTCACAGTCCTGTTGTGCGTTCGCTTAGCTGCTGCTGCTTCAGTTGGTGATCTACCATCTATAGCCATGCGATATCAGCAGAGATCAGCGGGGTTCAGCTTCATAAAACAGAATTGACTCCGACATCTCTATATATACAGACAAATACATCATATACATAATATACATAATATTTTTTAAGCATACACAATCCAGAGCCAGAGCCAACAGGCAACAATTGACGATCGTTGATCGTGCCCGAATTTTTTTGGGTTGGCTGGATGTTGCTGCTTATCAACAACATGCTCTATGCGTATTTATCACATTTTCCATGAACCTTAGACAAAGTTTATCTACAGATTCGTTCAGGCTACACAAATATCAATATACATATGTATGTATGTATATAAGACTCGATCATGCTGTGTGTGTGTGTGTGTGTGTGTATAAGACTCGATCATGCTGTGTGTGTAGATCTCTTTGTGTGACACTTTGTTTTAAACATAAATTTATAAAAATATATATATATATATTCTAGAGATCGATCAATCGATCACTCACAGCTTGATCTATCGATCTATCGATCTAAAATAGATTGAATCTAAGTTAGCTTTTGATTAGTTGCATTTTCATAGCGTATCTATCTAAGGATCAGCACTCAAGCTCATGTATATATATATATAGCTGGCACCGAGATCGATCGTTGAGGGTTATTATCTCCATATATTGCTCGGATTTTGATCTTTGCGTTACTTACAAACACGGACGTGGCGACGCACAGATACGAACAGCAGATAGGAATGGATGGGATAGATGACGGCTTCCATAGAAGCCAAGCGATTAAGCAACAGATCAACAGATGACCGAGCCATATATATATATATATATAGAAATTGTTATTGAGAACAAGAGATAATATTGTTTTTTTTTTTATTTAACTAGATGTTGATGCCAGTCGCATAGTGGATCGAATATGTTAGTTTATTTGCTTTGCAGTGGAAATGAAAGATAATAATAAGATAATAATGAGCTAACAATACGATAGTGTGAGGATTCCCTAGAGCGCAGAGCTGAGTTTTTGTATTTGCAGAATTACTAAGCAATATTTTCACTTTAGGAAATTATACATATATATAAATACATACAAAGTCTTTAATGATTTATTTGAGGGCTTTAGAGGAATTAGGGAAAAGCTTCGAAATATAGTTTAGATTTACATATATACGAAATTTGCTGAAACTCGATATCGGTTTTAACTGATTTCATAAAAACTCAGAGCTTAACTATTCCATGGGTATGGCGTTACAAATTAAATTAATATTGCTTAGAAAACTGTACTAAATATAGTTTAACCAATACTTCAATTTTTTTTTTTTTTTTTTTTTTATTTTGCTCTTGATTTGCAACTGTCGTATGAGGACATCAAGCGAATTAGTTGATAATTGATCGTGTTATATACGAAGTCAGTAGGGTTCGAACCCTATTTCTGATAACTTATGTGCCTACGCATACCCCACTTCAATGAATTTAGATTTGAATTTATAATTGAAAATACAGTCGAGTCTCGCTAATTTTTTTTCAAAGGCACAGCATTTTTGACGAATTATGAAGGTTTTCCATTTAGCGGGACTCGACTGTATATATATCAACTTTATTTTACTTTTTTAAAAATTTATGATAATATTCTATTCTCTTATAATGAGCTGCATAAAACATTATTATTTGACTGTTTTACGTTGTTATGCGTTGGCACCCAAGTCAGCAGGTTTAGAGTTCGAAAATCTATAAACAAATTCGCCTGATGTCATAAATGACCCAATGAAAATAAAAATAAGAAATAAAAACAAAAAATTAATAAAAATAAAAATAAAAAATACAAAAAAATGGATTATTTTCTGTAAAAAGAAAAAAAAAATTATATATAATAAATAAATTTAATAATAAATATAAAATATAAAATATAAAATATAAAATATAAAATATAAAATATAAAATATAAAATATAAAATATAAAATATAAAATATAAAATATAAAATATAAAATATAAAATATAAAATATAAAATATAAAATATAAAATATAAAATATAAAATATAAAATATAAAATATAAAAATAAAATATACAAAAAAATTACGTTTTAACAACACAAATTTTAAGACATTCAGAAAGTTTCCTACTTGAATTAATACATAATGTAATTTTTGTTATGTCTTTTAAACTGTTAATATATATTTTTAGTATTATATAAGGTAAACTCTAGATTCTAGCAGTTGATGCTAAATTAATTATTGCTGCACTAACTTCTTTTAGAGCTCAACTGGTAGTCTGGTAGTCTTTATAAGCTAAAGACCTTCAAAGTTAAGCTCTAAAAATATTTTAAATTGAATCAAATATTTTTACTCATTAGCTAGCCGTGCTTTAGAGTGTTCACTGTAGTTCCAATTGCTGTTCAATGCATTTACTGAGCACATAAAAAAACTAATATGATATATAGATTATTTGATTTGAATTGGCATATTTTGTGCTGAACCGTGGGTCAAGCTTTATGTGGACCACTGTGCCGCAGCAGCAGAAACTGAAAATATTGAAATTATGAAAATACAGAAATACTTTGAACAATTTCATAGACCGTGTCGTAAAGCAATGGCGATAATATGAGATGCTACTTATTTAATAATTATATGGCTGCTCGAGTTGTTGTTTAGTGTTTTTTTTATTATTTATATATATGTACACATATATTTTATATTTAAGTTTTTCAGTCTTCTTATCATAGCTGTTTGTATTTTTTGTCGTTTTATGTATTGATTTAGTATTTGAACGTTTCGATGATAACATCTCCACTATGAATGTGACCTCTTTTCAAGCTGTTCATGTTTTTGTCGTATAAACACAAATATATATATATATAAATGTATATATACATATATATGTGTATCATATATAGAGCGTAATTCAATATATTAGAAAAAATTCCAATGCCAAAATATAAAACTCGATTCATGCTAAGAGTTCCTGTGAACTATGTCGAGTGCTGTCAGTTTAGCCATTTAAAAGATAAATCTAGCTTCTTTTACGCTGACTTCAAGGGATGAACCAATAAAATAGAAATGGCTTCAGGAATTTGGAAAAAGTACTAAATATTGATAGCTAGAAAAATTTTGTACTGGTTTAATTTTTTTTTAAATATCTTTCTTATATGAAAATATAACTAAGCAATTTTCTTCTGAAAAAATATAATAAAATATATAAATAATCTGGAAAAATATTGCATATATGATAAGGACAGAAATTCGATCATGTTTTAGTCGTATTTCGAGTTGCTAAACTAATTTCTTTAGTTAATATTGATAGGCAGAGAAATTCCATCCTGTTTTAAATCGTATTCCGAATTTCTTTCTCATGAGGCAATAAACCTAAACTTATTTCTTTGGGAATTTTGGAAAAATAGTGAATATTGATAAATAGTGAAATTGTATCCTGTTTTCAGTCGCATTTGAATTTCTTACTCATAGGAAAATAATACTAAACACTTTTCTTCTGAGTTTTGTAAAAAAATTAATAATTATTGATAGATGGAGAAATTTTATCCTGTTTTCAGTCTTCTTTCTTCTTCTGAGTTTTGGAAATAATTAGTAAATATAAATAGGCACAGAAATTTTATCCTGTTTTCAATCGTGTTTGGAATTTCTTTTTCTAGAGACAATAAAACTAAACTAAATTTATTCTGAGTTTTAGAAAAAATATTGATAGAAAAAGAAATTTTATCCAGTTTTTAGTTTTATTTTGAATTTTTTATTATTAAACAAATTTTTTCACAGTTTTAGAAAAGAAATAGAAAAAAAAAAAGAAATATTATTTTTTGTCCCGTTTTCTGTCGATTTTTATATCTCGCTTGTCTTTTTTTCACGCATCTTCAATTTCTCATTAATTTTCTAAATTTCTCTCTCCTTTTCTGTACAGTCATACTCAAAGATGTGAGCTTTAATATCATGTGCGAGCTGTTGGAGTTTATGTACCAGGGCGTGGTGAATGTGAAGCACACGGAGCTGCAATCCTTTATGAAAATTGGACAGCTGCTGCAGATCAAGGGCCTGGCAACCAATTCGAACAGTCCGCCTGGGTCCAATGCGTCGGAGAAGTCCGTTAGTCAGGTGCCTAGTGCCGCCGGCGAGGAGCCCAATAGCAGCCAAAGTAACAACAACAGCAGCAACAGCAAATCCGATGCAGAGCACATGGATCCAAAGAGCAGCTTGCAAGGGAACTCAAGAACTCCCACAGCCTCGCCGAGCACCTGTCGCACGGATGGAAGTAGCCTCTCGTATATGCAGAGCAAGCGTTCAGCACCTGCCGACTTCAGCAGCGATTCGCTGTCCATTTATTCGCGCAAACAGCTGCGCAGATCCACGGAGCATTCTGTGGATGGCATTGATAATGCGGATAGCGCCAGCATGGAGCATACTCTAAATGCGGAGGAGTTCTTTATGCCAGCCATACCACACATATCCATGGTGGAGCCGCGCTACGATCCAGCCAGCCTGGCCGGCCTCAAGCGGGAGGGCGAGAGTCATCATAGCCCCGGCACCAGCAGCAGTTCAGCATCCTCTTCGACGGCGGTGGGTGGGTTGCGTAATCCCTTTGCGCCGCCCTTCAACTTGGACTATAATAACTTCTACAAGGCGACAGGCAATAGCAGTGCTGCCAGCAGCAGTTCCACCAATTTGCCAGGCACCAGCAACAGCAGCAACAACAACAACAACAGTGGGGGCCACAACAACAGCCTGGGCATTGGCCCAGCCACCGAATATCCCAATGAACTATATATGCCCAGTGACTACTCCAAGAACTTTGCCAATCATATGGACATACCGTCAAGTAGGTGCCACAGCTACACTAACAATATTCATGATTATAAACATCATCTCTGTTGCATGTTTGCTTTGACTTAAAACGCTGCTAGTTAAGATCATCATAATCCACATAAATCATAAATTAATCATAACTAATCCGCAGGCTTTAAAACAGGGATGGAAATCGTCGACTGACTTTTCAAATTTCGCGCTCAAACTCTATTTTCGATTATTAGTGTTGTAATGTGCTCGCTAATATGCAGTTATCGATAAAAGAAGTTTGCATACAACTGATATATCGAACATTGACTTTTCGTTGCCCGCGAAATTTGAAAAGTCAACTTACATCAAATAGACGAATTTGAATTCATTTCGAATGCAATTCACTTGTATTCCACATGCGCATGTGGTTTCCATCTCTACGCTGCCTAATTAGATTTTATACGCTTTGCCCTTTGCCTAAAAACTCCCGAATCCGCATCCGAATTGTTAGCCTTCTCCCCCCACTTGTATATAACATTCGTTTAGGCGTTAAGCATTAATTTTGTTGCTTTGCCCTTTGCCTAAGCCTTCTCCTTATTGAGACGCTCGCTCCTCTTGTACATAACATTTTGTTAAGCATCTTTTTTGGTTACCTTCCACGCAATCCACCCAAAGATTTGCCCCACTAATCTCTTCCACAATTGTACGTATACTTAATATTTATTGGGAATGCTGCAACCCCGGAACAGATGGCAGCAACATGGTCATGTTGTCCACGACATCGCTGCTGCATGGCAATTGCGTTTTCAATCGCAACAACACCGTCGCCACACAGCAGGGCATGAAGACCTATTGGCTGTGCAAGTCCTATCGGATTAGCATGTGCCGGGCGCGCTGCATCACGCATCTGGGCAGGATTATATCCGCCACGGGCGTGCACAATCACATGCCTCATATGCGAGGTGGCACCACCGCCACCACCAGCAGCAGCAGCAGCAGTAGCAGCAGCAATGCCAACAACAACAACAACAACAACATTAGCAGCAATTTAGTGACGGTTACGCCCAATCCCAATCCTGGCCAGCTCAGCTACGATGGCAGTCATATAACAGCGCCGCCCTCAGCCGCCGGCTTGGAAATGAATCATCATGGCTCAGCTGGACGACTGGGCGCCAATCTTTACGCCAACCAGACGCCAACAGCAGGCCACCATCATCATCATCCCCATCATCATCAGCAGCAGCAGCAGCAGCAACATCATCATCAGCAGCATCAGCAGCAGCAGCAACAGCTGTCGCAGGCGCTGCCCAATCTGCTAGTGCAGCATCACACGCATATGGAGCAACATGGCATGGCAACTGGTCCTCCTCCTGCGCCACCTCCACAGCCGCCTCCATCAGCAGCAGGAGCATCCAACAGCGTTATACAGAACCTGATGCACAATCCCAATCTGATGCACTTGCCCCAGCATTCGCAGCACTCGCCACAGCTGGAACTGCTGCCGCTGTCCGAGCAGAGTCCCCAATCGAATAGAAGCAATCACTCCTCGATGCATGCCAACGAATCGCCGCTGGGCATGAAGAGTCCTCCGCCCCCGCCGCCGCCGCCGCCTCCTCCACAGACGCAGTCGCAGTCCCAGCCAAATGCCAGTCATGTGGATGCGGCGGAGCAGCACGTGGACATCAGCGCCAGCGCGGATGGAGCGGCGGAGAGTGCCCAAGTCTTAGACTCCATAACGATATCACCTGGCAGCGGACACAATTTCAAGATCGAGAACATCTGAGGGCAACATTTTGAATAGTTCATAAGTTGACGATAATTTATTGCGGCTGGAGCCGTTTAGTTAGTCTTTTTAGATGAAATTCATTGATTTAATATGTGTACATGTATGTATATATAGACAACTATTTGCACATATATATATATATATATATATATATCGAATGTAAAATGCAAATGAAACATACTACCAATGCCGAACCCTTTTCAATCCTTCCGAATTTAATTACGTGGCCCGTTTTCTCATTGTCTAAATCAAGCTGGATTTAGTTAATCCAATATAAATTCAACTAACTGCCAGTTAAATGTTTGACTGCCTGTTAAATGTTTGACTAGATTTTAGATGTTTTACTGCCAGTAAAATGTTTAATTTCCAGTTGATTGTTAAACTGCCAGTCAAAATTTTAACATTCAGTTATTTTAACTTCTACTTAAATGCTTAACTTTTACTTAAATACTTAATTTTCAGTTAAATGGTTAGATTACAGTAAAATTTATGAGACTCAGTGGAATGTTAATTGCCTGTTAAGTGGTTAACTACCAGTTAAATGTTGTTTGACTGGATGTTAAATGTTTTACTGCCAGTAAAATGTTTCATTTCCAGTTGATTGTTAAACTACCAGTCAAATTTATGACTCAGTTGAATGTTAACTGCCAGTTAAATGTTTGACTGCGTGCTAAATGTTTAACTGCCAGTTAAATGTCTAACTGCCTATTTAATACTTAACTGCCATTAAATATTTGACAGCCAGTTAAATGTTTTACTGATACTAAAATATTTAACTTCAAGGTAATTGCTTAACTTCTAGTTAAATACTTAAATTTCACTTAAATGTTTAACTGTCAGTTTTATGATTAGGTTGCAGTAAAATGTTTGACTTTCAGTTAAATGTAAACTGCCAGTTAAATGTTTAACTGCCTGTTAAATGTTTAGCTGCCAGTTTAATGCTTAACTGTCAGATTAATGTTTAATTTCCAGTTAAATGTTTTACTGCCAGTAATATATTTAACTTCTAGCTAAAATGTTTAACTTTAAGTTACTTTCAGCTTAGTTAGTTTTGACTCTCAGTTTAATGAGTAACTTCCAGTTATTTGTTTAACTTTCACTTAAATGTTTAACCTTTTGTTAAATATTAAACTTCCAGTCAAATGTTAAACTGTCAGTCAAATGTTAGGCTGTTCTTAAATGCTTAACTACCAGTTAAAGATTTAACTGTCAGTTAAATGTAGTCAGTTATTTATTTGTTTTATTTTGTTTTCAATTGCAATCGGACTTATTTAATAATTTAATTTTAATTAATTTATAAAAAATTAGTTTACAATCCAGCTTGATTAGACATTTGAGGAAATCGGGCCAGAATCTAGCATTAAGCAGTCAGGTAAGTGCTAACTCATGGGAACTGCATGAGACAATAATAATGGGGCTCATTTGTGAATGTCCAGCCATCAATCGATCATATACAATCATACACACACACACACACACACACACACTAGTACACACACACACATGCACATACTTTCAATGCTGCCAAAATCTTGTGTATATTATAGTCGCACCTGGGGAACATTGGTTCCAAGGCAAGCTCGAGTTTATGCTGAGCCAGCGGGGCAAGCCGCTCCTGGTGCACGATGGGCACACGTTTGGCATTCAGTACGTGCGCAAGGATAAGAAATACTGGCAATGCAATCTGTCGCGCAAGTTCAATTGCAAGGCCCGGGTGACGACCACGGACACCGGCGAGATCATAGTCACGAACAATGAGCACTGCCATACGGAGATACGACAGCATTTGCGCAAGGATTATCAGCGGAATAAGGTCATGATGAATGCTTTGATCAATTTGAGCACGAATCGTTTGGCTGAGATGCGACGTCACAATTTGGCTGGGCTGGGCTCGTTGCCGGCGATGGGCATGGTACCGGGTGCTCCGATTATTGATGAGGTTGTGCAGAATCTGCATGATCTGGCCAAGGCATCGGCAGAGGCCAGCCAGCAGCAGCAGCGCGTAAATGAGGCGCTTAAATATGAGAATGATGAGCCCCTGGACTGTGGCATTCGCAATGCTGCTGCGCTGGAGGATATGGCGCGTAGTTTTATTAGCAACAATAAACCAAGCCCAGACAATGACCTGAGCAAAGAGCATGATTGGAAGTGCAAAAACGAGGGGGCTGACGTGCACTGATAACAGACTCTTTAAAATTGTTAAGGCGCGCGAACGCAACGTTGCATTTTCGATGCCGATAACACAGCGGCAGTTAGTTTCGATAAGCATGCGCCACCTAGCGCATTTAGATATCAATTTTAAAACCAAATTAAGTACAAACGGAAATCATGCAATACTCAAATAATTAAACAGCGATACCAAATAAATTCCAAAGAATTTAGTTAATAAACTACATTTGATTAGCGAATTTAAGGAGAGAAAAAAATACATTTCTGTTAACTGCATCAAGACAAACATGAAGTCGTATCGTTTTATGTTATGTTAGCTTTACATTGTAATAACTTGAATTTTTAATAAAATTTTATATTTCTTGGGTGTGTATGAGTATGATTTAGAGCTTAAATATTAATCACACGGCTGAGCTTCTGTATGCGATTGAGCAGAAGATCGCCCTGCTTAATGGTGGCCTGATACTGCCAATTCTTGTTATCGGGCCGATTCGTCTCCACAATTCCGCCCACTCGATCGACTTTGGCATGCAAACGTCCAGCGGCGATAAATCGGGCCAACTCCTGATCGATGTAATCGACGGTAACGCCAAAGGACTCGGCCATATACTGGAGTGTGAGAGAGCGATACGACTCCAGCAGTTGGGTGTAGCCCAGAATGCGCATCTCCCGCACATAGTAACGATAATGGGGATGGACTAGATAGTCGGCACGCAGTTGCTTCTCCACTTGGGCCAAATTCACATAGAACTGCTCGTACTGGCAGTTGAAGAGCGAAAACAGAAATTGCTTGACTTCGGGCAGGCCGTGCAGCACCTCTTGGATTTCAGAGCCCTTGACCACCTTGTCGCGCAGCTCGTTGCGAGGCAATGCAATCATTGACACATACACTGTGTAGCGCACGAAGGTCGGATAGTCCATGAGCTCGTATGAGGTGAAAGTGCTAACGGTGTCCAGGAAGAAGGTAGCCGCCGCCTTGAAATCGCGCACAGCCACCGAATAGATGCCCTGGTATACTTTCAGGCGATTGCGGCGATCCCAGTCGCCGCCCTCCTCGATCAAATACTTGGCTTTGTCGATGTTGCGTGTGATTAGATCGTGATCCAGATAGAACAGACCCAGACGAATTAGGTGGAAGACAATGTCCAGCCGATGCCCCAATGACACAGTCTTTTCGTACGTCTTGCGGAAGGCCGTCTCAGCGGCGGCCTTGTCGCCAATGCGGCACAAGTACTCCGACTTTTTTAGATTGGCTTCGCGTACTTCCATCTCGCCAAGATTCTTCTCGGCATCCTCAATGGCTGCGTCCAATTGTTCGACTGCAATGCGGTTCTGCTCGCGCATACGTGCCAGCATATCCTTGTCCACATTCCAGTTTAGCTCTGTGCAGATGTGCTCATACCATGGAGCCATATTGTCGGCGCGAACTGCGTCCAAGAGTTTGGTCTTGAGTGCTGCATCTTGTTTGTGCTCGGCCAGCGTGAGGAGGAACTTTGTTTGTGCCAACTCCAGGTTGGGGTTCTTCTCCAGACCCTGCTCCTCAAGGTTTTCAGTTGGCATTTTGTTTTAGCTTTACGTCTCGATTAGATTAAACAGGGAAATAATTTCCGATTGAAGATGTTTTTGTCAAAGCCGCAGAGTCATGTACGTACTAAAGTTGGCTGCGCTGCTGTCAACAGTGTTGAGCAATTACGTCGCTGTTATCGATAGAAGCGATACAAAGTTGCTTATCGGAAAAAAAGGGGGGAGGGCGAAAGCAATTGATTTTTTTGAGGAAAAGTGATTGTGGGTGCTAAATTTTTGGAAAATTTGTGATTTTCCAACCCATTGCCTAGCTTACAGATCGCTAATTTTTAATAAGGTCAGCTTGCGGAACTAGAAGACGCAAAAATGATTGGTGGTTTGTTCGTTTACAACCACAAGGGCGAGGTTCTCATATCCCGAGTTTATCGCGATGACATCGGACGCAACGCCGTGGATGCTTTTCGAGTGAACGTTATCCATGCCCGGCAGCAGGTGCGCTCTCCAGTGACGAACATCGCGAGGACCAGCTTCTTCCATATTAAGGTATGTGCCACGTCAACCGGATGCGAAGCGACAGCCCCTGATCAACGCTCTCCTCCCCTTTATTTTGCAGCGTGCCAACATTTGGTTGGCAGCGGTCACCAAGCAAAATGTAAATGCTGCCATGGTATTCGAGTTCTTGCTGAAGATCATCGAGGTGATGCAGTCGTACTTTGGCAAGATCTCCGAGGAGAACATCAAGAATAACTTTGTGCTCATCTATGAGCTGCTCGACGAGATATTGGATTTCGGTTATCCGCAAAATACGGACTCCGGTACTCTGAAGACATTCATCACGCAGCAGGGCATCAAGTCGGCCACCAAGGAGGAGCAAATGCAAATCACCTCACAGGTCACTGGCCAAATTGGCTGGCGGCGCGAGGGCATCAAATATCGACGCAACGAACTGTTCCTCGACGTGCTCGAGTATGTGAATCTGTTGATGAGCCCGCAGGGTCAAGTGCTGTCAGCTCACGTGGCCGGCAAAGTGGTCATGAAATCCTATTTGTCAGGTGAGTGATCATAATATTCTCCTAATGCAATTGCTTTATTCATTTTCTTAAATTTTACAGGCATGCCCGAATGCAAGTTTGGCATCAACGACAAAATCGTTATGGAATCCAAGGGCAGAGGGCTCTCTGGCAACTCCGAGGCAGAAACTTCGCGCTCAGGGAAGCCGGTGGTTGTAATTGACGATTGCCAGTTCCATCAATGCGTCAAGCTGAGCAAGTTCGAGACGGAGCATTCGATTAGCTTTATACCGCCGGACGGTGAATTTGAGCTAATGCGCTATCGCACCACAAAAGACATTTCGCTGCCATTCCGTGTTATACCTCTGGTCCGAGAGGTGGGCCGCACCAAGATGGAGGTGAAGGTGGTGCTCAAGTCGAATTTCAAGCCCTCGCTGCTTGGCCAGAAGATCGAAGTGAAGATACCCACACCGCTCAACACCTCGGGCGTGCAGTTGATTTGCCTGAAGGGCAAGGCCAAGTACAAGGCTTCGGAAAATGCAATTGTTTGGAAAATCAAGCGTATGGCGGGCATGAAGGAGACGCAGCTCTCGGCGGAAATTGAACTACTCGAAACGGACACCAAAAAGAAATGGACCCGCCCACCCATCTCCATGAACTTTGAGGTGCCCTTCGCGCCATCGGGCTTCAAGGTGCGCTACCTAAAAGTGTTCGAGCCCAAGCTCAACTACTCCGATCACGATGTGGTCAAGTGGGTGCGCTACATTGGACGCAGCGGTCTCTACGAGACCCGCTGTTAAGGACTCCCCAACAAGGATAAAGCAGGCGTATCCCATGATGAAAAAGAGAATTGAATGTGAAAGCCAATAAGATGTTATTGGAATTTAACTCAATCAAATTGAACAAAATGTTGTCTCGTATTCCAAATTTAGTTCTTCAGCAACGGGCATTAGACATTACACATAGTTAGCCCAACCTATATAGCATATATAGCAATGCAACGGACATACATATATTATACATACCATTTATATATATATATATTATTATTATTTACACTACCATTATATTGTAAACTTATTTTCTATATCACGCCCCGGCGCGCGTCTCAAATCTCACGCTCCTGTTTTTTCTTCTAACTATGATTTGTATTATTATATTAAATATTTGTTTCCCAGCAATATTTAATGTATTTATTTAGTAGACCAAAATCTGTCAGTCAGCGCTACTTGATATTAATATTCAAAGTGTTAATAATGTTCGAATTGTTTAATAAATAAATAGTATGATATACATATAAAAAATATTCAAAAAAAAAAAAACGACCCTGCTCTAATTATGACTAATTTTGAAGATAATACAATGAGTGTTAGAATGTGTGCCACAGCCGGTCTTATACATATATCTTTGAATATATAGACTATGTCCAGCTGAAATTAATTAACAATCGGTTGATAAAAACACATAAAAAACCAATCGCATGACTTTGTGTGTGTGAGTGTGGATATTATGCCGGTGCTGATATCTTTAACTGGGCTTTAAAATGTGCAATAAAAAAAAATATGAGCCAGAAGGGAGTGACCGACTGGGAAATGCCCTGTACATTGCTCCTAGCTTACGTTACAAATTTTCAAGCTTAAGTCTACAAATACCTACACAAAATAAGTACACATACACGCATAAGTATGTGTATTAATTTTGTGTAGGCATTTGTAGATTTAAGCGAGAAAGTTTATAACATTAAAAATTACACTATATTCTTTAAATACAGGTAAAACTGTATTGATGACTCCAGCTGTTCTAACATGCGAGATAGCTTAAATAACTGAAGCTCAATATCGATTTAACGATAATGTTAAATGTTATCGATTATTAAAGCGCGCGGGCTAAAGCTATGCCTTTATGTAAAACAGTGTTGCCAAATCAGCATTTTTTCCCGTCGTATCTGGCTGTTTTGAAAGTCCAATTGCGGGAAAAATTCCAAAACAGCGGATAGCGGGATATATAGCTTTTTAAAAAACCGATTTAGCTGTTTTTAATTTGACTTAATATTTGCATGATTTCTTATGAAATTGATTGATTATAGAGATGAAAATTTAAGTAAAATTTGTTGGGATGAGCAAAAACTAAAAAAAAAAGGTTGTCAAATTTATATGTCTGCATTAGAAATCAAAGATCTTTCTCAAGTAAGACCTTTTTTCAATTGCTTATCAAAAAAAAATGTTGCAGAAAAATTTCGGAATTCAATATTTTCCTACAAATCATACAAAATTTGCTTTCAGCTTTTTCTTCCGCAAACTTCGATTTTTTTTGCGTCTCTTTTTCCTTGATCTAGCTTTTTTTGCTCAACAAAAGTTGGCAAACACTGATGTAAAATTCGTTCTTAAGCTCTTATATTTAGACTCTTATACTCTTATACCGATGGTCAGTTCTAGATTGAAACGACTGATAGAGAATATATATATACTTTATGGGGGATATGCCTCTAACTGCCTGTTGCATACATTTCTACAAGTACATTATACCCTGGCTTACCCATTTTAAATTGCTGCAGGGTATTATAAGATAGCGTGCGGACTTGATGTTGGGTTTACACTATCTGCGTAACTTTTGTTGCTCAAAGTTCACTTTTGATTTATACAGACAATAGTTATTCGTTATTTTTGGTAGTCACCAGGCCTGGAAGTTTCGATTTGTTTAATTTTTTTGGTAAGATTTTAATTAATTAGAATATATACTATAAACAAATACATGTTTGTATGTATGTGTGTGTGTAGAGGTTTGCCTTTTTGCCTTATCATTTGTCTGAATCATAAAATCAATTTACAAATTTAACACAGCGATAAGAACGGAAATAAAGTTGGTTTAGATTTCAGTTATAGTGAAAGACGGACAGTAATAAAAAAAAACAAGAATAACATGAATGATCTTGTGCCCGATGTGGTGGACGAGGCGCCGCCCAAGAACCAATTGAAGGTCTGCTATGCGGAACAGCTGGCTGTGACCGAGGGCAACGAATTGACGCCCAGACAGGTGAAAGATCAGCCGCAGGTGGAGTGGAATGCGCCAGAGGGCGAGGAGCAGGGGCTCCATACGCTGCTGATGGTCGATCCCGACGCACCCAGTCGCAAAGAGCCCAAGTATCGCGAGATCTTGCACTGGGCGGTCATCAATATACCCGGAAATCAATTGAGCCAGGGTCAAACTGTGGCGGAATACAGGGGCTCCGGACCGCCAGAGGGCAGCGGCCTGCATCGCTACATATTCCTGCTCTATCGCCAGAGCCAAAAGATTGAGGAGACGCTCTACATAGACAAGAGGTAAAATATATATATATATTATGTATTATATAACTGGGAAATTTCTATTTGCAGAAGTCGCGAAGGTCGCCTCAATTTTAGTGCCCGCCAGTTTGCGAGCAAATATGGCTTGGGCAAGCCCATCGCTGGCAACTACTATGAGGCGCAGCACGATGACTATGTGGACATCAGGAATAAGGAGCTAACTGGCTAGCCAGGTGTTCAATATGTGCCGTAGTCATCCTTGTCAATAAAATTGAAGCAGTGCACTTATCGCGCCGCTATCAGCCCATGAGTTGTCTTTGTCTTTATCTATGTCTTTATGGGAAAAAGTGCACGGAAACTGATTACGGGCCGAGCTGGCACGATAAATAGCGCACGCAATGTCAGTGGAAGGCAGAGTCACTGCGCTAACGCCAGACAGAGCATAACCATGGACACCAGCGGTATCATTCCCGACATCATCGACGATAAGCCGAAGGCCCGCATTACGGTCACCTATCCGTCCGGGGCTCAGGTTGATCTCGGCAAGGAGCTGACGCCCACGCAGGTGAAGGATGAGCCCACCGTTAGCTGGGATGCTGAGGCTGGCGCCTTGTACACTCTCCTCATGGTCGATCCCGATGCGCCCAGCCGCAGCGATCCCAAGATGCGTGAGGTCCTCCACTGGGCCGTCATCAATATTCCCGGCAACAAGGTCGCCGAGGGTCAAGTGCTCGCCGAATATGGAGGCGCCGGTCCATCTGAGGGCAGCGGCCTCCATCGCTATGTCTTCCTGGTCTTCAAGCAGAACGAGAAGATCACCAGCGACAAGTTCATCAGCAAGACGTGAGTGCCTCAATGAATCCTCAATCCTTCATCCTCAATCCCTAATCTCTATTTGCACTCTCTCTCTCCAGCACTCTCGAGGGTCGTCTCAACGTGAAGATCCGCGACTACGTGTCCAAGTATAACTTTGGCGTTCCCGTCGCCGGCAACTTCTTCCAGGCTCAGTATGATGACTATGTGCCCACCATTCGCGCCCTCTTCAAATAAGCAAACACTCTGTCCTCTGTAATTCATGAATTAATAAATTTTATACGCATTTGTCGATAAGCAAAAGAAAAACTCTTCTCATTTCCCGCCAAAGAAGTCGGCTACGAGCTTATTGAACTCCTCGGCGTATCGCAGATGGATGTTGTGCTTGCCTTCGGGAAACTCGTGGTAGCGCGAATCCTTCAGCTGTTGCTTCAGCCAGGGCACATGCTCCGCCGCAATCATGGGATCCTTTTTGCCGTGCAGTATGAATGTGGGCGCCTTCACCTGCGCCACCTCGGCGCGACAGAAGTCGCCATCGCGCTGCTTATAAAACTCGCAGGCGGCATCCACCCATTCGCCCCACAGCTGGGCGAAACGCTCCACTCCATAGACCTTCTCCATGGGCTCGCGCATGCGTGGCGACCACTTGGCTACGTCGCGTATCGCTTGCAAGGACTTCACCTCATCCTCGTTTAGATATGCGCCCGCACCCCAAATGGCCAACTTCTCCACGGCTTCCGTGTGTCGGCCGGCGAGGATTAGGGCAGTTATGCCGCCATCGCTCCAACCTAAAACTGAAAACTTGGGTCTATTTAGCGCACGCATCAGTTTGACGGCCGCCTCCGCATCCTCGCGAAAGAACTCCAGGCCGAATTTCCTTTGCGGCGGCACCGATTGGCCATAGCCTGGCGGATCCCATGCTATGATCGTGTAGTCAGGCAGCAGCTGGGGCAACTGCTCTATCTGTGGCTTAAAGTCCGTCCAGGCTGAGCCCAGGGCGCCGGGCATCAGCAGCAAGCTGCGCGACCCGCTGCCACATTCGACAATGTGCAAGTCACCTGCGTCGGGCACTTGGACCTTGCGCTCCGTGTGGGCGCATCTTATCATGCCGGGCAACAGGCGACGACCGGCCAAACGGCTCAGTTGAGTGCCTAAGAGCATTACGTAAGGAGACGCGCTGGTATCGAGGGAATAAGCGTTAGTCAAATTGTCTGTTTTAAGTGCTCTTTAAATTAGCCCGTTTATCTGCTGTTTGTGTCAATACACACACACACACAGCCGCACATGCCTTGTAAAGTGTTCGATAAGTCTTCTAATAAATCGCACAGCTGTAAACGTCAGACCACAACAATCGGCTTTTGTGTGCAACAACAATGCGGGTGGAGGAGATGCGCGCAAAGTTTTTATATTTATTGTTGTTTGCTCAGCTGTTTAATGTTTTGCAACACTGATAAGTAACATAAACTTTTGCAGAGCTGTTATTAACAGAAGTCAAGGAGCGTTTGAATCGAGGAGAGCTAATTATCCAAATTGTATTGTATCAACATATATTATAAGACACACATGTCAATATTAACTATTAATAAATTATCATATCCTAAATATTTGAATAATTTGCAATAAACTTATTGCCGACAAAGAATATTCAGTTCATTCAGCTTAATTACTTCACGAAAATATATTCATACCAAAGAAACATTCGATAGTCACATTCTCGATATACTGGCGAATACTTAATTAAATACACAAACATTGCCTGTTGGCAGCTTGTTTTCCAGACAAGAATAAAAACCACAGCAAAAGCGATTAATGCATAGTACAGTACAATAACTCTTAATTATTAATTGTTTTAAAAATATATTTTACATTTCGAAAGCAAAAAACCATTCGATTCTTACATTATCGATATATATGTACTTAATTAGATACACAAACATTGCAAGTTGGCAGCCCCCGTTTTCCAGGTATAAGTGTGAGGGGAAAATAAAAACAACGCAAATTTTTTACTTTAAAAATAAATAAAAACAAACATAGTTGCATTTGTTTTAACCTTCGTTTGCCAAATTGCACGGCATAATTAATGCATTCGCTATTGCCGATGGCTAGCTATTCAGCAAATAAATATACAAATTGAGCTCTATAATAATGTAGCAGCTGCTGTTGCAACTGTTTTTGGAGTAACACAAATTTGCTGGTGTTGTTGCTGTGTCGCGAGCGCCCGTTGATGCAGGTAAAACACTGTTTGATTCGCTGGTGGCTATTAAAAACTATTTTTATGTATTTTACAATCGCCTCGGCGCGTGCAAGCGTGTGCTAATTTCAATTTTGTATTCGATTAAAGGGAGCTGCAGCTGCCGTCGCTGACGCCGCCGCCAACAATACAACGGGCGATCAACAACTAACTGCAGCGGCATCCACACATATACAGCGCCTCGTCGAACTCATTGTTCTGTGACTGTGACACCGTTTATCTCCCTCTCACCCGTTGCCCGGCCCTCTGGGCAGCTATAGCTGTATCTAAAAATGGAGTGGACCAGAGAGAAGACATTGCTGCTGATCAGCGAGTACCGACAGCGACGCGGACTGTGGGACATGACATGCGACGAGTATCGCAAGAAGGATGTCAAGCAGCGGCTGTTAAACGAAGTTAGCGAGGTCCTCGGAGGGAATATACCCATTCCAGAGCTGGAGAAAAAGTTTCATACGCTGCGCACGCAATATCATCGCGAAATAAATCGCATGAAACGCAAGGAACCGTACAATTCAAAGTGGTTTGGCTTTAAGAATCTCGTCTTTCTTAGCTCCCCGTTCGCCTGCCGCTCAACCAAAGGCCGCTCCAAGGACAAGGAGGACCCAACGGTACAAAAATACATACTGGGCGAGGTGACCGCCGCTGGCGCCAACAACGAAGGCAACAATATGAACGAGGAGTATATAATCTCGCCACGAAAATCGCATGCCAGCAGTCGAGCCCAGGAGCTGGAGAAGCTAATCGAGGAGACGACCAAAGACGTAGAGGACATTGACGACGAAGAGCCCGGTGTGGAAGAGGATGTCGATACAAAGCCCAAGCTAAGCAAAGAACTTAGTGGAACGTATGTGCATATTAATGAGGATGAGAACGAGGCGCTCGAGACGCACACACACCAGCAGCAACAGCATACCCATCCAATAGCCCATTCCCATTCCCATGCCCATTCGCAATCCCATCCACACCATCATCAGCAACAGTCCCTGATGGAGCTGCATCACTCTGCGAACGCTGTGGAAGCCGTCAGCTTTCAGGCCAACGAAAGTGGCGAATTGCACTACCAATCGACGTCGTCGTCGGCCAATGCCAGTGGCGGAGGCACTCCATCCTCGGTGCATGTGGTGCCAACGCGTATCATTAAGATACAGCGGCGCGATACGTCCAACCAGGAGAATGGATATTTCGAGGAGCAGACCACGCATCAGCTGCATCCGCCCAAGCGGCTCTATTTCGATCCCAATGGCACGCACAGCACCACAATTCTATCCGCATCCACGCTCCAAGCGGCATCACAGAGTGTCAATGGCAATGGCAGTAATGTTTTGACTACGACCTCCAGCCCCGGCCTAACGGGTGGCACACTGCGTCTGCCACGTGTCAATGCCATAGTGAATGCAACATCGCTGTCACCGCCAAAGCCAGCCAGCTCGCCAATACCTCCGCTGCTCTCGGCTGCCAATTCGCAGCAACGGGATGAATTCGCCACGTACGGCGAATACGTGGCCAATGAGATGCGTGCCATTAGCAACAGAGAAGTTCTCATTGCGCTGAAGCACAAAATAAACACGGCCATATTTGAGGCGAATATGGCGGAGTTGCAGAAATAAAATAAAATTGAATTCTCAATTATCATGGAAATATTATCAACGTTTTTAGCCACAATTTAAATTAAGTTTCCACTTGAATTGTCAAAAATTCAAAGAACCCCCAGTAAATGCAATTGTAAAGCTTTCGTGTTATCCTGTAAATTGACATAAATTCATACAACAACAATTTGATTAAATAAGCCAAATATAACATTTAGTAGAATCCGAATATACATACACATATACTTTTACTACTTCGTTTCTAAGTAGGCAACAAAACTTATTTGAGTAAAATTATTAATATTTCTTGAAATTTCAGTAAAAATGATTACTAATCCCATTTGCGATCCGTTTACAAATTTTCCAGTTCGATTTGACATTGAGAAACTAGCCGCTGAATTTAAACCACAAGATAAGAAAGAGGATGTGGAAATATCGCAAAGTGCCCGTGATTTCGTAAATGTCCCTGACAAAAATTGGGTTGTATTGCCCATGTTTAAATATCACTTGGATCATTTGAAGCCAGTTCTTTCTGTACGCAAAAATAAGTACATGCGTTGCCGTTACAGAAAATTCCTGGATAATGTTCCTGACAACTATGTGACCATTCGTTTATTTGGCTCAACCATTAACAAGTATTTATATTCATTCATATATGAATAAAATGTATTTACTTATTTTACGAATCGTTTAGTCAGCCCAAGCCAAGAAGAAAATCTCTCAATGGTCAATTTTACGGTGTGGACTATAAATTGGCGCCTATACCTGTTTCAGTCGATCCGCGTAATTACGGTGGCTCAAGATCGGGAAGATCTAAGTCTAAATAGTTTAGAGCGGTGGAGTTCAAAACAAATTTAAATTAACCGCTATCGTAGTTATTGCTATCGCTTAAATGTGTTATCGAACAGATACAGACTGGGGTCATCGACATATGAGCAACCCTGCAATAATAATAATACGCGTGTTAGGCAACACTGTCCGATCAATTGAGACGAAAAATGTTTACAAAATGCATTAATTTTTGTGCTTCAATCATATTTTGTGTAATATTCGCATGCCTTTTGGTCGAAAATTGTGGCAAGTATCGAAACGAAGATAACTATAGTGTTTTTCATTCAAATAACCGAATGTTTTGTATCCACAGTCGCCCTGAAACGGACTCTGCGCCACTACGAAGTTTTCCACAGAGATGACATTGTTCATCGGATTGTCAAGAGGGGTGTTAAACAGAGCAGCAATCCATATAATACCATTAAAGAGCTGGAGTTTAAAACACTTGGAAAAAACTTTCGCGTGATTTTACATCCACATCGCGATGTGCTGCACAGCAAATTTCGTGCCTATACCGTAGACGCCGACGGCAATGAGACTGTTGTGCATTTTGGTAAGCCATTATACAGTTGAAAATATCATGAAATTATATTGTTATTCTAAAGCAGATCATGACAACTTTTATACGGGTCGCGTCTTTGGCGAATTGGAGTCGTCGGTGCGCGCACACATTGAGGATGGCACGCTGACCATGTCCATAGAACTGCCCCAAGAAACCTACCACATAGAGCCTTCCTGGCGACATTTGCCCACAGCCAAAAAGCATACAATGGTCGCCTACAAATCTTCCGACGTTATACTCAATCATGCTGAACAGGGTGACCAGGTGCCCAAAACCTGCGGCTATATCAAAGAGGGCCTCGAGCTGGAGAGCAAGGAAAATGAGTTAAGTGGCCGAGAGAAGCGCCAGTCCGATCAATACGAGTACACGCCCACAAAGACGCGCTGCCCCCTGCTGCTTGTGGCCGACTATCGTTTCTTTCAGGAAATGGGCGGCGGCAACACAAAGACAACTATTAATTACTTGGTAACTTGAGAAACCTTTTAACCTTAGCTTTTCTTTCGTCAATTAATTGTGTTCGTTTGGTCTATCAGATAAGCCTTATAGATCGTGTGCACAAAATCTACAATGATACTGTGTGGCAGGATCGCTCCGATCAGGAGGGCTTCAAGGGCATGGGCTTTGTGATCAAGAAAATCGTAGTGCATTCGGAGCCAACGCGCTTGCGTGGCGGTGAAGCTCACTATAATATGATACGGGAAAAATGGGATGTACGCAACTTGCTGGAGGTAAGTCCCTAGCTATTTGTGGACTCGTTGATTCGTTTGTATCTTGTTTGTATGGCTAAATCTTGTAAATCTCGTTCTTCTCTAAGAAAAAACTGCTAACTCTCTCATCTCTCATCTCTTGCTTATCTTACATTTGATGGTTTTTATGTAGGTCTTCTCACGGGAATACAGCCATAAAGACTTTTGTTTAGCTCACCTCTTTACTGATCTCAAATTCGAAGGCGGCATTTTAGGCTTGGCTTACGTTGGTTCACCACGCCGCAATTCTGTGGGTGGTATCTGTACACCAGGTTGCAATCCCCACCGATCTATATACAAAAATAATGTTTTAATCATTATCATTTCGCTTAGCCCCGTTTTGTTTGTTTGCTTTCTGTTTGTTGTAGCTGTCGTGTCTTTTAAGTTTTTCTCTGAAACCCTTTGCTGAGAATATTATAAATTTGTCGAGAAATATATGAGATGTATATATAGAGCTCAGTTGATATCAGAATTGTCCGCATGTCTGTCTGCTTCTAAGTTTTATAGATTTCTTATTTCTTAACTGCAACACTATGACGTTCACATTTTACCTATATATATCTATATGTATTATTTTAAGATCTCTTATTCTTATGTGATTACATTTCTTTCTTATCTCCATGGAGGGTATCCTGAATCTATTAAAAATAGATAAAAAAAAATAAAATAAAGAGAAAATATCTTAGGTATGTGGACCCGATTCCAAAAACTATAGATCTGAATCTATAGCTGAGTCGATCTAGCCATGTACGTAAGTTTGTGGATCTCAGTCTCCGAAAGAGAAAGAGACATCCAATTTTTTTAAAATTGATAATAATCGATATTTTATTTTATATTACTTTTTAAAGCATTACTGAAAGACCTCAAAAGCGAGATGTTCCTAATTTAGTTGTGAATTTTTGTAATAAATACATAGATGATGCATAATTCTTATTTTTATTGCTCAAATTCATTATGTGTTCAGGTTTCAGAGTATATCCTAGTCGGTAACAGCCGAATAGAGCACTCTTTAATTATGTCATTTACTTTTCTTTAAAACTCCATTGTTTCAAGAGTTTTTATTAATTAGCTACATTTTTTTTAATAACTATTCAAAGAATACTTCAAAAATGGGTATACACTCTATCTGAACTCGGGCTTGAGTAGCTCTCGCAATCATTATGGACAGCGTGTGATAACGCGCGAGGCAGATCTGGTAACTGCTCATGAATTCGGACACAACTGGGGCTCTGAGCATGATCCCGACATACCGGAGTGCTCACCCAGTGCCTCGCAGGGAGGCAGCTTTCTAATGTACACCTACTCCGTCAGCGGTTACGATGTGAATAATAAGGTAAGTGAATATGAAATATCATTCATCATTCTATAGCTATTTAAATAATGTTTTATGCTGTAGAAATTTTCGCCCTGTTCGCTGCGTTCCATACGCAAAGTGCTGCAGGCCAAGTCTGGCCGCTGCTTCTCGGAGCCGGAGGAATCATTCTGCGGCAATTTGCGCGTCGAGGGCGACGAGCAATGCGATGCCGGACTGCTGGGCACCGAAGATAACGATTCCTGCTGCGACAAGAACTGCAAACTGCGTCGCAATCAGGGCGCCATGTGTAGCGATAAGAATTCGCCCTGCTGCCAGAATTGCCAGTTTATGCCGGCGGCCATGAAGTGTCGCGAGGCCCAATACGCTACCTGTGAGCAGGAGGCGCGCTGCACGGGCTCCCATGCCGAATGCCCCAAGTCTCCAGCGATGGCCGATGGCACCATTTGCCAGGAGCGCGGCCAGTGCCGCAATGGCAAATGCGTGCCCTACTGCGAGACGCAGGGATTGCAGAGCTGCATGTGCGATATCATTGTGGATGCATGCAAGCGCTGCTGTCGCATGAGCATCAATGAGACCTGCTTCCCGGTGGAACCACCCGATGTACTGCCCGACGGCACGCCCTGCATAACTGGCTTTTGCAATAAGGTCTTTTATAAACTTAATATATTTAAATGCACATAAAGTGAAAGCTGGCTTAAAGACGAAAGGTTCTTTGAAATATCGGCACACTTTATGGCTGTTTATATCTTATTATTCCTACTTAAACAAATAATTATATATATGCATATATCTATTTGCTTGTAGGGTGTCTGCGAGAAGACCATTCAAGATGTTGTTGAACGTTTTTGGGACATTATTGAAGAGATAAATGTAGCTAAGACGCTGCGATTTCTCAAGGACAACATAGTCAGTAAGTAAATGTTATATATTTATATATATTATGTTATATATTTATATAAATTTCCCATCTCTTGCAGTGGCTGTCGTCATGGTTACAGCTGTATTCTGGATACCCGTCAGCTGCGCTATCTCATATTTTGATCGCAAGAAGCTGCGTCACGAAATGAAACAAATCGAGTGGAGCCACAAATTAGATCTCATACATCCCAGCGATGACAGACGTCGCATTATACATATACGGTAGGATAACCTACATATATACGTAGACTGTATATAAAATATTTTATTGTCTCCATGCATTTGCAGCGTACCACGACAGAAAATCTCAGTGGCGCGTGCTTGTAATTAACATAAAATACGGTGGCGGACATTGTTTTATCTTCCGTGAGCATTCTTCTCAAAACTGCCACAATTATTTATATATATTAAGCATAACATTTAAAGAATATGAATAAAATTCCCAATAATATAGACCAATTCAAAAAATATTCCTTGTCGATAAAAGTTTAAAGCCTATTTATATACACTATATAAGCATTTGTTTTGGATTGTTTTTAGTTTATTCATACTTTACCAAAAATATGTTTTCTTTTTATGTTTTTCAAAGAGTTTCACTGCATTCGGTTAAGAATTATGATTGTTTTTCTTTTATATATTTTGTAGATTAGCTTACTGGGTGTTTAGTTTTTAATTTTGTATTACTTCTTTTTATTGCTCTTGCCATTTGTCTGTGGAGAGCAATCATCCTCAGCTTCCAGCTCGCTGTCATCTTCGTCATCCGAATACTCCTCGTACATTTGACCATCGTCATATTCACCCAGGTTCATCTCCGCCTTAAGAAAAAAAATATATATTACACATTTTGTTAAACAAATTTAAAGAGACTTTGACATTTACCTTCCCGCATACATAGACGGGCCCCGTGCCCTGCACCAGTTTGAATGTAACGGAACCATTGGGGAATTCAACATTTGGCCTTAAGCTGCGAGTTTCGCCAACTTTTAAAACGGCGATGGGAATTTTGACTGTCTTCTTTTCGCCGTCATCGTTCACGTTCGTTTCCGCCTGCAAATGTGCGAGTAATTTTGTGTTATCCGATACAAAGATACAATCTCTCTGTCCCTCTGCCCCACGACCAGACAAAACTCTTTTAAAGTGTTGGTCAGTGTTTTTCCACTGTTGAAATTGTCTCTGTACCCACATACCTGTACGACATTGAATTCGCCGGACTTCGCCTCAGGTCCCAGGGATATCTGTTTGATGATCAGCTTGTGTGAGTGTACTATATACTCCTCTGGTATTTCCGGCACATCGAACTGAGCAATTGGCTCTTTTTCACTCAGCGTAACACCTAAAAGAAAAATTGACGTTAATAAATACATACATACATATGTATGTAGTCTGCCGGTAATGCTTAATAAGCCATCTTATCCATCAAGGTCTGCCGATGCAAGACTCAAAGAAATATGGTGATAGCTCACCGTAAAAGATTCTGACTCCATTTGTAGCTAGTAAAAACGATCTTGTACAGTCTAATAAAAAGTTAATGAAAACTCTACTTTTCACACCCCTCCTCATGGCTCTTTTTCACTCAGCGTAACACCTAAAAGAAAAATTGACGTTAATAAATACATACATACATATGTATGTAGTCTGCCGGTAATGCTTAATAAGCCATCTTATCCATCAAGGTCTGCCGATGCAAGACTCAAAGAAATTATGGTGATAGCTCACCGTAAAAAGATTCTGACTCCATTTGTATGCTAGTAAAAACGATCTTGTACAGTCTAATTAAAAAGTTAATGAAAACTTCTACTTTTCACACGTGCCCTGTACAATGGCGATAGGTAAAGAGTCAAATGCGGCTGGAATGATGCTTGGCATTCATCGATGATACCGATATATTCTACCGCCGATAGTACCCAAATAAGCAAGTTATAAAAGTATAAAATTTTAAATTTGTACAATTCAAGTTTTATTATCGTGAAAAGATACATATCTATCTATTGAATTTTGATATATGCTTATTAAATATATTGTTTATTTAGTATTATAATTCATGAATAACTACGATTTTGAGTCATTGTAAATTTCGATAGATCTGGCAACGTCATGCGAGTATAATCTGCACATCACTAACGTACTTTGCATCCCTAGTTGGTAGCTACCATTTTGCGAAAGTTTTTGCTCAACACGTGCTCGGCGCTTGAATTTTAGATTTTAATTATATCAAATAATTGCAATGGCAGAGGAATCATTCTATGGTAAATATCAATTAATGACTTGGCGATTATGTGTTGTGTGAATAGCTACAATAAGCGTTTTTTACGAGTGCTGGGCTCCTTTGCCGGCTGCCGGCATTTTTATTCAAGGTTGAGGATGTGCGTGTGTGTGTACGTACATAAATTCGCGCATGCATGTGTGCGAATAGCATGCATACATAAGAATATAATGTATCTGTGTAGTTAAACGTCTAAGTAGTTGTATTTTTTTTCTGACAATTCACAAATAATATGTATAATTTTCAGGTGTCACCTTAAGCGCGGAAAACAACAGCGTCACCTGGGACGTTGTCGCCGATGAGGATTATGCACGGGGCCAAAAACTGGTTATTAAGCAGATTTTGCTGGGCGCCGAGGCAAAGGACAATGAATTCAACGTGGTCGAGGTAAGTGCGCCAGTGCGAATCAAATGTGGCTGTGTCTGTGTCTGCGTGTGTGTGTGTGTGTGTGAGTGAGTGAGTATGCGAATCTTTTATAGTGGCCGGGGAATGGACCGGTTTGCATTCTCCAAGCACGCGCAACATTTGCTATGGGCAAGGGTAATTTTGTCTGTATCTGAAATACGCGCCCTTTGTCCGTTATCGTTGCCGCTCTTCAATTTGCATAGATGTGACGTCACAAATATCAAAAAGTGTGATTTGCATACACTAAATCTCAAAATACCCTCTAATCTAATGCATTAAAGTGCAGATAATAATTACAAAACAATATTTCAAAAATACGCTTTAAAAAGAAAAACCTTGTAAAGTTTTTTGTGCATTTATTAATATGCAAACTAATTATTAATATATTTAAAACATTTTCATTAGGCAACATGAAGACAAACTTTAAGCTTAAATTGGGAAAGGCGCAAAACTTCGCATGCAGGGTAACTACAGTGCGACTAGTTGCGATTCGCATAATATAACTGTACAAAACAAAACACATTTCATTATTGACTTAAGCGTCATGAAATTTGATCAACTTGACTGCTGTCATTGTGACAGTTGTTGTTGTTGTTGTTGCCGTTGATGCCTGCGTTGGCTGTCATTTCTAGTAGCTCCGTAAAGCTTTTGGTGAACCGGAACATGTTGCGCGCCTTCTTTTGCAGTCGGCAAACTACGCCCGCCGCTGCCATGTTCCAATTCCAGCAGATGAGTTCGCATTGCAAAAGCTGCAAATCATCCCGCAAAGAGACCAAATTCTGTACAGAAAAATCATAATTTTATATTTATGAAATGCCATTTGAGTTAATTTACTTGCCAGCGCGACAGTTGCATCAATGGAGCCAATGTCTGTGCCCTTAATGATCACCAGCGAAATGGCAGTCTGCATCGTTGTCTTCTGCTCTGTCACGTGCTCGACCGTCTTTATCTTCAGATATTCAGCTGCCGTGTAGTCCACGTTGCCCTTTAACTCCGCCATGCACAGTTCGATTCCGTTGTGCTTTATATGGAAAGTTAAAGGAAATTCATATCGGAAATCATATTTAAACTCACCTTCTGTGTTTCAAGCTGAAACTGTGGCGTCATACTCTTGCCCAGTATAAAGAGCGCATTGATTAATATACCCACCAACATGCCGTACTCCAGGGACCAGAGCAAACAGCTCACCAGGGTGCCCAGAAAGGGCACCATGTCACGCTCTGTGTGGAGACAATAAAATTATAGCATTATTATAAAGTCTAACTACAATCTTCAGCTAAGAAACTTGCTTGGTTTTTGAGCATGGCTATTCTTATTATAAATGTCTTGAACACTTCGACAACCAACTATAGAGGACTGCTAGTTGAGTATCTATACAAATTTGCATATATAAGTATAATATAACCCTTACTTTTCGCACGCCAGATCTCGCCTATTGTATCATACTCGACCATAAACATCATGGCAGAGATAATGATGGCTGCGAGCGTAGCTTTTGGTATATACGCAAATACAGTGGTCAGAAAGGCCAGGGTCAACAGTATTAGGATGCCTGTGAAGGCACCTCCCAATGGGGTTTTGACACCGCTCGCATTGTTGATCGCCGAACGGGCAAAGGAGCCCGTTATGGGCATCGATGAGAAGAAGCTGCTGAACAGATTGCAAAAGCCCAAGGCAATCATTTCCTGTGAAGCATCCACGATCTTTCCCTTAGCTGGCAATAATAATAATAATTTATATATGCATAATATATATTAAAAATGTTGCTTTTACGCACAGAATGCTTTGGCAATGGACACACACTCTAGTATGCTGAGAAAGGGTATTGTGCCCACAGCTCCACCCAAATTCGAGATCATCAGACCAAAGCTAACGGGCTCTCCCTCAGCGTCTGTGGTGCTAAATGGTGGTGCGCGAAAAGGTGGCAAACCCGCCGCAATGTGTTCGCTTATGCGAAAGGGCATCTCCTCGCGGCCTCGACTCAACAGATAGCAAAGCAGAATGCCAATGATGACGGCCAAAACATTGCGACAGAGCGACAAATAGTTGAGCAGCGAGTGACAGCCGCCACATTTAAGATCCTTGAGTTTCTGTTGGCATTTAAATGGAAATTAATATCACTAATTATGATTAATACGATCCGCTACTTACTCTCATACAGAGCAGCAGAATGAGGGTACAGCAGCCGAGTAGCGCATCATTGAGTCGCGTCTCTTGTATGTGACCAAAAAAGTTAATCCATGATTTAAGGAACTCATTCGATTTGCTTGAGATGCCAAAGAGATTGTTGATCTGGCCGCTGCCCACAGTTAGAGCAGCTGCCAGAGTAAAGCCCGATATTACGGGAGCCGAAATATAACGCACCAATATGCCGAGATTCAGGAAGCCCAGCAGCAAAATAATGCAGCCGGATAGAAAGCACATTAATACGGCATAGTCCGGATTGCCAGCAACATGTGGATAGATCATCATAGATAATATGGCCGTGGGACCTGTCAACAAAGGATTAACATAATTATAGTTTAGAGTAATACTGTCTGTCTGATATATATGTATATATGGATCCTTGACAACTCGGTAAACTTGTATCACTTGGATTATCTACTCACTAGAGATGGGATCGGAAAAGAAATTCGTTCCCATCCTGTCCGAAATAATTTTTGTTTTTTCCGCCCGATTGTCCCGACTAATTTTTCCCGCTGGTCCCGACATTTCCCGAAATTTTTTTTCCAACTTTTAGAACTCTTACGATAGATACAATTTTAATTTAAAAATAATATTTTCTCAAAATTTTCTTCTCTAAGATGTGTTTTCCTTTCTTCCAAAATTCTACTAGAAGTAGAATACACCCTCTCACTTGTTGTCGAAGATATTGAAACATCAAGTACTTGCAAGCAGCAAGCATTTGTAACAATGACAATTCATTGCATTGTTCTCAAAATAATAAAATATTTGAACTTCTCTTAAATTTAACATGATTTATCTAAGAATTAATTTCCTCGTCAATATCATTCATTGTTCTGTTCTTTGATAAATACAAGTAATTTGATCGATTTATAATTTTCTTATCGGGACCCGCGGGAATTTCGGGATCAAGCACTTACCCAGACAGTCCCAAACTTTTCCAGAATCTTTCCCATCCCGCCCGATCCCGACGCCCGTCTCTACTACTCACCCACTGTGATGTCCTTGCAGGTGCCAAAGAATATGTACATAAAGCAGCCCATAAATGCAGAGTAAAGACCGTAGACAGGTGGCAGTCCGGCGACGGCGCCGTAGGCAATCGCCTGTGTCACAGCCGTTAGGCCAACGGTCATGCCCGCCACGAAGTCGACTATGAGGTATTTCACCGTGTATTGGGGCAGCCAACTGCAAATGGGTAGCATCCGCTTAACGGTGTTGATGCTGCAACAGCTTTTCGCCTTTTTGCCCATGGCGCCACAAACGTTGGGAAGTTGCTCGTGATACAGTTCATCTGGTTAGGCAAGTGGGGGGAAAAGTACTTGAATTTTGATTAAAAGTCGTGAATGATTAAACGCCGCCTCTTATCTAGTTGACAATGTTTTAATATTATATATTGCATTTCACTTCAGGCGATCTCAAGTGCTCAAAGCATGGTTAGTTGCCTTGTTGGGCTTTGGTGATACAAATGAAAGATCTCTACAGCTAGATTGAGATTTCCTAATTATCAACATTTGTACGACGTGCGGTCGTCGGATGGAGAACCATTAGTAAAATTCCATTCACTTATATACCTGTCAGTTACTTTATATAGACCCCTTGAAACGTGAGCAAATGAGTAATGTTTTCATGGGAACCCAACTCCACTTTATCTGTAAAGTAATACTCGTCGCTTTTTGTCAGGAAGTGATCAATATATAATTTCTAAAGGAACAATATATTGATAATCTCCATTCCAGGTGGAACATTTTCTACTTATTATTAACAAAAGACTATTTCCGATTCCTTAAATCTACATTTATCTATACCTAATATGGAGGATTACAAAAAAAAGTTTTTTTTTTTAAAAGAAAAGATTATTTATATTTAGTATATGATCTTTGTATGAGTAGTTTTAAGTATATTGATAATCTCCCTTCCAAGTGGAACATTTTCTTATAGGTATTAACTAAAGACTTCATTTCCGATTCCTGAAATCTACATTTATTTATAAGAGGATTAAAAAAAAAAATTTTTTTTTTTAAAAAAAAGATTATTTATTTTTAGTATATGATCTTTGTAAGAGTAGTTTTAAGTAGGTAATCTGAAATATTTCCTGCGTTTTCTTAGATAAAAAACATCATTAAAGTTGTTAATAGTAAATAGTTAGGAAGAGTTTTACGAAGCACTTTAAAATATATAATATATGTCCTTGAGAAATCTCAAAAAAATGGATTCCCAGATAGATAACACGGGCAATATCTCAATATTTTATTTATATTTTGAATGAGCTTTAGACTGGTTTCTTAGAAAGTTTTCTATTTTAATAGACATAATTGGATTTCTTTGTGTACTTTAAAATTCACTTATCAATTACTGGAACGTACCGTCATAATCGCACATATTTGAGAAAAAATATTACTTTTTTTATTAAGTACTTCACACTAAGTGGTTTTTCGTTATTAGAAACTTTTCGACAAGTTGTTAAATAAAGCACGTGCTTTCGTTTTAATTTAAGTGGAAGATTGAATAGAGGCTTCGTTGTTGATGTTGTCTCTGCGACTGCAGAGCGACGAATGGTCGACTAGGTATCATTGGCCCCGGTATATAGGTCTATTGCGACGGCTACGATTTAGAACTTTTCCAATTTCTAGTTATCTCATTTTGAAATGTTTCTTCGACCCGATTTAAATCAGTTAACGCCGGGTCCGGGTCTATGACAGAAAGTCGATACTTCAAATAGATGGGGGAAAATAGCTTTGATTGACAAGAGAGAATTCTTATCTGCGGTGTGCCGAAGTTGTCGGCTACCAGACTATACCAGTTAGCGATATATCAAGACATATAAAAAACAAGTAAAAATGCAGCATTCGGATGAAACTGACTGCAAAATACTCTTTCGTGGATTGAAAAAAAAAACAGCTTAAATGATTTAAATATGGAGATATTTGATTAGGTTAATAATCGTAGCTCCAAAACAGTGAAAGGTAGAGTTCTTTTTTTCTAATTGGCCTTGATAACATACTTATATAACTTTGAGATTTTTGTTTAGGTGGGGTATACACGACTGTATATATCAAATTTCAAGCTTCTAGCGCTGATGTTGACAGGCGAAAGGACAGGATAGACGAATATGCTCAAAGCCCTTTTGCACTTTGATTACTCTCGTAATACACATTTCAAATTGAGCTTGAAATTTGAGCTCCATACATATGATGATGCTTCAAATATAGTGGGATATATAGTCATATGATATGATATATAGTCATATAATATGATATATAGTCATATGATATGATATATAGTCATATGATATGATATATATATATATATATATATGATATATAGTCATATGATAGTCAGATCTATGCTTTAATTAAAGTCTTATTCCATCATAAGTTTCAATGGAATTTCCCTAAGCCACACTATTGATAAGTTTTGCTAAACTTTCTTATAACTGAAATATCTAAACATCAAATTTTCTTGTTTATCTTCTTCTTCGACAGGTGACCACAATGAAGGACTCTGTACAGATACCGATTGCCGTGTTGAAGGCTGGTGAAACGCGTGCCGTGAATCCTGATGTCGAATTCTACGAATCGACGGTGACGTTCAAGCTTATTAAGGGCAGTGGACCCGTCTATATACACGGCCAAAATATCAAGGATGATGTTGAGGTAGTTGATATGGAGGAGGAGGAAGATGAGGACGAGGGCGAAGATGATGAGATTGAGCATCCAAAGAAGCGTGCCAAAATCGAACCGAACACCGATGGCAAAAATGCCAAGAACCAGAAGAAGAAGTAAACCCAAGCAAAGAAGAAGTAGATTTTAAAAGTGTTTTAGGCCCTATAAACAATACAACTAAAAATACAAATACAATACATAACATACGATATGTAAAACTTGCAGCATACATATATACAACATACTATTTAGTTCCTTTCTCTGAGATCCTTACAAAAACAAAAACAAAAACAAAACAACAACATTCAATTCAAATACTACTGAGAACTATAATATTGGTGATGTATACACGACTTACACCTATGCAATAAGCTAAGTTATGTAGCAGTAAACACCCGCAACTAGTGAACGCTATTTGAAGCTCATATTTGTATATAAGTACTTACAAAACATAACTTCAATCCAGCTGAACTCTTAATGCTGTTCTCGATTTTTATACATCAACAACAAAAAATAAACACAGTCTTATAAAAAAAAAACAAAATTTAAAATTGATTATCCCTAAGGAAGGCGTGCCTGGGTAGAGGATAGCCTGAACTAGAGATGGGATCGGGAAAGAAATTGGTTCCCGACCCATTCCGTCCCGAAATCTATTTCGCTTTCCCGCTCAATTATCAAGACAAATAAATTTTTAGTTTTTCTCGCGGGTCCCGACATTATTTTTCCAACATTTAGAACTCTTATGATATATTGACATTTTTATTTAAAAATCATATTTTCTCAAAATTTCCATAACTATACTAGAAGTAAAAAACACCATCTCACTCGTAGCCAAAGATGTGGGAACATCAAGTACTTACCTATCAAGCAATTGTAACGAAATTTCGGCATCAAGCACTTATCACGACCGTCCCTCCGGCATGTTTTTTAAATATTTCCTATCTCGCCTGATCCCAAACATTTTTTCGGGATCTGCGGGATTCCCGATCGCGAAGATCATATCTACCCCCACTATTGAAAATATGGTAATGGATATTCTAGACTTCCTTCGATCCAGTTCCAGACTACTATTCAAAATAAGTTTGTTTCAATTTAGAGCAGAAATGGGGACAAGAAATCAATATTCGAAATATTTAAAATTATTATGAGAGCCCACATATTAATTATGGTGTCGCTGGCAAAACCAGTTAAAATATCAATTATAGATATAAGGAATATTTATGATCAAGTTCTACGTTTTATATAAGAGAATATATATACTATATTCTTTCATGGTGAGGAACAGAGCGAATTTAACTGATCAGTAATATACATATATACTTCAGCTGTCTATATATATATATTCTTATTCATTTTCATTGGAGTTCCGAGTATAAGAATTAAAAGATTAGCATTTTAACATCTCATTTGTTTATTTCACTTTGGTGATTTTTCAATGGTGCACAAGAACAGTTCAGATGTAGAAAACTTTAAGACATTCGTAAAAAAGGAAACCGTTCCGGGAATGCTATCTAAAATGTTCTGAGCAATTCTCGTGTCGCATTCATTTCTATTTAGCGTTTTCAGTTAAGATTAGGGCACTGCTGTGGCTGCTTGTGGAGTGGTGTTTAAACGGCACAGGGCATGGCCTTGATGCGCTCGAACGCTGCTTTCTCGAGCGCCTCGCGATGCTTGGGGTCGGCGATCTTGATCAGTTCGTACATGCGCTGGCGCACATTCTTGCCAAAGAGGGAAGCAATACCGTGCTCGGTGACCACATAATGAACATGAGCACGCGACGTGACAACGCCGGCTCCTGAAAATTACAAAAAAGCAAAAATATATTAGCAAAAGATTTTGTGATCCACCTTCTCGTAACGTGGTTTACCTTCTTTAAGCATGGGTACAATCTTGCTCTGTCCTTTGTTGGTCGTTGCTGACATTGCTATGATTGGAACGCCTTTGCCATCAATGCCTTCGGCAGCGCCGCGAATAAAGTCCACCTGGCCGCCGAAGCCCGAATAGAAACGTGTACCAATCGAGTCCGAGCACACCTGACCCGTCAAGTCCACCTCAATGCAGCTGTTGATGGCCGTCATGCGGGGCTGTAGCTTGACAATACTCGTGCTGTTCACATAGTCAATGGCCAACATTTCTGTCAAGGATTACAAATTATAATAGAGTATATAATATAATAGAGTATATATAAGCTATATACCCTACCGATGAAAGGATTGTTGTGTACAAAATCGTAGAGCGCCTGATCGCCGATCAGAAAAGATCCAACAATGCGACCCTTGTGCATCGTCTTCTTGCTGTTGGTGACGCATCCTTTCCTAACCAGTTCGACAACGCCGTTGGCGAACATCTCTGAGTGAATGCCCAGATCCTTGTGATTATGCAATGCATTCAGCACAGCATCCGGAATGTTGCCAATGCCCATCTGGAGTGTGGCGCCATCCTGTACCAAATTCTCGGCAATCAGCTTGCCAATCTTCTGCTCAACCTCGGACAGCTGGCCTGTGCCATGCTGTGGCAGCTTCTCATTGACTTCAATGGCAAAGTCAAAGTGCGACTTGTGGATGATGCTGTCGCCGAAGGTGCGCGGCATATTCGGATTGATTTGGGCTGTAATAATATGTGTAATATATATGTATTAGCTAAATATATATATATATGTATATAAACTGATTCTTACCAACAATCTTCTTGGAATTCAGCAGTGCTGCACGTACGCAATCCACGCTGGTGCCCAGCGAGCAGTATCCGTGATTGTCCGGAGGCGAGACATGAATGAAGGATACGTCTGGCTGGACAATCTTCTTGTAGAAGAGCAAAGGGATTTCGTGCAGAAATATGTGCATATTATCGGCGCGTCCTTCGGCAACGGCCTTGCGTACATTGCCACCCATGAAAAAGGAGTTCGAGCGAAAGATATCCTGGTACTCGGGCTTGGTGTACTCCGCAGGTCCTTCCGTATGCATATGACAGACCGTTACATTCTCCAATTTGTTGCACTTCCCATGCATTGTCATACTGTTGAGCAGCACATTGGGTGTGGCAGCAGCTCCCTGTGCGAAGACCGTGTCACCTGTAAAGAATTTTTTAAAGAGTTCATTTAGAGGTATCCAAACATTGATTGATTGAAGGTGATTGAAGAAACAAATATTGAAACAGGTAATGTTAATTAATATGACTTTTACTTATAATAAACAATAGTTCTATTTATGATTGATGTCCTGGTTGACTAAAAACTAATTGATATATCACATTATTATTGATGATTGATTGATTGATTCCCGACTTTGTTGTCTTTTTGAATAAATATCCGCTAATGTTGATATATATTCGAAAACTAATTCATTGTGATTAATTTGTGATAACTTTATCAATAATGATTGATTGATGACCTGATTGATTGAAGCATAGGTTGTCGGCAATAATTTATATATAAGTGTGAAGATAGTAGCTATTAAATATGTTGATTTTAATTTTTTTTAATTGATATATTGTAGTACATATAGTAGCTCTAGTTCTGTTAAATATATTGATTTTAATTCATGATTGATTGATAGATGAAAATATGACTGATTCAGCTGATTGAAATATTGTAGCAAAAATAATAGCTTTGTTTCTGTTAAATATATTGACTTTATTTCAAGATTGATTGATGAAAATATGACTGATTCAGGTGATTGATTGACATAATGTAGTATATATAGTAGCTCTAAGTCTGTTAAATATAATGATTTTAATAGATGATTGATTGATTGATGAAAATATGACTGATTCAGCTGATTGATTGCTATATTGTAGTTAATATAGTAGCTCTAGTTCTTTTAAATATATTGATTTTAATGCATGATTGATAGATAGATGAAAATATGACTGATTCAGCTGATTGATTGCTATATGATTGATTGATTGATAAAAATATGACTGATTCAGCTGATTAATTAAATTATTAATAGATGATTGACATATACAATCATATAAGATGAGTCACTACATTGGTTGAAGTAAGTTTGGAGAGTGCTCACTGTACTTGCCACGACTAGTTGGCCTCGCAAATCGTCGGAACGTTCAACGAACTTATTTATGCATATAGCTAATGCAAATATACGTATGAATGCATATGTGTGCATATATGTATATGTACTTCTAAGTATGTATGTTTGTAAGCATGCCAATTTTCTATTTATATGCCGCCCTTTAGATGCAAAATACTGTCAAGATGCCGAAATATTTGTATGTATATATGTCGTTTTATTTCATGTTTTATATTATTTAAATGCAAAAATGTGGGTGTGTGCATTTTTAATTTGCATTTTGATCATGTTAGTACAGAAATACAAATTCTTGATAAGATTATCAAACGTTGCAAACTAAAAAAAAAACTATTTACATTTAATCATGTCATGAACGTTGTTTGTTTTCCCATCAATCAGGCTTATCACATAAGCTCTGTACGCATGTCATGCAATATCATGCATGTATAACAGCATACCTGCCTCAAAATGTTATCGAACAAAACGTGCCGTAGAAAAAAAAAAAAACAAAACAAATACATGAAACTTTTCCAAGCGATGTGACGTAGTTGGTTTTGTTCGGCGCGTGTTTGCAAATTGATCTAAATTTAGAATGCCAGTGCTAACTGTATATGTGTCTAATTCTGCGATGTTAGATCGCAAGCGGAAGAAGAAGCTACAAAACATAAACTTAACATGTAAATAAACAACTGTACAATTTTTTGGTGGGCGTGGCCAGCTCTCGAAAAACTAGTTTCGACAAGAATCATAACGATTTTATTAGCGAATTTTTTTTGGGCTCTTGCGCAACTTGTCGATTGAAATTAATTAAATCAAAGCTAAATTAGCACCAACAATTTAGCAATTTATTTCGTATTGGGAGGGACATGTTATCAAAGCTGTGGTGGCACCGCCCACATGGAAGCAGCCAATAAAATGCTAATGCCGCACAGCCGCAACTTATAATGTTGTTGCATAATGTGCGACATGCATGTGTACATTAAAACGGTTTCAGCTATATAGTTTATTATTATTATATTGATAAGTAGCTCTTATCAGTACAGCTGTCAGCAGGCAGACGTTATTTGTGTGTGTGTGCGTGTGTGTGTGTGTCTATCTGTGTGCAGCTAAGCTGAGCTTTTCTCGCAACGAAACTGAACAGCTGGGCAGAGTACAAAGTACAAGATCAAAAGATGCTGTTCAACACTGTTTTTCTTTAGTTAGAGCAAAAAAGCAACAACCAATTCTATCTGCTGATCTAAAAAGAATGTTGGATAGATTAGAGTAGTGTATTTTGTAAACGTGGGCGTGGGCGCACTGGTCATAAATAACAGATAAGGTCACTGTCACATTATAGGACTAATCACGGTCAATTGATTTCTATATGGCGGCACCCTGTAATTGCCCACTTGATATGTTTATGTACCACAGACGCACACACTCAAGCAAACACGTATGCAAATAGTTTGATTTACAAACGGTACACACACACACACAAACTTATATTATAATTTGCATGAGGAATAGCCAACCCTCCGCGGCCCTTCAGCTAGCCGTAACCTTTGCCTGTGCGCATTTTCATTCTGTTTTTCTAAGCAGGCAAATAAGGCCAGTGGGAGCGGGGTGGGAGTGGGGTAGGAGCAATCACGTTAGTGGCTGGCGATATTACATAACACTGTCGTTTTTGCATTTCTGCGATATCAACACACAAAAAATGGCCATAAATTGGGCTTTGTGGGTGGGTGGCTGCTCCTTCTTTTAGCTGAGCTACTCACCAGATTTGATGCAGGCAACAGCTTCCTCGGGCGACACAATTGGCGGCTCGCGTGGCAGAGGATGCGCCAGCTCCTTCGAATAGGTAAAGTAATTGTTGTGCGTGGAGCCGGCTGCCTTGGCCGTGGCCATGGACAGCAATTTGTTCAATTGGCGCACATTACGTGTTAGTTGCTTGCTCATGATTGCTGGACTCTAGATACAAACACACTGGCTTTAGAGAATGCACGGCTTTATTTAATGATTACAGTTGGCAGTAGTTGGCACGATTTCAACGTAATTACGGTTTATAATGCCTTGTCGGAAAGGTTCTTATTGCATGTCTTGCCGCTCCAGCGGTGCGAGTACAACTAGCGCGAAATGGCAAGCTTTACCACACCGCAAAAGCTTTTGAAACAGTTGCCTCTTAATTTCAGCATTTAATAGTGATATACTGTTCCATTGATTTGAGTGAAATTTAGTTTGCCCAATGCAATATAATTTTAGAAATGTATTTTGTAATTTGAAAACTAAAACATTATATTTTTCATGATACGAAACAAGGAAAGATTAATTATTTTTTTAACGTTGCACAATACTGAAAAAATCTTTCTGGGTGAATGACATTTGTTAAAAAGCCCGCTAAAATTCAAAATGCCCAAATTAGTTCTGATAAAGGATATTTTGTTATGCGACTACATTTTTGTGTTAATTGTTCAACATAATTAGCAAACTTAAGTACGTAATTAAATTCTGATTCCTTTTTAACTGTAATTTAACTCTTTATTTAAGAGTTTTACGATGAATCAAACCCGCAAAGCTCGACATATTTTGGTTTTTTGATTATGAGATGCTGCACTTTCTAATTTAAAATATATATTAATATTATATTATATGCATAAATAAGAAAAAAACTTTTGATGAAAAAAATTTCGTTTGCATTTAATGAGCGTTTATTATATATAATATATTATTTTCATCCAATAATAATTGAAAATTCCTAATTGATAAAAGCGCCTTGGACTAAACAGTTAAAAATAACAAATTACGTACATAAATGTAATACTTATATATTATTATAATATATTTTATATTAAGAGAACTTATGTGAAAAAGAAAAACTATACAACAAATTCGGGAACTATTTACATGCTTTATATTATATCTAATAAATATTTATTGAATAGGTTTATATTCTATATTTCTGCGTATTATTCAGCTATATTGTATTCTTGTCCGATTTACTATGAATTTATATATATGAATATATATATATATAGATATATATGACTAGCTAATGCATTATGGTTTGTTTTTTTTTCTCTCTAAAATTTGACTTCGGCACATTTTGGGGTATATATTTATATAAGTATGTATATAAAGATTATGACAAGAGTATATATTTTTAGTAGGATCTCATGCAACTTACATAAATATAAATACATATATATATGCATATGTATGTGCTTATGTGTGTATATAAGAAATGTTCGTGATTTTAGCCGCCATGATTTTTATTGAATTTTGGACGGAACCTAAATAAAAGCAAAACAAATAACGGCACAATGTAAAATTTCATTAGTTGTTCTCTTTTTTGGCTATACAAAATCTGACTAGAGGATCAAAGTTATACATATATAAAAAATCAAAAATAATTGTGCTGAGTCCTAAAAAAAAGTTACTCTGATTTTGTTCGTATAAAACTTCTTTTATATGCGAATTTTGCGTTGATTGCGATTTCGAGTAGTTAACGTTGTTTGTTCTTTTCTTTAGATTTCTCTTTTATATATAGTTAATTTAAGAGTAGCGCTACTTAAAGTGATGTACTACTATTTGGTAACTAGAAGCTAAGGTTTAAGCTAGTTTCTGCTAAGATTAATTATTTCTTTTGGTAATCAGCTTTATCTTGTTGGCAGCGTCATATTGAGGCAGAGCTCGTGATCCCGTAGATCGCCCCAGCCGCCGTTGCCCTTGCGCAACTTCGATTTCTTGATCAAACTGGGCACCGTCATCATCAGCGATCGCGGGAAGAGCTGATGCGAGTTGCGTGCAATCCGCAGGACATGTTGCACCTTGGAAATCACCTGATTGGATTCGCAATTCTTATTCTTGTGATGAACGCCGCTAAAATTAAATTTCAATTAATATTCATACAGAAATCTCACTTATCTATAAACATACCACTCGCCAATGTGAAAGACACGCGGTCCTTTCACAATCATTGCGTGCAGCTTCTTCTGCAGACACTGCTGCGATACGTGCTGCAGCGACCAGTCCCAGTTGTAGTCATCGTAGCTGCAAAAGTGTCGAGCGCAGCGTCGAATGCTCGTCCAAGTGGTGCGATTGAAGGCGAAGCCCATATTGTGCTTGCTGCTAATCCAGGGCATGGACTCCACCTGAGAGGAACAGTTGAAAATGTAACGGGCATCAGTAGCAGTTACTGGCAGGCGGATCAAATCAATTGAAGGCGAACAGTGGAGCAAAAAAGGTTTGTGTGCATGCAAATTTCATTATATTTACATATATACATATATAAACGAGCCAAAACTGTGTATTGAAATCAAATGTTATTAAACTATATACAAATATATATTAATATATATATTATCTTATTTGTATTTCTTCTAAATAGGCCCAATACACTGTACATCAGTGAGCAAACACGGCGTATACGTGACAAACGTTGACAGCAGCGTTGCCAGACTTAAATGCATGTGATGCATGGTGCATGAGGGCCCGCTAATGACTGTTAGTGTTGAGCAATTTGCATATATATATATAAACATAGTCGATAAACGATTAACGCTACTACCTTGCGATAGTCTTGGACGATGCTGTGCCTATCGATCTTGGCGATGCGTACACGGGCGCGCAACTGTGTGTGTGTGTGTGTGTGTTTGCATGCGAGTGTGTAGAATTTATCGGCATGCCACAACAGCGAGAGAGAGAGAGAGACAAACCCATACAGACACACACAACATAAAGAGAAACAACAGTTAAGTATAAACAAAATGAAGAAATAACAGTAACATGCATTTATAGTGGGGAAACATGCCAATAGATATGCATAAACAAATTGTGCTCTACTATAGCAATGATCGGAGGTGCTGGATTCGCATTGGATTATAAGTTAGACTTGGTATTGATATCGGAGATATGGTGCTACCTTCTGATAGACGGAATACAATGACGGCAGTACATGATAATTCCACGTTTGTGCACCATTCTTGTTGTTATTATCATTGTTATTGTTATTGTTATTATTATTGTTGGTGTTGGATGTGGCGGTGACAGTGTTCATGTGGCTACTTCTTTTATTGTTCATCATCTTTTTGTTCTTATTATCATTATTATTAAGGTTATCAACGTCTGCGGTGTCGCCCACATAGACCTTGGCATTCTTTAATGAAGTGCTGGATGATTGCGCAGATGAGGACGCAGTTAATTGCAGTGCGTTTCTATTGTTATTATTATTGTTATTGTTATTGTTATTGTTGTTATTATAATTGTTCCTATTTGATCCTAATAGACTGTTTGACGAGATCAGCGAGGAAGCATACGATTTTTTGTTAGTCTGCATCAAGTAGAGAAGAACGCAGAAAGATAATGATATTTAGATACGAATATGAATTGCAAATGCGTGTCTATGTGTGTGTGTGTGTGTGTGTAGAGTGTTAGAAAAGTTAAGTTAGATAAATTAACATACATATGTACAACATACATAGTTAGAGCCAGATGAGTTACATAGAGATGTACTTGTATGTCAAGTATGTATGTATGTATACAGCTATGTATGTATGTATATGTATTTGTGTGTGTGTGTGAAGTACAGTGAAAGCTCTGCAAACGAACAGACAACTGTCGACTGTCTACTCGAACATAAATGAAAAACTCTTTCAAGAATTTTGAATTTGAATTTTTCTATATGAAACAGCAACTGTGTTCGCTGCAGCGAGCTTTCACTGTAGCACGTACAATATGTACTCTATAGCCCTACTGCTTGATATGATGTACAGAATGTGTTTGTTAATAACAATTATATTGGCATAAGCGTACAAATGTTTTGCTGTTTTTTGTCAAGAAACAAAACTTAAATAAAACTTGTTCAAATATTTGTCGAAGCTGTTTTTTTTTCATTGTTGGGCGACTAAGCAAAAGAAGCACAAAGGTGTTTTCTTTACTTCAGTTAGACTCTCACCTTGCTGTGGTACGTATAATAGTTGAATGTCTTTAGATAGGTGCCCAGCGATAAAATATTACACTGGGGACACAGATCCTTGGTGCGCTGCTGCATCATCGCCAGCAAATAGAGAAAGTCCTCAGCCACATAATGATCCTCCTCGAGGAATAAAACGAGACCTGTTGACATATACAAATAGTTGAGATGGCTTTCTAGTTGGCTTTAAGGCATGGCTCACCTGTGTGAAAGCGAGTTACTTCCAGCTCGTTGAAGACACGATTTGCCTTCCACCACCAATGATGCTTAGTCTGCGTAAACTTGGCCTCACGATAATGGCCATAGAGATCGGGATATAGAGCATTATTGCAGTTGCTGATGAGGGCTCTGAAATGGGAACAAATAAGATATTTTTAATGCAGCTAAATTTATAAAGAAATCTACGTTTAAGCATTTTCTACCTTCATATCATTTATTAGTCTATCCATAAAGAAAGTCAGCAATGATCCACAGTGATCATAGCTTTTCAAATGTGGAACATATAGCTTTTACATACAGTCAAATCCCGATAATTCGAAATGGCAATAAGATCACATTTTTTACGAATTACACAGGAATTCGATTTATAAAACAGTAATTCGAACGAATTTTTTCCAAATGAACATCTTTTTTTTACAAATTATTGAGGTTTTCGATTTAGCGGGCAACGAATTATCGGGAGTCGACTTTATATATAGCTGTGTTCACAAAAATAGCAGCGCAGTAGATGCTAACAGAGATTTCAATATTTTTTTCGCATATTCCTTCTTATAGATTCAGTTCTTCGACTTTGCTTTTGTAAAATGGAATATAAACATAAGAAAAACGTAAAAGTCCCGTTAGTTTTGCTTCGTTTTGGCCCGTTTTTTATACTTTTGTGCTTATGCACTCGAATTTCGCTGTTCAGAAAAATAGCAGTCTTGGGCTTAATTGCGCCAAAGGTGAAAAAAGTTAACAAATCTGTCAATATATATATATATATATATATATATATATATATATATATATATATATATATATATATATATATATATATATATATATATATATATGTATATATATATATATTTGACATTTTTATACATATAATTGGGGTATACACGACATTGCACTTAAGTCTCCTACTTCAAATCGCATTAATACGGACTACAAGTCGGACTTTACTTAAAACCAATATACCCTCTTTCATTCCGTGAACGAGTACGCAAATTTTAAGTTCAAATACTTTTGCATATATACAGACAGACAGATAGACGAATAGACAAAAGCGGCCAGACGCACAAGACTAGAGATGGGCATCGGGATCGGGATTTTCGGGACCCGAAATTGCCCCGAAACAATTTCCGGGCTTGTTGGGAAAGATTCTAAAAAATCCCTGGACGGTCGGATAAGTGCTTCATCCCCACATCAAGGTGGCATAGTAAGAGATTCTAGAGATATGCTTATAAGCAGAGGTGGGCGTCGGGATTGAAATTTTCGGGTCCCGCGGGTCCCGAACGGGTATCTCTGAAATGCCGCCATCTCAGTGCATATCTTTAGAATTTTTTACCATGATCCGATCGTCCAGGACTTTTTAAAATCTTTCCCAACCCGCCAGATACCGAAAATCGTTTCGGGATAATCTCGGGTCCGAAAATCCCTATCCCGACGTCCATCTCTAGATTGGACACAGCCAGCCAATATACTCTCTGTTCATTTCATGAACGAGTATGAAAACAAATAGCCAAATCTTTAGGGCCTTCACTTACTGCTCTTTTTTGATGTTCCTGGGGCAATCATTGGGATCGACGCCTGGATACTCATGCGGATGCGTTTGTATGGAGTACGGATAGAAGATCTGCAGCACCTTACAGAAATCAATCTGCTGCACCAGATCGTTGATGTCATCGTCGTAAAAGTCATGCGAGAAGATCAGCAAAGATTTGGAGATGTCGCGCGCCTGCGCCAGGCTCACAATCAGATGGCGCAGATAATTGATGCGAGTATGCACCTGAAATAAATATATATCAATTTATTTAACCAATTCGAGTTAATGGAGCTAAGCGACTCAACGCACCTGTATGACAATTATCACAGAATCGTTTTGCAGCGGTCCGAATGTGTCCTCATTTAGCACCATCTGCATTTCGTTGTATCTCACAATTTGACGTTTGATCTCCGTGTTGTTTGGCGGACGATAGACATCAAAGCTGATTGTGGTTGCCGAACCACTGCCAGAGCCGCTCAATGCGGAGCCGCTGCTATTCAGCTGTAGAGCTGCTAATTTAAATGGAAAACAAGAATTAGTAAGTGGGACGCATTTAGACAATTATATATTTTGTCAGGGGCATTGTATCGCTAAAGATAAGCATTGAGAATGTTTGATCTGTTTAGCTCTTACGGTTTGCGCTATGTGCTTATCATCAATCAACCAGTTAGTCAATCAATCGGCTAGCTCTTTTCTATTTTATAAATCATCAACTAATTAGTTTATCAGTTAGCTGCCTGCTGCTCATCAATCAATCAATCAGTCTAGCTGATATATATTGCGTTTATCATCAATCAAAAAGTCAGCCAATCAGTCAATTAGCCTTTCACTCTCCTGCTGTTGTCGAAATCTTATGTATAGCGTTTATCATCAATCAATCAACCAGTCAGTCAATCAGTTTATCAGCAATCAATCAGTCAATCAGTTCTCCATTCTCCTGATTTCGTTGAGTTCTTATGTATTGCGTTTATCATCAATCAATCAATCAATCAGTCTAACTGTTATGTATTGCGTTTATCATCAATCAATCAGTCAGTTAGTCAGCCGATCAGTCAATCTGCATTTCACTCTCCTGCTGTTGTCGAAATCTTATGTATAGTGTTTATCATCAATCAATCAACCAGTCAGTCGATCAATCTGTCAGTCGATCAATCAGTCAGTCAATTAGTTCTAAACTCTCCCGCTGTTGTCGAGCTCTTATGTATTGCGTTTATCATCAATCAATCAATCAGTCAGGCGATCACCCACTCACCAGCTGTTGACATCAATCAATTAACAGTCAATGGAGTCATTAACTTGCTGTTTCCTAGCGATTCAGTGCAATTATCATCTACATCATCTATCAGTCAATCAATCATTTATTCTACATCTTTTTACTGTCAATCCATCAATCAATCAGTCAGTTAGCCAATCAAACAACCAATAACTCTTATGTTTTCCGTTTATCGTCAATCAATCAATCAAGCACTCACCAGCTGTTGTATTAAATCAATTAGGCAATCTAGCTCTTACACCTTGGGTTTACCATCGCTGAGATAGTCAATCAATTAGTCTGTTCCTGCTGTCTTGCTTTTAAGCATTGTGTCAATCAATCATTGTCAATCAATCATTTAGTCAGTCACGAGTAGCTGTCTAGCTTTTAAATATTAACAGTCAGTCAATCACGTAGCCATTCACCCGCTGCTATCTAGCTCAACATCAATCAATCATTTAGTCAGTTGGTGTCTTGCTTACGCATTGTCAATCACCTAGTCAGTCATTCCACAGCTGCTGTCTAGCTCATCATCAGCTTTGCACATACTGACATCAATCAGTTAGTCAATCAATCCGTCTGTTGCCGCTGGCTCGCTTTTAAACATTGTCCACATCAATCAGTCAATCAATCACGTTCCCACTCATCCGCTGCTACCTAGCACAACATCAATCCATCATTTAGTCAGTCACCAGTTGCTGTCTAGCTCTTAAGCATTGCATTAGTCAGTCAGTCAGTCAATCACGAAGCCCTTCACCCGTTGATATCTAGCTCTTACGCATTATTTATCATCAATCAGCAAGTCAGTCATACCACAACTGCTGTCTAGCTCACCTGCTTTGCACACTGCACTTATCAGCAATCAACCAGCCAGTTAATCACTCAGTCAATCAATCAATCACTCACCTGTTGCCGGGCCGCTGTGATTACGCGTATGTGGCGTCAGATATTTGTGCAGTGTGGCCGGGACCATAGACATTATGGCATCCACCGAATCGTTGGTCACCGAGTCGCTGAGCATTGCGTCGCGGCTGTCCACTGTGAACCAGAAAATTTTAAACAAAAATCGTCTATATATATAGTTAGTACTTACAGTAGTTAAAGTTGTGATACTGCAACAGGCCAAAGATGCACAGAGCCAGAATGAAGATGCTGCGCATATAGAAGTTGTTGCGTTTTCGTCCCATTGCCCCGGTATTGGGCAGGGGTATCAGTACCCGACCTGCCACGATAAACAGAGGGAGTTAGAGCGAGAATCCCAAATTTGGAAAGGACTCATTTGAAGAGTCAGCGTGTCGGCCTTTCAGGCAATTACCTCTCATTTTTGACATTTTCTTTTCATCGGCTGAGTTGGCTAGCAAATGCCTACTGGGCTAGCTCTTTTATACCGCCATCTGAAAGATAATATTGATGAACAATATTTATTAAGATAACAAAGATATAGAACTGTATAAATTGTACAGTAAAACAACTCTTGAGTGAATCGCTGCAGAAAATCAAAAAAAAACCTTTATTAGAAAATCTTATGGTAAAGGTTATTTTTAAGATAGACTATCTATGGTTTTTGCTGAAATTCACGTGAAAGAAGAGTTTTACGCAGTTGTGTACAGCCGTCTAAAAACTCTTAAACTTAAATTAAATAAAAATTTGTATTTTTTATGAAATATTTAGAAAGAGTTTTTAAAGCAAAAAAAAAGTTGTATAAAGTGGGAATAACTTTATAAAGCCCTCTCTACAAGATTTACCTAAAAGATCCTTTCTGAAATTTATCTAAAAAACTCTTAAACTTAAATTAAATAAAAATGAAAAATTTGTATTTTTTAATGAAACATTTAGAGCAAGTTTTTTAAGCAAAAAAAAGTTTTGCTTAAAATGGGATTATATTTCCGATAACTCTATATAACCCTCTTTCACCTAAAAAAAGCTCTGAAATATGTCTAAAAAGCTAATTAACTTAAACAAAAAAAAAATTGGATTTCTTTAAAATAAGTCTATATAACCTTTTCTACAGATTCAGCCGAAAAAAACCCCTCTGAAATGCTCTTAAAGTTTAATTTTCACAATTTCAATTTTTAATCAAAAATAAAAAATAAGAAAGTTTTAGAAAATTAGAATATTTTTCCCTTCAAAGGAGAGATTACTGTATAAATAAGGAGAAGATTTTTAATATTTTTTTTTTAGGAAAAGATTTTGTCACACTTTATGTCAAAGAAAAAAATTGTTCGTGTTTCGCATTTTAAATTAATTGGAATTTTATTCGGTAGTGCAAAGCGAGTATATTGGACTTGCCGCTAAAGACTTGAAACTGTGATTATATAGAAATATATGTTCTATATACTATATAATATGATCATATAATGTATTAAGATTAAAAGAGAAATGAAAAAGAAATTAAAATAAATCGAAAAATAGCTTCTATTGTAAATTGGAAATAATTAGATATCCTGTAGTTGGATTTTTGAAATAGAGATTTTCTCTAAAAGTTGTATATGGAATTATATTATAATATGAAATTATATAGCTACATCTGCAGATTTAAACTGAACAAAACACGTGTATTTAGATTACTTTAAGATCTTTTCTACAGAGACTTCCAATATAAGCGAACGAGTATTACGCAGTCGAAATGCACTCAATGTAATGACTAAATTCTCAAGTGGCTTTTCATAATGGAAACTGCAGTCGTAAAATATACGAATATGCACTCAAAGCCAAGTCGGGATATATAGAGAGGCACTTGGTCATCCCCCCTCCCCCTCTACCTCTTGAACTGGCGATAAGTCCGAGTCGTATACTAATGGCACAGCGAGGGGCAGGTACAGTTGGAACGGCCTCCTAGCGACACGTACTCGTTGCGTATGTTGTCATTAGGCCCCTAGCAATAACCGACCCACCGATCCACCCACCCCCCCAACTGCCCCACCGGGTGCCTTGTAATGTGGGCGATCGCGAGGCCTCGCGTCAATTGGCATAAAAATAGACAAACATTTTGGCGACTGCCTCGCCTGACAAAATACACACAAATATCTCACGTCTTCGAAGTAGTCATATAGATCGGAACGGGAATGCTAATGCAGTTAATCTTAACTAAATTTAGGATATATGCAGTAAAGTCTAGAAGAATGTAAATTATGACAAACTACAAATATATGTTGACATTTGCTTACAGAGCAGGCATAAAGATAAGAAAATAGGTAAGAGCGATTTGCGCGGGAGTGTCCGACTAGGACATACCCATTCATAGCTGGTAGAAGAAGTTGAGGGTATTGAGAGATATATAGCTATTGGGTAAGGTCAGCTGTTGTCATGAAACGAAATTACTTAGTGAGCGACCCAATATATATATATGAAAATATATAAAAAAATATGATAAAGAAAGGGATATACATAGATACATATATTTGAAAATTGACATATCAGATTAGAAAAATCTGGAGGGTTTTTTTTTTAAAAAACTTTAAAACTCAAAGATGTATTGGCACATATCAAGAAAGAAGGATAGATACAGGGATATATGTGAATAAGAGCAAGTAAATATGTACATATATAACTAGCAATACATATAGTACCCCATATTAAGTTAAGTCGTAACTAATGAAGAATATATAATAAAATTATGTTATTTATATTAAGAAATTGAAAGCTTTATTGGTGTCTTAGCTAATCGGATTAGCAACTATGTATATATTTCTAGTTCCAGAAAAATGGTAAGAGTCTTGCTTGGAGTCCTCTTTAAATGTCAACTAAGAACTACATATAAACGAATCGTCGGTTATGCCAAAACTATATATTGTCGATCATTTTTGAGTATCCTAGATGCTTGAAACCCAAATTCCATTTGGTGAACTGTTGACTTTATCTACAGATAGACCTATAAAGATATTTGGTTCCCTCAAATCTGACATTTATAAAATTTCTAAAATAGGTTTATTGCAATTTACAAGTTTATATATATATAACACCTATAAGATATTTGGATCCCTCATTAAAGTCGAGGCAAATCTGATGTTTATCAAATTTATGAAATAGGTTTACTGCAAATTTACAAGTAAATAATAAATTTAAAAGATATTTGGTTCTCTTATTAAAATCGAAGCAAATTTAATATATTTAAAATTTCTAAAATAAGTTTATAGCAATTGACAAGTTTAATATATATATCTAGACCTATAACATACTTGGTTCCCTCATTAAAATTGAGGTATATTTGATAGTATAAATATTTGAACGTGAACGAGTATTATGCAGTCGACTAACGCCGATATTTGTAAAGTTTCTAAAAAAGGTTTATTGAAATTTACAAGTATATAATATACCTCTATACCTCATGTATATATAATAGCTATATTCTTTAAAGATTAGTATAGTTGACTCTAGATTCTCATACCTAAGAAAATACTTCTAAATAATCTAATATCTAACCAATTCTCTATACAATATAGACAATCAGGTTTAAGTGCCACGCCTTATAGATCTATCTATAACTATGCTTCAGTACCTCATTAAGTAAACCTCATTAAATGTCATAAAAGCAAAGCAATAAAAAAACGAATTGTAATTGATTGCGGCTCATGTTCCTAACGCCCCTTAACACGCCCCCCAAATGTCATGGCAACATTTCCCTTTTTACTTCGAACAATGACTAACATTAAATTTATTTTCGGTTAATGAAATCAGCGAATTTCCATAAATAGTAAAAAAGAAGGAAAAGCAACTTTTTGTTTTCCCATCGGGGGCGTTTGCTATGACGCTTGAACTAAAGAAAATGCGGAAATAGGCCTTCCATTTGACTTTGAATTTGAACTTTAGTCATCGATTGAGACAGCTAAGAGTGATCTAGTTGCGAGTAGTCAACTATAAGATACCCTGTAACTTTGTATGATTTCTTAAATAGTTATCTTCATGCTTAGCTGGTTGAGCATATAAACTTTAATTTGATCTTTAGACATCGATTGACACTGCTAAGTGTGATCTAGTTGTGATTAGTCAACTATAAGATACCCTGTAAATATATGTGTTCTTGAATAGTTATCTTCATGCTTAGCTGGTTGAGCATGTAAATTTGAATTTGATCTTTAGACATCGATTGACACTGCTAAGCGTGATATAGTTGCGAGTTTACAACTGTGAGATACCCTGTAACTATATATGTATGTGTTCTTAGATAATTATCTTCATGCTTATCTGGTTGTGCATATAAATTTATATTTGATCTTGAAACATCGTTCGGTGCAGCTAAGCGTGATCTAGTTCGAAGTGATCAACTATGAGATACCCTGTAACATTTTATAAGTATTCTTAAATAGATATCTTCATGCTGATCTGGGAGTGTAAATATGAATTTGATCTTTAAACATCGTTCGGTGCAGCTAAGCGTGATCTAGAAAAAAAATGTTTTTAAATAAAAAATTTAAAAAAAAAGATAAGTCTTCAAGTTATATGCCCTTTAACGTACACACGAATACAGGGTATTTAAGTGCAGTCGTACTTATCGAAATCGGACGATGCGGTCAAGACAGTGTGACAGCGTGAGGAGGGGGCAGCGTAGGGCGGGGAGACAACAACTGTAGCAGGCGTATATATACAGGTGAAACAGGTATGCATGTATTTATTTATTTACTGTTTGACTGTTACGAAATCGGAGCGACATTCATAATGGCCAAAATGGTCGTTGTTGTTGTTATTGTTATTTGAATGGATGTGCTAATTGAATGAGAATGTGCCTGTTATTTGGGATTTAGCCTTACCTTTGGCTACATTTGCAAGTGCGCAATGTTTTCGTTTGTGCCTCCGCCTTCGATGTTGGCGGCATCGTTGGTCGTTGATCGATTTTTCAGTGGGCCCCGAGTCCAAGTCAATTCGCAGCGTAACGGCTGCATTTAAATTGTTGCTGCCGCTTCGTTGTTATTGTTGTCACAATTTGGAGCATTTTTGCAAAAAAGTTCCTCAATTGATTAATTACTTAAATAAATTTTTGTTGTTGTCGCTGATGCGCGCCTTACGGCTGAGATTCGTGCAATTTCTACACACACGCACGCATACTATCACACACGCTCGCACACACACACACACACACGTCTGTGCATATCTGAGAGATCTAATCTGATTGCTACATTTCATTAGGCGATTCGCATCTGATTAGGGCAATACGTTTTATGTAAATTATGTATTCACTTTTCGCTTTCTTTTTTGGCGTACACCAACAAATTCCAGTTTTGCTATCCGTCCGCTACACGCAAATGTATCTTACGGTGCGCTCTCACGGCGACTGAAAATCAAAATTAAACAGCTGAGTTGCTTAGAGCGAAGTGCGCCGCTGCTCAACACTCATCAACTCAAATTGGGTGACCACAAATTGCGAATACGGCAGTGCTGTTAAGTTTTGAAAATGTGTTTAAAACATGTACACATATGCCGCATTTTATTAATATAAAATATTTACATATACATATATTATTGCCAAACAATATTTTTATTAGTGATGCTGCCCAGCCAGCTTTAATCATGGCATGTTAACATACAGCTCTTTGGCGCTAGACAAAACTATCAAAATTATATTTGTGCTTTTGAATTATTTTCAACTCAGTCAATTTATGTTTTATTTTATATATTATTAGTTTAATTGAATTTTGGTGAAATATAAATTGTGAACTGTTTCAGACGGTGATCGCATTATTAATCGCGTGCAGATAATGTGCAGCCCTGGACAAATATCGCATACTGTATCGTTGCCTATCGGTGCGATAAATCGATAGGAGCATTAGTTCACTTGGATTTGGAATTGCAGCCTTGGTGTCGTCGTCGTCGTCGCTTTGCACCAAACCAACATTTTTTATATATTCCAAAAATAATACGAACGCGCGTGAATCATACGCGACGTCTCGGCTGACGAAAAATCGAGTGTACATAGCATAAAATATACAAAATATTCATTTATTGAATATATATATTTGTATTACACGCATACGAATACGCGTCCAAAAAAAAATATATATACTTATAAATATATATATATAATAATAAAGCTGTAGTCGTTGCAGTAATTGCGCCCCAGCCTCAGCCTCAGTCCCCCGTCTGTCTGCACTGTCTGTCTGTTCGATTGTGTTACTAAATTTGTATTAATAGTAGTGGTGTTTCCATCTGTGAGTGTATTGAGCCAAAATGTTTAGTTTCTTGAAGCGCGAGACCAAAAACCAGGAGGTGGTCGAGAATGTTATCGGCGAGCTGAAAAAGATATATCGAAGCAAACTGTTGCCGCTGGAGGAGCACTATCAGTTCCATGACTTTCATTCGCCCAAACTGGAGGATCCCGATTTCGATGCGAAGCCCATGATACTGCTGGTCGGACAATATTCGACGGGCAAGACGACGTTCATCCGCTACCTGTTGGAGCGCGATTTTCCGGGCATACGAATTGGACCGGAGCCCACAACGGATCGCTTTATAGCGGTCATGTACGATGATAAGGAGGGCGTCATACCCGGCAATGCGCTGGTGGTCGATCCCAAGAAACAGTTCCGCCCGCTCTCCAAATATGGCAATGCATTTCTGAATCGCTTCCAGTGCTCCAGCGTGGCGTCGCCCGTCCTCAATGCCATCTCCATCGTGGACACGCCCGGCATTCTGTCCGGCGAGAAGCAGCGCATCGATCGCGGCTACGATTTTACGGGCGTGCTCGAATGGTTTGCCGAACGTGTGGATCGCATCATCCTACTCTTCGATGCCCACAAACTGGACATATCCGATGAGTTTCGACGCTCGATCGAGGCGCTCAAGGGGCACGACGACAAGATACGCATCATATTGAACAAGGCGGACATGATCGATCATCAGCAGCTGATGCGGGTCTATGGAGCGCTGATGTGGTCGCTCGGCAAGGTGCTGCAGACGCCGGAGGTGGCGCGCGTCTACATTGGCAGCTTCTGGGATCAGCCTCTGCGCTTCGATGCGAATCGACGGCTCTTTGAGGATGAGGAGCAGGATCTGTTTCGGGATCTGCAATCGCTGCCACGCAATGCGGCGTTGCGCAAGCTAAACGATCTGATCAAGCGGGCGCGACTGGCCAAGGTGCACGCCTTCATCATAGCCGAGCTGCGCAAGGATATGCCCTCCGTGTTCGGCAAGGATAGCAAAAAGAAGGATCTGATCAAGAATCTGGGCCAGGTGTACGATCGTATACAGCGCGAGCACTCCATATCGCCCGGCGATTTCCCAGACATCAAAAAAATGCAAGAGGTGCTGCAGCATCAGGACTTCACCAAGTTCCATTCACTGAAGCCGCACCTGCTCGACATTGTGGACAACATGCTGGCCAAGGATATAGCGCGTCTCATGGAAATGATACCGCAGGAGGAAATGTCCCTCGTCCAGGACCCAGTCGTCAAGGGTAAGTCAGATTGCATTTGAATAACAAATAATTAAACACTAAAATTGTCTTTTGTTCGTCCAGCAATCGAAGGTAAATTAGCTGCCTTACACTTGGTCACACTTGTCGCATGCAATTAATCGATGCATACCTATCGATGAATGCAATTGTACTTTGCACTATCTGCCCCGCACTTCACATTCCATGAATTCGCTGCTTATTTTAGCAGTTGACGAATTGGAATGCGATAAGTCATCTGATTCATTGGCCCCCATCCCTAAGCCAGCTTATGCAATCGCACTTATCGTTTATCGATATGCACAGTGAACTTTAGTTAAGTCAGCTGAATCATTGGCTCCCATACCTAAATCAACTCATGCAATCGCATTTATTTTTATCGATACGCATTTTCTGCTTAACTCTGCAAGCGCATTTAATCCTTATTTTATTAAATCCTTTTTTTTTTGCTATTTCCATTTTACAACACTTTTCGCATTCTCTCTTGGGCCTTTATAATGAGGCGCGCACGCGCAAATGCGAAAGAAGTAATAGAAGCAAATCAAGTTGACCTAGTTAGCAAATAGTCATGCCAAATTGTGGAAAACAAGTTTGTTGGCACACACACACACACACACACACACACAGCCACACATACACACCTATGCTGAATGTATCTAATGGCTGCAGCAATTACAATTTAACTGCTTAGCAGCGCATGCAGGCTAAATGAAAGCTACAGGAACTGTATTTGGTTATTTCCACTCGCTTTCATAGCCATGATATATGTACATATATAGGTATTGACTGACTGACTGACTGATTGATAAAGAAACAAGAAGAGCTGGAAAGCGGAATTTCATTAATGTGGAAAATGGGCGGCATTTCGTTTTGTAGAAAATATTTCTTTGTAAACTGATTTTTTTTTAAATTAAAATTTTTTTTTTAAATTTTATAATAGATATATTGAACATATGTCTAATTGACAAAACTTGAAAGCCAAAACCCTTTTTTCCCTACTCGCTGATAATGGTTGGGAATTTATCGATTTCTAAGATTCTTATTGGAAAATATAGAAACATGTTTGTATAAGAAAAGTTTTTAAAACTTTATGAAATTTATGAAATATATATTATATAGATATATATTATATAAATGTAGAATATATAGATATATAGATGTTTGTATTAGAAAAGTTTTTAAAACTTTATGAAATCCTTTGAAATTTATGAAATATATATTATATAGATATATATTATATAAATGTACAATATATATATATACAGTCGAATCCCGATAATTCGCAAGGGAATAACTTTTTTTACGAATTACACAGAAATTTCATTTATCGAACAGGAATAAGAACTATTTTTTTTCAAGGTTACGAATTATTGACGTTTTTGATTTAGCGGGGATCGAGATTCGACTGTATATTATATAAATGTACATTATATAGATATATGTTACATTTATATATATATAATTAGTCATCTTCTATATCATATTATCTATCTTGAACCTTTCTCTCATTGAACAAATTTGCCTTGTTCCATATTTGTTTGTTTGCTTCTGAAGCTTCCTCTTTTTGCACTTATGTAATGTGCTAGGCATATATGCTATACGAGCAAATCATATACACTCTATATATATAGTATTTGCTACGTAAACAGTGCGATAAGAGCCGACTTGCTGATAAGCAACCAACGCATTCTATGCCAGACGCACTTTTTGGCAAACTAAATTCATGTTCTAGAGTATAGTTCGAGTAAATAGTAGAGTCAGACCGAGATCTGGTATTCTAAGTACTCACATATCTAGCTCAAGTATTGTAAATATCTATGATAAGCTAGTTGTGTTCTTGGAAATGGGCGTACAAGTACTCCCGTCTTAGGGTTAACTACTTATTATCAAAGCTGCTCGCTCGACGTCGTCATGTCCGAGTGATAACAAAATATCGAACCGCATTGCCATGATGTAAGCAGAGTGAAATAAAAAAAAGTCAAGGCATGACTCATGAATAAGTGGTAATCGAGTCAAGTGGAGCGCCCCTCCTAACTAGTACAGTCGCACACATTTATATATATTTACTTAAATATATATACATATATATTTTTTACAGTCCAGCGCTTAGCAGATAGCTGGACCTAGACGCATCCAGATTGGGTTCAAGCAACCATGACGACGGCCACGAGACCAAACAGATTATAATGAAAACTAAACAGTAATTGTGTAGTGGCTGTTTGCTCGACTATGAGATACCCAGCACTATGAGACTATGAGATAATTAGCATTGAGTAGCAACTGCTTGAATATGACTAACGCAGCATTGAGTACTCTTTCTGCCTACTCGACTATGAGATACCCTGCATTGAGTAGGAACTGCTCGACTATGAGATACCCAGCATTAAGTACTAGTTGCTCGACTATGGGATACTCAGTATTGAGTTCTAGCTGATTAGCTCAGCAGTAATTGTGTTCAGGCTGGCTGCTAGACTATGAGATACCCTGCATTGAGCAGCAACTGCTCGACTATGAGATACCCAGCATTATTTACTACTTGTTCGACTATGAGATACTCCGCATTGAGTACTCTGGCTGTCTACTCGACTATAAGATAGCCTTTATTGAAAAGCAACTGCTCAACTATGAGATACCCAGCATTAGGTACAAGCTACTCGACTATGAGATAATCATTATAGAGTACAAGTTGCTCGACTATGGGATACTCAGTATTGAGCTCTAGCTGATTAGCCCAGCAGTAATTATCTTCAGGCTGGCTACTCAACTATGAGATACCCTGTGTTGAGTAGCAACTGCTCGACTATGAGTTACTTCGTACTGCTGATAAGCTGTGTTTAATTTAGCTTAAGTAAATTGTGATCTGGCTCGACCATGCGATACTCAGCATTACTCGACTATGAGATACCCAGCAATAAGTAGTAGCTGATTAAAAAGCTGTAGCTACATATTTACAATTAAGAATCTAAGAGAAACCTCAATATATGCTGCATTTAATATAATTACACTTAGCAAAAAAAGCTATAAGTTTGTAGTAATATATATTTGTATATATATACTATGCATTCTACATTCTCAACTTATATTCTATACCTTCATATCAAATTTTAAAAATTTTCAGTTTTTTCCAAAGAATTGAAATCTTTTTTAATTACATCCGCATTTCTCTAAGTGCAGTTAAGAGCTGTTTCAATGTCTTGACTAAGCTCCTTCTGTTTAATTTGAGTTCGCGTTGCCATAGCTACTAAACGTGTGTATATAGTATTGATATAAAAGTGATTATATTTGTCGCTTTAACTAGATTCCCCATGTTATTCGATGACCTCTGAACCTGAACATTGTTAGCATTACGACTTCGAGTTCAAGGTCTTGTGGGTTGTTCGCAGTTGTTCCACTTACACGTCGGAGAGTTTTGCTGTGACTCTTAACACCTGTTCATTTTCCACACAATAAATTGTTTATTGCTTGAATTATTATTAAAAATGTTATTTAGGCCAAGTCAAAGTCAACTAACTGCATTGTTTGTTTTGGCTATCTGGGTTGCCAGGCTCCACAATAGATAGAGAGAATAAAGCCCATAGCTAGATAAAAATCAATGCAAACGCTTATCTCATGTTTGTAAATCTTTAACCTTAAGAACTCTTTAAGATTCACACCTAACTGAAAAAAAGAGAGTTAAAAGAAAGAAGTTTCTGCTAGACGAATATTAAATACTCTAGATGGTATAGATACAAATAGTTCGTATACCTTCTATAAAGCATATATAGCAATAAATGCATATTTCATCAGAAAACTTAAATATTTAATACTCTAGATGGTATAGCTACAGATAGTTCCTATAGCTTCTATAAAGCATATATAGCAATAAATACATATTTCATCAGAAAACTTAAATACCTCGCATTTGCAGGGTATTAGACACACATTTACTTGGTGCGTGGCCCATGTTAGAGGCGTTGGCCGCCCCCTTGCTTAGCGCTGTTCTAATTTCCAACAACAAAGAGCTCGCTCTGTTATCAAAACATATGAGCAAAGTGTAAATAGAATATTATTAAATAATATTTTTTTTTATATGCCACATGACAAATTTTTAGCTGTGAAAACTTGCGAAAGGAATGCTTTTAATATAAAATAAAGTGTGACCAGTCGTGCTTATATATATATTGTACACATGTACTAGATATCTATGTGTATGTGTGTGTGTGTGCATGTAGAGTAAATAAAAGATAAATCAAATTTTATTTTATTTATGCCACATGACGACTTTTGCTGTAAGATTATGCTTCTATAGAAAAGTGTGACCAGCTTTGCTTATAAATATATGCGAGCTATATGTGTGTGTGTGTGTGCATATGTACGTGCGTGATTGAAAATAATTATTAGCTAACAAATGAAGCACGCGGCCTAATAAAGTATGCCAAAAAATGACATAAATTAGTAAAGAAGAAAGGAATACTTAAAATACTTGTATGCGAGAGCTCTACACAAGCACATTATATAGAATATATGTATATATATGTATATATGTATACGTATATATAAACATTTATAGTTCATCTTATCATAGATCTGATCTAATGTTAAAACAATGAATGATGTATTGGTGCAGATCTGATGCCACTGCTTGAAGAATGAATGATGTATGTATTAATATATATGTATGTACATTTATGTATACGCTATACGATAGCAGTCTTAAAAGTTTTTGAGATCTTAATAAGTAAATAAAAGAACAAAGAAATATAGAAAAATTGAAATAAATATAATTAAAATATAAATAAATTATTTATTTATGTATATATTATTTTTAATTTATATATGGATTTATTTATTAAGATTTATATATATTCAAACGAAAAATGAAACATAGAAAATCAAATTAAATTAAATTAATCAAGTAAAATTAAAAATTATAAATTAAAGTTTTTTTTTAAATTGTATTTAAATTTTACAAAAAAGGTTATTAGGTTAATTAATTTACAGTCGAATCCCGATAATTCAAAAACGCAAAGGGATCATATTTTTTACGAACTACACAGGAACTCGATTATCGAATAGGAATTCGAACGAATTTTTTTCAAGGGCCAGCATTTTTAAGGAATTTTTTTTTTAAATAATAATATTTTGCTTTGGACGAATTTTTTTTCAAGAAGACGGCATTTTTTACGAATTATTGAGGTTTTAGATTTAGCGGGGTGTGAATTATTGCGATTTGACTGTACATTTAAAAGAAATATAAAAAATATATAATAGAAGTAATTTTAGCTAAATTGAAAATTAAACATTTTTTGTATTATTTTTTTATATTACAAAATTGTTAATATAAATGTATACATTTTCTTAAGTTCGAAATTCATTAGACTATACATTTAAAATATTTACAATCTTAACGTAAAGATAAAAGAAAATAGCAACAAAATGTGTATAAATAAAAGAATATATTGGTTAGGTCGCAAGTTTTTTTTAGTCTACCCTCGTACAATATAGAGGGACTGCTCACTTGGACTCATTCATTCACTCATCTGAGCTATATAGTTCTAATAGATCTTAGTTATGATTGCATTTCGCCTTGTCCAGGTATAAACATATTCAAATTGCATGAATACAATTTGTTTGCCCTGCCCAATCTCCGTCAGTCTCACAAAACTGGCACAAGTCAAAGCTGAGCTCTTAAGTCAAGTCAAGCCGAGTCCAAATGCAGTCCATTTCAATTCCGAATCGTAATACCCATCCCTCTCTCTCTCAGCTCGACTCTTGGGCGGGCAACCTGAGGCCGCGTATCAATTTATGGCGCCGACGTGTCGCGTGTGCCTTTAAGTGGCCCCATCCTATGAGCTAGAAATTCCAATTCAAATTGAGAGAGGAGGGAGGACGGAGGGGAAGACAGAGAGAGAAAGAGACTTGCACTAAGTGCAGGAAGAAAGCATTTATTTGATGATTTGCTCGTACATATTTTGCTAGAACTATTTCACTAAAGGCCTTTGAAGGCCCACTTGACTGGGCTGCTAATTAAATGTTTAAAGCATTTCAAAAGTATTCACATATAATCCATGCCAGTTCGAAAACGATCGAATCTGATGTCATTCGATCGGTTTTTATGAATGCGTCATGCCTGACCAAATATTTCCCCCCATTAAATTACGTTGATTTTGCAGTTCGATAGTCATCGAAAAAACATAAGAGAGACTGCAGTCGGTGGTAACTGACTGTGTAATACTCGCCATATATACAGCAAGTAAGAACGCTCTAGTCGGGTCTGTCCGACTACGAGATTCCCTGAACCAAGTCCGAGATGATGTTTTAAACAATCTAGCTTACACATCTGTCTATACATATTACCCTCTGCGCCCACATAAACATGCACACACTGCGTTGTTGATTTGAATGTATGTGTGCACACGTTTGGGGAAAATGCTGCATGCTTTTGCCAATTGACAAAATGTTTTCTTTAGTAACTTCTGAATTACTTAACTGATTTTGATCAAATTCTCAGCATTGAATGCTTTTATTTAATTTAAAATACGGATTTTCCTAAAAAATTAAAAAAAAAATTAAATTGTGGCTTTGATAATTTTTTTTTGAATAAAATAATTTTGTAAAATTTGATTTTTTTACGAAAAGCCTAGAGTAAAATTTGGTAACTGCAGCTTAAAAGATGTAAAAGATATGTTCAAAAAACTGAATCTCGATAACGTTTTAAATCGATATTATTGAAACGGAAAAATTGATCGAATATCTAAGACAAACTTTTCCTTTGTGCAAAATTTCAAGAGTCTAGCTCTTATATGTTCTGAGATCGACGCGTTCGTACATACGGACAGACGGACACGGCCAAATCGAATCAGCCCTGATAAAAAATATATATACTTTATGGGGTCTGCCACGCCTCCTTCTGCCTGTTACATATATTGTCACAAAACCATTATACCCTGATTTCCCATTTTCAATGGGTTCAGGGTAAAAAAATATCGATAAAACATGAGAAAAATGAAAATGATAAAGATAAGATGGGGCAGTTGACAGCTTATATCATGCCTCAAATAGATATAGTTTATATATCTTTGATGCGATCTAGGAAGAGAGAGCCTAACAGTCTGTCTTCATAGGAAATAGAATCGAAACTGTGTGAGTCTGGAAGTGAAATACTTTTCCGATTTCCGACGCCTTACGATCTTTATTATTCCCCAAAACCTATATACTCTCTTTACTATTTGACCGAGTATAATGGCAAAGGAGCGCTAATTGAGACACTCCTTCAATCTTTTTCGATTTAAGTAGCAAATCTTCAATTCTTGTTCTTATAAACTAGCTGATAAAACCAAAATACCCTCGCTCTGCGATTGGGGTGTATCAAAATGCCCAAAATCGTCGCTTACATGCGGGTAACAAGTGAATGAACTTGTCGTTTAAAATTACCCTAAAAAGCGGGGAGGGGTTAACACTGCCAAAAGACACCCAACAAAAAGAAAAAGAGAGAGAAGAATGCGCTGATAAAACGAATCGGAGCTGAGCAGAACGGAAAATCAAAGTCAAGAACGCGTAAAACGACAATTCCGATGCTAATTTCGTTTGTCTTGAATAATGTGCAGGCTCCTCCGATATAGTATATATATAGTTCTTCTATTTACATTTGATGTCGATTTTCCGATTTGTGTTTTTGTTTGCGTTTGCGTTTGCCTTGCTGCATTTCCGCTGCATTTTTGTGTTTCGGCGGGCAAACGACCTTTGAATAAGATGGTTTCTCTATCATGTGAGCTATTGAGTGGAGGGTTCAACATACGGGGCTTTTGGATAGCCTGCAATTTATGTGTAGAAAGTGAAAGATCTACAATAGAGATGGACCCGAAATTGTCCTGAAACGATTTTCGGTATCTGGCGGGTTGGGAAAGATTTTAAAAAAGTCCTGGACGATCGGATAATGGTAAAAAATTCTAGAGATATGCTCTGAGATGGCGGCATTTCAGAGACCGCGGGACCCGAAAATTTCGATCCCGACGCCCACCTCTGCTTATAAGCATATCTCTAGAATCTCTTACTATGCCACCTTGATGTAGGGATCAAGCACTTGTCCGATCGACCTTGAATTTTTTAGAATCTTTGCCAACAAGCCCGAAAATTGTTTCGTCACAATTTCTGGTCCCGAAAATCCCGATCCCGACGTCCATCTCTGATCTACAAATAGGTTGATTAGATAAGAGAGCTCAAAGTCTTTCCCACTTGTGATCTTATAGAATAAAAGTAGAATCCTTTACTTTACAATCTTCTTTTACTTTACAATCTTAAGTTTCTTAATTAAAATTCTGATCGGATAGAATAGAGGAATATGTTTTCAGTAGATGCTATATACATAGTTCTTCAGCTAAAGATCTTTTACTTCTTTGAACACAAGTCAAATTAAAAACTTGTCACTAAATTTTGGATCTTATATGATATAGGAATATATGATATAGATTCTATAATAATATATTCTCTACAATATTGAAGTTCTTCAGTTAAAACTCTTTCACATGCTTTGAGGTAATCTTTGTCTTATATATCTGATCTATTTCATATAGTGCAATTGTGCCCTAAATACAGTACATAATTAGTTCTTCAGTTTTCCTTCATAGTAAATGTTCACAGGCAATCTTTATTTTATATTTCTGATCTATTTCATAAGATCAATCGTACCCCAAATACAGTATATAATTATGTTACTGATCTATTAGATTACAGCTGTTTTCGTTATCAACTTTTTGCTTTTCTTAGTACTTCAGTTAACGGAATATAGGTAAACTCTATACCTAGAGATACTCTTTGCTATCTGTAGAGCTTCAGCTTTTCAGATTTTTACCGCTGACAACAATTATGCACAGTTCGTGCTTTCAAGGCAGACATTTCATTTAATTTCCACACGCTCTCAGACAAGCTTTTTTTTTTAGTTTTTCGACTATTTCGTTTGCTTATCTTGTATCATAGCAAATACGTGAATGTGTCTGTGTGTGTATATGTATGTATGTATATATAAACACATTTGCAATATCACAATGTTTAGCAATGTGTCGCTAAAAAGTTTCATTCCACGCTGAGAGACGAGTTGAGTTCTTCTTCTTAAGTTGGCCAATTCTTTTCTTTTCGTCTCCACTTTGACAATGGCACACTAATTTTTTATTTACCTGTAGATTTTTCAAATGTGCGTCAGAATTTGTTGAATGCTTTGTCACGCTCTCGCACCAGCAACTCTCTCTCTCTCTCTCTCTCTTTTTATGCATTTGTATTGCAGAGCAGGAGGGGGAGGGAGTTGGAGTAGCAAACTCTCCGTCTCCCTCTCCCTCTCACTCTTTTTTTCTTGCATCTGTATAGCTGTGGTGAAGATAGAGATAGGTTGGAGGAGTAGGAGGAGGTGTCTGCTTGTCACGCTCTCGCACCAGCAACTCTGCCTCTCTCTCTCTCTCTCGCTCTCGCTCTAATTTCTTTTTATGCATTTGTATAGCAGAGCAGGAGGAGGAGGAGTTGGAGGAGACGGAGCCCCAGGCTCTGACCCCTGGCACACAGAGCGCTCAATTTGCGGAGCGCTTCGATCGCTGGCTGCAAAACCTGCGTCAGCAGCAGCTCCGATTGTTCAGCAGCTGCACTAGTAGGGTAGGCCATATCGAGAACGATACAGAAACAGACACAGACACAGACAACCCAAAGGCAATTGAAACAGTCGTCCAACCCGATCCCAAACTCGATTCCCCACAGCCACAGCCAGTGTCAGAGCCAGAGCCAGAGCCAGAGCCAGCTATTGATGTAAGCAAGCTAATATAATTATTTGTCGAACTCTCGCCGAACTTTACATACGATATATATGTATATATTTTATATATTCTTATCAAAGCTCCTCTTCAAAGCTTTCAAAATTCGCAAATCAATTCAACAATAGTTAAAACACAATTTGCTTCGGTTTATCGAAGATTGAATACCCTTGTAGTTGGGTAGAGAGATAAGAAAGAATAGTAGAAGAGAAAGTAAGAGATTAGAAAAAAAACAGAATTTTAAATTGAAAATAAGAGAATAAAAAGAGAAGAGAATAGAAGAGGTGGTCAGATAAACTAACAGGAGGCAAGAGAAGAAACGAGCAGCGGAGAGAAAAGGGGAGAATAGAAAAGCTGGGAAGGGATTTAAAAGTGAAGAGAATTAAAAGAGATGAGAAGAATCAAGTAGAATGAGAAGAAAGGAAGAAGAAAATAAGATATTAAAAAGACAAAACATGTGAAGAGAAAAGTAGAATAGAAAATAAGAGAAGGGAATAAATAGAGATGAGAAGAATCAAGAATCAAGAGATAAGAAACAATAGTAGAAGAGAAAATAACAGAAGAGATGGACAGGAAATATTACAGGAGAGAGAAAGAAGAAAAGAAGAAGCAAATAAAAAGAGATGAGAAGTATCAAGCAGAGTAGATATATAAGAAACAATAATAGAAGAGAAAATAAGAGATTATAAAGAGAACAGAAGAGATGGGCAGGGAAAATTTCAGGACGGAAGAGAAGAAAACAGAAGCGATGTGAAGAGAGGAGAATGGAATGGAAAGAAAGAATCAAGTAGAGTAGAGAAGAAAATAAGAGATTAAAAAAAGAAGAGAACATAAGAGATGGGCAGATTAAATTACAGGAGAGAGAGAGAAGAAACGAAACGCGAAGGGAAAAGAGGAGAATAGAAAAGAGAATTAAAAGAGATGAGAAGAATCAAGTAGAGTAGAGAAGGAAAGAAGAAAATAAGAGATTAGAAAGAGAAGAGAATAGAAGAGATGGGAAAAGAAAATTACAGGAGAGAGAAAGCAAGAGAAAAAAAGAAAAGAAAAGCGAACGATAAAGATGAATAGAAAAGATGAGAAGAGAATAAAAAGAGATGAGAAGAATATAGTAGTATAGTAGAGTAGATATAACAAAGAATAAATGAAAAGAAGAGCAAAGTGGAGAATTTAAAGAGAAGTGAAAAGAGAGGAAAAGAGGTAAAGATATAAGAAGCAAGGATATAATAGAAAAGTAGATTAGTTATGAGAAAAGAAGAGTGACGAAGTATGCGAATCACAGAAGAGTAGATAATAGAAGAAAAGACACGAAAAGAGAAGTAATTAGAATATAAGAGAAAAGTAGAGATACACTTGGCCTACCCAAACTCAATTTACAGTTGATTGTTACTAATAGAGCTGCTTAGACATATACTATATATACTTTATATAGCTGCTTAAACATATATTCTATATTTTATATATGTCCAAGCAGCTTTATCAGACAGATCAATAGAACAATATTTCTTTATATCTCTAAGAAGATTTCAGAAGAAAACTAAAACAATACTTATCATTATCTTCCTGTACATGTGTTACAGATTGAATGATAAAAGTAGACAACTTGCTGCAAGGGTATACAAAGAGTGTGCACGTGCAACATGCTGGGGCAAGCGGCACTCGAGCTCGTTTACTATGCGCCATGGCTGCTTGTTGTGGCACTTATTGAGGTAGGGGCATAAACCAAGTACGTACTTAAGTCTGCCGCCCGATGGTCACGACGTGGCGGCATCAATTGGAGTCTAAACGAAACTGAAGGTTTTTAATTGCGCCTAATTGAGTGTGTGTGTGTGTGTACGTGTGTGTGTGTGAGCCGCTTAGATTACATGCTTAATGAACATTGCATTTGTGTTGCTCGACCAGAGATGGAAATAGAGATTGTTATCGATATCTTTGTGATTAAATTACATGCTCATTGAACAGGCGCCAGAGATGTGCAGATATTTTATCATTGTTATCGACAGCTAATTGAACTGATTTCAAATATTTTTTTAACTTTTTGCAGGTGGTGCGTTCGAGGGCGTCATCGACGACAATGTCTCACCGTTCGGCTACATGAAGGGCGAGGGCATCGATGCTGGTTGCGGGGAGCACGAATGGATATGCAACAAGGATAAGCCACGCACAGACACCATCTTCAACGGGCTGGGACCGGTCGATGGCAAAATCTCTGGCTCAAGTAAGTGCTGCAAATAGATATTTTTAAATTTAAAGCATTCTCTAATTATTGTTTTCTTTTGCTTGTTGTGCAGCTGCAAAGCAGGAGCTCATCAAATCAAAACTGCCCAACTCTGTGCTTAGCAAAATCTGGAAGCTATCCGACATCGATTGCGATGGCTTTCTGGACATTGATGAATTTGCGCTGGCGTTGCACTTAATCAATGTCAAGCTCGATGGCTGTGAGCTGCCCACTGCCCTGCCCGAGCACTTGGTGCCGCCGTCAAAGCGTTTCGCATAAACCCCGAACGGAATTCGCACACGGACTATATATATATTGCTTGCAGATCGTTGGCAATATTTATGCTGCACTTGTGTTTGTTATGTTTTCGTTTCGCAGCAATTGTCTTTTTATATGTACTTTATTTTTTTCGTTAAAAAGTTGCTAAACTCTGGGTATACAAACTCAAAAGCAAAAAAGAAAAAAGTTTAAAAAATATCACAGAAAAGCAAAAACACACATAAATTCATAGAATTTAAACAACAACTATTTTTGGATAACAATCAATTTTAAATTGTAAAGCGAGAAGGAATTACAAATATATAAAAAAAACTAGCTAGTGGAATTATACAAAAATAAGCGCCGCCTATACAACTAAATAACGTCAAATGTTGATTTAAGAGAAAAGTACATAATAATAAACACTTGTTCAATGATAATGAAAAGGCATGAAATAAGTTAGTTCAAGTAATATGTGTTGATGATGCCCTTTAAACTGAACTACTTTTGATATACATATTATATATATATAGATATATATATATACACACATACACATAGATTTATACGAGTACACATTGAAGTTGGTCTAAAGTAAAATATTTATTTGCAATTTCGTGTTTAGTTTATCCCCAAATGCAATGAAAATTGTGCAATTGATGGTTTAGTAGAGCAATTGAAAGCCTTCGCCACTTATTTAGTGAATTTTTGAATATTGAAAATGTCAAATAAAAATTAAATTAAAACATTTGTAAATTACGAATAAAATGAATAATTTTGAAAATGAAGACGTTATTTTGTGCGTTTTATGGTCACACTGTCATACTTTGCCAAGTTGGCAGTCTTCGATAACCGATAACTGAAGTCGATAGTTCGCACTCAACATTCTAATCAATCGGCGTTAATTTGAGAATCGTAAATTACTTTGCACCGGCTTCTGTCAACTCGCTTTAATTATTGAATTAAAATGGCCAGCTACGAAGAAGTGAAAGATATTCCCAATCAGCCCACAAAATATTTAATCGATGTGCGCAATAAGGTCGAGTTGGAAGAGACGGGCGTGTTACCCGCTAGCATTAACATACCGTGTAAGTAGTTAAGACACCTGGATTAACTAGCCGAAATTTTTATTGATGAGTCACGCTTTCTGTGCACATTCCAGTGCCTGAGCTAGAAAAGGCTTTCAACTTGCCCGAAGAGGACTTCAAAAAGACGTATGGACGCACAAAGCCGGCTATCGATGCTGTGATGATCTTCTCCTGCAAAGCTGGCGGCAGAGCTGCTCGTGCCACTAATCTGGTGAAAACTTTGGGATTTTCCAAGTAAATACACACACACACTTGTACATAAGAATGTATATTTATTTACATAAAATACCTATTTGCAGCGCCAAGGCCTATGCCGGCTCATGGACTGAATGGGAGCAAAAACAGGGTCAATAAATACGAGGCCCAAAAGAGGCGAAAATAATTAATAAAAGTTGTGAAAATTTGATAAACTATGCGCTTAAACCTTAACCTCCTGCAGCTCGCCCCAGCTGCGTCCAATTTTCAGCTTCACTCTCAGGGGAACATTTAGCTTGACGCAATTTTCCATTGTGAGGCTTAAAACTTTCGCCACTTTCTTGGCCTTATCCGCGGGCACCTCGAAGATGAGCTCATCGTGCAGATGCAACACGAGATTAACGGAATTTTCAGCCAAGCCCAGCTTTTCTCTATATCTGCCAATATTCTTTTCCATGCGCAAAATTGCGCTCTTGGCTATGTCCGCTGCAGAACCTTGGATAGTCGAGTTGATGGCTTGCCGCTCGGCTTGAGCTGTAAAAGATAAGAGATTGATAAGAGATCTAATTGAAGGGAATCATAGCTAAGACGCACTCTTCAGCTGCAGCTCGCCACTGTTGATGTGATCCAGATAGCGTCGTCGCCCTGTTATGGTCTCCACGTAGCCATTGTTACGCGCAAACTTCACAACTTTCAAGGTATAAGCTCTGCAAAGACAAGCAATATATAAAACAAGTAAGAACGTTGTAGGCGGGTCTGCCCGACTACGAGATCGCCTGAACCAAGTCCGAGGCGGTGTTTTAAACAATCTAGCTTACATCTTGTATCTGTACATATTACCTTCTGCGCGCAAACACACACACGCACACATATACATGCATAAATGATTAAGCGGCTGCGCTTGGGCAGCATTATGAGAAATTGATTGTTAAATAACTTCGGTTCTAGATCTACTTTCTTAATGAAATTTTCAGGACATAATATTGACATCTAAAGGTGTCTATATGCATCCCAACTCCCTAGTAATTGAAATACGTTTTTTCCACATATGGGGCTAATGGGGGGAGGTATCCAAAATTTAAAAAGTTTATTATCTGTATTTGCATCACAGAAACCTACATAGTCAATTTGGTATCTCTAGCTATTATGGTCTCTAAGTTATAGCTTAAAAACAAAGTCAAAATATCGATTGTTGTCGATAATAAGGAAATAGGATGAGTTATCGAAAAAAAAAATAAACTTGTACTGCGTATGGTATACATGAATATATATCTAAAATTTCATATCTCTAGCTTTTGTGGTTTTCGAGATCACTGCGTTCATACGGACGGACAGACGGACAGCTCGTCGTCCTGATCAAGAATATATATACTTTATGGGGTCTGCCACGCCTCCTTCTGCCTGTTACATACATTGCCACAAAACCATTATACCCTGAAATCCCATTTTCAATGGGTCAGGGTATAAAAATATCTTATATATATATAGGTAACACCCACTTGATGCCTGTGTAGGCCAGATGAAACTGTTCGGTTATCATTTGTGCCTCCTGCTCTGTGCATTTCAAGGCTTCCGCCAGGCTGCGCATGCCCATGCCGTAGACGATGCCATAGCAAATCTGCTTGGTGCCATTTCGCAGCTGTTCGGATACATTCGACTCGTCTATTTTGTTCCAGTGCGCTGCTATGGATGTGAATAGATCCTGCGTAGAGTTCATCACTTGCAGCAGCGCCTTGTCCTGCGACAGATGCGCCAAGATGCGCATCTCCAGCTGGCAAAAGTCAGCGGAGATCAGGCAACGTTTCTCATCCATGGACGCAAAGGCGCTGCGACATGAAATCTTGAGCTGCTCGCTGCCCAAGTCTATAGGAAAGTCTTTGGCTACATTTTGCAGATTTGGCTCCGACATGGAGATGCGTCCCGTGGCTGTATAGGTGATGCTCTGGCCATGCACACGATTCGCCTGGCAGCATTTGAGCAGCGGCTGCAGGCTCTTCGAGAGCAGCATGCTCAGCTTCCGATAGCTGAGTATCAGCTGGGATATGGGCGAATCGATTTTCTCCAGAATTTGCCGTGAGGTGCTGATCCTTCCATTGGCCTTGCGATGCAGTCCGAGCACTTTGGCCACAGCCTGCGTGGCACCCAAATTGAACCGCGAACCATGCAGCTCATAGATCTTCGACTCCAGCTTCTTCATGGTGGCCAGCATTTGTTGGAAGAGACGCTGCAAACGCTGCTCCTTGGCCGGAAAGCCAATGCACTCCATGTTACACAGCGACAATTGGATGGGCATCTCCAGCTCTGTGGGAAGGATCAACTATGATTAATTTCCTAAGAAAGGATATACAATTTGCTGGGCTACCTCTGAAGAACTTGAGCAGCTGCCCAGTGCCAATCCGCTCCAGATTCTCAAGCTGCCCGTTGAGTATGTGCACAGTGACGCACGCCTCGATGGAGGCACGCACCTTGGCCAGAATGGCGCTGCTGGCATCTAGGCCAAAGCTGCTGTAGCCACGCCCACTGCCGCACAGATTACACAGAGCCGTGCACTCCGGTGCGAATTGCTGGCACTGCAACAGGGAGTTGGAGTCATTAATAGAGATTAGAGAGAGATTAGTAATATTTACCATATTCTGAAAGCTGAGCGTTTTGTCTGGCTGCAGCAGCCAGTTGCCCACTTTCGGATCCTCCAGCATCACTTGAATGTGCTTCAACTGCGGGAGAGCTTGGCGCAGCGTCTTCAGCTGCTCCTTGGCATCGTGTGCGAGCAGTGTTAGATCCTGACGATTGAGCAGGCGGCACAAGTGCTCCACCTTCAACTCTGTGCTGACCAGCTGCTCCTCCTCCGGCTGCATGTTCATATAGTAGACCACATTGTCGCTCAGGCAGAAGGCTATGCCAGCTATGTAGCAGCTATCGTCCACTTGGAAAAGTATCTTCGTGCCTGCAGCTGCCTCCCGCTGGGCAGCCGCTGCCACCTGATTGATCAGCAGATTGCCACCAATCAGCGGCTTGCGTCTGCCCGCCTGCGGCTGCAGGCCTACGCTAAAGCCGCAACGGTTTGCCTGGAACAGCTCTTGGCTGGCCAACTGGAAGAGCTGCCTGTTGCCGCAAATGTCAATGATGTCGATGCTGCTGAAACTGGACGCATTCTCATCTGTCTTGGAGCAGCTGAGTATATGCGAGGCATTCAGCTGCAGAGGATGCTTTAGCAGCGAGCTCTCCAGCGATAGATTGGAGAGCTCTATGGAGGAGGAGGAGGCGACATTAGAAGTAGATTGCTGCTCCAGCTGAGCTGAGGTAGTCGACGAGGATTGCTTCGGCTTGGGACTCTTTTTGCGCTGGGAGCGCAGCATCAGACGCGTTGCATGTGGGGTTAATCCACGGCAGCTGCTCGAAGCTTCCTCCTTCGGCTGCGAACTGGGTATCTCATCCGCATCCGCTTGAGCTTTGCTCTCAGCCGCTGTCAAAGCTGCCGTCAGTCCCGTGAAGGAGTCATCGCTGGCGAACAGCTCCTGCTCCACAGCTGCTTGATGATTCCTCGGACTGCGTCGTGGCAGCTGCGTTGGTCTTTTCTTGCCGCTATTGCTTTTGCTGTCCATCAGTCTTGTGGGTGTCTTGAAGTCCTTTTTGCCTGCTGGCGGCGTCTGACCAGGCATCGCCTCTGCGGGCGCATTGCTTGGCAATCCTTTTCTCACATTTTCCATTTCCGCGCGCCTTTTGTTGATTTTCATCATGGCTATGAGACGACGTTCCTCGATCTCCTTTTGCAGCAACTCTTTGCGAGAAGCTGCGCTAGTCGAGGGCTGCTCATCCTCGCGGAGCGACTTTGGAGTAGCCACAACTGCTGGACTCAGCTTCTTGACTATGTTTTCTACTTCTACAACTTTTGGACTCAGCTCTTTTACAACATCCTTTGTCTTGGCTACTTTCTGCTGGCTTTTAATGGAGTCAGGTGCATCCTCATCCATCTTAGCTAACTTCCTGGCCGCTGGCATCTCTGCGCTGTCTGGCGTCTTGCGCTTGCGCTGGCAGCTCAACTCTAATGCCTCCTCCAAGGACATGTGCAGCTCCTCTCCTGCTGCTGCCTTAGCTGGCTCTAGCTGTGTCCACTGAATGCTGCCCACGCCAATCTCGTGCTGCACAAACCGACGCGCCTCGTCGATGAGCAGCTTGGCCGCCTCGGTTACAGTCATGCCCGCCTTGCCCGTTATGAAGAAATTTCTGGCCTTATTGCGTTGGGCTGCCTGCAGCTCATCCTCATGCTCGTGCCGTTTGGCCGAGTCGAAGCTGAGCGAGTCGAACAACACCTGCTCCAGGGCGAGCACATTGGCGGAAGCCAACTCCACCAGGCTGGTGATGCCCGCATCGTGGAGAGCGCGAGCGCGCTTGTGGCTCAGATCGGGCAGACGCATCAAATCAATCAGATCTCGATGTATGCCAAAGTAGAGGCGATCCTTGAACTGCGAGACGACCAGCGACAAAGTCGACCACTGCAAGGAGTTGCAAAAGGCGCTCACAATGCCAGCAAAGGTGGAGGCCATCTGCTGCAGTCCCTGCAGCATGCCACGCTGGCACTTGAATTTGTGGGCCACCACATTGATGGGCGTCTCGTTGACCAGCTCCTGCAGCGCCAGAGCCGTATAGAAGCTGTTGACATAATGAATGAATGAATGTGTTCTCAGGATTGGGCTTCCACCTACCGCTTGTGGATCTGCATTAGCTTGTAGTCCAGCTTCGCTTGTCCTCGCATTGCTCGCACTAGAAAGGCTTCCTTGACGCCCACTAGTTCGCCCACTTTCTTCATGGCGGGATTCAGCTTCTCCCACATGTCCAGATAGAGCAGCCAGTCCACATCCTGCAGCTGATAGCACACGGAATACGGCGTCACCAGATAAACCGCATGCAACTCCGATTCCAGCACAAAGCAGCGCCGGGATTTTTGTAGCTCGGCGAAGAGCAGGAGCCCATCCGTTGGTGGCATGGATGAGGCTAGACAGGCAGCGCCCAGCCGTGTCGCCACATAGTGTTGCACATCCGTCTCCTCATCCGTTTGCAGCCGTATGAACTCGTATTCCACGAGGAAATCCAGAGCATCGCAAATGTGATTCGATTCATCCTCCTCCTGCTGCTGCTCCTGGACGACAGCGCTAAATGTTCGCTGTGCGCTGAGCAATGTGCAGTTAAAGAAGCTATCGATGTCCTGCCTTGTGCTGGCCACTCCGGACGAGATGACCTCAAGCAGCGCGCGTTTTAAATGGGTCTGGAAAATAGTATTATAAATATTTGATTCATCTTAAATATATCGCTGCTCACGCTGCCATCCAGATCCAAGCAGGAACTGATGGGCTTTAGCTGTGCTGTGACCAGCTCCCGGCCGATGCGCGCATTGCTCTCGGTGCAGATCAGTATGGATTCGCCCAGTGTATCCTTGCCGGTGCGACCAGCACGACCAATCATTTGCCTATAAGTCAAGGAGCTCATCTGTTTGCCCCCAAACAGAGGAGAACGGATGAGCACGCGTCGAGCGGGCAGATTTACGCCCGAGCTCAGGGTGCTGGTGGCCACAATGATCTTCAGTGCGCCCGCCTTGAAGCTAGCCTCCACAATGTCACGCTCCTCCGTGGTCAAGCCGGCGTGATGGAAGGCGCAGGCATAACTGATTGCCTTCGACATGACCGAATCGAGACCTGTGGAAGGACAGCGGGATATATCATATATCTATATAATCTATATGGGCATCTACCTGTGGGTATATCCCGCAGCTGTTGCTTGACTTCATCGATGGCCTCCTGGTTGAGCTGTGCGCGCAATCTCTTGGCCATCTCGCTGTTGGACTTGATGAGCGTGTGCATGGCTGTGGCCAGCTGCACGGCCAGGTTCTCGCACCAATCCTTGGACGGGCAGAAGACCACAACGGAGCAGCCTTCGAGCAGCGTTTCGATGCACAGCTGTGCCACATGGTCCGCATCATTCGCCAGTGCAGAGAGCTCCGCATTGCGACTCAAGTTCCTAAGAGGACGCAGCTGATTGTCATAGATCTTGCTGCCCACCTTGATCATCTCCTGCAGCGCCACCGGGCGAAAGTCTGTTATGTAGAGCTCGGCATTAAGCCAATGCTGCAGCAGCTGCACATTGGCCAAGGTGGCGGACATGGTGATCACCTGGATGTGGAGCGCCTGCTTGCGGCACATGTACAAGATCTTGGCGAGCAGCAGCTCGAGTATGTAGCCTCGACCCGCATCCGAGATGAGATGCACCTCGTCCACAACCACGGTGCCTAGATCGTCCAGCTTGTGCTGCTCCAGCAGCTTATTAACTATCGAGTTGGCCTTCTCGATGGTGCAGATGGCCACGTGAATGCTCTCGAAGCCACCAGGTGGACTGTAGCCGCCAAAGAAACCCTCCACGCGGTAGCCAGCCGGCGTCAGCAGATCCTGCAGATAGAACATCTTCTCGCGCACCACCGAAATGAAGGGCAGGATCACGAGCACCTTCTTGCCTCGCTCCAGCACAGTCTTTAGCAGTAGAATCTCACTGACGAGCGTCTTTCCCGCCGATGTGGGTGCGGAGTAGACGAGATTACAATGCTCGAAGAGCACCTTCGGCTTGCTGAGGCACTCCACCTGCCAGTCGAACATTTGGATGACGCCCTTCTTCTTGTACTCCGCCAGCACGCTGTGTGGCAAGTTCCAGGCGGAGATTAGCTTGAGCGCCTTCACATCTACTTGCTGTGGGGTGGGAAATTCCTTAGCAACGGGACAGCTGGGTGAGAGATGCAGCTGGTTGGGAGACATACTGCTCAGATTCTGGGTCAATCTCTGCGTGTGACTGAGATTCTCTTTGGCCAGTTCGCAGCGACTACGCATGAGATCCATTTGCAACTGACAAGAACCCTCCTCATCTTTAGCTGGTGCCAGGAAGCTGCTTTCATCCAGATTGGCCAGCTCAATGGGTGAACTTCCTCTAGTCTCCTTTTCTGTCTGCGTGCCAAACACATCTTCCGTGCAGATTTGTACCTCGAAAATGGAGGTGGTATTTAAATTTTCAAAGCTGCCTTCAAGCGATACTTTTTCCGCATCCAAGTCCGCTTGGATTTGGGAGACACGCGTTAACGATTCATCGTTTGGGGTCTCCTCTCTGATCTTTTCCTGCTTTTTGTCGTACGAAAAGTCGTCCTTAAAGAACTGCGAATATTGTTCACAGCTGCCGTTTATTGCTGTGGCTTTTCCCAATTTGGAATCAGATTTACTGCGTCTGAATTGCTGGCGTTGTGATACATTCGATCTATTTGACTTTAATTGCGTATAAATTCGCTGAGACTTTAATTTAAATTTCGGCGGCGATTCTTGTATGACTTCCAAGGCATTAGATTCCTGTTTGTTATTGTTGGGCGCTTTTAATTCATTTTCCAGTTTCATGAACGTACTGTCGCCAAACTCGAAGGATTGTGAAAAGGCCATAATTACTATTTAATATTCTATTATAATACAATTTAAATTAAACTACTAACAAAAAATTAAAAACAAAAATAAAAAAATTGCCGCGGACTTTCAAGGGCGGACTGCCAACTGATTTTTCTGTAGGACATTTTTAGTATATTATTCGCGATATTTGTATCGATATTAAACATCGGGCTTACACTTCGTATCGACTGCAGTCGTATCGATAAATTGCAATTCAATGTTTTCGTTCATCTCTAACATATACAAGATTCTTTAGAAACGGAATATATACAAAATAAAGAAAAAATAAAGTTGGCGCAGGCCATGTAAATAAGTTTTGCAACATGGACGACTTCAAGGTGCCAATTTTACCAGCAGCGCCAGTAGCCAAAAGCGAAACTGCTGTCGAAGAGCCAACACCGGAACTTGTAAAACCCAAGCAAACTAGTGGCTGTCCCTACAAAGTGCCCAAGTGGTCGAGGCCACCAGATGATGGACAGGACTACAGGTTCGAGGTGCTCAAGTCGGGACAAATCATCGACGAGGTCAAGCAGCTGCAGCAGCAAGCCCACTGGACTTTTGGTCGTCTGCCCGAGAACGATGTAGCCATGGCGCATCCAACAATATCCCGATATCATGCAGTGCTCCAATACAAGCCGAAGGCCACTGATGAGGAGGAGGAAATGGGCTCGCCAGAGGGTTGGTATATCTACGATCTGGGCAGCACACACGGCACATTCCTTAACAAGCAGCGCGTACCACCGCGCGTCTTCATACGCATTCGTGTTGGCCACATGCTCAAGATGGGGAGCAGCACACGAGTCTATATATTGCAGGGTCCCGGCACGGACGAGGAGCCCGAATCGGAGCTGACGGTAACGGAGATACGTGAACGACGCGAACAACAAGTGGCAGCAGCCTGGGGCATGGGCGAGGATGCAGATGAAGAAACCGATCTCACACACAATCCATATGCAAGCACCAACAACGAGGAGCACTTCTTCGATGATCCCAAGCGCACATTACGTGGCTTCTTTGAGCGCGAGGGCTTGAATTTGGAATACAAATGCGGCGAGCTGTCCCAGGGCTCCTTCGTTTGCCGTGTGGAGCTGCCCATTGATGACTCCAATGGTCGGCCCATTGTTGTCGAGGCTACACACAAGGGGCGCAAGAAGGATTGCGTGGTGCAGTGCGCCCTAGAGGCCTGCCGCACACTCGACCGACACGGTGTGCTGCGACAGGCCAACCAGGAGTCCCAGAAGCGCAAGCAGCCAAAAACAGGCGACTCCGATGACGAGGATGAGTTCTGGGATCGCACAGGCGACGTGGCCAGAAAGAAACAACGCATGGCGAATGCGGGCGCAAGCCTTACGCTCACTTACGAGGATCTGGTAGGAGTGGAAAATATTAAATTGAAAAAGTTTAATTAATCAATTACTTTTCAGTTGAAGCAACAGAACGAGCTCGATGCGGAGTTGACCAAGGTGGAGCTGGAGATTAGCGCTTACCAGCAGAACGAGAAGCGTTTGAAGGAGTTGGCCGTGAAGCAGCAAAGCGCCAGCGATGACCTGGACAATTTTATGGATACTCTCACAGAAAATGTCACACAGGTGGACAAGACAGAAATCAAAAAGCTGCGGGTGACTGAAGCCAAATTAAAGATAAACTTTAATCTAGTCAGAAAATCTTTCTCATTTGCAGCTCGAGCAGCAGCGCATTAAAAGCGAGCAGCTAAAGTTGCAGCGACTCATTAGGATTGCGAAGCCAACGGCTTTGCCATTTGCCATGCCCACAGGCAACGAGAAGAGCCTGGAAGGCAATGTGGCCAAAAAGCAGTTGGCTATGATTGGCAAACGAAATCAGTTTAGTAAATTTAAGGTGGTCAAAGCGCAGATGCCAAGCACTTGCAGCAAAGTGCAGGCGAGTGTGTTTGCTGCGGATGGCGAGGAAATCGAAGAGGAGGAGGAGGAGGAGAAGGTGGTAGAGCAGGAGGAGGCAAAGGAGGAGGAGCAACAGTTGAAGCAAAAGTCAGCGGATGCAATTGCAAAGATTTCAAAGCCAAACACTGAGCCGGAAGTCAACTCGAAAGCTGCAAACAAATGTAATGAAGCGACAGCGGAAGTGTCCATTGAAGAAGAGGAAGATGAAGAGGCAGCCAATATGGATGCAGTCAGCGGAAGTGCCGAGGAGCAAAGTGCCGAGAGGAAACGTCGTCAACGTCCACGTCAACGCAACAGCACCAAGCAGCGCATGGATGTGGACATGGCTCTGAATGAGCTGGCTGAGCACGAGGATAGCGAAAAGTATGCCAAGTGGATGCCGCCAACAAATCAAAGCGGCGACGGCTTCACGCACCTGAACGAGAAATTTGGCTATTAAATTTTAAAGCAGAAATTATCATAAAATAACAAGCAAACGTTTATCTCTATCAAATTTGCTAAAACATTTTAAATGTCGCTTAAAATTTAGTTACGCTAGTAGTTGAACAAATGTCTTTGTTATTTAACTATGTATATTTATTAATTATTAAACAGTTTGTCTGATATTTGTTTAGATCAGACAGTTAAATAAGCGCTTTAGCTAATTATTTTATTAGACACCCTGAACCCATTGCAAGTGAGTTATGAATGAGTTTCATCAAACTTATGTTACTGGGAGACAATCTTGATCAGGATCAATAGCTGAGTCGTTCTGGTTGGGTATGTACTGACTATGTATAGATGGAAGCTACAGTACTCTGCTCGGGGTTAACCTCCTAGTCGAGCGCTTCCCCAGGTGAATAAGCTCATTGAAATGGATCGGCATATTGAGTCGATCTAGTTATGTACGGCTTGTCTATCCATCCGTCTGTGCTTTTGTCCATCCTGTCTGTCCGTCTGTTTGTCTGTCCGTCTGTTTGCCCATAAGTCTGTTTAACCATTCGTTAGTGCATCAGTCCGATTGTCTGGCCGCTTGTCTTTCCGTCCGTCTGTGAATCCGTCCGTCTGTCTGTCCGCTTGTCTGTTTATCTGTCTGTCCGTCCGCCTGTCCGTTTGTCTGTCCGTCTGTCTGTCCGTCCCTCTGTCTGCTCTTCTGTCCGTCTGTCTATCCGTCCGTCCGTCTGTCTATCCATCCGTCTGTCATTCCGTCCGTCTGTCTGTCCGCTTGTCTGCCTGTCTGTCTGTCCGTCCGCCTGTCCGTCTGTGAATCCGTCCGTCTGTCTGTCCGCTTGTCTGTTTATCTGTCTGTCCGTCCGCCTGTCCGTTTGTCTGTCCGTCTGTCTGTCCGTCCCTCTGTCCGTCCCTCTGTCTGCTCTTCTGTCCGTCTGTCTATCCGTCCGTCCGTCTGTCATCCATCCGTCTGTCTATCCGTCCGTCTGTCTGTCCGCTCGCCTGTCTGTCCGTAAACCTGTCCGTCTGTCTGTCCGTGTGCCTATTCGACCTTATATCTATTCATCCTTCCGTCTATTCGTCCATCCGTCTGTACGTCCTTTCGTTTGTTCGCCCAACCATCTGTCCGTTAGTCATTTATCATATTTTCCGATAATTTATACCATTTCCTTACTATCGATAAGAATCGATATTTTGACTTTGTTTTTGAAGCATTATTTAAAGACCTCAAAATCAAGGATTCCAAATTTAATAACTATTAATTTAAACAAATTTTTTTTTTTTATTTTTTAAATCTTTTATATTTACGTTCAGGTCCCAGTTTTTTTCTTTATAATATTTATATATATTTTAAATATTATAAAAAGAATATAAAATGAATATAAAAGATATATATAAATATTATTAAGAAAAAAAATGCGACCTGAAGGTGAATATAAAAGATTTTAAATATTTATTAAAATTATTTTGTTTTTTTTTTCAAATATGTATATATTTATTTATTTTGCTAATCAAATTTGGTTTCTTCAATCTTCTCCTCATGAGCTTTTCAACACACTCGCAGCACTTCCAATTGGAATTTCCCCAGTTTGAATTTGTTGATAAGCCCCATTGGAAGTGCCGTATCAGTGTGTGTTCCAACCCCTGACGGCATTCCTTCCACTGGAATGCCGAGAGAGGGGCGGAAAATGAACGCGTTTACAAATTCCTGCGCACATATAGAGAATGAACGCGATTTTGAGGTTGATTGCCGCTGTTAAGGCTCCAGCACTTGAACTTCCAATTCAGTTATAATTTCGCTACTCTTTTCGTCGGAACGGTTCGACGCAACGGTTGAGCTTGAGACGACTTTTTGTTGCGTTTTATTGACAAGAAAGAAAAAAAATTAACGTCAAAGCGTATTTATTTTATTTAAACGATTTCTAATTGATTTTTAGTATTTGAGTTTCTTGTGCGTAAAACAAAAAATTAGTTTTAATGCGTTCGCCACGTGCTTTTCATACAGCCGGAGCACATGTGTGGGTTACATTTTAGGACGCGTAACAGTCCGTCTCAGAAGACGTCCCTGCGTTGGGGCGACTGCTGCCCAGGCCCAATCTGCGAAGACTTTATTGTGTTTCCTATTTATTAACTAAACTATTGTTAAACGTTGTCGTTCGTTCTGTCTGTGATCTGCAAATAATACAAAATAAACGTAGCGAAACCAGAAATATCAAAAAATTACAATTGTTAAGGAAATGTTGCATAAGTCGAGGCGCATTTGATTGGCGCGCGCATTTGCCGTCGTTATAATCAGCCAAAGACGCGCGGGGCACTCGCCACACATAACTTAACGCCTCTGCTTTGAACTTGGCACACACTCACACACACACACACAGACAACCTGAAAGGTTTTACCATAGCAAAGGTGAGTTCAATTGCCCGCAAATATAAATGCAGTGGAACATGCGCAGAGATTGCGGTCTGCTCTCTATCTTTCTCTCTCTCTCTCTCTTGGTCTGCCTTCCACTTGGAAGTGCTAGCTATGTTGCTGTTGTTGTTGTTGTTTAATTACAGTTTGTTTTGTGAATGAAGCTTTGCTTAGCTGTTTATCATAAACAGAACTCATGTTATGTGATTAGGCTAGAATTTTGATATATATATGTAGAATAGGCAGGTAGAAATTAGACTATAGTATACATACATATATACATATATTATTGATGATATGCACGTTTAATATACTCTTGCATATCATCTATTTCTATTGATATCAACTTATTTTACTTTAGTATTTTAGGCATATCTCGAAGAGTATTTGACCTAGATAAATGAAATTTTTTTTGTAGGCTCCTTGAACATATTCACACAAAAAGAATACTTTTTTATCCCCCAAGTTAACTAATATGATAAGCGTAAATCAATCTGTTACTCTTTCACTCACATATAACGCACTCTTATCAGTTTTTATCAATATCAACTGCCTTTTCTCTAATTATTTTAGCAAAACTCGAGAATTATAAAAGCTATATATATGAAATATGATGTAAAGACTCTTCTAAAGTATTAACATCATAAAAATACTTCCTTTACCACCTGGTGGGTTATATGCTCTATAAGTTCTCTAAAAATTATGAAAGTATTAACAGATACTCTATCTCTAGCATCTAGAGCACTTTTATGATTTTTTATCTATATCAGCTCCATTTTCTCTAGTTTTTATTTCAGCACAACTTGAAGACTATAAGAGCTAGATATATCAAATCTGATTTGTAGCCTTCTATAAGGTTTCACATTATAAAAATACTTTGATTATTTGCTCTTATAGTTCTTTAAACTGATCGGAGTATTCGATTACCCATAGTATCTGATAGTATATAGCTCGTACTTGACCCTTCCATTTCCTTATATATACATAAATTTCTACTATATATGGGACTAATCCAGTTGACCTGCGACTAATTGGCACCTGTCATTTAGCACTCTAAAATGCGTGGCAGAGTGAATGGCGTTCGTTGTCGAAGGACCTTTTAAAGTTGCGTGGATTCGTTAGTTAATTGCACGCCATTAACGAGGACAACGGGGGCTGAATCAAAGGTCAATATAGAATGCCAGTGCACAACGAAGGGGCCCGGTTTATCCTTGTGCAAAAGGTCAGGCGCGGGAGGTTGTCCCTGACCTTGCCAAAGGGGGGAGGGAGAGGCAAACTTGGTGTCCTGTGCAACGGCTTCATATTTAATGCTGCGCGCTGCACAACAAATTAATTGAAAAACCCAGCAAAGGATTAAAATCTACGGTTTGATAAGACACAAAAAGACCCTATCTTGAAGGACGATGTGTGTTAGTGTTATGCATATATATATATATATGTATCAGCTATAGAATATGGTGTGTAGTACGATAAATAAATATGCATACATATTAACGCGAAGGCTATCTAGACAGCCGTACTATTTAGTATTTATATGCATATATACATGCATACATACATATATATGTGTGTGTATACATAAATGCGCATATTCAGCGAGTCCATGCTCCTCTCTCGCTTTTACTCTAATTATTGCAATACCTTGATCAGCGTGCATACTATTTGTCTCGCTCACTCATACACGTTGCTATATTAGCATGTCCATAAGTACATACATAATTACTTACAAGGCTACGTGCACATAGTTGCATTTCCTTTTAGCTATATGTATGTAGCTTTCTACATTCTCTTTGCAAAAAGAGCTTGATCAGTGTGCAGACTATTTGTCTCGCTCACTCATACACATTATTATATATCCATGGTCTGCGCTGCATAAATTGCATTTCCCTATAGCCAGAGCTTTTTACATTCTCTTTGCAAGAAGAACTTGATCAGTGTGCAGACTATTTGTCTCGCTCGCACACATATGCATACTCGTAAACAAGCTTAGACAGGGCTGAGTCAGTTTTGTTAGATCATGAGAGTGAAGAAGATCTAACAAATATAAGAATATAAGTAGATCATAATACCCTATGCAAAAGTATATTGTGGGGTATATCAGGGCATATAAGCGCGCATGTAAGATTACTTAAATTTATGTAACTATAATTCCTTTTACTCAATTCTCGCCCCTTTGCCAGCTGTAAGGTCAGACCTAACGCAAAAGTATTAATTTACAAGGATAAGAGGCTATTCTATATTAAGCTCAAGGACAGGACTTCTGAACTCGAAAGCATGATCAACATAGCTGGCGTAGTGAGCATTGTGCTCTTCTATATGCTCATTCTGGTCGTCGGCATTTGGGCAGGTCGCAAGAAGCAGTCGGGCAATGACTCCGAGGAGGAGGTCATGCTGGCTGGTCGTTCCATTGGTCTCTTCGTTGGCATATTCACTATGACAGGTAACAAGCTCATCTGACAAATTCATTCCCTGGCAATACTAATCTGTATATCTATTATATATGCCCATAGCTACTTGGGTGGGTGGCGGCTACATCAACGGCACGGCGGAAGCGATCTACACCTCGGGCCTCGTGTGGTGCCAGGCGCCGTTCGGTTATGCACTCAGCCTGGTGTTTGGTAAGTTTTGAATACTCTGGAATCTTATTAAAAAGGGTTTAACAGGTAGCATTGACATTACCATATATTGTAGTATTTATATGCTTGATTAGAAAGAGTTGAGTGAATCTAAAGAACTAACATTTGAAATATATATATATATATATATGTACACTAATATATCGTATATCATATATTCGCATAGTTTTTTCATGCAGAATGAGCTTATCCTTATAGAACTGGAGTCAGAAAATTTGTTAAATTCCCTATACTTACTTTTTCATCATATATATATTTTGCCATAATAGTTCATACATATGTACACACATATATACTCCTCTGCTATTTTCACCGAAGATTGCGAAAACTTTTTTAGCATAACTCGAAAACTTTAAGAGCTACGCATATAAAGTGTGGTATATAGTTTGTCATAAAGTTTGTACTCTAGGTTTACAGCTTAACTGGAAGATTATAACAAAAGACATAAAAATTGAATTAAAATTTATTTTAAAGTTTATACATATAGTATAGTTTTCAGTATTACCTATGGCATTGGTTAAAAAACTGGAACAAATCCAGTTTGAAGCATAACTAAAACTGTTAGAGCTAGAGTTATGAAATTTCGTATAGAGGTTATCATAAGCACAGATTGAAAATATTCGACTTTTTCGCTTTGTGAAATTTAGTATATTTTTAAAGTATTTACATTAGAGATGGGCATCGGGATCGGGATTTTCGGGACCAGAAATTGTTCCGAAACAATTTTCGGGCTTCTTGGGAAAGATTCTAAAAAATTCCATGTCGATCGGATAAGTGGTTCATCCCTACATCAAGGTGACATGGTAACCAATTTAAGAGATATGCTTATGAGCAGAAATGGGAGTCGGGACCGGGTATCTCTGGAAAGCCGGCATCTCAGAGCATATATCTAGAATTTTTTACCTTGATCTCACGACCAAGCACGTATCCGATCGTCCTGGACTTTTTTTAAAATCTTTCCTAACCCGCCAGATACCGAAAATCATTGCGGGACAATTTCGGGTGCCGAAAATCCCGATCCCGACGCTTCTAATTTGCATACATAAAATACTAAATTTTTTTGATAACTATGCCAAATACCTATTAAAGTAAGGAAAACTTATATTTCACCTATTTAGGCTTAACTCGAAAACTATAATAGTTTGAATTATAATATTTGAAATATAGATTCTCGAAAAATGCTTACATGTATAAAATATATCACTTTTTCGATACCCATGCCATTCCCCCAGATATTCCATATTTAAAACATCATTTAATTTATAAATTCTTTCCTATAGGTGGCATCTTCTTTGCCAATCCCATGCGCAAGCAGGGCTATATAACCATGTTGGATCCGTTACAGGATTCGTTTGGTGAGCGAATGGGTGGATTGTTGTTTCTGCCCGCACTCTGCGGGGAGGTCTTCTGGGCAGCTGGCATTCTGGCTGCACTGGGCGCCACATTGTCCGTCATCATAGACATGGATCATCGCACCTCGGTGATATTGTCCTCGGGCATCGCCATATTCTATACGCTCTTTGGTGGACTCTACTCCGTAGCGTATACGGATGTTATACAGCTGTTCTGCATCTTCATTGGACTCTGGATGTGCATACCGTTCGCCTGGACCAACGAGCATGTGCGCAGTCTGAGCGACATGGATGTGGATTGGATTGGGCATGTGGAGCCGAAGCAGCGCTGGTTCTACATAGACTATGGCCTGCTCTTGGTCTTCGGCGGCATACCGTGGCAGGTGTACTTTCAGCGTGTGCTCTCCAGCAAGACGGCGGGTCGGGCACAGCTGCTCTCCTATGTGGCAGCCGCTGGCTGCATCCTGATGGCCATTCCTCCAGTGCTCATTGGTGCCATAGCCAAGGCAACTCGTGAGTTCGACTTGCTCTGCTTTTATCCAGCTAATCTTTTGTCTTACAGCTTGGAACGAGACGGAGTACAAGGGTCCGTATCCACTGACCGTGGACGAGACCAGCATGATACTGCCCATGGTCTTGCAGTATTTGACGCCCGACTTTGTGTCCTTCTTCGGCCTGGGTGCGGTCTCGGCGGCCGTGATGTCCTCCGCTGATTCGTCCGTGCTGTCGGCTGCTTCGATGTTCGCACGCAACGTTTACAAATTGATTTTCCGTCAGAAGGCATCCGAAATGGAAATCATTTGGGTGATGCGCGTGGCCATCATAGTTGTGGGCATTCTGGCTACCATCATGGCCCTCACCATCCCCTCCATCTACGGCTTGTGGTAAATTTGACACTTTGATTGATGGCCCACTTTGTGCTAAGTGCGTAAGTCTTCCAGGTCCATGTGCTCGGATCTGGTGTACGTCATTCTGTTCCCGCAGCTGCTGATGGTGGTGCACTTCAAGAAGCATTGCAACACCTACGGCAGCCTCTCGGCCTATATAATTGCACTCCTCATCAGGCTGTCCGGCGGAGAGGCCATCCTTGGGCTGCCTGCTCTTATACACTATCCGGGCTATGATGAGGAGACGAATACTCAGCTGTTTCCCTTCCGCACCATGGCCATGCTGATCAGCCTGATCACCCTGATCTTTGTCTCCTGGTGGACCAAGTAAGCTAAACTATCGCTGATCTCTATTATCCTGATCTTAATTGGTTCTCCTTGCCAGAATGATGTTTGAATCGGGTAAGCTGCCTCCCAGCTACGATTACTTCCGCTGTGTGGTCAACATACCGGAGGATGTGCAGCGCGTGGGCGATCCATCGGAGTCCGGGGAGCAGCTCTCTGTCATGGCAGGTCCTTTGGCTCGCTCCTATGGCGCCGCCACCATGGCCGGCAAGGATGAGCGCAATGGACGCATCAATCCGGCTCTCGAGTCCGATGATGATTTGCCCGTGGCCGAGGCACGGCGTCTCAATCAGGAGACAGCGCAATCCCAGGTCCAAAAAATGCTCGACTCAGCCACAGGCAAAACGGGAGGCGGAGGCGGTCAACGAGAGGGCATGGCCATGCCCGCTGCTGAACAGGACAATACAGCCTTCTGAGCGGGTATACCCACAACAGCCGACCCGGAACTCTAACCACTAGACGCTGCGAATTATCTCCTTGGTTGAGGCTTCTTAATAGACATACAGCATATATGTATGTATATGTGCATCCATTATACAAAGAAACGCATACCTATTTAAGTATATGATGTATTTTCAGACACACAAGTGCTCAGGTATAAAGTGCAGAAAATTTTATAATCATTTTGCCATAGTTTTTTGTAAAGTTTCTTTTTGTTGAGTTTTTTTTTTTTGTTGTTTTCGTGTGTTTTAAGCAGGCTTCGAGTAGAGTAAATGGATTATATATAGTTCACATAGCCTATGTATAAATGTTATAGTAGATCGATAAATATCGATCGATAAAAAACGAGAACATATCAAGCAAAACTGAAAGTAACTGTAAACATATCAAATGCATTTCACACAAGCAAACGAAATGCATTCAAATACGTATTATTCAATAGAGTTAAAAGCGCGAAGAACTGCAAACGAAGTACATATATAGAGTAATACCTATTATACATAAATATATATATATATATTCCTAGTCATGTTCAGTTGTTTATGTAATTAATTGGCAACTTTATGGATATCCTACAAATTGTTTAGGTGCATATAATGTGAATCATGTGTCCTTCCACAAGCAAAGAGCAAACTAACTAACTTAAAACAGTTAAAGCAAATGAAATATATATATTATATCAACTGACGAATATATATAGGCAAATGGAAAAAAAATGGAATTTTTAGCTGCTCTCAAAGAGCAAAAACACAAAAGCTACAACAAACAATCTATTAGAGATGTCCCTATATAGATATCATATATGAACACAGTTATACATATACATATACCCATTATATATATATACATAAAGATATATATGGAGCTGACAAATGAATTTAGCAAGTTTATACCAACTGGAGAATCCTATCTGATCTATATTAATATTCAAATTTCTTTATCGAAATTTAAATTTTAAATCAATTTCTAGTAAATATTAAATATATATGTATATATATATGTTTTGATAAGAGCTCTTCGTTAAAGTTTGTGCACTATAAATATGGTAAATTTTAAAGAAATATATACAATATTTATTTCAGTTGGCGTTCAAGAAATTTTCCATTTTTTAAAGTTTTTTAAAAAAAAATTTGTTGATTTTTACTTATATAATAGGGTATATGTCTAGGTCTTGGTTCTTTTAGATCCTTCTAAGATCCGATTCGTAAATATAAAGATATATATAATGAGAATTGAACGCTTGAAAGCGAGTAAAGCCAGTTTCCCTATAATTCTCAACTGGTTATAGCTAGAAAAGAGCTAAGTCTGCTGTTGATAGAGCTGAAAGGATCTTAAAATAGCCAGACAGAGAAACTGCTCACATTATAAGGGTTTATGTATAAATACAGATTCTTTGAAATTGTTATGCATATACCTAATTCTTGATAAGTAATAATCAATAAAGTCATGAACTTAAGCACTCTAACTTTATATAAACTTAATATATATACATATATATATATACATTTTTTTGTTTTTTGATAAAAAGTTCTCGAGATTCGTTAAAGTTTGGAAAAAAATTTGAATATTTATATATAAGTAAATCTGTAACTCGATAAATACTAAATACTTAAATGTTGACTGCTTTTTGATTGAACTTTTACATAAGCGTAAAACCAGAAATTGAGCTACCTAAAAAGTCCGTATATGATATACATAACTAAACAAAAACCCAACTATATATGATATATGGTATATGTTCTTGCTGTTGTTAAACTAATTGTTAATTGTTATTTGTCTCTTGATTTATGGCATATACGATATTATCTGAGTGTTTTCTTTGCTAACTATAGTTGAAATTATGCAAGTTTTGTTTGGACAACTCTTTAGCAAATTGTTAATGGAAACTGCGAAATATGCATTATTTAAGTTTCAAGTTTACTCTCTCACCCATTGTAACTGTCTGTATATAAGAAATGTAACTAACTAACTAACAAAAGAAAAAAAAACCAAAAAACCACCAACTATTTTATGTATTACAATACGACAGATGAAAGATGAAAGATAAAATATGAAGGTACTTCATAGTCAGTTGATAACACTTAGTTATCTGGGGTTCGGTCGGGCTTTACTTACGTTCACCTATTGTTGTCTATTCAATTGATGTATACATACCTATTAGTGGCATATTACAAACTATGTTAAATATACATATATATATATTGAGATGAGTTTATGATATACAACATATATTATATATATATATATGAAAACAAGAAAATAACGAAAATCGAAAATACATATCAATGTTTCAAGCATAGCAAAAAAGAAAAAAAATCGATAATAAAAGTATATTGAATAAATAACAAATATATATGAGTATATATATATATTAAAATGGTTTCCTTGTTGATGCAAATGCCGTGTAATTATTTATTCTATTTCGTAAAACTAACTGTATTTATTTATTTAGCCCATATAGAGTACAGCTTGTGTAACATCCACAAACAAACAAAGAGCAGCCTAATGACAATTTAAAACAATGGAATCGTATTATCGTAAGCGGAAATTTCCCATCATAAAAAATTCAGCTCTCGTGCAAGCAGGAGGCATGCCACAAAGGGAGGCAGCTGCTTCAAGTTAAAGAGCAAATGGCAATTGGAGTGGCTGCCGCCGCCGCTGCTGCTACTGCTGGTTGTTAACAATGATCCACTACCAACGGAATCACATAAAACTCGGAGCAGAAGAAGATCACATTAAGAAGATCAGTTGGCGACAACAGCCTGCTAATGGAGATAAGTTGCCTCTGCGACTTGTTGCAGCTGCTTAGAAGTAGATTTGTTTGCTAATTTGCCAAATATAAAAAAATACACAGCAAACAATTTTGCTTATTGTTTTAAAAATGTAACTTAAATTTTATTTAAAATATATTTAAATTTTTACACCAAATTTTGAGGCTAAATTAAAGCCAATCAAAACATGAATCTTAAACTACTTTCTAACTTCTATTAAGTTTAATCTTTTTGTCTGTTTCAAGCAGGCTTTGAGTAAACTAAATGGAATATATATATATACATATATATATATATATAAATGAATGTTTGCCTATATGTATAAGTACAGATGAACTCAAAAACTATTTTCCACTGAGAAAGTTTGTATGATATGCTCATTGATGCCACTCGCCACCAGGTGGCGCTGCAGAGTAGCAACTTCTGCGCCGTTCAACTGATTGTCTTAAAAATTAGTATGACAATATATTTTTGAAACAAAAAAATGAAGTTCGCCGGGTCAGCTATGTATATAAATAAAAATGAACCGCCAAATGTGGCTCGACCCAGTCAACTAATTTTTTTTTGTCATATTTATGTAAAGGTACATAGAAGGTACATCTTATGTAGAGAGAAAATGAACACTTTTCATTTCACATACAAACCAGTTTGACGCGCCAATAACTTTTGACAAAACGAAGTTTGTCGGGGAAGATAGTAGAATATATACATAGATCACATAACCTATATGCATAAATGTTATGTTATTTTAATGGCTATATTTTAGGCTAAATTACTGTCAATCAAAATTGTTCTATAAACTGAAAAGCTACAATATTTTTGTTTTAAAGCTGAAATTTTATTATTATATTTATATTTTAAATTTTATGGCTATATTTGACGCAAAATTAAAGTAGGATTTGCTTGTTAAATGAATTGCAAAGCAAAATAAAAAATATTTTAGTTTTTGGTTTTAGCCTGAAGTTTTATTGAAAATATATTTAAAATTAATTTTTGATGTTAAATTATAGTCAATAAAAATTTTTAAATAAAATGCCAAGCAAAATTGAAGGATTTTACCTTTTGTCTTTAAACTAAAATGCTATTAAAACTATCTTTAAAATTTTATGGCAATATTTGAGGTAAAATCAAGGTAAGAATTGCTTCTTAAATAAATTGCTATCCAAAAAGTGAAAAATTTTACTTTTTGTTTTTATACTGAAATTTTATTTAGCATATATTTCAAATTTTATCAAATCAAAAAAAAAATATTCAAGCAAAAAGTGAACTATTTCGCTTTTTGTTTTAAAACTGAAATTTTACTAAAAAATATATTTTAAATTTTATAGCAATATTTGAGGCTAAATTGAAGTCAATAAAAGTTGTTAAAATTAATTGCCAAACGAAATTAAACGATTTTGCTTTTTGTTTTTCAACTAAAATGTTATTGAAACTAATTTTAAAATTTTATCAGAATATTGAATTTTAATGAATATAGGTTTCAATTTCAACATGAATATTTGAGGTTAAATTTATATCAGATTTGATTAAAATGCTATTTAAATGTTTTCCTAGTCTGCAATTGAGGAAAAGCTCTTAAAAGTTATTTAGTGAAAAAAAAGTTTTGTAGTTTACCTGGCTCAGCGGACAGCTGCTGGCAGGGAATGCCCAGGTATGCCTAACCTTGACTCAACCTTGAGCAACAAGTCAAACTCAAACAAATAAGAAAAAGTTTTTCTTTACAAAAGTTAAATAAATACTTTCATTGTTAAATTGATAAAAAGTATAAAATATATAATACAGTAAGCAATTTTGTTCCTTAGTTCGAAAATGTAATAAATTTATAATAGGATAATATTTAAGTAAAATTAGAATGGGACTTGATTTACATGCAATTACAATGCTTGCTAAGTCTGCTTTTGTATGTTAAATGTTGTTAAATGTTGAATGTTAATAATCTTATAGGCTTAACTGATAATGGAAGTAAACCTTGCGTACTGGTGAGATGGCCAGCAGTATAAAGTCTAATAGGAGGCGAGAAGACGCAATCTTGAGTCAAGCAGCGAGACAATGTTTGAGAAATGATTTTTATTTCAACTGCTAGAAGAAAAGATATATATATATATATGTATATATTTATTATATGTGTATGTGTTAAGAAAGGAAGAGAAGATATATGTATGTGTATATATATATATTATATGTATATGTGTTAAGAAAGGGGGTGTGGGTGGGCTTTTGTCGTTGCTTGCTCTTAAAAAAACTTATTTGCATTGCAGATTATAAGAGGACAGGTTCGCGTGGAGGTAAGGTAAAACCAGCCAATTCAATATTTTAGTAATGTGAAGCAGTTAGAACTAACTTTGTTTTCTTTATTTACCTTAACCAAGGCCCAAGTTTAACCAATAATACTTTTTTTTGGGTTTGCTTAAGCTGCTTAATTACTTTTGTAAGTCAACTTCGTCTTCAGTGCAAGTAATATCCGGAAAACTTTTTTTGGTGAAGTTGAATACTTCAGACATAATTAAGCTGTTAGAAGTTAATCAGAGACCCTAGGTCAATAGCAGAACGAATTAAGATTTGACAAATGATTTTTCTTAAGTTTAATTAAGTTAAGTTTAGAGTCAAGGCTTCCCACCTATTAATAGTTAAATTGCTTTTAAATTTGTTAAGGCTTTAGTAGTGGAAAGCTGATTTTAAGAGTTTGAAGAAGAACTTCGATTACAAAGCCAAAAGGGTCCATCACAGCTTCTTGGTGTTGGCTTTTTCTGTTCAGCAATTAAAACTAAGTCTTAAGTAGGTTTAATTTTGGCTTTAAGGCTTAACTTTGTTTGCAAGCCAAGTTCGAAGTAACAAAAAGCTAGCAAAAAACTAAAAAACTTTTATTTATCTTATTTCTTACATTATTAAAAGTAATAATAACTATTTTTTTTTATATTTTACCTTAATTTATAGTATTTTTATTAAGGTTTTATTTCAAAAATGTTTGAGAAAAAAATTTAAGAAAATTTTTTATAGTTTTTTACTTATTTTATAATAAATAAGTAATTTATTTATCTTTGTTTACCTTATTTTTAAAAATTTTTAAAATAATAACACGATAATTTCTTAAAGATTTTCAATTTTTTTTTAATAATTAATAAATATTATTTTATAATATTTTTTTTTACCAAATAAGGCTTCATTTATCTATTTTTATTTGATTTCAAAAATTATTTAAAATAAATGAAACATTCGTTTTTATATTTATGCGCATTTTACAATAACAGTTCTTTATTTGTCTATTTTTATTTTATTTCTAAAATAGTCAATAATAAAAAACACTATTTTTGAAATATTTTTACTCATTTTATAACAAATATGGTTTTTTTTTATTTATCTTATTTCTAAATTTATTGAAAATAAATAATTCTGTTTTTTATTTTTTAAATTTTTTTTTATTTAGGGTTTTACCTATCTATTTTTATGTTATTTCTAAAATTATTAAAAAAACCCTATTGTTTTAAAGATTTTTACTCATTTTACAACAACTAAGGCATAATATGTTTTTTAATTGACTTTCCCTTTACAAATTGATATTTTATTGCTGTGTAACATTAGCCGAGATTAGCTTCATTATGCTGTTGCACTTGTGCAATTAACTTGTAAACTTAATTAGATAGAAAACCCGCAAAGAGCTGCTGTGGGTCGCCCATCACAAGTTCATATCTGGCGTCGCACAAGAATTGCCCTCTAATTGATGTTGCTGTTGCGGTTGATGTTGCTGCCGTTGTCGATGTGGATGTTGCTGTCGTGTAGGCTGCTGCTGCTGGCAGCTAAATATCCGGTATTTTTCAACAAAATTTGCATAGCAATCGTTAAAGCTGTTTGGCTCTGGGAGCCTTCAACTGTCATTTCAGTTGGCCGTTAGCGGGCCAATTAGCAGAGCGGAAGAATTTCGCGAATGTCATGTTCACTACTGAGAGGAAGCAATTGTGATATCTCACTTAAGAAGCTAAGTATTGGGTTTTACTCCCCGAAAATGGGGAGTCTGAAGCTCCTATGATTCTCAAAATGATCATATTTATCGATAGAAAAGATTGACTTTGTTGTTGTAATTGCTTATCGATATTTATCGATATCGATAATTATCGATAGAAACCGCATCTGTTACTAATCGATAATATTTTATTTCAATTAATATCCCATTTAACCCTTCTGAAATTTTGATTTTTTCTTTTAGAAATTATTTTTCATTTCTTCTTTATTAGAACAATCGATAAGTATTATGTCTAATGCATATTATAACTAATATTGGGATCGTACAGCAGGGTCGAGTTTTCTTCTTCTTTTTTTTTGTCAAGATGCGAATAATTTACAATTGGGGTCTAATTTTCTAGATCAACGAATGAATTTTGATGATAGCAAATTGTGGATGAGAGGGGACAGAAATCTTCTAAGGCACTGGAACGAATGAGGTACCCAATACTTTAGCTCTACTTCTTGCGGTAGGTGTAGCCGCCATTGGAGCTGTAACCCTGCTGGATGGTATCTGGGACTTGGCTGGGCGCTGAGTAGGAGTAACCCGAGTCCTGGGCGGGTCCACTGGGAATGCTGTCGCCATTGGGAGCTCCATAGCTGCTAGAGGGTGCTGCGGGTGCGTTATAGGAGGATGAGGGGCCCGTGGAGTAGCTACCGCTGCTCGCGGATGACGAAGAGGAAGCGAACGAGGAGCTGGATCCGAAAGATGAGCCGCCACCGAAGCTGCCCGACGAATGGGAACTGGACGGTGCACCATACGAGCTAGAGGGAGCCGCTGGATAGGGTCCTCCACTGCTTCCGCCTACACTTGGTGCCGAATAAGAGCTGGATGGAGCCGAAGCTGGGGCTCCATAAGAGCTAGAGGGAGCAGCGGGATAGGGACCACCACTGTTGCCTCCTGGGCTGGGTGCCGAGTAGGAGCTGGATGGTCCAGCACTGGGAGCTCCATAAGAGCTTGAAGGAGCTGACGGATATGGTCCGCCACTGTTAGATGCTGGGCTAGGAGCTGAGTAGGAGCTGGACGGGGCGGAGCTGGGAGCACCATATGAACTGGAAGGAGCTGATGGATAAGGTCCTCCACTGCTGGCACCTGGACTAGGGGCAGAGTAGGAGCTGGACGGACCCGAGCTGGGAGCACCATATGAACTGGATGGAGCTGATGGATAAGGTCCTCCACTGCTGGCACCTGGGCTAGGAGCAGAGTAGGAGCTGGAGGGGCCTGAGCTGGGAGCTCCATAAGAGCTGGAAGGTGCTGATGGATAAGGTCCTCCACTGCTGGCGCCTGGACTAGGGGCAGAGTAGGAGCTTGAGGGAGCCTGTTTTGGTGCACCATATGAAGAAGAGGGAGCTGCAGGGTAGGAGCCACCGCTGTTGGCTGATGGGCTGGGTGCCGAGTAGGAGCTGGAAGGGCCGGAGCTGGGAGCTCCATATGAGCTGGATGGTGCCGATGGATAGGGTCCTCCGCTGCTGGCGCCAGGGCTAGGAGCTGAGTAGGAGCTGGATGGGCCGGAGCTGGGAGCTCCATAAGAGCTGGATGGAGCTGCAGCGTAGGATCCACCACTGTTGGCTGATGGGCTGGGTGCCGAGTAGGAGCTTGATGGAGCAGGTGCACCATATGAGCTGGAAGGAGCTGCGGGATAAGGTCCACCACTGTTTGATCCGGAGCTAGGAGCCGAGTAGGAGCTCGATGGAGCAGGTGCACCATATGAGCTGGAGGGTGCGGAGGGATACGAACCACCCCTGCTTGCGCTAGGGCTGGGAGCAGAGTAGGAGCTGGAGGGGCCAGAGCTGGGTGCCCCATACGAACTGGATGGAGCAGCGGGGTAGGATCCACCACCGTTGGCTGATGGACTGGGCGCCGAGTAGGAGCTCGATGGAGCAGGTGCACCATATGAGCTGGAAGGAGCTGCTGGGTAGGATCCACCGCTGTTGGCACTTGGGCTGGGCGCAGAGTACGATGAGGAAGCGCCGCTGAATGATGAGGACGACGAGTGGGAGCTGCTGCTGGGAGCACCATAGCTGGAAGAAGGTGGCGAAATGGGATGGAACGAGCTAGAGCCCGAAGGAGCGCCATATGATGATGAAGGGGGTGCTGGGCCACCTGGTCCAGAGGTGTATCCGTTGCTGCTTAGAACCTGAGTCTTGGAGGGAGCACCATAGTTGGTTGATGGAGCCGAAGGCAGAGGCAGGAAACTGCTCACGCTGGGAGCACCATAGCTGGAGGATGGACGAGCTGGTGCGCCATAGCTGCTGGAAGGTGCCTTGGGTGGGCCGTATCTGGGTGCGGGTGGTCCGGTTGCACCGTAGCTCTGCGAAGGTGGCGACGTCTTGGGCGGTCCGTAGTTAGACGAAGGACGACGTGCTTGTTGTTTCCTTGGTGGCGGTGGTCCGTACGTGCGTGCTGGTGGTGCACCGTAGCTAGAGGAGGGTGGTGGTGCCGGGCGAGACGGTGCGCCATATGAGCTGGCAGGCCTGTGGGCGGGCGCCGGATATGGGCCACCAGAGGAGCCGCCTGCAGGTGCTGAGTAGCTGCTGGACGGAGCTGGACGCGAGTTGAAAGAAGGCGCCGGACCCGAAGCGGGCGGCAAATAAGAGCTGGCCGGTGGTGCGCCGTACTTCGACGAGGGTCGGCCTCCAGACGAGGACGGAGGCAGATACCCGTTGTTCACCGGCGGCTCAGCTGCCACCAAAGCGACGAAGGCGACGGCAACGACACCAAAAAGCTGAACGAAAAAAAAAAGTGAAGTTGCGTGAAAAATATGAGGAAATTAGTTTTATGTGGCAATGTGTTTTGTAATGAGGAGGGGGGCAGGAGGAGGAGGAGGAGGGGGTGACTTACCACTGCGAATGAGGAGCTCATCTTGGTGCGTCTCAATAGCGAATTGACCAGGCTAAAAGAAAGAAATGAGAGCAAAAGAAAGTCGATTACGCTAATGTTGCATAACTTTTGTTTTTTGTTTTTTTTTTCTTTCTCGACTTTATGATGCGCTGACCGAGAAATGAGTTGGCAGCGCAGGGGTCAAGCTGCAATCAAGCGGCTCATCAATCTTGGCAGCCAACAGCGTGTCAATGCCAAGAACTCGCTGGCCAAGTGGCCACAAATCTAAGCCGAGCTGCTTTATTTTATATTTCGTTGGAAGGCGGAAGAAAATCTGCCACAATCCAAAGTGAAACTTTTCTTTTATGCTCGCAATTGAATCAAATGCCAGGGCTAAGGGTTTTGGCCAGGCTTTCGCAGTTGTTGCAGCTGCAGTCGTCGCTTTTATGACTTGCCATCTACTTCAACTCCCACATGGAGACCCGTAGCTATTGTCAATGATTTGTTTTTTTTTATTATTTTTTTTTATTATTTTTTTTTTGCTTGTTAGCCACATTTTTTTTTTCACTTTCAATTGCTGTTGTTGGCTTGAACGCATCGTGCAGAAAAAGTAACGTTAAATAGCAAATTGTAATTATTTTTTGTGGCCCAAACTTAAGTGCTGACTGCTTTGACCCGCTCACTGTGGCAATCCTCTCTTTTCGTCATGTTTTTGCCATGTGCCAACATTTCTAATTGGTCATGATGTAAGCCTCATGGCAAGCGCCTAACAGGCATTGTAAATGTGGAGGCTAAGTCAAAGTTGACTTAAAAGTTTAAAGTCTCTCGAATGCTACTTAAGAGCATTCTTAAAACTTCAAGTTTAATAAACATTTTCCGGGTTGTAAATCTGCGACCTGCTGTTAAACTTCGTGTTATCGCTTAGCACTTAGTCGAAGATCACTTTTGATAAACTATCCTTTTTTATTGTCATTCACTAACCGTTTCAGAAGGCAACAACAATTTATTGTCTGAGCGGGGTTTTTGTTTTTTTTTTTTGCTGCTGAAGATGGTATGCTGCTCGCCCGATTGTCGAATGCAAACTACTCTGCGGTCTGCTGCGTCGCATGCACTTTTATACGAAAGCCGGCAATGCTGAACGAATATCATAGCAATAACCAAAGCTGCTCAAAGACAAAAGCCACCATAGCGTCGCGTCGCGTCGCGACGCCAAAGCCAAAACGCAAAGCTTCAATCCAAACACAATGAGCGGGCAACATGTTTTCAATTTCGTATTTTATGTAACGCCACAAATGCACTCTTCAAAATGCGAATCACTCAGCCAGCATCTAAATACATTCAACATGCCACAACAACAACAGCAGCGAGCAACAAGCAAGCTAATGGCTGCCAGACTGTGCGATACCCTGTAATTAAGCCAGAGCTTTTTTACAGTTGTCTATATTACATTTTACGATATATTTATGCTTCTTCTTTTGCTAGATAATACAAATTCAGCTTTTTATAGGCTGCCAGACTATGCAATACCCTGTTGAGAAGTTAGAGCTGTTTTACTTAGCTCTATTTACATTTAATGCAACATTTATGATTCTTTTCTTGATAGAGATAAAACGTCTCTGATATTGGCTGACAGACTATGCAATACCCTGTAATTAAGCCACAGCTTTTTTAAAAGTGTCAATCCACATCAACATTATAGGCTACATTTATGCTTCTGCTCTTGATAGATACTAAAAATTCTGAATTGTTATAGGCTGCCAGACTAGGCAATACCCTGTTGAGAAGTTAGAGCTGTTTGAGGTAACATTTATGATTCTTTTTTAGATAGAGATAAAACATCTCTGATAGTGGCTGACAGACTATGCAATACCCTGTTACCAAGTACGAGCTGTCTGCGAGCTTTATATATATATTTACACTTAAGGCAACGTTTATGATTCTTATCTAGACACTGATATTGTTAAACGTCTCTTTTATAGACTGCCAGACTATGAGATACCGTGTAACCCTGTAAGTATAAGCTTACTTACCATTCTCTATACACATTAATATTTTAAACTACGTTCATTCTTCTCTTCTTTGGCTAGATAAGGAAAATTCGGTTTTGGTATTGTGTGATAGAGCATAAGACCAAGTTTGAACAATATTAAAATTCTCTAGCCACTGTTTCTACCATTAGTTTTTAAAAACTTGTTTCTGCTATTGAAAGCCGGACTAGAACAGGTAAAAATATGTAATTCTTACCGATATTTGAAAATCAGCATGATCTAAATATGTTAAACTTAAATTGATATACAGATTTGATATCTATACTTGTAATTTTATGTAATTTTATATATTTAGTGACATTCATTCGTGGAAATGCAGCATAAAAAACTAAATTTTCGAATTGCTTATCACATTTCATGATTACAGGGTATCATAACAGCAATACGTATGCCTTGGCTATTGATGAAGATCGAGAGTATATGTATTTATCTAAAACGGAATTAAATTATTTCTTCAGCATGTGACAAAAGCTTTTACTAGCGTAATCTACCCCACTCAAAATTCTTTTAATATTTACAGGGTATCAATGCCAGATGATTGCAAATCAAGAATAATTATGAATACTTACAAGAGTTTTGAATGTCTTTTCCCAACTAAGGCATATGCTGGCAACAGTGTAATATACCCCACTCCATACCCTTTACGGGGTATCTTTACAGCAACTTCAATCAAGAATTAGAATCTTAGATGTCTTCTACAGCTTTTGTAACATTCACTCTCTACAAAGCAATATACCCCACTCTTACCATCTCTTGCCATTAATATAGGGTATCTTGAGAGCAACATGTAAAGAGGTTTTGGACGTTTTCGCATTGATAGAGCTGCCTCTGGGGCAAACTTGACACAGCCGCCCACCTGTTTGTCGAGTGTGGGGCAAGTTCAGTGGCGGCATCAAAACGCAAATCGCCAAATCGTCAAAAATCACGTTTTCAAATTGCGCCCACTGTGCGTATACTCAATGCGAATTGCGCATACGCCTGGGGGGACAATTGCTAAAGTCGCATTGCTTAATTTCATGTGCATTTGTCAATTGTTTATTGTGTTGTTAAGAAAGGGAATTAGGCAACAGTTGGTGGCATTTCGGGCTTCTTCCAGATGTAACTGGCCCAGGGAATGCATTCCTTCAGCAGATGCATGTAGGCTAATCCCTTGGGGCAATCCACCTCGGTGGCAGCTACGCCCAGGGTCTCGCAGAGCCAGTACTTGGCCGGATCGAAGTGATGGGTGTATGTCTGTCCGATCTCCGATGCATCCTGGCAGGCCGAGCGGCCAGCATCAGCATTCACAACAACAACAATTGCGGCCAAAACGGCGAACAGGACAAAGACTAAAAGCAAGAGTTTCGATAGAGAGTCAAGAATTTATATATATATCAATATAAAACTGTACCCACCGGCTTTCATGGTTGGTTGAGAAAGTTTCTAACAGGTGTGTGCTCTAAACATTCGAGAGTCGCGACATTTATACGCTGCTCGAACTCAATATCGATAATAAAATAAAAACGAAAAAAAGAAAGATGCAAACACAGGTGAGAACAAGCGCATCCGTTGATCATTATCGCAGCTGACATGATAAGAGATAACAGATAACAGCAGGCAGGACAGTCCGAGCGAGAGGGATGGATAGAGAAAGAAAGAGAGTGAGCATGAGAGGGGCGTGGCAGCACATCAATTTAGTTACTCAACAAATTGATTTCATTTCTGATTGAAGCAAAAACAAAACGAGCAAAAAGAAAGTAATGAAAAATCAATAAATTTGATTTATTGAAATTATTTTAAGTGGAGTTTCAAGGTTTCAGCAACAAATTGAAAGAAAGTTCATAATTGAAATTTTATTATTAGCATCTTCATCTGATAAGGCTAAAACAAAATGCAAACACAATTTAATTAATTAGAAGAGAAGAGATACAGAAGATTCAAATCATTATTTATGAGCTATATTCACTTATATATAGTATGATATTTTTGGATAAAACTATGATAACATGTTAGTTATATATTTTTAATTATTGGGTCACTCACTAGGTAATATCGTTTTTTTAGTGAAATTCAAACACGATTTTTTTTCTAAAACATTTTATGAAATTATGTATTCTTCATTTTGATCTAATACCTTTTGCCATCTTTCGGGCAAGAGATTGATTCCACGCTCATAAAATTTTTGATCCTTGATTTGAGGTGAAGGTTGTACCATCCAAAATTCTGCAGAGACCGGAACAAGTAATAGTCCGAAGGTGCCAAGTCTGGAGAATAAGGTGGGCACATCCCATGCTGCAATAGCTTTTGGCGCATTTTCCTGGTGGAAGACTACAATTTTTTACAAATAAGCTTTACTATATCAGCTGTTGAAATTTAAAGCGGTAAAGCGGTGAACTACCCAATATATTTTTTTACGTTTCGAATCCGTTGTAATCGGAGCAAGCAGCGTATAAGCTGAGTCGACATAGTCACGTCCGTTCCTCCACCTATCTGTCAGTCCTTCCATTCTTCTATACTTCACCCTTCCTTCTATCCGTACGTCTGTCTGTCCGCCTGAACTTAGCGATTTCGTAAACCACATAGCTAAAAATTGGATGTACAAAATATATATTCTTGTACATCGTACGCTATATAAGGTTGTATTTTTTTTGACTAATGATTTTGTGACTGGTTATGTAACAGGCAGAAGGAGGCGTGGCAGACCACAAAAAGTGTATATATTCTTGATCAGAATGTCATGTTATGTCCGTTTTTCCATCTGTTCTTCTGTCCGCCCGTATGAACGACTTTGTATCTATCTCCTCACCGACCAACAATTATTATAATTATTAATTATTAATTATAAATATTACAGTATTAGATTTAGGTATATACACATATATAGACGACATATTTATGGACTGAAAACTTCATCATAATCATACAGTTAAAAACGAAGTTATCCAAGTATATTTTATATGGGAGGTTGTAGAAAGAAAAAGCGCAACTGTTGCATAAAGGTGCAGTAGGTGGCGCGCTTGCTTAATTGTATACATATACAGTCGAATACCGATAGTTCGTAATGGCAAGACGATCATATTTTTACGAATTATACAGGAATTCGATTTATCGAAGAGGAATTCGGAACAAATTTTTTACAAATTATTGACGTTTTCGATTTAGCGGAGAACGTATTATCGGGATTCGACAGTATATATAAAAGCCCTAAAGTGATTGAAAGAGCAGCTTTGCGCATGGTTTAGGGTGTCTGCTAGTCGGCATTCCCGAAACAGCATCAAACCTTTTTTTAAAGAGCTATATAATTTTATATATATAATATATATACAGATAAAATGATGATAAAATTAACTGGCATAAACTAAATTTATTTATCATTTGTTAAAGATAAGTTTTGATTATTGAAATTATTCGTTAAGGCTTAGATATAAATGCGCTTTAGAGTTTAAGACAAAAAGCAGCAATAAAATGAAATTAAAAAAAAAACAATAGTATTATAATATTATTATAGCATAATTAACATTATAAATTATTAATATTATATTATTATATACTAATTATTATTGTATTATTATAACATAATAAACATTATAACTTAAGTAAATATCTAAATTATTACTTTGAGAGATCACTTATAAGCATATGTTTATATATATGCATATGCATATGTAAATTTTCAAATATAAAAACTTCACAAAATTCTACCTATAATTGTCTTTAAGCTTTGATCTAGCCTTAAATACCTGCCTTAAATACCCAAATAGCTTTTGTTCGCATTTACCTTTATGCATATTGATTGACAAGGTGTTGCGATTAATAGCCATTCAATCGGCAGCGCTGCCATTAGCGTAGTGCCAGGTAAGACAAAGGCCTAACCCCAGCGAAATCTTGAACAATAAAACTTAAACATATAATTATAATCATGCTGTAATGTGAATTCATTTAAATTGCAAAACAAACATTTCTTGCTATCAATTTTTGTTTATTTCTGCAAATTACATATTTAAGAAATATATATTTATATATACATATATATCTGTTACATCTTTTGTTAACTGTTTAGGTCTTTGTGTGTGGCTTTTGTTTCGCGGATGACCCCCTAAAGCGTTTGACCAACATAAATGCTTAAGTGTGGTTAGCAAAACAAAATTTATCACGAAATAATCAGAGTCGAAAAAAAGCGTAGAAAAAAACAGTTAACACATTGATGAATAAAAAAAACAAAACAAAATAGCCAAAAAAAGCAGAAAAAAACGCCAAAAATCTATTACAAAATGCTTAAAAAGCAATTACAGTTTCCGCATTGAAAGAGGGGGTCAGCAGAAGGGGGGGGGCTAGGAGGGGTCAGGTGTCGCCAAGCAGGTGCTTAAGGCGGAGAGAGAGAGAGGGAGATAGAATTTGCGAGAGAGAGAGAGACCATGACATGGCCCCCTGGGATCAGTTGATGAGAGTGAGATGTAGAGATGGGGAGAGAGGGAGAGTGAGAGAGAGGGAGAGTAAGAGAGAAAGAAAGAGAAAGACAGACCAAGCTTTGGCACCTAACTTAATGAGAGTTATGTATAAGTGTCGCCACGCAGCTGCCCAAGACTTTATAAGAAAGTGAGAGAGAGAGAGAGAGAGAGATGTAGAGACCATGATTTGGCCCCCGCTGGGCATCATTTAATGAGAGTTGTGCATAGTTGGATAGTTTTTTGAGCATTTCGTTAAAGACGATGACACAGGTGATTGCTCAGGTAGCAATGGTAGGGGCAGGTGCAAGGGCATAGGCAGTTGCTCATTATCGATTAAGTGGCTACGCTTTAAGAAAATCCAATTATTGTTAGCTCGTGGAGCAGGAAGGGGACAGCCTCACATTGCACAAGCCACATCTGATGTGTCCATATCTTTGATGAGCTCTAAAAATAGTTCGAAAATTGAGGTAATTTGCAGAAAGTGCTTTTGCTTGTGTGAAGCATTTAGACAATTGTCCCCAGATAAGGAACCCAACCCAAGCACAGAATGGGACCCAATGGAACACTATAAATATGCTTGCAGAATGCTGACAAATGCAACATTTCCATTTCAGACACGCAACAAAATGCATTCAGGTTAGTTATTTAATTCTATATTCTATAAAAGGTATAGAAATAGATATCTTCTTCGATCTGTTTTGCAGCCACAATCTTGAGCTTCCTGCTGCTGGGCATCTTTGTCACGCTGGCAACTTGCTACCACGGTCAGGATATCTATGCGGAGCCCAATTGCGATATTGTTCAGGATCATGCACGCAAGTTCCGTGACATCTCCGATCCCACACACTACTGGGTGTGCCCGGAGGGTCAGGAGAAGGCCGACTACATTCAGTGCCCCGACAACTATGCCTTCATGGAGCCCGAGCAGAGCTGCGTCGTCTGGGAGGATTGGAAGTGGCTCGAGCCCTACACCAAATAAATAAACGTCTGCGATGAAACTTTGTCGTAAACCGAGAACAGCGCAAAAAAAAACCAAAATAAAATCCAATCTTTTATTTTATATATTGTATGTATGTATATATTGTAAGAAGAGTATATTGGTTTTGCTGATAGTCTACAAATTTTATATAATGCTACAGACAGATGAAAGTATCTAGGGGCGTTGCAAAGGAGAAACAACCTATATCTTCCACATACTTAAAGCTTGGCTCGAATAAGTTTTGCAGTTGCTTCCAGCATCATATGCCCATATAGGGGCGTGGCAATACAGAAAAAAATACCATAAATTCCATAATTTTTAAGCTATGTGCGAACAACATTTGCTGCTAGATTGGCCCACAATTTATAGGATGATAAATCGATAAATATCGATATATATCGATTTTCATTATTTTAATATATAGATTTTTTTTAATCTCAAACGAGTATTTTGCAGTCGATTGCAAACTATTTTTGCTACTAGATAGGTCCACAATTTATAGGTTGTTAAATCGATAAATATCGATTTTCTGCATTTAAATATACAGATTTTTTATCTCAACCGAGTATTATGCAGTCGATTGCGAATGATTTTTGCTGCTAGATAGGCCCACAATTTATATGTTGATAAATCGATAAATATCGATTTTCAAAATTTTATTATATCGATTTTTTTATCTCAAACGAGTATTTTGCAGTCGATTGCTACCGATTGCAATGTTTTTTATTTCTTTTTCATTCGCACTGTTTGTCAATTAGTTTAGGCCAAGTCTTTATTGGATTTGATAGAATCTGGCTGCCAGCTGGGAGGGAGCTATCGATTCTGTCTCAAATAAATTAATTAATTACATTACCAAACTTTTTGGCACGCGTTGCCATGTTTGCTCTGCGCTGAGGCTCAACATGCGCCCAAGTTGGATTTGACACCTGCCCAGCAGCTCTTCGATTGTGCCAAAAGTTACAAAAAAAGTTGCTATCTTCTCGGAGAAAAGAATAAAAGAAAGTTTACTTATATTTATCAACGGCCTCCTCATAACAATCTAATCGTATTTCATATTGAAATGTTTATGGCTGAAGGTAAACACACTTAAAGTTCTTAGCATCTTAAGTTTCTGAAAAACTGGTATTCAAATTGATTTGCCCTGACATCGTCTTATAGTTAAAGCAGAAGTTCCTTTTCATTTCATTCAGCTTTTATTATTCCTGATAAGGTATACATTAGAGATGGGTGTTGGGATCGGGACTTTCAGAAATCGGGCGATTTTGCAGGATGGGAAAGATTTACAAAAAATATAAATTCTTATATAAATCATCTTAAATTTGAGAGAAGTTCAAATATTTCATTAATTTATCAACAATGCATTGAATTGCCATTGTAACAAATGCTTGGTAGGCAATTAATTGATGTTCCAACATCTAGAGGGTGTATTTCACTTCTATTACAATTTTGGAAGAAAGGAGAACATATTTTATAGAAGAAAATTTTTAGAAAATATAATTTTTTATAAATAAAAGTGTTAATCTATCAAAAGAGCTCTAAATGTTGAAGAAAAAAATGCCGGGAACACTCTGAACCAGCGGGAAACATGAAAGCTTTGTCGGGACAATCTGGCCGGAAGAGTAAAATTGAATTCGGCATGGGATATGTTGGGAACCAATTTCTTTCCCGATTCCATCTCTAGTATACATATTCTATATTTTTGTATTAGCAACAACAGTCGAGTCGATCTAGCCCGAGCTGTCTAGCTGTCCATTCTGTCGTGTCTGTCCATATGTACATATGCATGGATCTTTTTCTCCCAAAGCAGGCACAGAAGAAGTTTTATTTTAATTAACGGATAGTAGATCAGTTGGACAACAAGTCATCAGTCATAGGGTTCGTGCCCTACTGAGTTCAGTTCGTAATAATACGATAAGTTCTAATCTTTATTCTAATATTCTAATACGATCAATTCTATTACCCAATTAAATTAAAATTATTTATTGATTCAAAAATAATAAAAAATAAATGAAAACCGATAACTTTTCCTTTAAATCGATTAAAATCGATGCCAAACTATCTAGAGTTTGGGCATATTTAGCACGTTATTAGAGCTTAGATTCGCCAAATAGTATATGGAAACATGCTAAGCTACACAAATATAACTATAGTAATGTATTTCTTGTATACCTATGTTCCAATTCCCCTAAAAAACTTATTTCGGTAGCTTCTGATTAACATAAAGAAATCATAAAAATCTCAAATATTTTTTGGTTACAAAACAGTTGTAATTGACCCGATTCCCATGTGAACTAATTTATTGGCCATGGCTGTCTAAGCACGTAGCAGTCGGGAGCTGCCGACTGCATATATACTCGTTCATGGTGAAAAGACAGCCTAATTCAATCAAATATTATCAGTAGAGATCAACATCTAATTGCAAAATTTGAAAATTTATCCCAGCGTTGAAGCTGTGGAAGATATTGATTTTTTCGATTTGCCACGCCCCTGGAGGCGTCTGTCAATGGTTTTAAGCCAATCTAAGGAGGAGGGTACCAGTAACTTATATATAAATATATATATATAGCTCTAGCTCTAAAAGTGTAGAATATGCAGTTTATCCGATTTGCCACGCCCCCAATGGTCGTAACTATATATACTATAACTTTTTTTTCGGGTTGATCTACTCGAATGTATATGTATTTTTAACTGCAAATTTCTAGTTCTACATAGTTTCTGAGTTTAAGATTGCAATATTGATGAAAATAATAGCGTTTTAGTCTCAATAGATATATCATTTCCCAAATTGCGCCGCCCCTGTGGGCGTATCGGAAAAACACTTAAACTTGATCTGACGGGGATACACATGAGTATGAGTTCCAAATTTCAAGTTCATACAGACAGACGGACATTGTACAAAGCCAATATACTCTTTTCACTTCGTGAACGAGCATAAAAATAATATTATATATATAAATGAAATAAATTTTCAAATATATATTATTTTAGCTAAATTGTAGACAGCGTGGAGTTATGTCAATGATAATGCAAACATTGTCTGTGGCTGTTTTTCAGCGTGTTTGGATACGCAGCAGCAGGCAGTTAGCTATATAAATATATAGGTATGTACGATACGATATATGCTGTGTCTGATAAACGATAATTAGGCAGTGCGTGTCTGTTGCGCTTGTAATGTTATCTAACACCTTCGATTGGCAATCAAAGCCGATGCCGTCGTAGCAGCAACAGAGGCCGAGGCAGAGGCCGCAGCAGCTACTACAATCAATCAAGTTGGATGGCACAGACATATTCATTTAAAGAGCGTACGAGAGTGGAGTTGACGATGATGATGACGAGCGCTGCTCCAGTTTTGGGGGCTTAACAACACACACACACATACATATATGTATAAATGGTTCATTATTTATTTAACACTTTTCACGAGTAAAAGTCATACGCGATGGCCCCCAACAAAACATTAAAAGTGAAAAGTACTTCAATAAATTTTTGTTAGAAATCAAATGCAAACAACTTGTCGGCTGTGCTCCGAGTGATTCACAGTGGCCCAGAGCTCGAGTGTCTGCAAGTGCTTGCAAGTGCTGTTCATCAATGGCAACATATATGTATTATGAATTTTAATTATACCCTGAACCCATTGGAAATCTGAAATCAGGGTATAATGGTTTTCCAATAAGTATGTAACAGGCGGAAGGAGGCGTGGCAGACCCCACAAAGTGTATATATTCTTGATTAGGGCGACGAGCTGAGTCGATTTAGAACTGTCCGTCTGTCTGTGCGTATGTATGAACGCGTCGATCTCAGAACCTATAGAACCTACAGACTTGAAATTATGCACAACGGTCCTTGTATATAGCGCGCACATCAAGTTTATTGCAGATATTCGATAACATTTTTTGTTTCCATGATATCGATTTAAAACGTTATCGATATTCAGTTTTTTAAGCATATCTTTTCAAAAAAAAATTATTTAAGCCACAATTTAATTCTTTTAAGATTTTTAACTAAAACTGTTTTTTTCAGTAAAATAAAAGAATTAAATATTGAAAATTTCATCAAAATCCGTTAAGTAACATAGAAGTTATTAATGAAAACATTTTGTCAATCGAGCGCCAATGCGTGTGTAGTGCACACTGTGAACACAGTCTATATATGTGCACACATACATTGAAATGTGTGCATTCTTCTTTGAATTGTATTTGTTAAATCGCAATTTCAGTTTATTTGTAATTCTCGCCGCTGCTACTTTAGTGGCGTCTTTGTCACTGAGAGCAATGTAAAGAGTGTGGTGTTGTAGTTAGAGATGATAGCTTTCAAGCGAGAAGTTGCAGGTTCGAATCCCGCTGCTGTCAACATTTTTTGTTGAAAAACAAATTTTTTTTTACTGTTGCATTCATATCTTTCTGTATGTATTTAACAATGCACACTCGAGCAAAGGTTCAGGGTATCTCGTAGTCGGGCAGTCTCGACTAGAGCGTTTTTACTTGTTTAAGTTTTTGCTTTGCTGCTTTATGCAAGCGCTTGTAGGCCCCTTGCTCCAATTAGTGATTGGGCCTGATCTTTGACTCGAAGAAAGTTTCAATGGCCTTGACAAGGCCCATCAAAACAAATGCTGACAAACGGTCACTTGACAGAGAGAGAGATAAAGAGAGAGATAGAAAGAGAGAGAGAGAGAGAGAGGTAGAGAGATTTCAGTTATAGTTACGCAATCACACAATCATAATTGTTACCATTATATATAGTTTGTCTCAATATTTCGTCTGTAAACACAAATTGCCAAGAGGTTTAGCTCCCAGGCAGACGAGCAGCTGCAACATTTAAACATTTTTAAATGACTATATTTACTTGACTTGAAATTATTTGAATGCCTTTTCGTGATACGCTCCTTAAATAACCCGCAACACGATTCGAAACGAAAATGTTGTATTCATATTACCCAGACAATTGTTCGCTGATTCACATTTCATCAAGGCTATTACACTTGGCCAGCAAAGACTGTTTCGATTTCGCATTTACATTTGCACCAACAATTACAAAATAAGCTTAACAAATATTACTAAAATGTATAATGAGGGTTTTCAGCCAGCTGCGAAACATTTGTAACTTTGTCATAAATGAATCGATTTTAAAGATCCAAATAATATTCTTCATTATATATAAAATAAATGAATAAAAAATAAATGTTTTTTGATATTTTTAAATGTTTTTTTTTTATAATTAAAAAATACATTTTTTCGAAATTTTATATTTAGTCGATTGTAATTATATAAATTAGTATAAAATCGATTTTAAAGATCCAAACAATATTCTTCATTATATATAAAATAAATGAATATAAAAAGAATTTTCATATTTTACTTATAGTCAATTGTAATTATATAAATTAGTATAAAATCGATTTTAAAGATACAAACGATATTCTTCAATATATATAATAAAGATCAAAACTGCATTTGAATTTAGTTTAATTTAAATAAGTAAGTGTTTTCTGATTTCTGTTAAAAAATTATTATTTACTAAAATTCAAATATCATAAATTTTATAAATTTTAAAAGTTTTAAAATTTTTCTTTTAAATGATTGTAATTATATAAATTAGTATAAAATCGATTTTAATGATCCAAACGATATATATCATTTAGATCAAATCTGCTTTTTAATTTTGTTCAATTTAGAAAAATAAATGTTTTCTGAATAAAATGAATAAAACTAAAAAATTAATATTTAGTTACATACATTTATACAAAAAATGTTTGTTTCATATTAAAGTTTTGAAATTTTACTTTTAGTTGCTTGTAATTAAAATAAATTACTAAATAAATTAGTATAAAAGCTAGCTTTTATGGTAACTTTAAAAATAATTCTAAATAGCTCGAAATTTTTTTAAAATTTTATGTCAAAATCGACTAAAATTTGGGAATGAATAGCTTTCGAGGTTTTTTTCATAACTTAAAACCTACACAACTTTGTCAAAAATAAAAAGATTTTCGTTATCCAAAACATTTTATTCATTGTTTTATCTTAAGACTAAATCTGCATTTAAATTTTGTTCAAATTTTAATAATATAACAGTTGGCTTTTAATTTTTCTTTATTACTTGCTTTTACAAAAAATATTTTTGTTTTAAAATTTCATATCTTGAAGTTTTACTTTTTATCGATAATGGTTATCAAAATTGACATACAAAATAACTTGCAAAGAGGGGGTACAAATTTTTATAAAATTCTATGTGTAAAACGACAAAAATTGTGGCATTCATGTCATTAGTTCGTCAAAAATAAGCCGATTTCTATGATCCAAAACATTTTAATTTGTTTATTTGTCCGATAGATCAAATCTTTTTAGCTTTGTTCATACTAAAAAAGAAATTTTGTATTTTAATATATTTTTATTTTTTTTTTTAAATTTACTAACTTGAATTTTTTTTAGAATTTATTTGATAAAGCTTAGATAACATACAATTCAGAACTGTTAACAATTTAAACAAATGATCGGATTTCAGACAGTCCAACTTTGACCTCTCGAGCTCTCCAATTATGTTAACAAATTTTCAATCGCAAATTTTTCGAATTGATTATTCGCCTCAATCAAAAGTTTTTTAATCAATTGGTAATGAAAAATGTGCATAATGCCATTGACTTATAGCTTGACTGATTATAAAGCTGGGGTCCTGTGCGCAGAAACAAATATAAAGGTAGCTGTAATAATGTGTGTGTCTGTGTGTGAGTGTTTCAGTGTTTCTGTGCTGTCAGTCAGCGGAATGACAAATTGACATGTCGCAAAAATGATAAATCTAAATGGAGACAGATAAAAGGCAAAAAACAAAACCAGAAATCAAATGACCTTTCATCAAAGTGACAAATAAATGCAAAAGCTCTCAAATCGGCCCTAAGGCGATCAACTAACTCAGCCAGGTGATATGAAGTTGGCCATAGGTCAGAGGTCAGGCCTGAACTCCAGGCAATGGCCCAACTCAAATGCTGCTCAAGTTCGTTGCTGACGTCATTGACAGCGCCGTATCCACTTCAATTAGCATCGCATCTGAAACTTTTAATAATTCATTTTGTTCTTTAAATGCCATTAATAATTCAAAAGTCGGGCAGACGCGCAATTTAAATGAATCCTTATTAATGGACATGTCACAGTTGATGTGCCCCAATTAAAAATCTCAAAGTTACAGAAATAAATTAGTATTAATTATTCTAATAAATATAAAAATTATAAAATTTTAAATAAAATAAAGATGAATTTAAAAAAATTTTTTTTTAAAATATTTTTTAATAAATGTTAACTAAAAATCTGTTTATCGAGCTGAAAACAAATTAAAATCAAATTTTTGGTGCATACAACTTGCTATTTTGTGAATCCCCTTAACAGCGAGAAAGAGAGAGCTTTCACCACAGTACCCCGCCTGCAAACAGCTGATGAATTGCCTGGAAAGCTGAGATGTCTTGGCAATTGGACTGGAAGTCTGTTGGCATGTCCTACGGCTGGAAGGCGATTCATTTTGACAGGCCAACAATTAACGAAGTCAGCTCCGCCTACAAGTCAGCTGTACACGTATGTGTGTGTGTGTGTGTGTATGTATGTGTACTGTGTAAGTGTTGGTGACAAGGCCACACCCACGCGGCCATGTTTGAATGAAATGACAGGCTGCGTGGTCGACAGCAGCTGAAACGAGAAAGTTGCTCCACAGAGCAGCAAGAGAAGGGCACCTAAAAAGGAACGAAATGGCAATGGAACACGTTAATGGTTTGCAAACAACAGGAAAAAAACGTGTATTTTACACAGCAACATGAACCCAGTATTGAGAATTTAGGTTACACATTTTCAGCAGGGCAGCAAATAGTTGTTGTCGTTAACTTAAGTAAGGTCATCGAAATGTCAAAAGTTGCATTTTTCGATTTGACACACACACACACATACACTTATACACTCATACATGTAAAAATATAAACAAAAGGCGTCACGCACTTGGCGAGTTTCATGTAACAAAGTGTTTGTCGCGTTGTCATAATTGTTGTCAACACACATGCACACACACACACACACACATACATAAGCACTTGCCACACACACACACACATCGACGTATACACCCACACATCGCAATTAATTTGCAAGTTTTGCCTGCGTCACTGTTGTCGCCATGGCAAAAATACTTGTTCGAATACTTATTGATCGCACTGTTCTTTTTATATATATTACCCTTTTGCCTGCCTCCTCTCCCTCTCGCTTGCTCCTGCAACGATTTGTGGCCACTTTTATTGCCTCTTCGCCTCTTCCTTCTTCTCGCTTACACTGCTCAACACTTTCGGCAGCCATTTTTAGCGACGATGCTCCCGTGGGCGCCTTCAAAATTCCACCACTCATGTGACAAACACTCACACACACACACACACGCATACATAGAGAAGTTTCTCAATAGATATTTGTTGTTCCGTTTTACGGCTTGCCCATTGCTCGTTCTCTTTGTTGTTTTGTCTTATTTGATTTTAGTTTGCACTCCATCTCCCTCACTCGCACTGCTCCTGCTCTCGCCTCGCCGTTCTCTCTCTTGCTCACTCTCTCGCACAGGCTCGCCTCTGGGTTGGCTGCGCAAACGTCAAGCTTAATTTATTTATTTTAATTTTATTGATATTATTCAGTTTGCGCAGATTCCATTAAATATATATATAACATATAAGTGTATATGTATGCGTTTTATGTTTATTGACATTTAAGTGTTCTAAACTTGCATTAAATATACTCACTTTCTGCACTCGACTTTCATCTGCTTGCCATATATAAGCCGATTAATATAAGTGCTTATTGACCTTTGGCTTTAGCGGCCTTAATCAATTTATTAACAAACTGGCGTTTATGGCTTAAAGTGCACCTCTGCTCGCATCCCACGCAGCACACCAGCTGTAATTCAATTCCAGCCCGTTGCCAATTGCTGTCCAACCTTCATCCTTTACCCTTCCCTTCTTCAGCTCTTCAGCTGTTCAGCTAACAAGTCGCAGCTCGTGTTACTCTTGCGTAATCTTCGCAGGTGCCTTGGACAGGCAGAGCATCAACTTACGACTTGAGACCGAAGGTAGCTAGACTCAAGGTTAGCTATCCATTGAAACCTGAGAGGCATCTAAATACCTCTCATAGATTAAACAGGCCCACAAACTTGAAAGAAATTCGTTTTTTTTTTGTAACACATTACAAGACAGGCCTCAGGTACTGCAAAATTCAGTTAAGTTCATGTTTTAATGAGGCAAGATGCTATTTTTAGATGCAGCTTAAGCTATGTATTTATAGAAACTTGAGAGGCATCTAAATAACTTTCATAGATGAAAGAAAAAAATAATACTGCAGTAATGTAATCTATTATCATATATATATGAAAAGCACATTACTTTTCATGCATTCAGCATTGTAAAATTCAGTGAAATCTGTATACTCATGTTAAACATATTATTTTGAGTATACATCTAAAGGTATTTGACATTTTATGTCATCAAATTCATCTACAAATTTCTTTAATATTTTATGAGCTTTACAACACATTACTTTTCATTACTTTATCAGTGTGAAATTCAGTTAAATGTAAAATATCTATGCTAAATTGTCTGTTTTGTATACATCTAAATTATTTATAGATATATTCTTGATTGTCTTAGCCATATCGCACACCTACACCTTTCTTTTCAGACAAACATTCTGCGAAACGTCTGTAAAACATTCCTTTTTGAGTACCCATTTCTAAAGAACCTGTCACTTTTTTGGCATCAAGTGAAGTCAGCTAAATGTCAACCCATTAAAAATCAGCTGCAGCTCACAGCTTCACTCCGTGGGGGGTCCAGATTCCAGGCTGTCTATCCAGCTGTCAATATCAGGAGACAGGATCAACATCAACAGCAACAGGATGAAGCCATCAAGCACTTTTTGCCGAAAGCAGTGCAAATAAATTTTATGGAAATTTATAATTTATAATCACCTTTGAGGCTCGAACCACATTTCAGTTTCAGTTTCAATCCAATTAAGCCAGTGGATGGTTAGTTTATATTTTTAAAACCAAGCCATCGGGTAGATATCGTATGTATCACACACACACACACACACACAATTGCACACACAGGTATCAAAAGTATAAAAAATCGATAGATTGTAGGCATATAACGAGGGGAAGGCAAAGGCGCTTTTGCTACCTTCGCCACGGCGACTCAAACCCCAGAGCCCAGCGTGAAATTTTACAAGTGTTGCTCTTGTTGTTGTTGTTGTTGCTCTTGTTTTTGTAACTGGTGGTTGGTGGTTGTGTGGTGCTGTATATTTAATGGGGGGTTGGTAGCGGTGTCTGTTATACGGTTCGCTAACGCTCGAACAGATGCCCCGAACCCGTCATCTAATTACGAAAAGACATACTTGCCTAACATTCGAAATATCCTGTCGAGGAGTCTGTTGGCTAGCGCATCTCACAGATTATACTTAGCTTAATAAATAATTAGAAAATTTTTTAAAAACTTTTTTTGTTATCGAACACTAGTAAAATTTGTAGAAATACTTTACTAGCTGAGTTGTAAAATATCCTGCCGAAGCGTTTGTTAGCTTGCCCATCTTATAGATTACCTTTAACCACAATATTTTATGTATTATTAAAAAATTAAAAAAAAATCCAGTTAGCCAACACTAGTTAAATTTGTAGAAATACTTAACTAGCTGAGTTTTAAAAATATTTTGGCGAGAATTTTGTTGGCCAGCTTATCTGATAGATTATCTTTAACCATAATATTAAATATATTATTTAAAAATTTAAAGAAAACTTTCTGTTACCCAACACTAGTTGAATTTGTAGAAATACTTACTAGCTGAGTTTTAAAAATATGTTGGCGATGAGTCTGTTGGCTAGCTAATCTCATAGATTATCTTTAGCTATAATAGATTATGCTTTATAAATAATTAGAAAATTTAAAAATTTATGTTACGCAGCACTAGTTAAGTTTGTAGAAATACTTGACCAGCTGAGTTGTAAAATATCCTGTTGAGCAGTTTATTAGCTAGCTCATCTCATAGATCATCTTTTGTTATAATAGATTGTATTTAATATATTATTAATATATTAATATATTCTGTTTCCCAACACTAATTAAAATTGTACTTAATTGCCCGAGCAGTCAAAATATTCAGAAAAATTTGTTGGGTGCTTATCTCATAGATAGTCTACAGATAACAGATATAAGCAATTTTCTATACAAACATTTTTTATCTGTTATCCAACACTGATGGATTTTATAGAAATACTTCCCTAGCTGAACAGTCACATCTTGCTGAGCAGAGTTTGTTGTCCAGCTTATTAGTTAGAGCAGATTCTACTAAATATTCTTATACATATATCAGTAAACCTTTTTTTTCGTATTTATTATATATTCATATATTTATATATATATATTTCCATACAACTTTTTTCTACTGTTATCCAACACTAGTTAAAATATTACTTGACTGTCTGAGTAGTCAAAGTATTCTGAAAAATTTGTTGGGTGACTCATCTCATAAATAGTCTGAAGTTAGCTAATAGTATATATTATATTAGCAAGTTTTTATGCAAACACTTTTTTTCTGTTTCTCAACACTGATTGAATTTACTAGACTTTCTTAGTTGAACAGTCACATAACTTGATGAGCTTGAGAGCTTGTTTCTACTTAATATTCTTATGTATATTCGTATGCAATTTTTCTGTTACCCAACACTAGTAGATGGAAACATGCTTGTTTTCTTAGCTAGCTCAGCTCATAGCTAATCTTTCCAAAGACAGGCTCTCTAATATATATTCATATCTGTATAGATATCCATACAACGTTTTTTCATCTGTTATCCAACACTAGTTAAATTTTGCAGAGCATTTAAACTTCGACTTGGGCTTGTCTCTTGTCTCTTGTCTGTCAACTGCCATGCATAAATTCATAATTGAAAATAAACATTGTGGATTGTAATTTAGAAATGTTGCCCCGCACCTTTGCCCAAATGTTCCTTTGGCTGATTCATCTTGAATAAATGTTTTAAAAACTTGTGAAGACAGAAAGTTGTGGACAGACTTAAGCTTGACACTGATTTTTTCTTGACAGTTCAAATTTCTGCTTGGCGTGTATTAAATAAATGATTAATTACAGGAATTCTCTTACGCGTGGCATCCCAAACCCCGTTTTCATCTAACTAATTGCTCTACAAAACCTTTTTTTGGCCATTTTTTGCCGCGAATTAAAAGGGAATTAATTTTAAGTGCTGTGCAAATTGATTGCAGAACCAGAGTTATTTCTAGCTACACGCAGAGAACAGTTAAGTGAGCGCTGCTAAGAATGTTAAGTTTTTAACAGAATGTTAATATGCTGTACATAAAGTACTTCTAAAGGAAAGAGTTTTCTGGTCAGCAATTGGGTATCAAATTTCGACTCGGTTTTCATACGCTGAACGTATTGAAAATGGGAAATAAGGGTATAATTTTGTTTAAAAAAATGTATGTAACAGGCAGAAGGAGGCATGGCAGACCCCACAAAGTATATATATTCTTGATCAGGGCGACGAGATGAGTCGATTTTGTCCTGTCCGTCTGTCCGTATGTATGAACGAATCGATCTCAGAACCTTTAAGAGCTAGAGACTTGAAATTTTACACGAAAGTGCTTGTATACAGCGCGCATATCGTGTTTGTTTCAGATATTCGATAACTTTTCCTGTTTCAATGATATCGATTTAAAAGATTATCGAGATTCAGTTTTTGGACCATATCTTTTACATCTTTTCAGCTATAGTTACCAAATTTTGCAATAACCTTTTTGTAAGTAAAATACATTTTCTATTTTTTTTGGTATTTTGATAACGACTCTATCTTTTACAAAATCAATTTAAAAAAAAATATCAAGGCCACAATTTAATTCTCTGTACGCGTGTGCTTCTGTGTGCATGTGTATATGTGTACGTGTATATGTGCGCTCAGACGGTAATATGTAAAGATAAAAGATGTAAGCTAGGTTGTTTAAAACGTCACCTCGGATTTGGTTCAGGGAATCTCGTACTCGGGCACACCCGACTAGAGCATTCTTACTTGTTAATTCAGGGTTTGCTTTGCTTTACTTTTTTCCAGGTTATGAACTGGTTTGGTTCAGAAACTTATTTAACACGCATTTTCTTAGACTGTAGTTTCCATTTATAGCATTCAGCTTTGAGATTGTAGTATAGCTCGCTTTTGATCCAAGTATTGTGTGTAGTTCAGGGAGCTGCTGTGTTTCGTTTGTTCTTATACTCGTTCAACTTGTGAAAAGAGAAAATATTGGCTTTCCTGTCATGAAATTTAGAATATATACCTTAGCTAGATAAAAATTTCAAGACTATATAACTATATATTCAATATATTTTTCAATTTTTAAGCAAGGAATTTGGAGTTTGATCTATGTCGAGCTCTTCTACAGGTAGATCCATAGACGGGGGGTTAGGATAATCGAGAAATATTGACTTCTTATGAAATTTAGATGTTTTCAAAGCAAGAACAAGTACTCTGCAGTCGGATACGCCCGACTGCTCTGTTCTATTTTGCTTTTGTTAAGTTGCGTGTTCTGTATTCATTTCTCTGCGGCTGCTTTTGGCAATGCTGCGGGCCCACGCCCACGCCCACGCGTCTTAGTCGCTTGCAAAAACCAAAGTATGTTAGCCCAACTCTGACGCTATATAATTTTGACTCCTCATATACCTATATATAGATATATATACCATATATATATGCGGTTATGTATTAAGTCATGCTATGTGCTTGATGCTTGAGTCGCGGTTCAGGGAACAACAACATCACACGCGCTACACACGCACACCTGCTGAGGCACACCTTGATTTACCTTACGGCCAGCGGGTGGCAGGCGGTAGGCGTGGCAGTTGCACCTTCTTCAACATTGCTGCTGCTGCTGTTGCCCTTATCGATCTGTGTTTGTGGCCTTAAGCTAGAGCTTTTCTCCATTTTCCACACATTTTGCACATTTTCACTGCGTTAGAAAAATATTTTTGCCTGCATTTGGCACACGTAATTGCTGTTACGTGCCCAAATTTTTAAGAATGCAGATCCAAGTAGCTTTATATATATTTGAATCTATATAACTGCACTTTTGAGTACACTTTCGAGCTACTTTCAGCAACATAAAGCTCTTGAAGCGGAACTTAGCTCTACATTGTCAAAACTTGTGCGGGGGCGGCATGCTAAGTAAATAATATAAAATATGAGGCAGGTTGCTAATGGCTCGTTTTACCCTTGGTTTGACTTCTACTATGGAACTTTGGCCAATTCATAAACAAACAGTGAGAGTTTTATGAATTAATCAGTATATTTATATAGACTTTATAACTCTGTATGCATTGAAACCAAAAAAATAGGGAAATATCAGTAAATTGTTAATAGATTGATAAGGTATATACAATATACAATAGATATATATATATATATAATATATACATTAGTACAAGGAATTATAAGTTGTATCGACGGGGCTATCTACAAGAATATCGGTTTATACTTTATAACTTTTCAAATATCGATAAAATTGAATTTTAAGACTTGTCTTATTAAAAACTATAATAGCTCCAAGACTATAAAAGCTACCTATACTGAATTTTATATATGTGGCTTATAATACATAAAATTTAATTTTATTTAATTTACACTATATCTTTAAAAATATATAAATATATATTTACGAAAGTGTAGATATATGAGTGCATTGATATATCATACGCAGAGCAAGCATACTGTGTGCTCCACATATCGATAAGAATTGATTTTATGACTTGTCTTATTAAAGACTATAATAGCTCGAAGACTACAAAAACTTCAAATATTGAATTATATGTATACATGTGTTATAATGCATAGATTTTATATATTTTTAATATATCTATAAAAATATATAAATTTATTATATATAGAAGAGTGTCGATATGTTGATGCATATGCAGAGCAAGTTATATACTCTAAATATTAATAAAAAATCGATTTTAAGAGTTGATTTTTCAATCATAACTCGATAACTTCAAAATTTACAGATATTTGAAACATATATTTAAATATATAGTTATGAGTTAATCATGCATCAATATATCCTAGCGTAAATATTTGCTCAAATATCGATAAAAATCGATTTTAAGAGTAAATTTTCCAATCCTAGCTCGAAAACTTGAAGAGGTACAGGTATTTGAAACATTTATTTAAATATATGATTTGAAATATGTAGTTAAGAGTTAATCATGCTTCAATATATCCTAAGAGAAGTATGTGTATGCTTTAAATATAATAAAAATCGATTTATAGAAATAAAATTTTGAACCATAACTCGAAAACTAGATGAGGTACAGATGTATGGAAGCTATATTAAAATATATAATTTGAAATATATAGTTTTGGGTTAATCATGCATCGATATGTCCAAGCTTAAGTATGTATATGCTTTACAAATCGATAAAATTCGATTTTAAGTGTTGAATTTTCAATCATAAAGGTAAAGAAAAAGGTACAGAATATTTAAGATATTTAAGAAGAAATATTTAAAAATACAATTTGAAAGATATATTTATGAGCTAGTCTACCTCGATGTATCCTAGCGCTAGTATATGCACTATATATCATAATAAAAATTGATTTCAAGAGTTGAAGAGGTATTTGTAAGATATATTTATATATATATAATTTAAATGATATATTTATGAAATTTCATGTAATTTCATTTATTATGTATTGTGTATGTATGAATAGAAGATATCTAGGATCCGTGCATGTTTACAAAAATTTAAAAGTAAGTCTCAACTTGATTTTGAAAAGATCAAAAGGAAGACAAGATTAAAGTAAGCGTAAAAAGTTTGCATACTTAACAGAAGCACAGAAATTTTTCAGTATAAATATAACATTTCTAATAGTAAAAACTATATTTAAAACTTTAATTTTACAATCAGGATAAGGTCTTGAGCTCAAATTTCGTTTTCTAAGAAAATTTTAAGCTTTTGCCAAGGTCTAAACTTAATTTTTGAGTTTCTTAATTGCTAGGTCAAGTGTAGTTAAGTTATTCTTTTTTAAGAGATTAAAACTTCGCCTGTCATATTTATATTTAAGAATTCATAGTAGTTAAGCCCATTCAACTGCATAATCCCATGCTCAGTTCCGAGTCACTTAAGTTAACTAATTTTTATTATAGTTTTCAAGGACAAGTCTTTTGTGGTATGTCAAAGGACAATAGCTTAAAGAAGCTCTGACAATTGACGTCGAGAGCTCACAAGTTAAATCTTGATAAATTGCAAAAAAATTGGCCAACAAAGTGATGAATGACAAGGAAAATTGCCCAAAATTTAGCTGACGCACACACAATGGAAATGAAGGAAAAAGGCAGACATGTGAGCAGGATTCGAATCTGCTGCAATGCAGAGCTCATATGTAACTGAAGATGGACATTTTGAGTGTATGTTAAAAGAAAAACTAATTGAAATTAAAACATTATGCAAATTGATAAAGCAAACCGCCTTATATAAGCCCCTAAAAAGTATGCTACAGAAAGTGAGCCAAAAATAAACAAGCTGTGGGAAATAGTAAGAAAAATGTGCTGCCTAGACAGGTAGAAATTGATTTTCTTTGCGTGGGCTAAAACAAATGCGAGCCAAAGCCAAAGGCAAAGACGAGCCCGATGCGAATAGAATTTTATTCAAATGTGCCCAACGAGCCGCGAGTAATGTGCATGGGAAAAGGCGAAGGCGGCCAGCAAGAAGAAGAAGAAGAGGGCAGAGAGAAAGAGAGAAGAGAGAAGAGAGAGAGAGAGAGAGGGGAGGGTAGGGGCAGCCAGTGAGCCAATTGGTGGGCAGCCACAGGCAGGCGCATGCGTCATGTCCTGCGCCATGGAAAGCTCACAAAGAGACCTGAGCTGCAATTCCAGCCTGAATACCGACGAAAAACAAAAAAAAAGAATAAAACCAAAATAACGGTATAGCAGCAGCGACGTGCGAACAGCGCCAGACAGAAGTTACCTTTGCTCCTGCCCGGACGACACAACGCACGCTGCCAACTGCTGCATTTGGCTGTTCGTCGTTCTGCTGATGCTTGCAAAAATCATACAAAAATAATAAAAACGTTTCACAGAAGTCAAGAAAAAATTTAAAAGAAAATATAAATAAAAACGAAATTAACACAAATTGTGAGCGGGCAGCGTGTTGAAGTGTCCGAGGGTATTAGCGCGTTTCGGTTGGCTCGTCCTAACGGTTTTGAGAGTGTTACGGTTTTACATAACTGGCAATCGAAGCTAGGCCAAAAAAATCAAGTGGAGGCAGAGAGAGAGAGAGAGAGAGTTGCTTTTGTGCTAACTCCGTTTGCTGGACGCAACGAACGTGGCGTCCAACGAGGGCAACAGCAGCGCCGCTGGCAGCGGAGCCAGCGCTGAGTCGGCCGCCCTGTTCTCCAAATTGCGTAGCTTCTCCATTGGCAGCGGTCCCAACTCGCCGCAGCGTGTCGTCTCCAATTTGCGTGGCTTTCTCACTCATCGCCTGAGCAATATCACACCGAGCGATACAGGTTAGTCCTCACATATAGTTTCAGCGTATAGACATATATATATCCTCCATTTGAGTGCTTACATAACAGCCGAGGATATTCGCATCTAATTAAAATTAAACAAACTTCTCGCATGCAAACACTGCAAAAGCTCCAAGTGTTTCGGCCTCAGCGTTGTCCTCTACACACACACACACGCTCGCACACACCTACGCACAGCAATTGCTCGCAAGGTGTGTATAGACACACATTTCTTGTATGACCCATTCCATTCCGTCTCGCACTGCCACAAAGTGGAATTGAAACATTTACAGTTACATTTTCAACGTGTCAGCGTATAGAGGCTAAGCGCTTCTTGTTCTTATGTAATGCAAAAATGAAAGTCAAGTGCCAAAGCTGCAAATAATCCTTAAAAATTAATTTGAAAAAAAAAAATATTTTTTAAATTTTATTTATAAAAGACATAAACAATCTTTAAGTATTTTAGTAGTTGGCTTATTGGGAAAGAATTTGTTAAAAGTTGAAGTTTGAAAATGTTGAGAAACTTAACTTTATAAGTCAAGTTGCTTATAAAGTATAGCAGAGAATAGAATATTTGGGCGAAAAGTATTTTTTTGAAGGAATCTTTAAAAAAACTAAAATTTCTCCTGAAGTTCTAGTTAAATAGTTAGTTAAACTATCAATGTTCAAGTATTAAAAAAATGCAAACAGCAATAAAAATTGTGCAAAAAAATATATTTCTTAAATAAAATATAATTTTCAAACATTTTTGAAATTTGGTTTCTTGGAAGAAATTTATAATTGACTATCCATAATTGTTTATAAAATAGAGATTAAGAGAAAAAAAATATTTAAAAAAAATAAAAAACAAATTTTCAAACATTTTTGATATTAATATTCTTGGAAGAAATGTAGAACTGACTATTCATAATTTTTGAAAAAAGATAAAGATAATATAAACACTTTATTCTCTCCTTAAATATTCAAACATGTTAAGAAAATAAAGTAAAAATTTTTAAGATTTCTAATTTTTCAATTTTGGAATGATTATTCAGTATCCAGTTTTATTGTTTACCATGAATAGTAAAACAGGACATAATGTTCGTACTTAAATGTATGTGGCAGACGGAAAGAAGCCTGGCTAGCCTCATAGAGTAGATGTCTATATACAGGCTCAACAACTGAGTATATCAAACATTATATAAATTATTCACAGTGATAAAATCACATCTGTCCCAATTCATGGGCATGCGAAGAATGTATTTAAAATACGAAAGCTCAAAGAAATATTGAAAATAAAATATGTAGGTAAAGTTCAGAGGGGTCTCTCTTATCTCTTATCTAAAGTATAGGCAAACTATTATTTTATTCGTCAGAAAACAAATGCTTGACCCTATTCAAGTGAATGGCACTGTAGCCAGTACTGCTACCACAGCACCTTTGCACAAACGACAGGGTATCTGCTAGTTGAGCAGTCTTATTTGCTGTAGAAACTTATGCAAATAGAAAGAAATCTAGGCTGTTTATATATATCTGATATTTTAAACTGAAAACGATTCAAAAGAAATTGACTTTATTAGATTGCCAAAGCCTAATGAAGTTTCTGTGTGTATGTGTGTGTGTGTGGTTTTTTCATTAAATCATTAAATTCTGACAATTTGATGGGGTGCCACAAGATATTTCTGAACACTAGTTGGAGACAGACACCTGCACGATGAGGAATTTGCTGCTGCTGCCTGCTGCCTGCTGCTGCTGCATAATGAAGCCAATAAATATAAATTTCCCACACAAACACAAACACAAACACAAACACAAATACAAATACAAAACCCGAACGCTGGCTGCCTTGTCATTAGATTGTTTGCCTTGTTTGCCCTTGTCGAGGCGTTTGTAACGCTGATGTGTTCATGGCGGTCTTCATGTCAAAACAAAAGCCATTCCGAGGGGTGGCTGAAACAAAGAATAGCAGAGGAAGGAAGGAAGGTAGCTCGTAATAAGCCCAAACGAGAAACAAGTAACGCATTTGTCTTGATGCTGTCTGATAAAACGGGCGGACGACTTTCAGTCCCCTTTCCCAAACCGAGAGACCGCAACCAGCAGCAGCAGCAGCAGTAACTCGAGGGTTGAACCCGGTCCCATTGAGCCATCAGCAGCAGCACGAAAGAAAAAAACAAGTATAAATATTGCAAACGACTTTGCTACTGACTGCGTGATACTCGCTCACTTTTGAGACAAAGTCAAATAAAGAAACTACAGAATCTAGATATAGATTTGTTATTTCCTGATTCTTACTGCTTAGAATTACTAGAAATTTTGTAGGCGGCAGCTACTGACTGACGTAATACTCGCTCACATTCTAAATTTTTCTAAAATATAATTATTGAATCGAACTCATCAATTTGCTGAGACTAGAGATCGAAATTCCTTATGACAGCTGGCAAGAATAAGTAGAAATTTTGTAAACGGCAACTACTGACTGCATGATACTCGCTCACATTCTTAACTTGTCTGAAAGATCGCCATTGAATCGAAGTCAACAATTTGCTCCAAAAAACTAGGTATCGTATTTCCAAATGTAGAAATTTTATAAGCGACAGCTACTGACTACATCATACTCGCTCAGATTCCAAGCATAGCTAATATATGTATATACAGTCAAATCTCGATAGTTCATCCCTCGCTAGATCGAAAACCTTAATATTTTTTAAAAAATGCTGTTCCCTTGAAAAAAATTCGTTTCGAATTCCTGCTCGATAAATCGAATTCCTCCATAATTCGTAAAAAATGTGATCCCTTTGGCATTTCGATTTATCGGGATTCTACTGTATGATAAATCGAATTTGTTCAAGTATCTTAAGAGTGATTTTTCTATAGAGAAATTGAGCCCATCTTCAAAATTTGTAGATGCTGTCCCTGAAAGTATATATATATATATATATATATATATGGATAATGTACTTTGCTCCTATATATTCTCTACATTTTCTGCAAAGTAAATATCTGAGTCTATTTCATAAGTTCCTATCCAAAATAAACAGTCAAACCAATATAGTCGCTTTACACCTTGTGAACGAGCATATTTGCTGAGATGGGGCCCCCAGGACGTAAGGTCCTGCGTCTGGCAGCAGCCTCTAGCAGCATCGACATCAAAAGTCGTAAACTTGTAAACCGGTCGCTGATGGTGTTGTTGATTGGGAGGCATTTGTAGCGCTACAAATGTTCACATTTTCAGATGAGCAGCGCGCCAGCTAGCTATTAATCAGGCGTGGACAGCCAACTAAATTAACAGAGTATATATATATATATATATATATATAGATATATATAGTGCTATAATAGTCGCACATAAAGGTAATTTATTTGCTAGACTAAGAAAATTTATGAGCGAATCAATTTGTAAGCATAGCTGACCAAAGCATATTTTAATGTTGTTGGGAGGCGGCTGGAAATGAGGGCGTGGCAGTGCAGATGAGGTGCCATTTAAAAGCTGTAGAAACACGCACACTCGTAGCCTAGCCACGCCCAGTTAATGTTTTGATTTATGATCTGTGGCAAGTATACGCCCCGTTGTACCATTAGAAGAAATGAAGTCCAGCTAAGCCGAAGCTTGAATGCACTTAATATATATATATATTTATATAGAGGAATATAAGCAAAAAAAAAATAAAATAAAATAAATAAATATTAGTAGTTGTTCACTAAGTAATTTCGTTTTTTTAGTGCAATTCAAACACGAGTTTTTTTATTTTATAAAACATTTTATGAAATTATATATTTGTATCTTTCGGGCAAGTGAAGGTTGTACCATCCAAAAAATTCTGCAGAGACCAAAACAAGTAATAGTCCGAAGGTGCCAAGTCTGGAGAATATGGAGGGTGTGGTAGCACATCCCATTCAAGCTGCAATAGCTTCTGGAACACTACAATTTTTTACAAATAAACTTTATTATATCAGCTGTTGAAATTTAAAGCGGTTAAGCGCGAAGTTGGGTGCGAAAAAATTCAATAAGATTAGTTGTTGTCATGAAACGAAATTACTTAGTGAACGACCCAATATATAGCAGAATCTTATCTTCTTTAAATAACAGTTACTTTTTGTCAGACTCTATCTTTGCTACTCTAGAAGAGTGTGTTTTCTGTGCCAAAACTCAAATACACCTCAGGAAAGAGTATAAGAAGAACGTTTTGTTCCCTGGCCAGCTTTGGTGTAATATACACGCTCTTATATTTACGATTATGGAGGCGAGCGTTGCAAATGGAACTCGTGCGACCCTAAGCCACAGTCTGAGCCTTGCCAGCTAACGGCTAAGTGGCTGCGCATCCTCCGGGGAATTGATAAAAGCCATTTTAAGCTGATGCCAGCAGCAAAAAAAAAAAAAAAACAATGATAACAGAGGGTCTGGAGAGGGGCACATTCATCTTTCTAGACACGCTTCGGGTGTTTTGTTTTTTTTTTTGGTTTTTGATAATTTTGACTCTTTAAAAGTTTTGTCATTAAAATTCTTGGCTTTGGCTTTCGGAAAAAGCAAACCAATTAAGCTAACCCAATTGCAGTGAAATCGATAGGGCCAAAGCCAAAGGCAAGACAATTAAACTTGAAACACAAAACAAAAACGGATAGAAGACGTTTGGGTGGGTTTCGACTCACAAAAGAGGGTTAAGGTAAGGCTAAAGCCAAAGGGCGTTTGGTAAATCGATCAAGTTGCGGTTGGGATACCAGGTGTGCTGTCCACAGTTCAATTAATGGCAAGACAGACAACAAATTGCGAACACACATCTGGTTCACATGTCATTAATCAATGAGTGCGCCCGAAATTAGGCAACACATTTCTTTCCAGCCAGACACTGAGTGCCATAAATATGCGCACGCCTCAGCGAGCAACAGAAACCAATTGCCCACTCGCCCAATTCACTTGAGCAAAGCAGCTTACAACACTTGTGAAGTGCTCGATGAAGGGTGTGTATGTCTCTCTGTCTGTGTGTGTGTGTGTACAATAGCACACTTGTAAGGATTATCACGGCCTTTTGTAGGCTGGCAAGCGAAACGCGGCTTATCATAAATATTATGATTGGTTTTCCTTTTACGCTTCGCCCACTGCTTCCCAACACACCTACACAGCCAGTGTTGGCAAGCGTTTTCTATTATATATATATTTAATTTGAAACAGTTGTCTTCTACAGAGATGAAATTTTATTTTACGCTGTTTACCTTGCCTGACAGACAGACAGCAGAAGAAGAAGAAGACTTGAGCAGCAAATAAAAGCAATTTTCTTTTTGATGCCCTGTAGCTAATGGAGTGGGGAGTTTAAAAACAGTGCGAACTTAGGTGAAAAGTGGAAATGGATTTTCAGAAAATGCTTAATATAAGCAGAAGAAAACTTTTACGTAGTCATATGTTATAAACGAAAGAATTTCTGCTATAAAAATCTATAAATATTATTATAATTTTTTTTTAAATTTAATTCTATTATTTTTGTACTTTCTTATTATTTTCCTTTTTCTTACTTTCTTACTTTCTTACTTTCTTACTTTCTTACTTTCTTACTTTCTTACTTTCTTACTTTCTTACTTTCTTACTTTCTTACTTTCTTACTTTCTTACTTTCTTACTTTCTTACTTTCTTACTTTCTTACTTTCTTACTTTCTTACTTTCTTACTTTCTTACTTTCTTACTTTCTTACTTTCTTCTTAGATATTTAGATACTCGAAAAGTATAACGAAGTTTAGGTCTTGAAGTTAAGGTATCTTCCAGTCGAGCACTGCAGAGTAAACTTTTCAGTTGAATAACAAAAGTAGCAAAAGTCAGCGATCATCCAGGCTATATTTGCAGTTGAGCCGTCTCAAAAGACTTTCAGCCAACTTAAGCAAACTGAAAGCTCATAACTCACCTACTTATTTATGTAGGAAAGAAAAAGGAACTATGTGAAAAGTAATCTATTTTGCAGCTGCCTTTTGTGCCAGGCAGCTCGAATTGCAGGCGAAAATTTCATTTTGGAGTGCACTTTTCTCGTTTTTATCGAGTTGTCTGCGAATAGATTGAATTTCCACACACATACAGGAAAAACAATATCTGGAGATAAATGTAAGGCTTTGCTGTCTGCTTTAGAGCCTTGTGAATGTTTTATAATCGGAACAGATGCGCAATTCATACATAAAATATGAATCCTCGCCTTGGCTAATTGAGGCAAATATGAAAAGGAAACCAAACAAGAATAATGAGATCCACAACTAAAATTTCATGTTGAATAAACTTTATGAAAGACAGACTGAAACCGAAATGGAAACAGAAACAGTAAATGAAAATGAAGCGAAAAATGTTTTATTTGCTGGGAAAATCATCAGCTGCGAGCTGAGTTTTGCCAGTCAGTGCGGAAAAATCAATAAAATTATAAAGGCGTAAACATAAATTGCCGCTGTTTGATGTTCCACGTGTGCGTGTGTGTGTGTGTGTGTGTGTGTGTGGACTTTAATAATCCTGCAGTGCTGTCCTGCCCCTGGGCTTGGCCTGGTCTTGTTCATTATTATAACCAACATGTTGGTTGGCACACGTTTCTGCACTTGACTCGAGCAGCGAGCAGCTGCGAGTGCCAACCCCTGGCTTTGATAAAAAGCTCCGCGTGTAGCCAACCCCAGGGTCAAGTGCGGCGACCCACCTGGGCCTGCTTGTGCTATTGCTGTTCCTGTTGCTGCTGCAGCTACACAAAAAACCAAAATTAAAGTCTTCCGTTGATAAAAATAACAAGCAATCGGAAGTACACGACTGCACGATACTCTTTCGTGGTCTATCACGACTTTTCAGCAGATCTTGAATGGAGTTTAGCTGAGATCTAGCCTTGAATTAACAATTTTTGATTACAAATTGATATGTGAGTTGTATACAACCGACTACCTGATATTCGCTTATAATCTACTAGAAATTTTCTTCCGATTTTTAATGAAGTTCAGCTATAATCTAACTGAAAAACATTGTAATCTAATCTAAAATCTAAAAAAAAATTTAAGAAATTTAAAAAAAATTTTTTTTTTTAGTAAATAGTACAGTTGGCTGTTGGGATTGGGATTTTCGATGTCGGATGAGTGCTTGATCCCTAGATTTAAGTGCCATGGTAGGATATTCTAGAGATACGTAAGGGTATCTCTGGAATGCCACCATCTCAGAGCATATCTCTGGAATCTCTTACCATGATCTGATGACCAACAACTTATCCGGCTGTCCCGGACTATTTGCCATCTCACCCGATACCGAAAATCGTCTCGTGACAATTTCGGGTCGTGAAAATCCCGATCCCGACGCCCATCTCTAGTAAATACCACAACTTGCTACCTTAATTTGTGTTTTAGTTACTGACTTGGAGGTTCTCTGTACCACTTGCCGAGCTGCTTTGTTCGATTTGCTAACTTCTATATATACATACAGACGCAGCTAGATCGTTTCTTGTCCTGATCATATCCTGATATATAAATAAATATATATAAATAGTTTTTGAGATAGGCTACGCTTCTTTTTGTCTACTATATACCCTTTTGACCATGATTGCTGATGTGTACAGGGTATAATTGCAAGTTTACGTTCTTCATTTCCAGTCTCCATATTTCAGTCAACGTAAAACCAATAAACTTTTATTCAATTCGTGAACGAGCATAATAACACATACACACCTCACACACACACACATCGACGATAATTGACTCATGTGCAAGCCTAAGGGCTGGCTATGCTGCTGCCCCCCGATCAGCCACACCCACCCAAACAGAGACTCAAGACAGGCGGCCGGAGTTACCCCAACAAAAAAAACAGCACACGAAACGTGGTCATGAAAATTTAATGATAAAACGAAATGTTATTCTAACGTCTCGCATATACCAAAAGGCCCCATCAGACAGGGGCTGGATGGAGGGAAGAAACAAAAGGAGGCAGGGTATATTTTTATACCCTGCACACGTAACATTTTTATGTTATGTTTGTCTATTCGGGGGTGGCTACAAGGTAGATAAATGTTGAAATTAGATCAGCATAGATAGCTAGCACGGGAGAGCGGGCAGTTGCGAGGGCTGGGTTCTATATAGACCACACACACATATAATATAGAATTTAAAAAGTTCTTTAATGTAATGTGTGACAGAAATATATGTCTAAAGTCTTGGTATAAGTATGACATAACTTAATAAAGTTGGAATCCTTGACTAATTTAAGCATATATCATTATGTTATAATCTTAGACCAAGGTAAAGTTTTTTTTAAAGTGGCTGCAGGTTCGAATCCTTGACTAATTAAAGGATATATCATTCTATTATAATCTTAGACCAAGTTAAAGGTATTCAAAATGCTTATAGATATAAAGCAACCTCTGTCTAGTCTACTCTTTACTTCACTTCTCTGCTCTTTTCTACTATTTTCTCGATTCTCCTTCTATTTTCTTCTATTCTCTACTGAATAGTTCAATTTTAAGTGGACTGAGGTTCGAACCACTGTGGCTTGCGTGTTATTCAAAAGGTGCTTCGCTCAGTCTAAGGTTTATTGTTGGCTTTTAGTATGGAACAAAGCGAATATTATATGTAATTAGAAGGTTCTGGAGTGTGGCCATGCGCCTTTGAGTACACTTCTCGAACTACCCTCGTTTGGAGTATTGAAATCGAAGCACAATTAAAATAATTGCATATGTATTTATTGTTAATTGTATTGGCATCTGAAATACTTTATAGAATATTTATGGTATTTGTTTTATGATTGAAATGCTGTGCAAAAATGAAAGAAAAAAGTGCTCTAGTTAATTTATGTAAATATGTGTAAATCTAATCTTAACAAATACACAAATTTTTGTTGTTCACCAGCAGGCAACCTTTTGCAACACAGAAACAACATTTCAATCATAAAAACAAATGGCAAAAAAGCAATTCTATAATATTTCAATCAATTCTGTTTCAAAATAACAAAAGAACAAATGAACTACTGTCTGAACAATAGAGACAAAACTAACGAAATCTTGTTTCTGTGTCGTTAAAGGTTGTTCACTGGCATGCCAACAACTCGCACACTAACAACTACAACAACAACAACTACAATAGCAACACGAAAACATGTAAAACACAGCAGTGAGAGCACCTGCAACTGCAAGAAAGAAAACAACAGTTAACCAACGAGCGAACCACCAAACAAAAAAAAACCAATTGCTCGAGAAGCTATCAAACCGGAAACGGAAGCAGCAGCCCAATATCCGGCCGCGGACATGAAATTGAAAATTGTCAAAAGCAAGAGAACAAAGCAACTATAGCAGCCACACACAGTACAAAGAGCGCAAGAGAGTGAGCGAGCAGGAGAGAGCGCAATCAATTCTAAAAACAAATCGAAAGACCAGCAAGCAAAATGACCTGCTGCCAGTGAAAAGGAGTAAGCAGGAGTAAGGAGTGTAAGAGCGAGCGAGACAGATCGAGTCTAAGCAATTCTAAATATAAATCAAGAGCTGCAAACAAAATGGCCTCCTGCCACTGAAAGATAGTAAGCAGTGTGAGAGAGAAGGGTATAGAGAGCGCAAGCCAATTCTAAGTACCAAATCAAGAGAGCAACATACAAAATGGCCGCCTTCCAAATACCGTTGATCAATCTGGAGGTGCGAGAAGTCAAGGAGATTGTATGGGAGAAGATACAGGAGCCGGTGAATCAGCGCCGGCTCATCCTGGTCATAGTGTCTATTGCCTTGCTGCTGGACAACATGTTGTACATGGTCATTGTGCCGATCATACCCGATTATCTGCGGGAGATTGGCAGCTTTGATGATGGACCAACGCCGCCGCCGCTGCGTGATAATGTCACGGGACTCATAATTAAGACGCATCACGATCATCATGGCCAGGACTCGGCAACGGGCATACTCTTCGCCTCCAAGGCCATTGTGCAGCTGATGGTGAATCCGTTCTCGGGCGGCTTAATTGACAAAATCGGCTACGATATACCCATGATGATCGGTCTGACCATCATGTTCTTCTCGACGGCCGTCTTTGCCTGTGGCAGCAGCTACAGCGTCCTCTTCTTTGCACGCTCGCTACAAGGCGCCGGATCGGCCTTTGCGGATACCTCGGGTCTGGCCATGATTGCCGATCGTTTCACGGAGGAGAATGAACGATCGCAGGCGCTGGGCATTGCGTTGGCTTTTATTAGCTTTGGTTGCTTGGTGGCGCCACCTTTTGGCGGCGCTCTATATCAATTTGCGGGCAAAGAGGTGCCGTTTCTCATATTGGCGTTCGTCTGCCTGCTGGACGGCCTGATGCTGTTGCTGGTCATGAAACCCGTCAAGGAGCAACTCAAAATGAGCAAAGAGGTCAACACGCAGACAATACCCATTTGGCGCCTGCTTATGGATCCGTATATCGCCGTCTGTGCCGGCGCGTTGACCATGTCAAATGTGGCGCTCGCTTTCTTGGAGCCCACCATATCGCTCTGGATGGAGGATAATATGACAACGGAGAACTGGAAGATCGGCATGGTCTGGCTGCCCGCCTTCTTTCCACACGTGCTGGGCGTGGTCATAACGGTTAAGATGGCACGCAAATATCCCCAGCATCAATGGCTAATGGCAGCCGGAGGCCTAGCCCTGGAGGGTTTCTCCTGCTTCCTCATACCCTTCTGCAGCGGCTACAAGATGCTCATGCTGCCCATCTGTGTGATCTGCTTTGGCATCGCCTTGATAGACACGGCCCTGTTGCCGACACTCGGCTACCTGGTGGACGTGCGCTATGTGTCCGTCTATGGCAGCATCTATGCCATTGCGGACATCTCCTATTCGATTGCCTACGCAGTGGGGCCGATTATAGCGGGCGGCGTCGTGGAGGCGATTGGATTCACAGCGCTCAACTTTTTCATCGCCTTCTCGAATCTGGCCTATGTGCCTGTGCTGCGCAAGCTGCGCAACATCTACGACTTTAAGCCGTTCGAGAACGAGGCCAATATACTGATGCAGGATCCGCCTAACAAGGAGTACCAGACCTATGTCATGCACGACCAGAAGCCCGTCGAGGGCGAGCTCAAGAATCATCTGGAGTATGGACAACAGTATCAGCCGGAGCAGGAGACCAATCTGGATGATCAGCAGCAGCAATACGAGTATCAAGCTCAACAGGCAGGCGGCTATCAGCAGGATCAGAGCTATCAGCCGGGCTATCAGGAGCAGGGTGGCAGCTATACCCAGCCACGAGTGGCGAATCCTTTCCAGCAGGCGCAGCAGGCACAGCAGCCGCAGAGCAGAGGTCCTGCCGGCCCAGCGAATCCCTTTAGACAAGGATTTTAAACTGTTGTCTACGAGAAAAGATTCTATAATTTCCACATATATATATACATATATTATTTGTTTCGTTTGTTGAACTCACTTTGAATTTTGTTTAGGATATTACCTATATATTATATATATATATATACATATAGTAAGTGGTACGTACACTATAAAAAGCATATAACATGCAGATAGTTCAAGTTAGCCCCGGCACCAGTTTTGTATTATACACAAATTGCACGCAGCTATAACCGATATACATATATATATATCGATTGGCGCCGATATCGGGCCAAATACTCAGTACTCTATACGCTGAAGCTAGAGCAACCAAAGCATAGAAATAATTGGATCAAACTCAAGGAGCAGCAGCGCTTGTTCCTAGTTCTGATCTGCAACAGATATCACATATATATACATATATATATAGTTATATATACATATTTATACAAGCTGTAGCTGGTAAGCGGCGCAGCTGGGCGGGCTTCACTGTGCCACAGGTGCCGTCGAGTTTATAGCGGGCAATGGCATTCATATCGCAGACATATCACAATTTGCACAAATCGAATACTCTATACCCTTTTTCGTTTGCCATTGCGACGGACTTGTCGGTGCAGTGTTATCGCCCGATCTGCTGTGCTATATAATTTGGAGTTTTAGCTTATGATTTAATATATATTTCTAACATAAGACACAACCAAGGTAACGATACATATCAGAGTCTCAATGGCTCGCCTGTTTAAATTACCAAAAGTGATATTAACTATTGCTATTAGTACTATACATATACATGTATACATAAAATATCGTCTATATATATATCATATATACTTACATATAGGCCGTAACAATTTGAAAATATTAAATGTTTCATATTTACCTACCAATCAATTATTATTTGCTTTCTCGACTCTATGCACCAGTTGGCTAAACCAGATCTATATATATATGTATATAGGGTATAGCCTAGTCATAGCAGTTCGTTGATAAATGCATAAATGTGTGTACCTTGTGTGTGTATCTAAAGATACAATATCTAAACTTAGCTAACTATTGAAGATATATATAGATATATATATATCATTTCGATTGCACTCACATTTTTAGAGAGCTTTTTATTGCTACTCTATATATATATTATACACCTACTATATAGGATCTACCTTAAGTCAACTGAACATTTTTGTATAACAGCGTTAATTATTGTAATGTGTTATATTTACACAGGTCAACAGGGTCGAATCTAAAGTTAAATCGGAAAATAGAAGAGATCTATTAAGGGAATTCAGATATTATAGTCTAACAGTACGTTTTTGGATGCATTGAAGATACTTTCATATCAAAAGAAGTACAGCTAGGGTATCTGAGAAGTAATACATCCCCCAAAACACTTTTAAAGACTTAAGATATGATTTAGTAACAGTCTAATCCGATGTCGAAGTCAAATCGGAAAACATAAGAGATCTTTAACGGATTTTGAAATATTATAATCTAAAAGTGCGTTTTTGGATGCATTAAAAATACCTTTTTATCAAAAGGAATACAGTTAGGGTATCCGAGAAGTAATATATCCCCCAAAACACTATTTAAAGTCTTAAAATATGATTTAGTAAACAAGCAACAATCTAGAATCTAAAGTCAAATTGGAAAACACAAGACATCTATTAAGGGTTTTGAGGTATTCTAAACTAAAAGTGAGTTTTCGGATTCATTGAAGATAACTTCTTATCAAAAGAAGTACAGTTAGGGTATCTGAGAAGTAATACATCCCACAAAACACTTTTTAAAGTCTTAAACCAATCTTAAGTCAAATCGGAAAACATAAGAGATCTATTAGGGTATTCTAATCTAAAAGTGTGTTTTTAGATGCATAGAATATACTTTAATATCAAAAGAAATACAGTTAGAGTATCTGAGAACTAATACATCCCCAAAAAGTCTTAAAATATCTTTATTTCTTATGAAAGATATCGTTTACTGAATATCAGTGCTACACCCACTCTTCTTCTCTCTCACTCTAACTCATGCATATCTTTCATGTCTATAGAAGATATCTCTCTAACCTGTTAGAGCTATTCTGGTATTCCAGATTCGAATGCAGCCTGATTCTTGTTGACCTGTGTTATCAGCATCGATATACTCATACACATATATATATATATATACTTATTTATATATATATATATATATATCTATGCTATATATAGGTTTTTAATGTGTATTACATAATAATTATGATAGTCGAAACTCTTGAACATTCTATATCCGTAAACATATCAGTGACACGGCCATTTTTTCAAATTAATAGCAAAGTTATCTAATCTGCGAGTATATATATACATATATATATATACTATATACATACTATATATACAGTTAGAGCAAAAGCTTATTTTGAGGAATTTTAAAAGGAAAAGCAGCCTAGTTTATATACCCCATATACTACAAACATATATATCGATCTATATGTCTAGCAAATGCACTGATTTTCAAAGCAATAAGTTTAGCAAACGTTTTGATAGATCATAATATTATATATTATATTCAATACCCGATATATAAATATATATATATGGTTTTTGTATGGCACTGCGTTATTTGATCAATTATCTAACCCGTCTATTATCATTTAGCATACGTATACACATACACACATACATATATATATTTATAATAACTTTTAAGTGTTCTACATATTGAGAAAGCTTTTAGTAAATATGTAAAACAACATAATGAATGAAAACTCATGAAAAAATCTCCCATCAAATGTATCAATTAAAACAAAGTACACACCGTACGAGCAGAATCTTTAAACAAAAAAAAAACTATATATATATTCTATATATGCATATAGAGGAAATATGAAAACAATTAATATATAGTTTGTATGATTACGATCCATGTTAACATAGCATAAAGCATCAAAGGCTCATTTCAAAGCACATCACAAGCAACATCTTAAAGATAATGCCACGATCCGTTTCGAATGAATCGCCATATATATATATAAAAATATAAAAATTTAAATGAACACTTCGGAAAGCAATATACCAAATAGTTACAACAAATATATATAAATAAACAACTACGAGCAACCGAAATAAGAGATAGCTGTAAAAAACATAATGTTTAACCAAATGGTCTCCTAATCCCAATCTAAATCCAAATCCAAGTTAACGACAAATTTCAAATAAAACTAGCAGAAGAAGACCATTTGACAAATGTTTGAAATATCTTCCATAAGTAAAGAAATTATTATAAAAGCAAATAGGCATATGGCAGTCGGGCACTACCGACTGCACAATACTCGTTCACGGTTCACAAAGCTGTATAAATATCTGTATATAGAAGATTAACATTGATATATATACACATATGTTTCCCCTTAGAGGCTAAGAGTTGGAAGATTTTCAACTATGGAAGATATAGTAACTTTTTCCGACTTTTCACGCCCCTAGTAGGCGTGGCCACACAACACTAACACTATATACTATCAGACGAGTATATATTCCAAATTTCCCAGTCTCTCGATACAGATACACAAAACCAATATACTCTCTTTTAAAAACGTGAACGAGTATAGTAAATAAAAATTGAAAATTAGTAACTGACTGCAGTACCAATTCGAAAGCTACACTGCACCTACGCATGCTCTATAGTTCTTATAGGGTATACGCTTTGGAGCTTTGCGAAGTTTTTCAGGTAACATGCTTGAGGGCCGGCTATGTGTAATATCTAACGAAATTTTATAAGAAAAAGTAAAATGAAGAATTACAAAATATATATCTGTACGTATTGTAAAAAAAATAAATAATGTTGCTAATATATATATATATAAATATGTATTTAAAAAAATAAATAAAAATATACATAACATAATTAATGTAAAATATGATTAAAGCATATTATAAACCAGAAAAAGTTATAAATATATACAACAAAAAAAACATTATTTCAAAATTAAACTCAACATAAATATGTATTTAAAGTGTTAAATGTTCAATAACATATTATATTTATAATTATAAATATATATATACAAAAAAAATATGATTATATTTTTAATTTTGGAATAACTTAACAAAATTAAAGAATTATTAACTATGGGTAAAAGCTAAAGTAAAAACACAAAACAAAAATAGTTAAAGAAATTGAATTTTCGTTTTTCTTAATGTTAAAATTAAAAACTGATTTATGAGCTATAGAAAATTGTATTTGAGATCCGAAAGCCCGTCAAGAAATTCCGCCACAATTCAGTTTTGTATAGTATAACAAATTAATTTGGTATAAGTAAGTTTTTGATCAAAGTGTTTCAAATATATTTAAGATAATTATGTGCTAGATTAAATTACAAAATTTTCACAACTTGTTTCTGCTAATGTTATAGACGTTTGTGTTAAACTAGTATTTGTAATATTATATAATTATAATAGAGCATTCGATGAAAAAGCTATAAGAAAAAACTCAACTATTCTAAACCTTAAACCAGTTCTGAAACGTTTGCTGTTCAAATTTCAAAGTCTATCCATCTATATTCTCTACTTAAGTTTCTAACCTAACTCTTAACTAAACCCGAAATAACCAAAATTTTAACAAAAACATTTTTTAAATAATCAAATGAAATATATATATATACGATATATCCCTATATATATACGATAGATATAGACAAGCTACAAATTGACGGGTAAAACTTTATGTCTATCTATATAGAGCCGCCTATACGAATTATAAACACCCTTTCCCCAACCACGTCACCACAAATCATGGCAGACAATGCGAACAGCTAACAGAATACTACTCATATATATATCATAAATAAATTATTGTAATTGAAATGCGTATGGATCAAGTGAAATATCGAAAGGATTATGATAATGCATATTACAGAGCAAAATACACATACAACAACAAACAAAGCAAATACTATTGAAATATAATTGTTAACCATGAAAAAAAGTCTTTCAATGGGACCTTAGCTCTAATTATATTAATTACCTAATTGAAAAGGAGACAGAGAGAGAAAGAGCGAGTGAGAGAGAGAGAGTGAGAGGGAGAGAGACTGTATATGAAAAGCTTAAACCAAGAGTTGAATAGAGCCGAGTTCTGTTGCAACTTTGCTAATGTGGTTTGGTGGTTGCTCTGCATTCGTTGGTGGTTGCTCATCAAGGACCAGGAGCAGGAGCCGGAACGAGGCCAGAGCTGGTCGAAAGGAAATTGTGTGCGTGCCCCGAGGCTAGAAATTTGGTCGTTGTTGCCGTGTGGAAAATGGATTTTCTGTTTTGCAATTTCCATTAGCAACTTTTTGGCCACGAGCCCCTGGCACGCACCAAGCCAGAGCCCCAAAAATAAAAGTAACTTTAGCTTGTTGTGGCTGACAGCTCGCCCCGCTCAAACCACAATCAAAGTTGCCTCTAAGTATCTGCCAGATACACAATAGACATTGCCCACAAGAGATATTGTTCTCATACTGGTTCTTCAAGTGAAAGCGAGTATATTGGCTTGGGGCATATGTATGCAAGCAGTAAAAGCTAGCATAACTCAAATTATATACGTACATATGCTTCATCAGTCTATCTGTCATAGAGCTAGCGACATCAAATTATATAAAGATATTCTTATATGTTATAGACATATAGAATTTGATATTATTTTATCGATATCTTCTCCTAACTTCATAATATCAATAAAAACATTGCTTTTAAGGTATGCATCTAATCATCTATCAATTACACAGTAAATATTATCCATTGGCGAGTATACCCGCTCGTAAAGTAAAATCGGGTATGTTGGTTTTAGACATATGTATGTAAGAAGTAAAACAAGGTGACTTTAGACTTGAAAATTGATTTTTTGTATTTTTGTTATCGATATCAGCTCCTAATTTCATAATACTTATAGTTATTGCATAGTTATTATATAGTTAGATTAGAATAGATTGACTGTACCAGTTAGATGCTTCAAATTTGATGTAGAACTTATTGTATATCATACACAAGTAGAGATTATAATATTTGTTAACAATCTCCCAATTTTTTTTTGATTTTGAAACTTTTGTTTGTCTATAATAGAAATGGACGTCGGGATCGGGATTGACCCCATATAATTTTCGGGCTGATTGGGAAAGATTCTAAAAAATTGCAGGTCGGTCGGATAACTGTTTGATCTCTACATCAAGGTGGCATGATAAGAGATTCTAGAGATATGGTTATGAGCAGAGGTGGAAGTCGGGATCGAAATTTTCGAGTCCCGAACGGGTATCTCTGCATATCGCTAGAATCTCTTACCATGATCTCATGACCAAGCACTTATCCGATCGTCCCGTACTTTTTAAAATCTTTCCCAGTCCGCCAGATACCGAATTCATATAGATATTTTCCTCTATTATGCAAAGATTTTAGTCAATTTTACTATTGAGATACTCTCCATAATTTCAATAGATCAAAATTTCTGAAACTTATATTTTTAGACATGACTCGAAGATTATAAGATATAGAGTTTCTGGAAGAGTATTTATCGACTTTAGAAATTGCAAAAAAACTTATTAATTATCTCAACCAATCTAGATCTTTTGGCATACTTTGAGCATCTTTAGACGAATACCCTAGGGTATCTTTTAGTCTTGGTTATATATTTTCAGCATTTCCAATAACGACCCAATAAATGCCGTCCAGTTCGCAACCAACTCGTTTGCCCATAACAATACGCAAGCAATTTACGCTTTCCGCTTGTTTCAATTCAAACAATTAAAAGAAAGAAAAAATATAATACGCGGCAGTTCATTTCAGTTTATATATAAGGAATTTTTCAAAGAGTGAGAGAGGGGGAGGATATTCCTTGTTAGGGCCACAAAACAATCCAAAGAACAGGCCGCAGAAACACAAAAGCGCAGCCAAAGGCTCAACAAAAATGTATTGAAAGCGGCGTAAAACAGCAAGCGCTAAGACCGTAAAGGATTTACGGCTCAATTGTTGCGTGCGTGCGAGAAGGAGAAGCAGGAGCAGCACCAGGAGCAGGAGTGAAAGTGGGAGCTGTAGCTGGAGCAGGAGTGGGAGGCGAAACACCCTCGAATATATAAATGAAGCCCTTTACACACAGCAAGCGAACAAAGGCGGCAAAAACTCATTCATTCATTCATTCATTCATTCAGTCATTCATTCATTCACTCATTCATTCATTCACTCAGTGATTCGAGAAGGTTATGAGCAGACAGCATCGCTGCCTCCTGCTGGGGTCGCAGCTTGTTCAGCTGGTGTTTCATGTAGCAAAGAGAGGAGGATGGGGGAATTCACGGATTTGTTTTGCCTTTTTAAATTGCTTCGCTTCATTTGCTTCGGTTTGGGTTAGATGCAGAGGGATTCACACACACATAAAGATCAACAGTTGCAAATGCATCGATTCGCCTTCTCTCTCACTCTCTGTGCCTCTAATGAGCCCAGGTCTTGGGGGTTGACGGTTTTTGCTAAATTGGAATCGTGGCTGCGAAGAAACATTATTTTTCATTGGGATTACATTTTTATCGCCGCGTCTGACAGGCGGCAGCAGTTGGCTGTCGTCCGACTCCCCGAAAAGCGAGGGGGGTGAGGAATTTGAGGCATTCGAGCGTGATTTTTGCTGGTTCATAATGAGCCTGTTTGGTTTATTGAAGCGTTTTATTGCTGGCTGTTAAAATGGGAGGCGTGTGGCCAATAAGCTCCATCATCTGTGCTGTTGGGGTGCGAAGCGCTCCATAAATATAATCATAACGAGCTAATGCATCAATCTATACGCCAAAAATGCAAATCAAATTCGAATCGCAAAACTTTTGCGCAACAAAGCAAAATGTAATCGTGAGTAGACAAAATAACTGACAGCAAAACACAAATTGAAGTTGACGGCTTCATCAATAAGCGGATCGATAGACAGCTGTTCCGTTAGGGGAGCACACAAGGGGGGAAACGGAAACGAAAACGAAAACGAAAACGAAAACGGAAGGAAGTGCACCCCGTCTGCTGTAATGGTGCATGAATATCTGATTAGCCGTCCTCTGCCTGACTAATCAAAAGTCCCAGCATCAATCAATCAATCGGAAATGTGTCCATGGCAGAGCACATAATTGAATGCGATGCAAATGCAATGTATCCAATTTGTTGCTACAGTAAAGCTCAGCTATCAGCAACCGCGTGTGAGAAGAGAATGCCAAATTGCCTTTTAGAACTATTTTTGATGTTGAATGAATTCCCTGCCTTCACGTGATCTTTGATTCATTTACAGGGTATTTTACAGTTGTGCAAATGATAAATCAGATATAAACAGTCATTGTAGATGACAAATATATAATATAATCGATATATCCAAGCCGAACTGTCTTTAGCTTGTCTTGGAGGTAGGTACAACAAGTTCTCGACTCTATGCTGTCTATAGGGTATTTTCTAGTCACTCATTTCTGTACTTTGCCCACATGTGCAGCTCTTAAAGTTACATTTGCAGACAACTAAATATTAAAGTAGCTCTGCAGTAGGCACTAATAATATCCTTGATGATGGAGGGTATTAGAGCTGGGTCTTAACGTTCAGAAAAAGTTCCATTAAATATATCATTCAAATGAACTACGAAACTTCTTTTGGAATCAGTGTACGATGCTTTTTGCTAAGTTTTTAAATGGTTCAAGAACGATGTGTTTAATAATGCTTGTGAATCGTTTATGAACACCTAAATTGCTTACACCTGAACGAAGTGAACTAGTAAATAAAATGAACAACTCGAAAATAAACTAGTTCATTGAAGTGAACTAGAACTGCCATTGGTGTGTGCCGAACTAACTAAAATAGTGAGTAAAATTAGTTATTTAGGCAGAGATTTTACAATTGAACTGATTCAATAAATTGAACTAGAATTAACAAACTGTGTTGAGAAAGTGAACTAACTGAATAAACTAAATAGCTGAATTTACTAAAGAAAGAGCTATTAAATAAGTTCATCACAGTGAACTATAATTCCTAACTGAGTTTAGCTGAAGTGAACCAGTGAATTAAATGACTATTAGCTGAAGAATGAACAATTGAACAAGTTCATGACATTGAACTAGAATTACCACTTTGCTGATCCAAGTAAATTAAGTAAAGAATGAACAATTCAACAAGTTCACCAAAGTAAACTAGAATGCCTAATTAAGTTCAGCTGAACTGAACTAGTGAATAAAATGACTAATGTAGCTATAGAATAAAAAATTAAACTAGTTCATCAAAGTGAAGTAGAGTTTTTTGAGTTGTGCTGAACTTAAAATGGAAAAATAAGAAAAAACTAAACAATTGAACTAGTTCATCAAAGGGCATTAGAATTCATTATTGTGCTGAAAGGAAATAGTGAACAAAATTAATGATGTACCGAAAGAGTACATATTTGAACCAGTTCAACAAAGTGAACTAGCATTGTTAACTGAGTTCAACTGAACTGAAACAGTGAATAAAATGACTGAGATAGTTTTAAGACTGAATAATTGAACTAGTTCATCAAAGTGAGCTAGCATTGTTAGCTGAGTTAAGCTGAACTGAAACAATGAATAAAATTACAGACATAGCTTGAAACTGAACAATTGAACTAGTTCATCAAGTGAACTAGCATTGTTAACTGAGTTCAGCTGAACTGAACCAGTCAATAAAGTTACAGACATAGCTGAAGACCGAACAATTGAACTAGTTCATTAAAGTGAACTAGAAATCTTAACTAAATTGAGCTGAGCTGAACCACTGAACAAAATGACTGATATAGCTTAAGACTGAACAATTGAACTAGTTCATCAAAGTACACTAGAAATCAAAACTAAGTTGAGTGTTATAGTTTAAGAATGAACAATTGAACTAGCTCATCAAATTGAACTAGAGTTGCCAACTCCGCCGGGTACAAACTCATGTTTAATTACTTAATTTGAATTTTCCTAACGCAATTTATTATAATTTACAGCAAACTGCAGAGCTGGGCACTCAGTTCAGTTCAGTTCAGCTGAGTTGCCCTATTCAAAGGCTCGTTAGGGGGAGCACGAGCAGGAGTTAGACAGGCAGTCGGCTTACAGGTTGTGGTTAATGTTATTCCTTTGCAAAGACAACCGTGACACAGCGACAGCAACAATAGAGCGGATGCTCAAATTGGTGCCACGTGCCTCCATTGTTCAGACAGAGAGAGAGAGAGAATACGAACTGTAGCTAGTTGTAGTCGGACTCCGACTCCTGCCAACTGGTTGTAGGGCATCCTTTTGGCAAGATAATGAAAAAAGGATAATAAATTGCATTAGACGGTGGAAGGGGAGCGCGGCGCGTGCTGAGGTCAGCCTTGAGGTTGAGGGCGTTTTAGCTCGTTTCGCTTTTATCATGATTGTCGTAAAAGCATTTTTATTAATAACATTATGATTGTCATAAGTAGACAGAAAGCATTCAACAAGCGGAAGTGGAAGTTCCCCTCTATCAAGTGTGGATAATTTTGAATTAGTTGCTGCTCTTTTTTTTACACTCGTTCTTTATGTAATGGGAGAACACTGAAATCTTAGATGGGTGGACTCAGAGTTCCAGTGAAAACCAATAAAGAACTACTTTTAAAATGGTTCTGTCCGTCTGTCCGAAAATTTCCCAGTATGCGGATTTTACGCTAAACGTTCTGTAGATATTTGATAAACTCGACTAAAGGTCGTCGTGGATCGAATTAACTGCAAAGTTCGTGCTTACGAAACCCTGAACCCATTGAAATTAGTTATAGGAAGCAAGGCTATGATTAAATTGCAGAAGGAAGGACTGACCCACCAAACAATAAACAATACATATTCACAGAGTATCTCCCAGTCAGGCATTTCTGAGTAGAGCACTCTAACTTGTTTTACCCTGAACACATTGAAAATGGGAATTCAGGGTATAATAGTTTTGCAAAATGTATGTAACAGGCAGAAAGAGGCGTGGAAGACCCCATAAAGTATATATATTCTTGATCAGGGCGACGAGCTGAGCCGATTTATCACTGTCCGTCTGTCTGTCCGTATGTAGAGACTTCAAATTTTTAGCAGTTTGTCTCAGATATTCGATAAATTTTCCCGTTTCAACAATATCGAATAAAAACTTTAGCGAGATTAAGTTTTTTCAACATTTTTTACATATTTATAGCTAAAGTCACCAAATTTTGCACTAAGCTTTTTGTAAATAAAATACTATTTTTATTGTTTTATATTTTGCATTTTCCAAAATCAATTTATTCAAAAATCAATTTATTAAAGCCGCAATTTAAATATTTTTAATTTTTTAGGCAAACCCATATTTTCAATAAAATAAAATCATTCAATGCTCAAAGTTTAATCAAAATCCGTTTAATAACACAAAAGTTATTAAAGAAAACATTTTGTCAATTGCCAAAAGCATGCTGCAGCAGCGCCAAGCGCCTAGCATTTTCTCTATACGTGTGCACAAATACATTCAAATCAACTACGCAGTGTGTGTATGTGAATATGTGTGCATGTGTACATGTGTGCGTAGGTAATATGTATACATAAAATATGTCAGCTAGATTGTTTAAAACATCAGCTCGGACTTGGTTCAGTGGATGTCGTAGTCGGGCACACCCGACTAGAGCGTTCTTACTTGTTTTCTCTCGAATTTATCATCGGATATATGACTTGTGCCCCTTGGCTCCTGTAACTCACTTATCTGGCCAAAAGCTAATAGCGGAAATTGTCGTCTCGCTGGGCAACCGGAAGTGCTTACACACTCGACTTACAGCCAAACGAGCCCCACTTTAAAGGGAGCCAGGAAGTGGATGCATCCCTCTTTTAAGCGTCTTTAGTGCTCTTTTTAGTTTTCTTGTCCAATTTCATTGCATTGCTGATAGCGGAAACCAATAAAAGGTTGATGAGGCTTCGAATTTGAGGCACAAAAGCAAAAAGCCAGTTGGATATAGATTGCGTGGGCCATTGACAAATAGATAGATGGACAATGGCAATAACCCTTTGGTTTAACGTGCTCTAGCATTTGGCTTTATCTAATTTAGTATCTCGAGCGGTCCAATCAGACTTAGCCGGAGCGACAGCCTGCCAAGAAGTTCGATAAACCATATTCTACTGCCCTACTGTCAGTCTGTACGATAAGACTTGTTTTGGAAGCTACAAAAGCCGTGGGCACTTGAGCCATATGACAGTGATTAACTAGCTGCTTAATCGGTTTTCTCGATATGGCAAATTAGATTAATGCGTCATATTCGTCGAACAACATATTAGTCAGTCGATGAATTGAATTGTTGAACAAAAATAACTTTTGTTCACCTTTGTGCTTCAGGAATTTAAGATATCAAATTTTTCGAATATTTTTATTTGTCTATTTTATGGAAAACTTTTGTTACACTCAGAGAAAAAAGGCAAGAAACTTATAGCTGATAACGAAATTCTTGTTAATAAATATTTTTGATTAGCTCTGAATTCCAAGAAAAAAACTTTTCAGTTCAAAAGGAAACGGTAAACTTATTTCAAGTAGGCAAGTTCTTGGTTTAAGTATATTTATATATTTTATTAAAATTTTATCGAACACTTTTGAAACCCTTGGAGTAAATCTCAAATAGTTAAAGATATCTACTCCAAAGAAAGAAATTTCCCTTCTGATAATCTGTGAATTTCTAAAGTATTTCATACATGATAAAAAAAACTTGTTTTATTTAAATTTTTTTATAATTATTTCAGAATTATAGTTAATGAATGTATTTAAATTTTTCCTTTATTTATTTTAAGCATTTCTTACTTCATTTAATTCAGAATATTTGCCTATTTTATGGAAAACTTTTCTTACACTCAGAGAAAAATGGCAAGAAACTTATACATAGCTGATAACGAAATTCTTGTTAATAAATAGTTTTGATTAGCTCTAAATTCCAAGAAAAAAACTTTTTAGTTCAAAAGGAAACGGTAAACTTATTTTAAGTAGTCAAGTTCTTGTTTTAAGTATTTAAACTTTTTGCTTATTTTATCGAACACTTCTGATACACTTGGAGTAAATCTCAAATAGTTAAAGATATCTATTCCTAAGAAAGAAATTTGCATTCATATATTCTGTGAAAGTATTTTCTACTTGATAAATAAAAAGTTTTTTTTATGGATCCAATTTTTTATCCCTGTCTTGTTTTAGGCATTTTCTTTTCATTCGTTATTTCCTTAATCCAGAATATATATCTAAAATAATTTTCATTTTTGTCCTTCTTTCAGGATGGCGAGACTCTATACTATCCATACCCAAGAAGTGGCTTTCCACAGCCGAGTCTGTAGACGAATTTGGTTTCCCTGACGTGAGTTAACTTCGATTTAACAGTTTTCAAATATCTTTGCAGTCAGCGTCAAATATTTGCGCAAGGACTCGACAAACTTGCTACTAGACTAATTCAAATACAAATACAAATACAAAGACAAATACACAAAGACACACACACACACACGCATAGAGACAGACTAATCCTGTTTGTTATAATTACAAATGCAAATAACGAGCGCTTTTGTATGGCAACCGTCGTCCTCTGGGGCAACCGGAACCGAGGACCAGACACAGCCAGACAACCAGCCCACAGTCCTTGTAAACAAACATTGCTGCAAAGCCACCCCCAGCCCCCAACTCCCACTCCCCCTACTCTCACACTCACCTGTAAAAGCACAGCAGCAACCCCCAAAAAATAGAGACATATACTATAGAGATACACATATACATGTACAAAGGGAGGGGGGAGAGAGATATATATAAGCCTGCAACTCGACTGCTGTCAGAGTCAAATGACAGATGGAAAAGTTGCTGCACACTTTAGCAATTGCTGAACTAGAAATACCCTACAAAAAAAACTAAATATACTATCTGCTGAGGTATAACTAGTTTTACAACTTTATTATACAGAAGTTTCGAAATTTGATTAGAAAAATTTGAAAATTTGTTAGCTAATAGTTGCTATAAGAGCTATACGATATATATATTCACATATCTGAAAATATGTAATCTCTAAAAGAAGATGCGTATATAGAAAAATAAAAATTTATTATCTATATTGTGGAAGTAAGAAAAATACCATAATTTATATAACAGCAATATCAAGAATAGTAATCAATTAATTTTCTTTTTAGGTCGGAAAATTTTCAGACTATCTTCGTGTCTATATATCTTCTTTTTTTTAATTGTTAAAAAGAATCAATTCTAAATAACAATTTATTATAAAGCCAGAGCAGCAGACTTCAGGATAGTCTGAAAGGATAGTCTGAAAAGAATAGTCTGAAAAGTTTCGGACCTAAAAAGAAAATTCCTTGATATATATACATATATATCATATATCTTACTTCGACTTTTGTTTTATCTTAAGTAAAAGTTCTAAAATATGTCTTTAAAAAAGAATTTGAAATCTGACTTATATGCAATAGAACAAATCGACAGACTAACTATATTATCCGATGAAGTTTGCCAGGAATTTATACATTTACATATATTGCATATATGTACATAACAATGCTATCATATCTTCAGCAAGGGTATACAAATTCAAAGCCTTCACAGGAATGTGACGCAAATTGAATACAAATTATACAACATGCAAAATTAAACAGATTTAAAATAAGTGAAGAGTACTCGAATGCCAGACTCTTTATATAAGGATATAGAGTTTTTTTTTTATTTTTTAACATTGGATGAAATCCCATTTAATATAAAAAATTACTTTGAGTTAAGAATTGGAAATTCATCTTTCTTCTTAACTTAAAGTAATTTTGTAAATTATTTTAAATTAAAATGATAAATTAGGCAAAATAAAAATAAATTCTGTAAAAAAACTTGTCTCAAGCAATTCTTGTAAATTTTTTGGATTTTCGCAAAACTTTGAAATAATTGAAATCGATTTTTAATTTGCAGCGATTTTGATCGATTGTGAATTCCGCACGTTGCTTGCGTGTGTGTGTGCGTGTGTGTTTGGCCACTGGGGATACTCGAGCGCAGAGCTCTCCATTCAAGTTGTCCGTGACAGGGCAAAGTGAGTGCAAAAGAAAATGCCATGGGGGAAGCTGAATGCAACACGCCCCCAATGTCCGATTCATGCCCTTTCCCCATTTCTCGTCCTATTTCTTATACTGTGCCAACGTTTTTTTACTTCTCGTACTTTTTTTTGTGATTTGAAATTCGGGTCCCTGGGGTAAATGCTTTTTGTGCTGTTGCTTTTGTATTCAAACTGCCATAATGTCCTGCATATAAATGAGCTAGGACACAAAAGTTTGAAGGCAAATGCAATTTGACAGAAGTTCCCAAAAAAGAAACGAAAAAATTGTGATGTGAACCCTTTTCTGTTTTTCAGACTCTACCAAAGATACCTGTCCCACCGCTGGAGCAAACCATGGCCGACTATATACTCGCCCTGGAGCCCATCACAACCCCGGCTCAGCTGGATAAAACGAAGGCCATCATCAAGCAGTTCGCATCGCCGCAGGGCCTGGGACCTCGGCTGCATCAGTACCTGATGGACAAGCGCGAGGCCGAGGATAATTGGGTAAGTTCTTACTAGCTGATTGATAACGATTGACAGCTGGCTGAGTGATTGAGGAACTAAGTGAATGACTACTGACAGACGGACAAAGAGACAGACAGATTGATAATTGGGTGAGCTCTTAGTAGCTGACTGATCACGATTGATTGACTGACTGAGTGATTGAGCAACTGAGTGAGTGAGTGAATAACTTAAGCTGGCAAGCAGACAGACTCAGAGAGTGATTGACTGATTGAAACCTAGGTGTTATATTACTGACTGATTGATCACGATTGACACGATTGGCTGAGTGAGTGAATTCCGGCAGACGGACAAAGAGACTGACTGATTGATAATTGAGTGATTTCTTTCTAGCTGATTGATCACGATTGATGAGTGATTAAGTGACAGTGTGACTGACTGAATTACAGGCAAACTTGTTGACTGACTGAGTGACTGAGTATCTAGTTTGATTTTGGATGAGTTCTTACTGGCTGATTGATTACGATTGATGCCTGACAGAGTGACTGATTGTTTGAATGACTGAATAACTTACACTTAGAGAAAAGCAGAAAAGCTGACAGACTGACTGATTGATTGCTGTTTTGGTGCTTACTGGCTGATTGATCACTATTGATAGCTGACTATGCGATTGATTGTCTTATAGACTGAATGACAGGGAAAGGGACTACACAAATCTTTTCATTTGAGCTACGTTTTAGGTTGTCAGCAGTGAAACTCTTAATATAACGTGATTGAAGACTTTGATTGATCAGTTTTAAAATTCCTGGGTAATACTTGCAAGTGTGTGTGTGTGTATATGTCATTGCACTATAAAAGTTTATTCAAATCCAAAAATAAATATACGACTCAATCATACATATATTGTAAGTGGGTAACGGTATACATGTTAATACATATATATAGATATATATATATACAGTTAGATATATATATATACTTATGGGACAACCGGTGGTCCAGTGGCAATGGTGCCGACCGTTGGGGGTGGAGTAGGTGGGGCGGGTACATCGGGATCATTGGGAGATGGTGGCTGTGGCACAAAGATGGTGGTGCCGCTTGGCTCATTGCCATCAACAGTGGTGCTCTGGCCTGGAGCAAGGGTTGACTCCACTGGTGGACCGGGCAACGGTGTGGTAACAGTTGTGGGTGCGGCAGTGCTAACAGATGTGGGTGCAGCAGTGCTAGCACCACCCGGTGCAGCAGTTGTCACAGTTGTTGGGGCTGCCGTTGATCCGCCCGGTGGTGCAGCAGTTGAGGCATTTGGATCAATTGCAACGCATTGGAGGCCCAGCTTGTTTTGTGAGCACTCAGCTGCGGGTATATAGTTGGCACAAGTGGAGCATTCCTGTAGCACATAGCTGAAGTAACCCCTGGCAGGTGGGCAACTGGTCAGAACGGGTTTGCCCGTGGTGCAATCATAGTATGAAGTGGGATCCGCGTAGCAGGGCAGCTGGATGTAAGTGTTCTTTTGGCACACGGGCACAATATCTTCGGTGTAGCTGGGCGTGGGGCAATCCTGTGCCTGGGCGCTGATGGCCAGCAGTCCAACGACTGCGATCAGAACTGAACGTTGGACAGAGTATGAGACTTGGGTGGCCTTTGCTCATCTTTGATGCTTACCGGCTTTCATTGTTGCTGCTAGAGACGTCTCGCTGGTTTCTTGGCGCTGCAATCACTGCTCTAACCCTGCCTGGAGCAAAGCCTTTTATGGCCCACTCGACACCCAACCACAAAACAAAAAAAAACCTGTCAAAGGTATTCGTAATCAGCCGGAGCAACATGTCTAGATTAATATTTGTTCGCTTGTCGGGCTGCCAAAATTAAAATTGAATTGAAATCGAAATGCGCTCACAGCCTATGTAACCAGGGTAATCTATGGCATATGTACACCTCGATAACAGCCGAACTAATTATTGAATAATCGGCAAAAAAAGAAAAAGAAAGAGAGACGAAAATGCGTATTTTCTTAACGATGGCAATTAGCATAGCTGGCAGCTCCTCACGGTTCGTATCTCCAATATTTCCGCTGAGTTTTATCATCTGCTTTGCTGCCTAATAACATTCGTATCACCCGACTTTATTCGGAGCTGAAATTACATACTATGCAATAGCTGATGCGCTGTCTTTCTTCGGAAATACGAAAAAGAACGGAAATACTTCTTCAGCGAAATTCCACTCAATGCGAAATTTCATTAAGTTGAAGTTGAAGCGAGGATCGAATGTTCGAATTTTGATAATGAACGAATCGTATTGCTCAACAGCTCGTAATTATGTAATCAAATATGGTGTATAAAGTGGGAAGCGGAATTAAATAAGAATACTTTTTATATAATCAATGGTTACATTAAGATTAACATATGTATTACTGATCGGTATGAAATAAGAATGAGTAGACTTTACTTAGATGAAAAAGTGCAAAGTTATATATAGTATTTTTACTATTTATATATTTCTACTATTTACAGTTCGAAATTCGGATTCAGCTGATATAATCTTAAGTTTTCAATTAAATATTGAGCTATATGATAGAAGCTGTAATGATAGATATATATAAAAATATTTAAAAATATGTTTTACTTAAGATACATATAAATATATAAATAATATAAATAATATATATAGTACATATTCCTATATCCAGATATATGAGTCTATATATATTGCATAGAGAGAATCTTTTAATGTTCATGCCAAAGTTTTTTATATCTTTTATCTGTGTCTCTATCAGAAATGTTGCCCTTGAAGAGATATAAAAACGAATTGGAATTACGTTTAAAATAGTGAACTTAAGTTTTAATACTCGTTCACGAAATGAATAGAGAGTATATTGGGCATCTGGAAAGAAAGTTTGTTACATTTAAACACAAGGTAAATGTAATCGATTCTGAAATTAACAATTTCTGATTTTTAAGCAGTATCAACGGTTATAAGTCTTATCTGTTTAATATCAGACTTTATTTTTTCGAGTTATTGTCTTTAAGACATTTTTATAAGAATAAATTCTGTTTTAACTTTTCAAGGTTGCGTAAGGTAACTGTTAGTCGATCATCTATATAATCACGATGTATCTGCTAGTCATGTATGTTTAACTAAACTCTTTTTTCGTTGAATTTGTTTGTTTTATCTTTAACATATAAAAAAAAACCCCATTGATAAGAAATATAACAGGTGTTTCCCAGGTGCATACGTGCGAGGTATTTGCTAGTCGGGCATGCTTAAGTAATGAATATTCTTAACAGCTTAACATCTTTAGTCTTTAATAAACATAATAAAAGAAAAACAGATAGGAAATAGAATAGGTAATTCCGAACTTCATACTTACAAGGTATCTGCTAGTCGGTCATGCTTAACTAGTGAATATTCTTAGCAGTTTAACATCTTTAGTCTTCCATTAAAATAATAAATGAAAAACAGATGGGAAATCTAATAGGTATTTCCCAACTTCATAATAACAAGGTATCTGCTAGTCGGGCATGCCCTATAAAGTTTTTACCAATTGAATTCCTGGTATGTTCTATTTACAATTATTAATCAATTAAAAGTGTTTAACTGACTTCGATATGTTTCAACAAGGTCATTAGCTAATTGATTCATTCACAACGGAGACACATCAGTGTGTGTGTGTGTGTGTATGTGTGTGTGTAGGTACATATGTTGTTATAGAACCACATACCTCGCATAGTCAAAGAGTTATTTGTGCAGTTAGATATTTATTTAGATGCTATTTTAGAGTTTTGAATGAAATTCCGCTTGTTGAACATTAATTTTAGCTGTTGATTGATTCTCTGGAACGGGAGGCCGAAGCTGGAAGCCAGATGGAGATTCCTTAGGCCGAAGGCGCGGGCTTCTTCTGGGTCTTGTTGGGTGGCGTTGGCTTCTTGGCGGCCTTGGGTGGGGCAGGAGCTGAGGGCTTCTTGGCCGTGGCGGCCTTCACGGGTGCTGAGGGAGCGGGTTGCTTCTTCTGGGGCTGTGGAGCGAGAGGCTTCTTGCCTGGCTTGGGAGCTTCGAGCGCAACGGTGGGTGGGGTTGGTGGCTCGGTGGGTGGTGTGGGTGGTGTAGGATCCAGTGGTGAAGCATGGACAATGTGCTCCTGTGCCGACTCATGCTCATGCTCAAAGTGATGAACGGGTCCAGATGGAGCGATCACCGGTGGCGCCTCATCGACAACGTGCGTGGTAATGGGTGCATCGGTGGGCAGCACATCCATGGGTGGTGCGGGCACATACAAGGCCGGGGAGGCACACTGCTGCAGCACAAAGGTGAACACCTCGCCGGGCGGACAGTGCACGGTCAGCTGACTGCCATAGATGCTCTGACAGACGTAGTACTCGGAGTTGCTGAAGTAGCTCGGCCAGCGGATGCCCACCTCCTCCCGGGTGCACTGCAGCTTGTAGTCGATGCGTGCCTGTGCCAAAGCCGCCAGGCAGAGCAGAGTCAGAGCGAACACTGCAAGGAGAGAGATATAATTGATTGATTGACTGACTGACTGACTGATTGATTGCTCACCTTTCATCTTGGGTTGTTTAGAGTTGGTACTGGGTATCCGTCAGGTTTAGATGAAACTGTTGTACTGATGTTCCGTAGATGCCCTACGCATTATTTATAGTGCATCTTATCACAGATCTGCGATCTGTTTTTTGTGATCTCTTATCAGTGTTCCCTTCGAGCTGGGCTCGATAAGAGCGGCGCACCCAGCCGCCCAGCCCCATTTTTTGTCAGCTAATTGAATTTGTAGCATGTGTTAATAATGTGCTTTCCATGTTCTCCACTCCAGGCCTACTACTACTGGCTCAATGACATGTACATGGATGTGCGCATACCCTTGCCCATTAATTCGAATCCTGGCACGGTGTTTCCGCCGCGCCAGTTCAAGACCGTCCACGATGTGGCGCACTTTGCGGCACGTTTGCTGGACGGGCTGGTCGAGCACAAGGAGATGCTGGAGAGCGGACAGCTGCCGTTGGAGCGGGCTGCCTCGAGGGAGAAGAACCAGCCGCTGTGCATGGCCCAGTATTATCGTCTGCTGGGTTCCTGTCGTCGACCGGGCGTCGAGCGCGACTCGCAGTTCTTGCCCAGCCGGGAGAAGCGCGTCGACAGCGACGAGGATCGCCATGTGGTGGTCATCTGTCGCAATCAGATGTACTGCGTCGTGCTGCAGGCCAGCGATCGTGGCAAGCTCTCCGAGAGCGAGATCGCCTCCCAGATCCTCTACGTGCTCAGCGATGCGCAATGTCTGTCCGCCAAGCCGCTTCCCGTCGGACTGCTGACAGCGGAGCCACGTACTCAGTGGGCCATGGATCGTGAGGCTTTGCAGTTGGATGAGCGCAATCAGCGGAACTTGGAACTGATCGAAACGGCGCTGGTGGTGCTCTGCCTGGACGAGCCGCTAAATCGCAATTTCAATGCACGCGGCTTCACTGGCGCGACACCTAGCGTTCATAATGTCGGCGATCGCGATGAGACGAACATGGCCCACGAAATGATCCACGGCGGAGGCAGCGAATTCAACTCGGGCAATCGCTGGTTCGACAAGACCATGCAGGTGGGTTGACAGAATATCCCTCCCTCCCTTCCAATTAACCTCTCCATCTATTGCAGCTCATCATTTGCACCGATGGCAGCTGGGGCCTCTGCTACGAGCACTCTACCTCCGAGGGCATTGCTGTGGTTCAGCTGCTGGAGAAGGTCTACAAGGCGATTGAGGAGCATCCGTTCGAAGACAATGGATTGCCGCAACATCATCTGCCGCCGCCGGAGCGCCTCGAATGGCATGTGAATGACCAGGTGCAGGAACGTTTTAGCCAGGCTGCCATCACCGTGGACAAGGCCATCGACAATCTGGATTTCTATGTCTATCGCTACAAGGGCTATGGCAAGAACTTTGTCAAATCCTGCCAGGTCAGCCCGGATGTGTACATACAGCTTGCCCTACAGCTGGCCCACTACAAGTGAGTACCACTCTTGCCCAATCAGCTTTTTTCCCGTCAAATCAGTCCAATTGCGGGAAAAATTCCTTAACAGAGGGCAGCGGGAAATATACCTTGTGAAAAATCGATTTAGCTGTTTTTCATTTGACTTAATATTTGCATGATGCTTTATAAAATAGAGTACAAAATGTAAAAATTTCTTCAAAATTTTTAGTGCTGAGCAAAAAAAAAAGCTTGTCAAACTAATATGTCTGTAGTAGAGATGGAGATTTTCGGGATCGGGCGGGATGGGAAAGATTCTGGAAAAGTTAGGGACGGTCAGGATAGTGCATGATGCCGAAATTCCCGCGGGTCCCGATAAGAAAATTATAAATAAAATTGCTTGTATCTATAAAAGAACAGAACAATGATATTGACGAGGAAATTAATTCTTAGATAAATCATGTTTAATTAAAGAGAAGTTAAAATATTTTATTATTTTGAGAACAATGCAATGAATTGTCATTGTTACAAATGCTTGCTAGGCAAGTACTTGATGTTCCAACATCTTCATCAACGAGTGAGAGGGTGTATTCTACTTCTTGTAGAATTTTGGAAGAAAAGAGAACACATCTTAGAGAAGAAAATTTTGAGAAAATATTATTTTTAATTAAAAAATTTTATCTATAATAAGAGTTCTAAATTTTAAAAAAAATATTCGGGAAATGTCGGGACCCGTAGGAAAAATTTGTCGGGACAATCGGGCGGGAAAATCAAAAATTATTTCTCAAATTAGACTCACCAAGAAATCAAAGTTCTTTCTCAAGCCAAACATTTATATATTTTATTAACAATTCGCAGTTTTCCAGAAATACAATACATTTTCCTACAAATCATACAAAATTTGATTGGAAAAGTTAGCTTATTTTCTAGCTTTTTCCTCCGCAAATTTTGCTTTTCTAGCACCTCTTTTTCATTGATCTTGCTTTTTTTGCTCAACAAAAGTTGGCAACACTGCTGAGTACCCAAAGAGAAGATAAAGCAAGTCAAATACAGAATTTCCGAGTCAGAATTATGAATTTACCTAATCGAAGCTAATCTGATTTCTGATTATAAGTGAAATTCTCAGACATTTCACTTTCATTTGGTTGATTGGATATGGCTGAAGGGTATCTGATAGCTGCTCCTCCCAACCTTTTACTTCTTTAGCTCTAGCTTTGAAGCCACATTTATGAACCTTACCTAGTCTCAAATCTTTGAAATTTATTTTTAGGGTTTCTGCTAGTTTGTTAAATCTAGCTACCATAGACCCTTCTAAATTTTTTAAGTCTTAGTGCACCGCAATCGTAACTATTCGAAATCTATAAAACCTGAAAGATATCTTAAAGTTAAGTTCTATTCAGCTTCCAGCATATCTGATAGTATTTCCATCCTTGCTACATCATAGATCCTTCCTACACATTACATTAAACCTAATTCTATTACCTAACGCCTTACAGACTTTATGGCCACCTGGTGGCTACCTACGAGAGTGCTTCCACCAGGCGCTTCCTGCACGTAAGTCCCTAACTATCTTTCTATATATATGACATTGCTAATGCCTTCCGATCTACAGGGTCGTGTTGATTGTATTCGAGCTGCCAGCACTGAGGCTTTGGAATGGGCCAAGGCGATGTGTCAGGGCGAGGGTGCCAACGTTACACTGGAGAGCGATCGCGAGGAGGACGAAGAGGATGCTCGCAAAGTCAAATTTAGCATTTATAGCGTATGTGTTCCAGATGAAATCCCATAACCAGTTAAGATAATCCCTTGCCTTTACAGAAGGATCATTTGCGTGAGCTGTTCCGCTGCGCCGTCGCTCGTCAGACGGAGGTGATGGTCAGGAATATCCTGGGGAATGGCATCGATATACCACTTTTGGGTCTGCGCGAGGCTTCTTTAGAGGTCACTGGGGAGCTGCACGAGCTCTTCACGGACGAATCGTATAAGATATCGCAATGCTTTCTGCTCTCCACCAGTCAGGTATCCACGATGTCTCATTGCCTGCTTTATATGCACCACGCACTGAGCACCTTTTCATTTATCTATTGTCTCTGCACCACATTTGTCTTAATGCTTAACTTTTGCACCACCACCAACAGCACCACCAGCTCCACGCACACGTAAGCCACTTAGCCTTAAGCTGCTCTCCCATCTACTCTCAGATACGACTTTAATTTGTTACTCGTGCTTTTTGTTTGTCCTTTAGGTCGCCTTTACCACGGACAGCTTCATGGGCTACGGTCCGGTGACGCCTCGTGGCTACGGCTGCTCCTATAATCCGAAGCCGGACCAAATTGTCTTCTGCGTGTCCGCATTCTACGGCTGCGAGGACACGAGCGCCTCTCGCTATGCCAAATCCTTACAGGACTCGCTCGACATAATGCGCGATCTCCTACAGAACTAGATGAAATGTAAAATGAAAAGTGGAACGTAGAACGGATGGAAATGAAACATGTCAGATCTTCTACGGAACTAACGAAAAATGTGGAACGAACGAAAATGAAACATATCAGATCTTCTACGCAACTAACTGGAAAATGAAACGGAGAACGTGGAACGGACGAAAATGAAACACAACAAAGCAAACATATCAGTAAATGTACCTTAGCAAAACAATTAGTCCATAAATATCCGCAAGGAAATCCTTAACTATACAACTACAAAAAAAAAAAACAAGAAGAAGAGCAGCTCATTTCGGTTAGCCGAATATTATATACCCTTGCAGGAGATGTAACGGATTGTTGAATGAATTTTTCTATAGGAACTAGAGACAGACGTCGGGAAATTGTCCCGAAACTATTTTCCGGCTTGTTGGGACGGATTCTAAAAAATTCCAGGACGGACAGATAAGTGTTTCATCCCTACATCAAGGTGGCATAGTAAGAGATTCTAGAGATATGCTTATGAGCAGAGGTGGGTCCCGTGGGTCCCGAACGGGTATCTCTGAAATGTCGTCCCTGAATATCTCTGAAAAGATCCTCCCGGACTTTTTTAAAATCTTTCCCAGACACCGAAAATCGTTTCGAGACAATTTCGGGTTCCGAAATACTATAAGATAAAGTCATCCGATCTAGCATAATGAATGCTATCTTAATCATAAAAGGTCTATATTTTTTACCAATTGCTCCTCTGACTGATATATAAGAATGATATACCCAGCTTATAAACCCAGCTTGAAAACTGAGAGATAAAATATAGACAGAGAGTCATTGAAAACTTTACTATATATACTTTTAAAATCTCTGCAGGGGTATACAAAATATCTATAATTATGTAAACAGTAGTTAACTAGCGTCCACATGACGTCATCAGTTCATTATCAACAACAACAAAATGGCAAATCTATACTTCTAGTGTTGTAAACTTCAACTGAAGTCAATCATCTGTTAATCATAAATCCTATAAAGAAATCCATTTGCTTTAACCCAAACCTAAACGATAAAACCAAATACTTAGTAGATGACAAAGAGAAACTCTGGTCAATTAAATGTTTTAGAGCAATTTTATGCGCAATTGTTAGTGCTGTTAAATGATAAAAAATTATAAAAATTATATATATATATATATGTGTTGGTTAATTATGCAATTAATTATTGTGCTAGCTTAGCTGTGTTAGAGCTTTCCTTTTGGCTGCACTATACGAATTTCCATGAGCCACCCTATTAATATGGACGCCACTGTAGCGAGCCGCTCAAAAGTATGCAATACTTTCTTTAAGTTTCACATATTTGCCATATAGAGAGAAATGTTATTAGATGAATTCAAAGATATTATATATATAAATGTTAACTGTCTTTTCGTTGCTGTTTCATATAAACTACGATATATACACTATCTAAACTATATGCTTGTTAACTGAACAACTATGCTTTAAAGAATTATTGTTGAATTAAATCATTGTACGTATATAGACTTGAATTGTAACAATACATATCAATAAATTTATATAAAGTATTTACCAAATGCAAAACATATCAAATAAACGAAACGAATATTAGATATATATACATATATATGAAAATATATTTTACCCATATCTGTTCTATGGTTGAATTGGAAATTAAATCTTACTATATATACTATGTTATACACAAGTGAAAATTCTTATATATGAAAATGTTAAACCGTATATAAACATACTCTCAACTAGTTGCTGTGTTCATTGTTGCTATATATATTATATATGTATCTATGTTAAACTGTTAAAAAAAACAAGAATTACCCCAATCCAAACTATTAGCCGATCTATACGCTGTACTACAAAGTTAAGTTCGATTTGGTTCATTGTTAATGCATGCGAAAAGAAATCACACGAAAATAAATGAAAACATTGCATTGAAAATACTCGACTACTAATCTGACCTATATCTATATATATACAGATATATATATATCTATTCTATTGAAGGGGCATTTGTCATAGTTGCTTGCCGGATTCTAAGAAAAGTCGCATATCCAATATTTGGCTTATGATAAGCCCAAGCGTAATAGATAAATTCTTGATTAATATTTCTTTTTTTGTAAAATTAATTAAAAAAAGGTAAAAAACAAATTCGTGGAAACGCATAAAAGTCGCAATTCAATTGCTGCTGGCAAACAGTCAACAGTCAACAATCAATCAACATGAAACGTAAGTCTCCTGCAGCTTTTAGCTGAACCATTTCTGAAGGATTTCATTTTGCAGTGCTCCATTTGCTGCTGAGCCTTTGCCTGGCCTTTCTGCTGTGCGCTGCTCCGCTGATCCAGGCCCAAACTGTGCCCGCCATCCCGACTGCGGCACCAACACCACCAAATGGCCAGGGTGGCAACAACGATCCCAACGCACCACCACCGCCACCCACGATGCCCACTACAATAGAGACACCCACTGTGGTCACTAAGTACCCCGAATATGCTGGATAAGCTCGCTGCAAGAGTATTTGCCAGTCGTTAACATTGCAATTACAAAAGTTGAATATAATTAAATATTTTTAATAAATATTCAATTACAAAAGTTATTTCCATTTTTCGGTATTCAAATATTTCATGGGTATATTTATTGTCCAATATAAAACTAGGCGCAACTAGACCTTTGGTCGTGTTCACATAAATTATACAGTTACACATACGATACACACATACACATGCAATGGAAAATAAAAAAAGGATTAACCATAATCAAAACTAGCTCAGCGCCACGTTGCGTCGAAAGGATCCGCGCATCTGCGCCTGCAGCTGCTCGCTGTTGTACTCCTCATCCCGGCCAGACTGCAATTCACAATAGATTAGCTTTGATATTCATTATGTTTATCAATCAATCAATCTTACCTTGCAAAAGTTGAGGTCGAGCAGCTCGATGGCCGACAGACGCAGTTTGGGATCATGCTGCAGGCAGCTGTCGATGAACTCGTGACCCTCTTGCGAGAGACTCTCCGGAGCTTGTGGCTTCTCGCCCATGCCCACTTTGAACATGATTTGGAAATTTGAATCAAACTGTGCCCAGGGACGCTACATAGATAGAATGAGATTATTAAATAAATAAATAAATAAAAAAAAGATAAGCTAACTATCTTAACTCTTAAGCATTGTATTATCCTATATCAATCAGTCAATCTGACTGTAAGCATTTCATTTGTCAGTCAGTCAATCAAATAGTGAGTTAGTCTGACCGTTGCCAGTCAATCAGTCAGTCTGTTAGTCAATCAGCTAATCTTTTGACCAATAAGTCTGACTATCTGCGTCTGTAGTGCTCATCAGTCAATCAATCAGGAAATGAATGGATTATTCAATCTGCCTGTCATTTAGCCAGTCTGTCCGACAGCCTTTCATTAGTCATTAAGCCTCTCTGTCTGTAATGTGTCTATCAGTCAGTCAATCAACTTAGTTACTCAAACAATCAAGTAAGCTAATCAATCAAGCAGCTAATTTTCACTTCGCCAGTCTCTTAGTCTGTCAGTTATCCATCAGTGAGTCAGTTTGTTAATTAATCATTCAGTCAGTCAGTCAATCAGTCATTCAGTGTGTCTCTCATAAGTCAATTAGTCCGCTGGTTTTTTTTTTTCGCCAAACTCAGTCAGTCACACAATCATCATTAAGTCAGGAGATCAATTCAGTCTGTCAGTCAATCAGTATTTTTTTAGTAGGTTAATCAATCAGTCAGCAGAGCAGTTAATCTGCCATGCAATCAGTTCGGAGTCAATTTGTCAATCTTTCAATTGTCAATCAATTAGATCAGGATATCAATCATCCATTTTGTCTATCTGTCTGTTAATTAGTCTTTTTGTGTATGTGTCAATCAATCAGTATGTCAGTTGATCTGTTATGCAATCAATTCACAGTCAATTTGTCAATCTTTCAATTGTCAATCAACTAGATAAGGAAGTCAATTTCATATAGTCTGTCTGTCAGTTAATCAATATTTTTGTCGTTAGTCAATGAATCAGTCCGTCAGTTGTTCTGCCATCCAATCAGTTCGCAGTTAGTCAATCAATTTGTCGGTCAATCCATCAGTCTGTCAATTGATATGCCATATCAATTTGTTCACAGTCAGTCAATCAATCAGTGCGTCAATTGTTCTGCCATTCAATCAGTTCACAGTCAGTCAATCAATATATGAGTCAATCAATCAGTCCGTCAGTTGTTCTGTCATTCAATAAGTTTGCAGTCAGTCAATCAATTTGTTGGTCAGTCAGTCCGTCAGTTGATTTGCCATTCAATCAGCTCACAATCAGTCAATCAATCTGTCAGTCAATCAATCAGTCCTTCAGTTGTTCTGTCATTCAATCAGTGCGCAGTCAGTCAATCAATCAGTCCGTAATTTGTTATGCCATTCAATTAGTCAGTCAATCAATCAATCAATCATATTCACTGCATGAGTCACTTTTTGTTCATGTAACTATTACTAGAATATTTAATATATTGCGCAAGACACGTATTTCCCCAGCTATTTGACCAAACGTCGGCGATTGCTCACTCGGAATAGTTTCGCTTATCTGCTTATCAGTTAAGCATTTGCACCCTGAACAGCTCGCACTCACCTTGCCGGAGGCCATCTCGACAACAACACAGCCCACCGACCAGATATCGGCGGCACGACCATGGCCATCGCTATTCGTCTTAGTAAACACCTCCGGGGCCATGTAGGCCTGGGTGCCGACGTAACCCTGCAGCTCGCCGGGCACCGTGGTGTGGGCCTGGATCTTGACCGCCGAGCCGAAGTCTCCGAGCTTCAAGCTGTTGCTGCCGTCCACGAGGAAGATGTTCGCCGTCTTGATGTCCCGATGGACGATGCCGTGCTTGTGCAGCTCAGCGACGCCCGAGAGCAGCTGGGCGGTAAAGCGACGGGAGAGTGCTTCCGGCAGTCCTCCGGTCAGCTCGACCAGGGACTCGAGTGTGCCCTCGGAGCAGAGCTCCATGAAGATGAGCAGCTCCTCGCGATGCACCTCGATGCCGTAGTAGCGCACAAGATTCTTGTGCTTGATGCCCTCGAGAATTTTGAGCTCCTCGGCGACATTTTTGAGGGCGCGTGTCTCACCCGGTTGTATGGCGATCTCCTTCATGGCCATCAGCTCCCCGGAATTGTTGTTGACCGCCGTATAGACCTTGCCGAAGCGTCCCTGGCCGATCTTGATGCCGCGATGCCAGCGGAAGTGAACGCTGCGTGCACGAATTTGCACCTTGTCGCACGAATTGAGCGCCTTCACCTGCCCGATGAGCCGACGTTCGCGCAGATGCTCCTCCAGATCCAGATCCAGGCGATTCACGGCGTCGCGCACCCGTTCATGCCGCGATGCCAGCGGTGTCGAGGCGGACGTGGGGCTGCTGCCCTTCGAAATGGGCGGCGTCTGTGGCACAAGGAGACGCAGCTCACCATTGGCAGGGCCATGTGGCGCCTCAGCAAAGTCGGCGCTGTCCACGGAACTATACGTGGACGAGATCTGCTGCAGCAGCTCCTCCTTAAGACTGAACTGTGGATGCAGCAACTTGTTGTATTGCGGCGATTGCAGAGGCGGCGTATTGGGATTCACCACCACGCCCGCCGACATGGGCGTGCGCGTGGGTGTCCTCGAGCGACTGGTCGCCGGCGAGGAGGTCTTCCGTGTGCGCGGCGATGCCTTCTTGCGCGCCACCTTCTCCGGTTCCGAGGTGATGCCAATCACGTGCGATATGCAGCGATCCATTTGCTGCTTCAGCTCCTCGAACTGACGATCGTCCAGATGCTGTGTGATCTGCAGATCGCAGGCGAGCATCAGGAACTCCAGGCCCTGCGAGGCCCAACGTGGCCGCATGCCGCGTCCCCGTTCGCAGCGCTCCATGACAAAGTGCATCCACATCTTGGCAAAGGCGATGATGCCCAAGGCCAGGTCGACGGTGTGTCCGCTATCCTTTTGATCCATGATGCGCTGCTCGAACAGCCGTATCACATCCTTGTGGTACTCGAAGCCGAACTTGTAGCCCTGATGGAGGATTTCGCGTGTACGCGACAAAACCGCCAACCGATCCTGTTCGTCCAGCTCGAGCATGTTGCTCAGGCAGCAACGCTGCTGCACCCCTTTGATGATGCCCGTCAGCTTGTTGCGCACCTCGAGGACATCCTGCTGGAGCAGCTTGAATGCCGCCTTGACGTCCGAGCAAATGAAATCGTGCTGATGATTGGCCACATCGTGCTCATAGTGCTCCCGATGGAAGTCCGTTGTCTCGACGTCCCGGCAAAAGGTCTTGGCAAAGAAGAGGACCTTAATCGAACGTTCCCGCTCGACGGTGAGCAACGCCTGGGTCTCCCGGCAAATGGTGAGCAGCTGCCACTTCAGCTCCTCGCTGTCGTTGCTGTGCGCCGTGCTGGCTATCTGTTCGTCCAGCTCCTCGGAACGCTGCACCAGACGCTTGGAGATGCTGCACAGCAGCTTGCTAATGATGCCGCAGAACTTCTGGGAGGCGAGCGTGTGCATGCCCTTGATCATGGGACTGATCAGCTTGGTGAACATCCACTCCTTCTCCAGCACGGACTTCTGATTGGTCTCCGGCACGGCGACTAGCACCAGCTGATCTATATAGTCCAGATATAGCTCGAAGGTCTTGCGCACCGTCGCATCGTACTGGTTGAGGATGTTGATGTAGCTGCCCAGCTCCGTTTCGTTCTCGGCCAGCGCTGTGGTTATGTGGCGCTGATAGCGTTCCCGATGCGTCAGCGCCAGGGTCAATCCTTCGCGCAGCTCCTTCATCAGTTGGCCCAGGCTCAGCGGATTGGGTCGCACGGGTCGCGTCTCGAGGCGCATGCGCAAGAATTCGTGCATGAACTGCAACGGGATGCCGCTGAGGAACACAAATGTGGGAATGTACGAGGGCAGATTGATGGATTGCGCCTCCTCGCTCCAGTAGCCATAGGTGCGCAGCTCGATCACCTGTTCCCGACTGATTTGCGGATCCATGCGCGGCACATCCCGCTCCATGATCTCCGCATCCAGCTCAAAGTCCTCCAAATCCTCTGCGCCCGGACGCTCCAGCGCAATGTGCGCCTTATACAACGCCACCGTGTGCAAATGATGAAGGAAGGCCAAAGATTTGGCCAATCCTCGACACTTGAGCACATTCTCGATGAACTTCCGATACAGCCCGGACACCTGTTCGCCGCCATCGTTGCTCGAGGTGCCCAGTGGCTCCACGCTGAAGATGTTGATGTCGTGCATGGAGCCCTTGCGCAGATGCCCGCCTGGCAGTTCGTTCGACAGCTGACTGATCTCCGTCGAGGTGGATCTAAAGAGAGATAAAGAGATTAGCTGGGCAACTAGACTTTCTCTAGTTCACCTACTCATTGCTGCTGGACGTCTCGCCGGGCACATGGGCCGAGTCGTTCAGCATGAACTGCACCCGGGCACAGGACATGTTGCCGCACCCGCGACGCGTCGCCTGCCCATTGCCCGCCACGCTGGGTGGCTTCGAGGAGTCCATCGAATTCACAGCAGAATCATCGTTATCCACGCCGGAGGACGACGAATTGCTGCTGTCCGAGCCCATGTAGGACGTTTGCACCGGCCAGGAGAACTTTTCATCCTGTAGCCTACAAAAAAGATACCTTTTAGTGTATGTTATATAGTGGAAAAGAAGGCTGTCCGACTAGCACATACCCTTTAATAAACATTTTCGCTAATGTACATAACTATATACGGATATTAAAGTAACTAGCAAACTAACTAAACTAACTAGCAATCACTTAAACTGGAGATCGGAAAAGGTTGACCGACTAGGACATACCCTATCCTTAAATTAACCTTTGCTCTTAAGTACATCTAAATAAACCAATATTAAACTAACTAGCAAGGCTATTTATCAATCATTCAGATTGGAGATCGGAGCAGGTTAACCGACTAGGACATACCCTATCCTTATAATAAATATTTGCTCTTAAGTACATCTAAATAAACCGATATTAAACTAACTAGCTAGGCAAATTATCGATAATTTAGATCGGAGATCGGAGAAGGTTGACCGACGAGAACATACCCTATCCCTATAATAAGCATTTGCTCTTAAGTACATCTAAATAAACCGATATTAAACTAACTAGCAATGCTAGTTAATAATCATTTAGATTGGAGATCGAATAAGGTTGACCGACTAGGACATACCCTATCCCTATAATAAACATTTGCTCTTATGTACATGCATGCATAAAAACCGCTATTAAACTAACTAGCAAGGCTATTTATCAATCATTCAGATTGGAGATCGGAGCAGGTTAACCGACTAGGGCATACCCTATCTTTATAATAAACATTTGCTCTTAAGTACATCTAAATAGACCGATATTAAACTAGGAAAGCAAATTATCGATAATTTAGATCGGAGATCGGAAAAGGTTGACCGACTAGGACATACCCTATGCCTATAATAAGCATCTGCTCTTATGTACATACATACATGTATATAAACCGATTTAAAAATAAATAGCAAGGCTATTTATCAACCATTTAGATTGGCGATCGGAGAAGGTTGACCGACTAGGACATACCCTATCCCTCTAACTAGCATTTGCTCTTAAGTACATCTAAATAAACCGATATAAAACTAACTAGCAAGGCTATTTATCGATAATTTAGAACGGAGTTTGGAGAAAGTTTACCGAGTAGAACATACCCTATCCTTATAGTAAACATTTTCTCTTATGTACATCTAAATAAACCAGGAATAAGCTATCAAGGCTAATTATTAATAATTTAGATCGGAGATTCGACAGGCAATTAAAATAAGATTGATCGACTACGATATACCCTATAAAACACACTTTTTGATATTTTGATAGATGATTAATTCGATATTGTTTAAAGATTCATTAGACTGGATCGATATATCGCTACTATATAATATATACACCTTAATACGGCTGGCTTCTCTTTACTAACTATTCCTAATCCTATCTAATTCCCCCAACTCACCTTGCCAGAATCCTGCCCAGAATGCTCAGCTTGAGCTTGTTCTGCTTGGTAATGTTATACCAAAGGCACATGGACTTGATGCGACCGACAAAGCTCTGTGATTTGTAAATGGGATGCAGTGCACCCATGGCCTGAGACGACGGATACAGAGCCTCGGCAGCCTCCAGGCGTGTCAGCAAATCCTCCACCTCACGCAGCGCCAACTCCTGCCGCTCCATGCAATCTTTGCAGTACAGAGACATGCAGCCCTGACACATTTTGCTGGGCAAAGGAGCTGCAAAGGGAATTACACAATTAGGAATCAGGAGGAATCATAGGGAATCTATGATTATAAGAACTTACAGCTGGCATTGGAATTCGCATCCGAGTGTATGCCACTGTCGAGGCTAATCAGACTGGGCTCTCGTCTGTAGCGCGGCTGGAACTTGTAGCTGATGATCTGATGGAGCAGATCGGAGACGCCTTGGCGGGCATCGTATAGATATTTGTCCTGCTGCTCGACGGTGCGATCGGCCTGCCAGGCCTGCAGCTCCAGCCAGATGAGATCCTTCAGCTCCGTCTGCCACGTGTGCTCCTCCTGCGACAGCTTGCCATCCTGCCTGTCCACGCTGCCCAGCTTTATCAGATTGGCGAACGTCTCGTGGAAGTCCTTGCGCTTGCTCAAGCCAGGCGTCGGCTTACCATCCATCCGCAGCGCCGGCAGCTGTGGCGTAAACGCCAACGACGGCGCCGACGAGCGACAGCCGATGGGTCGTGAGGACACACAGCGATAGCGATTGCAGCTCTCCACCACCTTGGAGGCAATGCGCAAGGGTGCCACAGGCGGCTCATCCGAACACAACGGCATAATCTTGTCCAGCGACTCGAGCGGATGTGCGCCCTCATGGAAGCTATTGCCACGCGGCGGCACATTCATTGTGGATCCCAGCGAGTTCTTCATCTCGCGCTCCGAGTCCCGCAAGATCGACTGCATCCGCTTGTCCGTCCGCTTGCCCTCCTCATTGACAAACATCTCGTTAAGTAGTGCGCAATCCATGGTATTACGTCGCAGCACCCGCGATCGCGCCATTCTCGTCATCCCCTTCTTCGGCGTGCCTCCCACACTCGCCGGCGCATCTGCAGAGCTACACAGAGAGAGATCAGAGATATATGTATATATTTTACTGACTCGAGTATCTACTCTAGAGATGGGCGGGATTTTCGGGACCCGAAATTGTCCCGAAACGATTTTCGGTATCTGGCGGGTTGGGAAAGATTTTCAAAAAGTCCGGGACGATCGGATACGTGCTTTGTCATGAGATCATGGTAAGAAATTCTAGAGATATGCTCTGAGATGGCGGCATTTCAGAGTAATCGTTCGGGACCCGAAAATTTCTATCCCGACTTTCACCTCTGCTCATAACCATATCTCTAGAATCTGTTACCATGCCCTTGATGTTGGGAAATAATTCTTCCCGTCCCGAAATAATTTTTGATTTTCCCGCCCGATTGTCCCGACAAATTTTTCATTTTTCCCGCGGGTCCCGACATTTCCCGAAATTTTCTTATGTTAGATAAAATTTTTTACTTAAAAATAATATTTTCTCATAATTTTGTTCTCTAAGATGTGTTCTCCTTTCTTCCAAAATTCTACTAGAAGTAGAATACACCCTCTCAAATCATTTCCGAAGATGTTGGAACATTAAGAACTTTCCTAGCAAGCATTTGTAACAATGACTTCTCTTAAATTTAATACTATTTATATTAGAATTAATTTTTTCGTCAATATCATTCTTCTGTTCTTTGATAAATACAAGTAATTTTATCTATTCATAATTTTATTATCGGGACCCGCGGGAATTTCGGGATCATGCACTTATCCCGACCGTCTCGGACTTTTTCAGAATCTTTCCCATCCCGCCCGATCCCGAAAATTTTTTTGGGACCTGCTTGATTCCTGAAAATCCCGATCCCGACGCCCATCCCTACTAGGGATCAAGCACTTGGCCGATCGACCTGGAATTTTTTAGAATCTTTCCCAACAAGCCCGAAAATTGTTTCGGGACAATTTCGGGTGCCGAAAATCCCGATCCCAACGCTCATCTCTAATCTACTCCATTCGCTCTACTCACTTATCGACAATGCTGAACTTTTGTTTGCGCTCCCAGTCCCGGTTCTTGATCTTCAGGCGGGTGCGCGGGGGCGTAGTGCCAAAGGCTTCGTAGTGCGCAGCCAGCTCATCATCCGGATGCAGATCCTCCTCCAGTGTGCCGATGCGAGCATTTGCCATTTGCATGGGACGCGACGCCGATTGCTTCACCCGGAATTCCACTCTGCAAATAGAGAGAGACTCCGTTATCTAAGGCCAAGAATTTGTTCTAATTTAATTGCAGCACTAATTGGCCAAGTGCCTAATCGCCGTTAAAGCAAACAAATATGTATTCTATATATAAACATATATACACCATATTTAAGCTATGATTGGGCAGGTAGGCGGAAGTGTTGCCGTTATCTTATCATCAGACTGTTATCTAGCTGTGCGCTCTGCAGCAGACAGTCGCATGTCACGCCTATAATTATGCTTTAATTTCATTGCGATTCTGATTTATACCCAACCATATGTAATGCTCGACATATGATTGACGCCCAAATCGAACTCTCCACAATTTTATGCACAATTTCATCATGCAAAATGTTAAAAAAAAACAAAATTTATAAAAAAAAGTAAAGAATATTTGCGAGAGTAGTCTGATAAGTTTCCGTCCGATATGTTCATCTTTCACTCCTCTCTCTCTTGATTTACTCAAATAGAAACCATTCCATACTTAGGGAAAATTGTTTTTTTTTTTCTAAACTTTTCAGCACATTATTTACTAAAAATAAATTCATAAATTATTTATTTTATTCTAATCACATTAATCTTCTCATCGAGGGGAATTTCATGTTTTATAGTTTTCTACATATTTTATTACTTACTTTTTGCGCGGCATTTTGTTTTTAATTTGTGTTTACAGTTTGAGCAGCAGCGCACAGTTAGGCAATCACTTTAACTGATAAAAAAACAACTCTTTGCGTCTCAGCTGAGTTTTTTTATATTGTATTTTATAAACGTTTATACGATTTTTCTTTAATATGGGGGAATTACCATAAAAATAGTGCACTTTTTATATGCCACGAAGGGGACTGCGACAATAATTTTCTTGGATAACACACATACGCAGACACACACACACACACGCACTTGTCATAACAACCCTGGAGAACTTTGAGCGATGAGTGTGCGTCAGCTGAATGAAGGCTAGCCCCTTAGCACAGATCGAATCGGATCGATCGATATGTAGTATATAAATTACGGTAAATGTATATTAATTATTAACTATGCAAGCGCTGAATTTCACAAGGCAAACGCACTGTGGGAAAAGCGAAGCGCGATTCGTATTTGCACTGGATGTTTTGTTGGAAGTTGAGCCGACGACCACTTGATGCGGCGGCCATTGTCGTGCGAATTGAAATGCGGCGGCAGACCGTCAATTTATTAGCACTTTAACAACAAATTTACCCCATGTAGTCGCAGAGACAATACTGTGTATTTAGTACATACACACATACGCGCACACACTCATACGCTAGCTATATACACATGTGTATATGTGTATGTTTTGAATAGACAGCGAGCAGCGACCGCAGCGCACAGCGAAGCGCGACAAACTAATCGCTGAGGAAACCCACAAAAACAGAAGGCAAAAAAAAAGAGTCATCCAATTCCAATTGTTAGCGAGAACAGCGCCGGGAGAGAGCAAGCGAACGACCGAGCGAGCGAGCGAGAGAGAAAGAGAGTTAGTTGGCCAAATTAACAGCGAGTGCGAGTGAGTGTAATTAGTGGGTGGCAGAGCCAAAGAGAGAGCGGAAGAGAGCAACGCTGAGAGAGTGCAAGTGGAACGCAAGTGCAAAAAGTTGGCGTCGGCAGATCGAACAAACGGTAGATCGAAGCGAGTAAATTTACAATGGTTGATTTCTCATATACCCTGCAAACAATTAAAACACTAAGGAGATGGGACTCTTATATGAATTGTGTAATTTTAGGTAATAGAAAGTATTTTACAAAATAAGAGTTTTTTTTCGTATAAGATTTATTTATTTCTGCTTTTATAGCATGCATAGAACTAAAACAATTTTGTTGGGTATGACCTAGTCGGGCAGCCAGAACTGCAGCTGGTTTGTGTGTTTATTATTCTTTATTGAATTATGAAATTTCATAATGTACCTTTGGGGTTAGACAAGCGTGTTTACTCAATAACAAGAAATCGATGTCTGTTCAAAAATCTATTCAAGTTTGAGGACAGCGCTGCGTATACCTAATCTGCGTAAATTGCACATACGCACAGTGGTTTTTATTTTTGTTATAAATAAATCGGGTGAGGTGAGCGGTATACATGCATGTGAACAGCCCACTATGCGATAGCCATAAAACTAGATAAGCATCTATGTACATAAATAATCAATAGCATAACACGGCGTATGAGTAATCTGTCTGGAAACTGTTTAACCTGCGACAAGACAAAAAATATTGTGCCCACACATACAGATATGTGTAATATGCTCATAGCAACCGCTATCGGGTATACCTTGCTTACAATACACTATACTAAACTATGGCAAATCAGCTTATCATTGATCTATGTATGTATTTAACTTGTTTTATCATTAAAAAAAAAAGGTAACTTATGTTCTATGATTTATTTATGGATATTACATCAACCCTTTTTTTATGATGCCCGCCAAATAAACGTTATCAATCAGCCATCAAACAATATTTCGTTAAACAACTTAATTAAATATGTTAAGCAGACATAATCTGAGAATAAACGAAACTTAAATTTATTATAATTTAATTATATTATAATTAAATTTTCTCTTAAAACTTAACAACATTTTATTGTATTCTTTTACACAACTAAATTTTTTTTTATTTTAAGCGGGTTTTTTTTACTACAAAATTCCCCACTTATTTAAAAATTTATGCATTAATAAATTGTGTATTAACTATTTTCATCTTTTAACATACTCAGTTTTCTATATACAAATCAATCGTCGCTATTTTAAAACCTCTCCTCAGCCCCCTTTTAACATTTGCTAAATCAAATTTATGAACAACAATTTGTAAACATGAGAATAAATTTTGAAATGAAAATCTGCAGTTATTATTTGAATGAGTATGTGTGTGTGTAGAGGCCATGTGATATTTTAAGCACTGGAGAGGACCCTACACTGAATGAATGTAAAGCAAGGAGCAATGTAAAGAGAGAGCGGGCGTGAGAGAGCTACATTGACAGCCAATCAAATTCTTAAGCCAGTCGACTTCTGCCGTCTCATTCTATTCCTTGCATTCCAGGCATTAGCTTCAACCCTCTTGCTTGCTTCTTCTTGCTCACCGCTTGTATATGTATTATGTATGTGTAAGTCTGTTGTTATTTGAAGTTCAAGTGCAAGAGATGTGGCGGCGGCCTCATTGATCGCGTGAGACAACCGCACAACGGTCGATGGCTACGTGAGCTGTTACGTGTTCGCTGTCAAATAACAGTTAGCCGCGCGAAGAAATTCCATTGAGAATTCCAATGGAAGCAGAAGACCAAACAGTAACTTGAGAAGAAAGCGAATTCGATTTCAAAACAGAATTGGCTTTTGCGTTGAGTTGAGCTAAACGCATAACGAAAGAGGTTAACAAAGCAGAATGTGCAAGCGCACGTATGTGTGTATGTAGGTATAAACACACACACACACACACACAACACACACAACACACACACATGCACATACATAGGTATTAAACGCGTTTTAATATCGATACCCTACGGCGCTCCCCGTGCTTTGCCCTCATCATTGCAGCAAACTGGTATATGGAGACGAAGAAGAACAAGTGAGACTGGAGACACAAATTAATTTCACTAAATTTCAATAGGCGACTCCCCAGCCAACTCACACACACAAACACATCCACACTCACGATTTACTCAAAATTTATGTTTGACATTTATTTCGTGCTAAAAGCAAAGAAGACATGCGAAATTTTCATAGGAAACATGGCTCACGGGCGCAAATGATAAAATAAAACAGTGAAAGCTGCCTAAAACGGATGTGATAACGGTTAGTTGTCCTGCTCAAAGAACAAATAAAATAAAGTTGAACAAAGTGAGAAGTTTCTGAGATGTACATATGTATGTATGTGCTAGTGTGTGTAAGTACACATGTATGTATTTGGACACATGTCTCTAGCATGAATAAGCGAAGCGGAAAAGGTACAAAAATGTCTGTGATATGCATATGCGTGTGTGTGTTCGCGTTGTCTTATCAGACAAATGGCTTTTCTTATCAGCAATATCTTGGAAGAACCAATTTTCAGAGAGCCGATACATGCATATATACTCGCGTACATGTATTGGTATTTGCATGCTAAATGCCACGCTTTTTGGCAAAAATAATAATAATCCAAAAAAAAAGACAACTAAATCGCGTTTTTTGTTTCGAGTCAAATTTAGATTTTTATTGCCGCCTTGCACTTTTTTCGCAACAACAAAATTGGTTCGTGGTGTAATAAAAAAAATTGAAAACGCAAATACAACAAAAACGTAGCTGCAAACACGTTGTTTACGTTTTGACAATCGAAATGGGTGAAGTATGCGGGCAATGAGAGAAAGAGAGAAAGAGAGCGCGCGAGCACACTCCACACTCCAAGCATGTAAACTCCGCGTGTGCATGTTTGTGTGTCTGTGTGTGTTTGTGTGTACGTGCGTGTTTGTGTTATAAGAGAGGACAAAAAATGTTTTGGGGTTTCCACGACGCCGGCGGCGGCGGCGGCAGAGCGGAAAATCACAGTTGTAACCGTTTCTGCTTACCTTGCAACATCCTCATCTATGTTATTTTCCCGTCGTAATCTTATGGGCGGCACTGGAGGCGCTGCTGGATCCGGATTTATAGTTGCTTCCAGCTCCGCAGTTGGAGTTAGCGCTGCAGCTGGAACGGGTGACTCCTCTGCTTGTGCTGGCGGCGATATTCCCGACAGCGCTGCCAACGCCGCTGTGTTCGACATTTGCGTGAGGTATTCAATAGTGCGCACTCTTCGTTTATTGTGTGACATTTTTGCTGCTGCTGTTGTTGTTGTTGTTATTATTATTGGTTGCGGTCTTCTTGGAATTTCTTCACAGATTACCAACACAAGCACATTAGCAATTCTACACACACACACACACTCACTCACTCACACATGTACATATGTATGGATTGGCACACGTTCTCTTAGCTGTTGTTGTTGTTGCTCTCACTGGTGCTAATCGAATTTATTTAAATATTGTACTTTCACAGCGCAGCAACGCACACGCGGGCACATAACGGAAGCTTTGGTTCGAAATTTGAAAATCTGTTTTTTCGGCTAACCGTACGAAATCAGGTGACAACGACAGCGCGTCTTACCTGGGCAAAATTGCGGTTTTAACTGCCAGTGTGACCGCATCTTGTAAGCAACATATTGCCAATAAGGAATGCAACCGGTGAAAACATCAGCTGACAACATAGTTTTAGAAATTGTCAGAAAATATCGCCAAATAATAATTATTTATAAAGTAATTTAATAACTTTTATGTTGATTAATCTTAAAGTGTGATTGAAGTTGTATTGTAGACAAAAATATGCAACCGCTTGTATGTTTTGTTGTTGTCCGCGAGGGTGACCAGACTTGAAGTGTTGCCAGATCACTGAAAACACATGTGCAACTGGTAGCAAACTGCCTGCTATGGTACTTGCGCAGGCTTACTTTCATTGAAAGTGTGCACACACTGGAGTTCAAATTAAAGTTGAATATTTAATTTAAATCTATTTATTTAATAAGAATAGAAATAATAAAAGCAATCAGATATGTATTACATATAAACTTGGCCACTACTAGTCATCAGCCACTGATAGAAGACTGCTTGCTATATAACTCGCGCGCGCACATTTGAATTGAAAGTGTGCACACACTGGCGATCACATATTAAAGTTGCTAATCAAATCTTCCGCTCTTAATTAAATTAGAATATGAAAACGTATCGAATGCTTCGAAATAGAGGTTTGTTACATATGGGCTTAGCCTTGACTCTTTTTTGATGATAACCAGTTTGTTTTTCACAGCTGTCACACATCTTACATTAGAGTCCAATAATCATAATAAATAAAAAAAAAATATTATATGCACAAATACACTGAGCGACGTCAGTGGGACGTTCTGTTTGCATTTCAAATTAGTTGCAGCTCAATAATTGAGCCATAATGCGACTTGGCAGCTGGGCCCATTTCTCGGGGCCGATGCCTTTGTCCAATTTATTAAAATATGAGATCGACATACAGAAAAAAAAGTCTGAAATGAAAATAAATAAAAATGTGCAGATGCGCAAAATTCGTACAGGAGCGCGTGTTTTCTCAATTAGCACTCTCTTTTGATTCATAAAACAAATATAGATATAGATGTAGATCCCAGCTCTATTTGAGTTTCACTTTTATTTGCAAAGAAATTGAATCATTTGGCTGACAAATGTTAACGGTATTCTGGTTTGCCCGATATCGGGCCCTAGCAACAGCATATATATTATCATTTGTCATATATTTGCACACATTTATTGACAACTCTTTACCGTTAGTAGGTTAGTTAACTCAGATAACCGTTATCGGCGTTGTTTTCCTATTTTTCTGCACACAAATTTTGTTGTTGTTTTCTAACATGGATTGCCTTGTTTGTGGGCAAAATATATAAAAAAAAAACCAACAACTTGTTCTGATAGTCATGATCAAAGAGCAGAAAACAATGATGAGTACGTCTATTCGCTGAATAGAACAAAAAAAACAAATAGGTAAACAAAATTCCCCACTTCCCTTCATACATATTGATAAGAAAAAAACCCCTAACTCCCTCCCTCTCTCTCTCTCTCTCTCTCTCTCTGTTTACAAAAGCGGATTTTCATTGACGATTTGCTGGAATATGCATTTGTAAATACAGTGCATCTAAAGGTACACTGAGAAAAAAATATAAAACACAATATAAATATAATAATATAATAACAATATAATAGTTTCAGCTACACTCAAAGAAAAACACTTTCGTTCTGTCTTCATCTCGTTTCTCTAAGTGTAACTATGCTTAAGGAACTGTCTGCCTGCTAAACCAACTGCTACTAACACAAAGACAGCGTTGCCAGATAGTAAAATAGGGCAAACACCTCACATTGTTGCGTGAAGCAACGACCTGTTGCTCGGGTGCTAATCCTACCATTTCCCTTCTCCCTTCCCCCCACTGCACAGTGACAAGTGGATTTCTCTTTGATTACATGATAACAACAAACATATCAAATGATTATCACTTCAGCACAATCAGTGTATGAGCTTGTGTGTATACTAGACTCATTTTACGAGTGTGGGCGTCGAAAAGCAAACAAATAAATACTTAAATTACACACTCACACACATACAAATGCAAGCATGCAAGTCTGCATAGAATAGCCCAATTCTTCAATTGCATGCATTACTACTAGCTTGCTCTCTCTCTCTCGCGCGCGCTCCAGCCAGTAAAGTTGTCCAGCTGAAAGAAATCTGGCAAATTGGCAGTGCCAATGAGTGAAAGAGCGCAAGAGCGTGGGAGCGACAGAACGCATGCGAGAGTGTTTCGTTAATTTGTGCTCACGAGCTATGACGCCGATCGCTGCTGTCGCTGACGTCGCTGGCGTCGCTTGGAGCTCGCTGGACTGGAGTTCGTTCAGTCAGTTGTTATCGAGCGTTACTTGAAGCTGGTCGGTTGGCTGTCCACTGCCAGGCTGTGTGTTTGTTGTTAGTGTTAGTGTTTAGTATTAGTCGATTTAGTCGTGAGTGCGCGCTGCGAAAATCTGAGCAGCGCCTTCTTGCCCCCTGCACCGCTCGCGTTGTCGCTGCCGTCGTCGTCGGCGCCGTCGTCTTTGCTGCCAGTCTTATTTGTGTGAGTGAGCCAGTGACTGACCAAAAAGTAAAAAAAAATAACAAAAATAAAGAGGTTGCCATTTAAATACAACTACACAGACACACACACATACACAAAAGCCGCGCATAAACAGTTACAGTTGAAGCTTCAGTTGTTGCCAAGCGTCGCAGCATCTGCAATAACAAAATGTACAATTATTAATTATATATTTATACCCACACAGACGCACATTAGCATATGCATGTAGTTGTTGTATACATTTCCATTGTGTGGTGCATAAGCGACAAACAAACGTCTCGTTGTCTCGCAAAAAAAAATCTCAGCTGAAAAAAAAGTTGAAAATAATAATAAATAAATAATTTTTGTAGATAAAAAGCACAACGTCAACTGCAAAAGATCACGAAATGCGGTACACGCGTTGTCGCTCGTTGTCGCTTGACGTTGTCGCAGACGGAAAACAAATTCACTCACACTTACACACACACACACACCTACTCACACAAACACACCTGCACACGCGTTGCTTGAAAAGCCACACTGGAGATTTGCACAAGTGCAAAGACAAAACGATTTCTTTTGGGTTTTTTTTTACCATCTTTGGCCTTGGCTAAAACCGTTATATATATATAACAGTTACAATTAGTCAGCTATGTGTGTAACACACATACATATGACAATGAAACGCATGCAACTGCCGAAAAAACAAATCCAAAATAAATCAAAAGCAAAACACAACGGTTCACAGCTAGATCTATGAGAGTCCTAAAAGAAAGAGAACATAGTACATGCGTTTGTTATATGCTTGTGTAAGAGAGAGAACACATCACATGCATATTTGTGTGCATATGTGTGAAGGATGTCCTAAAAGAGAGAACAAATAACAAGCATGTAAATATGAGTATGAGATATCTTAAAAGAGAGAACATATGCTTGTATGTGTAAGAGAGGTCCTACGATAGAGAACATATTGCAAGTATATGTACATATATACATATGTATGAGAATGAGATGACTTGAATCCATAGTTTTTTATGTGAGGGTAAAATAGTTTTTGTTACAATGTCGTCTAGAGTTTGTTTAATGATTTCTTTTATTATTTTTCTGCAATGCAGTAAAATATAGAATTTATTTGCAAATTCAAAGAAAATCCAATAAGATAACTTTTAATTATTTAATCAAAATAAACAAAGTTGTATTATTATTATAATGCAAAACTGAAAGAAACTCAAAGAAAACTAATTGGAAAACCCCGAATGAAAAACGCCAAGAAAAACACAACAATAAAAACAACAAAATTGTTAAACGATCAGAAAAGAAATAATTTGATTTATAGTCAAAATATAAATCAAGAATTTTCCCATTTCCATTTACGAACCCAATAAAAACAAACGAACGATCGGCAACAAGTGCGAGTGATGTGAAATCTTTATTGTACAAAAAAAAACAAAAATAATATAAATACTTAGATAAGTTTACGTCTTTATACGCAGATTATTCATAAATCCCATAAACAACAACAACAAAAGACGCGGAAATGGATTATATTGTAAAGGCCTACAAGGACTGGAAATTGCATTCGCAAGTAAGTAAAAAAATTATATATGAAAATGTATTTATAGAAAAAATATCAAAAATTATAAGAGAATATTACTTATCGACCATAATTATATACTATATATAAAGAACCACCCGATTCTAGTATCAGCAGACTTTGCTATCGACTCCATCGCCTTGTTACACTTTTTAAGCTATAACCATTTGAGAATTTTAAGCTAAAAGCTTGAAAACAGAGCCAACGCGTGTTTACACCCTGTAGACATACTTATTCATGAGAGCGTCAGTCTATGTATATAGGTATACGTATAGTATATCTATATAGCACTTTATATATAGAGTTCTTTGAGGTTGACATAGGTCAGATTACAGACTACAAACATGTAAATGCGATCACATTTAAGTTTTACACGTCATTTTCTGAAGAATGAAATAAGTAGTTGGTCGACTAGAAAATGCCCTCTAAACGTAGTTACTCAGATATCATATGTATAGCAGTCGTAGATAAATTGTGCTAATAACTTGACTATATACCCTTCAAAGAGCAAAATCTTAATAAATTATATATATTATATACATTATATTATATATTACTTACATATATTCTACACACATCTGCTAAATATAATATTAATAGTAATAGTATTCAAAGTAAAAATCAAATCAATCTTAATTATCTTTGGATTTAGCGGAAAAAGACAATTTAAAGATTGAAATATCTGTATATATATCATATGAATAGAAAAACGAAATCTATTTTTAATTGACTATGGAATATGACAATTATTATTCCAAATTAGCAGCTTTGACAGCTTTTGAGACTAACATTGTTTATAAAGATGGATAGATAAACAGATTGACAATCTGTCATCTATATATGAGATATGCAAAAAAGTATTTAAAAAGTATTCAGATTTGATAAATATACCTTAAATAACAGTGAATGCATTCTAACTGTCGCAATATTTAATACAGGGTATTTTATGACTTGGCATTCAACTCAAGTTTATGTTCTAAGCTTGCTGAGGCTGAAAATGTCATCTGATCGTTCGAGAGGTAAAAACAACAGAAATATCTAAAATTGCCCAAGAAATGAATGAAACAATCCTAACCCGGATTGAGAGCAAACTCAAATACATGTCTCTATATATTATATATATTATATATATATATATATATATATATATATATATATATATATATTCGCTTAAAAGCCATACTACGAAGTCATGCCGACTCCTCGCGGTCGTTAGCTCTTGCTGGCTTTAAGAGTACAAAAAGAAGGTACATATATATAAATGTATGTATGCGAATGTGGCAACAGCCATGCCAGACAAAGTCAGAGTCAGATCTATTCAACACACACACACACACACACACACACACACTCGCAGACATGCTGCAGAAACTGTTGCGGAGGCCCCCGAGGTGCTTAACCGCATTTAAAAATAAATTTTTAACCAACTTAAGTTGGGCCAAAGCAGCACACAAAATAATAAATAATTCTCATGAAATACGATCGTGTCGAAATGCTCTCGCATTACCCAAGAAAAACCACTTTGAATGGAACGTTACCTTTTGTATTTGCTGTAGTCAAATACCCTGTAATCGTTCAGCAAGGCTACAATGCAGTTGTGCAATTGTATACGTACAGTCGTCCCCCGCTAAATCGAAAATCTCAAAAATTCGTAAAAAAAAAATGCTGTTCCTTTATATCGATAAATCGATAGATAAATCGAATTTCTGTGTAATTCGTAAAAAATGTTATCCCATTGCCATTTCGCATTATCTGGATTCGATTGTAATATGAATAATACATATATACATATATATATATATATATGTATATATAAATCTGATCTGTATGAAGATCGCTTTGTCTATCTGTTGATCTATTTATCGAATTCAAAAACTAAGCCTTATTGACACAACTGAATATTTTTAATATCGATAATATTGAATATTGTTAATATCGATCAATATTGAAGTTTGGTTCATAGTATTCAAAGGGTATCTGATAGAGTTAATAAAATATTATATACAAAAAAAAGCAACAACTTCTAATTGAGGTTTCTCATAATAGGCTAATAACCTAACAACAACAACTCCTTTTGCTCATAATCGATAAATATCGATATACATAATACTGCGTATATATTTGAAAGATTATAAGAGCTAGACACATCGTTTATAAGAGCTTTCCTTATAGCATAATCATATATCCTACTTTATAGCCTCTTATGAAAGTAAGTGTACAGGGTATCTACAAGTTGGACACTCTTTAACTTGTTTTCTTGCTGTGCAAATGCCACCAATGTGTGCAGCATGGTCTTGGCTCCGACTCTGGCTTCGACTGTGGCTGAGGCTGCGACTGCGACTGCGACTGCGGATCGTGGCCAACGAACCAGGCGATGAGTAAGCCAACAGCCAACATCTGGCCTAAAGCAAAGGCAACTAGTCGCCAGTCAGCAAGTCAGCAATGCGGCCAACTTGCGCGACTCTGTCTGAATTGCAAATGAGTGCACGAGTGAATAAAGCCAAATGCATTTATGTATGTGCATTGCCTGTTCTTAATATACTCTGTACGCGCTGTGTAAGAGTTAGGGTATATTAGCTGCAAGCAACAGCATGTTGGCTGGTCTGGGCTCCGACTCAGTTCTCAGTTCTCGGTAGACGAGTTGCCTCAGTTACCAAAATTTAAGGCAATTCGTTTGACGAGGACCCGGGCTTGAATCCCAGGCATGGCTGTATTGTGTTTGTCTGTAGTAGTTTAGATTGGAGATGGGATCGGGAAAGAAATTCTTTCCCGACCGATCCCGTCAAGAAATATTTTTTGACAAATTTTTCATTTTGTCCCGCGGGTCCCGAAATTTCTCGAATTTTTTTATTCAACATTTAGAACTCTTATAATAGATAAAATTTTTTACTTAGAAATAAAATTTTCTGAAAATTTCTTCTCTAAGACGTGTTCTCCTTTCTTCCGAAATTCTACTAGAAGTAGAATACACCCTCTCACTCGTTGTCGAAGATGTTGGAACATCAAGTATTGTTGTCAAAATAATAAAATATTTGAATTTCTCATAAATATAACAGGATTTATATTAGAATTATTTTCCTCGTCAATATCATCCTTCTCTTCTTTGATAAATACAAGCAATTTTATCTATTAAAAATTTTCTTATCGGATTTTTTCAGAATCCCGATCCCAACGCGCATCTCTAGTTTAGATCTTAAAACAAGCAACAGAGCATTGTAGTCACAAAGGCAAATTTATTAGGTTTAATTAGGCATGCGTTATAAAGTAATAAAAAAAAAAACAAAAAAAAAAAAAAAAAAAAAATTTTAATTTATTTTTAAATTATAGCTGAAATTTAGATATAGAATCAAACCAGAGATAAATTTATAAGCAAATAGATGAATAAATAGTAATCGGTTTAGTTTTGTCAAAAACTTGTTTAAAGTTTAAAGTAATAGATCAAGGACACAATTTAGAACCCCAGCGAATCACTAATATACCAATGAACTCATTGAAAATAGGTTATTGGGGTATAATGGTTTTGTTAAAGTGTATTGCACCATACATTTCATATCTTCTTGATCTAGAGCAACAACTTTGGCGAGCCCGCCCCGTACATCTGTCCATCCCTCCGTCGGTCCATAATTATGCACGCGTCTAACTCGAAACCTAAAAACCTAATTATGACTAAAATTACAATGCAGCATGAAACTAGATGATTAGCTCTGATAGGCTTACTTTTAATTGAGCAGAGTATTGTGCAGTCGAATACACGCAACTGCAATGCATTTTGTTGTTTGCCACTTTTATTGCTAATTAGGCCAAAGCACATGATAAATACATAAAAAAAAAATAAAAATAAAACTGAAAACTGAAATTTTACGTTTCTTTGTTGGTTCGGCATTCTGGAATGCCCGACCGATCTATAAATATCCTTAGCCTTGGGCTGGGTCTGCACCTTCGATGGGTTCAATGCCCAAACCTTAAACCCAACTTTCAGCTTAAGACCAGGCCCTGGGCCGGTTTTTCAGCAAGTTGCCGCCATTTTGCAGAGTTTTTGCGCTTGGATTCTCTCGTTAGAGGCCCAAAACGTTTGCGTGCATACAGTGAATGCTCGATTAACGAACATCTTTTAAGTATTTAAGGCCAAATTGTTGCGCTTGGCTTCTTTGCAGCAAATAAGTTTTAGATAAGTTTTAAGATATTCAATTATAAATTGCATATGTTTATATGTTTATATATTTATATGTTATATGTATGTTTGCTCTATTGAGCTTTTACTGTAGTTGCAACTTGAAATGTTAAACGGCTTTGCAACTGGTTTAACTCTGCTTAGCCAAAAACCCTTGGCATTTCAATACATCGTAATGTTTGGCGTTATGCGGGCTGCCACACCCACACGCCCCCTAATAAACGCTATATTTTAATTCAAAATATAACATATAAGACCTTGTCGTTACTGACTGCATAATACTCGTCTGCCTGCAAAGAAGCTTAACCTGCAAAACTTGTTGATACTAGCCTTAAAACTGTAAAAGATATAGTTATATAAATTTTTTTATTTTTTTACCGATTTGACACATCTCAAAGTTTGTATATAAGTTTAAGGGAATCCCTAGAGTAACTTACTTGAAGATCATAGCTGTTAAAGTGTGAAAAACATAGTCATTTCTCGCTTCTCCATGTCCCTGTAGAGGTTTTCGAAAATCCATAAATCTTTATTAGATATAGATAAGAAAATTATAAAAGGATTAAATTGACTGTATTTATCAAAGAACAGAAGAATGATATTGATGAGGAAATTAATTCTAATATAAATCCTGTTCAATTTACTTCTTTTAGAATTTTGGAAGAAAAGAGAACACATCTTAGAGAATAAAATTTTGAGAAAATATTATTTTGAAGTAAATGATTTTATCTATCATAAGAGTTCTAAATATTAAAAAAAAATTCCGGGAAATGTCGGGACCCGCGGGAAAAATGAAAAATTTGTCAGGACAATCGGGCGGGAAAATCAAAAATTATTTGGGGACGAATTTATTTCTTTCTCCCATCCCTAGACTAGACTATATCTCAAACGAAGCCCAAACAGAAATAGAAAACCAATATACTCATCTTTCAATTTGCAAACGAGTATAGAAAGGTGTGAAAAGCCCACTATGATATAAGTAGGTAGGGGTATTCAGTGCGTGCCATTCTTGGAAATGGCATAGTTTGAGTCAGTAGGGGTATTCAATGCGTAGGGTGAGTCACAACTATTTCAATGACAATTTGAATAGGGTTTGCCCACAGTTGAAGACTTTCGAGTTTTCAATAATTGAGCCGCGCTTTCTGTTTCCTGCTGCAATTCAGTTTTAACCAGTTTGCTTAGAATTATCTTTGACGTATTTGTTTAATAATCAATTTAGCTATATTTAGTTGTTTTTTTTGTTCCTTTCTGTCAAACCGGTTGGCAAGCTGGCTAAAAGACAAAACAAAATAAAACATTCTACAGCTTACATTTCAAATACAGTGAAGCCTGGCTAACATATAAGAATTTTTTTTGTATTTTTCATAATTTTCAAAGAAATTTTATAGTTTCAAAGTTCAAATTTTAATTTTAAGTCTGAAAATTTTTCAATAGAAAACAAATAAAAATGAAATTAGATTAACAAATGTGTGCGTGGGTTTTTGGTAAGCTAAAAAAAATTGAAATTAGTAAAAACATAATTTTAACAATTTAGATTTAGCTGTACGCCTGTCTGCTTTAGTCTGTTTATACTGTCATATTTTGTTGTGTTGTAGGCACCAAAAGTTATCGACAAGAATAATAATCTAAATATGAACTGAGGCAGTTATCATATATTTAACCAATCTCAATCAATGGCTGCCTTGGCAAGAACCGATATATAGTATCAATGCCATAAACGTGTTTCTGTTCTTACATTTTCAAGCGATACCTTTTGAATGACACCTGTCCCTCTCTCTCTACGTCTCTCCTCCTACGACTTTCATAAATTGTGCCTTTGTTTAGGGGCAATTCAGAATTTTTCTTTGTTTAATTATTGCCTCAATCAGGAATCGGGATTGGCTATAAATAAGTCTTTAGGCAATCTTATCTCTCCGGTCTATTTTGACCAGCTAACCAAACTGCGAATTTTGTTATTATTATTATATATAAGAAAAATCAAGAATATGGCATATTATTATCTATTACCATATATCAGCATTACAAATATTTCAATATAATAAGCAATTCTAAGGCTTCTCGAATGATCGAAAGGCAAAATTAATTGAATTCTTCACAGTAATCAATCATAAAATGAATTGATGATTAATATAAATATTGATATATTTTAGTTTATCAATATATTGCATTCACTTTAAGAAGCTAACGGCACTCGCATTATCGCAATTATTGCTTGAAATATTCAAAACTCATTAGTTTTATTATTAATTACAGTGAGATTATAGCAATACAATGTATAAATCGAGACTTTAAGCGGTTTAACCACATAGCCACAAGTACAGTGAAGACTACTTGAAGAGCTCTCTAATCACATGTTTGCTTGAGTAAATAAAGTATTGAAAATGTTTCGTATAATATAGAAACTAAAATAGATCAATATAAACTTTTAATCTGAGTTTATATCGAAATCGATAACTAGATATTTAACGATGCATATTTAGCAATAGCAATTTTTAAAGCTAAAATGACTTTCGATTAGAAATAAATATCATTTATTTTTTAAAAAAACTTAAACTAAAAACTAAAATCAGAAATCTTTATATATCTGAGTCTTAAAAGATATCGATAACTAGATATTTATCGATGCATCCCTAGCAATAGTACTATTTTAAGCTAAAATGCTTTTCGATTAGAAATAATTCTCATTTATTTAAAAAAAACTTAAACTAATTACTAAAATTAGAAATCTTTATATATCTGAGTCTTAATAGATATCGATAACTAGATATTTATCAATGCATCCTTAGCAATATCAATATATAAAGCAAAAATGCTTTTCGCTTTAAAATAATTCCCATTTATTTATATAAAAAAACTTTGTGGCCCCTAAAAAAATTAATTATATATTTAATTAGCTAGAGATTTCTTTGTGCATAGGTCATGCTTGTTTGTATCTGTCGCTAAGCCACAAAAAAAAATATTTATAAATATTCATAATGGATTTTTAAAGGCGTATTATTCCTGTTTAAGGGAACTTACGTTTTATATATTTTACGGCTCGGCATTCGTTAAGAGGAATTTACACTTTCAAATATCATAGAAAGTCACGTTGACGTTTTTTTTTTACTGCACGTAACAGATGTCCAGTAATGGGAATTACGTAGTAGCATACTATATATACTATAGAGCTTCATATGTCTGTGCTTAACTGCTGAATGACGATGCCCTTCAATTGAGCAAACAAAAAGTTAAACACCTTAGTAAACATACACCTCTATAGTATAGTATATAGTATAGTATGTGTAGACTTAGTCGTATCTGAATAGTACTAAGAACCCATCCATTTTAATTTATCAGAAAATTTATATACCTATATAAATAAACTTGATGCCACTTAAGATTCTGACACTTGACTTTTGGTGTGGGGCTTTGGATTTTCAAGTGCAACTTGGGTTATACAATTGATATGGCGGAACACGTTGAGCCTGATATAGAATGTCCACAAAGTGATCTGTTATAAGACCCCGCAATTGATAGCAAACATGATGAAGCATATACATATATATGCTTACGTACATATGTATATGGAATCGTTTGTTTGCGGGTATTTCAATAGGCCGGGCAGGTGTGCCAATGCTTAAAGTACAAGCCCATTGTTAACTGAGTAATGCTCGGCAATCTTTGTAGCAGCACTTGTAGATACAGCCCATTATCAGTTAATTAAACATGTTAGACAGAAAGCATTAGAGATGGGCGCGTGACAATAAAACTACTAAAACTAACTTAGCGTTATATAAAAATATAGATACTTCTAATAGAAAATCCTTAGTTAAAACACACACGAACACGTCAGGTCGTGTCACGCGCTCAGCTCTAGCATAAGTGTCTTCTCTCTTTGCATGATCTTGGTACTAGAGATGGGAGCGTGTCTCGATATAAACAGTTTCTTTTGGTTTTATATATGATTTGGCTAAGTGCTAGAGATGGCAGCGTGTCAAAAAATCATACGACATATAGATATTATTGGTGATTGATTATTGTTAGATTATCAATGCATAATTCTAATGGATAATTCATACTTAAAACAGACACAAAGTTTCAATTGCATTGATGTCTCTCTTTGAGTTATCTTCGTACTAGAGATGGGAGCGTGTCATGAAAATATAACTGAACAACATATACAGTTTCTATTCTTTTTGGTAAATTAACATCATGTTATACGATAATCATAATTCAACTAAGTACTAGAGATGGTGGCGTGTCAAAAAATCTAATATCAATTTATTCGATATATGATACTGACTGATTGGTTACTGTTCGACATCAATGGATAATTATACTAGAAAATCCTTAGTTAAAACATACACGAACACGTCAGGTCGTGTCACGCGCTCAGCTCTTCTCTGTTTGCATAATCTTGGTGCTAGAGATGAGAGCGTGCCACGATATAAACAGTTTCTATTGTTTTTAGCTGATTAACATAATTTTTCGACATCAATGGATAGTTCTAATAGATAATTCATACTAAAGAACAGACACGAAGTCTGAATCTCGTGTCACGCAGCCAGCTCTAGCAGAGATCTTTCCATACAAAACAATTGCTGATGTGTGCTAATAAAAACGTTCCATTTCGCAGTTGTCATGCATAATAATAATAATAATAATAATAATATCTAAATTGATATGTGTAAGCTTCTTATAGTTGTGTCACGTACGATTTGGTTCAGTATTTTCGTTTTTGGGCTACACTCGATTGCTGTTTATCAATTCGCAATTTCCTATTTTGTTAATTTTAATTAATACTAAAGATAGTGAGCCGTACGATGGCGAATGCCATAAAGTTACTTCGACTGTTACTTCTATTTAGCCTTCGTCTAATAATTTGTGTGCGCTTGCACGAATCCATAAATTTCTGACATACTTACATAAACAACCATAATACCAACAACAACGGCAACAAATTTGAAATAGATTGCGAGCGATATCATTAAATTTATGGCATTTGCCATACGAATATTTATGTTCGTCACTGTTGAAAGTCGTTCGATTAGCAACTTTTGCGACTCTGCTGGCTTTTAACTAGCGAAAAGTTGCAATTAGCTAGGTCTGACCTTCGATATCATTTGAAGATCTCCTCAAGTTCTATGGCCCACGTCGACCATTCGAATTAGTGAGTCACATGCATAAATTCCGTCTGTCTGACATTTTCATTTAGCAACTCTTTCGGTCTAAATTTGTGCAAAATCACACGCTTTTCGATAGACATAAACAATTAAACAAAAAACAATTATCACATCGAAATTGAGCTTGTCCTCTTGTCTGCAATCAGAGAAAAGTCCCCTTTTCATATACCCACTGGAAATGAAGAGAATTGGGGTAGATCTGCTTTGCTTAGGTGTGAAAGAGGAAATAGTGTATTTCGATAAATCGATAACTATTTTTGAATGCATTGCTCTAAACTGTATCCTTTAATTGATCCATATAAGTAACAGCAAGAAACCGAAGTATATATCCAACTATCGATAACTTTCTCGATAACACAACTCTTGTAGTTGATAGTTGAATAGGGTAGCTCGTATCTCTATTCAAATATGTTTGAAATTAAATACGAATGCATAGCAAATCAGAATTGAAGCATACACAGGGTATCTTCTAGTTCATCCGTTTTCACTTAAAGCACACTTATTAAGTTCTTTGCGAGATTACTCATCAAAAGATCAGTTGCGCTCAGCATGGACAATTCAAAAAGCTTTCACAGCAAATAAAACATGTATATATAGATATCTATAGATCTATATATACATATATATATATATATATATATATATAGCGAAATCCAATTGAGGGAAACCCGGCGCGTGACTAGCTTCTGCGATTTGTGCATGTCAATGACCGTTTTTTTTTTCTATTTGAAATCTATGCGAAATTTAGGTGAAACTGTTTTGAATTGTCGCCTGATAGTTGTCCAATTGGAGGCGCTTATCAGTTGCGCTATAATAACAGTTAATATTTACAGTACAAACAATAGAGTGCTCTCTCTCTCCCTCTCTCGTTTTCGCTGACAACATATGGTAGCATATTGTTATTGCAGAAAAAAGTTTGACATCAGTTGCGACAACTTTGTTGTTGACCTTAACAGTCGCAATGCACATACACACGCACACACATTTACATGCATGCACATATACGCATGGTTGCAAGTGTAAGTGACTTCTTGAAGGAAGTAATTGCTGGTCTGTTAGTTGTCTTGCAATACTGCATTAATATTACAAATTAAATACTGAGTTAACATTAATAAATATAAGTCACATGGTAATTAAAAGTCATGCCGGCAATTCGTTTCGAACAATTTCCATATACTGTGCAAGCAGCCAGCTGCTTTGTCTTTGTTGACTGCGAACTGCTTTGTCCAAACAGGTTTAAGCCTAACAACAACAGCAACATACACAATATACAATATAAATATAAAGGCGCTTACGTTGGGCTGGTTATCACGTGAAAAAAATTATTATTCGCCTTCGTAAGCAGTAAAAACAAAAAAAAAACAATCGTAAATTAGCATGCGCTCAAAACAAAAGAAAAACACAAACAAAAATACGCGCTCAACTATTACGAATTGCAACTCTGTGCACGCTGAGCAGCAATCGATAACTTTTTGCCTGCATCGTAAGTGGGTCACAAGCAAAAACAGTTTATCGTGCTTCGCATCTGGCATAACAACAATTGTTCATCTCTAGTGTGCTTTGCTACTTTTGGCATTTGCTCTGTTCCGTGCTACGGTCACACTTGCTGCACAGCTACAACAACTTGTAAACACGTAGTAAACGCAGCTGTAAATCGACGGTAGTGAAAAATACGAAAGTAAACCAAAAAAAAAAGCAGATTTAGTTTAAAGTATATCAACAACAAAGTAAAGTTGAATTCGATTAAGAGAATGTCTGCGTTGCTTAAGTAAAATGTACCCGTAGTTTGGAATATATCTTTGCAACTGTATTCGTTTGGCTTTAGCTTTCGGTTTCGCTTGGCTGCAGTTGCCTTTGGGGAGTTCAGGTGAGTCAGGTGAGTGTGGGGCGGTCTAATGAGCAGAAATCACAGAAATTGCCTGCCTTTATATTTATAGACACACACACACACACGGCTATATAAATTTATTGATGTGTTGCAAGACTAACGGTACAACAATGACATCATAGCCATTGTTGCCAAATTAAAAATCAAAAACAAAACAAAACAAAAAAAAAACAGTGTAGTTGAACAATTAATTAATACTTTCCCCCTTTCACTTTGCAGTTTCAAGAGATCGTGCCTGATATGGATGACACCGAATTCATGTTTAACGAAAAACAATCGATACGCGACTCCTCACGCACCCTCAAGAAATATGGCAGCACCTGCTGCAACAATCTGAGAAACAATGAAATTCTCATACGACACACGGTGGAAAAGACAGATACACTGCAAGGAATTTCGCTCAAATATGGCGCAACGGTATGTAAGCATAAATAATTGAGTATGTAACACTTGATTTGAAACGATATGCATAGTATATGCGAGGGTTGTATGAAAAGTTTCTATGTAGTCAAAATGGAAGTTAAGAGAAGAAAAGTGGAGATAAATTGAAGTTATAAATATATGTTATAGAATAAGAGTACATAAACTTAAAAATTTCGAGAAAAAAATGCTGTTCCTTGATAAATCGAAATACTGTGTAATTCGTAAAAAATTAAAATTTTTTAATAATAAAAAATAATTCGACTGTATATAGTGTATATATGTGTATGTATATATGTATATATAGTGTAAAGTATATTTGTAAAGTCCAAAAACTTTTTAGGCTACCCTCGTATATAGTATGCAAGCACTTCCCCCATCCATCATTTGTCTTGCAGCAGGGAGGTTGCACGTGCGGCATATACCCTGCAACTTGCAATGGCTTCTTACTTATTTTTCTGCTGTCGTGTCTGGAAAATTTCAAATGTCAGCTAACTTTCAACTTTATCGATTTAATAAACAGCGAGACCTACAGTCGCTTGACACGGATTATACAAATAAGATAGCCTTAGCTTGTAGAGGGAGAGGACAGCAGGGGGGGGGGCTCTGCACTGCAGCAGCGGGCAACCTACGACCGCGAGTTTGTCTAATTGTTTTTATCAGTTTAGTTTTCAGTCTTATCATGGAATTTAGGATAGAGGGAAATGCTGCAGCCAAATGTTCCGACAGTTTGCTGCATATAATTTATAGTATATATATATGTAAATATATCTAGACTGTCACGAGCGGCAACAGAGAATCTGGGCTAATATTATAGTTGTTGCTGTGTCAACATTTGATCAGCTTCAACAAAGATAAGTAGCTGAGAGAACTAGAGAACTAGACTGGTATAATATATACCTACAGATATTCATTTACCTGGCCCAATTAATCATTTGTGAGTCGCATTTAGCGAATGCGTAGCTTGTCAACGCGAATCATCAATCAATCAGTCAATTAGCTGTCAATTTATAAGTTTCAAATCTGTTTTTTTATTGATAACTTAAATATTTGCTTGAAAAATATTGATTTGATATGAAAATTTAGAAAAGAAGAAGTAAGAAAGACTGACTAATACTGTCTAAAAACAGGTATATTTGCGGGTAGGCTGGGATAAAGTAAAGGTCTATACTTATGAGTAATTTAGTGGTAAAACATTAGCAAAACTTTACGATCCCAGTTCTAAGAATGTGGAAGACATAGTTTTTGTTTTTAAAATTTACAAAGTTTCTCAATAAAACTTTTTAAAAGATCGTAACGCTAAGAGATGAGCGTACATATTGGTATAATAAGTATATATATTATATATAGTATATGGTATATATATTAAAGTATAGTATATATTCGTTTTAAGCAAAGTTCTATCTTCAAAGTTCTACATATACTATAAATACTTTATATACTATACTATATATACTCTATATATATATACTTTATATAGTATAGTATATATAGTATATGTACAACTTCATAGATGGAACTTTGCTCAAAATAAATATACTCTTTTTCACTTCGTGAACGAGTGTATATGTATGTATATACTATAATATATATACTTTATATACTACACTATATATACTTCATATAGTATAGTATATAAAGTCTATGTAGAACTTTGAAGAAAAAACCTTGTCTAAAACCAATATACTCCTTTTCACTTCGTGAACGAGTATATATAAATATACTATACTATATATACTTTATATACTAAACTATATATACTTTATATAGTATAGTATATAAAGAGCTATGAAGATATAACTTTACCTAAAACCAATATACTCCTTTTCACTTCGTGAACGAGTATAAAAATTAAATATATTTTTTTATGCATATTCAAATATTTTTCATTGAGTGGAAACTTTTTGACTGACATCTAATATAAATATATATCTACTCCATACAGACGGAACAAATACGCCGTGCAAATCGCCTGTTTGCCTCGGATAGCCTCTTCTTGCGTCAGTTCTTGCTTGTGCCCGTGGAGAAGACGTCACCCTACTATTTGCAGGCAAATGGGGCTGACCTGCTGGCCGATGTCTTGGCGTCGCCGCCGACTACGCCGGACGCGAATGTGCAGCGCGAGGCGCTGAACAATGCAAACAATTTGAGTCAGACAAATTGCTACAATAGCGGCGGCAGCGGCAGTGGCAGCAGCAACAGCTGCAACACCAACATCTCGTCCAGCTCGTCGAGCTCTCGTTCCGGTCAGCTGCACAGCACACCTCGTCCATATTCGATTGCCGGCGAGCTGTTGGTGGTGCAGGCCGACGACGAGGATCCGGCTCAGATGTTGCACAATCACAACGCCACGTGCAACAGCAAGCAGAGCAAATCGCTCGACTCGGTGGCAGCTATGACGCCCGAGGAGGAGAATCGCAAGTGCATGAACGACTTTCTCAACAAGATTGACAACACGATATCCGAGTCGCGCAAATATGTGGAACGTTCCAAGGAGTAAGTAAACAGACCTCGCAACAGTGCTGCCAATTTAGCCTTTTTACGGATAGATCTAGCTAAGTTGCTAGCTGACTTTTAGCTGACATAAAATGTAATTTCTTTCCTGAACGGAAAATCATTCTTTTTATATTCTGAATCCATTAAAATTGGGTGATAACCTTATCATGTTGTATATATCTTGATCGGAATCAATAGCCGAGTCGATCAAGTTATGTCCTTCTGTCTGTCGTATGAGCTTATTTATCTCGGAAAGATCTATAGTAGAGATGGGAGATGATGATTTGGCATACGTGTCAAATTTGAGTCAATAGATTAGAGATGGGGATCGGGATCGGGATTTCTAAAAAAGATTTTTATAAAGTACTTAATACAGCGATCATTGTAAGAGATTCTAGAGATATGCTTTTAGACGGCGGCATTCCAGAGATACTCGTTCAGGACACGCGGGTTCCGAAAAAATAATCTATTAACTAAAATTTGACACGTACAGCTGTGTTCACAAAAATAGCAGTAGATGCTTATAAAAATGGCAATATTTTTTGCATAGTCCTTATAGATTCAAGTCTTGGAATTTGCTTTTGTAAAATGGAATATACTGTTAAGAAAAACGAAAAAGTCCCGTTAGTTTTGCTTTGTTTTAATTTAATTTGTTTTAATTTTAAATTTACTATTGACAAATTTGTTAACTTTTAATTAGAGACTGTTTTTTTTGTGAACCGCGATATTCGTGTGCTATGTATGTAAAATAGGCCAAAACGAAGCAAAACTAACGGGACTTTTACGTTTTTCTTATGTCCATATTCCATTTTACAAAAGCAAAGTCCTAGAGTTGAATCTATAAGAAGGAATATGCAAAAATATTGGCATCTGTTAGCATATACTGCACTGCTATTTTTGTGAACACAGCTGTATGTCGGATCATCATTTTTCTCATTCCATGAAATCGGTGACAATCATTATCAAATATGAGTTATTTTTATCATTTTTCACTTGTTTTAAGAGCTAGAATATACAAGATACAAATACTAGAGATTTCACTTTTTGGAGCTATACAAATTTTAACCCCAAAATCCGAATAAACTTGTTGATTACAGATCTACTTTAACTGATAATTTCATTGAAATAAGAAACAGGATAAGTCTCAGTCAGTTACTTCCGATCTGCCCTATTTTTGCAATAGCTAACTGACAGCACTAGCCCCAACTATTCTTTGCATTGATTTAACCTTTCTCCCTTGCTTACAGCCTGGTCAACAGTCAGAGCGATGCGGATATTTGCATTAGTGCCACAACGGATGTGTTTCCACAGCGTCGTAATCATCAGCTAAATAACTCCTACAAGAACAACAACCACAATAGCAACAACAACAACAACAACAGTCGTCCGCCGCACCATCAGAGGCACAGCTCAACGGGCAGCGGGAACTCGGATACGGCGCAGCTGCTAAATACGACGCAAACGCGTCGAGTGCAAAACTCATTGAAGCGCCTGGAGAAGCAGCAGGACGATTTCTTTGAGTTGTAGCAGCTGGGCGAAGCGCTGCGAAGCATTAACCAAGCACTACGACATTACAATTAGCTATAATTACTGTGAGAATAAGAGAGAAATCCAGCGAGAGAGAGAAAGAGAGAGAGAGAGAGAGCGAAAGCGAGAATTAATTTTACAAATTGTTTTTAAATTGCGGCGCAACATGAAATTGCTGCACTAAATGTAAATTATATATATATAGCAAACATATACATACGTACACCTATATACTATATACCATATATATAGTTATGTTAAGCGCTACGCTATTTAAACCTGTACTATATACAACATACTATCGTGTAATGATATAAATGTTTTTTGATCTTATTGTTAGTCCAACTGTTCAGCCCTTTGTAATTGCCGCCAATTTGCTTGCAAAGTCTGTTCCCGAAGCCTTCCCCTAAAATATGTTTATAATTTTTTGTATGTGCTAGCCTTAATGCTTACTTTAGCTATGAGAATTATTAATCTTAATTCACACACACACACACACACACTTAGTCTTTAGTTACACTTCAATTTTAATCACAGAACTTGACTGCTCTTTGGCATAAACTGTTTGCAAAATTTTAATTGGCCAATACATAACTGTTAAACATATGCAATATATATATCTATACAAAAAGGAAACATAATTTGTAATTATAATTTAATTTATTAGTATTTTTTCTTTTTTCATTTGTATTATCCCCACACTGAGTACAGTCGTCCCCTTATCCTAAGGCCAACTAAAAATGCAAATCATGTTGTATGAGAAGATTTTATAAATAACAAATAAAGTAAGAATGTGTTAAAAAAAATATATATATATATGAAGTTGTTATTAAATATTGTCTTATATGCATATGTATATGTGCGACTATCAGTATCTATTATATATCTTATCTTAGTTATGGAAGGAAATAGTAAACAAATGACAAATTGATTATTATTTCAAGATAGCTCAACAATTGCGACTTTTTTCTATTATAAAGTCAAAAGCTACAATAACTATATAGTTTCCATAGGAACAAATCGTACATAATATGAAATTTTATATTGAAAAACATAAAAGTTACCTTTTTTACCCTGAACCCATTGAAAAGGGGAATTCAGGGTTTATTGGTTTTGTGACAATGTATGTAACAGGCAGAAGAAGGCGTGGCAGACCCCATAAAGTATATATAGTTTTGATCAGGGCGACGAGCTGTTCTTGTTCTTGTTTACCATACGCAGAACAAGCTTAATTTTTTTTCCATAACTTATCCTTTTTTCTTATTATCAAACAAAATCGATATTTTGACTTTGATTCTAAGGTATAACTTAAAGACCATAATAGCTAAAAACACCAAACTCACTATGTAGGTTTCTATGATAAAAATACAGATAATAATCATTACAATTTTTTGATACCTCCCCGTATTAGCCCCAAAAACGGAAAAAACGTATTTTAAATACTAGGGAGTTGGGATTTCGCATATATACACCTTTGGATGTCAATATTCTGTTCTAAAAATTTCATTAAGAAAGTAGAGCGAGAACCGAAGTTATTAAACAATCAATATCTCATAATCATCTACGCAGTGAGCGGCTCGCGTGCTTGTGTGTGCATGTGTGTGTGCGCGCAGAGGGTAATATGTACAGATAAAAGATGTAAGCTAGATTGTTTAAAACGCCAACTCGGACTTGGTTCAGGGGATCTCCTAGTCGGGCAGACCCGACTACAGCGTTCTTACTTGTTTCAAGTTAAGTTCAAGTTAGCAAGTTCAACCACAGCTTTTTATGACCTTGCTCTAGCCTATACTAACACTAAACTCTAGATTTTCAAGATCATAAATATCTTTAGGCTTCTTCTTAGACTCTTCTTTAGCTTAGGTTTGCTTTAGTCCTCTCTAGTTGAGAGACTAACTCAAGGAATTTTCAGTTGACGCATGCGCAGCTGTAGTTAGTTTCACCTGATGACCAGGTGGGTTGTTACCGTTAGCAACGGGTTTGGCCAAACAAACAACAATTGTTGAAAACTTGCAGGCGCTGGGAGCAGTTGTGACCATGTCGGAGCAGGAACTGGATGCAGCTGTTATAAAGGCCACGCAGCAGAGTCTGGGCAAGTACATAAAGAAGCCTCCACTCACTGAGAAGCTGCTGAAGAAGCCTCCATTTCGCTACCTCATGGACATCTTCACTGCGGTAAGGCCTTAGCTCTGGAACTCTTTCAAGTAATTCCCTTTTAGTTTATTAAGGAAACGGGCTGCTTTGAGGGTCTCTATACGCCGGAGGAGCAGCTCTTCGAGAACATCAACGATCGGTAAGACCAAATATAGATTTTATAGAACAGGAAAGTTAACTAAATAAATTTGATTAGAAATGATAAGACGCGATTTCTGCAAAAGATGATTGATGCCACAAGTGAGTTCGTGATCCTCAGACTAAAGTTGACCCCTAACTAATCTTGAGCTTCATTTTAGAACTTGCCACAAAGCAGGAGCTGAAGGTGCGCACCTCCAAGATCGTGGCCGGACACGAGCCGAGGCTGACGAACGAGCTGCTGCAGGCGATGGCCAGCGTGATGGAAAAGCGTCTGGAATGGCACGATGCAGTGCAGCAGGTCTTGGGTAACGATCCCGCCAAGCCCAAGCCAGCGAAAGCCAAGGAACCCAAAGCGAGCAGCAAAAGAATCTCACCCACTGCCAAGGAGCAGCCGATGTTACGCAAAGAGAAGCGCATTTCGCCCCAGGAGCAGAAAGTGCGCAAGACAACGGAGCAGGAGAAGAAACTGCAGCGTCGTCAGAAGCCCTCGCCGGAAGCGGAGGCCAAGCCCAAGCTCAGTCGGCAGAGCTCCAAGCAGAAGACTCCCTCGCCCGTGAAGCCAACAACAAAAATTAAGCAAGCTTCAACGGAGAGCGAGGCACAGTCCATGTCGCCGGTGGCACCTGAGGCAACTGTTGCAACTGTTGCACCTGTGACACCTGCTCCCGCAGCTGTCAGGCTGCCCTCACCTGTCGCCTCGCAAAGTCCTGTGCCCGCGGAGCCGGAAAGTCGCAAATCCTCCGGCAAAAGTCGACGCTCCAGCGCCAGTCAGCGAGCAGCCCCAGCCGAGCCTGAAACTGAGCCCAGCGAGCAGAGTCTGCCAGTCGCCGACTCCAACAACAACAACAACAACAACAACAACGAGGTCAAGCGGGAAGGCACCTTCACGCGTGAAAACTCGAAGGAGTCGAACAGCTCATTGAATCGTCCGCGCACCTCGTTGCGTCCGCCTAGTGCTCGTCCAGCTTCGGCCCGGCCAGGAGCACCAAGGCGTCGCAATGTGGAGATTGTGCTGCAGCCCAATGATCAGCTGAAGATGTCCGGCATCAATGTGAAGCTGGAGACCTTCGGCGACTTTGATGATGACGGCGAGAATCTGGTGGTCATCGAGGATGCCAATGCGCATGACATAGCAGCGGGCACATCGGATCCCCAACTGGATGTGGATGTGGCGCTGCAGGGTCAGGGTCGCCTGGTGCAGCAAATACTGGAAACTCAGAAGGAGCTAGTGGCAGTCGAGCCCGGCAAGGAGGATGGCCAGCAGAAGACCCCATCGGCGGGCACGCGCCAAAGCTCGGCTCGGCAAATGAACGATCTGCGTGAGATCATACAGACGCTCACCAAATCCGTGAATCCGCTGGGCAAGCTGCTGGACTTCATACCCGAGGACATCGATGCCATGCAGCTGGAGCTGAGCATGTGGCGCGAGGCCTACACCCTGGCAGCAGCGGAGCTCAAGCGGGAGAGAAATCTCACCGCCTCCGCCACGGAGCCCATGAAGCAGCAGCTTCTCTCCATCGAAGCCAGCATTGGGGAATACAAGGATCTGGTCGACGAGAGTCGCCACAAGATCATGCAGAACAACGAGCGTCTGCTCAAAATGCTTATGGAGCAATAAGAGAATATATATATGTTTTTACGAGGGTAGTTTTAAATATTTCTGAACTTCGCATTGAGAAAGAGATAGAAAAATATTATCTATTTTGCCTGAAGGCCTTTGCTGCTCTGACTTTATAATAAATTGTTATTCAGAATTAATTCTCTGTAACAATTAAATAAATAAATAAATTATCTATTTATATTTAAATTAAAATATCTTGTGAGTTCGATCATTTTCAGTCTAACCTCGTATAACATATAAGCCTATTTTATAATAGTTTTAAAGAATGTTATAATTGCAATATCTTGAGTAAATAAAGTCATATTTTCAATTGATATATTACTTTTTGGAATCATAATGATTTGTACGATCTAGAGATGTGCGTCGGGATCGGGATTTTCTGAATCCCGAGGGTCCCGAAAAATTTTTAGGGATCGGGCGGAATGGGAAAGATTTTGAAAAAGTCCGGGACCGTCGGGATAAGTGTTTGAACCCGAAATTCCCGCGGGTCCCGATAAGAAAGTTATTAATAGATAAAATTGCTTGTATGTCTCAAAGAACAGAAGAATAGAAGATATAGACGAGGAAATTAATACTAATAATTTCAAATATTTTATTATTTTGACAACAATGCAATGAATTGTCATTGTTTCAAATGCTTAATGTTCCAACATCTTCGACAACGAGTGAGAGGATGTATTCTACTTCTAGTAGAATTTTGGAAGAAAGGACAACTCATCTTAGAGAAGAAAAAGTTGAGAAAATATTATTTTTAAGTAAAAAATTGTATCTATCATGAGTTCTAAATGTTAAAAAAAAATTTCGGGAAATGTCGAGACCCTCGGGAAAAATGAAAAATTTGTCGGGACAATCGGGCGGGAAAATCAAAAATTATTTCGGGACGGGATGGGTCGGAACGAATGTCTTTCCCGATCCCATCCCTAGTACGGTCTATTGGTTTAGATTTGCTTTTCGATTTTTCCAAAATAATAATAAATAATCTCAAAAAATAGTATAGATTCTGATTCTGACTTTAATAATGTCATTTCTTTATAAAATCTGACTTTTTTTTAGCCAAGTTAAAGGTACATCTCGACAAAGTTGTATGTATAAAGTTGTATATATTTAATAGAGTTCTTTAAAAAAATAGCATATGAAATATCGCATGTAAATTGTAAATAACAGTTCAATGGGTGGTACATTATAATCTTTCATTACTTAAGGTCACTTAGTGTTCAAACCGAAACCAACATGCTTAAACAAATTAAATATTTTGGGTACTCCACAGCGGATTGTCTTGCTCTCGTATATATATATATACTATATATACTAGTCCGACTTGTGAATACCCTTTAAATGTATATACAAACGCAGAGTGCTAAGCCTCGGCTTCATCGGTATCCTGCCTAGTGTCCGTATCCAATTTATCATCTTTCTCCTTCTCTTTGCCCTTGTCCGTGTCCAGCTCCTGGTCCTGATCCTCATCGCCCAGCACATACTCAATGACATCGTCGATGGGAAAATTGTTGAGCAGCGACTTTATGGAATCATTGTGAATGACCACTGTGAACAGGAGTTTACAATATTCGCGCATGCGACTGCCGTAGTCCAACTCGGCATAGGCTTCGCTGCCCTTGGCCAGATCGTGGCCACAATTCTCGATGACCTTGCACAGCACCGACTCCTCGGAGCTGTTCGGCCAGTTGTATTTCTTGAGTGTTTGCGGATCGACCAGCATGTCGATTAGCTTGGCTATGTTCTCCTTCAGCTTTATATCCTCCTCAGTGAGCACCTCGCCGCTGAACTCATCGTCGCTTGACGGCTCATCCAAATTGTCCGCAATGGCAGCAGCCAAGCTGGCGGCCAGCGATTTGCGCTGCTCCTTCTTGACCACCGGCGACACAGTCGGCTGTGACTTTTCCTTCGACTCGGCCTTGACGTCGTCGCCCTCTGCCGATGGCTCCGTTGCACTGGCGGCACCCTCCAAAGGCAAAATGGTGTAGACCTCGTTCTCGAGAACAATGGTCTGTGCATTGCCGTCGCCCTCATCCACGAGAAACTCTCGGACGACGACCCCATTGTCATCCGTTTTGCTGGAGATGAGCGAGCCAGATGATGTGTTGGCAGCTGGCGTTTCCTCTTCCTGGTCTTTCTGCTCCTTAGCCTCCTCTTCCTCTTCCTCTAGCACCACGACGGTCTTTTTGCCCTTGCGCTTGGCTGGCGGCTCTGTGCCGAATATATCATCCGGATCGCACTCGTGCACGCTGCGTATGTGATTTTTGAGCGTATCAGTGCTATCGAAGTTCTTGTCGCAAATGGCACAATCCGTGCGCTCGATCGCCTTCGCCGTGCGCTTGGCACGAGTTGGTTTAATAGCTAAATGCAACAGTTATTCGAAATGAATTAAATAATCATATATATATAAATATATGACAACTTACGTGAATGATCGCCCGAGTCAATGTGCTCCTTGAGCAGTGCGCTGGTGCGAAAACTTCGGGAGCAGTCCGAGCAGCCAAAGGACGGACGCTTCTGACGCGAATGATCCTTGACATGGCGCTCGAGTCTGTGTTGAGACAGGTAAGCTTAACATGGATTGGAACTGATTGGAAATTTCTGCTATACTTACTGCTTCTCCGTCTTGAACTTTTGAATGCACAAGGAGCAGGAGTAGGGACGCAGATGCGTCTTGGAATGCGTGCGTAGCTGTGTCGCCTGTATGAAGCTCTTGCCACACTCATTGCACTTGTGCGGACGCTCACCTGTATGCCGCTTCATGTGCCGGTTGAGCACCTCCTTGACGGCAAAGGATTGACTGCACTGCAAGCACAACAAGAGGAACATGAATAGATAACTAGAGGGATCGGATTGGTAATACCCTTGCAATTGTAAACGATATAGATATAGTTTTCTCTGATTTGCCACGCCCCCAACAAGTGGATCTATATAAATTTTAGGTCAACCTATTGAGCAGGGCAACAGTAACCTATATATCAAATTTTGAAGCTCTACCTATAAAACTTTGGAAGATATAGTTTTCTCCGATTTGCCACGCCCCCAAATGACATATATATATAATTTGTCATAATTTTGTCGAAACGGTCAAGCCTAACGTCTGTGTCAATTTTTGGAACTCTAGGTGTAAAATTGTAGAAGATATAGTTTTTTCCGATTTGCCACGCCCCTAATGGGCTTAGATATATATTATTTATCTTTTTTTCTAGGGGTGGTTGATACAAATATATGTTTACAGTTTCAAGTCTCTGGCTTTAACTCGCATCCAAAATATTGGAGGATTTATGTTTAGCGCTATATAGACTTTCCCGATTTGCCACGCCCCAAGTAGGCGTGGATATATAACTTTTTGTTCAATCTGAAGGGGGAGCCAAAAGTATATTACTTTTCAAATTTGGACGCTCTAACTTCAAAACCGTAGAAGATATAGTTTTATCCGATTTGCCACGCCCCCAAAGGGCGTAGCTTTATTTACTTTATCTTTTTTATGGGGTATATATGAGTAAATATTTCAAATTTGAAGTCTAAGACTTCAATAGCGCCGAAGTTGTCCTACTAAAACATTTCTTAAAACCGATCTGTCCTATAGGAGCTATAGGATATAGTCGTCCTATCCGAATGATTCCGAGATATACAATGCCTGCAGCAGATTGGAGCCTATGTGCAAAATTTCAGCTCTGTGGCTCTAATAGTCTCGAAGGAGATTTCGTTGATCCAGCCGGACGGACAGACAGACATACGGACATGGCTATATCAACTCAGCTCGTCTTGCTGATCAAGAATATATATACTTTATATGGTCGGAGAAGCTTCCTTCTCTGCGTTGCAAACTTCTGACCAAAATTAATATACCCTTTTGGCGAGGGTATAAAAAAATAAACTTGTACTGCGTATGGTATACAAGAATATATATCTAAAATTTCAAATGTATAGCTTTTGTGGTTTACGAGATCACTGCGTTCATACGGATAGACAGACGGACATGGCTAGATCGACTCAGCTCCTCACCCTGAACAAGAATATATGTATATACTTTATGGGGTCTGCAACGCCTTCTTCTGCCTGTTACATACATTGTCACAAAACCATTATACCCTGATTTCCCATTTTCAATGGGTTCAGGGTATAATAACTAAGGAGTCCCGAAGATAGAAACAACAGCAATAGCAACATACCACTGTGCAGGTGTAGGGTTTCTCGCCCGTATGATAGCGACGATGTTTCTTGAGGGCCACCAAAGCCGAAAACTTCTTGTCGCACAAATCGCAATCGAAGGGCTTCTCGCCCGTGTGAGTGCGTATGTGAATGCTGCGGGAATTACAAAGGAATCAGCAACTGCCAAGGAGAACAATTTCAGAGAAACTCACTTGAGTGTGGACAGACTGTAGAAGCAATTCTTGCAGACATGACACATGTACTCTGGCTTCTTGACCACCTGGGTGCCCAGGTGCTGTTTGAGATGAGCGCGCAAGTTGTCCAGGCGATAGAAGACGCGATCACACACCTTGCAGCTCATGGTATCATTCTCATTGGCCGAGCAGGACGAATACTTCTGATGGCGTTTTAGGTGATACGATCGCGTAAAGTCCTTGCCGCAGATCTTGCAGGCGAAGGGCTTGCCTCTCGACTGATGCTGCTGCTCGTGGAGCTTCAGCAGCGCGGAGCTACGCAGCTTGGCATTACAAATGGAGCATGGATAGTCGTTGAACTCCGAGTGTGTGATGAAAATATGGCGTTCATAGCTCGTCTGCGTCTTGAACGACTTTGGGCAATCCGGGCAGTTGATGTGTCCCAACTAGAAAAGGGATTACAATTAGTCAAGCAAACTAACCAAAATAGATTTGAGTTACATGAAAAGTGTCGTAGCTCTCGCTGCAGCAGAAACATATGTCCTTCTTCTCCATGACCACCGCATCGCGTTCAATCTTCTCCAGGTTTTTAAGCATGTCCGCCTTGCGCAGATGATAGCCGCTGTCGTAGCGACAGAACTCCAAGTGCTTCTTCAGACTCTTGACGCGACGGAAGGTCTTGTAGCATTTGCCGCACACGTGCTCCACCATTTCCTTGAGCTCGCTGCTGTTGTTGTTGTTGCTGCTGTTGCGTTTTCCACCGCTTGCACCTACTGCTACCCCATCATCGTCGTCATCGTCATCATCATCGTCGTCATCCTCGTCAACGCCAGACACCACAAACTCTTCGCCATTCTCTTTGGCAGCATCGCCGAGCTCGACATCATCGTCGGCCAGTATAAAATCGATGGTGTCGTCGTCCTCAACCACCACCACGCTGGTGGTGTTTTCCGCTTTGCTGCTTTCACTTTTGATGGCCTGCAGCACATAGTGATCCATTTTCTTCTTCTTGGTGGGCGACGTCTTTATCTTGGCTGTTTCGACAGCTGCGGCCGAGGGTGCAATTCGCTTTTCGTTTAATATCTTCACACCTGGGCTAGCGGTTTTGGGCGTGGCACGCTTGTCGCCGCCTTTCGATGTGCTCTGGGCTTCATCGTTGTTGAGTATCTTGATGCTGGTGCGTTTCTCGTGCTTGGGGCGAGGAGTCTTTGCGGCAACATCGTTGAGCAGTTTCATCCGCGTGCCAGTGCGTTTTTCCTTCAGCTCCACGTCCAAAACTCTGATGACGGGGGTGCTGACCTCGTTGCTGGGGGCAGGGGCTGCCGCAGGGGCGTCCTTGCTGGCGCTCATTGTCGTTGTCTGTGGGAAGATGCAGGATAGCAAGGATCAATTACGTTGCGTAAGTTTGCCTACTTTCAGGCTCGTGATTTATTTTCAATCGATCTCTTTGCCAGCGTCACGTCAGCAACGCCTAGAAGCAGCGCACAATAAAAATGGCGGCGGTTGCTACCGATCGTCAGAGAGAGAGCGAGCGAGAGCACGCTACGTACCGAGTTAAGGCAAAAAAGAAAAAAGAAACTCAACAAGTTCTCTCGCTCTGCGACTGTTTGTGAAAAATATATTTAGGGTTGAAAATAATTCGAATATAACATTTTTGAAAATTGTTGCATACTTTTCAATATTGAATATTTTTGTTGCCGGCTTTAAAGGAATTTCGGTTAGAACTTTGATAATAAACCCACTATTCTATGCCAATTTGCAGATTTAAATTTGATTTTTTTACATTTGCGTTACTCACACACACACACACACACAAACACTGCAGTGTAGTTTCTCTAATTAAAAACTTGCGTCAATGAAAGTCATACGTTGTCTGAAGTCGTTGCCGATCTGATCGACTGTAACGAGATGCAACAGATATATGGGAACCAACTGTTGGCAAGAGCGAGAGGGATAGCGTGGGCTTGTTATTTACTCGCACGTTTATGTTGTGTACATTGACTGAAATCGTGGGTTTTAGGCTTTTTGGCCAATTTTTGATTAAAGAAAAAAACTCTGATTAGTCTAGTGTGCGCTTATTTATTAAATTCACTCACAGTTTACAGCTCGTGCTAAGGCACGTAAGCGTACACAATGGCGTTAGCTAGCGTCTGACTATTCACAGTTTTCGTTGACAGGCAAACAGCTGTGCGAAATTAGTGTGACCAGCTGTGGTGTTGTTGTAAGTATTTATTTAATTCGTTACTCGTTCGAGATTCAGATTAATTATGATAATTGATACAATATTATTTAAGCTTTAATATTTGCATTTTTAAATAAAATTATTAACTGTTAGCCTGTTACGATCGAGTACGAGTAAGTGGGAGTAACAGTGACTTACCTGTGACATAAAAATAAAATAAATAAAAATAAAAATAAACGTAAATGGTCGATAACATAGCAATAGCTATATTATCGAAAATAATCGTTTATTTGCCATTCGGTTTGCCGTAGCTAAACAAATTCAGGTAAATTTGTATAAATATTGATCAAAGAGCAACTAGTTAAATATTTGTAATTATTGTAGACACTATGGCTGGCCTATTTGACTCTGCACACACCGAAGGCCCCGGCTTTGTGGGCATACGTTTCTGCCAGGAATGCAACAACATGTTGTATCCCAAGGAAGACAAGGATAACAAAACTCTGATGTACGCGTGCCGCAATTGCGACTACAAACAAGAAGCCGACTCCAATTGCATATACGTGAACAAGATTATGCACGAAATCGACGAGCTGACGCATATAGTGCCCGATGTCATATCCGATCCAACGCTGCCGCGCACCGAAGACCACGCTTGCCCCAAATGCACGCATCGCGAGGCGGTCTTCTTCCAGGCTCAAACCCGACGTGCCGAAGAGGAGATGCGACTGTACTACGTGTGCACCAATCAGAACTGCACCCATCGATGGACCGAATAACATCGGATACGGAAACGGACTCGCGCTTCAAATGCCGACTCTGGCTTTATTCACACACTTGCGCAAATTGCACGTATAATTCTAAGTACATAATAAAGTTTGTAATTTAAGTATGTTTGAGAGCTTTTATTGCACATTGAACCGCAAATACTTCTCAGTCACAATGATCAACAGAGTGATAGAGAGAGAGAGCGAGCGGAACTTGACAAAAATTCCAATATCAAACACAAATGAAATGAAAAAGAAAAAAAGAATCAAGCAATTTATGAAACAAGTTTTATGTGCGTATTTCCGAGCCGTTGTTCTAGCCAGCCAGCTCCAGCGCCAGCCAAACAACAGTTCGACGTTAGAACTTGCCGCGAAAAGTGTTGGCGAGCTTAATATGAGAATCGAAATAGAATCTAAATAATACAACAATTTCGAATATGGCAAAACCAAATGAAGCAACGGGCGTGGCGGAGCCCAAGTTGAATTATTTGCAAAAACTATGGCGCTATCGTCGCTATCTGGTGATCGAGCCGTTCTTCTTCTTCTACTTCATGGCATCCGTCTTCAACCAGGTGGCCATGCAGAATTTTCCGCTGGAAAAGGCATGTCGCGTCAATCTGGGCTACAACAAAGACACCTGCATGGCCATGCTGGATAAGTCGGAGCTGGGCATCGATTGCGATGGCTTCGATTTCGAGAACACGACCAATGGCGCCTCGACAGAGCAGTCTCTGCTGGGCATCTACTCCACGGGCTTCAATTATACGGTCTGCAAGGCCGAGGTGGAGGCCCAGAAGCTATCCGCGGATGTTTCGGGGAAGCGAGCACCCATAGGTAAATCTCACACGAATCTATATTTACCTTTATGATATAGCCAATTAGCTCGTCAATTCAAGTGCAACCAGTTTGGCTACGATTCGCATAGCTTAATATCATATTTTCAGGTTTATTTTTTTATATCTGAAATTAACATTAACTATAAATGATATATACCCACTTGTCTTTTCTCTAATCCCAAATACTTTAATGCTTGGTGATTCCCTTCGCATTTAATTACAATCATTAGATGCTGATCTCTCACAAATTCTTTGAATTCTTTTTGCTTACATAAGTTTTGTAGCACGTTTAAATTTAAGCTCTGCGCCTAAGTCTTAAATCATGGCCAATTTCGTTCTCAAAAACCGGTTCGTTACAGAGCTTGATTTTATTTATATTTTTATAAATATTTCTTTTTTTGTTTTCTTTTTTTGGCTATCTTCTAACCTTTACGTTTATTTTGTCATTGCCAAGGCAACAAAAAATTGTGTTGTTTTTTTATTTTAAGCAATTGATTAAATGACTAACAAATTTATTGACAACCATTGCATCAGCAATTCAATTTGCGCAAACGATGTTTGTGCAGTTTGCAACTATTACATTCCATTTCAATGTCTGGTCAACAAGGCAGAGATGATGGCAAATCTATAGTATAATGGTCCATTTGTAACTCAAAATTCGATTGATTGCATATAAGTTATGTAGCCTGTTCCAATGCCCTAACAAAGGGCATTGCGATTTCATCATGAAATGTTAAAAGTCTGATATCTAACATATAATACTTGTATATATAATTGATCAATCTTTCAATCTTTCTGAAAGTTTGCTACGTTATACTTGTGATTAATCCTATTTAATATAGATATATGATAGTATTATAGAGTATAGCTCTTATATGGTATTACTTATAAAACAGATCTTTAAGGAACTAGGCATATAAATATATTTTCATAAAAAGATACATGATATATGATATAGTATCAATATACTGCTATATGATAGGGTATTATATAGTATATTTAGTATTTATTTGATATAGTATTATGCAGAATACCTACTTGATATAGTATTTTGTAATATATAGTGATAATATACATTTATTAAAAACTTATGATAGATCTTTTACTAGTAATTTCAATTTTTTTTATAGATAGTATAGTATATATCAATAGACAGATATATGATATAGTATTATATAGAATAGTTAGATGATATAAATATATAGTATAGATAGCATATACATCTTTGAGAAACTAGGCATATAAAGATATTTTTTTAAGAGAACTACATTTTCGATACATGATATAGAATCAGTATACTGATATATGATAGAGTATTATATAGATTATCTAGTATTTATTTGATGATCTATATTATATTGTATTATATAATATAATATATAGTTATAATATACATTTATTAAAAACTTATGATATATCTTTAAGTAGTAATTTGAACTTTATTTTCAATATAGATATAGTATTATATAGTATAGTTAGATGTTATAACATACATATCTTTAAGAAACTAGGCATATACACATTTTTTGTGGACAGAATTTAGTTTTCAATATAGTAATATATAATATCAATATGATATGATATAGTATTGTAGTATGTAGAGTTAAAAACATCGCAAATTGGTTTCTTATATGAAACAAATTTTTGTTTCTATAGATAATTCTGTCTAGTTAATTTGAAAAGCTTTATTAATCATATTCTTTTACCATTTTTCGTAGAACGCAATAAAAAAAAAAGATCGCAAATTTAATTTTTAGCTGCAGGAAAAATAAAATTATTTTTCTTTAAAATTATTTTTAATTTTTTTTTAAATTAATTTTTCCTAATTTTTTATTTATTTTTTATCATTTATTTTCTATTTTCTTTGTTTATGTATTTCAAGATATCATAACTTTATCTGGGTTTCATAATATTAAACCTAAATACCCTATTTTATATACTCCCTAGCCGCCATATTCCCACTGATTGTGCTGCTGTTCGCTGGAGGCTGGTCGGACAGATATAATAAGAGGAAGCCATGTATGATTCTGCCTATTGTCGGGGAAGCTCTATCTTTTACCTGTAAGTGGATCATCAACTAGATAAATTGAAAGATTAGATTAATGTGGAGTACTTTGCAGGTCTGCTCATTTCGGCTATTTTCTTTGATAGTCTCCCCATGGAGTTCGGCATGTATCTGGAGGTCATTGTACCCTCGCTCTGTGGAGGACTGACCTTCTGTCTGATGGCTATATACAGTTATATAACGATTGCCACACCCGAGGAGGATCGCGTCTTTCGCTTTGGCATCTTTGCCATGTTTGTGACTGGGGCTCCATTCCTGGGCGCCTTCAGCGGAGTGCTCTTCAACACATTTGGCTACATAAGTGGGTTGTAAAAGCACTATAAATACCCTTTCTTCTGACAGTCCGCTTCGTGCTTCCAGTTTCCTTCGCCTCCGCCGTTGTCTTTCAAATTATCGCCATACTCTACATCGTCTTCTTCATCAAGGAGATCAAGCCAGCTCCGAAAAAGGTTGAGGAAGCACCTGCTAGCCAGCTGCAGGGTCATGCTGCAGATAATATGGCCTATGAGAGAACCAACCTGGATGAGCTGCCCGTGAACAAAAATGTCAACTTTCAACTGACGCCACATCTGGAGCCGCCCAAGATGGAGCCTCCGCCTGTGCCGGTGAAGCGATCCCTGCTGAAGGAACTCTTTGATCCCACTCTGGTGATGGACTGCCTTCGATTTCCGCTGATCAAGCGGAAGAATAATGGACGCCTCTTACTGATCCTCCTGATCCTGGCCTACTTCCTGACCCTGGGACCCGCCTCGGGCGAGAACGACTATTGGTATAGATTCACCTTGAAGAAACTGAGCTGGAATGGCAACGATTTCTCGATTTATCTGACCATCTCCGGGCTGGCGGCTCTCGTGGGCACATTCATAGGCACCGCCATACTCAGCAAAATGCTCAAGTTCTCCGACTCATCCATTGGTATACTCTCGGCCCTCGCCATTGTATTCTCCCGAGTGCTGTTTGTATGTTTATGAAGAATTGACTTTGATATTTTTGATGACGATATCTAATCGATACTTACTTTTCTTTTAGGCCTTTGCTACAAGCACCAAGTCGTTCTATTTGGCCACCGTGGTCGACATGTTTGTCAGCCTGCGTGTCATAGCCATCAAGACAATTGGAAGCAGCATTGTGGAAGGAGATGAGCTAAGTGGGTTCTTATACTATGGATATTCTATGAATCCATATTAGAGATGGGATCGGGAAAGAAATTCGTTCCCGACCCATCCCGTCCCGAAATAATTTTTCTTTTTCCCGCCCGATTGTCCCGACTAATTTTTCATTTTTCCCGCGGGTTCCGATTTTTCCAGAATTTTGTTTTCAACATTTAGAGCTCTTATGATAGATAAAATTTTTTACTTAAAAATAATATTTTCTCATAATTTTGTTTTGACCTGCGAGATTCCCGAAAATCTCGATCCCGACGATTATCTCTAATCCATATCATATGTTTCTTTTATCTATTCACTTCTAGGCAAAATGTATTCCATCTTCGGCATCAGCGAACCCATTGGCCAGTTTATATTTCCGCCCATCTTCAGTGAGATCTACAAAAATACTGTGGATACATTTCCAGGTGCATTCTTTCTGTTTGGCGAAATCTTTTATGTGCCCAATGTGCTGGTCTTTGTGTAGGTTTAGACTAAGACTAAAATATCTATATACTATATATAATCATCTAATTTATTTTCAGTCTTTGCTACTTCCTGATGCGCCGTCGCAATGCCAAGGAGCAAAAGAATTCCGTGGAGCTGGCCCAGAACAATGATGGCAACGGCCAGGCGAATGCCGCCAATGGCACAGAGATTACTAGTCTATAAACCAATTAGAAGTGAAATTGTTGCATTAAGTGCCCGATGTCGTATACGATCCCACACAAGCCCCAGGCTCAAAGCCGACGTGCTGAAGAAGAGATGCGTCGGATACGGAAACGGACTCGGACTACTAATGTTGACACGGTATAGTTCTAAGTACATAATACAGTTTATATTGTAATTTAAGTAAGCTTAAGAACTTTTATTTACATTTTTACATTTACATTGAACCGCAAATACTTCTCATTCACAAAGCATTTGCTTTTGAATGATTGATCAAGAAATTGACAAAATCTCGCAAAAATTGTGACGTAAATTTGAATTTTTATGAAAGAGAAATAAAATGCAATGAAAATTTAATAAAAAATGTATTAAACAAGTTTTTTGTGTCTATTTTGAGCCGTTTTTTAAGCAAGGCGGCTCTAGTTGAAAATCAGTTGGACGTTAGAACTTGCCACGAGGTGTTGAGGTGTTGGTGAGCTTCAATGAGAACCGAAATAGAATCTATATATATATTCTTGTATACCATACGCTATACAAGTTTACTTTTTTTCTCTATAACTCATCCTATTTTCTTATTATCGATAACAATCGATATTTTGACTTTGTTTTTAAGCTATAACTTATAGACCATGATACCTAGAGACACCAAATTGACTATGTAGGTTGCTGTGATGTAAATACAGATAATAAACTTTTTAAATTTTGGATACCTCCCCCCATTAGCCCCATAAGTGGAAAAAACGTATTTCAAATACTAGGGAGTTGGGATTTCGTATATATACACCTCTAGATGTCAGTATTATGTTCTGTAAATTTCATTAAGAAAGTAGATCTAGAACCGAAGTTATTTAACAATAAATTTCTCATAATGCTGCCAAGAATGCAGCCGAAGAGCAGCCGCTAATTCATGCATGCAGTAAGCGGCTCGCGAGCTTGTGTATGTATATGTGTGCGTGTTTGTGCGCGCGCAGAGGGTAATATGTACCGGTAAAAGATGTAAGCTAGATTGTTGAAAACACCGCCTCGGACTTGGTTCAGGGGATCTCTTAGTCGGGCAGACCCGACTAGAGCGTTCTTACTTGTTATAGATAACCCCCAAAATTGGAATAATCGAACTCGAACTGTTGCGTTTGCACACATTTGGATGCAAATATTATGTTCTGAAAATTTCATTGAGAAATTAGATATACAGATACACAGTAGAACTGACGTTTTTTAAGCAACTATTTCTCCTAGTGCTTTCCAGAATAAATCTCAATGCCAATGTCAAAAGCTAGATTATTTAAAACTTCATCTCGGACTTTGTTCAGGTGATCTGCTACTCGGGCAGTCTTGACAGAGCGTTGTTAGCTGTTGTATCTCAAGATAATTTAAGTTGATCTCAACATTAATCATAGCAAATCTTAATACCCTACCTTATCTACCCTGCAGCCCCAGTATTCGCAATAACTGCAGTGCTCTGTTGGCGAAGCTCTATCGTGCTCCTGTAAGTGCTATATAAACTTCGAAAATTCGATTAATATAGATTACTTTGTAGGTCTGCTAATTTTTTTCTATTTTCTTCAGCTTGTATCTGGAGGTCTTGGTGCCATCGCTCTTTGTAGTTATAGTTATATATCGATTGCCACGCCCGAGGAGGATCGCATATTACGCATGGGCATCTTCGCCGTGTTCACTAAAGAGGTCATCTATCTGGAAACCTTCAGCAAAGAACTTTTCAACAGATTTGGCTAACGATTTATATATGCGCATGAATATATCGCAAATGTCAACTTCTAAATATAAATCTATATTTAGGGCACTTGCTGGATTTGTGGCCTTTATTTCTGTTAAATGCGTTAAGATGAGCTTAAGCCCACGTGTTTGCCTCGGGGCACTGGGATTAGAACGCATGTAATTCCAATAAAAACAACGCATGTGACTGAGTTATAGTCTAATGATAGACTATGAGCTACCCTGTGTTACGCTCATTCGCAAATTCAGCTATCTGCTATCGATTTCTATAATATAATATAGTCAGGACTTATTTATTAAAAAAAAAATATTAAAGCCACAATTTATTCTTTTTTTAATTTTTTTAATAAAACCGTATTTTTAACAAAATAAAAGAATTCAATGCTGAAAATTTCATCAAAATCCGTTTAGGAACACAGAAGTTATTAAAGAAAACATTTTGTCAACTGGCAAAAGCAATAAGTGTGCAGACATATACATTCAAATGTGTGCATTATTCTTTGAATTTTGTTTGTTATATCGCAAATTCAGCTAAATTGTAATTCTGGCCTACCCAACTGCTTCACGCATAACAATGCCTACAGGGTATACGCAACAGATGCTCTAACCCTTTCACTTTAACTATTGGCTGCTGTTTCGACACCAAGAGCGAGGATTCCAATCAGCAAATGCATTCAATTTGATCAGCCAGGCGAAGTGGTGGGCGTGGCCCAACCGGGTGCTAAATGCCATCTTGGCCACGCACGAAAAACAATTGGCAACTAATAATCACAGTTAATCTGCATCTGCCTTGAGGGCGGACAAAGCACCCCCTCCTCCTCCTCCTCCATGGCCATCCCCTTTTCTCTTGTCCTTTTATGACTGTGAATGGGATTTTAACGAAATTGCACTTTGCTCCTTTGGTTATAAAAGCCAAAGTGCGAGCCATTGAAAGCTCAGACGTTGCCTCAGCCTGTTTGCGTGTGGTTTGGCCTGAATTGCAAACAAGTGTGAAAGTTTCCAACAAACAGTGTTCAACAACAACTGGTGAGAGAGCTGTGTAAAGATATAAATTTCAAACAAAGTTTATAAGTGGAGAACAATCGTAGTTGAAGTCAATTCGAGTTACAAATTTATTCATACAAAATAAAAATATTTTTTTTTTCACATAATTAGTTTAAGCCTTCTGTGAATACTAAATAAAAGAAGGGGTAAACTTCTGTTTTTAGTCAAAAGTATTTTATATCCTAACACAAATATAAATTTTTTAATTCTTTTAATGCTTTGCGAATATTTAAATAAATATTTATTCTTTAAGTTAAGAACTATTGCTTATAAACACTATTACTTAAATAGAAAATATTTATATTTCCAAAAAAGTAAGTACTTTTGACGGTTACTTTAGACCGGACAAAACTTTTGAGCACAAATAGTTTGATTAATTGATTAAATATTTTTAAAAATATTTTTGATTTTTTATATTTAAATAATATGTTTTATCATCAAACATGAAAATGATACTACTTTATATATTTGTATACTATAACTACTATATATACATATACTATATTCTATCTACTGTGTATATACCACATCTTTATCTACCATATATAAACTATATGTATCTATAACTACTATATATATATACTATATCTACCATATATATAATATATCTACAATATAACTATTATATATGTTCTATATCTATGTCTACTATATATATACTGTATCTATATCTACTATATCTATAATTACTATATATATATGCTATATCTATATCTACTATATATAATATCTCTATATCTAGAATATATATACTACATCTCTATCTACTATATCTATAACTACCATCTATTTCTACTATTTATATACTATATTTACTATATCTTTCATAATCTTAAAGCCCGCGTGACAAAATTTAAAATGAAGACTCGATCGATGTGACTTAAATCTATATATTCATCTATTTATCTCCCTATCTATATATTTATCAATCTAAACAAACGTTTGGCTATGTATATAAATATGTCTTTCTATCTGAATTCAAACGTAATCTATAAAGCAATCTATTTATCTTTCTATCTACGTAATATTTTTTTTTCTATTTATCTTTTCATCTAACATTTATCAATATATCTGTCTTTTAACTGACTTATACAGTTGGTTTAATCTATTTATCTGTACATATAGCTCCCTATCTATCTATCTATCTATACTTAGATATATATTCATAATATTAATAAAATAAATGTATTTTCTTATCTATTATTTAATTAACACCAAAGAACAATTGTCAATGAGATCAATGACTGATGCTCGCTTAGTTCGAATAAATATTTTATAATATTTCCAGATTAATTTCAATCATAATTTCTATGTCTCTCTTTCTCTCTGCTTGCCTTCTTTAGACTCAGCTTTAATCATGTTGCGTTTGCTGTTGTTGCCGCTGTTTCTCTTCACCCTGTCGATGGCCTGCATGGGGCAGACTTTCCAATATTCCCGTGGCTGGACCAATGGCAAGCGGGCTCCGCCCTCCGCTCTGTTGAATAGTGGCCACAATCTGGGCCTCTTGGATGTCTACGAAATGCAGGAAAAGCCCAGCGACCTGAAGCTGGAACGGTAAATACATGATTAATTCATCTGATTACAGCATGAGAAACTATGTTTTCATCTTCTTCTTCCTCTTCTTTTTGGTTAGCTGCGTGATGCAACTGCAGCACCTGGTTGGCAACGCGCTGCTGCATCGGTCCTTTGCCAATGGATTGGCCTACAGTGGAAACAGACCCGATCCCGATCTTAACGTCCATGCCAGACCGAGTGCCACTGGAAATAACAATGAGAACAATCTATATCCGAGCGTCAATCATCATCAATCAAGCGAGCTCTACGAGACGGTGCCTGATCCTGTGGAGCCATCTGATTTCGGGAAGCATTAAACGAATTAATTAGTTTCAAAACATAATTTAATGAAGTACAATTATTATTAACTATTATTATTGTTATTAGCAAAAAATGCTACAAAAATATATAAAAAAAAGAGATGTTGCTCATATGAAACTGAATATGACTAGGTATTTTGTGCCGAATATCGTTATTATGCTGAAATTCAAATTTTAATGTAAATAAAAGAAATATGAAAAATACAAAAAAATTCTTGGACTTTTTTGGTATCTAAAACAGCTCTTCAGTAGCTTATTTTCCCATTTTAGTATATCTAGTTAAAAAAACTGTCTCAGATAGAGTGTCCTCTAGTAGGCGTGAATGATTATCGGAACTTAAAATACCTTAGAAAATTTTGCAGACTGATTTTGAAATGAGTCCTCAGTATCTATATTGATTCTATATATCAGTATCAGTACCTCGCTTTAAATATGATATATCATATACAAAAATGGGGTGAAAAATACCCAAGTTGTAATCATGCCAAGGCTATTTTCGGAATCCAATACATTTTTCCAAAACTGCAAATACCTTGGAAAATTGATAAATGCAATTAATAAATAAACGAGGTATTGCACTCTAAATTCGAATGAAAAATACTCTTATTACAGCAAATCAAAATTCATAAAATGGTTGATTTTCGGAGTCAACCGGATTTTGACAAAAATGATAAGGGGTTAAATCACATTTTTTGTCAAAAATGCTAAACTCTCAGAATGGAAAGTTTTGAATGACATTCGACCGTCCTCATTTGGACGTATTGTGAAAAATACTCAAGTTGTGGTCATGCCAAGGTTATTTTCGGAATCGAATACATTTTTCCAAAACTGCAAAATTGATAAATGCAAATCGATGTTCCGAATCAATGCGAATGGTCATACGTATTGTATAGGATATATCAGTCACAAATTGGGTGAAAAATACCCAAGTTGTGGTCATGCCAATGCATTTTTAGGAATTCTGCGCACCCCAAAAGTATATCATAGTTTTTTCCCAGAAAGCGCTTCAATCAAAAGTCGAAAGGAAATCGTGCATTTGGCTCATGAGTCCCGCCCTTATCAATTCTCATTAAAATTATTATGGGGTCATCTAAGAATCCAGGACTTGTAAAATTTCAAGCTAGCTTTAGCGGGCATGGAAATGCCTTAAATACCCAAAATCCCTAATATGGAAACCACATATATTGATAGTCCCTGAGACCCTTATAAGTTTGTCACATTATTTCATTTTTAATTAAGACTATAATATGATATTTTCTTCCAATATGCTTAAGGACTTGGGAGAATTCTAGATACAATTTGGGATCTAGCTACAAAACTTTAGAAGATATAGTTTTCTGTAATTTGCCACGCGCCTAAGAGGCAAATATATATATAATTTTTCATAATTTTGTCAAACCTTAACATACTTGCCTTATAAATTCGATGAGTTCAAATCATTAATCACAATTTGCTTGGTTGCTGTCTTGGCTAAAAAGGTTAATGTACTTGCTTGGATAAACGTGGCGTCATCTACAGTTGGTGTTTGCAGCCTACAAGGCAAAACCATTTGATGCTACTTTTGCTATGCCACAAAACTGTTAGAAACGAGAATAAATTAACCGTTAATGTTAGTATATGTCAGAGCTGCAGAATTTAGTTCAATTGAACTAGTCAATCAAAGGAAGAAATAAACTTGGGGAGCGAGCAAAGTTGTTCAGATATTTAGTAATTATTTATTAGGGATTATATATTCAGATCAAATAATTAATATATAGAATACCAAAACTTTACTATCAATAATCTTTAAGAAATGCTCCACAAATATTCAATGTAAAGTAATATGGTATCGTTGCCAAACCCAAGGACTGAAACAGTTTATTATTCAACTAGAAACGTTTCTAAATAAATAATAATGCCGGAGGCTAATCTTTGAATCCGAAGTATTATCATCAATCAAAAAACCACTTTAGCACAGATGGGGGCCATCTTTTATGTATTTATTTGTGGGAGTCAAACGATTATGATGGGCATTAAATCGAAACGGGTTGAAAAATCGATGGGAAGCAAAGTTGCTGTAAAAGTAGAAGGAAATTGCTATTAATAGACATTTTGTGAAATATACTTAACGAATTATGTATATATAAGGATGTAACAAGGAATGAATCTACTCAAAATAGGGTTCGAGCTTTTTGTTTCCATAAATTGTGAAATGTGAAATTTAAGTTGATTTGTTAAACGAAGCACGTTTGTACTTAATTTCAGAAAGTTATTCGAATAGCAGGTTTAATCTTTCTATAAAAGGTAACTTGAAAACTATCTGTGCAATATATAAGTCACATTACAGGTATATTTTTTGTAAGGTCTGAAATTTGTAGCACTTTTTATACCCCATTTTGGTCAGAAGGAAGTATCTCCGAATATACAAAGTATATATATTCATGTCCGTCTGTCTGGACGCAATCTTCGTCTAGAGTATTAGAGCTACAGAGCTGAAATTTTGAACCCAGGTTTTTTTTGCTGCAAGCATATAAATATCTTGGAATAATAAGCTGCCATAGGATAGATAGGTTTTAAGATTGAAGTCTTTGAAAAATATAGAAAATACAAAAATACATAGTATATAGAGCTATGCCTATTGGGGGCGTGGAAAACTGCATAGAAATATATCTTCTTCTATATATCTAAGAGTTAGCTGATATTTGCCAAATTTGGCAAGTAGTAGTTGACCTCCCCTTAAGATGAATTATCTATGTCTATCTAGTTTTTAACATAAGTTCTCTTATGTTTTGGGCGCTGTTAGAGCCAGAGTCTTGAAACTTAAAACATATATTTGTATGAACCACCCCCATACACAAACATATAGTAAATATAGCTATGCTCATTAGGTATTACACCAAAATTTAAAAAAATTTTTAAAAATTATATACATCCGACTTTTTAGGGTGTGGCAAGTGGGAGAAAACTATATATTCCAAAGTTGTACAGTCAAAGCACGAAAATTTGACTATAGGTTAATAATGCCCTCCTCTATAGATTGACTAAAAATCATATAGATCCGCTTCTTAGGGGCGTGGCAAATCGGTAAAAACTGTATCTTCTACAATTTTACAGCTGAGATGAAAAAATTAGGAAATGTGTCAATGTAGATCTCTTCTGGGTAAATAAGAAGAAGATAGTTTTATACTTTACAAGGGTATTATTATAGACGAAGGAAGCCTATCTCTCTAGTTTTAAAGTATAAAAAGTTTTATATAGTTCTTAATTACTTTAATGTAGTTTCAGAAAAAAAAGATATCTATGTAACCTTTAGTTTCGTTTATCTCTGAGTGTACTTGAGGATTACATGCAGTTATGCAAATCCCATTGAATATTCATAATATAAAAGCAGAAAACAAATACATTTATATTTATATATATATTTATGACAAATGCTGTGCGCACTTCGATGCGAAATACTTGTCGAGGCACGTGATAATGTCCCTCGTCCTGCGTCTTGTTGATGAGAAACAGCAGCCATTTAATTTGAACCGGGGTTGACGCTGAGCTGAACAAAAAAGAAATATAAGTGAGCAGCATCCTGCAGTTAATTACTTTAAGTGGCTTGAGCAATAGTTGGACACGGCTGCGAGTGGGTGCACCTGTAGCAGAAGCAACGACTGCGACTGCGACTGCTACTGAGATATCAAATCAAATAGGCTGCCATAAGGCTGGGCCGGCTCATCATTCACGCAATCCCTTCATAAAAAAGATATATGACAGGGCGAAGGCATAGAAAACGCAGTGTTCAAATTGAATTCGTAACAAGCTAATCGATCCTCGGGGAGGGCAACAGGACATGCACGAGGACACGGAGAGGGCGAGGGCGAGGGCGAGTTCTACGGACACGCTTCGCACGCATCGCCCCGGCTGCTCGGGGAATATGAATTTATATCTTTTAATCTGCGACAAGCTGAAGCCGAATCGAGTCCTGTTCGTTGGCAAAAATAAAAATAAAACTGAAATTAAGGACGCAGGACATATTTCAACAATGCAGCAGCTATGCTGCGCTGTTTATTGTCAATGTCAAGTGGACCTTCGGGGTGGTGTCAAGTGCCATGGAGCATTCTCTCCCAGGGGTTGGAGTTGTAATTGCATTAAAATGCAATTCGAATTGCCCCACGGCCTTTCGTCCTGTCGTCATCGACTGTTGACTGTCAGAGTCCTGGCATCTCTAGGTGGCCGGTAGGTAGGTGCCAGTCGGTTCTGCGTAAATTGTATTGAAAGCTGCTTTTAACGCCCTTTCATTGGCAGCTCAAGAGAGCCAGCCAGCCGGGCGAGTTGTCCTCTTTGTCCTGCTGACAAGGATATCAAATTGATTGTAGCACCTGCAATTGACTGGTCAAAAAGTGTCTCTTACGCATGAGTGAACTGAAGTTTGAAAGGTATTTTCGATCAATTTTTCTTTTTAAATGAGATTACATTTGGCATTTCATTGCAGTAATACAGAATTTCTTCAATCATGCCTTCAATCAATTTTTACATAATATATTTTGATATGTTTTCAGAACAATTTTATGAATTTTTACTTTTAAATGAGCTTAAATTTGTGATTTAATTATGTTTCAAATTGGGTTTAGTTTTGCCTTTAATCTATTTTCACAAATTTTACTTGGATACTATTTATATTTATGAATTTACATTTTGTATCTTCCTGATATATATGAGGCAGAGTCAATCAGATATTAGACAATCTATCAATCAGATAGTCAATCTATCAATTAGACAATCAGTCTGTCATTTAGACAGTCAATCTGTCAATCAGACAGTCAATATATCAATCAGACAGTCAAACTGTCAATCAGACAGTCAATCTGTCAATCAGTCAGTCAATCTGTCAATCAGACAGTCAATCTGTCATTCAGACAGTCAATCTATCAATCAGACAGTCAATCAGTAAATCAGACAGTCAATCAGTAAATCAGATAGTCAACCTGTCAATCATACAATCAATATATTAATCAGACAGTTAATCTATCAATCAGACAGTCAATTTATCAATCAGACAATCAGTCTGTCATTTAAACAGTCAATCTATTAATCAGACTGTCAATCAGTAAACCAGACACTTAATCTGTCAATCAGTCAGTCAGTCTGCCAATCAGAAAGTCAATCTGACAATCAGACGGTCAATCAATCTGTTAATCTGACAGTCAATCTGTCAATCAGACAGTCAATCTGTCAATCACTTAGGCAAATTAGTTTAAAATATATTGATGAGGAAACATGAGCAATTATTTTGCAGATATATGTAAAACATTCAAAAGAAGTTATATAATATTTTTAGTTGTAGAATTTTTAACCAATAATCAGCCAATCAATCACATATAATCATTTCAAATACGTTGACTGCATTAAATATCAAAAACCTCTCTAAGTCTAAGTGAAATGCTGTAAGGTAGTTAAATTATATGTTTAGCTATAAAATATTACGATGTGAATTAATCATCAATCAGTAAACAAAGTTAGGCAGTCAATCAATGAGTCAATTATATATGCATATAGATTATTAAATCGTTAAGATGCAAAGTTTTGAAGTTGAGTTTAAAAGGAACTCCATGTACATATATTAGAGTTGTTTCTAATTGATTGATTGATTGAATAACTATTTTAAGCACTGACTGAATTCATTGATTGACTAACTGATTTGTTGACTGAAAGATTAATTCAAAGATCCTATTCTTATTCTGATTAGTTGAAAACAGTTGAAATGTATAAAATTTCGACTGATTGATTGACTGATTGATGATCAGCTTCAAGACTAAAAGCTGTAATGCCTAAATGTAAATAGAAACTTCGTAAAACCCAACTCACAAAGCAATTAGAAGGAAATCCCTGAATGGATTAGCTTAATACTTTCTGATTATTTCAGCTCAAGTTTCCCTAAACTTTCCCAGGATATTTGTATCCATATCTATTTGTAGCATCTGCTATAACTCTTGCGCTGGGGGTCAACATGTTTTATCGAAAATCAAGTGCTGAGAAAATCTCAACACTTGCCGCTGCGAGAGGGCAACAAACAAACAAACAGTACTCCCTCCCATGTGGAGGACAAGCGGATAACAATTATATTAAAGAGCAGGCAAAACAGCATTCACACTGGATTTGTAACGGGATACGCGTGTAACCACGAAACGGCAAGTCCTTCAACAACAAGGATAATGCGCAAAACACCCTTTCAATTAAATATTTGAAAACAACATTCGGCAATTACACAATTGACACCAACGACGAGGGGGTGGCAACCCCCTGTCTCTCTCACCCCCCTAAGCAGCCCTTAACATTATTTCGGCTTTCAACTTCATCAATTTGAAATGCTTGCTAACTCACGAGTCGGGTAGGCACGCGCGTCAATTCTCGCCGCGATACGCAGCCAGGCACCGCAGGGATTTGAATAGTGTGAGTGGAGGGGGAGGGGGAGGGGGTGGCAGAGGGCGAGGGGATGATGCGCAGTCTAAGTCGCTGGCAGGTTCATAAACAACATCAACAAGGACAAGTTGCGCTCGTTAAACATTAGTCAACATGAACATGACATGGCCAATGCCCCATACCTCTCTCTGTCTCTCTCTCTCTCTGTCTCACGTTCGCTTGAGGAGTGTCGTAAGTTCTGAGCTTACTTCTTTTTTTATTGTTTGGCCCATTCGTTTGTCGTTTATTTTTACGGCCAGGCATTTATTTGAACAGTAGAATACAAATCTGTGGGACTTGCGTATTTTAATATGCATTTGGGAAAAGTTTGGCCAAGCAAACGGAATGCCAACTTCCCGGATATCCAAATGAGTTTCTTTTCATTTCAATTTTCGTGTTGTCCTTTTTTATTTTTTCTACCTTAAATTCATGGAAAGTGCGTAAACAAGGTATAATGTTTTCTTTCAAATGTATGTAACTGATAGAGGGAGGCTCAGTTGAATCTAAAAGATATATATATATTCTGGATCAGACGAGTGGAAGTCAATAGACAGGGGAATCCATAAGATATATATGTATATATTCTGGATCAGTATCTATAGACGAGTCGTAGTCAATAGACAGGGGATTCCATTACATATATATATATATATATATATATATATATATATATATATATTGGATCAGTATCGATAGACGAGTCGAAGACAATAGACATATAAGATATATATATTCTAGATCAGTATCTACAGGCTAGTCAAAGTTAATAGACAGGCGAATCCATAAGATATATTTACATAAGATATATATGGATCAGTATCTATAGACGAGATGCATGTATTAGCTCGTAGATTTCGGAAAACTCAGGAGTTAGAGCCACGTTTTTATAAATATGTAGGTCCACCTCTAGTACTCGCAAATTAAGTTAGATTGAAGTTATCGATAATTCTTTGTATTTTTCTGAAATCGATAAAAATAAAAATCGATAATAGATCGATAATCGATGTATTTCTCTAAAATCGATTAAAACTAATATCGATCTTCAGTTATTTGAGTATATAGATTCATCTCAAGTATACTCCACTTTCCCCTTAAAATTGTATATATATGGCATATATATATAAACAGATATTTAGGGTATCTGCTAGTCGGGCAGTCTCAACTCGAACACTCTTACTTTTTATTGTTTTGTTTTATTTTGGAAATGCGTGAACATTTCTGGCCTCAATGTGATTCGAGGCAATTGCTGGATTTGCTCGCTGCATTATTTATGGCTCAAGCTCCAATTTTGGACTTGGCTCAGGAAAAATTAGGCAAAAATCAAAATTTACCCTGAAGGCCACTTACAGGGGCCAAAGACAAAGGCAAAGACAAGGAGTCCATCGTTCAGACAAGGGGCCAGCAAAAAGGTTCAATTCTGGACGTGGCAAATAAAAAATGCAAATGCTGCGCGTCCATGAAATGGACAATTGGGACTGAGCGCAATCAAAAGGAAAAAATTAAAGGAAAATGAGAGTGTCTTAGAGAGATACAGAGTTAAGTGGAGGGAGAGAAAGGCTGTTGCTGGCTGGAAAATACCCTGTAAAATGTAAATTGAGTTAATTTGTGGATAGGCATAGGCCTTGCAAGCTTTGAGATGGTATACTTATGTATCTACATACTAAATTTGAAGAAAGACTGAGAATCTGGCTAAAGGATACCCTGTAAAATCTACATTGTGTAATAACTTTATGAAATAGCTCGGGGAAAATGAAATTAGCCTAAGTAATGAATGCGAGAGGAAGATATAGAGTAATGGTCCGACTTAGAGATACCCTGTACAGCTAATATTTTGAGAGCATTTACTTTAAATGAACTTCTGATTAATTTAAATTAAGCTCAGTCTTATAATATCAATATATGTACTATGTACTTAACTATATATTATCAATTATACTAAATTTCTAGCTTAAGTGAATATATATTAAAGTCATTTAATATACACAAAAATTATATTCTAATAATCTAGGATTCTGATTTAGTTATAGGTAAATATGATGAATTCTTATTATAATATCAAATATTCCCCTTTTTAAGCATTTACAGGGTATTCAATAGCAGTCAAAGCAACAAATGAAATTAAAATCTAGCTAAAGCAAGACGAAATCTTGAACAATTTGACTTGAATATTTGAACAGGTTGCCCCTTAAATAGACTTTAGAGATTTGTCCCAAAAACCGACTCATTGTAGTTTGATTGCATAGCTAAATAGAAATTACCCTTTTTTCCTCTTTTGACCTGCTACTTTTTTAATTGGAGCATTGATTTGCGTTAAACAATTTTCACGCCATAACTCTAATGGAATTCAACATAAATTTTCCAGGCTTTTCAATATTTGATGAGTTTCTCTACCCATTTTTCTTTTTTAGACCAGGCCATAAAATTGAAATGTTATTTTTGTAGCCATTCATTTGATAGCCGTTGTTGTTGTTTGCATTGGCTGGTTATAAATTGTGTGTGTATTTGGCAATAAATACGTGAAATCGTCGAACGCGTAATGCTACGTGCTATAAGAGCCCGAGCCGAAGTCCATATGCTGTTGACATTTGTGGCGGGGGTTGCAAAAAGCAACCCCCTGCTACATGGCTGACCACTCAATCTGTCTGTCCGCTGCTGGGAGTGGGGCCTGTACCTCACACACACTTTCCACTTTCCACTTTACACTCTCCGGCTGATGTGATTTTGCACTCAATTGAAAACAACTTGATTAAATTTTCATGTCCAATTGCATGTGAAAGTGTGAAACACGAACTTTTCTACACGAGTCAAAGCTCAAAATCCTGATCTCCTCCTAAGTACAGACAAAACGTTTTTATTTTTATTGTCTTCGATGGCATATCAATCAAATTCGATAAATCCATATATATATATATATATATATATATATATATATATATTGTAAATATGTGGGACAATAGTTGTCATTGTAAATTATCATATAGCTCTAGTTATTAGATTAGATAGGAAGTCCCAAGAATTGATATGATGATATATATAAAGCTTGACTTATATTAATAAGTTACTTGATTATAACAATTAAATACAGTTGTTAGAAGATAAGATTGAATGCCAGTTATTTGTAATTAAGAGCAATACGTAATAACTTAATTACTTAAAGCTAGTTTAAGGCCGACTGTTCAGGTATTCAAGCTAGCATTCAAAGTGATTCCAGTTATTGAGGAAACTTTTTGATCAGTGTTTGAATTCTGGGTTAATTTTTACTTAACTCTAACTCTTAACTCTAAGTAGAATCTACAATGTATTCTCAATCGGGATACTGATTAGAGATGGGCGTCGGGATCGAGATTGTCGGGAATCCCGCGGGTCGGGTTACGTGCTTAATCCCGAAATTCCCGCGGGTCCCGATAAGAAAAATATTAATAGATAAAATTGCTTGTATTTATCAAAGAACAGAAGAATGATATTGACGAGGAAATTAATTCTAATATAAATCCTGTTAAATTTAAGAGAAGTTCAAGTATTTTATTATTTTGACAACAATTCAATGAATTGTCATTGTTACAAATGCTTGCTAGGCAAGTACTTGATGTTCCAACATCTTCGACAACGAGTGAGAGGGTGTATTCTACTTCTAGTAGAATTTTGGAAGAAAGGAGAACACATCTTAGAGAAGAAAATTTTGAGAAAATATTATTTTTAAGTAAAAAACTGTATTTATCATAAGAGTTCTAAATGTTGAAAAAAAAAATCGGGAAATGTCGGGACCAGTGGGAAAAACGAAAAATTTATCGGGAAAATCAAAAATTATTTCGGGACGGGATGGGTCGGTAACGAATTTCTTTCCCGATTCCATCACTAATACTAATATTGATAGTAAAAATCAAAATCTAAATGTTTTTTCCTTGATAATGCTTTTGTTTATGATAATGCTAATGATGAGGATGATGATAATGATAATGTAAATTAAAATTTGAATGCTTTTGAATTGACATTGACATTGATATTGATTTTGATTTGTTTTGAAGGTGTGGCAGGTGAAATGCTTTATGCACTCCTCTTGGACTGATTGATTCCCAGCTCGGAAACGGGCGTTATCCCACATTAATCTTCTAATCTTTAATCTCTCATCTCTAAATTTCCTTAATATATCTTTTTTTTCAAAATCGCAGACTCCTCTCTCAGCATCATTATCACTACACACTCGCTCTATGCTAACTTGACCCATAGTTCCTGTCAGGTCGCTGAACTGCTAACATTATTTGAATAGTAAAAGAAAGTGTTTTCACAGAACAGCTGGACTCGACAAGTCTTAAGAAGGTACTACTGGCTACCCATGCCCAGACAGCAGAATGATACTCAGACTCATACTAATTAAATTATTTGTATTTGAAGGCGAGTCACAAAGTGATTTGCTTCAACTGGCTGTCAGCAAAGAATTTGTACAAGTGTCTTTAAAATTTTCAGCTTGTTGCCAGATAATTTATATTCTCATGGGTCCATTTCTGTTAGTTTTAACTAGCAAATTGCACACCTGTTCTGTACGGGGGAACTTTTCAGAATCATTTAGCTAGCCAATTTATTGGCCACAAACAGTGACAAAATAACATGTCATTCATGTGCTATTAGCATATGCTTTGTCCACAACAAACAAAAAACCTCTAAAACTAAGAAAAAGCTAAATAAATAAAAACAAAAAACAAATAAACGCAATGAAACTAATGACAGGCCAAATGATTAATTTGGAGAACGGCGCTGTGTGGTCATTAGAAGTGCTGTTAGCCGTTGTTAGTTGTCGCCGTAGCACCGGATCCCAAACGCTGGTGGTAGATCCGGTAAAAAAATATAATAAAAACTGGGCATAATGGCTGCCCTGGCTCGGAGGGGGATGTAGAGCGTACTTCTCACTCCATTTACTCCATTTTTTCAACTCATTTAGACTCGCGTCAGCGTACTAATTTTAATAGACCTACAGTCACACACATATGTATGTACCCACACACACACATATAGAGCCAACTAATGACAGTCCTCTGTTTGCTAAAGATAGTTAGCTACAGCTAAATACATAACTGGGTATATCTACTTATTTAGCTAGTTCATTCTGGATTGGGAAAGTAAAGAGAAGTTATAGATGCTTTCAATCATGATGTATTGAAGGATTCGGATCTAAAATATGTAGCTATTTGCAGTGATCAATCATGTTGTATTGCAAGACGGGGTTTATCTACTTATAGAACTAGTTCGGATCAATCAAGATGATTGACCATTCAGTTATTTCGAAGGACAGTGTAGACAATGTAATATTCTGCTATCAATCATGCTGTATTCATACCAATCTGAGATTGACTAAAAGCAATAAATGAAAATTACAAATTGTAACCATCAATCATGATGTATTTCATTTTGTTTATTTTCAGCTGAGAAACTAATGAAAATAAATGTTTGTCAGGCTTATGTATGCACATATATATACATGTATAGCAACTATGTATAACAACCTCTCTACTCAATCATGATGTATTAAATGATTTATTGGGAGTGATCAATCATGATCAATGATAGATATTTGAAGATTATGTATTCAATCCATTAATATAAATTCAATTTGAAATGCGAAGATCCGGAGAGTGTTGGGATCAATCATGATGTATGCATGTTGCATATGAAGAGATTTTTATATATTTTAAAGTAGCTTCCAGGTATTTGCAGCTATCAATCATACTATGAAAGTAATAAATGCAATTTTCAGGCATCAATCATGATGTCTGAATACCAAATAATTGACTAACATAGCAATTATGATGTATTGATAGTATACGGAGACCATGAAAGCAATAAATGAAATGTGCAGGCATCAATCATGATGTATGGATTGGACTAAGTAATTTACATAGCAAAAATGAAATTCGTATCAATCACGATGACTCAAACTATTCAGTGACTATGAAGGCAGATAATACAATTTTCAGCTATCCATCGTGCTGTATTGATACCATGCCTGAGACTGTAAAAGCAATAAATGAAATTTGCAACCATCAATCATGATGTATTGATACCAAAGCGAGACTAACAAACTAGCAAATACATTTTAGCGATGTCTGCAACTGCCAGTCATGATGTCTTGATCTAATGTATTCAAGAAAAGTGAACTTTGTTAAGTAAGGGGTAGCTCAGAGTCGATCAGTTGCAAATTCATTCCTTTATGTTGGTTTTTAGGTACGCTGTTAAAAATGGTTTCCTTTATGACATTTTTTTATGACTGCCATGTGGCAGGTTGACAGGCCAGCCAACCAGCGACGGTCATAATTAGAGGCTAGACGTGCCACCGTTAGCCAAGCAACTGCAACAACAACAACAACAACAACAACTAAAGCAATAACAATTGCAACAACAGGAGCAGAGCAGCACACAACAATAGCAACTCATATTTAATTTAAATGTCTCCATGATGGCCGCTAATTATTCGCTGTCAGTGTGCGCCGTCTACTGTGACTGCGACTACTGTGACTGCCATTGTGAGTGGCTGTCAAACTTTTGCTGAGTATTGTCAGCAATTCCCCCGAAGCTTTGTCGTAGCCTTTGGCCACAATTGCTGTGAATTTTAATATGAAAATTGCAGCTAGAAAAACAAAAAGAAAAAAGGCTGGAAAACTAATTTGAAAATGGCTTGGACTTGGCCTTAAATCCCTTTCAATCCATAGCCATAATCCAAATTGACATGCCAGCCGGACCAAGAGGCTGCCACACTCGAAAATCCTGCTCTCCAGCTCGCTCACTCTGGCCCCACAGTCTCTTTTCTGCTTGTCTTGTTGACCAACCGCATGGCTGTTCATTTGTATTTATACCCTGTACACATTGAAAGTGGGTAAGCAAGGGTATATTCATTGTGAAAATGTGAAAAACAGAAGTTCTTTATGAAAATGTTAAAGACAGCAAAAGGCTTGTTCGATCCATTTAAGTATATAGATTGTCTTGATTAGGATGACTAACTGTTTCCGTTTTACCCAGCGATCTCGGAAACTACAAAAGCTAGAGTCTTCAAACTTAAAATATATGTTCTTAAGTAACTAAAACCATGCGAGCTAAAAACTTTTTTTGATATCTCATATCATATACTTTTAAATGATAAAAATAAATTTTTCGATATGGTTTTCAAAGCATAGCTTGAGAATTATTAAAGTTAAAGACACTTGATTTGGTATGTGAAGTTTTCTACTAAGTATAGAGCTAATAAATATTTCATTTACTGAATTCCTCTACCATTTTTCTTAAAATATATAAAGTCATAGATTTTTATTACCAAACATTTGCATTCCATATTTATGATCGAAAAATTGCATAAAGATCGTTCATCTAGAACTAGAAGTTCTTCAATAACTAATATTAGCTTATCTCAGTATCCAGGGTGTTTGTTAGTCGAGCAATATTAATTAGAGCACTCTTACTTGCTTTCATATATACAGTCCAGCAGTTGGTAACCACCCTCTCTTGGTCACTTTCAATTTGGCTTTCTTTTTGCTGATTTTCGGCAACCTCTCTCTCTCTCTCTCTCTCTTTCTCTTTCTCTCTCTCTCTCTCTCTGAGCTGTGTGGCGCCTGTCATTCCACTAAGTGGACACAAATAGATTGTGGCTCCAGCTTCTGGCTGCTGGCTGTTGGCCTGTCCGTAACTTGGCTCAATAATCAATCAAACCTGGGTTGGCGTTCCACAAACTGTGCCAATTAGAGAGAAGGCCTCCCCCCAACCTCTGCAGATAATGCTGGCACGCAGGCACATGCAGTGACGCACAGCCCGAAGGATCTCTCAAGCAATCCTCATTACAAGCTAACAAAGAAATAAAACCAAAAATTGTCCAATTAAACGCAATTTATGCGAGATATTTCCAAGTAGCCAAGCGGCAAAGGTAACAAAATTGAAAAGGTGTCTCTGTGGAAGTTTCAATAAAAGACCATTTGATCGGCCGACCGAGCGAGTGAGTCCGACGCTCCGACGGTCCGTCTGCAACATTGTGAGGCGCCTTCCTTTCAACTTGTTGCAAATGGTTTACTTCCGCAACGGCGACCACCTTGCCAACTTGTAGGAGTCTCAGTCCCGGACTCCACGCTAATGTGACAGCGGCCAACACTTTAAGAACCGATCCCTTAAAACACATATATATATATATATATATTTGTATAAGGACTACCTGCTGTCGGCCAGGCGGCGTCTGTGTTTGTTTTGCCTTTCAGCGCAGAAAAACACGTAATATATTTATAATGAAAGGCCGCCACAATATTATTGAGAAGTTCAGCCAGCTAATTGTTGTTGGTTTTTTCTGCTGCTTCTTCTTCTTTCGGCTGTGCAGCATATGGCATTAGAATATTATATCCTGCCTCAACTTAAATCCCAATTATCAAAAGACATACATCAAATTAAAGGCGAATTAGAAGTGTTTGCCTCTGTCAATCATAATGTATTTATATTATTAAGGAAATATAAATATTGTATGAACTTAAGCCCAGACTTTGCTTCTGTCAATCATGATGTATTAAACTTATTATGAGACTAAAGATAACTGAACTCGTTGACAAACTTACATAGAATCAAATGGAAATGCAGAGAACCATCAAGATGTATGATAGCTTAACAAAACTATTTTAGTGGGAAATATAACTATGCGATGAGATTAATCATAATACATCAAATGTATAACAAACCTTACATAAATATCAATGTAAATAGTTGGTGCTTCCAATCATATCAATCATGATGTAAAGAATGATATTTGGAATGCAGTGAACAATCATGATGTATTCTTCTTTAAGAGACTTAGAACGAAATTTACTTGCCGTGATCAATCATAAGATATTGGTGGACATGAAGTTATACTAATCAATCAGGATGTATATCTATATATATAATGATATGTGCGATTCCTTGATATAAATATAAATCTAAAATGTAAGTGCTTACACAGATCAATCATGATGTATTACGTGTATAAAGAAGCCTCACATAAATATATATGGATATAGTTACAGCTTCCAGAAATCAATTATGATGTAAAGAATGAATTGGAAATGCAGAGAATAATCATGGAAAAATAATAAAAATAGAATACACACCTTAAGGGACTAATATAGAGCGAAATTTACTTGAAGTGATCAGTCATGATGTATAGAATGATTTGTACTTTAAGCAATCATCATATTAAGAATGAAACATAGTATATAAATCTAAAATAAAACTGTTTATAGAGATCAATCATGATGTTTTAAGTGTATTAAGGTGATTCTTGTTGCTAGCAGAAATCAAAATGGATGTATAGAATGATATCTGCTTTGAGCAATCATCATATTTAGAAAGAAATGCACTAACATTGATCAATCATGATGAACACTTCCTTAATAAAAATATAAATCTGAAGTAAAACTGTTTATTGAGATCAATCATGATGTTTTAAGGTGATTCTTGTTGCTAGCAGAGATCAATCATGATGTATAGAATGATATGTGCTTTGAGCAATCATCATATTTAGAATGAAATGTAGTTGCGTTGATCAATCATGATGTATGATTGCTTAATATATATATAAATCTGATATAGTATTTACCGAAATCAATCATGATGTTACACTCAGTATTTGTTGTATTAGTTGTTTGCAGACATCAATCTAGATGTATTAAGACTTACTAAAGTTACTTACAGAGAACAATCGTGATGTATTTAAGCTATTTAAGCGTAAATCCAACATATTTTATAAACAAAACTCAAATATTCTTTTGTTTTCTTTGATTTCGTAATGTATTTATTTTAGTTAGTTATATCTTGCAATAGTTATTATAATTGTAATACTAGGTAATGCCATTCGACTTAAGAGTAACATACAATACAAGCCATATATTTAAAATTCTTTTATTTCATATATACTATATTTATACGCTTTATAAAGTTGACATTTTGAGATAAGTGTTGAACAACAACTGAAAAGTAAATTGTAAACACTGCGCTACAAACTAAAGGAAACTACTTAAACTTACATCGAGCACTTAAGCATATGATTATATATATGTATATATATCTTTATATATATATATTTGATGTGAAAAGTAAAGCTAAATATTTACAAATTGATTGATTCGTCTTGTTGGGGCTTTCACTGTACCCTTTATGTTTTTAACTCTATTTACAAAGCAAACTTTATCACAAATAAACCGCATACACCAACACATACATATATAGGCATGTATATATGTATGCATATATGTGTATATATATATATATGATCTTAGCAGCCCGCCGCATGCGACGCCTCCGCCCAGGGCTGCAGTCCATGCAGCGCTGCCAGCGGAGCTCCATTTACGCCGGACTGCGAGCCGAGCGGCGCAGCGGGCGGCGCGAAGCCCTTGCTAATGGCCTCCGCCTGCAGTGATAACATCAGCCGATTGGCTGCCTGTCGCTCCGCCTCGCGCTCCTCCGCCGTCTGACGTCTGCAAACAGAAAGAGAGAGAGAGAGAGAAGGATTTGATGAGCTTTATCTATATATTGACATCGACTAATGTGCATATTCATTACGGCTGAGATACATATACATAGATAGTTAGATCTATATAGCTAACAGGTGAGACAGGTGTACATAACTTATAGAAATCTTAGATTACTGAAATACAATTTATTTATTTATATTTCTATAAAACACTTTAGTTTTTTCTTAATTTATGCCACAGACCTGATCTATATATTGACATCGCATATATTTATTATACATATAGACAGATCTAAATCTATATAGCTGACAGGTGAGACAGGGACGTCAGGTATGCGGACCATTTAAAACTAATCAAATCAAATATGCTGATTGCCAACAATCCCCACGAACGCAATTATAAACTGGGATCTGTTTCGCTTTTGTTTTATTGAAAATTAATTTCGAGTCGCTCGGCGTTAAATTACATTTTAAATGTTGCGCTTAAATGGGATTAAAGCCCAGCAACAATTTTGTGGCTATGAATTATTCAGCTGAAATTGCAGTCCAGTCCCAGTTCCATTCCCAGTTGTTGCAACTGCTACTGCAGTTGCTCTCCATTCCCATTCCATTCCCTTTTCCAGCTCCATTTTGCGCTTTCCCTTTGCCTTTGCAGCTCGCGTTTGCGCAGCATTTCTGCTCTAATTGTGGGCATACCCACACAAACACACACACACACACACGCACACAGACAGCGCCCGTTTGTGGGGTTGTTTTTGCCTACGCGCCATATTGAATATTTCATGATCTAATGAAGTTCTTACGGTTGCCAGCTAAAGTTTTTGTCCCCTATAATTACTATCCTAAATACTTTGCTCGTTAGTGTGCGTCTGTGTGTGTGTGTGTTTGTGTGTGTGCGACCCACACATGTCATTTGCAGTATCATAGTTAAATATGCTATCATTAAGGCTTTCATCAGCAATGTCATCATTCAAACTAAAAGTTCATAACTTGAATGCGAGCTTATTAAAAATTCATTAATATCATTGCCAAATGGGTATTTATTTGGTTCATAGAGCTAGCTTAAATAAGTAATGATATATGGGCTATATAATAGTACAGAACTTCAAAAACTTTAGGTTAGTTTGTGTATATGTTAAATTCTTTAGGTTTTTCATAATACAATCGAATCCCGATAATTCGCCCCGCTAAATGGAAAACCTCTTATTCGTAAATAATGCTGTCCCCTTAAAAAAAATTCTTTAACAATTTGTTGTCGATAAATCGAATTTCTAGGTTATTCGTAAAAAATGTGATGCTATTTCGAAATATCGGGACTCGACTGTATCTCTTATTTTTAGTTTTTATTAGGATTGGAATATGAGAAAAATTTTATAAATTCGTAAAAAAATTGTTATTTGATTTTCTCGATAAGTTTCATAAAATTTGTATGATATTATATATAGTAAAATTCTTAAACATTAAGTTCTGATTAAATATAATACTGAAAATCGTATATGGTATGGGATATATCTATAGTTATAGAACAGAGCTTAGAATAATGTTTAAATATTTTGATTATACGCCTTCGTAATAATTATTTACACTTGAAATATATCTCTTATTATGAGCTGATATTAGGTTTTATACTTCCAACATTTTCTATCTCTAACTTAAATCACAATTATCTATTAAAGTTTGTATATTACTGAAGTTTTTTTTTGACTCAAGGCATGAAAAGCATAGCCAAAGTGATTGCTTTTTCGGGCCACTCTAATTAAATTATTTGCTAACAAAACAATGCGATGTAACAACATTGCGACAACAGCAACAACAATTTCTTTGTCTGGCATTCAGCTTGAGTGAGTTATTTAGTATGGGAAGTATTTCACTTTTACTTTCTGGCATTTTGGATGCTTTATCTGCGAGCCATTTTTACAGCTACCGCATGAAAAATTCAACGAAAATTGATTAAAAACTCCAAAAGGCAAAGCAAACTACGTGTGTGTGAGTGTGTGTGTGTGTGGGGGCTTAATTTAAGCAAAAGAGAGACTGAGATAGAGGCAGCACGACGTGTGTGTGTGTATGATTGAGTATGTGTGCGGGCTTAATTGAAGCGGAACAGAGACAGAGATAGAGGCAGCACGACTGTAATTTATCTTGTGAAGCACGAGAGTTTTTTTTTTTTGGTTCGAGGTGGAAATGGAAAACGCTTTACAAATGTTAACTGTTTGTCTTTTGGCGCCGGGGCGCTGAAAATGTTGTTGTTGTTGTTGTCGTACACGATAAATAATGGCCAGGCATTAGGCTAAAATGTTTATTAAAGCTCGACGCACACACAGAAATCGGGGCAGCGGGTGATAAATGTGGTAACAAATTTAATGGCAAGTCAATTGTCGCGCTGTTAGCAGCTGCTCAAGTGCCAGCCCAAGCAGCTAATTAAAATCATTTCACACACACACACACACACACACACAAATGAGGACAAAAATATGCTTGGCCAGAAAGTTTTTGGGGCCCTTTGGTAATTATCTTTCAAGACATAACAATTTAGCCAGTCCATTAATTGGCTGGCCCCAGCTTTTTGCCGAGTCCCGCAGGACTTGGCGAAGATTTCGTCCTGCGCAGGACACGTGCCTTACGAAACAGCTCCGAAGTTAATTTACAAATGGGCAAACGCAGCTGCAATTAATTTCATTTGATTTTCTTTCCTTTTTGGCCAAAGAAACTTTGCTCTCTGCCAAATTGATTTTTCGCCTTGCGGTTCAAGTTTTCCCAACAACTTCTTCTGGTCACACACACACACACTCACACATAGTTCATTTGTCATTGTGTGAGTGTGTAAATTTTTAATTAGACAGCTTTCAGCAGAAGCTACTGCAAAAACTTTTCCATATGCCACGCAATTAATTTCGTGTGAGTTTTCCTGCTCGAATTTAAGATTCGCCCCCAAAAAACTGGCGCAAATCTTCAACTCTGCGTGGGGGGGATGGGGCCCGTTTTTGATGCATGGCCGTGTAATTAAAAAGGGTTTAACGGCAAGTTGATTTATGTGCAGGTTGCTAATTAAATTATGCATATACTCCTCCAAGCTAGCAGCTGAAATGCTACAAGTGCAAGTGCTTGAACAGCAGATACTCTGTAATCAGCTTTAAGATACTCAGGATGAGAGACGGAAGTTTATTCGTTTTTTTTAAATAATTGAATAAAAATATTATATTTTACTTTATAAGTGATTCCTAATTCTCGAACATTTTTGATGATTTTCAACATATCTTAATATATTATTTTTTAATTTAATTTTAAGTAATAAGAGATTATAAAGGTATCGCATTCGATAACCCGACTTTCCCAACCCATATAACAATAATAATAACTACAACAAATATTCCTCTCACTCTGTTCAACCACTCGCTGGGTATACAATTTGGCAAATCTTTTGCTATGGGACATGCCCAAGCAGACAACCGTTAGACGACGCCATTTGTTTAGCCTCACAGCAAAAAAAAAGTACGCAATGACATGCCATTTTTTTCTTTCACTCACAGCAGAGCTGACAGACATGCTGCCTCTGTCCCACTCGCAGCTTCACTCCGTCACTCGCGCGTTCTAACTGTTGTCTGTCTGCCATCTGCATTTTGCCCTTAGTGGCTTATGTATACACTTGCAGAGGGATACTCTAATTTTGTTATATGTCAAGTAGCAGCCGACAGTTAATAATAGATAATTCTATAAACATTACACTCTTATATACCTTTAATATAAGCAATTAAAAGTATGTAATTGTGTTCGTGCATATAATAATGTATAAATTATTTTTATATGCAAAGGGTATTCAAGTTTCATGATAGTAGAATTAGCTGTACTCGCTTGTTATTTCTTTTTGCTGCTCCTTTTAATTTCTTTTTCGCTAAACACATTGTCAAATTGACGGGCAACAAGCTTCATTCAATTGCTCAGTCTTCTTCTTGCACGTCTTGTTAATTATTAACTGTTGTTCTTGTTGTTGTTGCTGTTGTCTTTTTATTGCTGTTGTTGTCAAGCGAAGCATTCAAAGGCCTCTGATTCATGCTTGGCCTTTGTTGTTGCGGGCCCACAAAACGGGTTACAATTTATTTACTCCAAAACACAGAGAGAAAAAACACATTTTGAAATCTTTGAAGTGAACATAACTCATACGCCATGTTGAACGGTGCTAATTATTCAAATTACTCGGCGCGCAGTTGCATTAAGGCAATTATGTGATATACATATATACGTAAATTGTGTATATATATATGTATATAGTTGTAGTATTTACGAGGCATACATAGTCATGGGGCTTGTATAATGCCGTTGCCATTTCACTTAGCCACAAACGAGCCGTGGCCATTGCCGTTAACAAAATTGCGTTTTACATCATTAATTTTTACGAGCTAAACTAGGTCCAAAATGGCTGATAAGCTCTAAGAGCCAACAACCAAGAGGACTTGGCCAGCAGGCAGGGCAGCTGAGCAGAGGGAGAGAGAGAGAGAGAGGGGTGGAGAGGTCTGGCTTCTGGCTTCTAGCATTGTCGAGCTGTGGGAGCAGAGCCTGCTAAGCGCCCACAGTAAACACTCTTGTTGCTGTTGCTTGAGAACAAAAAAGAAAACCAGTAAAACTGTTGGAAGTGCTCGACTAGGAGATACTCTGAGTGTAGAGTTGTTAATAAAAAATTAGTAGTTTTGAACTTGATGAAGTTCTTAATACAATCTGTATTTACGAAAATCCATCTGAAAAACTTGGTGTCTAGCTATAATGATCTTTAAAGGAAATGATATGAGATTTTGAAGTTCACGTATATATACAAAACTAATATACCCTTTTTAACCATTTGCAATGAGTTCATTTCCATGAGATTCAAAAAGTTTCGTTTGTCGTTATTATAATGGTAATTGCATATGGTCATATATCATATTGTATATTAAGAAGGCGGGGTAGAGGGAATCACTTTGTTATAATTCTAATGCTAATAATAAAATAGAAAACAATTTGAGACACGCAACGTCGTTCAACGCATCAATGCCTCATTAAATTAGAGACAAACAAGCGCGTGACTTGTTTATAGCATAATATGCATACACTGAGCGAAATTGTGTTGCCAAACGAATTGAGTAAGAATTTATTATTTGAAATAAATGTAGGAAATAAATATCTTTTAGATAGAAACTTGAAATTATATTGAATAATAATATACTTAAGTGTACTAATTTCGCATAAAAATTTCTAGATTATAAAACTAGGCGTACTGAGGGCGTCTCAAATCGTTTACAACTATATATTCTATAGTTGTTGAGCATGGATTACTAACAGTTTAGCAGTTTTGTGATCTAAACTTAACTTACTCTACAAATAATCCCATTATGTATTCGGTCCGCCCATTAGGGCGTGCCATATAGGAAAATATCATTTTTTTTAAAAATCAATTTACCTGTTTTGGAAACCTGAATAAGTAACACGTAGTCGCTTGCACCAGATAAAAATTGATATTATCCTTGAAATATTCTTCGAGTGTAAACGATTCTACATAAGCATTTGTATATAGTAAGTGGGGGAAGTTATGTGCTTTTATTCTGTAGTTGGAATTACTCGTTAATTGCCATTTGCATGGCAAATGTTCTGTATTAAGGAAATGCTTCCATTACAGGCACCATAAATCAAAATGATATAGAACAGATGCTTAACTTAAAGCTGGCTAAGATTTTCATTGAAAAAATATATATAGAAATATATTTAAATATATAATTCTCTACTTGTATGTCTAAAAATCTCTATATATCTCACTTACATACAGTTAACGTAATTGAAGATAAAGTCACGCTTCAATAATATTTGAAAGTACTTAGATACTATTATTAAAGTATCTAGATTTTCTACCTAGATAAAGTATTTATTTATGTCAGACAAACTTATTAAATGCTATTTTGTTATTATTTTAAAATATTAAATACTTTTATACTATAATTTTAAATATGTTTCTCAACTGGAACCATTTGATTTTTTTATGATTTACTTTCTAAATATATAAAATTGATATTTTTCTATAAAGTATTTATTTCGGGCAGCCTGAAACTTATTAAATGCTATTTTGTCATTATCCATAAAAACAAAATCGCAAACAATTTTTGAAAAATACTTTAGTTTATATTTTTTTTAAATATATCTCTTAACTGGAACCATTTGATCTATTTCAATTTATTCTCTAAATCTAAAATTGATATTTGAGCTTTGTTCCCAAAATTGAGATTTCTATGTATTGAAAACTTTTCTTTCTGACTGTGAAAATTTTTTTTAATTTGAAAACCCCTTTTATGTATCATATTGCCATAGGAAAAATAATTTTTTCTTTTTATATTCCTTATCTGCTCGACAAAATGAATTGATCTAGGCATGTCTGTCTTTCTGTCTGTTTGAATGCAGCGATCTCGTAAACTACAAGAGCTAGATTGATTAAATTTGAAATATTTAATCGTATATATCCTACGCAGTTCGAATTTGGTATTTTCGATTCTATATATCTGCTTACATTTCTCGAAAACCCAATTTTAAATAGTAGAATAGAAATAGAAGAGCATAGATGTAAGATCTTTATGTATATGTTTATGAATAATAAAGCCCAAGGGTACATGTACAAATAGACTTTATTTGTATATATGTATATGTATATGTACTTTTGTACTTTAGTACATATACCTCTCGGCTTTGGTATATATTAGAGATGGGCGTCGGGATCGGGATTTTTGGGACCCGAAATTCTCCCGAAACGATTTTCGGTATCTGGCGGGTTGGGAAAGATTCTAAAAAAGTCCGGGACGATCGGATACGTTCTTGGTAATGAGATCATGGTAAAAAATTCTAGAGATATCCTCTGAGATGGCGGCATTTCAGAGATACCAGTTCGGGACCCGCGGGACTCGAATCCCGAAATCCCGACGCCCCCTCTGCTCATTACCATATCTCTGGAATCTCTTACCATGCCACCTTAATGTAGGGATGAAGCTTTTATCCGTCCGTCCTCGAATTTTTTAGAATCTTTCCCAACAAGCCCGAAAATTGTTTCGTGACAATTTCGGGTTCCGAAAATCCCGATTCAGACCCCATCTCTACTATATATAGATCCTACATCTACCAAAGCCTAAGGGCATACATATATACATATATCTTACATCAAAGCCCAAGGGTACATATACAACGGTATATATACATAAACATATACATACATACACATATAGGATATATCTCAGTCGCCCCTATGTCCGTCTACTCGACATAGAAATCACTATGATATCTCCAAGGGTATATAATCTTTCAAACTCTGAATACGACTTCTATGTTATATATATATTTATTTTTTCATAATTTGCAAACATACATATATATATATATATATGTAGTCTACATTCTTATATTTTCCATGTCCGCCATTTTGAGTGCTTATGATTAGTGTAACCCTCTGCTCATTATGAGTAAGCGTTACACAGGACTTCACAAACTAGATACAAAATGAATCCACCCCCACAGATATGGCCAACCCCTAGACCATAAAGCGGGGGAGGCGGCTGTTGGTGGTTGGGTTTTTTTTCATTTAATGTGCTCATGCATAATGGAAAAACCTTTTACCCCCAGTTATAAAAGCGAGCTATATGCATATATATTTATATATATATTTTTCCCGCTTTTCCCTATTGCCTTTTTAGACGGAGTTTAAAGAGGCGTGGCAGTGGGGGGCGTTAGCTGTCAGCACTTGAGAGTTGCATATTGATTATTTTTCTCTTTGTTGAGCTTTGAACTTACCTCCACTTGGTGCGACGATTCTGGAACCACGTTTTCACCTGAGCATCGGTCATCTTTAGGCCACGTGCAAGGGCTGCTCGCTCTGCAGACGCCAAATACTTTTGCTTGTGGAAACGCTTCTCGAGCTCAGCCACCTGGATGCGTGTGAAGGAAGTGCGCGGCTTTTTTCGCTTGGGCGGCGTGCGATTCTGATAGGGATGCCCAATGCGACGGGCGATGGGAAAGGCAGCTGCAAAACAGATAGAAAAAAAAAACAAATTAGAAACTTTAGTTAAGTACAGGTTGTGCAATTAGTCATATATATATATATATATTCCTAAGCAGATAACAAGCCATTTCCGATATATGCTTCCGGCAACTGTGCCGCCTCTACCTGCTGTGAAATCAATTTGGGAGAGTCAGTGACTCGGTCTCCTAATTGCCGCTGTCTGAGTGCGATCTTTAACCTTTATCATAGAGGTAGACGAAACGCACGCGACATCAATTTCATTCAAAGGTTGAGTCATAAACGCGCGACTTCCTAGGATGCCTATGTGACCCAGTCTCTGGGCCTAAGCCTTCGGTTGCCTTCGCCTGCCTTTGTCTCTCTTAATGGGTGCGCACTGTGCCGCTGGCTGCCTGGCGCTGAACCTTTTAAAATTCCAGCCAGTCGACTTACTTTTGCGTGTTGTTGTTTATTGTGTGCGATAAGACGAGGCGGCCAACGAAGCAACGAAAACAACAAATACAAAAACAAAATATTAAAACGATGTCGTTGCCTTTGCCGTTGCCTTTGGCTTTGGCTTTGCCGTTGTCGTTGTCCTCGACGACAATCGGTAAACCGGCTTGACCATCGTCATCATAGGGGTCATGTGTTAGTTACTTATTCGCTTAAGATCTAACCAAACATTTGAGCATACGAATTTACACGAAGTCAACTTGCAAGAACTTTGAATAATGGCTAAAGTCTAGCTGCATTAGTGGCTATTGCTAAAAGGAGCTGTAAACACATTTTGCTGAGAAAAAGTAGTTAGTTTATCTTATACATAAATTCAATTGGTAGAAGCGCAGGAACAGCTATACTTCTGTTAAATTTTAGTAGTCAAATTTTTGGATCTAGGATTCTAGTTGTATAAAAGATATTATTTTTTTTCAAATATGCTCAGCCTCTCTGATAGAGCAGCAAATACCATCGATGATGTTTTCGATAGTAACGAAAGCTTAAAATTACGCAAGCTATCTAGGTTTTTTCACTTCTATCGATGGGTTATCCCTGTCATATAAAGAAATGAAAAGGTTGGGGCTTCCTCCAAAATAAATACTTTTTCAGTCACAAATGATTATAATTATTACATTTCACGCCAGATAATTCTCAAAACGCTTCACCATCGACTTCCCCTGCAGAAAACCGCAAACGTTTAGTTTCGAAATCATGAACCTATTCCAAAAGATCTGAAAATCGGACTTACGACAGCTGTCTGCAGTGGCTGTTGGAGTAACTGATATCACATAATATCAAAAATATCTAATATTAAATTAAAAAAAAACTAATTGAAATATATTTTATTTTTATTATAATGATTTTACGATTTTCTAGTTATAAGTTACTAAAACAGTACAAAGAAATCATGATTTTAATTCAAGACTATCGAGGTTTTTGTAGCTCTATTCTGCAAATATACTCTTTATAAATATATATTTCGAATTTTAAGATCCTAACTCAAATATACGGAACATAATGTAAGAATCCCTGACTTGTGGGGTGTATGTATATCGAGTATATAAACCATATATCAAGTTTCTAAACAGTATAGCAAAACAGATATTGTAGAAGCTAATATAATTTCTTTTCATTACGTGAACAATTATATTCAAGAAAAAAGCAAGAAAGTCTAAAGAAATTATTAAGAATTAATATCTTGAAATCATAAAATATCTATTCAAATATAAACAAATTGGAAGAAGTAAGAATTCATTTTTCACTTCATATACTTTAATTTCTTGTCCTCATATATAACTTAAGCCATTCCTAGAAAATAGTAACTGAGTCCTAAAAAACGTCTATAGAACATGTGTTATTTGATATGATATGTCAGTATCATAATATCATAAAATAACTATTGAAATATTATGGAAAAGTCGTAGTTTCTTTTCCATTTCATATCCTTGAGATTGTGCTACTCATAACTTAGTCTTTAGAAAGTATACAGAATATGTGTTATACTTTTTAATATGTAAATGTCTTGAAATCATAAAATAACTATTGAAGTATCATGGAAAAACTTGGAGTTCCTTTTCCATTTCATATACTTGAGACTTTGCTTCTCATATATCACTAATTCCATTCAAAGAAAGAAGTAACTTAGTTTCAAGAAAGTGTGTAGAATATCTTTTGATATGTCATCATCTTGAAAATCATAAAGTAACTATTGAAGTATCTTGGAAAAAGTTGGAGCTTCTCTTCCACTTCAGACTGCGCTCCTCATATATAAATTTAGCCATTCCATAATCCATTCTTTCATTTTCTAATCCGACACCAGAGATACCACAAAATATACCATAAGCAATAAAATTTACAACTCAAACAAAATTCTCAACGAAATTTCCTTTGCTTTCCTTAAAGCAACTTTCAAGACCACCCCCCAATAAAACCCCATCAAAATGGCTGAAATTTCCATCAATCGGAAAAGCTGCCCATAAAAAGTAGCTGAATACCGTTATGTATGGCTGGGTGTTAAGCTGACAAATCATGTTTTTTATTGCGACTTATCCAAGAAACCCTTTTTTCAAAAAATAAAGAAAGAGCTGTGGGATGTGTGCTTTGGGGGTTTGAATACCATTTGAATATTTCAGGCAATATCAATTTCAATAAAAAGCCATTTATCGCACCACATAAGCAGGCGCTCATATCCTTAAAGGATTCCCAGCCAAATACTCATTCGCGTAAGCATAATTTTATGGCTTACCAACAAATCTCCCCCCTCTGCAGGCTACCTTTAGCTTGCTAGCAGGCCTGCTTGCTCTTATTTATGATGTTTTGGCTCAGTTCTTGGCGTATCTTAAAGATACTCACAACCTGTCTGTGGGCTGCGGCTGTGGCGGCTGCTGCTGCTGCTGCTGCTGCTGCTGTTGTTGCCTTCCCAAAATACGTAAAATAATGCTAAAAGCTTTTAGCATGCATTATTGATGGCGCCTGTGGCCGAGACCGAGACTGAGACTGAGACGGCACACCTGGCGTATGCGCAATATGTAGCTACAAGTATCTACACTCAAGCATTTACACTTTGAACTTTCATGCGATTTGGCTAAAGTTGAACAATTTCTGTTTGTTTTTTGGCTAGAAAGGGCTACAAAAAATTATAATTGGCGCCTGCTGCGCTGCCTGTCAGCAAATGTCCAATAACAACGGCATTCCAATTAACATGCAACGGTTATTAATCATAAGAGTGAGCGAGACAGAGACAGAGAGTGAGAGAGAGATATGGGCAAGGGTCACTCTGTGACGGTGGCTCGTTTGTCTTGTTAATGAAAAAAGCCAAGGCGCCAGCTTATCAGCAAAGCCGAAGCGTCACACATGCACACTCATTCACACACACACACACACACGCACACAGAGACAAAGGGAGCCACTGACGAAGTTGTTGACAAAACGAAACTGGTCAAAGGAAGCTTTACTTGCAGCTCATATAAAAATGTTCCGTCCCTCTCCCTCGCTCTACGTATGAAAAAAAAGTGTGGCCAAGTTCTGTGAAGAGTACACAGCAGCTCTCCCCCTCTCTCCCTCTAGCTGCTCATATAATAAAGTGTGGCCAAGTGCTGTTGAGGCTGTCCACTCTTCCTCTCCCTTTCACACACACACACACACACACACACACACACACTAGCTGAGACTAATTAAATGCTGCCCATGTCAGTTGAGGCCGCGTCGCATTGAAGTGTGGTATGCTGGCGATAAATAAGCCAAGTCCGCAGCTCACTTGAAGACCGCCCAATGTGTAATTAATTCCTTTTCGGGGGCACAGCGCGAAATTAAAAAGTCATGTAAACCAGCTCATTAAAATAACTAAAAAAACAAAACGAGAATGAAAAATAAAATTAAGAGCGCAGCGGATGTTGACCATAAAAGCAAATCGGAGCGCAAACGGCCAGCTAAGCAGCTTTGTGGCTCACAAATATGAGTTACTGCAGCCGACTGCGGCGGGCCTGACAGCAGCTGATAAAAAGGGTATGCAGATTCGTAATAAAATCAACGCGTTCTCATTATTTAAGCGGCTCGCGCTGCGTCTCGCGCTATGTTCCAACAACCGAAGCTCATAATGTAAACAAATTAAGGAAGCGAACAGAGAACAGCGAACATTGCGAACATTGCGAGAGGATCTGCCTTTCGGGCCATGTATGCAAATGAGTAGCAAAACTTTTGCTTCTGGGCGGTTTTTTGTTCTTAGCTTTGACTTAAGCTGCGATTGTGCATTTGAAGGCAAACATGTTTTTATACTTTAGGGCGTGTGTGTGTGCATGTGTGTGCATGTGTGTGTGTGTGGCACTGCTCTTGGCCCAAATGACATGCCGACAGGCATGTTGGCTTAAAAGACTTCTCTGATCGCGCTTATTAGGCACTGAACACAGTCTCAGACTTTAACTTGCACTTTAATAAGCACACTCACACACACACGTACTCACACACACATACATACACACACAAACAGTAGCTGCTTGTTGTTTGTTGGGCTACCTCACTTTGGTTTCACTCACCTGCCAGCCGATCCTTGACCGCCTGATGGGCGAGCGCCGCATGATGCAGCGGCGGCAGCGCCCAGGTGAGCGGCGTACGCTGCGGCGGCACACGCAGCACATGGCCAGCGGCCACAGCCGCCGCCGACGGATACAAATGCGGATACGAATAAAGCGCGGCGGCGCTGCCATAAGTCGAGTTCGCAATGCTGCTGGCTAGTTTATAGGCCGCCAAATCGTGTTCGTCTGCTTGGAGCTCCTTCTCCTCAACATTTCTATCCAAGTTGTTGTTGTTATTGTTGTTGTTATTGTTGCTGCTGCTGTTGTTATGCTGGCTGCTGTTGTTGTTGTTGTTTGTCTCGAAGGGCTTCGATAGCAGGCGTGATATGCTGAAGGGCAGATTCTCGCTGGATGAGGAGCGCGTCTGCTCCGATTGCAGCGATTCGCTGCGAGAGAGAGAGAGAGAGGGAGAAATACAAGTTAGTATTGTTATTGTTGTTGTTGTTCTCATTAACATTAAAAGTGTCGCTAGATAAGCCAAAGAGCGAGAGCAAGAGCGAGAGAGTAAGAAAGAAGTAATTATGAATAAATGTTGCAAACTCAGATCTGAAAACATTTGCCCACGCATATGTCATACACTTAGAGAAAAATTGATTCATATCTCTAAATTAAAGAAATCACTAATCTTACATTTACACTTGCTCAAAATTAGACTATATATCTATATCTATATTTGCTTAAATTTCAAAAATGTCTTATATATTATTTTCATTAAGAATATATATTATATTTTTATATTAACTATATATTATTTTTATCAAGAATTCTTTTCAGGAAAATTTTTAAAATTTTAAGCTGTTTCAATAATTGCTTTATACTTAATTCAAGCGTATTTTCGCTTAATTCAAGTATTTAAAAACTAGTTTTATGCATGTTTGAAATTGCCTTCATTTAGACATTCTGATAGAGATAAATAAATATAATAAATACAGTCGAATCCCGATAATTAGAAATGGCAAAGGGCTCACATTTCTTACGAATTACACAGGAATTCGATTTATCGAACGGGAATTCGAACGAATTTTATTTCAAGGGGAAAGCATTTTTATACGAATTATTGAGGTTTTCGACTTTTCGCAAAAATTATCGGGATTTGAGTGTAATATGTATTTTAATATATTAAATATTTTAAAGAAAAAGTTACATTTTTAAGTTTGAAATAAATGTCAAGTCTACAAATTGTTTTATTTTTCTTTTCTTTTTTCTTTAATTCATAACAAAAATATTTAATTTTAAAATCATTTTGGGCTCTTATATATATTTTAAGAAATGTTCTGCCTACTCATATATGTAAGAAATATATATTATTAACTACTTTAACTTTTCTCTGCGTGTATTTATGTAGCTGCTGATGTTGTTGCTGTTTTTGCTGCTGCTGCTGGCTGTCTTGCAGATAAGGCTTAAAGTATTGGGCCGTAACACGCAGAAATCATGTTTTTTTTTTCCACTCTCAGCCGTCGTTATACTCGGCGTATGCGTAATGTTTCGCTTGTCTCTTGGCAAATTAAGTAATTATGCAAATGGCATTTGATTTGGATTCTATAAATCAAGTCTGATATACACTTGGCGAAAAAAGAATAGACAAAAAGGCGAACAATATCTATAAGTCAGTAAAACAACTATTATATGATCTTTGTGTGTCTTTCTCTGCATTCGCTTCGATTTTACGGCCTTTTTTATGGAGCATTCTCTATTAAAATGTTAATCCCACATGCGTAGGGCCCCCCGACTGGGGCTTTGTCTTGCTCGAACTTGTTTGGAATCCATTTGGGAATTGTTATCGGAGCGCGCTTTTGGCGCCTTGCTAATGTGCCTTTTTATCGTTGGGAGAGTCGGCAGTGCCCAGCACCCTCATACCCTATAGCTCCCTCTACCTGTCATGTGTTACGCCTATTCCCGTCTTCGTAAATTCAGGAAGTTTTTCTTGGCGCTTGCTGCGGCTATTTATTAGCGTTTAAGAGCTTTGTTCACGCCAAACCCAAATTGGAGCGTCTCCAGCTCCAGATCGGTTCGATTGTGAATGAAAGCGTTTATTGGATCAGCTTGTTAGCTATTCAAATGCGTCAAGAATGGGGCTTTTTGTAGAGGGAGACAATGCGAAAGTCATTTGAATACACTCATTTTGGAGTCATCAAAAGATTAAGCAAAGTTTGTATTGTATTGTTGTAACTGACTGCTTAATACTCTGTTAAAAGTGAGGGAACAGAGAGAGAGATGGAAAGAGAGAGAGGGGGAGAGAGAGATAGAAAGCGAGAGAGAGAGACAGAGATACAGAGAGAGAGAGAGATACAGAGAGAGATACAGAGAGAGATACAGAGAGAGATACAGAGAGAGATACAGAGAGAGACATTTAGACAAAGAGACAGATAGAGAGAGAAAGAGAGAGGTAACGAGAGATAGAGAGGAAGGGAAGGTAGACAGTGAGATAGACTTGATTCATTCTCTGACAGAAGGTTGAATTTTGTATATGACTGCTTAATACTCTATCTAAAAAGAGCTGTATAAAAAGAGCTTTGAAAAGAGAGAGAAGTAGAGAGCGTGGTTGAGAGAGAGAGATAAGGGGAGTAAGAGAGACAGGCCGAGAGGGAGACATGACTTGAACTTTGTAGCAGACTTCTTAATACTCTGTGTGCTGTGTATAAAGAGATAATCAAGAAGAGACAGAGAAAGACAGAGAGAGATAGAGAGAGCGACAAAAAGAGACAGAGAGATAGAGAGAGATACAGAGAAATGAAGACAGCAAGAAAGATAAACAGAGAAAGAGAGAGACAGAGAGAGGTGGAGAGAAAGAGGGAAAGATATATAGATATGGAGAGAAAAAGAGGGAAACAGAGATAGAAGTAGAAATAGAAATAGAGAGAGAGAGAGAGAGAGAAATGGAGATAGAGAGAGAGAGAGAGAGGTAGAAATAGAGAGAGAGAGAGAGAAAAAGATAGTAGAAGTAGACAATGAGAGAAATAAATAGAGCGAGAGAGACAGAAAAAGAGAGAGATAGAGATACGTCAATTCGTAACTGTAAATTTGACTAAGTAACTATTAAACTGAATGTTGTTACCGACTGCTTGATACACTGTTTACAATGTATTGAGACTTTTGGAAAGAAAGAGAATAAAGCTGAGCTTAGTCACTGTCAAACTGTAGCAGTGACTGTCAAAACGAAAAATCTAGAACTTGTAAGATTTATAGCACTTGTGAGATCAAACAAATATACTCTTTATCACACAGTAAACAGAGTACAAATATTAAAAGACTTTACACTACAAGGTATTCTAAGCTCAATTGCTAATATACTCTAGAAAACATTCTAAATTTCCAAACTGAAAAGTTATCTATATATATGTACATTTGGAATACACCTGATTGATAATTTACCTGAGCGGAGTTTCGGATTCATCGTAGCAGCTGCCGTTGTCCATGTCGACGTCTGAGCCGCTGCCGCAGGACATTCGCGAATCGGAGTCCACATCGACATGTATTTCCTGCTCCTCGACATCCTCGCCGTGTTCGTGCTCGTGCTCGTGTTCATCCTCCTCGTGACTGGACATATTGAGAGCTATGCTGATGTGAGGCGCCAACTTGAACAACACTTTTGTTTATATTTTTCTTTCTATTTTTCTATTATTCTCTTTTTCAGATATATTCCAAATATTTTTGGATATATTCAAGTATTTTCTTTGCCTCACTCACTGCACAGTTGACGGCTTTTCGATTGGCTTTGCACTTGGCCGCGACGCGATTTCGTTAACCGTTAACCGGCTCGACAAATGGAACTGAGCTCAGATTTCAGATCTCGGCGAGTGAGAAAAAACTCCGTGCTGGGAGCGGGCGCGTGCTGGCGGGCGTGAACGCTTTTCATAAATGCAACCAAAAATATGCCGACGGACTGTGCCGCTGTCGCTGTCGCTGTCGCTGCCTCTGTCGCCGTCGCTGCCTGCCTTATTAGTCGTGGTCGTATGGCAAACACGTAAAACCAGTTCCGTTGACGCCGGCAGCGCTGTCGCCGTCGCTGCTTCCTTCCTATTTGGTTAGCTTTAACGAGCCTGTTTTTGCCACCTTGTTTGAACCTAACCTACCATAATAAACGCGCGTCAGCCCTCGCGCCCGCGGTGGTTGCTCGCCATTGGCTCCGCCCCGCTCGTATTTGTGTCTCGCTCGCACAGCTCGCTCTCTCGCTCGCTGCGCCGGCGCTCTCAACGGCTGTGCTGGACAAACCGGTTTCGGTCTGCGCGTCGCTTGGCAGCACTGGCCAGCAACTGGCCAACAATTGGCGCAGTGGGCGTGATGCTGCCGGCCTCTGATTGGTCGCTGCACTCAGCACTCGAACAGTTACAGTTAAAGACTGGGAGGGGGGGGGAAGCTTTGCATTTGCGACGACATTTTAAATGGAAAACGTTTTGCTTTTGGGGTTTTTATTACGCACAGAGACGAAAGTATGAAGAGAATGTATTTTCATTTTGATTGTTTCTATTTTCGGCTTAGCGCAGCGTTCCGCCATCTCGTTCGTGTGCGAGCAGGCCAGAGAATGGAGCATGGAGAAGTGCAAATGTGGCAGATTAATAGCACAATTGGAAATAGCAGCGTTTTGTCAGTTTCGAGCTCACAAAAGCGGGCGAGGTGGGGGCAGGGGCAGCGGTTGGCTCTGCCTCTTAGCCTGTGGTCCACTTTTGTGCGGCTTTTCCTAATGCCTGCCCAGCTTTAACCATTGACAGGCGCTGCGAGAGATCTCTATTAGCAGCGCCAGCGCAAAATGTTTCCGCTGCTATCGCTCACCTGGCATTCTGGCAGCCAGCGATAAGATACGCTGCCACATAGCCCACCCCGCCCACTCTCGGCCACACTTGGTGTCTATGCGAATGGAAATTATTTTGTATTCAGCGTCTTTTGCTGCGTTCCAAGTTCACTTAAAGGTTAATTGACAGTTTTATTGGCGAGTTTCTTGGCCTTGAGCTGGGAGGCTGGCTACCTGGCCGACAGGAATGCCGTAGCGTCCTGATTCTCCTATTCGAATGGATAGCTACGTAGCTATTTCGGATATGTTGGCATGTGCCATGTACGCACATGCCATTAGAAAAGAGAGAGAGAGGGAGAGCGAACAGGAGTGAGAGATAGAGTCTAAGTCATTTTCTTCTGTCTTCAAGTCCAATTCCAAGTTTTTCCTCGTGTTCGTCTAACCAAAAAAAAATTAATCACAAAAATTCATTTTTGCACTTAGGAGCAACGCTTTTTGGCAACAGCCAACGCAAAATCTTGGCCAACAATGAAATGGACAATTACTGCATATTCAATTCACTCGCACACTACACTGAGCGAAAGGCATGGCAATTGCTTTCAATATTTTCTATTTATAATAAATTTTAATATTTGGAATAAATAGACTAACAAAGTAAAAATAATAAAAAAAATATATATTATTTATTAAAAATAATAAAATTCAAATATTAATAAATAATACAGAAAAAATTGATATGGTCTATAAAATTTGAAATGCAATAAAAATAAATTTCAGATAAAAAAGTCTTTTCTTCCTTATCAAACCTAGATGTATGTATTTAATTATCCTAAATTATTTTTTTATTTTTTTTTATAATATGTATATTTATAAAAAATTATAAGAAATAATTATGCCTTATACAATTTGGAATACATCTTCATGAAACCCAGATATATGTACATACATATGTATATGTATTTAACTGATTTTTATTATTAAATTATTATTTTTTAAATATGTATATTTATAAAATTATAAATGAATAAAGAAAAAATAATTATGCCTTATAAAATTTGGAATACAATAAAAATTAACTTCACATAAAAAATCTCTTTTCTTCCTTATAAAACCTAGATATATGTATGTCCATAGATCTATATAGTTTCTGTATGATATGCATATTTTTGGTTGTCTACCTCGTTTTTCTCTCTCTATTGCTTTTCATAATATCTCTTTCAAATCTATATTCATCTCTATATTTTTGATATATGCATATTCATATCTATTTCCCTACCTCGTTTTTCTCTCTCTGTAGTTCAGTCACAAATAAACTTTATAAGAAAAACTCTATTGTTTTCCACAATATCTTTATCAATAATCTATATTCATCTCTATATATTGATGATATATGCATATTTATTTCTTTTTCCCTATCTCGTTTTTCTTTTTGTGTAGTTCAATGCCAAATAAACTTTAAAATAAAATCTCTATTGTTTTCTAAAATATCTTTATCAAATCTATATTCATCTCTACATTTTAGATATATGCATATTCACATCCATTTTCGTAACTTATTTTGCGCTCAGTGCCTTCATCCATATACAAATTCATAGCCACACACAGTCACATACACACACACACACACACACACACACACAGTCGCATTCAGATGCAAAAGGACTTTACAAAGTCACGACGCATCGCCATCGACGTGGCTCGTAGGCCGTGTAGCCAACTAATTGGATTTCATTTGAACAGCAACAACAACTACAACAATGAGCAACAATTGCCATAATAAAACAGCAACAACAACGAACAAATGGTCTCGACTTGGGCAATTGCAATGCAATTTTAATGCAAAATGAGAGGCGGGCCGCATTTTTATTGCATTTTTACTTGTATTTCAGTTAATAGCAGGTACAACAACAACAGCAACAATAACAATAACTGCAGCAACAACAACAACAACACGGAATTGGTGCTTGGTATGAATACAAAATGAGGCCAAGATGCCACCACAATGCAGGACAGCAGGTTCGGGCTATAGAGCAGGGGCTGGCTAAATTAGTATGCAGCAGCTTGCTGCAGTCAACAACAGCAGCAGCAGCAACAGCAGCAGCAGCAACATCAAGCAGCAACAGCAGCAGCAGCAGCAACTACTTCGAATTGCCTTCGCTGTGTAGGACTTTTGCCACTTGACTTTATTGGCAACTTCATGGAATATTCAGCAGCCAAGTTCTGCGCAAGTGCTTCCAAATGGACCCCTCCCCCAGCCTAACAGCATCCCCCGCCCCTTCTCTCTTTCTCCCTCTCTCTGCTAAGCATCCAACGACTTTGCTGCAGCTTCATTTGATATGCATTTTTATTTGGCTCATATACAAATGGTAGCCAGGCAATCAGTGTGTGTGTGTGTGTGTGTGTGTGTGTGTATAGGTAGGGGGCGTGGCATGGCGCAAATGTCACTTCAATTGCCAATACTGATTATGGGGCTGTCTCAGTACGTCGCTGCGCGAATTTTATGTGCGGCTAGCGGAGCGCTATTATTGGTGACACTTTTTTAGCATTATGTGAATGTCTTTCAAATGCCCACAAACTTAATACAGACAGAGACAGCAGCACAGCCAGAGAGTGAGTGAGAGAGTAGGAGAAAGAGAGAGAGAGAGAGGTTGGAGACTTATACTGAGTGTATATTTATATGTTATACCCATTAAAAATGGCTTTAAGTCTGGGGAGACAGAGGGAAGTATATCTAAGGGGAGTTATATCTTTATCAAAATTAACAACAGAACCGATCTGGATATATCTATATGCATGTTTTGATCACTTGTAGTTCAACAAATATAATATTGTTGTGAAATCTATTTCTAAACATAGTTTCACTCTACTTTTATCATCACAAAAATTTCTTATATTGGGTCTTTCACTAAGTAATTTCGTTTTATGACAACAGCTGATCTCGTTGAATTTTTTCGCAGCCAACTTCGCGTTTAACCGCTTTACCGCTTTAAATTTCAACAGTTGATATATTGTAGATAGAAAATTTTAAATATTTTCAAGATCTAGTCTATAATTTGTATCCATGTGTCCTCTAAGAAATATATTTTCGCATAGAATAAAAATACCCTTAAGTTTTACTTTTTCAAAAACTTATTTTTTTATGCTCTTTATAAAGGACATTTCAAAAACTTGCAACAGGGTATTTGCCAGTCGTTTACAACTCTCGTAAAACGCTTCGCTTTGCCATTTGTGTGATTTCCCTCAACACGTGAGGCACTTTCTTGCCTTTCCTAAGACCCACTTCACCCACTTGTGATTGCCTTTCGAAATTCTTTTTGCCTGTCCACACTTGGACTTGGACTTCGGCTTCGATTTCGATACCGATTTGGGGGGCCAAGTGTTTGGGTCTATGCGTGATTTTGTTAGTGAATTGACCACACAATTTGCTAAGCGATAAATTAGCACATTAATTATTTAATCATGTGTTTCTTTCTTTTTGTTTGTGTGTGGGAGTCTAAGCTGTTTGTTGTTTTTGGTAAGCTGCTTCGAAAGGTTGACTTGTTGAGCATCGATGGCACTGATTTGAGCTGAGGGAAAAGGATGTTGAAGTAGCAGACCAGTGGGCAGCTAAAACTATTCGTAAGTTATTGGTTGTTAAATTTTTTCCTAAATTAGAATCTTTGCCTAACTTTTGAACTTTAAATATTCTGTAACTAATACTAATATTTTTTTCAATTTCATATGAAAGTGAGGCAGTTATCCAAAAAAGATATTTATTTATATCTTTATCTTCTATACGAGATATAACATACAAAATTTGGTGTCCCTAACTTTTATAGTCTTCGAGATACATAGAAAATTGCCAAGTTCCAAATTGATTTTTTGCCATATTATAGAAATGGTTCTAGATATTCAGAAAAAATACTGAAGAGAGTTCAAGTTGCATTCTTTAGAATTGGAAACTGGATTTTCAGCTAGCTTTTGAATCATTCTAATTTCCAAATATCAGAATTTCTACTTATTTCACCATAACTTATAAGTAATACATAGCAGTTCGACTTAGTTATACTTTTAAGAGACTTAGTTTCATTTAACCTAGTGACAATCTCTTTAAATTCAGAAATGGATTTGAAATTTTCAGAATATATTATAATACCTCTCACGTTTATGTCCTAATCTTGACTTAGCAACTATTCAAAGCTAACTGCTGCAAATTCATTCCTTAAGCATAATAATCGTGGCATACGAGAGTGTTCTAAATTAATTTCGCACCCACTCTCCACACTCTCTCTCTCTCTCGTGTTCACTGATTTTTATGTAGCCACACACAATCTGGAACGCACATGCGAGCCTCTATGCATGCATATTACATGGTATATGGGCATTTTTAATAAGTATCCAATTTTTTTTCTCCAACTCACTTTGTGGCACCCTTCTGAGTTGCTTCCTCTTCTTCTCATTCTCATACTTACTTAGTCCTCTGTATCTTGCTTCTTAAGCATATGCCCATCGACAATTTTTGTGTGCGCCATTTTAGGTTGTTTTATAAATTAAATATGCTACTCGCGCAATTTCAGCCTGCCATTGTTTCGTAATACCCTGTAAAATGGTTTTGAAAAGGGTAGATTGGTGCTGCAAGCAGACTTCGTATGCTTTAAATTTTATGTTGTTAAAAAACCACGGTGTTTCGTATATATGAAAAAAAATGTTTTGATTGATTGACTGATTGATTGATTGACTGGTTGTATGATTATAGAATATAACTAATTTTAGGTGTAGTATATTAATGACCTATGTTAATGAACTATGCGATCTCGCATATATATTTAAAACATACGGATATGATTGATTGATTGATTGATAATACAATTTTTGTATAACAAATCAATGAATAACAATGAATATATATGAGAACAAAATGTAGAAAAATATATTACTAAACTAAGAATATTTATATACCCAGTTAATTAACAGTTTACACTGATTGACTGATTGACTGACTGGTTGACAGACTGACTGACTGATTAACTGACTGACTGACTGACTGATTGACTGAATGATTGACTGACTGATGGACTGACTGATGGACTGACTGATTGACTGACTGATTGACTGACTGATTGATTGACTGATTGACAGGCTAAACAGTAAGCGCCAGAAAGTTTTAAACTTGTAACTAAGCATTTTGGTTCTAAAGTGAAGTAAAGTATATTTATTAGTTATATTGAATGATTGACAGGTTGACTAACTGAGTGATTGATTGATGATCAATGTAACAGGCTAAACGACAAAGGGTACGAAGCTAAAATTTGCAGCCATTGTGGTTGAAAATATGCATTATGCAGTCTACGAATTGGGGAATATGAAAGTAAATAAAAATACTATATAGTACATTTTAAATACTATATATATATCTTACATGTATATAATACTTATGACTTAGAGTATATTACAATACATATATATTTGCTTAGCTGTTGCAGGGTATTTTATATTCCATAATCGAATATGATTATAATTTGCTTTGGCACAGTTTTTGGGCCGGGTTAAATGGAATACAATGGGGTTGTTATAGCTTGGTGGGGGTTGTGGTTGTGGCTGGGGTGCTATCCAAATGGGCGACACGCCGTTAAGCAGTTCATTTGTAGGCAATTTTCGTATGATTGCAAACCATTTGCGTTGTGTTTCGCTCCGAGTGCGTGCGATTAGCTGCAATATTTATGGATCCTACTTAGAGAGCTTTAGCAGAGGCAGCCATGATTTTTATTGCCACAAACGGGAACAAAGTGTGGGAGACAGACACTGAATAAGCAATTTAATCGTGCCTGATATGTGTTTCATAAATTCAAATTCCAATCTCTGGGTTTTCGTATTTTGACTCGTTTATAAATATAAATTCAAATTTTTGGCACATTTCACTAATTTGTATAACAGCTTTGTTAGGCCCAGGTTTCGTTTGTGTTGTGAAGGGGTTTCCAGTATTTAACTGCGCATAAAACTAATTAAATCAGAGGTTGCTCGTAAAAATACCAGATCTAAAGCATTCATTCATTTAAGTCTTGGCTGAAAGACAAACGCCCCCACAATAAACCGACTTTAACAGGCCTAAACAAAGGCGCAAATATTTACGTTAAATATTTGGAAAGTAAATTATAACATTAAAAGTGAATAAAAAATAACAAATGCACGAAACGTTCATAAAAATGTGTCTTTATAAAAGGCATTTGTTGAGATACGTTTTCAAATGGAGCTCACGACACGTTTAAGATACCCTGTACATTGAAAGTGGTGACAAAAGGGTATATTGCTTATATGAAGATGTATGTCAAAGGCAAACGATAGAAATGTCTAGAAGATGAGCTGAGTGCAGCGAAAGACGAGAGAACTAAGACAGCTAAAGATGAACGGAAAGTATTTAAAAAATACTACATATACATATATTCTTGATAAGAGTATGGACTGCTATATACCCTGCACATATTGAAAGTGGTAACAAAAGGGTATATTGTTTATGTAAAGATGTATGTCAAAGGCAAGAGAAATATATTACAAATGAGTATTTAAAAAATAATATATATATAAATATTCTAGATAAGAGTATGGACTGCTATATACCCTGCACATGTTGAAAGTGGTAACAAACGGGTATATTGTTTATGTGAAGATGTATGTAAGGAAATGTCGAAAAGATGAGAGCTAAAGAATTTCTATGGAAAGTATTTAAAAAATACTACAAATACAAGTAATAGAAGACTAAAAAGACTACACCCATTAGATACAAGAACATAAACCTAAAAATGAAGTGATGAAATTAACAAAGGCAAATATGCCATCCTAGTTAAGGTATTACATAAACATGCCCTATAGAGTTGAAGTACAAAAGCTGCAAAAAAACTTATAAAAAACAAAAAAAAACAAGTAAGAAAGCTCTAGTCGGGTCTCAGCCCGACTACGAGATCCCCTGAACCAAGTCCGAGCTGTTGTTTTAAACAACTTAGCTTACATCTTTTATCTATACATATTACCTCTGCGCGCATATACACATGCACACATTTGTATACACAAGCACACATATACCATGCACACAGAAGCACGCGCCCCGATTACTGTGTAGTTCATTTGAATGTATGTGTGCACACGTACAGGCTGCTGCCGCGTGCTTTTACAATGTTTCCTTTAATAACTTCTGTATTACTTAACGGATTTGAATGCAATTTTCTGCATTGAGTGCTATTAATTTATTGAAAATACGCTTTTCACTTAAAAATTTAAAAAAAAAAATTTGTGGCTTTGATAATTTTTTTTTTTAATAAATTTTTTTTGTAAAATGTGGAGCCGGTATCCAAAATAAAAAAAATAGAAAATGTATTTTATTTTCAAAAAGCTAAAAACAAAATTTGGTAGCTGTAGCTAAAAATATGTAAAAGATATGGTCAAAAAACTGAATCTTGATAACGTTTTAAATCGATATCATTGAAACGGAAAAATTTATCGAATATCTAAAACAAACTCGATATGCGCGCTGTATACACAGACCATCATGCAAAATTTGAAGTCTCTAGCTCTTATATGTTCTGAGATCGACGCGTTCATACATACGGACAGACGGACGGACGGACGGACGGACGGACGGACGGACGGACGGACGGACGGACGGACGGACGGACAGACAGACGGACAGGGCCAAATCGACTCAGCTCGTCGCCCTGATCAAGAATATATATACTTTAAGGGGTCTGCCACGCCTCCTTCTGCCTGTTACATACTTTTTGCAAAACCATTATACCCTGATTTCCCATTTTCAATGGGTTCAGGGTATAAAAACATATATATATTCTTGATAAGAGTATGAACTGCTATATAAATTTTTTGCAAATTAAAAGATTAAAACGCTTCCAACATTCACAAAACGAGTTTGCTTTTATTCATAGCTAACTCTTTCAATGTTTTCTTGATAAACTAACAAAATTGATTTATAGATTTGAATTTTTTTTTTTTGTTTGTTATTTAGCTGCTTGTAAGTTATGCGCAGACCTTGATATATATTTTTTAATGCCTAAATCAATTTCGTAGATCTCTTAGACTTCAGGGTATATTCTAGTCTCCCATTGCAGTCTTAGCTCTACGATTTGCATGGGCTAACACAAAATGCATTATAATCGCCCAGATATATATATATAGGAAACCCGCTATATAGAATGACACCTCTTTGAGCTGAGCTCGTGCCTTATCTCAACTACTCGAGTTAATTGCTTAATCTGCGAGCCTGCATTAGATGCTGCCCGCTCTGCCTCTAGGGTCAACACATTCGGTTAAGACTCACCTTTTACCTGGGCATGAGTCATGCGTTTGCTTATCGAGTCGAGAAATGCGTGTCTCCTTCTTCAATAATTTTATAGCCCACGTTGCGGCAACACAAAACCTCGCTGCAATCAATTAGCATTGTGACCTGTTTTTTTTATGGTACCCCTCAGCGCCTTGCCCCGCGCTCGAACCCTCAACCGCTCCTGTTCGCTCGCTCGCTCTGGTCTTTCTCTTATCAGTTTGACGCGCTTGTTAATGAACGAGCGAGGCCTTTCGCATTGGTTAGGGGTAGGGGTATTCCACTCATATTTTGATGCATCGATTGGCTTTTGCCTTTGTTGCTGTTGTTATTGTTAAAAGCTTTTTGGTTAATACGCATTTTAAATGCTAATTAAAATGTATTTAGGTATTTGTTCAGCCAGCTCATTAAACGAAATATTCTCCCAATCACATTTGCATATAAACACTAAAAAAAAAAAATTTGTCAGAATTGATGGTGATGCGAAATGTTATAAATGACTTTCACGCTTTTTTTCATTTTTACACTGTGCTACGCAATCATTTTTCAGACAAAACACGAATTTCCGCATTACAAATGAATATTTTCATTTTTTCTGGCCGCCCATTTCCCAAAACAATTAAAAAGTGCCAGACTAGGGATCTGTATCTGTATCCAGCTTGTCTCGTTCATCATCCGAAATGCATTTTAGCTGAAATTAAAAAAAAAAGAAGCAATCCTGTGCCGCAGTTCATTAATTCCAAATGGCCTCCGGCAGCAGCAGCTCGAGGCAGCTTTGTGGAGCTGCTGCAACTGCTAACAAATTCAGAACGGGACGACAGACGCAGGCCCACTAACTCAAAACTGCCTTCTGACGGACTGACAAGTGAAGCTGGCGACGTTGCAGTACCCAAATCCCCAAGCCCAAGCCCAAAACAGAGACGAGACTCTCTCTCTCTCTCTCTCTCTCTTTCTCTCTCTCTCTCTCTTACTATGCTCTATGAGTAGTTTATATTTATGAATGTCTTTAGTAGGAATCAGTTGATCTTAACCAACTCTGAATACTCTTTCCCGACTATAAAAAAAAGAAATTTATTAAGAAATCAAGGTTTTTTGATTTGACATCTATCTGTAGAGAAGGCTGACAGGTGAATGTAGCTTCAAAGTCTGTGGAAGATATAGTTCTATACAATTGGCTACGCCCCAAGTATTCCAGACGAAGGTACATATTAGAGTACATATTCCCGGCCCATCCCGTCCCGAAATAATTTTTGATTTTCTCACCCGGTTGTCCCGACAAATTTTTCATTTTTCCCGCGGGTCCCGACATTTCCCGAAATTTTTTTTTAACATTTAGAACTCTTATGATAGGTAAAATTTTCACTTAAAAATAATATTTTCTCAAAATTTTCTTCTCTAAGATGTGTTCTCCTTTTTTACAAAACTCTACTACAAGTAGAATACACCCTCTCACTCGTTGTCGAAGATGTTGGAACAGCAGCATTGTTGTCAAAATAATAAAATACTTGAATTTATCTTAAATTTAACAGGATTTATATTAGAATTAATTTCCCCGGCAATATCATTCTTCTGTTCTTTGATAAATATACGCAATTGTATCTATTAATAATTTTCTTATCGGGACCCGCGGGAATTTCGGAATCAAGCACCTATCCCGACCGTCCCGGACTTTTTCAGAATCTGTCAAATCCCGTTTGATCACGAATATTTTTTCGGGACCCGCGAGATTCCCGATCCCGATCCCGAAAATCCCGATCCCGACGCCCATGTATTTAAAAATTTCAAGCCACCTGACATGTAACCAATATACTCTTATCAATAAACTCTTATCAAGAACAACTTAAGATTTAATAGACAAAAACTGAGAACTTAGTAACAGACTTGCAATGTTCCTATACAGCCCCAAATTGGTTTACGTTTGCATTTTTATATATTTCGACACAAGTCTAGATAACACATAGAACAACACCAACACTGGTATACTCTATTTTTACTTTGAGTATAAAAAGATCTTAAAAAAAGATTGTTTACTAACCAATTTCTACTACAGATCACAGCTCGTCTAGCAAAACTGATTAAGCTTTTAATTGTAGTCGCAAAATTAATTTAAATTGTCTTTTAATTGCAAGAAACATTAAGTAAATCATTTGTTGAGCCTCAGCACAAGCCGCAATCAGTTGAAGATCGCAAAAGTGTTATGAGGTATGAAAATGAGTCTATCAGTTGAACAACTATTTATTTCAATTACAAATAATATTATTGAGACTAATAAACAAAGATTTGTTTTTTTCAAGAAGTCTCTTCAAATTGATGCTGATGTAATGTCAGCCCTTAGCGCTAGCCCTTTTAGGTACGCTCTGCGAAGTCCAACCAAATGCCACCCTTGAGAGTCGTAACTATGCAATTTGGCTCATACGTAATATCCTTGCGAGTCCTTGGATTGGCGCCAATATCAAAGTTAACAACAAGCTCTACAAGTGCAGCCTTAATCTGGGCAAGAGCGAAGCGCATGCCTACAGAACCAGAAGAAGTTTCGGATCAATAGATCAATAAAATAATAACGTTACGTACCTATGCAAATTCGTGGACCATCACCAAAGGCCATGAAGACGCCTCGATCGCGATAAGCTTTGATGGCATCAGGATCCATAAAGCGATCCGGCTGAAACTGCCGGGCATTGGGAAAGTAATCCTCATCAAGCGTATAGCTGGAATAAGGCACAACGACGACGGTACCTTTCTCTACCTTAATGTTAGGTCCGTTCCGATTGGATAACTCAATGGGCTGCGTACATATCTTGGTAGATGAAGTGATAGCAGGGAACAGACGAAGGGTTTCTGCAAATATAATACAAAGTTGTTATAAGAGTCTAAGGTTTGGCTATTCGCATATTCACCATGCACACAGGCATTTAGATAGGGCAGCTCATCAAGTTTCTGAAAGTCGATAAATCCCTGATCATTCAGATGTTCCTGCACCTCCTCTCTTAGTCGCTGCTGAGCCTTGGTATCCCGACCCAGTAGAAGAAGCGTGTGGGCTAAAACAGAGGCCGTCGTCTCAAAGCCATCCAGCAAGACGGTCATCGAGCTCGCAGTTAATTCCCGATTGTTTAGATTCCTCTTCTTGGCCAGGTTCAGAATGTAATCCATGAAGTCCACACGTTCCGATTGCTTTCCAGCTGCGTAATTCAAAAGCCGTTTCCATGAAATCCACAAAGAAACTCTCCACATGTTTGGGTATCACACGCAGTTTTACAAAGCGACGCAGCGAAGGCAAAAAGGACATCAAGGCAAAGCTCAAAATAAAGGTAAGAGGCTGCTCGAACAGTGTCTTGATTGTGGCTAACACAGGCGTGGGATTGTCAGTGAAGCTCTGAGCACTTACACCCAAAACACAATCCGTCACCATTTCAGTGGTAAAGCAAAGGCAGATCTGTTAAGAAGATATATAACTTTGTTAAAGAAAATATATCATAATATATATCTACTCACATCTTTTCCACTTATACCGTCCTTGGGTGGAACTCGTATCTGCTTGCGTATGAATTCAGTCATCTTTTTGCACACTTCCGTAGTCACTGGATAAACGCTTTTGATCTAAATATATATAATTAGGGTATATATAAAAGTTTTCATTCTGAAAGGGTTATTGTTTGTAGATTGCAAATCAATTACTTTACAATTGCCATAAAACTACAATTTTGAATCTCTAATCACGCTTAAATTAAAGCTTGAATCTTTCATTTTACGCATGTTTGCTTTAAGAAAGTCCTTTCAGTATTATATCAATTCGCGTTTCATTTTTATTGAAGTAGTTATAGAAGTATTCTTACACGACTCATGGTTAGACCGGGAGTTATATCGCTACGACGTTCCTTCCACTTCTCCCCAACCATTGTGAAGATATTGTTGCCAAATAAAAAGTCGGACTTCGCATCCACCATTGTAGCCAGCTCGTTGTCATGGAAGTACTTGAAGTCTGAGACGAATATGCGATGAGCCAGTTCCGGGTTAAGAACCAGTAATTGAGGCAATCTTGCCATATAAATACCAACTGCATCATATTGATGTTTGTATTTGCTGTTGAAATAAGGGGAACAAATGAAATCCTCATTTAAAACCGAAATTTCTCGAGAGTTACCTATAAACCACATCAAGATCGTATGCTACATTGTGCTTCGCTGTCAATAGATTGGGATAGTTTCCCAAGAGGAGTGAGGGCTTCGGGCCTGGAACCCTCCGCTTGCTCCAATAGCTATAGTTCCAGATAAGAAATAAGTAGCCCAGATAGGCTATTAGACCCAGTAAGGCTAGTGTTACGAGCACCATTGCGACGACTGCTTAGCAGGTATTCTGTTTCACGACTGCTGCCTGATAGTTTATGCCCAATTATAAATACTATCTGCTGGTCAGTTTTCCAGATAGGACAACGCGAGAGCTTATCAAAGCACAACATTTCAAAGTGTGTATAATGCTGTCTGCTGCAACTGTCAGCTCGATTGTTGAAATATCTTTTTGAGAGCGCTTATCATTCTATTTCCAACTGAGAGTTGGGCAAACAATTTAGTTTTTATACTCGTTCACGTAGTGAAAAGAAAGTATATTGGTTATGTACTATGCTTGTTTTTAAATAAAGACTCTAGAGACTAGAGAAATTTGGTATATTTCTATGTATCTACTTTCCATAATTCTCACAATTGTATAAAAAGATTGCTGCATATTCATTTCCTTTGCAGATCGACATAGGATTATACACTCACAATTCCCTAAGGATATACTCTACCGTTTAAGACCTAGGATAACAAAGTTTTGAAGTCAAATCCCTGTTTACTTTCTCTACAGTTTTACCCTTATAATTTATAATTTTTTTTTTAGAAGTGAACGCGTATTTTGTAGTCAGTTAAGCCCGACTGCTCCAACTCGACTTATCTAATTGTTGTGCAAGATTTAATTTATGCTTACTTGCAATGACGTTCACTTTCATTTAGCTTTTGGAATCACTCAAGCCAAAAACTTGATTGAAGCATGACTGGCTGATTTGTATTGATTGAAAAGCATATTAAAAGTTGTAATCTTTGTTTATATTGATATGACTTATTGCTCTATATACAAACAAATGCCGCGCGCGAGTTATGAATGGGAGCAGCTGGGCTCTCAAACTGTAGAGCCAATTTACAATGCTCGTCACTAGAATAGGACACCACTTCCAAGCCAAGCATGCTACAGACCTAATTATACCCTGAACCCATTGAAAATGGGTGCAAAAAGTATATAACAAGCAGAAGGCGGCGTGGCACACCTCATAAAGTATATATATTCTTGATCAGGGCTGAGTCGATTTAGCCATCTCCATCTATCTGTCCATCCGTCCGTTCGTCCGTGAAATTTTACACGAAGGTGCTTGTATGCAGTGAATATATCGAGGTTGTTTCAGATATTCGATAGCTTTTTCCTTTTTCATGAAATCGATTAAAAACGTCATCGAGATTAAGTTTTTTGATCATATCTCTTACATCTTTTATGCTCATTTATTATACCCTGAACCCATTGAAAATGGGAATTCAGGGTATAATGGTTTTGTGACAATGTATGTAACAGGCAGAAGGAGGCGTGGCAGACCCCATAAAGTATATATATTCTTGATCAGGACGACGAGCTGAGTCGATCTAGCCATGTCCGTCTGTCCGTCTGTCCGTCCGTCCGTCTGTCCGTCTGTCCGTCTGTCCGTCTGTCCGTCTGTCCGTCTGTCCGTCCGTATGAACGCAGTGATCTCGTAAACCACAAAAGCTAGAGATTTGAGATTTTAGATATATATTCTTGTATACCATACGCAGTACAAGTTTATTTTTTTTTTCGATAACTCATCCTATTTCCTTATTATCGATAACAATCGATATTTTGACTTTGTTTTTAAGCTATAACTTTTAGACCATAATACCTAGAGACGCCAAATTGACTATGTAGGTTGCTGTGATGTAAATACAGATAATAAACTTATTAAATTTTGGATACCTCTCCCCATTAGCCCCATAAGTGGAAAAAACGTATTTCAAATACTAGGGAGTTGGGATTTCGTATATATACACCTCTAGATGTCAATATTATGTCCTGAAAATTTCATTAAGAAAGTAGATCTAGAACCGAAGTTATTTAACAATGAATTTCTCATAATGCTGCATAGAATGCAGCCCAAGCGTAGCCGCTAAATCATCTACGCAGTAAGCGGCGCGCGTGCTTGTGTATGTATATGTGTGCGTGTGTGGGTGCACGCAGAGGGTAATATGTACCGGTAAAAGATATAAGCTAGATTGTTTAAAACACTGCCTCGGACTTGGTTCAGGGGATCTCGTAGTCGGGCAGACCCGACTAGAGCTTTCTTACTTGTTTTGATTTAGCTTCTTGTTTAAAAAATAAAATTAAGGTTTTTTATATCTTTTTGATACCAGCTCCAAAATTTTACAAAATCAATTTAATTTGAGTTCAATTGCAAATAACTCCAGAATTTCAAATTTTTCGAATTTTTTGAATAGTATTACATTTCCAAAAAAATAAAAGGATTCAATCCTGAAAATTTCATCAAAGTCCGTCCAGTAACATAGAAGTTATTAAAGAAAACTTTTTATACCCTGAACCCATTGAAAATGGGAATTCAGGGTATAATGGTTTTGTGACAATGTATGTAACAGGCAGAAGGAGGCGTGGCAGACCCCATAAAGTATATATATTCTTGATCAGGACGACGAGCTGAGTCAATCTAGCCCTGTCCGTCTGTCCGTCCGTATGAACGCAGTGATCTCGTAAACCACAAAAGCTAGAGATTTGAGATTTTAGATATATATTCTTGTATACCATACGCAGTACAAGTTTATTTTTTTTTTTCGATAACTCATCCTATTTTCTTATTATCGATAACAATCGATATTTTGACTTTGTTTTTAAGCTATAACTTTTAGACCATAATACCTAGAGACACCAAATTGACTATGTAGGTTGCTGTGATGTAAATACAGATAATAAACTTTTTAAATTTTGGATACCTCCTCCCATTAGCCCCATAAGTGGAAACGTATTTCAAATACTAGGGAGTTGGGATTTCGTATATATACACCTCTAGATGTCAATATTATGTCCTGAAAATTTCATTAAGAAAGTAGATCTAGAACCGAAGTTATTTAACAATGAATTTCTCATAATGCTGCCCAAGCGTAGCCGCTAAATCATCTACGCAGTAAGCGGCGCGCGTGCTTGTGTATGTATATGTGTGCGTGTGTGTGTGCACGCAGAGGGTAATATGTACCGGTAAAAGATATAAGCTAGATTGTTTAAAACACTGCCTCGGACTTGGTTCAGGGGATCTCGTAGTCGGGCAGACCCGACTAGAGCTTTCTTACTTGTTTACAATGCATTTTTTCTGTACGTGTGCACACATACATTGAAGTGCGTACATTATTTGCAATGACAGAATGTAGCGTTGTGGTAGAGACGGTGGCTTGCAAGCAAGGAGTCGCAGGTTCGAATCCTACTACGGACAAAATTTTTTTCTGTTAGAAATTTTTTTTACTGTTGCATTTATTGTATTATCTGTCGGTCTGTATGTAAAAATTAAAGCGGGCAGTTCCTACTAGACGAATTGTTAGGAATTAACCCAGCCCAAAACATGAATGATGCATGACTCGCGCTAAAAAAGTTATATTATATATAGACTTATAGCAAATAATATATGGCTGCAAACTGTAAACTTTAACGAATGCCGCGCGCGTGTTATCATTGTTGTAGAGCTAATATATATACTAATAATTATAATTACGCTACGGCTAACGTGTTTCTGATGGCATAAGGAATATCTCTGATGCAATACAGAAGTCGGTTTTGCAGTCAGTTCTAAATATGTCAGTAAATACATAAAAGTATGAATATAAATATGAAAATTTCTAGTTGTATTGGAGATTGGGAAAACGTATACAAAAGAATGGCATATCTGTGAACATATTGGGATAATCCATATAGTATACTAACATTTTCAGAGAATCAATAGAATTTTGAGTATATAACTCGTATTGTATCTGCGATTGACGTTTTCATATGTTCGAACAGACGGATGGATGAACGGATGAGGTAGACCCCCCTCTTCCTGTATCATATAATTTAGAAAAACATCATATCGCATTTGAAATGAATTTATGTGCGTCGCCTGGAAGCACATAAAGAACCATTAAGAAAGCAAATGCCAGGCTCAGCAATCAGCAGCCAAGTGACAAACTCTGACAGTGTCTCTGTCCTCAAGGGGGAGTTACCTTTCAGTGGTGCAATGCCATTACACCCACTCGCAATTGCTCAGCTAATGGATAGCGAGGGCAGTTAATAACTCGAACAAACTCAGCAGAGAAAAGTGTGCCAAGAGTGTGTGGGGCAGATGGGGGCAAGTGGTGCAAGTGTGGTCTGAAATGGTTTTGCCAACTCCCAGCCAATTAAAAACATAACCTCAAAAAAAACAGAAGATTTTATTCTTGTATACGCAGTACAAGTTCCTTTTTGTCACGATCACGCATCCGTTTTCCTTATTATTGATAAAAAATTATATTTTTACTTCGTTTTTAAGCCATAATTAAAAGACATCTAAGGTAGAGACACCAAATTTACCATATAGGTTACTGTGATGGAAGTAAAGATTATGAATATTTCAGATTGTGTATCTCCATTAACCACAAAACAACAAAGGACGACGTCTGTCCGTCCGTCCGTCCGTCCGTCCGTCCGTCCGTATGTATGAACGTGTCGATCAAATATCACTGAGGCCCCGTGGTTTATGAGAACCAAGAACATCGAGCATGATCTTAAGGTGCCAATAACTGGAGATAAAATCTAGGGAGTGGCAAAAAAATATTTTATCAGACAGCTTGGCTACGGGGCTAAGCGTCCTCAAGACCTGCTGGAAACATTTTTTGAGTTGAAAGCGGGGAGACTGAGGTTCGACTCCCGCTGACGACAAATTTTTTTTTTTTTTTCAATTAAAAGTTTTTTTTTTTTGGTGAGTAACATAACAAAACAAATATAATGAATATATTTGAGATCAATAAAAATTGTTTTATTTATAAAAAAAAATCGTCTTCAAATTGATTATTTTAAGTTCGCGCTGCGAAATCCAACCAAATGCCACCCTTGAGAGTCGTAACTATGCAATTTGGTTCATACGTAATATCCTTGCGAGTCCTTGGATTGGCGCCAATATCAAAGTTAACAACAAGCTCTACAAGTGCAGCCTTAATCTGGGCAAGAGCGAAGCGCATGCCTGCAGAACCAGAAGGAGTTTAAGACCAATAACACAATAGAAGAATAGCGCTACGTACCTATGCAAATGCGTGGACCATCACCGAAGCCCATAAAGACGCCTCGATCGCGATAAGCTTTGATGGCATCAGGTTCCATAAAACGATCTGGCTGAAACTCTCGGGCGTTGGGAAAATAATCCTCATCGAGCATATAACATGAATGTGGAACAATGATCACAGTGCCCTCCTCTACTTTAATGTTAGGTCCGTTCCGATTTGATAATTCAATGGGCTGCGAGCATAACTTGCTGGATACGGAAATTGGAGGAAACAGACGAAGGGCCTCTACAAATGTTAAACAAAGTTATTATAAGAATCTAAGTTTTGGCTATTCGCATATTCACCATGCACACAGGCATTGAGGTAGGGCAGCTCAACAAGTTTCTGAAATTCGATAAATCCCTGATCGTTCAGATGTTCCTGAACCTCCTCTCTTAGACGCTGCTGAGCCTTGGTATCTCGACCCAGTAGAAGTAACGTGTGGGCTAAAACAGAGGCCGTCGTCTCAAAGCCATCTAGTAAGAAGGTCATCGTGTTGGCAGTTATGTCCCGATTGCTTAGATTCTTCTTATTGGCCAGCTGCAGGATGTAGTCCATAAAGTCCACACGTTCCGATTCCTTTCCAGCTGCAACTTGCCTTTTGCGTGAATCGAAAGCTGCCTCCATGAACTCAACAAAGAATGTTTCCACATGTTTGGGTACCAGACTCAGCTTCATGAAGCGACGCAGTGAGGGTATTAAGGTCATCAAAGTAAACCTCAAAATAAAGGCCCAAGGCTGCTCGAAAAGAGCCTTTATTTTGGCTATCACAGGCGTGGGATTGTCAGTGAAACTGTGAGCACTCAGGCCCAAAACACAATCCGTCACCATTTCAGTGGTAAAGCAAAGGCTGATCTGTTAGAAAAAGTAACTGATATTTCTAAAAGCAATATAACAACAGGGAATATAACAACCACTCACATCTTTTCCATTTATACCGTCCTTGGGAGGAATACGGCTCTGCTTGCGTATGAATTCAGTCATCTTTTTGCAGACTTCCGTAGTCACTGGATAAACCGTTTTGATCTGAAGATATTATATAAATATAGAATATATTTCACTGTACAACACTGATTTTGCCACAATTTAAAATCTAAAAGAGTTTTTCTTTAAAAAAGATGTTCTTTTAAAGAGTTTTTTCAATTTTAAGAAAAATAAAAACGAAGTTCTATTCAGGTTTAAATTAGAGATGGGCGTCGGGATCGGGATTTTCGGTACCCCAAATTATCCGGAAACGATTTTCGGTATCTGGCGGGTTGGAAAAGATTTTAAAAAAGTCCGCGACGATCGGATACGTGCTTGGTCATGAGATCATTTTAAAAACTTCTAGAGACATGCTCTGAGATGGCGGCATTTCAGAGATACCCCTTTTTGGACCCGCGGGTCCCTAAATCACCTCTAAGCATATCTCTAGAATCTCTTAATATGCCACCTTGATGTAGGGATGAAGCACTTATCCGACCGTCCTGGAAGTTTTTAGAATCTTTCCCAACAACTCGGGTCCCGAAAATACCGATCCCGACGCCCTTCTCTAGTTTAAATAGAAGCTTGAACTAGTTATAGGAGTGTTCTTACACGACTCATGGTTAGGCCGGGAGTTATATCGCTACGACGTTCCTTCCACTTCTCCCCAACCATTGTGAACATATTGTTGGCCATTAAGAAATCGGAGTTATCATCCAGCATTATGGCCAACTCATTGACTTGGAAGTGCTTGAAGTCTGAGACGAATACGCGATGAGCCAGTTCCGGGTTAAGAACGAGTAATTGAGGCAATCGTGACATATAAATGCCAACTGCATCGTATTGATGTTTGTATTTCCTGTTGAAAAAAGGGAAAAGCGTTAATCTCTTAGTGAAGTCAGAAATGTCTCTAGAGTTACTTATAAACCACATTAAGATCGACTGTTACATCGTGCTTAGCTGTCAACGTATTGGGATAGTTTCCAAAGAAGAGTGAGGGCTTCGGGCCTGGAACCCTCCGCTTGCTCCAATAGCTATAGTTCCAGATAAGAAATAAGTAGCCCAGATAGGCTATTAGACCTAGTAAGGCTAGTGTTACGAGCACCATTGCGACGACTGCTTAGCAGGTATTCCGTTTCACGACTGCTGCCTGATTATTTATGCCCAATTATAAATACTAACTGCGGGTCAGTTTTCCAGATAGGACAACGCGAGAGCTTATCAAAGCACAACATTTCAAAGTGTGTATAATGCTGTCTGCTGCAATTGTCAGGTCGATTGCTGAAATAACATTTTTGATAACACTTATCACCAATTAGAGGTGCAAAATTAAACCCCTTCAGCTATTTCAGTTCGACTTCCACTTCCAACTGAGAGTGGGGTAAACAATTTTATTTGTATACTTATCAACATTGTGATAAAAGAGTATATTGGGCTTGTGCAACTTCGCTTCTAGATCTTCTTTCTAAATGAAATTTTCAGGACATTATATTGACATTCAAAGGTATTTATATGCGAAATCCCAACTCCGTAGTATTTGAAATACGTTTATTTTTATTTCACTCTTGGGGCTAATGGGGAGAGGTATCCAAAAATTTTAAATGTTTATTATCTGTATTTTCATCACAGAAACCTACATAGTCAATTTGGTATCTCTAGCTATTATGGCCTTAAAGTTATTGCTTAAAAATAAAGTCAAAATTTAGAATATCGAAAGAAAAAAAAAACTTGTACTGCGTATGGTATACATGAATATATTTCTAAAATTTAAAATCTCTAGCTTTTGTGGTTTACGAGATCACTGCGTTCATACGGACGGACAGACGGACGGAAGGACAGACGGACAGACAGACATGGCTATATCGACTCAGCTCGTCGTCCTGCCACGCCTCCTTCTGCCTGTTACATGCATTGTCACAAAACCATTATACCCTGAAATCCCATTTTCAATGGGTTCAGGGTATAAACAAGAAGTAAAGTTTATCTATAACTAGAGGGATGGGCTAACTTCGGCCATGCCGAAGTTTGGTAATACCCTTGCAATTGCAAAGGATATAGATACAGTTTTTTCTGATTTGCCACGCCCCCAACAATTGGATATATATCATTTTTGGGCAATCTATTGAGCAGGGCAACAGTAACCTATATATACAATTTTGAAGCTCTACCTATAAGACTTTGGAAGATATAGTTTTCTCCGATTTTCCACGCCCCCAAGAGGCGGATATATATAATTTTTCATAATTTTGTCGAAACAGTCAAGCCTAACGTCTGTGTTAATTTTTGGAACTCTAGGTGTAAAATTGTAGAAGATACTGTTTTTTCGGATTTGCCACGCCCCTAATGGGCGTAGATATATATTGTTTATCTTTTTTCTAGGGGTGGTTGATACAAATATATGTTTTAAGTTTCAAGTCTCTGGCTTTAACAGCGTCCAAAATATTGAAGGATTTATGTTGAGCACTATATAGACTTTCCCGATTTGCCACGCCCCAAGTAGGCGTGGATATATAATTTTTTGATCAATCTGAAGGGGAGGCCAAAAGTATATTACTTTCCAAATTTGGATGCTCTAGCTTCAAAACTGTAGAAAATATAGTTTTTTCCGATTTGCCACGCCCCCAAAAGGCGTAGATATATAATCTATATCTTTTTGTATTTGGGTGCAACTCAGGAGTATATATTCCAAAGTTCAAGTCTCTGACTTTAATAACGTCGAAGTTATCTGACTAAAACATTTCTTAAAACCGATCTGTCCTATGGGAGCTATAGGATATAGTCATCCGATCCGGATGATTCCGAGATATACAATGCCTGCAGCACATTCCAGCCTATGTGCAAAATTTCAGCTCTGTAGCTCTTATAGTCTCGGAGGAGATTGCGTTGATCCAGACAGACGGACAGACAGACAGACGGACATGGCTATATCAACTCAGCTAGTCTTGCTGATCAAGAATATATATACTTTATATGGTCGGAGATGCTTCCTTCTCTGCGTTGCAAACTCCTGACCAAAATTAATATACCCTTTTTGCAAGGGTATAAAAATTTGGCAAGGGAATTAATAGAGTTTGGCTTCCTTTGCAGATGGACATAGAATGGTGTTATTAATTTGTTTAGCCTAAAGGGTAAATACGGAAAAATGTTCCACGGTTAAAGAGCCACAATAACAAAGTTTTGTAGTTAAATTTCTGTTGAGCTCGCTTACAAATAAATTTTATTTATTATATATTTTTAAAAACTGCAAACGAGAATTATGCAGTCAGTTCCGCCAAAGCTCCAACTTAACTTATCTAATTGTTCAGATTAGCTTTTAGGAATCACCCCAGTCCAAAACTTGAATGAAGCATGACTCGTTGATTTGAATTTATAACCTGTATACACAGAGATATGGCATATAGTAAATGGCTACAAAGTGTTATTGCTCTAAGTTTAAACAAATGCCGCGAGCGTGTTATCAGTGTTGACCACTCTCAAGTTGTAAGGCTAAAAATAACTATAAACAATTAATTATAATTACGATTTGACTAACGTGTTTCTGATAACATAGAGAATATCTCTGCTGGCTCAGTATCCAGAGCCAATATACCCTTCCATATTGTCGTATTTTAGTTTTGAGTAAGTCATTTTTGCAGTTAGCTGTAACTTTTATAAGACAAAAATGAAGTTGGAAGCATCCGACTAGTAGATACCGACTAGTAGTTGAACCACATATCAAATTGCTTAGTAAGTCGTCTACCTTAGATATATCTATAGATACATACAATTATGGGGAAACGTTTGCAAAAGAATATAATATAAATTTCATAACTCTAGAGCTCCTAAAATGGGCTTAAGATGTGCTTAAGGTAGTGAATCAGTCATTTAAATGGAAAAGTTATGGATTACTTGAAACACACTTGATATGAACGTGATATCGTAGAATTCTTCATGGAATGAAGTCTTGCTGTAATAAAGATGTTAGCCAAAATATTATACCCAGCTCAAGCATTTTCAATGGCTTCAGGAAATAACAAAATGTATATATATTTATTTATTTATTTATTGCAAAAAAGTTGACTTAGCTTGTGTCAACTGAGAGTAAAATGTATATATATATATATAAGTAAAAATAAGATCTAACATGAATGATTAGATAGCCTGAATAAAATAACTTCAAAGATTACCCTTATAATATCACCGACACGTTGGAGGAACTTTATTCGCCAGACCGGCCAGCTATGCCTCAGATCACAGACAAATGTAGTCAGTGATATTATAGGGCTATGTCAATCAAAAGTTTTTGTTAACGGAAAGCTTAAACATAATTAGTACATAATGAAATTAGTATTGAAGTAAGGGAAGATCGTTTCCAGTTGTGAAATCAGTAACAACGATGGCCGACTATGCCTCTACTCATAGCTACATAGGTACTGTGATTTCCCGCAGATGATCTGAAAGCAAGAGAGAGTTCAAAGGAGGTGACGCTACAGTAATTATTGTAATTAAGGCAGAGGACATGAAACGAATTGTGCAAAGAATGATCTGTTGTGCACACAGTTAAATGCAAGGGGCGAAAGTACCTGGTTGGTCTCCCAGAAACAGAGGACTTGAGACGCCCTAAGAGAAAAATGGACTATATTTCACCAATAATCAACTTATGTGGAAATATAACTCCAAGGGAAGTTCCAGTTTTGATTAGTGATGGAAGATCAAGGAGCAGAATCGTACTGGCGTAAGAAGGAAAGCGCAGAAAGGGGTCCCAAATTAATAGATATATATGTATATTAAATATATATATATATATATATATAATATATAATATATACATATATAATATATACATATATAATATATACATATTTATTTGATAAATACAAGTTTCTGTTTTGCATATCTGAAAACTAGCTGCTCATTGCATATCAGCTTCACTTTGCGCATTTGAAATGAATTTATGTGCGTCGCCTGGAAGCACATAAAGAACCATTAAGAAAGCAAATGCCAGGCTCAGCAATCAGCAGCCAAGTGACAAACTCTGACAGTGTCTCTGCCCTCAAGGGGGAGTTACCTTTCAGTGGTGCAATGCCATTACACCCACTCGCATTTTGTCGTCCAATTGCTCAGCTAATGGATAGCGAGGGCAGTTAATAACTCGAACAAACTCAGCAGAGAAAAGTGTGCCAAGAGTGTGTGTGGGGCAGATGGGGGCAAGTGGTGCAAGTGTGGTCTGAAATGGTTTTGCCAACTCCCAGCCAATTAAACACTCAACCACAAAAAAGAAAAGAAGCAAACAACAGTTGACAATGACGAGGCGCAGGATGGGGATACAAAGGCTGAGCTGAGCTGAGCTGAGTTGACCTGACCACGTGTGACAAATTGACGCTTTTTAATTTCGCCTGCACCGTCGCACCACCAGCGCAACCACTTAAAAAATGTAAAGCGCCACACGACGAGTCGCCAATAACGAAATAACGAATTACGAATTACGAATCACGAATCACGCATACGCCGTGTCTGCTCTCTCTCCCACCCCCTTCCAGGCAGCTGTTGTCAACTGTTGCCTGATTGACGACGTTGTTCGAGTGGTTGTTGTTGTTGTTCTCGTTGTTCTGATTGTTGTTGCTGTTGCTACTAAAAAGGTGTTTTCATTTTGCATGCAAATATAAAAACGTCGCCTTGATTAATTGCCTCGCACAAGCAGCGACTGCTAAACAGACTGCCAGCAGTATATATACAGATATATATATATATAGAAAGACAGAGAGAGAGATCTGACTCTCTACTTTATTTAACAAATGATGTGCATGCCTTCTGCGCTGATAATATGAAGCGCCAGCTCTGTCTGTTTTTCTCTTTCAGCACGAAGTGGACTTGCGTCCTGTTGCCTGTTTCATTCCCGTCTGGCAAACCAATCAAAATGTTAATGACACTCTCAATACAGTTATCACAGCGGCGTCAGCTTCGATGATATGTGCGCGAGGGGGCGTGGCAGGGGGCGAGGAACGGGGCGATGTCCCAATGCTGACTTGACCGAGCCTTTTAACATTGCTGCCATAGCTTTTGTATTAATACTCTAACGAAAAAAGGTATTCCTAATATGTCATCAGGTGTGAAATGTAAAGCAGAAATGTTTTGGAATATATATAAAGATTCTATATCGTATTGAACTGTCTCGACTGTATTCAGTTATAAGTTTCAGTCCCATTCCTCAAGCTATCTCATTTTATCTTTACATAGATTCGTCAGTATATGCTCAGATTCCAAAATGGAGTATTTTGAATAAATTCTTTTTATTGAATCATTAAAGGAAACTTTTGAAACTTATTCAATTAGCAGCTAGCCATATCAATATATATATATATAACGATATACTTTGCATTGCTCACTTTAGTCATAATAATTCAGTTTAGTCATAAATGATTCACGTACATCAATGGTTTATGAACGAAAAGTTCTATTGAACTGACTAACTAAAATGCATCATTCATGAACTGCTAAATAAAATGAACTAGTGAATAAAATCACCACATGTTATTAACAATTAAATTTATGTATTCAAATTGAACTAGAATAGCTAACTCTAAAGTTTATTCGGGTCTACAAAGACTAACTTAAGCCATCGAATAAGTTGGGAACAAGATTTCACTAAATTTTTTGTTCAATTTGTATGAACAGAAAACTCTCTAAGCACATAAAAGAAAATAATTTTTTTATAGTTAAAATATTGTTAAAAAGTGTCGAAATTCTTAAAAAAGTAGAGAAATTGGGCGAAGTTTGGTAATGCCCTTGCGATTGTAAAGGATATAGATATACTTTTCTCTGATTTGACAAGAAGAGGTCAAGATTGGAGTATTTGAAAATTTTTTGATCTCTAGGTGTAAATTTGCAGAAGATAAAGTTTTTACCGATTTGCTACTTTTATAGACGATATACTTTATATATATCTACTTTTATTCCTCTGTGTATTGCAAACTGCTCACCAAAATTAATATACCCTTTTTGCAAGGGCATAAAAAAAACTTTTCGTTATGATGTACTATTCAATTTTAATTCATTGCAAATATTATTTTGTTCATATTTGACAATTTAATATGAACTTCTCCCTAAAGTTTATTAATTAAAATAAAATAATCTTTAATTTAAAATTGAAATTTAAAATTAAAAATGTATAAATAACTCAACAATTCCAATCGATAAGGAATGACTAAATATATTTCGTTCATGAACTAAAAAATAAACTAGTTCACTTCTGCAAAAAAACGACTAAATTTCAAATTAAATAAGAATTCTCAATTTTTATAAATAGTATCAAATATAGTTCACACAAATCAGTCAGAAATCTCATATATACACATATCTTTATATCTCATAAATATTTTAAAATTTTTTTATAATTTCTTTAAGTGTATTTGAGCTTCGTTGGGCTGCGCTCATCTTTTTTCTGTATCTGTTTGTTGTCATTGGCGTCTCCAGCTCCGTCTCCAACTCTGTCACCGCTTCCTTCTACTTCTCCTTCTCCTTCTCCTTCTCCTTCTCCTTCTCTCTCTCTCTTTCGCTGTTAAGTTGTCATTTCCATTATGAGCATGTCGCTTTAGCATTTAACAAATAGTTGAGACATTTACAAGCATCGATAAGCGCTGGACTGTGGCACCTGGTGGTGGAGACCTCCTCAGCGGGTGATCCGAGCGGGGATCAATGGCCCAGCTCCAAATGCAGCAACGATTTGTGTTAATGTATTTAGATTTGGGTCTTAGCCGTCGGCTAATTGATGTCGCTTTTAAATGGCCAGTCGAGGTTTTTAATATTCATATACAATGTCCGCGCTGTCACACATTAATCAATGGGCAGCATCCATAAAGCTCATAAATAACCAAATTCAAATACAAATTCAAGTCTAAAAACCCATCTCTGGCCAAGGCGGTGCCCACACACAATAGTCCGAATGGCACTTACACGAGCTGGTTTATAGCAATAATTGGCTGGCGCTTCTCATGTGAGAGACACGACAACAATATGACAGACAAGTCAAGAACTTATCAAAGCCAATGACAAGAAGAAGAAGAAGAAGAAGTTGAAGTAGAGGCGACGACACCGGATATGCGGCATGGGAATGTAGCTTAAAGAGAAGAGCGTGTCGTGACACGATTGTAAGAGGTATTGAGCTAGGTTAACAGAAGGAATATTATCAAATTTTTATATTTGTATAGGAAAGCCGGTATTTCAATTTTAATGATATAAGATATGGGTTTAAAAACATGAATTAGTATATCAATATTTATCGATATTATATAGGAATGTAAGTAAGAGATTTTTAGTAAGAGATTTTTAGTTCAGTTAAGGAATACATAATACATTTTTCTATATATAGGAAAGCCTGTATATCAAGTATAAAGATATGAGATGTACTTTAGAAACATGAATTAGAATATCGATATTATATGATAATGTACCTTAAAGAGGAGAGCGTGTCGTGACACGATAGTATGAGTTATTGAGCTAGGTTAACCAAAGGAATATATAATAAGTCTTCATATTTATAGAAAAGCCTGCATATCAAGTTTATTGATATGAGATATGGCCTTAAAAACATGAATTAGAATATCGATATTTATCGATATTATATGGAAATGTAACTTAAAGGGGAGATAGTGTCGTGACACGATAGTAACAGCTATTCAGTTTGGTTAACAGAAGGAATATATTGAAGATCCTTCTATATATAGGAAAACCTGTATATCAAGTTTATGAATATTAGATATGCCTTAAAAAGATGAATTCGAACATCGATAATTATCGATATTATATGGGAATGTAGCTTAAAGAGGAGAGCAGCACGATATTTGGAGCTATTCAGTTAGGTTAAAAAAAGTAAGATATTATAAATCTTCTATATCAAGTTTATTATAGATAGCCTCTAAGACTTATGACACTTTTAGAAGGGTTTAAAAACATGAAGTAGAACATCGATATTTATCGATATTATATGAGAATGTAGTTTAAAGAGGAATGCTGGTCGTGACACCATAGTAAGAGCTTTTTAGTTCGATTAAGGAATATATAATAAATTCTTCTATTTATAGGAAAGCCTGTATATCAAGTTTATTGATATCAGATATGCCCTAAAACATGAAATGAACATCGATAATTACCCATATTTATCGATGTAGCTTAAAGACTAAAGACTGTCATGATGTGGTAGTAAGAGTTATTCAATTAGGTTAACAAAAGGAATATATAATAAATCTTTCTATATATGAGAAAACTTGTATATCAATTTTATTGATATGAGATGTGTTATCGATAGTTCAAAGGGATTTTCAACTACGTATGGCACATATCATAGTTCCAGAGATTGACAGATCGACAGACAGTATGCATGGGCAGATAGCTAGACTAATAGACAATTAAACAGACAGACAGATATAGATAGATAGACTTGGCTAGACTTATCGATAACATGAAAAGCATAAGAAAAATGAAAGATCTATGTTTAATACTCATATTCAGACAATCAAGCAGATAGACAATCAGACATAGCTCGATCGATTCGCATAGATAATATATATCCCTAAACTTGCACAAAAATTTTACCTGCTCTTATAATAACAAACTAAATAATTATTTTTCCCAACTGTTCTCTCAGATGTGCCCATCTCTAAGCAGAGTCTTTCGGCCATTTCATAGATCAAAATTGTGTTGACAAAGGTAAAAATTATCGATTGATAATGCGACCAATTGAGGGCTGCACATAAACAAAGCATTAAAAACATATCGAAAACAGTTTTTTCGTTTGCTCATTTATCAAAAGATATGGCAGAAAGCGAGAGAGGGAGGGAGAGCTGATTGGTGGGCGTTGTTGTTTATAGCGCTAATTACGGACTATAACAATTTGAAATCGATTTGTCAGAGAGAGAGGAAGAGAGAGAGAGAGAGAGAGGGAGGCAGCGCGAGGGTGAGAGGGTCATAGTTCAAGCCATATGGCAAAGGAAGAGTATTACTTTTGCTCATTAGATCGAGCATAAATCATTTCCGATGATCGTTTCCCCTGAATCGATCTGCACAGAGAAAGAGCCAGAGAGAGTGGGAAAGAGAGGGAGACAGATCTTTAGACAAGCTGAGCAACTGGCAATCAGCAAAAACACTTCCGATGCGAGAACGTGTAAGTGGGCTCTAAATGGAAGTGCACGACTAGGAAATACCCTAAAGCAGAAGATTTATCTTTACAAAGGAGTATATAATATACAGAGAAAGGGAAAGAGAGGGAAGTGAAGGGAGGTATATTAAAAGTAGACTATCCTAAACCAATATCAAATTTAATGACTCTAGCTTTGAAAAGCTAAGATATTCAGAAATAAAATAAATCTTGCTTGACTAGCAAATACCCTAAAGAACAATATTTGATATAAGAGACCAAGAGAGGGTGGGAGAAAGGTAAATTAAAAGTAAGCTAGCCAATCTCATCTCAAAAGCTACGATACATGCACATATTATTTTGGATTCATTTCTAACGTTTATCGATATCAAGGATATCCAGAGATCAAAGAAATATTGCATATCAAATACCCTAAAGCACAATATTTGATATTAGAGAGGGAAAGACCCATAGACTATCCAATCTCATTTCAATCTGTAACAAATTTGATGACTCTAGCTTTTTAAAGCTAAAAGATATTCCAAAAATATATGAGATATTAATCTATCGTTTATCGATATAATGGATATTCAGGGGTAAAAAAATCTTGCATGTAAACTGCCTCTATATCTTCAGATCCTTTAAAGCATATATTGATGTGATTCATATGCATCGTTTAAGCTTTTTAAAGCTAAGATATATGCCTGAAATATATGACATTCTTTTATCGTTTATCGATATCATGGATATTCAGTGATAAAAGAAATCTTATATGTACTGTACTTCCTCGATATCTATAGATCTTATATAGCATACATTGATGCGACTCATATGTATAGTTTATCGATTTCATATGAATAGTTATCGATAATTTATAGTTGTTCATAATGTCTCTAGGCCTCTAGATGTTATATAGCATAAACGGACAGACGGACGAAAGGACTGATGGACAGAGAGAAAGCATACATTGATGCGATTCATATTTATCGTTTATCGATTTCATAGGAATAGTTATCGATAATTTGTGGCTAAGTTGTTTATAATGTCTGTAGGCCGTTAGAAGTTAAATAGCACAGATAGATAGACGTACTGGCAGACTGAAGGACATATAGAGAACATGCATTGATGCGATTTATATGTATTTTAGTTTATCGATTTTATATGAATAGTTATCGAGAATTTGTAGTTAAGATGCTTATAATGTCTCTAGATGTTATAGAGCATAGATGAACAGACGGATGGACGGACACATAGAAGTATACCTCCTATATGAGCTTCAATTATGCTTCTCCCGCCTGTAGCATACCCCATTTGCAGCATGTGCCAGGGTATAACGAGATCTTTCAACTGCCATCTTTGAGTGAATGCAACACGTAGGGAGTAAGATTTTTGCGTAATTTGCACAAAACGTTTTGTTTGAAATTGAAATTGGTTTTGCTTTAGCCAGACAATTTAACCGCAAATCGGATAAAGCGGCTAAAACGATAAAGGCAATAGGCCCAGCCCCGACTCCGACTCTGAGAATTTTCGAGTGCTGAGAATGCGCAGAAAAAAAAAGATTAATTCGAGCAAATGTTAAGCTTGCTGTGTGCGATTTAGCATACCCTACAATGAACTATATAATTGGACACGGCGCATCAGCCAGGCACGTTTCATATTAACAAAAGACAGAGTGAGAGAGGGAGAGCGATATTGAGTGAGAGAGCGAGATAGAGCGAGAGCGAGAGGGGGTCAAATGCTTGCAATTGGCTATGAAAATGATGGCCGTTGCATTTGCATTCACCGCGAATCAATTCCAAATGGCCATCCATCTTAACTTCATCAACGGCAATCGGATAATGATCATCAGCAACGTCATTATCAGCGTTGCTATGAGTCTTGATGAAAACGATTTTAAATTATTTTATTTCAATTGCAAAATTATGGCCCCACTTGGAACGGCTTTGCTTGGCTGCCTGACTATAGATTGGGCTTTATGCCCCCTCCTCCTTCCCTCTATAGCCCCCCTCTTAAGAGTGGTAGTGGGGAGGGGACAATTGCTGCCGCATGGCTGCGAGTATATCAATTTTTTGCGCTTTTTCTGTTTTTATTGCTACTCCATTAAAATTGAATTGACTTTTTTGTAGTTGCTGTCGATTGTTCTTGTTGTTGTTGTTGTTGTTGTTGTTGCTGGCATATTGCCTGTTAATGCTGAAAATATAATAATGGTCATTACGCTGAAACAGAAACGATTGATGAAATTAAAAATTATTGATTATGCAGCAAACACCAGCTGCAAAATGTTCGCAAGGCTGTAAATTTATATTGGCCATATATAGTGAAGATAGCTAGAAAGTAGAGATATAGACGTATCTTTTATTAAGTTAGTGTTTGCATTTGAGTATAGATTAGAGCATACCCTAGAATTGGGTTATTAAAATTGATCTCATGTTTACCTATATTTCAAGTAATATATAGTATACATATCCTATAATACTTGTATGAATCCCTACAATTTATTGGACTCTAAAATTCGTTATTAAAATCTATGTGAAAATCAAATTTCACAAATATGAAAAGCAACTTTCTCAATATTTTTAAAAATTGAATAGGTTTTGTAAACAGTCAATTATTATTAAAATATATCTAGCGTAAAGTTCTCTTCAAATGGTAAAAAATGGAAAATTCTATTTAGATTTCTAATTAGAATTGGAATACATTTAATGAAAAATTGTATTAAGAGTTTAAAGAGGTATGCGGGATTAGAGGTGTATAGCTATCGATGGCACTATCGATGATAGGAAACTATTTAGCTGCCACACTATCGATGATTCAATGTCTCGATAGTGTACGATAGTACCCTCGATAGTTCTGCACCTCTTGTTTCGTTTACACATCACTAAAAAAACATTAAAAAATACATTATTGGAGTCCATTACAAAACGCTTGTCTATATATGAGCAACGGACAGTGACTAGGATGGCTATAATATTGGAGGCACGATTCAAGAAAGATGGGTTGTACTAAATAATAAAACAATGTTTCTGGAAAATGATTTGGTGAAATTCGGCTAATAATGAGAACCCCATTAATTAGGATTTGGTGGAAAATGCCACAACTCTCGAACAATTTTCTTATTTGTTGGATCAACGAGCCATTAGCAAACGAAGGAACCCGGGATCGGACGCCATCATTATCAAGAGGCAGTATCTGGAGAGAGTCATTGCTCCTCATGAAATGGATCCTCTATTATGGATTAAGAGACTATCGACAACTATCGATGGCACTATCCATCACTATCGGTGGTTTCGAAATAACTATAGTCGATTATTGATGGCTAAAGGGCATCTACCGTTTGCAGAATGGCAGGAAAAAGCATGAAAACAAGCTCCTAAGTTGACATTTTTAGCTGGTTTCGTACTATATGCATATAATAAAGTATATATTAATAAGCACCAAGAACACAAACAAAAGCATATATTTTTGAAAAACATATAATAAATATATATAATTATATATATACAGTAATAATCTTCTGAATTCAAATCTTAACGTTTATACAATATTACCCGCAAATTGGGACAAGCAGTGCTAAACAAATGGAATTGGGCCAAGCAGTTCATCAAGCAGCTACTGCGTTGTGGGTTTATAACTATGTGTGATAGATGGCGCAACTCAGTGGTTTGTGTCTTGGCTGTGTCAATAAGTTCAACTTAACGATTTTTTGAGTAAACTGCCAAAGAAATGTACGTAAACAATTTACAAGTCGTTGGATTTTTGATGTACCTTTGAGCTTTGAATTATTAACGATAGAGTGCGTCCTATGTGATCTTTCGATATTTATGGTGTGGAGGAAAAAGAGAAAACTAGAGCATTGGAGAAAGAGAGATGATAAGGAGAGGGAGTGGCAGAGAGAGAGAGAGATAAAGAGAGAGAGAGAGAAGGAAAGAGAGAGAGAGACAGAGTGAGAGAGAGAGAGGGAGAAAGAAAGAGAGAGAAAGAGAGAGAAAGACAGAGAAAGAGAGAGGAAGAGAGAGAGAGAGAGAGAGAGAGAAAGAGAAAGAGAGAAAGAAAAAGAAAAAGAGAGAGGGAGAGATAGAAAAAAGAGAGATAGAGAGAGAAAGAGAGAGAAAGAGATAGAGAGAAAGAGAGAAAAAAAAAAAGAGAGAGAGTAAGAGAGAGAAAGAGAGAAAGAAAGAAAGACAGAATGACAGAGGGAGATAGGAAGTAAGCGTCATACAAATCTTACAGACACCTGAAGATCATTAAAAATTTCAAATTGCATTTCTTGATTTCTTGATGTACAGTGTTGGTCAACATAATAGGTACACTACCATAACTTGTTCTCATATGCAAATATTTTTATATTTCTGACTATTTTTCACGAAAATTCACTCTTGATATTATTGTACTGATAAACTAATACCCAGAAGCTGCAGAACAGTTCTAGTCTTAAATACTATTTAAAAACTTCTTCGTTCCATATTCATATTTGAAATATTTTATATATCAAGTGTAATACCGAGTCGCATATAGTTTTTTTTATCACAAAGTCTTTACTTTTGCATACCTCAATGATCTACAAATATACAGATGTATAAAAGCAAGAACGCTACAGTCAAGCCTCATTAATAGCCGCCAGTTGTGCAGGGACCGCCCGGACGATGAGCCTACAGCCTACAGCCTGCTGCCTGCCTAAAGGAAGCGATTTCTGCCTTTGCCTTTGCCATTGGCTTTTCTTTATGTGATTGTTTTAAATTAGGCGATGTCAATGAAGGCTGCGCCCCTCTGCCGCCCCTCTGCCTCCTTCGCCGCTGGCAAATTGTGGGGTAATTGAAGTGGAACGGTAAATGCGGTTGGCGTCGCAGCTGCTGCGACGCTAGCAGCAGAACACTCATACGCACCGTTGCTGCTGATGAAGGGAAATGATAATTACACAAACACACACACACACACACAGACACAGACAGTCGCAATTTTTGTGGAAAAACGTACGTAAATAGCCAGAATCTCATTAAAAAAATCTACGGGCAAGGGCTGCCTAATGAGCGCTTACAGCTGAGCATACCCCATATACCCTACCCCTCCCCCTGCCCTAGCCTTGCTTGAGGCCCAACATAATGTAATTATATCGCATTATATTTGTCATTTCGAGCAAATGAATTGAAACAAATTTAGTGTGACAAATGAATTGTTTATATGCGCGTATAATACACACACACTTGCATATGTATATGTATGTGTAGCTGTATGTGTGTGTGTGGATACAGTCAATTTGGTTCTCTTTTGCTTTCTAGCCAATTTCATTTGATTTGAATGCGTGCGAGGTTTGTGCGCCGGCATTAGAACTTGGCCAGCTCGTATCTGTTGGCCATCTTTTGGCTTTTGGCTAATACGAGTTTATGAGCCATGTCTAATTACCAAATGAATTGTGCAATTATTTATTTATGTTTATTAATTGGCTGCCCCACTAATGAGACATGGCTAAAAATTGACTTCTGATGAGCAGAGATGAGACAGCGACTAAATGATTGACTGACTGACTGACTGACTGACTGACTGACTGACTGACTGACTGCAACATAAATGTCGTGAGTTACGACTTGTTGTTGTGGTTTTCAGCACCATCGATTCATAAGCTCTTCTGAATTCTCGTCAGTTGATGCGGTTTTTGGCGTTCGTAACGAGCGCTTTTGGCCTACAATGTTGCCAACGCCAGCGGAAGCAGCCACCACAAAGAGCCATTTATGCAAAGTGCTCAAGCATTTAATGCGGGTTCGCACTCGCTCTTCCCCCTCGCCCTCTCTCCCTCTCGCTCTGCTCATTGTGCAACTCATTAGCACTTATTAAAACTAAGTGCAGTCAAAGGCAAACCCAACTGCACTGAGAGAAACTGATTTGCAGTTAACTTTAAGCTTGTTATTAACGAGCTGAGTTGTCATAAACGGAAGACTGATGCCCTATTATTCAAGGTGTTTCAATTTAATGTAAGCTATACAGTAATTCTAAAGTTGTTTTCTTAGCAAATAGAATAAATCAATTTTTAATTAGAAGTATAACAATAGTATTATATTATTATTTTAAAACAATACTATTATATTTTTTTTTTTTAATTTTTTCTTAAATTTGGTTTTTTTTTGACATTATTACATTACATTATACATTACATTATACATTACATTATACATTACATTATACATTACATTATAGATTACATTACATTATATAGCTTTTATATTATATAGCTATTATATTATATAGTTTTTATTTGTATTGCTTTCGTTAAGTTTTGAGTTTTTTATACAATAAATTAACTTGAAATTTCAAGCATGCTAGTTTTAAGTCAAATAATTCTTTAGTTAGAATTCGTGGACAAGTTTTTTTTTATTTTTTCACTTATGAGTTCATTTATGTAATTTCCGAGAAAATTCGACTTTCTTCTTATTATAAAGCTTTAAATATCAGCTACATATAAATATATAAATAAAATTATAATGAAGATTTTATATGTATATTTTTTTATTTTTATTATTTTTTTTCTCTTGATTTGCAATTGTTGTTTATGACATCAAGCGATAGTTGTTGATAGAATTGATCAAACTATTTACGGAAGGACGGATGGACGGATGGGCGGACGGACGGGTGGACGGATGGATGGACGTATATACGGACGGACGGACTGACGGACGACTGGATGGACAGACGGATTGACGGACGGACGGATGGACGGACTGACGGACGGACGGACGGACGGACGGATGGATGGACAGACGGATGGACGGATGGATGGACAGACGGATGGACGGGCGGACGGATGCATGGACGGACGAATGGATGGATGGACGGATAGGTGGACTGACGGATTGATGGATGGACGAAGGGGCGAAAGGACGGACGGGCGTATGGACGTATGGTCGGACGGACTGGTGGACGGATGAATGGATGGACAGACCAACGGACGGATGGACGGACGGAAGGGCATCGAATATATATACTTTATGGGGCTTACAACGCCTTCTTCTCCCTTTTCGCAGTGAAATTCCATTAACAATACTTTCAGGGTATACAAATCAAAATTAGTTTATTCAAAATAATATATTTATTTATTAACTTGAAATGCTTTCCTCTGATTCCCAGAAGTGAAAATAGGTTGATTTTAAGCTCTCTTTAAACAACGATTAAAAATGTATTTATAGATATATATATTACACTATTCCTTACACTATTCTCGCTTATTTGACTAGCTGTTTCTCTCAGTGTAGCATGAGTATCAGGCGGAAATGATGGGCCTAGATTTGAGTTGCGGGCTGGGCCCAAGACTTGGGCTCTGGGTGCAACATCGACAGCTGCTGCTGTTGCTGCAGTTGTAATCAACATTTCAGCAATTGTCAGTTACAGTTGCAGTTGTTGTGGTTGCTGCTGCAGTTGTTATTGTTGCCAGTGTGCACTGGCGCGTGTCGCTAGCAAACAGAGAAACAGACAAAGACACAGAAACTGAAACTGAAACAGAAACGAAATGCGCCTCAAAAATGGCGTCCAATTAACGTGGCTGCCATATTTGTTTAGTTGTTGTCGTTGTTGTTGTCGTTGTCCGTTGTCAGTTGTTGTTGTTGTCTGTTGCCGAGCAATAAAACATTTCATTTATTAGCCATGGCTGCGGCATGGCCCCAGGGCCCAGAGTCAATTTCGAGTCGTCGCATTCGCAATTTCGACTGCAGTTTCATTGATTTTCTTTTTTGTGTTCGTTGTTTGTTTTGGGTCGTGTCAGTAGGCAGTTAGCTGAAATTCGTTTGCCTGCCAGCTGTGTCCTAAAATACGAACGGGACACGCCCCTTCCCAGCAGACAGTTCACACTTTCACAGGTGGAAGTCGAAAGGATGCGGCTGAGAAGGCAAACAAATTAAAACAAATTGGTCAACACAATTTGATTATAAAAGCAATAGCCAAACACACACACACACACACATGCATGCGCACACACATAATTTTGATCATCTTGATCACATTAGGGTGCAGCTGTAGGCGCCAAGAATCGATTATCCTTTTCCTCAATCCTTTTGCATACGTGCCGCACCTGTTGTCATGGTTAAACGCGATTCCCAATTCGCTGTTCGAGCCATGCGATGATATCGCTCTAATGGCGTCCTGGCCAGCCATTAATGGGTTGTGCTGAGCTCTGCCCAGGGCCCAGGGCTCTGAATTGGACACGGGCAACAGGCTGCATGTTAAGTGACTGCGAGCTGGGTGTGAAGAGCGCTGCCTCTAAGTGCTTGCTCCTTGCATAATTATATGCAATTTATATTGAGACAGGATCCTTCTAGGAAATTCTGCTGCAGCTACTGTGTTACCTGTGCCGCAGGTCGAGGGTCACTCGAAATTAATGCAGTAAAATGCTCTAACATGTTTTCGTTAGATCTGCCTGACTTGGCTTGTGGGTGTGACTGCAGCTGCCTGACGGCAAGACGAATGTTACATGTTTGCAAGCGTTTTAAAACGCGCTGAAAACGGGCCCTTTTATTCAATGAGCCATTGAGTCAATATTAATAGATATGCTCTAATATGATTTCTTATGATGTAGCGTGATGTATGACTGCAGCTGCATTTTTACCTGCCTACATATTGCACTACTTACGCGCGTTTTAAAACGCGCCCAAAACGCGCGCATGCTGTTCGAATTTAGAACTGCTCATCCCAGCTAAAATCAACAGAAATTCTCTAAAATATTTATTTCTTATTCACCTTGATGAGTGGGTGTCTTCCTCTCTGTCTGCCTCTTTTCCTGCCTACATATTGCACGACTCAAGCGCGTTTTAAAACGCGTCAAAAACGGAACTGCTTATCTCAACCAATATCTATTGAAAATCTATAAAAAATTTTCTTCTGCTCTGCTTGACTAACTTGTCGATTAGTTATAGCGACTGCTGCCTGCCTGGGATTGCAAATCTCGCTGGCGTTTTTAAACGCGTCAAAAACGCTCGCATGCTGTGCGCCTTCAGAACTGCTCATCTTAGCTAAAATCAACAGAAATTTTCAAAAAGTATTGTCTTCTACTTTGCTTGAGTAACTTGTCAATAGGTTGCCTGGCTGGCATGCCGAACTTCGCTCGCGTTTTAAAACGCCACAAAAACGCGCGCGTGCTTTGCGCCCACTAAGCTGGCTATAACTTGCTTAATTAGCAGCCAATATCACGCACTTCATACTGTCCAATTAATTTAGCATATTACTATAGCTAACTACAAGCTGCCGCAGTGCAGCAATTGTTGCAGCACTCATTGTTGTTGTTGTTGTTGTTGGCTCTTGGCAATTACCTTCGCTGGCTGCTGGCTGACGTTGACGGCTTCGTTTGTTGCTGCAACGTCAACCAGGCCGTGGAGGCACATGCAAAACAGAAATCAGCATATCGCATGTTGTCGCAGCCATGCCCATAGAGAGCCCCCCCCTCCCCCTCCAATACCCTGGTCGTCGCCTAATGATAGAGCCTGTCGGTGTGGCGCAGCAAAACGTCAAAACGTCAAGCATCTATTAGCCTGATTCTGTATTTTGTTTTAGTTCGTCTGGATTCAACGCCTTGTCCTGCTGCTCGTTGCCAGCCACGCAGCCCATGGGGCAATGCTTTTAAATACCCTGTAAATATTGATAGTGTCTAGGGAATATTGTTGTGCAAGTGTAAGAGTAGACGTATTAAAGGGAAGTGTGTAAATATCAGAGATCTTAATGAAGATGAAGAAGCTTTTTCTTTTTGGATTACTCTCGTATATATTATCTTTACTTATATAGAGAGAATGAGGGTTTCAGTTAAAAATGAAGTCAAACATCATGGTTATCTCATAGTCGAGTATCTTCTAGGCGAGTATCTCTTAGTTTGCTATGAAATAGTTGGGCATATTTTAGTCGATCTCACAGTCGGATATTTTATAGTTGGTCTTATTTTAGTCGTGTATCTTCTAGTCGAGTCAGGCATTTATAAGGAGAGTTTTTCTTAATAGGGCTTTTCTTAGTTTGGCTTGTCTTTTTAATGCTTTTCTTAGTAGGGCATTTATTAGTAACGTTTTTCTTAGTAGGACTTTTCTTAGTAGGGCTTTTCTTAGTAGGGCACTTACTAGTCGGGCATCTGTCAATAGGCTATTGCCGTTCGCTACTATAGTCTGAATTGTTATAAGGTTATATCTATAGGTATTTCAAAAGCAAATGTTTGTGAATGGTAGGTACAGGGTATCTGCTAGTCGTACATACCCTCACACTAGTTTGATGTGTTTAGAGAAAATTTTTAAGTGCTAATGTTTATATAAATATATCAAATATAAGAGTTTTGAGTACAGAGTATCTGCCATATTAAGAGTAAATATTAGCATATACATGTATTGTAAGAGCAAATGTTTATAGACGTATTTGAAATCTGAGATTTTCGACTACAGGGTATCTGCTAGTCATGCACATCCGCTTTTCGCTTGTCATGTTAAGTGTTGTTGTTTTTAAACATATAAATATATTTATAAAACAGTATATACATTTTAATAAAGGTTTTTCACATAATAGTTGCAAAGTACAGGGTATCTGCTAGTCGTGTTCACCTGCACACTAGCTTGTCATGTTTATAGCAAATATTTATATACATATATTTATATTGTAAGAACAAATGCCTACGTATATACATCATATCTAAGAGTTTTAAGTATAGGGTATCTGCTAGTAGTGCACACTTGCTCACTTGCATATTAGGGGTTAATATTTTATATAAACATATATTGTAAGAGCAATGTCTTAAACAAATTTGAAATCTAAGATTTTCACAGGGCATCTGCTAGTCGTGCACACCCACACATTCGCTTGTCATATTGAGTGTTGATCATATAGAAATAGATGTACTTATTAAATAGTATACTATATATTTATATATGTGTTTTACATAAGACTTGCAAAGTGCGGGGCATCTGCTAGTCGTGTATACCCGCTCACTTGCTCACTTGCTTATTAGGCGTAAATATTTATATATACATATATTGTAAGAGGAAATGTTTTAAGCAAATTTGAGATCTAAGACTTTCACAGGGCATCTGCAAGTCGTGTACACCCGCACATTCGCTTGTTATAATGGCAAACATTGTGCATGCCCTGCGCTATTTGAAAGCAGCTAACAAAGTCGCCACTGCCTGGTTCGAGACCAGCTCAACTTCCATTTCCACTTCCACTTCCAGTTCCTCTTCGACTTGGACTTGGACTTGGACTTTGTTTGTTCGACAACATTTCTCGTATGCAAATGCCGCAGTTGAGTGTTGCATGCAACCGTCTCTCTCGCTGTTCTTGTTGCAGTGTAATATTTAGTAAATTTTGTTGTTGTTACTGCACATGTCTCTGAAATTCGTGTCATGCGCCCGAGCAATTTAGCGTTTAATGAGAAGGCGTTCGTTGGTCATTAAACTATCGCCTCTCCGTGTCGCCAAGTCCGAGTCGCCTCCTCCCTCCCCGCCCATCCACGTCACGTAATTGTGACTTGACTCTTTTTTGGTTCAGTCTTATATGCATATATATATATATATATATAGCTGGCTATATTTCTTGGCAATATATCTCGCCTAGTCGCTTATTAGCTGCACTAAGCAGCTTGTAACGCAGCCATTGAGCATGTTGCGTGTTTGTTTAGCGTGTTTTCAGCTCTTTTTTAGCCTTTTTTTTGAGCTTCTATTAGCTGCGGCTTAGTGTGTAATCAAGGGTTAAGAGCTACTCTTAAAGAGGTGTGCCACACTTCAATTTTTTATAAAATATAATTTTACAATTAAGAATTAAGTATTGACAAATTGCTCAGCACGATTTAGTGGACTCTAGCTATATATCTCTCTCGCTCTCTCTGATAGCTATTGAATCAGAGAGTTAGTGTTAGACTTTAAGACTTTATAATTGTAAATATGACGAATGCTTCTCTTAATATAAGAATTGCGCATACGAAAAATATCAAGAGGCTATCTGATTCTCTATTTCTATAACAAATATTATAATATGTGTAGTAATTCGATTCAGTTAACTATTATATAAGTCTGAGAGCAGACATTTAAGAGCATAATCAGAAAAAATGACCAAAATCAACATGAAAATAAAATAGAATCAAATTTTCTCAACATTTTCGTATATTTTTACTTATTCTTTTACAGCAGCTTATAAATTAGAAAGAAAAATCTGTATGGAGATATGATTTATGATTATATAAATTTATGCATTACACCAAAAAAAAAAAATACACTTATCATACAAAGATAAATCCAAATTTTTAAGAAGAATCATGAATACTCAGTGGTACGTTTAAAATAAAGAAAATGGATAATACCAACAGTTACCAATCCCGAAAACAACTCAGCTTTTAACCTATTAGACAATGCTTTACACTTAAGAAGACTAAAACGACACCACCCTTTGGATCTTTCTTCCACTCATATATAACAATCACTTCTCAACTTAAATTCGGTTGATGATCTTCAAAGACAATTGCGCATACAGACAACAAAATATAAATAAAATATAATAGATAAGCTACAAAATATATGTATATATATATATATATATATATATATTCCCTTTGATTCTTCCTATATATATATACAGTGAATGTTCTAGTCGTGGACAGCTCCCGCAGGCGGACATCTCCCGTAGCCGGACGAATTTTAGAGTCCCAAGATTTTTAGCATGACTTTTATACAAAATCTGTTTCCGTGGGCGGACGCGGACATGATTTTTTTTAACATTTTTATTTGAAACATTTCTCGCAGACGGACTAAAAACACTTTTAGTAGATCACAAATAAGTTTAATTTCAAAATTCGGAAGAGACAATTTTGAAGATTTTTTAAAAGTAGATTGCTCTTTACCCACAGAAGCCACCAACATTGAAATTAATATTACTAATCAAAGTGAAATTGAACTAAGCGATTCAGATCACGATATTATTGTACTGCCAATTCTTTGACATCTCCCGCAGGCTGACAAAAATACTGGAACTGTGGCTGTCCGTCCATGGGAGCTGTCACTGTATATATATATATATATATTCCCATTGATATATATATGGCTTTACAATGAGTTTCCCTTATCGTGTCCACTTTCAACACCCTCTATAGAAATGATATATCTGACACACTTGCTGATCACATGATTTTCCCAATTATTATATATTATATATACTCATACATATATGTATATAGAATTATCTGATTTATCTTTGCTTTCACATTTTAAAAGTCATATACATAAATAATAAACGCAATTAATTTTCGTGTAATATACAAAAATTGCCGCATGAAAAATGCATGTGAAATGCAATTAATTCAAGTGCTATAAAAACAGCCAACCACCCGCGACACACACCCACTGCACCACCCAACCACTCAACCAGCGACCAACTTTGTTGTAACAATAATAAAAGATAAATTTTAATGACAATGTTGCCGCCATTTTTGAAATGGTGCCAGCAAAAACTGATTGTGGTTCTATTTATTGTTGCTGTTGTTGCTGGCATTTGTTGCAATCACATTAATTATAATTATAGAGCTGGCAAAACTTGCAAAAGTATCTCATTTCACAAATTGCACTCAAAGCAAACTGATTTCAAGTCCAATTCTGATTTCGATTCCAGCTCCAATTGCAAGTCGAATGCGGCTCCAACTGGCATTTAACTTAAATATTTTGTTCTGTCTGTGCGCCTTGTCTTTGTTTGCCTTTTAAATTGGCGCATTAGTTGGCTAAATGTGCCTCTTGCCTTGGCTCAAATCCCGCAACGAGACGAACGCCCGTGACGAATTGCCATTGCCAAGCTGCCAAGCTGCCAACTGCCAAATGGCTCGACAGCCAACCCCTTAAGACTTGCACTCGACTCGGCTATATGTATGCAGATGCAGCGGCCACGCCCCCCTCTAGCACCACAGTTACAGTTACAGCAACAGCAACAGCCACAGCCACAGCCACAGCCCCTGCTCAGAGCCACAGCCCCATTGCGAGCCTTATTTGTAATTCATAAGTTTGACGGCGGCTTTTTGATGTTTCTGTTGCACTGTTGACATGGTGAAAGAGGGTATATTGGTTGAGTTGAAAGATGGGATTAGATTTAAAGAAGACTTAAAATTTCAATATAGTTTAGAGACAGATTTCTGAAAATCTTCGAATCTCAGGAAATGCCAGGACACCGTTTGACAGTCACTGCTTTGGCATTACAGTCTAAGAGTCAGCAATCAGACTCACATAGAACTTCAAAGTTTTGCAATTATAATAAGAAAATGTTAGCGTATAGCTAAAACTAAGATTTAGAACTTAAAAATGTTGTGATAAGAACTAAATTTGGCAGAAAATTAAAGAAATTCTTTAATTAAATCAGAAAGGAACGAAAGGAAAATTTCTTGGATTAGTAAAAAAATAAATTTAATAAGAATTTGGATGCTAACAAACATCTAATATGTTTTAAGAAATTTGCGCTTAAAACAATATTTTATCATTTAAGAATTCGATGTCAGTGAGCGAGCTTTGTCATTAACATATATATAAATTATATTCATTTCACAGTTTGACAGCCACTGCTTTGGCATTATAGTCTAAAAGACAGCAATCAGACTCACATAGGACTTTAATTCTTAACAACTGGAGTCAATAAATTTGTTAGTCAATTGAATGAGGATTATTCTTAAGAATCAAGCAGAAAATATCTACACACATAAATCATCGATATACACACATTACAGTCGTGTCAGGATATAGTTAACTAATTATTTCTAGGCCTGTTTATAGTAATGAGGTTGTTTACTACACTTTGTGTATAATATGTAGCCTACGTAGATCAATGGGGTATGCGTAGGCACATAAGTTATGAGAAATAGGGTTCGAACCCTACTGAGTTCGTATATAATACGATCAATTATCAACTAATTTGCTTGATGCCCTACAACAGTTGCAAATAAAGAGCAAAATAATAAAAATTTAAAAAAAATTTGTGTAAGTGAATAGATTCAAGATTTTATTAAAATTAATTAGTACGAAGACATAAATGTATTCTTATTGAAAGAATTGGCGATTTGAGGTTTGCTTCTTACATTCACAAAGTAACAATTTGAACCTATTTTGAGTACTTTATGTAATAATTTTGGAGTTCACTACAACGAGCTGTTCACTATATAATTTGTTCACTGTACCCAGACACGACTGTATATATTATTATAAAAATCTATATATATTAAACTCACAGTTTGACAATCACAGTCTATACAGTCTAGGAGTGACCAGGCGAAAGTCTTAGCGAGCTCATTAATTACAAAGTTGAACATTATTATTATATACATATATTTACTAATAAATATTTATTAAATTCATTTCGCAGTTTGACAATCACACGATTTACAGTTTTTTTTTTAACCAAGCACAGTCTTTCCAAACTCTTTTAAGCCATTACAGAGCATGCCACAGTTGACTATGCCCAATTGCCTCGCTCTTACTTCTCATTTTTTTGGCTCATGCATTTGTCATTTGGCGGCAAAAGTTTTCTTCCAATTACACGTTGCAACAATATAATGACATAATGTGTCAGGCGATTCACTGGCTGCTCCTGCTCCCAGCTCCAACTCCAGCTCCAGCTCCAGTCCCGCATTCACATTCACAATCTCATCCACATTGTGTTTATGCAAATCGGGCAATTGTGCGGCTTATAATTGGCAAAAAGTCTGCAATTGCTAATCCTGGCCACAGTGCACAAGTTCCACAAATTTCAAACTGGAAACTGGAAACTGGAAAGTGGGCCGCTTTGATTGGCCAGCGAGGCGACGGTCAACGGGGCCGCCATTGCGATTAAGCCGGCTTTCTTCGACATTTGTTTATGGCCAGCGCAGAACGCGCCCGCCATATTGTGCATCATTAGCTTTTGGCAGTGCACTGCAGTCGTGTACACTCAGAGAAAAAAATTACTATTTTAAATAGTAAAGATTTTTTTTTTTATTTACATTTATGAGTAATGTTCTGTTACCATTTTGGTCAACTTAATCTAATCGGATTTTGTTTTTTTTAGATTAATATCAAATTCTTATATAAACAAATTTTGTTTTAATCACAAATGTTCTAGTTTTCAATCTAAGATATCTAATGTTAATGTAAAACTAGTTGAACGATAACTATATAAACTAGATTACCGATAGATCAACGATAGCAGAAAACTTACTTAAATCAAAATTAAAAATTTTAAAAATTAAAAAAAATTTAATTTTTAATGTTATTATCCAAATTTTTTTATAAGCATTTTTTATTCAATCCAAGAAGATTTCTTTTTTTTCTTCTTTACTTCAGTCTAAGACTTATTTAATTGTAATATTACTAAATTATAAATCTTAGTTTTAAATTCTAAGCTGAAAAATCCTGATTTTTTAATGATGCAATACTTGAATTTAGTGGTATTATACTTAAATTGATAAAAGAAATTTTTTAAATTATTTTTTTTTTTATTTCAAAGCTGTTTCCATTCTTTTTTAAATATTAATATCATTTGGTCATATTCTTGAAAGGTTTTTGAGATATTTAAGGTACAGTGGAATCCCGGTAATTCGTAATGGCAAGGGAATCACATTTTTTACGAATTACACAGAATTTTTATTTATCGAACAGAAATTTAAAGTGAAATTTTTTCAAGGGTATAGCATTTTTTTCGAATTATTGAGGCTTTTGATTAAGCGGAGACGAATTTTCGGGGATTCGACTATTTGAAATCGAAATACAAAAATATAAATCATGTTTTTGTCTGCATGTATGACCATCTCATTGTCCACATTAAATACAATATGAATATCGAAATATATTCACATTTTATATGCCTTATTCCCACAGTGGCTTTTCAGCTTCTGCTCATGATTCGAAATATGAAAATTAAAATATTTAGTAATCTTAACTCCGTTTTTATCTGAATGCTGACTATGCTCATTCTCTACTTCAATTGCAATATGAAAACTAAAATATACTTAATTTTAACTCTATTTTTCTCTGATTCTTCTCAACAATCGCAATATGAACATCAAAATATATTTGAATATCTCTGAGTATATAATCTCCAAGTCTGCAAAATATTATGCAAAATAAACTCAAATCTAAACACAATTTTTCTCTGAATGTTCAATCGTAATATGAACATCAAAATGTCTCCAAGTCTGCAAAATATTATGCAAAATAAACTCAAATCTAAACACAATTTTTCTCTGAGTGCATAATCACTCCAGTGCTCATGCTCAGTGCACATCTTCAATCTGTCTGTTGCATTCGCCTAATTGCCTTAATTGCGCTTTTGTTTGTTGCCATGTGAAAAGTTTAAGTGTTAATTTTGTATCTACAGCAACAGAGCAGCATAATTATCGAGTGGGCCAAGAGTCTGGGCCGAGTCTGATGTGGGCCTAAGAGCGATGCGCATGTGACTTCGACCTGGAAAGTTAAGCTAAACCGAGAGGTTGACTCAGAGCCGATATAATGGCGATCGGCCATTTGACTTGCTAACCAAAGGCACAAAAATAAATCAATTAGCTAGTGTTAGCCTAATGGCTGACTAGACTAATTAGTGGCTGGCGATCACAACAGTCTGCGACTCTCCATACATATATGCATAGATATATATTTATATATTTGTGGCCGATGTCAATTAATTCGCTTTAGGTTTCACCAATTAACACATTTTGTTTATGGTAATTTCGTATCGCAAATGATAAAGCATAGATAAAGCTATCTTTTCGTTGATTTTAATAACAGCAAAACAGTTTTATGGCTTTATATAATATATATGGATATATCTGACTTTAATTTGCACATTGCAAACGTATCACGCAAAACAGCGATCCACAAAAAGCCGCTAATTGAAATTAGTTAAAACCCACTTGAACCCCATTTTCGTATTGTGCAAATGACGTCCAAATCGAGCCCAGAAACTCGGACCGGGGCCTGAAATCACATTCCTTACAAAAAAAAAAATATCAAATCAAATCAATTAGTAGCTGCCGTACCCAGCTACTATTTGAGTTCGTGACCAGGTAATCAAAGCTTCGATTTAATAAGTGGAATAAACAAAATTATAGGTAGCTTTAACCGAACTAAGCAGTCGTCAAAATGGGACAAACTAATTGGAGAGATCATATGATTGTTTCCATGTCATAAGAGAGAGGAACTAGAGATGGGCATCGGGAACGGGATTTTCGGGACCTGAAATTGTAACGAAACAATTTTCTTGCTGATTGGGAAAGATGCTAAAAAAGTCCGGGATGGTCGGAAAAGTGCTTGATCCCAAGATCATGGAGGCATGGTTAGTTATTCTAGAAATATGCTTATGAGTAGTATTACGTATAATACAAATCTTAGTTCTACTTAGAGATGGGGGTACCCGCAGGTCCCTAACGGGTATCCCTGGAATGCCGCCGTCTCAGAGCATATCTCTAGAGTCTCTTAGACATGCACTTATCCAACCATCCCAGACCATTTTGGAATCATTCCTAACCCGCCCGATACCGAAAACGGCTTAAGTACAATTTCGGGTCCCGAAAATCCCAATTCTACCGCCCATTTCTAAGAGGAACTAAGTATTGTATTATACGTAATTCTCTCAAAGGTTCGAACCACAAAATAAAACATTGTCCAGATTATGAACTCTTTTACTCTAGTTCTGATACCCAATCTTGATTGGCATTGAAGAAAAAATGTTAAAGGAAGTAAATTATATTTTTCATTCAAAGAGCAGAATATATATAGCCTTCAACAAAGACAACACTACTATTTTAAGATTCATCTGTGCAGCATTTTTATTTAGTTCACAATTTAAGCTGTCATTGAAATATTTCATAACTCAATATTTCTAGAAAAATTGTAATAGAAACGTTTTCGAGTCTCCGTAATTTGGTATTGGGATTTAGTGGGGCCTGGCAAGCATTCATTATAAAGTACAAATCAATTAGTTAGCGATCCGACAGTCCGGTCCGGGCATGAGTTCCATTAGCGACTCGTACCTAATTAAGCTAAACAATCAAAGCCAACAATTGTCATAATTTAGTCATGGCAACAGCTGAGAACAGACGAACGCCAATTAACATTAATATTGAACGGCAACGGAGGTAACTAGAAGCTATATAGCCCAACAGTCTAACTGACTGATCGGCGCTTGGCGCCAACTGTACCCCCGAATGTCATTTGGCTTGATCATTTATTTATTTATTTATTCGAGTTCCACGCAAAGCAATTGATGTCTGCTTAATAAAAGTTAACGTTTCGTATAATTCCAGTGAATTGGCAGCGATCCATGCCAAATGTCAAGAGTCTGCATAAAATACATATAGCTACGATCGCAGATCGGGAATCAGGGTGTATACAGGCTTTATGCTTGGCTGGGGGCCTGGGAAACGGACTGAAGTTGGTTTTCGGCGTTGGCGGCACTTAAAAATAAATGAATGCATATATATATATGTATATCTGATATATTTGGGCTTTTTTTGTGCCAACACATCCGGCACAGATATTGTGTGGGTTATTATTTCTGCTAATTGGACTGTCAGTTTTTGTATACGAGTGCTGAGTGGCTTTTGTTTTGTTTTTTTCTGAATTCAAACTGGCATCAATTTCACTTTAGTCGGAAACGCCCACTTTTTCATACGAATGTCTGTTCATTAACATAAATAAAACACGTATTTTCTTAATTGTATGCTTAATATACGACTATTACACATATATCTTTAACATAATCATATAACTTGACAGTTATTATGGGTTGAAAATGAATTTCATTTACCGGTAACAGAGACTGCAAAACTGCAAGTACCAACAAGGGTTCGAATCTGCATATCCAACAATTATTTAGTATTTTTCTTAATTCTCTTTCTATTGAAAAATGCTATAAAAAAAATTTAATAAATTATGTATATAATATGGTAATACAATTGGTTATTATTATATATTTCAATATTTTTCTCTATTCTAAATCTTTTTAAAATTTTAAAAATGTATATAATATTAAAACAAAATGTGTTCGACAAGGGTTCGAATCTGCATATCCAAAAATATTTCATATATTTCTTTTTTCTTTATCTATTTTAAAGTACTAAAAAAAATTTATTATGACAAGTTGAAAACCAAATTTGTTCCATAAGGTTTCGATTCTGCATATCCAACGCTTATCTAATATTTTTCGCATCTGAATATAGAAAATATTTTTCAATATTTTTCTCTATTCTCTATCTATTTAAAAAAGCCAAAAAAATGTATTAAGATATGACATTAAAACAACATTTGTTTGACAAGAGTTCGAATCTGGATATCCAACAATTATAGAATATTTGTCTCATTTCTCTATCTATTAAAAAGTGTTTAAAAAAAATGTACTAAGATATGTGTATGATATGGTAATACAATTTGTTCGACAAAGGTTCGAATCTGGATATCCAAAATATTTATCAATATATTTCTCTATTCCATATCTATTTAAAAAAGCCAAAAAAAAAATTTACAAAGATATTTATATGATATTAAAAGTAATTTTGTTCTGCAAGGGTTCGAATCTGCATATCCAAAAATATTTCAGATTTTTCTCGTTTCTTTATCTATTAAAAAGTACTAAAAAAATCAATTAAGACAAGTTGAAAACAAAATTTGTTCCACAAGGGTTCGAATTTGTATATTAAACAATTATTGAATATTTGTCTCACTTTTCTACCTATTAAAAATTGCTAAAACAAAATTTGTTGCTATGCAGCCGTCTACATATTGCACACTCGTCAAGGGTTCAAATCCGCTAATAATTTATTTCATTTGAAAATAAGAAATATGAAATATGAAAAAAATATGTTAAATTTTTTTATGTTCAGCAAAACAAATTTGTCAAATTACAAGCAATTTGCCCAAGTGTAAATAGTTAAAAATAATTCATAAATAAATTTTCATCTAGTCAGCTTTTTGCGAACGTTTTGTGCCACGCCTCAATGCAGCGGCACAGTTGTTAATTAAGTGCCATTAACTGAAGGATATAAACGCAATTAGCGCCGAGTGTATTTCAAGCAAAACGCCAAGCAGTCGCACCCCCATTTCATGGCCCCTCCAACCCCCCGCTAGCCCCCCTCCAAGGCATAAATGCAACCGGCGCTGTTATAGATGTTGCGTAGCCGCGAGCAAAGTGCCGTCTGCTTAATTAGTCTGCCTCAGACTGAATAAGTACATATGTGCACACACACACACGCACACACACATATATATGATAAAGAGCGAGAGAGAGAGCGGGTCTGGGCATATATGTGTATATGTCCCAAGTCATTTAAGTCGCATTTAATAAAATCAAAATCCATTACGCTTAATTTTGATTAAAACATTGGACCAGCGACTGCTCATTAAATTGTCACGCATGTTGTGTCACCCTGTCCAACATGCACCCGATCACCCGATACTCTACCAGCTCGCAGCTTCCATATCCAGTGCCACTTTGAAGTTGTCTCCGCGAGGCCGCCAACGCTGACACTTGCCTGACATCCCGTTTGACAGTTTGCATTGTGGCATGACAGAAACTCCTCTCGCACTCGCACTCCACACTCCTCTCATTTGTTTTTCCATAATATCTATGTCGCCCGCCCCGCTGCTCTGGGACTGCGGGAGGTTCTTCGGCTTTCACCTCGAGAATCTATTTGCAACATCTGTCGGAGGGGCCTGGCAATGGAATGGAAGCAGATTCAGCGGCATTCTTAAAAACGATTTAATTTAATTTTTATTGTTGACATAAACGTAATTGTCAGACCATTTATCCGCATTAAGTCCTCTGATGCGTAAGGATAACAACAGCAACAGCAATAGCAACAGCAACAGTGACAACAACAGCGACAACAATAACAGCCACAAACAAATATGGCGTCATTGGGCGACAACAGGGTAGGTAGAGACAGTGGAACAATCAGAAGAAACTATGCTCAAATATTAAAGACATATTCCAGAATAGATCAGCATATGAGTAAAAGACTCTAGTTTAAGATTTTCAAATATATATATTATATACAGTTGAGTCCCGATAATTCGAAATCACTTTTTTACGAAATGCACAGGAATTCGACTTATCGACGACAGCATTTTTTACGAATTATTGAGGTGAGCGATGCAGCGGAGGATGAATTATAGAGATTTGACTGTAATAACTAGAATTACAATCATAAAATAAGCAAGAGTTTTCTAGTTGGAAATGTTCGACTCAAAGAACTATTAAGAGAAAGCAGCTATCCAAAAAAAATATTTATCACAATCTATCTATACCTTAAGAGAGTCAACACACAAAATTGCATAACTGTAGCTTCTATAATCTTCGAGATATGCTTAAAAACACGGTGGAAAAACACATTTTTACGAATTACACAGGAATTCGACTTATCGAACAGGAATTCAACCGAATTTTTTTTTACGAATTATTGAGGTTTTCGATTTAGCTGGGGACGAATTATCGGGACTCGACTGTAATAACTAGAATTAGAATCATACGCAAGAGTTTTCTAGTTGGAAATGCTCGACTGAAAGATACCCAGCCAAGCAGTTGACAAAAGGCAGCTATCCAAAAAAAATATTTATCACAATCTATCCATACCTTAAGGGAGTCTACTCACAAAATTGCATAGCTCTAGCTTCTATAATCTTCGAGATATGATAAAAAAAGAAAACTGATTTTTATTCATATTAAACAGAAAGCTATAAAAATATATGAAAAAATCAGCTAATGCTTTACTAGTCAGATCTAACTTAGTTCTCTCGCCACTCGCTATATTTTCTTTATGTTCACTTCAAACACCAATCTCACCCACTGTACTTGCTGGTGAAAAACATAAATATTTACAATTTGGCACACTGTAAAATGAGTTTAACTTTATCTGCTTCTGTGGTTGTTTACCAGATACAGGCTTATTCTGGTATCCTGCGCAAAGCATGTTTGGCCTGGTGAGGGTAAAGGGGAAAGAGTATCTAGAGAGCTGTTATTTTCGTTCGTTATTTATATGCAAGTCAGGTTTTTGTCAACAAAATGTTTTGCTACGGAATATGGCGTCAAGCGAGGAGGCGGGGCCATGACAGAGGGTGGGTTAACGCGCATCACTCGCCTCACTGGACACTAATGGAAAAACTGTCCACCCGGGCGCGGGGAGGTAGGAATAAAGGCGAGGTCGAGGCAAACATTGACCGGTACCAGTCTCAACAACCACTCAGCAACCACTCGGCAACAACGTTTGGTGGTTGTTTCCACTTTCACGCCCAGAGGCGGCTTTAAGTCCGCTTTAACAAATGTTTTGTTACCATTTTTTGCTTCGCTATGAATTGGCTCAATTTGCAGATATTGAAATTGATTCAATTTCTTTTGATTTGCAATTAAAAGCCGCTGCCACATGCGGAGTTTTGAATTTCCGCTGGGGTGCGGCACGTGCCTGGAGGTGGGTGCGACTTATGTTACATGCGAATACCCTACACATATCACATATGCAAAACTCTAATGATGCCACATTCCATATATATATATATAATTTTACTCGCATCTCTAATGATTAAGGTAATGCATATATAGCCTGATTATATCGGCTCACATTAAAATCTAATTACATGAAACGAAGTCAAGGAACTGCTCTAATAGGTGCCACACTTGACTCTGCCGGCAATTGCAATTAGCATTTACATAAAACAAAATGGTATTAAAAGTTCCTCTACTTTTAGCTGCTCCCCCACCCCAAAGCCTACTTTTCCCTTTCTTGGGCGTTGGCCGCACAACATGGCGTATAATTAATAAATTTTGTACACGCGCACCAAATGCCCATTATTTAGTTGATTGTGGTTGTTGTTGTTGTTGCTGTTGCTGTTAGCTGGCGTTAATTGCACAAATACGTTTCTGAACAGTCCATTTTGATATTACTTAAACCACAATGCCTAGAACCCCGCATTCCCTCTCTCATTCCATCTGCAGCACCCAAGTTGCGGCGCGCGTCAAAAGCGGAAATTTGTTTATAATCGTTGTTAGCGTGTGGTATACGTCCATAGCTATGACTCTATATATAGCTGAAGGCCCTATCAATAGCCTAATAAACCCAAAAAGGAGTGCTCTTTTTGGGAGTGCACGACTAAGAAATACCCTGCCTTTTGTAGATAAATTTGGAATGCTGTTGGTAGTTATGCAATTAGTCAAATATGTATAGCTTTCTTATAGCTAATAATGATATCCGTGCCAATATATGGAACTGAAAATATTTTTTATACCAAAGCTTAATTATTCTTCAATTATTGCCCTTTTGAAACTATTTCACAAAATCCAACTACATTTTTTACAAATAAGCTTTACTATATCAGCTGCTGAAGTTTAAAGCGGTAAAGCGGTTAAGCGTGAAGTTGGCTGCGAAAAAATTCAATAAAATCAGCTGTTGTCATGAAACGAAATTTCTTAGTGAGCAACCCAATATGTTAGGCTGAGTGAGATTTGCTTGATATAAAGTATCAAAAAAATGGTTTATTCTATAACTGTATATACCTAATAAGAACCCATATACCAAATTTTAAGTATCTAACTATTATATTATTCGAAATATCCCTAAAAAAAGAAGGTATATACTTGCTTATACAGTCAAATCCCTATTCGTCCTCCACTAATTTGGAAACCTCAATAAATCGTAAGAAATCCGTTCGAACTTCTGTTTGATAAATCGAATTCCTGTATAATTCGTAAAAACTGTGATCCCCTTGCCATTTCGAATTACCGGGATTCGACTATATTATAATATACATTTTAAGTATCAAATGTTTAGTTCTTAAGAATATACTTTAAGGATGATGCTTCAATATACCTTCACCAAACAATTAACTCTTTTTAACCTTTTATCCAACTGCAGGGTATACAAAACATCAACTCAAACTTAAGGCCTGAACTAAATTGATACATTACCCCGCTTCTCTCGTGGCTGTGGCCGTGCGATATTTCAATTTGTTGGCTCAGCTCTCGCTTCTGGGTGTTCTTGCAGCTCCGTAGATTCCCATTGGCCATATGACAGGGCCACTTTGCTCTGGCCATTGTCTATGCTGTTCTTTTTTCTCTATTTTTTGTAATTTTCTAATTTGTTCGTCTTGCCTTTCTTTAATAAATTTTTTATTGTTTGTTTGATGGCAGCAAACAAAAGTCGAGGAAAATATTTGATGGGCTCTGAGCACGCGGCATCGGGTCTCTTAAATGTATCTATTAGTGAGCCCACTTTCCCAGAGAGAGAGAGAGAGAGAGAGAGAGTGAGAGGGGGAACTCTTTTGTGGCTATTGTTTTGATAAAGGATTTTCGGGTTCCTCTAATTGCCCATTGCCTGCATGCCTGATGGTATTCTTCAGCGCAAACCGCAACGAAAATGCACAACATATGAGCGTCATTAGAAAATTGTTTTGCCAAATGGTTTTTAAATTGTTTTTGTTTATACTCCTCATCCGGCGAGCGTATCTAAACGCTTTCTATTGCCAACAGTTGCCAACAGTTGTTTGTTAGCCGACTTTATCCCTCTCTCTCTCTTTGTCTCTTGGCCTGCGGCTTGCACCCAACATTTAGCGATTCAGGCCAAAGTCTCTAGCAAGTGTTGCTGAATTTAGATAAATATATATATACATACATATATACGTTTATACATCGTGTCATTGATTGGCATTAATTAGTGCTCGGATTGGCAATTATATCAACTGGTACCAGTTGAAGGATCCGCTAATTGAAGACGATGCTTAACTCATTCGCATGGCTTTAAATAAAAGCTGTTCGCCACAGATGCTAAACACTATTTTTGGGGAACCTGGTTAAAGCCTACGTGTGAAATACTTGCCAACTAAATTTAGTATTCAGCATATACGTATATATGAGACTGATTGACTGACTGACTGATTGATGCAGTGGTCAAATCGTAAGAGCTAGGAAGCTTTACATTTTATACTATCTACCCATTTTGTAATGTAAGTGATAATGATAAAGTTTGAGAGCTACTGAATGGCTGATTGATTGACTGATGATCGATGACTAATCCAAATCCTAAGAACTAGCAAGCTGTTAGCTTTGCACTTTGTGATGTAAGTAAACGCTTAGAAAAACATATTCACAAACAGTATAAGAGTAATTGGAAGATTGATTGACTGACTGACTGATTGATGCAGTGGTCAAGTCGTAAGAGCTAGGAAGCTTTACATTTCATACTATATATCCATTTTGTAAAATGAGTGAACGTGAAAAATTTTAAGCATAACTGAATGACTGATTGATGGATTGACGATCAATGAGCTATTAGCTTTGCAGTTTTGTGTTGTGAGTAAACTCTTCGAAGAACATCTTCGCAAAACAGTATAAGTGTGATATGAAGATTGATTGACTGACTGATTGATTGATGATCAATGCAGTGGTCAAACCGTAAGAGCTATGAAAATAGTATCGAACTTTAAGGTAAACATCATCGGGAAAAGTATAAGAATGATTGACTGACTGATTGACCGATTGATTGATCGATGAGTAATCCAAATCATAAGAGCAAGTAAGCTTTGCACTTTTGTGATGTGAGTAAGCGCTAAGTAAAACTTGTTTGGGAAAAGTATAAGAATGATTGAATGACTGATTGACTGATTGAGTGTTTTACTGTATCTTCTGAAATTAACGTCAAGGTCTTAATAGATTATTCAATTGAAGCTACAAAATTCCGTGGGAAATTGCAGAGGACAGAAGATACAGTTTTACTCGATTTCCCACGCCCCCTAAGGGCGTAGCTATATATACTTTATCTTTTGTAGGGGTATGAGGTAGATGACTAGTCTTAGACTTTTATAGCGCCGAATTTTTCCCTACTAAAGCAATTCTTAAAACCGATCTATCCTATGGGATCCGGATGCCAAGATATGCCATGCTTGCAGTATAATGAAGCCTTTGTACAAAACTTCAGCACTAAAGCTGTTGGAAACTTTTGAACAAAATAAATATATACCCTTTTTTACAACCATAAAAAAAGTATACAACATTTTATTATTGTATTTCTATTGGAAATTTAACATTTTATCAATGAACCTGTAAAATATTAATGTAAAAGGCCTCTTAATAATAAAATATTTTTTTATTATCTCAAAAATAACAAAATTGACTAAGCATGAGCTAATGTGATCTTAGTCATCAAAAGTCTTTCAAGAACTCGTATACTCGTAATTCAATTAACTGTAAAAGCCGTCATTAAGGTCTTATAATGTACTTCGGACTGAGGCTGGGAGGGGAGTGCCAAGAGGGAGTTGAGGAGAAGTAAGTAGCCCAACGTCGGCATCATAAAACTGAACAACAAAGTCACACCTCAAAGCGGTACGATAAATCAGCCAGAGATCTGAAAGATCTGGCCAACTGGGCAACAGGCAACTCAGAGCTGGAAGCTGAGCTTGCGGGCGGCCAATTTTAATTATCAAAATTATGACAAAGTTGTTTATGACACTTTAACGTGAGTTTTTTTTTCGGCTCAGAAAATTTGACTGGAAATTTATTGATTTTTAAGAGTCTTTCTACCGCGCGGCAGCTCAAAGTCAATTTATGCAGATGCGCGCCCGACCATATATATATATATATATATATATATAGATCCGCTTAGCCCATCAATAAACAACATTTGAGAGCTATAATAAACAACAACAAAAGCGCTAAACTGTTTGCCATCGCCAAGGGGCAGCTACGATCTTGGGCAGAGGGGGGCAGCCTGGCTACCGTTTTCCGGGCTGACTGAAGCCTCGAGCGTTGTAATTTTCGTAAGAACTCAGACCACAAGCCAAAAACGGGCCACACGAATTCATAATTTAAAACTAAACAAAAATCTCGAAAGGAAAAAAACTTGAAAGTCTAGTCGGGAGTGGTCAACTAAAAGATACTCTAGCTACTTTTTCAAGCAAAAATGGGGAGAAGAATCCAAAACAGAGATATTTGAGCAATAATACATATACTTTTCCATATACCAAAACCTGATGCCTTTAGCTCTGATACTTTTCGAGCGAAGTCTGAAAAGTGAAGTAATAATTTGAAGTTTTATCGATATTGTAGGAAAATGAAGATATATTGTTAGGAAATGGATATAAATTGCAGTTGCTAGTTTCAGCTTATTCTTATTTATACATGCACATACATATAATAGCATTTTTAGCGAGTTTCATTAGGTACAGGGTATATAAAACGATTGCTAACCAATTAAATTTACTTACATGGTTTAAAAAAAAAACAAAAAATAAATCTGTGTATGTTTTAAGAGATTCTGTATACCAAATCTGCTATATATAGCTCTTAAAGTCTTCGAGCTATGCTTAAAAAACAACCAAATAAAAAATCGATATATATCGATTTTATAAAGAATAAGGAAATATCGATAAAACTTACTATACACACTTTAACTATGTCAGTTGCTACTTCCAGCATTTTTCATAAATTTGCACAAGCACATTATACCCCTTTTAGCCACCCTCAATGGCTAAGAGGTATGAATAAAACAACCGATTTAATCCTTGGCTGCATTGTTGTCGAGCCGGGCAGCTCCCAATTGAGCGCCCAGCGCCCGCCCAGCCTCACGCTCGCTCCCAGATTAATTGCCCAGACGCCAGACGGTGAGCTGCAGCTTGAGATGGGGCTGGGGTTGGCCCAGGGTCTGGGTCTGGGTCTGAGTCTGGGCCTGCACCGGGGGTCTGGGGACCTACAGCAGCGCAGCGGCATCTGCGCTGAGTGCGGTATGTGAAGGAATGCGAGGCTGGAGAATCCAATAAAGCCAAAATTATCAATTTATTTCACGCCTCAAAATCACAGCAGCAGACAGAAAGCGAGAGAGGGAGATAGCAAGAGAGGGAGGGGCTCTCCCAGGCACAGCCAACGGCTTAATTATAGTCGAGCGGCGAATGTAGCTGAAAGACACGCAGCACTAACTAAGGACTAATGGGCATGTTGTGCATGCACATTGATAGTTAGTAGAACAACAGATTGAGTTAGCAAAGGGTCTGTCTACTAACTAACAGAAGTTGTTGACAAAAACATTACAAGAATTATGTGTCTTCAAATATGATGGAAATTACAGAAATAATCTGGAAAGAAAGTCGTTTCTGTTTTCAAAAAGTTACGTAGACTTAAGCTAAAAGAATAAGGATGATGGAAATACAGAAATAATCTAGAAAGAAAGTCGTTTCTGTTTTCAAAAAGTTACGTAGACTTAAGCTAAAAGAATAAGGCTGATGGAAATACAGAAATAATCTATAAAGAAAATCGGTTCCTTTATGAGAAAGTTATGTAGACTTAAGGTAGAGGAACAAGGGTTTTGAAAGGCATACAAGTCAATATTGTGTGAGTTTTTAGATGAAATTTTACACAATTTTTGATAGTTTCAAAAGGAAAATGGTTCGAAACATAATATTTTTTCTTTTTTTTTTTGAGGCTATTTTTTATATTTATTCAGTATCAACGTACGATATACACTATAACAGAATATTTCAACTTAAGGTGTAGCCTCGCTTAGTCTTAAGGATAGTCAGTTTATTTTTGATACAGCTATATGATCTGGAATTAAAAGGCTAGAGACTTTGATAGCCTAACAAGCTTAAAATTTTGTGGCTTTTGCGGTAAACTGCAACCAGGATTTTTTCAAATCTGAACAAAATTAGATGTCAATCAGAATCTAGAGCTATGACTTATACTATATCGATAAAAGATGGAAGACATTGAGAACTTCTAGCAAAACTTTTGATTAAGAAATTATAAAAAGGAAATCATTTTTTAAACAGTAACTTAATTCCTGATCGATAGATCCTGTTGTTCATCATAACATCCCCAGCTAGAAGAATAAGAAACAATTCCTGATCGCCACCTTTAACTCAACCAAAAAGCGATTCGATTAAAAAACCCGCAAGAAGGATATTTCACAATTTCATTGTATTTTTTGTTTGTATTTTCATCAATGATTGCCGAATACTCTTTCTTGCGTAATTTTGGCTTTGTGTTTGCCGCAGCTCAAACAATGTGCCCGGGTAGGCGTTAAGAGGGTGTTATCCTTTAGCGCCTTCCGTTTATGAGAAACACACACAAAATCGGCAGCAAAGAGTCGGCAAAGGTCTCCGTATGCCGCGCACCTAATTGCAGCAGCCCGACCCAGGCCCAGCAGAACCCTCAAACACAAAGCAAAATTTACAATGCCCGCCAGGACGACAACAACAACAACAACGTGGGGAGGAGGAAGAAGCATAAAGGAAAGATCTGCCCTCTAGGCCCATTGTTCGCTTTGCCAATTCCAGCGTTTTTTGTAAATACCCTATACTGAAAGTGGGCAAAATGGGTGTATTGGATTTAAGGAAACATAGATAGAAGACAGCTGAAGGCAATTTCTATTCTATTGCCTCGAAAACTATAAAAGCTAGAGACTAGAATGATAATAAGCTTACAATTTCCTATCAATATTTTTTTTTTTTTTTATTTTTATTAAAACGGATTTGTCGTCGAGCATTCCATAATTGGTGTTCTTAAAAAAAAAGTTTTTTTTTTTTGTTATAAAGTTTTATTGCAACTTTTGTACTTAACTCTATAGCGCATGTTTATCTTATCAATAACTTCAACAAAATACTTGAAACCAAAAAAAAAATACATTTTTCGGCTAGGCTTTTAAGCACAAGTCGAAGACTATAAGATTTATCTGTCTAAAACCACGAATAAAAGTTTTCTTAAGATATTCGAAATACTTCAGTTTTTGAATACTTTCCCCCCAAAAGGCAAACTGAGGGTATCTTGCAGTTGGTCATGCCCGACTAGAGCACTCTTACTTGTTTTCTTTTTGCTCGCTTTGTGGTCAAATCGAACGACCGCCGCCTGCTGTCCATAATGAATGAATTCCATTAAAGATTTATGCCAGTTTGATGATGCCGCACAAGGATCGAGGTGGATCGAGAGGAGGTGCTACGATTGTCTTGATTGAAGGTTGATTTGTTGCGTTTAGTTGGGCAAATGGGATTAGCACACGTGTTGCACACGCACAGCCAAGGTGTGGCAAGGATCGGGCGGCAGCTTGAAAGGTTGTTTAAATTTTATTTTGACAAATGACATTTCAATTGCAATTGTTTACACAGCATGTGGGCCGCTCTCTCTCTCTCTCTCTCTCTCTCTCTTTCTCTCTCTCTCTCTCTGTGCATTGTGACTGCAACATAATTCAAATTAAAACTGCGCAATTCATTTTGCAGGAGGGAGGCAGATCAAACAAATCGTAAAAGGCAAACAGCGCGCTAAAAAACGTGATTGGAGCCACCTCTCTCTCTCTCTCTCTCTCTCTCGCTCTCTCTCTCTCTCTCGCTCTACCTACAGCAGCGCTGCTGCAGCAAAGTGATTTGATCTTTGCACCAACGTGGTAATCCGCATCTAATAATGTGAAGCATTCGGCGCACGATCCGAGTTCAAGCCTCTGGCAGCCAGCTCCAAAAAAGAAACGAAGACCTCCCAGTCGGCAAGCCCCAACTGTGAGTGTGCCAGTGTGTGTGTGTATATATGTGTGTGTGTGTGGCTCGCACTGTGATTGGAGTCAACGATGGAGTTATTTGTACGTTTGCAAAGGCCTCGACTGCTGCTGCCGGTTTGCAGCCAGCTGCCGGTTGGCCAATTTGCCAATCTGGCGATCGCGCAGAGTTCGCGTACAGCAACAAATTATATGCGTTGTGCATAATTGAGAAATATTGAGACATTATGATGGGCGATAAGAGAGCTGGGCAGAGAGGCAAACAGGTGTGGCTACAATTACAAAGCGGCCCGCATTTGAGTTCCATTTCCAAATATCAATTCCAACTCTAATTACAAATAGTTTGAAAATGAAACGTGTGCTGCGTCATGGCCATTCCCCATTCCCCAGTCCCCAATTCGGATTCTCCATTCCTCGTCGAGAGAAAAAATCACCGTTCGATTTTATTTCATAGATAATTCGCTTAAATTATGGCGCAGCGGCGTCGACTTAATGCCCCAAAGCGACCTACAGCAGCGCCTGATTGGATCGCTCTGCTCGGCTCTGGGATCGATATCGATCGAGCGACGTCAATCATGCCACGATTTGAGCTAAAAAGAGACCAAAGCTAGCCACAAAATGGCCGCAGCTAAATTAAATACCAAATAGTGCGGCATATAAAGCTCATAATAGTAAATAGATTAGGCATAAGCGACTGGCAGATACCCTAACTGTATAGACTATCAGCTTCCCTATTTTTAGCTTTCCATTTCATATGGGTTTTGCATATTGAATATACTCTTTCAATGGGTAAACCTTGTCGAGATAGCCAGTTGACTAATACCCAGCTATATTAACAGTTAACATACACTTTTATAAGACCTTCAATGGTTACAGAGTATGTAGAAAGTAAAATGCTTTTTTTGGAATATCTCTTTTGGCTGTTTGTCTATATAGTTTATAGTCAACTATTATATGGTCGAGTCATCAAACAATTGTTTGATAACCACGCCTACTAGAAGGCAATGATAGCCATACGACTAGGTTCTTCAAATTAGATAAGCTGCTAAAGAAACTTCTTCGAAGGCAGAATCTGATATTCAAAAAGATCTGGTGGGATGGGAAAGATTTAAAAAAAATTCCGGAACGATCGGTATAAGTCCTTGATCCCGAAATTCCCGCGGATTCCGATAAGAAAATTAATTCAATTTCATATATGGATTATTTCCAAATTATTACATTTAGCTTAAAGCTAGCTTATTTTTCTTTAGACTTATTTTATGTCTGTGCAGCTGAGATATCATATTTACATAGAATTTACTTTGAACATTGTTTGATATATTTAGCTGTTAAAGGAATATGGATGAAAAACCTATAGTTGCGACTTAAATAATAACTTAAAACTAGAAGGGAAGCATTGGCATTACTATATAGAAGTATAGTAAGACAAGGGCCCGATTAACCCGTATCTTGAGTTAAATTTGATTTTTGTACTTGTGAACTTGGCTTTTGAGTGAGTGTTGAGCTCATCAATCGTTTTAATATTCGCAATTTTATGCAGAGATAGGGCTCTGTGATATCGTAATAAGAAAATTAATAATCAATACATATATTTGTATTTATTTATCAAAGAACAGAAGAATAATATTTACGATAATATTATTTCTATATAAATATAAGTTCAAATATTTTATTGTTTTGACAACAATTGATACTAATGCTTGCTAGGCAAGTACTTGATTTTCCAACATCTTCGGCAACAAGAGTGTTTTCTACTTCTTATAGGAGAAAATTTTGCATAAATATTATTTTTAAATAAAAATATTAATCTATTAATTAAGGGATGAATGATGAAGAAAAAAAATGTTGACAATGTCGGTACCCTCGAGAAAAATGTTAAAGAGAAGGAAAATCGATTTCGGGATTGGATGGATCCGGAACTAATTTCTTTTCCGATTCCAACTCTATAAGTTCTTATAAGCAAGAACTTTAGCATTTATATGTATGTTTACAGGGTATTAAAAGCAACAACAAAAATGCAGCTGAAGTGTATCACATTATATTGTTGTGATAAAAAGTTTAAGTGTGTGTGTGTGAGTGTGTGTGTGTGTGTGTGTATGCGCGAGCAATTGAAAAGGTCTCTCATGCATATTTTATACTCGTATTGCATTGCGGCATTTAGCAAAATTAAAACACACCCCCTGCCTGTCCAACCACACCACTGGGGACACAGTCATGTGTAAAGAGCTGCCCCACCCAATGCCACTTGGCACTTGGCGGTGCGGGTGGTTGGGTGTGGTAAGCGAGATTGACAAATTGAAACGAATGGGGCCACTCACTTGGAAAACTTCATTTAATGCCCGCCCAGCAGGCAAGATATCATAAAAGGACAGCGGCAGGACATGAGCATTATGACAATATGGCAACACCTCAACAGGAATACGGAAACAGGACCACGAGCAGAGCTAACTGGCTGGCTAGCTCTTGGAATTGGAAAATTCTTCATAGTCATCATCAGTGTGTTGTTGAGAGGGGGAGAAGGTTGTCATTCCGGTTTATGTGTTCGCACCACCCTGCACCACCCAGCGCACAAAAAGCGTGACGTATTTCCGTTTCCCATTTGCACCTGCATTCATTATCCTGTATCACAGTTGTTATTGTTGTTGTTTTTTGGTATGCGTAACTAAGTTTTAGCTGTCAGTTTTTATGTCTGCCGCATAATGAAGTCGAAGCAGGCGCAGGGCTTGGGGTTGCCTTTGCTTAAGGTATACTATATGCATGTGAATGTGTGTGTGTGTGTGTGTGTGCGGTACAAGTGCGCGTGTCCAATCCGATTTAATGCAGTCAAGTGACTTTATTTTTATTAGCACAACTTAATGAACTTGAAATTCCAAATAACATTTATTACGTACAATCTCCGTTTTTTCGCACTTTGTGTGTGCGGTGAAATTTGAAATTAGAAAGTCAAGTGATTTATGAACGTGCCGTGACTGAAGATTAAGTATCGTTCACATATAACCTACAAATAAATAAAGAATACGAATTGTTGCTCGACAAATTAGGGTTATGGGGTGACAATGAGAGTTGTAGTCAAATTTATTTGCATAAGACGAAGTTTTAGACTTGAATGTAAATGTATTATTTTTATCATTATTAATATCTAAATCATTATCATTGTATATAATCTTTTACATTTTTGTTACAATTGTTCATTATCATAATAATATTGTCATTGTCATTAGTCATTAGTCATTAGTCATTAGTCATTAGTCATTAGTCATTAGTCATTAGTCTTTAGTCATTAGTCATTAGTCATTAGTCATTAGTCATTAGTCATTAGTCATTAGTCATTAGTCATTAGTCATTAGTCATTAGTCATTAGTCATTAGTCATTAGTCATTAGTCATTAGTCATTAGTCATTAGTCATTAGTCATTAGTCATTAGTCATTAGTCATTAGTCATTAGTCATTAGTCATTGGTCATTGGTCATTGGTCATTGGTCATTGGTCATTGGTCATTGGTCATTGGTCATTGGTCATTGGTCATTGGTCATTAGTCATTTGTCATTAGTCATTAGTCATTAGTCATTAGTCATTAATCATTAGTCATTAGTCATTAGTCATTAGTCATTAGTCATTGGTCATTGGTCATTGGTCATTGGTCATTGGTCATTGGTCATTGGTCATTGGTCATTGGTCATTGGTCATTGGTCATTGGTCATTGGTCATTGGTCATTGGTCATTGGTCATTGGTCATTGGTCATTGGTCATTGGTCATTGGTCATTGGTCATTGGTCATTAGTCATTGTGTGATTCTCAACTATATATGAATATAATTTCTGTAGCGACGCCTAGTACAGCTGAAGTTCTCCGAAATTTCCTTGCTCAGTTGTCTGACTAAGCAAATTAGATAAATCATCTTCGCTCGGACAGCTCGTGTTGTACATTATCCATAAAATCAAGTTAAGCTTACACCCTAACTATCTTGTGTAGCTTACAGCCATATTTCAACTGTTGCACAACATAGTTGACTGATTTACCAGTCCCTAAACCCCCTTTCGTGCGCTCTCGGACCACTGGAACCGCCCAAGTGGCTCATTAATGAGCGCAAACGATGCATTTGATGGCAATGCAATCAACAGATAAAAGAGCGAGAAAGTTTAATTGCAGCTTTTTAGCTTAAAAGCAAAAGTACGCCGTAATTATATACTCGTATACATACATATACATATACATGCCAGCATGGCAGCCGAGTGCCGAGAGGTGCGAACCATGACGCATGCGCCTAATTGCTGCAACGCACACGAAAAATTTGTAGAAGAAAACCAGAAAAAAACAAGTAAGAAAGCTCTAGTCGGGTCTCAGCCCGACTACGAGATCCCCTGAACCAAGTCCGAGCTGTTGTTTTAAACAACTTAGCTTACATCTTTTATCTATACATATTACCTCTGCGCGCATATACACATGCACACATTTGTATACACAAGCACACATATACCATGCACACAGAAGCACGCGCCCCGATTACTGTGTAGTTCATTTGAATGTATGTGTGCACACGTACAGGCTGCTGCCGCGTGCTTTTACAATGTTTCCTTTAATAACTTCTGTATTACTTAACGGATTTGAATGCAATTTTCTGCATTGAGTGCTATTAATTTATTGAAAATACGGTTTTCACTTAAAAATTTAAAAAAAAAAATTTGTGGCTTTGATAATTTTTTTTTTTTAATAAATTTTTTTGTAAAATGTGGAGCCGGTATCCAAAATAAAAAAAATAGAAAATGTATTTTATTTTCAAAAAGCTAAAAACAAAATTTGGTAGCTGTAGCTAAAAATATGTAAAAGATATGGTCAAAAAACTGAATCTTGATAACGTTTTAAATCGATATCATTGAAACGGAAAAATTTATCGAATATCTAAAACAAACTCGATATGCGCGCTGTATACACAGACCATCATGCAAAATTTGAAGTCTCTAGCTCTTATATGTTCTGAGATCGACGCGTTCATACATACGGACAGACGGACGGACGGACGGACGGACGGACGGACGGACGGACGGACAGACAGACGGACAGGGCCAAATCGACTCAGCTCGTCGCCCTGATCAAGAATATATATACTTTAAGGGGTCTGCCACGCCTCCTTCTGCCTGTTACATACTTTTTGCAAAACCATTATACCCTGATTTCCCATTTTCAATGGGTTCAGGGTATAAAAATAGTTAAACAGCTCTACGACAAAGGAATACCCTTGCAGACATTTGATAGATATGAGATATATGTAATTTGAGATTTTTATGACTTTTGCTGTGTTTCTATATAGTTGCATATGTTGAGCCTGAATTTATGGTAGCCAGCTGACAAAGGTATATATATTTATTTAATCCGACATACCTACATCTTCTACCATAAAAAGGGATATAGGATTTCTATTTTTTTTTGTATGTTTTATTGCTTTTTTGTCTAGGATATATAGGATTTCATAAAGATATCTTTAATTGAGGAAGATTTCTTTAGAATTTTATTAAAATAACTTTGCCAATTTTGTTAGTATTTTTAATTTATTATTGCAAGATCTATGCAAGATCTATATCAAGTGTCTTTAAGATGACTACAGAGAGAGTTAAGTTAAGTTACAATCAGAGGAAGTTGGGTCTAATGAATTAACTCTTGATACCGACTAGGAGTATCTTAAAGCCATATGGGTCCATTTGTTAATCCTTACTTATTTCATAACAAAACTAAAATACCCTTAGCTAGTATATACAAATACGACAAATAACGGCTGCATGCAACTAACAAACAACCAACAAACAACCAACAACAACTGCGGGAGGGTTTCAACTTCGCGGCCATTGTTGCTGTTTACGTGACTTATTTATATGGCCCGCATTGTTGTCTACCGCTGTCGTCGTTGTTGCAACTTAAGCAAATCGCATTCTCATTACTTACGAGAAGCGCACCGGGTAGGTTAGGGAACGTAGTCACCGAAGCTCCATTAACGTCAGCCTCGCGTTAAAAATCGATAGATAGATTGAGCCAACTGCCAACTACTGGGACCAGGCGACGCCTCGTGGTCGCCAACGAAGCTCGAAGCGAACTCGAAAGGCAACACCAAGGCGATTCACTGCGAACTCTGAGGCTGAGGCGGCTGAGATCAAAGCGCGCGAAAAACCACCATCATCTTCTTAAAGGTGGTAATTATGTCTCGCTTTGGACCGTCTCTGGCCAAGTCAGTTGGCCAAATCGTTCTGACTGGGCTCTTTGGCTTGTTGCTAAAGCAGCGCCCTATAGGAACTGTCGCTGATCAGTGATCGGTGATCAGTGATCGGTGGTCATAGCAGATAGTTGATCAGTGATCGCAGTTTGGTGATCAGTGATCGTTGATCGGTGATCGTCTCTAGTCGAGTCAGTTGTCTAAATCGTTCTCACTAGAGGAACTGACCAGTGATCAGTGATCGGTGATCTGTGGTAGTCGGAGATCGTTCATCAGTGATCAGTGATCATTGATCTGTGATCTTCTTGGGTCTTCTCAAGTTAAGTCAGTTGGCTGAATTGTTCTGGCTAGAGGAACTGTCGCTGATCGGTGGTCGGTTATCGTCGATCAGTGATCGCAGATTGGTGATCAGTGATCGGTAACTGGTAATCTAATCGAGTCACTTGTCTATATCGTTCTGACTATAGAAACTGTCGGTGATCAGTGATCGGTGATCATTGGTAGTCAGAGATATTTCATCAGTGATCAGTGATCATTGATCTTTTTGGGTCTTCTCAAGTTAAGTCAGTTGGCTAAATTGTTCTGACTATAGAAACTGTGTGTGATCAGTGATCGGTGATCGCTTTGGATAGCCTCTGGTTGAGTCAGTTGACCAGTTCCTCCTGGGCTCTTTTACTTGTTGCTAAAGCAGCGCCCTATAGGAACTTTCGCTGATCAGGGATCGGTGATCGCTGAATGGTAACCGGTGATAAGTCGTTTCGACTGGGCTCTTTTTCTTGTTGCCGCGTCCTATACAAAATGTCGATGTTCAGTGATCGCGGTACGTCCGTGATCGGTGTTCGCTGATCAGTGATCAGTGATCGATGCTCGGTTTACCAGTGAAAGCTTCACAGTAAATTCATACGCACTTGTGAGCTCCAAAAAAATGGCCGCCGGCTGTTGCGGCTGATGCATAACCCCAAATTTAATTTAAGTAGCTCTATAGCGATCCGCAGCAGAGCCCCTCATCATAACTCAGCTGTCAGCTGCATGTCACTTCTGCGGCTACCGTTGCCCAGATCGAAATTGTAGACGCAATTAGTTTGAAATATTATTATCGACACGTACTCCACATTCCCGAGTTGGGTCTCTCCGTCTTTCGGTCTCTGTCTCTGTCTCTGTCTGTGGTGTCTGCACCACAATTACCCTCAATTGAAGGGAGCTTCATTCGTGTTAAACTCTTTGACCACATCTCGCACTTATGCACCACTTGCCACAGTTTGAGTTGAGGCTGATTTCACTTGCCCCAAGCCCCAAGCACCAATAACCACCACACATTTATCCATATATATATATATATATCCAACAATTCCCGAGCTCAATTGAAAAGCTGCTGACAAAAGTTGTCATTGATGATCGAGACCACGAACCGCTATTTGAAAATCAAATTGCGCCATTAACTGCTGGCAATTAGTGGACTTAGACATAGACAAAGTTGTGTTTTTACACAGCGAAAATAGTCTAGAAGTTTTGTATACAAATTAGATTCCCCAATATTCCTTGAACTAAAAATTTCTTAAGCTAAGAACAAACTCTTTTTAAGTTGACATAAATTTCCGAAAGACAAAAATTCATTTTCCTATCTTTGTCTTTTTCTAGTATTTTCAGTATTTTTTAAGACATTTTTGTAGTATTTTCTTAGCATTTGTCCACTTTTATTATTTTATAATCAATCCAAAACTGAAAACAATATTCGAGTGAAATTTAAGAAATTGCTAAGCTTTCAATTAACTTAAAATTTCAAGATCATCGATTTCAACTAACTTTTATATTAATTTTTCTAGTATTTTTCAGTATTTTAAAATAAATTTTTTTAGTATTTGCTTAGCATTTTTCCATTATTCTTATATTATAATCAATCCAAAACTAAAAACAAAATTCGAGTTACATTTAAATAATGCTCATGTTTTAATTAACCTAAAAGTCCAAGATCAGCGATTTCAGCTTTTTTTCAAATTCTTAAGAACTTCCTAAAAACAAGAATTAATTGATTTCATCTATCAGATAAAAATCTTAAATATATTCTGGAAAAAGTTTTTACCTTATGTAAAGCTGATTCACACTGGATCACTCATTCTGGATCTATTTTGACTTTTGCTATGTAAAAAGTCAAGTTTTCTCTCAGTGTAATTTGGTATCGAAATATAGACTTGGCCTGTCAAACGGTAGTGGAACGTTACTTTTTCAATTATGAATAGAGAATGATTGTTTCGTGCCATGGTGAATGATGGATGGATGAATGCGAGACTCAAACATAGAGAATAAAAGCCGGAATACTATTTGCCATAGACCCAGTCATAAAGCCTAATGGACGTACTCGTCTCTCAGTGTGTTGAAGGTGGCGTTAATTAATTTGTGACAGAGAGAGAGAGAGGTAGACAGAGCTTATTAATTAGACAATAAACTTCAGTTGAGGACCTCTTCAATTCGAGTTTGAGTGCGAATATTGAAAGCTGAAAGCTAAAAGCGCAATTAACAGTAATAATATGATATTATAATTTAAGTAAATGTATGCCTTCGTTCTTTATAACTGAGAGCCCACAAATTATAGGTATACCTCACACAGTGCTGTCTCTTTCACTCTCACAAATTGAAATGCATTCAAATAAATGCCGAGCTTTGTCATTTTCATTGCAATCATTTATTCTCGAGTGTCGAGGCGCAAAAAAGTGAAATAAATACTTACAGTAAAAACTCGCTAAGAGAAACTGAGAAAAAAAGAAAACAAAGAGAAGTTCTTTATTAGAGTTAATTAGATTTATGTAAGAAATTATTGAGGCAAACTTAGAAGTTAATTGAATTTGTTAAACAGTTCGCTCATGCGAGGCTCCACTGTGGCCACGTACCAACGTGTGTATAAAAATGACGACAGCAACAGAAAATTACACTGAAATTATAGCAACAATTATTTTCAAATTGAATTACATCCAATTACAAATAAAATGAAATGCAGATGGCATGAAGATAGCGACGGACTCTCTCAGCATAATGGCCGACGGGTTTCTCTCTTTCGCTCTGCAGCTGGCGTGGGCGTAGGTGGGTGCCCCTGACCCAGCCCCAGCAAGTGGCGAGTAGAAAAAAACCAATTAGAGACCTGGCTTGCCCTGCCCTGCGGCTGTCACAGTCGGGCGGTGTCGGCTCATAAGTTATTATCCTGCAATTAATTTGGCTAAATGCTCCCCTGCCACTTGGCCTGCTCTCCTAGGCCACTGCGCCGACGCGCAGCGCAAGCGCCTGAATGGACAGCGCTGATTGGCTGCGTTGCCATGATGACGTCACGGTTGCAAGCAGCATGCAAGACACGCCTGCAACACGGCTTCACAACGCTCACGGCGCAGTGGGAGCGTGCAAAAGAAGTAGTGAGGGAGTGTAGAAGGAGAGAGAGAGAAAAGAGAGAGCGCAATACAGCGAGTTGCATGCAAGGCGCTTGCTGCTCGTTGCAACATGCTTGAAGTTCGATGTTCGATGTGACATGTTGCGAGCAAACTGAGAAATTACTGAATTTCTTTTTTGCTGAATTTCAATTCTAGTTTACTTAAAGTTATTTTATGAATGTGTGTGAAATATACCAAAATATATCTTGCCTTTAATCTTGTATTCTTCCTCTATTTAGGGGTATTTTGTATTAAGTAAACGCGAATTCATTTATATAGTAGCAAAGTATACGAGGATTATCACATTTGCCTTGGAAATAATGATTATAATAATTTACTATTTTATCTTAGAGGATAAACTTTTCATCAATCAGTCATAAAGTCTATCTGTCTGGGCATTATATAGGTACTATAAGATATAGTAAGATTTAGTTATAGATGACATTTCATACCATTAATATTTATTTTTTATTTTTATTTATTTTGCTTCATTTCCCTTAAAAATGTATTACATTCATTTAAAGCTTATGCATAATGTCATTATTTACAGGGGTTAGCTAAAAGCTTTTCAACTGAGATATTGCTTATATTTACTTATGAGTATATGCTATGCTTAACAATATTTGATGAGCAAGGAAAATGTGGGATCAAAACCTTGATTAGATTAATATTTATTTGTACTTCCTCATGAAGTGATAAGAGTTTATTGTTTTTTTTCTTTTAATTTTCTTATAGTAGAGATTATGACTTTGAAATGCAGTCTCATCTGTATACTTGTTTGAAAAGCCTGTCAACATTTTTGAGAAATGCTCAAAAGAGGTGTGGTCAGTCGGAAAAAACTATATCTTCCACAGTCTTAGATAGGATCTGCAATATTTGATATGAGCATCACAGTTGAGCTTCTTTAGAAAGAGATTTATAAATAGACGTCTGAAAAAATTAATTATTTTTGCATCACTTTTGTGCTATAAAAAGACTTCTGTAAAATAAACTGTTTTTGGAACACATTCAGGAGTCATGCAGCGGGTAACACCCGATTGCGAAACTTGTTAATATTGTTCACAAGCAAACCAAATTTTCAGATAAAAATAATAGGTTGAACTTGCAAATAATTTTTTTTTTAAATCAAATTTTTTTTAGTTAATATACCGATTTTATCTGTAGAAATTTATTCAAAAAAATATATATTATATCAATATTATAGAACTTATTGCTTAATTCAATTACGATAAATGCCAATCAAGAGCTTATCCCAAGTTCCGATCTAAAACGCTGCCCACTGGCGTAAGACGAAGAAGACATCGAAACTGAGATCCATTTAGATAGAACCAATTGTTAATTTTCCATTTATGCTTTCTTCGCGCTTATCGGAAAATGGTGGAAAACCTTTTAGGTACGCTGCGCTGGCGACTTGTGTGGCAAATTAAAATTCAATTTTTCAAAAAATCAAATAAAAGAAAATTATATATATGTATATGTTCTTATGTGCCCTATATGGATTTGATGGAAGCCAATGCACAAATAGAATGTCAGTTCACTTAATTCGATTTAGTTTAATATACTCTCTGAGATTGCTGTTGTTGTTGCAGTTGTTGTGTGTCAGCGCGTGTGTTAATGACGCTTTACAAATGTAACAAATGCAACAGGATTTTGGATTTCTATGCGGCTGCATAACAAATGGAATTGGCACAGGTTTGCCAGCAGGTCGAAGGGAAAACTCATTATAAAAAGCGTGTGATAATCCACAGTTGGGCACAATGGGACACATTAGCCACACGTAGTTAGCGCAAGGATCTGCGAGGACCTGCCAGGACCTTCGGCCTAGGTGGCTAATGGACTGAGCACTTTAGTTTTGGTCAATGCCTTTCACACCTCCTACTACCTCTACTTCTGCCCAGGCCTTGAGGCCTTGAGCTGAGCGTGAAGAATCGCAAACGAGAGAACGATTCGAGCTGATCCGATCCTTTTGTCTTCGCATCCTTTGATCAGGTGCCGACACACACAGGTGCCAAGCATCATGAAAACTTGGCCAATAGCCAGGCCGCAATTAGTCCTTAATACGCAGCCAAAAATCGTTATAGCGCTAGAGATTTATAATCGTGTTAAAAAACTCGCGTTCACATTTCATGAGAAAGCAATCTGATCTCGTCTGATCTGAGGCTGAGGGCGTCAAACTGTTTGCTGTTCAAATTTTAAGCTAATTTACTCATATTACAATGGGCAAGGATGCACTAGACGAACATGTGACCGACTAGTGAATACCCTGTATATACTATATATATAGTTATCTAGCCTACCTTAGCTATAGGCACAGAGAAATGTTTTTTAATGAACTTCATATCTATTTTTTGACAGTTAAAAGTTTGAATAATAGTTTGTAGCTGAGTTAAGATGTTGTTAATATACCAAAAGTTTAGAGACAATAGCTAAAAAGTGCTTATAAAGACGTTAGATAAGTTAAGATAGGAACCATATACTAAACTAAAGTTGCTTTGGCACTTAAATATAAATATCGATAAATGCAGTCGAATCCCGATAATTTGAAATTACGAATTACACAGGAATTCGATTTATTGAACTGGAATTCGAACGAAATTTTTTCAAGGGGACTTCCTTTTTTTTACGAATTATTGAGGTTTTCGATTTAGCGGGGGATGAATTATCGGAATTCGACTGTATTTACTAAAATATTTTTAAATGTTAAAGATACTTTCGATTTCGATAAATACATCGATAAATTGATGTTTAAAAATCGATATATATTGAAAGTGAAAATTTAAATAATTTATATATTAAGATATGGGGAAAGGTGGTAAGTAAAGATATAACCTATTTATCCTATCAGAGTTTTTTTGCACACTTATATTTATCGTGTTTTTCAGTATTTTGAACGTATTCCTTACATACTTAAGTGCCAAAAAACGTATCCCTAATATTTGAGTAAAATAAATTAAATTACATTATTAAATTATACGTTTTTTGGCACTTTAGTATATACTATATGGAATACGTTAAAAATACTGAAAAACACGATAAATATCAAACCTGATATATTAAGAGCTGAAAGGCATTTTAGAAAGATGCAAAGTTAAGATTATATTTGTCATATCATTAAACATATTTGTCATATTTTCTTAAACATTATACTTAATAATACTTAATACTTATATAATCGATAAGTATCAATTATAATATATATTGATTTTAAGTTTAAAGTATATATATTGAAGAAATCTGTATAAGAGCTTTTACTCATTATTTGTCTCTTTATAGCTGGCATATGTTCTGCTAAGCATGCCCATAAACTAACGTATATACCCCACAAACACATATTCTTATAAAACAGACATAAAATCTAATGCATTATCTATATCTCTGTCTGTAACACACACATTAAAACAATTTTCAATCGATGCAGTGTATAAAATTGTAAAGTCACAGCGTTAATTGCAGCACTTCACACCCTGCCTCCATTTTTGTATTCTTCCGTGTTCCCATTTCCATATCTACCCTCTAATCTGAATATCAGCATCTGCATCTGTCCATCCACGCCCATATTAATCTCCATTATTTGGGGACGCTATCCCCAAAATCTCTCTCTCTCTCTCTTTCAGTCTTTCAACGCGGAAGCAATAAAATCTCAAATTACTTTTCGTTTACATCCTGATCTGAGACACTCGCCTAATTCTCATGTTAATGATGGCAATTAATTTTGCTTTCGTGGTCTGATCTGGCTATTGTGAACCCCAAAAGTCAAAGGCAAACAAATCGTGAAACATATTTTTATTGTCGCATAGCCAAAATATACCGCTGGGAGCTATTAATTACTCAAAATGCAGCCACAAGCTGTGGGATGTGTTTTCTGTCTGTTTGTCTGGCGTGGCGAATTCTTATCCCTTTTCAATTTCAGCAAACTTTCTCTCACTCTCTCTCTCTCTCCCTATCTCTGTCTGTGTGTCTCTCTGCCCACGCAAAAGCTGTCCTGCGCTGATTTATGGCCTGGGCCACAATAAATTTCAGCACTCCAGGTGCTGAAGCATATAAATCAATCCATTAGTTTTTCCCCCCTATGCTTTTCGATTTGTTGACTCTGGACTTTTATATTTGCCAGCAGGATATTTGTGACTTACAAGGGAGTTTGCCCTACGCCCTTGGTCTTAGCACAATTCGTTGCACTGTTTGGCTTTGCTTTGCTTTGCTTTGAGTGACAATAAATTATGGCCATGATTAGTCTAAATTTGGCAATGCGGAAACATTGACAACTAATTCCCAGCGCTCAGCATTACGAGCAGCAGAAGAAAACTTTCCCAAAAGCATTTTTCTCACGGCAAAAGTTGCGAAAATTGAAAAAAGAAATAAAATGAAAAGAAAAGAAGCAGCTCAACTAAATCATTAGCAAACATCAATAATCAAAGTTGCGCAGCGACAAAAATGACAAAAGCCAACTGCATATCAGTTGGCGAAACGCCGCAAGGTATGCAGCAAATTGTCAGTGTGTGTGTGTATGTGTGTGTGTGTGAGCAACACAGGTGGCAATGTGGCCATTATGGCTAATGGCAAGAGGCCTCGCGGCCAAATGAGTTAAGCCAACAAGAAGCAGCAGCAACAAAACAACAGCTCAAAGTAAGCGTTAAAGTAAGCCATAAAAAAGACAAAGCCGTCATTTTTCTAATGAACCAGCAGCAGCTGAGCAGAGAGCAGCAACGATACGTTCTTATAGCTGCGAATGCTGACCAAGTGGAAGCCAGTTAAACACTTTAGTTGCGCCTTAAAAAGCCAAGTTAGCTCGGCCAATCACGCAGCTGCGCCGAACTTCAAAGCCAAAATCGGACAGCGCGGATATGAGCCGCTTAACGCAGCCAAAGATACAGATACAGATACAATTGAACACGCACACACACACACACAGATACAGGCACAGATGCAGCTTTGATAAATGAGCAGACAGGCGCACAAAGTGAAGAATAACGAGCGAAAAAGTCAGAGAGTTCTAGGCAACAAGCACTGACTACAAGATACCCTGGAGCCACAATTGAGCTGATGTTTATAGAATTTTTGCTTCATTTTTATATACAGACACAGAAAGTGAAAAGTGATATATTCTATATTTTCAAAAAAAATTGTAAAAATCAATTTTCTAATTTGTCAAAATAGATTTGAAAACTTATCAGAATATCAATTCGAATAAAATATTTATAAATATATATATACATACAGATCTTTGCATGGATTTGATATTTTCATTTTAATATACATCGATAGATTGATGTAACTTTATGTCAACAGGAATAATATAATGAATTATGGTAAGTTGGATGTTGATTTACCTCATCTAAATCACCTTTTTTCTCTTCTCTTCTTTGGTCTTATCTACTCTTCTGTTTTCATGTCTTCTCTTCTCGTTCCTTTCTTATCTGTGCTATAATTCCTTCTCATCTACTCTACTATTCTCTACGTTTCTGTTCTTTTCTTTTATTATTTAGTATTTTCTTTTCATCTCTTCTTAACTAGTCTTCTCATCTTAGTCATCTTCTTTTCTTCTCCCCTCTTCTTTTTTCTTATCTTATTTTATCTTATCTACCTTTTCTCACATTATAGCTTAATTTTAAATACAGACAAAGAAAGTGGAAAGTCAAATATTCTATATATATATAAATATAGACCTCTCGAGCACCTATTTACCTAATCTACAGATCTCTAGCTTTTCAAGTTTTCGAGTTATGCCTAAAAATGACTTTATTTTTAAATATATGTGTACTTAAAAGAGTAAAGAATTTATTTTCAGTTGAATGAATAAGTTTAATCTTTCTTTTTGAAGTCGATAGTTGAGCAGTTCATGAACGATAATAATTTATGAATTGCAAGTTTTCTTATTGTTTAGTTCTTTAGTAGTTCTTAGATATGATTAAGTGATCTTTGAACAAGTTCCATACTTCATTTTATTGATCCATTCAATCGAACTTACTGAAGGACTCAAATCGTTTGTAGCATGTACATAAATAAATATCAAAAAATCCTCAGTCCAATCCCGATAATTCGAAATGGCAAGTGGATCACATTTTCTACGAATTACACAGGAATTTGATTTATCGAACAGCAATTCGGGGACTGCATTTTTAGCAAATTTTTGACGTTTTTCGATTTAGCGTGGAATGAATTATCAGTAATCAACTATATTTTATTTATTTTTTAGTTATTTATTTAATTGTTATAGAGAATTAATTCTAAATAACAATTTATTATAAACCCAGAGCAGCAAAGGCCTTCAGGCATAATCAACTATATATACATACATATATGCTTCTCTCTGTTGCATACATTGTCACAAAAAAAAATCAAAATACCCTAAGCGCACGCACTATTTAATGGGTATATAAACAGGCTGCGCTGAGCAGAGAGAAGCTGCAGCCGCGACTTTTAATGTGACTCTCTGAGCAAATGTGTGTATGTGTTATTGTGTGTGTGTGTTTGTGTGTGTAAAGCAGGCTTAATCACATTGCTTGGCCATTGGCCAGGCGGCATAAGATCAAAGCGCGCTTTAGCTGTTAGATGCGGCTAGCTTGGTGGTCGCCTGCCTGGCTGCCTGGCTGACTGCTTGAGTGTTTGAGTGGCTGAGTGGCTGGGCTAGAATGATGGCTAGGTAATTGGCAGGTAGCTGACGTTGCAGCCATATGACATGCCAATGCTATATATGACCAACCAAAAAAAAAAAAACGAAAAAAAAAGGAATACAACAACAACACAGATAAAAGCTCTTCCTCTGATTCCAGATTCGTTTGCCAGACGCCAAATGTGAATATTTGTCGTCAGTTGGCATTCCCAGAGTCGTATTCCCATGACATCTATGCGAGTCGCTCGATTGTCAGCGGAAGTGGCAAACCGAGTGGCGTCAAAAGACGCCGCCATCAGATGCTCCTACCTCTCCTACCCTCTCCCCTCTGCTCTGCCATTTGGGGGCATTTTTCGCATGCGAAATGCGACAAAGTGACACGACATAAAATTCTGTCAAATTAAAGTCATTCAAGACGGCAACGCCCCTGTAAGCCCGAAAAAAAAGAAACCCCAACCCGATTCCGATTCCGATCCCGACTCAGAATATCATTAGCACAACTGTCAAAAATGAACGCAGATGCATCTCAGCAGACACGCTTCACTGACAAGCAGACAAATTTTTGGCATGAATAACGACGAAGTCGGGTTATATATATGCACATATAATATATACATACATATAACATATATATATATAACGGACTAACTCACTAATTGATGAATGAGGCAAAACATTAAGCAAGTCTTTTTAGAAATAATTTCTTTGGTACTAACTGAAAGATAAAGTTTGACAAGTTAGATTTTGAAAAAATTTTTAAAACTCTATTTTTTATTATCTATTAACTGAAAGATAAAGTTTGACAAGATATATTTTCAAAAAATAAATAAAAATCTATTTTTTATTTTGTCAAAAAAGATTTCAAAACATCAGAATATCAATTCAACTAAAATTCTTATATATATTCTGATAAGTTTTGAAATCTATATAGAAATTAGATTTTTAAATTTTTTTTCAAAATTTATATTTATATATATATAAATATCTACAGATCTTTGCATGGATTTGATATTTTCATTTTAATATATATCGATAGATTGATGTAACTTTATGGTAATATGAATAATATAATGAATTATGGTAAGTCGGATGTTGATTTACCTCATCTAAATCATCGTTTTACTCTTCTTTTCTATGGTCTTATCTACTCTTCTGTTTTCATGTCTTCTCTTCTCGTTCCTTTCTTCTCTCTGTTATATTTTCTTCTCATCTATTCTTTTATTCTCTACATTTCTATTATTTTTTTTAAATATTTAGTATCTTCTTTTTATCTCTTCTTAACTAGTCTTCTCTTCCCTACTCTTTCTTCCCTACTTTTTTCTTCCCTACTCTTCTCGTCTCTACTCTTTCTTTTCTACTTTTCTCTTCTCTACTCTTCTCTTGTCTACTCTTTCTTCTCTACTTTTCTCTTCACTACTCTTCTCTTCACTACTCTTCTCTTCTCTACTCTTTCTTCTCTACTTTTCTCTTCTCTACTCTTCTCTTCTTTACTCTTATCTTCTCTTCTCTTTTCTTCTCTACTGTTCTGTTCTTATACTTTTTCTCATCTTTTATTCTTCTCTCCTCTTCTATTCTCTTATCTTTTCGTCATCTCATCTCTTGTTCTTATATCTCATTTTATTATCTTCTCTTCTTAACTATTTTTTTCTCTTCGTACGCTCTTTTCGTTTCTCTTCTCTTTTCTTCTCTCCACGCATTTTCTCTTTTCATTTCAGCTCTCTGCTCTCTCTCTCTTCACCTTTCTTCATTTATAGTCTCTTTTCTTTATTTCATTTCTCTTTTCTTCTCTTATAATCTCTTTTCTTTAATTTTCTTATCTTCTCTTCTCTTATCAGCTCTTCATTTTGAAAAACAATTCATGGGAATAAATTTATGATTTGTTATTGAGAAAGCGAGTCTCAATTTTGACTTCCTCAGCACCATCACTTAAAGGACTTTAATTGCTACCGCTTAGTACTGCAAATGAGGCATATCCTAAAGGAAGTGCAGGACATGCACTTCCCATGCTTAGCTGGGTATCTCTCTGTTGCAGGTGCCACCAAAGACGCGCGGAAAATTTGAAACTAATTGCAGTAAAAAATCATAAAAAGAAAACAAAAGGAAAAGAATAACAACAACAAATGTAGAATAACAATCAAAACACACTTGCAACGCCCACTCGAGTGCCCAGTTGTCAGCCTAAAACAACAAATAAAGCAATCAAACTCAAGATTCGGAGACTCGCAGAGATACATATACCCAATTGTAGGCAACGACATATGTTCTCACACGCGGCACCTTTGTCCATCAGCATTACGTCAGAGTCAGCAAGAGACAGAGAGGGAGTGAGAGAGAGAGAGAGAGAGACGAAGCAACAGAAACAAATTGTGGGATATTTATAAATGTCAAAATAGCCAAAAGGAGCGAGAGATGGAAACAATTCGAGCTGTGAGATCCCTTGAGATGCCTATTGAAAATTGTTAGAAAGGGTATGATGATTTTTGTGCACAATTATGTAACAGGCAGAAGTATGTTATTGAAGTTTGATTGTATATGTATTAACACTTTTTATGCCTTCACAAAAATCTCATTGTAAGTAGCTTATTATATTATTCAAGCGAGGTCCCCATAAAATTAAGATAAATATATTATTATAGTCGTTAAGATTAACTGATTCGAGATAAACAACACATGAAATTTTTTTAACGTTTAGAACTCTTTTGATAGATACAATTTTTTACTTAAAAATAATATTTTCTCAATATTTTCTTCTCTAAGATGCGTTCTCCTTTCTTCCGAAATGTTACTAGAAGTAGAACACAGCCTCTCACTCGTTGTCGAAGATATTGGAACATTAAGTACTTACCTAGCAAGCATTTGCAACAATGACAATTCATTGCATTGTTCTCAAAATAATAAAAAATTTGAACTTCTCTTAAATCTAACAGGATTTATATTAGAATTAATTTTCTCGTCAATATCATTCTTCTGTTCTTTGATAAATACAAGCAATTTAATATATTAATAATTCTCTTATCGGTACCCGCGGAAATGTCGGGATCAAGCAATTATCCCGACCATCCCGGACTTTTTAATAATCTTTCCCATCACGCCTGATCCCGAAAATTTTTTCGGGACCCGCGGGATTCCCGAAAATCCTGATCCCGATGGCCATTTCTATTCTTAACGCAACTTTTTTTTCACTTTTGCTTATCTGTAGCAAGAAATAAAAGAATTTTTTTAATACCAGCTTATATCGTCCCAGGGTATCTGCTAGTCGGGAACTCACTCTCACTCTCCCTTTTTTATGAGGCGCAGCGGCTTCGCCTGGTCGTGTGAGTGGCCAATTCTGGCTATAAAAAAGTAGAGAAACCAATCTTAAGATTGACATTGGCATTGGGCCGGGATCTCGCTCTGTGAATAGAAACATCAAATAGCCGCAGTCAAAGGCTGCCAAAGGAGGAGGCTGCCATCAACGGGGCAGCCACAAATCGTAAAAACACCGACAATTTCACACCCTTCCTCCTATTTTCATTGTCTTTGTTTTTTCAGTTGGTAATAAAAAATTAAACGGTAGCTAGTTAGGATGCTTTCTTGGATCTCTCGCATTGTTTGCATTGATTCCTCTTCGATCTTCGGTTGAAGTCGGCGGTTTTTATCTGCTGTTGAGATTTTCATTAAACAACGCAGTTTTTTCGTGGAAATTTCGACGGTGACGGCGGCTTTGAAGCGCTTCCCAGAATGGGGAGGAAATTTTGGCCAAAATGTTCCCCGATTGCCGCTAATTAAAGCCGACTCCTACTACCCGCCTCTCCCTCTCTCTCCATGATATAAATTTAATTTAGGAAATTGGTTCCGGTTGAGACGATCTATGCCGAAATATCTGTTGAATCTGCCATCTCATGTAGGCTGTAGATCGTCTGATTGATGAGCTCTCCAAATAGCATCGATTTGCTGTGCAAAATTGTGTTTGTGTGTGTGTGTGTGTGCGTGTGTGTGGGGAGGCAAATAAATTACGAACTAATCATTGAGAAATTAATCAGAAATCAACAATTTTCAACTGCTAATTAAAATGTTTACGCAAATGAATAATTCGTTTCATTGCCAATGAATATTCATGATCACAATCTCAGCGCAGCTCGATATTTAAAATAAATTAAATTAAAATTAATTCAAACGAAGATCAGACTCAAGCCAACAAATGCCACCGACTGTGCACAGGCAAGTAAAAGAGTAGAGTATGCCAATCGGCAGTACCTGACTATCAGATATCTTACAAAAATTGATAAAAGTGATACACTCTGTATTGCTTATAATTTAAGGTAATCCACTAACAAACTTTTATGTCTAGCTATTAAATTACTCTAAAAATGTTTGAAAAACCCAAAAGCTCTAAAATGATTTTTATTGATATTAAAAAAAGACATTATAAAATATATATATATATATAGTAAAATAATATAAATAGTAATTATAATAGATACTTGATTTGTCCTTTGTCTGATATACAATAAAAGATGTTTCAAATTTTCAGTTTTCGATAGATAAGGATCCCGGTTCGAATTCCAAGCTAAAAGTGTTCGTTTTTCATTTAAAAAACTCTCATTTAGCTCATGTAAGTCTTGATTTTTCTCTTCTCTTCTCTACTTTTATCAACTCTTCTCGTCTCATTCGTTTCTTCTTTGGGGTCTCTCATGTTCTCATTTAGTCTTCTCTTCTCTCATATCTTCTCATCTAGTCTTATCTGCGCTACTTTTCTTTTCTCTACTCTTCTCTTCTCTACTCTTCCTTTCTCTTCTTTACTCTTCTGTTCTCTTCTCTTCCTTTCTCTACCCTTCTCTTCTTTACTCTTCTTCTTTACTTTTCTCTACTCTTCTCTTCTCTATTATTCTCTTCTCTACTCTTCCTTTCTCTACTCTTCTCTTCTTTATTCTTCTCTTCTCTTATCCACTATTCTCTTCTCTCCACTATTCCTTTCTCTACTCTTCTCTTCTTTACTCTTTTCTTCTCTTCTCTACTCTTCTCTTCTCTACTCTCTACTCTGCTCTCGATAGTTAATAACTAGGTTTTATACTTATAATAGCATATAAATAAATTATTTAAGCACTATATATTAAAATCAACTTAGCTTATCAGGTCAATCAGGAATATATATACCCTATGAATCAAATTTGTCCTCTGTCTATATATGTCTAGCATACCCCTTAACTAATTTCTATTATACTCTAGGGTATAACATTTAGTTAATTGTTTGCTCTAAAAGTCAAAGAAGCCGCTTCAACGGTAGCACAACAGACACACGCTCACACACACACACACACACGCTCACACACTTACACACACACCCACAACACACACACTCCTAATAAATTCGATATAACGATCGAAATTAGTGACAACAACAATGAATTAGGGGTCAAAAATGGACCAATAGCAAACCGCAAACACTTAATTACCTTAATAGCTAATCTCTATGTTGTTGTTGTTGTTGTTGTTGTTGTTGCTTGTCAGCTGTGACAGCATCAATTCCAGCTGTCGACTGTCATAACTATCGAAATATATATATAAATAGCTATCAAATGTCGTAAATAAGTCATCAACAGCGAAAATTGCAAATGTCAAGCGCTGTGAGTACAGTAGAGACTGGCATTGAATGGATTTGATATTTAGTATATATATAAGCTAAGTGACAAATAAAAGTTTGTATATAAAAAATCAATCTAATCAACAAAGAGTGAAAATTCTTATGCATTTTCTTTAAGCGCTTTTCCGCACAGTTTTCAAGCACATTTGTCACACTAATGGCAAGCCCTACTGTACTTGGCCACCATTTTGCTGCTGAGCAATTAATTTCGTAGAGATTTAATTGACTGAACGCCATTAAATAAAAAGTGGAGATGAGATTTATGCTGCTGCAATTTGCGAAAAATTATGTTAATTGTGGATGAGCAGCAGGTTTCTATAGAAATATCTATATATAGCTATATATATATATCAATGATTTGAATTAATGGACATGTCAGGCAATTAATAAATGCAAAAACCATGGCAGAGACGAGACGAGGCCAATGGATGTGGCCCGCTCTATATATCTCTCTCTATATATATCTCTCTCTATGTATATATGTATATATGCTCATAAATAACTGATGCATTTGGTCGCGCTGTCAATCAGCCTCGAGGCGATTCTGATTTTAATAGGAACATTTTATACGCCCAGCTGCAACGCATTGTCCTCTATGCCTGTGTCCTGATTGCACTCGAAACTCAAAGGCTCTAATGAGTTTTCGATTAGGTGTGTCCTCCATGCCTAATCGATGAGCATATTGTCTCAGCCCTCTTTGCTTTCCACTCGAGTGCCAGGACTCAATTTGTTTACATTAAAATGCCATAAATTCAAGTACAGTTGAGTGCATACAGCCCTATGGGGGGCATGGGGCATGCCCCGAAAAAGTGTTGACGTCATGTCGCATGCGCCATGCCTTCATTTCCGGTGCTGCCTGTACAGGTATTATCTATATTGCTGGCACTCGCCATTTTCACACTCATGCAGCTAATGAGCAATAAAGCTAAATGAAAATGCCGCTAAAGAACAAAAAAAAAAGGCTAGCAAAAAAGGAAAAGAAAAACAACAGCTAAAAGCGAAGCCAACAAATCGATTTGGTCAATTTGTTATTGTTGCAGGCGCTCGATGCTCCAATCCTCGGCGAGAACAGCGTGCAAAACTGGAGGCTGCTAAAGAGAGGAGCAGAAGGAGCCAGCGGGGAGGGGCGAAGGGGGAAGAGGGCGAGGCACAGGGGGGGTCAGGCTGCTTGCCGGCAAAGTTGAAACGTGTCGGCATCCTTTGATCAGTTCATATTATAAAATACTATGGTCACGCCTTAAAGGCATTAAACGAGATGGCGCTCACACACACACACACACACACAGACAGAGATGGAGACAACGAGAGAGTGAGAGGAGGCGAGCGAGCAATAGATTCCAGCTTGCAAGTTCTTTGGCTTCCTCATGAACAGCAACAAGCTGCAGTCTCCAGCTTCCACCTCTCTCTTAGTCTCTCTCTCTCTCTCTCTCTCTTCCTCTCTACTCCCTGCCCAGCCAGTTCTGGAATTGTTATTTCCACATATGGGCTCGCGCGCGAAAAAAAAAGAAAGAGTAGAACGAAAAAAACATTTCCTCGCTTCCTGCCTCGTCTCGAGGTAGCGTCGCAAATGCAACGTCATCTGAAGCGGCGCGCGGCAATCAAGCAATGTGGTCCCCGTTCACAGGGCCAGGGCCAGAGCCAGAGCAAGAGTCAGGGCCAGAGTCAGGGCCAGGTTCTGGGCAGCAACACTTAATGCTCACTCGGGGCGTTGTGGACCACCAAACGAGCAACTGGGATGCGCATTGCCCGACTGCGAGGTGTTTGAAATGCGCTTTTTAACTGCATTGTAGTTGATTTGATATTCATACGTGCCCCAGCCCCTGCAGAAGACACGCGGTGTGCATGTGTGCATGTGTGTGTGTGTGTGTGTATGGAGAGCTCTTTAGTAACAACAATTTGCAAGCTGAGAAGCTGAACTACAAATCGAAGTCTTAATACTCTCTCTCTCTTAATACTCTTCTAGACTTATCTTCAAGTTGCAATGATTGACTGACTGATTGAATTACTAATTTACTTCAATTGACAATTAACTATTTAAGTGTTTTTCTGACATATAGATCACTTGATTAATGAGTAATGGATTGACTGATAGAGTGATTGAATTGTGTGGGTGAATGATTGATTGATTGATACTTTAGCTGACTGATTGATCAACTGATTGACTGTCTGAGTGGCTGATTGACTGACTGGCTTACTGATTAACTAACTGACTGATAGACTTTCTGATTGACCCTTTGATTGACTGACTTATCAACTGACTGACTAAATGATTAACTGACTGATTGACTTACTAATTGACTTCAATTGATTAACTATCTAAGCGTTTTTCTGACTGATAGAACAATTGATTGATTGGGTAATGGATTGACTGATAGACTGATTGACCGATAAATGAATGATTGATTGATGGACTAACTGGCTGACAAATTCACTGATAGAATTGAAGATTGATTGATTGATTCAGTGATGGATTGATTGACTGACACTGTAGCTGACTGATTGATCAACTGATTGACCTACTCACCTACTGATTGACTGTCTGTCTGAGTGGGTGACTGGCTAACTGATTGACTAACTGACTGACAGACATTCTGATTGACGCTTTGATTGACTGACTTATCAACAGACTGACATTATGACTGACTGACTGATTGATTGATTGATAGACTGACTGACTGAGGGGCTCATTGACTACCTTATTAATAGACTGACTAATAGACTTAAGGACTGACTCATGTAAGGACCGATTGGCTGACTGCTTGATTTACTGATTGACTAACTGATTGACACGATTTCTGATTGACTATCTTACCAACTGACTGACTAACTGACTTATTGATTGACTGACTGACTGACTGACTGAGTTGCTAATTGACTAGCTGATTAGTTGATTTTTGAAATGACTGATTGACTAACTGATTGATTTACTGACTGTCATACTTTCTGATTGACCCATTAAATGACTGACTTATCAACTGACTGACTAATTGACTGACTGACTGATCGATTGATTGATAGTCTGACTGTCTGACTGACTGAGTATCCCGTTGACTGATAAATTGACAGACTGATTAACTTATAAACTCACTGATTAACTCACTGGCTTTTTGACTGATTGACTGACTGATTGACCGACTGATTGACTAACTGACTGATTAACTGATTGATTAACTGACTGATAATCTTTCTGATTGACCCTTTGTTAGACTGACTTATCAACATGCTGACTGATTGATTGACTAACTGAGTGACTGACTCAGTGATTGACTGCCTGACTGATATCTTGACTGACTTACTCAAAAGATCAACTCACATTCCAAACAAACCAAACAAACCTATTAGAGCGATAGAGCTTGACGATAGTTAACATTTGCCTTTTGATTCTAAACGCATAGCTTTGTTAATATGCCCCCTTTAGGTGATATGTCTTACCACAATAATGTGCTGCCATATAATTAGTGTATTTTGCATACAAATGTTGATTGCAGTTGCGCCTATGAAGTGCACAGACTGAAAGAAAAAAAGACAACCAACAATGTTATTTCCTCTGGTCGATCGGACGCGGCTACTGTAATTGCCAGTTGCATTAATTATGTTAAACACAAGTCTCAATATTTAAACAAGCAGCCGCCGAAAAAACAACAACAACAACTGCTGCAACAATAAAAGTGCAGTGGAAAAGGCAGTGAACCGTTTGTTTGCGCACGGCCAACGCAAACTTTGAGTCAAAGAGAAAAGGCCGCTGCCAATGCCCCTCCCTCCCTTCCCGCCGCCCATCAAAGGGGCCGCAGCATCGATGCTAGTGTAATTATCACACATCGGTCAAAAATGAACGCCGGCCACGCGTAGACCTGCCCGAGAGCTCAGCTAACTCAATTAAGAGGCCAGCGGACAAATATTTGTATGCGGCATTCAGTCGAAAAAGTATCCAAACAAGAGTTCTCAAAGAGTTGCCGAGCGAGTGCGAGTGCGAGTGGAGCGTGTGAGTAGCTGGATCAGGGGTCAATATTGATATAGCTCGCAACAGTAGCAGCGCTTGAGAACCAAAGTTAGAATTAGAATCCAAATCAATGTTGCTGTGGCCTCTAACTCGGGCCGGTGGCAGCTCGATTTGAGCTGCTTTGCACCGCTAACAAACCCACTCGATAAAGTCGTAGCTATCAATGAGTTGGAGTTGTTGTTATATTTTACACTAGCATATACCCTGTAAATTAAAAAAACGCTAGAATAAAACTTAGTGCTTCATGCTAAGCCAAGCTTTGCTGCACTTCTTATGTCTAGTTTGATTTTGGAAAAATAGTTCTCTTCTAAATTTAAGAATAATAATAATAAGAAGACTTTTTCAGACGCATATAGCATATTAAATCATTATCATAATCAATAGTTGATTATCTGATTATATGTAATAACTCTCTCTTTGTCTCTCTCTCTCTCTGTATCTGATTATTATGTAATTAGTATGTTTCTCAAGTCACTCTCTCTTTCTCACTCTCACACACAATATATCTTAATACATCATTCTCAATATCTCTCATTCTTTCTCTCTTCCTCTTCCTCTTCTTCTGTTTCTTTCTCTCTCTCTTTCTCTCATTCTTTCTCTCTCTCTTTTCCTTTTCCTCTCCCTCTCTCTCTCTCTCTCTTTCTTTCCCTCATTCTCTCTTTCTTTCTCTCTCTCTTTCTCTCTCTCTCTCTCTCGCTCTCTGTCTGTCTCTCTCTTTGTCTCTCTCTCAGTCTCTCTCTGTCTCTGTCTGTCTCTCTCTATGTCACTTTCTCCCACTCTCTCTCTCTCACTCTCACTCTATTTCTTACTCTCTCTCTTACTTTCTCTCATTAACTTTCTCTCACTCTATTACTCTCTCTTTCTCTCTCTCTCTGCCTCTGTCTCTCTCTGCCTCTGTCTCTCTCTCACTATCGCTCTCTTACTCGCCCTCTCTTACTCACTCTCTCGCACTCTTTCTCTCTCACTCTATCTCTCTCACTCTCTCTCTCATACTCTCTCTCTCTCTTTCTCTTACTGTCAGTCGCTCTCTCACTCTCTGTCTCTTCTGATCTCTCTCTCGCTTACTATCACTCTCCCGCTCTCTCTCTTTCTCTCTTCATATCTCTTACTATCTCTCACTCTATGTACCTATATCCCACTCTCTCTCTCTCTCTTTCTCTCTATCCCTCTATCTGTCTATGTAAATCTTTATTAAGAAATAACATAAAATGATTCAATTAATAACAGAATCTTCAAATAAAGTCAACTGCTAGTCCAAGTCTATCATAACCCACACTCATATTTTACTTTAATGGGTATTCCGAAAAGTTAAACATTTCAATTTGAGCATCGCTTTAATTAGCATTCGCTTGTTCATTGTTTTCCATTTTTTCGTGCTTTCCATTTGCAGCGAGCGTTTGATTTGTTGTCTTTGTTTCTCGCTTTTAACTTTTCGAGCTCTTACCTTTTTTAGGTGGCTATTGTGGAGAATAGTGCTTTGATTAGCGTAGCCGAGTGCTGCTACCAAAAATGTGACCTGAAAGCTGATTTTCTTTGGCAGGCAACACTCGCATCTCGCATCTGCTTCGCTTTGCTCTACTCTCGATGTGGGTGGCCCTAAACGGCTTAAATCGATTTGCTACCATTCGACGAGTCTCTCGAGTTGGCCATGCGGCTGATAACTGTGAAATTGGCAATGTTTAATGCCTTTGCTTTTCGTCTAACTACCTTTGCTGATGAGTTTTCTCTACGCTTAAGTCTTCAGACTTTCTCTGCGACAGTGGCTATGATCTCTTTGAGGTCTAAAGTTTGTATGTCAAATGGACAAAACTTGGCCTGCTACTAAAAATAAGTGAAATGCGAAAAAAAAACTGTGCCACTCTTACGCATGCCTGCTATTAGTGAAGTCTTTCTTTCTTCTTATATATGTATGTATATATGCCGATATTGAGTGAAGGAAAGGAGCGAAGGAGCCCCGACCACTATTATATATTACCCGCATGCAATGTTTAACAGACGATATTTCTATTACTAAAGTAAATAACACATGCAAACCTATTTTTTTCTGAAAGATCATTTTATTCTCTTAATTTTAGAACCAACAATTTTTTTTGTACTTTAACAACAACAACCGCAATAATAATTCCTTTGAATGCTTTGCTTAACTGATAAGAAAAATTTGACCAGTATTTATTCGTAGCTTAGCTTAGAATTGAAAGAAGATCAAAACAAAAGCAAACAGTGTAACATAATAACTATCTAGTCATAATCTGGAAACAGTTAAACAATGCGGAATGTAAGAAATTTGTTACTGCTTCAAATTATTCAAAGTTTAGCAACGATGGCACGAGGTAGGCCGATTTGCAAAGAAATAAGAAGTTTGGATATAGATTATTATACTCGTATTTGTCTTGCTGGATAAGTCAATTAGCTGTTCGTACAGTTCTCAAAAAGATGTCCAAAAAAAAAACTCCAAGTAACTTTGCTTGAATGGAAACGAACATTTTTCAGTCACATAATCAAATACTCAATCAAAGTTTAAGCTAATCAAGTAAAATATGAAATATATATTATAAATATGTATAAACATAAATTTGACTATGTGAATATACTTCAACAACTATTTTAAAAAAATTAGGAGGTGTGTAATGGGATTTTCTTCTACATACATCGAGTTCCTTCAGTCCATAGCTGATGGTCAGATTGAACAACAATTCATTCTTGGATCAACTTAAAAGACGAAACATATTTTAAATGCGGAATTTGTAGGCCGCCTCTCAGTATACATTGTTTTAATTTTCACAAAATAAAACTTCCACAAAAAATCCCCAAAACTGATTCATATTCCCAAATGTAAAAGTTACGGCACTCCTCATATTTTATATTTTATAAATTCCTTTTCACTTTTAATCTTGCTGCCTAATATTATGTTCGATCTTCCATAATTAAACTATATTTACATATCTTTATATAAATATATATACATACATATTTGCACATACATATGTACATACATGCATATATGTACTAGAGATGGTCGCCGTGATCGGGTTTTTCGGTATTTTCGGGGCCCGAAATTGTCCCGAAACGATTTTCGGTATCGGGCGGGTTGGGAAAGATTTTAAAAAGTCCAGGACGATCGGATACTTGCTTGGCCATGAGATCACGGTGAAAAATTCTAGAGATATGCTCTGAGATGGCGGCATTTCAGAGATACCCGTTCGGACCCGCGGGCCCCGAAAATTTCGATCCCGACGTCCACCTCTGCTCATAACCATATCTCTAGAATCTCTTACCATGCCACCTTGGTGTAGGGATGAAGCACTTAACTGACCGTCCTGTAATTTTTTAGAATCTTTCCCAACAAGCCCGAAAATTATTTATGTATGCATGTATATAGATTTCATATGTAGTACCTATAGTAAATCTAAGTACATCCTTTTCCTTTCTCTAGCCTCGACCTTTATGTAAGTTCCTCTCCAAGTATTTTAATCATTATGCTATATCCCAAAATGTACAAACAGATGTTTGTCTCTGATATAGTCATACTTCAACGAAGATTAAAATCAAAGCTATATTCTGAATTGTGCTGTAATTGAAGCATATAAATTGATAATTCCAATAAAAATAATATGAAAATTGTATTAATGATTTTAATGCCAAGTTTGATCATTTTTTTAGATAGGCTACCAAACGGCAGCGTTTCGCAGATTCTAATCGAAAACACAAATCGGAGGCGACGATCAACTCCAACTGACAGCCATGTGTCAATGCAACGTGGGCAGCGCCAAATTGTGGAGCTGTTCGAGCTGCTCGAGCTGGTGGCATATGCAAATTGGCAGCTGCCACAAGAACTGAAAATAAACAGCTGCAGCAACAAAAATTGGAAGCTGTGACTCGCCCGGCTGTTGAAAGCTTGCTAATTGACAATTACAGACAAGTTGATCTGGTTGTTATACTCGTTCGTGAAGTGCAAAAGAGTATATTGGTTTTGTGGAATCTAAAACTATATAGACTATGGTATATATAGTCATGTGTAGCATTTTGTCTGATTAAATATTAAGATATTATTGAAGCTAAAGACTTGAAAGTCAAAAAAAAAAATATATTTATTTAGATCAGTTGCAAAAAGGGTATATTAATTTAGATCTGAAGTTTGCAAAGCATAGAAGAAAGCATCACCGACTACATAAAGCCTATATAAAGCTTATGAAGCCATGTCCATTTGTCCGTCTATTTCTTTATAAATATCAATAGAATCTCCTCCGAAACTTTTAATGAAAAGTGATGAAAAGTTGCACATAGGCTGCAATTTGCTGCAGGCATTGTATATCTCAAAATCATTCTGATAGGACGGATATATTCTATAACTCCCATAAGATAAATCTGTTTTACGAATAGTTTTAGTAGGAAAAACTTCGGCGGTATTAAATTCTCAGACTTGAAATTTGGAATATATACCCGTGTATCCCAAGTCCATACAAAAAGATATAGTATATGTACTATATATATATAGCTGTTAATAGAGCTGTTTAAGAGCTAGAGCATCAAAATTTGGCAAATAACCTACCCTTAAGATCGATCAAAAAAAAAAAATTGGAAAAGTCTATGCATAAATCCTCGAATATTGTGGGATCTGTTAAAAGCGCAAAGTTGAAACTTTACAATATATATTTTTGTCGACCACCCTTAAAAAAAAGATATAACTTATATAGCTGCGCCCATTGGAAGCGTGGAAATTAGCCGATTTTGACTGCATCTTCTATAATTTTGCACCTAGAGACTCGGAAATGATCAAATATGTCAATCTTGATCTCTTTTTGAAAAATCACAGAAAATTATATCTATATTTATAATTGCAAGGGTTTTACCAAACTTTGGCATAATACGATCAATTATCATGTCCTCATACAACAGTTGCAAATCAAGAGAAAAATAATAAAAAAAATCACGAAAATCTTTCACAATCTTAGAGAATTAAAGATAACTAAATTCTAGTTCTCTCAATAAATTTCTGTGGTGTTTTGTCAGCTGAACGAGTATTGTGCAGTCGAGTGTAAAGTTCTAACTCGTTGTTGTTGGTGGTGCAGCTGGTGCTGGCGGTGCTGGCCATGAAGTGTTGCCGCGAGCCACACACACAGAAATATTAAGAATTTAGGCGTGGGCTGCATATACCATATATTGAAAATGTAAATCGTTTCGATTAGCTAGCTGGATAAGTTAGCTCGCTAGATAAGTTGAATCAGCTAAATTGCGTTGCATTTCGTCCGGTGGCTGCTGCAGCTGCCGCAGCTGCCCCTTGGCGATAAATCAATAAAAATCGCATTTGAATATTAATGAACCCTTTGGAAGCACTTTCACCAGGGCAGCCGCAACTTATCAGCGTGTGAATGAAGCCACACACACAGCATTAGAGGTGTAACAGGTGTAAATTGACTTTCCTTTTATTTTGGACTGAAGGATTTTCCAAGGACTTTGGCGGCATAATTAACACCGCAGGCTTTTCCCACGCCGATACACTAATAGCCGCGAATGAACCAGCCAAATAAGAAATTAGAATTATAAAAAACAAAAAAAAAACGATAGATATAAAGGCCAATAAGAGGGGCAATACAGAAGCGCTAAACTGGTAAATCAAAGGCGCCGCTTTGTTTGGCCCTCGCCGCGGCTAAACTCAATCACAAACCGAATGCTCAAATATTTGTGTGATTAGTCCTTATCAACAACAACGGCAGCAGCAGCATTTGCTGACCAGGTAACGCTACCTGGCGAGATTGGAAGACCCACTGCGGCTAAAGTCGAGCGGCTGCCGGCGATTCCTTTTTTTTCATTTAGCATCCTGCAGCGACAGCAATTGCTTTCTATTTTTCCTATTTTTCCGATTTTTCCATTTTCCGATTTTCTCGATTCTTAAGTGCGTTCGGCTAATAGACCTTCGGGCCTATTGTCTTTCAGACGCCTTGACGCCTTTTGTTTGCCGCTCTGTGGGCCTCCTTTTGTTTTCTGTTGGAGTAATGCGCATTTGTTTCAATTAAAAGGATTAGACTAGCTTACTATGGCCATGTCAGCAATGTGTTTAAGTCGGACAAAATGTGTCAACAATTGGATAATGCTCAAAGGAATCTGACATACAACACATAAAAACATTTTCAATTTGAGTTAAGGAATTGACGACTTTTATAATTTTTTTATAAATGGTTATTTTCAGATATGCAGATCAGTCAAGCAAATTGTAGATATCTAAGGATAATAGTGAAAGGATTTTATGAGACAGATCTTTGAGAGAGAAGCATTATTATACAATTATATACATATATATATTATTATAAGAAGCTTATTATTATGTAAGCTCAGAAGACCGTGAAGTTACCACAAGCAATCCGTATTTTCATGACAAAAAGCTAATGAGGTGCAGCTCATAGCTTTGCTATGGGTTCTTCTTTCTGAGTTCTTCCTTCTGAGTTGTGAGTTTCTTTAGCTTAACGAAACTATAGTACAATACGTAATCAACAATAATTCCAATGAAACACCACGCGAAATGCTTAAAATAATCAAGGGCTCTTTCCTAAATCACAAACGGTAAGGAAAGCTTAGAGGCGGTTAAAGGGATTTCCTTCCACATCCATCGTACTCATCAGACATTGCCCTTGATTCTGTAAATAGATGAAGCTCTAGGGGAACAGCCATTTATTCTTGAATCAACTCAAAAGACAAATCTTTTTTAAAATTAGGAATTCGTATGCCGCCTCTTAGAATACATTGTTTCAATTTTCTCAAAATAATACTTTCACAAAAATCCCCCAAAAACTGATTCATTTCGCCAAATATAAAAGATACGGCACTCCTGATATTTTATGTTTGTTAAATTCCTTTTCACTGGGAATCTCATTTTATGTTCGATTTTCCATAATTAAAATAAATTTACATATCTTTATATAAATAGATACATACAATTAAGCCAAAGACTGCTATTTTTCTGAACAGCGGAATTCGTGTGCATGACGATCAAAAGTATGAAAAACGGGCCAAAACAAAGCAAAACTAACGGGACTTTTGCGCTTTTCTTATGTTTGTATTCCATTTTACAAAAGCAAAGTCCAAGAATTAAATCTATAAGAAGGAATCTTCAAAAAATATTGAAATCTCTGTTATCATCTACTGCACTGCTATTTTGCTGCACACAGCTATATATGTACATACGTATGTACATACATATGTATACAGATTTCATATAGTACTTATAGCAATCTTAGCAATCTTAGAACATCCTTTCCTATCTCTAGCCACGCACTTCATATGAGTTCCTTTTAAAATATTCTGAGATTTATGTTATATTCAAATTAAAATTTTTCAACTCGAATTCATTTCCAGGTTAATCGAATTAGTGAAATGTTCTTAGTTGCAACAAATTAAATGCAAACGTTTCACAATTAAACACGGCTACCGCCGATGAGAAGGGGCACGGCTGACAGTCGCTTGTAGTATGCGTCATTAGACGGGGTTGGGGAGGGCGCGCTGTCTCTGTCGGCGTCGCAGCCGAAGTTGTGAAAACTTTAGCAGAGGCTGAAAATACTAAATACAGTCTTGTTACAAGCTGAGGAGCGTCGCCTTTTCGTTGGGGCTTACTTAGTTTTTTACTCATTTCGCTTTGCCTCCCTCACACTCACACACACGCACAGCGTTCGCGCTATTGCTGTCTCGCTTTGGCGCGTGGCGCATGATGAACGCCATAATTACCGTTACGTATATGCCACCATTGCTATTTTTTGTTGGGATTTCATTCCGGCCAGCCGATTGGCCAGCGCGCAAGAGAGCGCACAACTCGTGCGCGCTCGCTCTAACGCAGACAGCCAAAGGCCAAACTGGTTGGCTCTCGCAGAGAGCGTTCGCCTTGTTGTGCAGTTATGATTTGATTGCCGAGTTTAACCACCGACAAACGAGACACGACACGACACGACACGACGACACACACAGAGAGAGCAAACGATGTTAAAGAGACGGCACACACACACACACAGCATGCACACACATACAGTGGAAGTAAGCAGCGCGGAGAGCGCTGCGGCGCGGGCAGCAAAAGAACTGAAGAAATATCGACGTGTCTAGTTAGCAAACCAATCTTCAATCTAGTTTCGAACAGTTGACTGTGAAACGTCGAGTTGAGAGGTCCTCCTATTGGATCAGCGTCGTTTGTCGTTTAACGCTTAACGTTTATCGTTTATCGTTTATCGCTTATGGTTTATCGTTGCGCGCCGCACGTTCACCAATTGATATATATTCATATTCCCCTATATAAATACTAAATATATTTAATAATAACAAGACGAAAGACGAAAGAAAGTGAATACCAAATTCTGCCCAGACAAATCCTGTGTGTGTGTGTGTGTTAGTGTGTACAAAAATTTGATCAGTATTTAAATGCTCTGTCCGCCCACAATGCGTCCGGCCAGCCCTGCCGAATCCGAGATCTCCGTCGGTGGTGCACCCAGCCCATTGCCGACGCAGCATCAGCACCACCAGCAGCATCAGCTGCATCATCCACGCGATCTGCTGCAGCAACAGCAACTCCTGATGCAACAACATGCTGCTGCTGCTGCCGCCGCCGCCGCAGCCGCTGCTGCTGCTGCCGGATTGACACGCAGTGCCGTCGGCACTTTGCCGGAGGATTACTTCCAGCCGCTGAAGCGTCTGCGCATGTCCTCCAGCTCATCGGAGCCGCGCGAACAAACGCCCAGTCCGCCTGCACCACCAGCAAATGCAACAGCCACAAACACCACAAAGTCCGCCATTGAGGGCGTCAAGAGCTTCTCCATAGCGGACATACTCGGCCACTCGGAGAAGCAGCAGAGAAACTGTGCCTCCACCTCCCCACCGCCGGCTGCCACGCTGCTGGCCCCACCAGCCGCCCGACCCGTTGCCGGCCTGCTGCAGCCACGCACCGAACCACTGGACATGCATCCCGCCGCCGCTGCCGCCATGCTGCTGCCAGGTGCACAGATCGTGCGTCCATGGGATCATCTGCTGGGTCCCATGCCCGTGCGCCCCTTCATACCCTCGGCCCTGCTGCACTACGAGCAGCGCCTCGCTCTGGACTATCATCGCCAGCTGCAGGAGCACTTCAATGCCCAGGCCCAGCTGCTGCGTCACATGAGCATGGACATCATTCCCTCGGAGAGTGGTTCGGATCGTTCCAGCTCCGCTGCCAGCGACTGCTGCTCACCGGAAATAGCGCGAGATTCCGCTGCTGCTGCGGCTGCCGCTGCTGCGGGCGCTGCCATGCGTCGCACCCACAGTCCACAATCCTCTGGACAGGTGGGCAACAGTGGCTCCAGCAATGCCAATGCCTCCAGTCCCGCCCAGGCGGGCGGCAACGCCAACTCCGCCGCCGCCGCCGCTGCCGAAGCCAAGGCCAAGGCCAATGGCACGCCGCTCGATGCGCTCTTCCAGATGACCACCAAGGACTTTGATGAGTCAGAAGGTAAATATATAACTGTATACTATATATATTGATATCGGAATATCAATTCCAATTTCAATCGCCCAATCACTTAGCATGGCCATAAATTGTTCTGCTTTATCGATGAACTTTCAATCGATTAGCATACAAATGTTTCATTGATAAATGTCTCAATTTTTGTTGTTCTCGAAATAAATTCGATTTCAAATACCCTACACTGGAAAGCGGTAAGCAGGGTAACATATTTATATGGATTTATAGGGAAAATACTTTTTCGAATACATAAAACTTTATATATATGGTTGAATCATGAATATTTATATACCCTATATACCCTGCACTCATAATGTGTAAGCAGGGTAACATGTTTATGTGCCTATATAAGGAAAATAATTTTTAGAATATATTAAAGTATATATACATATATGCTTGAATAAGGAATATTTCTATGGCCTATATACCCTACACTGGAAAGGGGTAAGCAGGGTAACATGTTTATATTGATTTATAGGGAAAATACTTTTTCGAATACATAAAACTGAATATATATGCTTGATTATGAATATTTATATACCATATATACCCTATATACCCTACAAGGAGTAAGCAGGGTAACATGTTTAAGTGCCTATATAAGGAAAATAATTTTTAGAATTCATTAAACTGTATATAAATGCTTGATCAGGAATATTTCATTGAGCAATGTTTAAAATTTTTGTTGTTCATCAAAATGAAAACGAAATAACTACAATTTTATATACCCTGCATGGGTAAACAGAGTATGCTGAAGTATTTCAAATATTCTTGACCAAAAAGAAGGAGAGTTGAGCTGAGAGAATGCAAAAACTAAATTTAAATTTAAGCTAAATTAATTTTGTCAGCCTAGGGTATTCCTTAGTCGTTAATTTGTTATATACAGTGCATGGGTAAACAGAGTATCCAGAAGTATTTCAAATATTCTTGACCAAAAAAAAGCAGACTTAAATAAAGAGAATGCATAAACTAAATTTAAAGTAAAGCTAAATTAATTTTGTCAGCCTAGGGTATGCCCCATTCGAGCAATTGTTGACAGAATATTTTAATTAAAATAACAGTCAGTCTGTAATTAATTTTGTGGCAATTTCCAATTGAGCGACTGCAACAAATTGTTTGCGTAGATTTTGAATTTTGCCTAATTGAAATAAACGTTCAGCAGCTGAAGCCATTCTCATTTCCATTTCCATTTCCATTCCGATATCTATTTCTATTTCTCTTTTGTTATGCAAATGCCTTTGGCTTATTCTCAGTTGCTGTGTGTGTGTGTTTCGATTAATTTGCGGCATGTGCCAAAAGCAGATCCAAAACAAATTGCAGATAACTCAATATTTGATTGGCTACATTTAAAAGTTGGTTGGTTCTCTCTCATCTGTAGCCTTCTATAGTTAATAGCCCCAATTTTCCATATTAATGGGTATGCACCCGCATCTGTCACAGTTCATCTTGACACTCATCTGCTTCATTCAGTGGGCGTTTTTAGTGTTTAGCTTCAAAACTTAGCCCCCCGCTCAGTTATTGTGTGTTTCATGCTAATTATTGTTTAATACTCATTGCTATAGTATACACTGAGCGAAAGCAGCATTGATGAATATTGATCTGATCAATATTTTAATCTAGAAACTTTAGCTTCAAACGGAAATATCGTTCTGTTTAACAGATTCGAGCTTTTATTTGATTTACCTTAATATTTCTCTGAGTGTAGGCAGCATGCGCTTGATTTGCCTGGCATATATATTCTAAATTTTAAATATATACTATATTTTAGTCTTACATTTAGAAATATTTAATTTAAAATGTTATTTTTGTTAAACATACACAAAATAAATTTTTTTATTCTTTTTGTTCTGTACTTTAGCTAAATATTCTTTACATATATTTCAATATTTCTCTGAGTGCAGCTAGCTAGCGCTACATATAGTTCACCATTTTCTCTTCAGCCCAATTTGTCAAGCATTTACGCTAATATTTCTCAATATATATATCATACTTTCTATACTTCTATTAAATTTGCCTTGAATATAGTTGAATATTTCTCTGAGTGTAGCAATGAAAATACAGTAAAATGTCTCTGTCTAGTTTTGGCTATATGCACCTCTCTACATTCCTCTTAACCGTGCCTAGAATATACTTATATATTTCTCTAAGTGTATCTCAGCATATACTATAAAATTTCTCTTCGAAGTTTAAGCTATATACTCTTTTCTATACTTCTGTTAAATTTGCCTAGCATATACTTGAATATTTCTCTGATTGTAGTACAAAATTACTATAAAATCTCTTTATACACCTCTCTACATTCCTATTAAATTTCCCTAGAATTTACCTTCATATTTCTCTAAGTGTAGCCACTTCACACTCATATTTTTGTTGTGCATTCGTGTCGATTCTGCGACGATTAGCAACAATTAAGTTTTTGTTCATGTTCATTGCCTAATAGAGTTAGGAATCTATTTGTTGTTGTTGTTGTTGTTGTTGTAATTGTTGTTAACATGCCGTAGCCATTTGGTTAAATTGCTATTGTAGCTAATAGCTGAGCCAAGCAGCAGTCGCAGCTGATAGTCGCAAGCAATGCAATCCTTCTTCTTCTTGTTGTTGTTGCTGTGTATTTATCAAATATTGTATAACTGTAAAATGAAATATTTATGGCATAGTATTATGAGCACGCTCGATCGTTAGTCAATCAGCAACAAGAACAAGTCAAGTCAATAAACATGTACTATATATTGTCATATATATATAATATGTTGTCTAGCCATTATCGAAACAGAGTGTCTGTACCATTAATATCATTAACACTCGACGAGCAGGAAGCCAGATATGACATTGCATCGATAGCTAAGTGACTGACTGATTGATTGATTGAAGCTGAATGCAGTGAGAACTAAGAAGTTGTACTATTTAGTTACGCAAGATTTTTGTAAGTTATATATGAAGGGGGGAGCAGCTGATATACATTTTTGTGATTGACTGATTGATTGATTGAAGCTGTATGTAGTAAGAGATTCTTTTTAGTTATGCCAAGTTTATGTAAATTAAATATATGTAGAGAAGCAGCTGATATAAATTTTTGTGATTGAGTGATTGATTGATTGAAGCTGAATGTATAGAGCTACTTTTTAGCTACGCCAGCTATTTTAAGTTATATATGTATAGAGAACCAGCTGATATAAATTTTTGTTTGCTGATTGATTGATTGATTGACTGAAGCTGAATGCATTAAGAGCTAAGAAGTTATTCTTTCTAGTTATGCCAACTTTATGTATGTTATATATGTATAGAGAAGCAGCTGATACAAATTTTTGTTTGGTGATTGAAGATTGATTGATTGAAGCTGAATGCAGTAAGAGCTACTTTGTATGTATTACTATGTATGTATAGAGAAGCAACTGATATTAGTTTTGTATGCTAATAGACTGATTGATTGATTGAAGCTGCTTGCACAGCGCAATTTTTAGATGCTAGCAAGCAAAACCTTTTTAGTTAAGTAAAGATATCTTTGAAAGTATATAAAAATATTTATATATTCACTTTTTAAGACTTCTTTCACACTTTTTGTTTCCTTTAAAAGAAATTTTAATGAGAAGATTCTCGTCTCTCAGCCAAGCCAGACAAACTGTCGTCGTTCACACTGATTCCACGTATTCGAAACAAATTAAAACATATGAATTGTTGTATGCAACTGTTACAACTGTTGCAGGTTCTTTAGAAAGTGTGTGGGCAATCGGCAGTTAAACTCGAATTACAACTGGAAACATATTGTAGAGAAAGGTTTTATATTTTGAGCACACGCAACCAAAACAAACCACCCCTTAGTTGAAATGAGAAAAAAGGGCATATTTCACTCTCACTCTCAGTCTCTCTCCCTCTCTATTTAAGTGGATACCTGAGACAGGGACAGGACCCAAGTGGTTAGCCCTAGAGTTTTTGTATTTATGTTTTAGATAAGTCACAGAAATTACTTAATGAGTCTCTGATAAAAAAAGAGAATACAACAAATATACAGGGTATGCGGGGTGTGCGCTCAAGTGCCTAATGGGTTTTGGGTTACAAAACGTGCTAGCGATAACAAATAGGCCAAATTAATGCTATTTGCATTTGAAATACCCGAAGCTCGAAGCGTTTAATTAGTTTTTAATGCTGGGCTAGTTTGTTTGACAAGCAATCGAAATGGATTGGAATATGGGCGTGAAGACCGGTTCACATACATATGCATATGCATATCCATAATAACAATAGATGCATATATACATATATATACCATATGCATATTCATGAACTCGAAAATTGGAGGGCAGTCACAGTAGCATCTGAGAGATTTGTAACCATAAATTAACTTTGAATTGAGCCGCGCTTTCAGCTGAGCCACTCTCTGGCATCAGGAAGCATTATGCAAGCTTCACATTTACAATTCCAAATTACAAATTGCAAAAGCAAGTTGAGCCGCTCATTAATCAGGTGATTTGTAGGTGTCAATAATTATGTGGCATAAATCAAGCAGCAAACGAGACAAATGATTGCCAAAGTCCGAACCGAGACAAAGTCAATGACGCCCACAACTTGGCCAATCAATCAAGCGAAACGAGTAAAGACAAGTCAAGCGAGTGCAACTGACTGATAAAATACTCTGTTTGCAGTATGAAAAGCGAGAGGAGTCTGTTCAACAGGCAAAAAAGAAAAACAGATTAAAATATTTCGGAAAATTTCGATCTAGCAGGCAGCTTATATACCCTTCTTCATATACCTCATAGAGAACACTTGAGTGCAACTGACTGCTAAGATGGCATGTTTGCTGTGATAGGCAGAAAATGATTAAATATTAGACAGCCGATATACCCTTCATGCTAACTTTAAATAGAGTATACAATACAGATAAGAAAGAATTGAGAGGAAAACATTATTGAATCAAACTCTAAAGCACTTCATTAGCTATTTTTTTTATAGCTAACCAATATACCCCTTAATTTTACTATAAACAGTGTATACTAATAGAAAACAATTGCTTGTAATTAAGAAACAACTGCAGACACAGCAAACATAAGTAAATCAATCTCAAAAGCATATCAAAGCAATATTAACATAGCTAGCTAATATACTCTTTTTAATTCTTCATGAAACAGTGTATACTAATAGAAATAACTGCTTGTCATTAAACAATTTTCGTCTATAAGCAAAATCAATTCAAGTAATCTCTGACTTAACTTCGTCCACCAATATACCCCTGATTACTTGCGTAAACAGTGTATGCTGACATAGTCGAAGCACTTGCAATTAAATCATTTAAATGCATAAATCAAAGCACTTTAATTAACAGTCGCCCAGACACTCGTCGCGGCCAATTAAAAATTATTTCTAATGCGACTTACAAATGCGCTTGTTAACACTCGTGTAGCCGAGTTTAAGCTCTGCGATCCGAACCGGTTTGCCTGAAGCCACAACTAATCCGCATCTCTCTCTCTGCTCTCTCCTCATTGCAGATAAATCGCACTTGGACATATTCTCGAACCGGCCGCAGCCGAAGAAGAAGCGTAAGTCGCGCACCGCCTTCACCAACCACCAGATCTTTGAGCTGGAGAAACGTTTCCTCTATCAGAAGTATTTGTCGCCCGCCGATCGCGATGAGATCGCCGCCTCGTTGGGCCTATCGAATGCCCAGGTGATCACCTGGTTCCAGAATCGTCGTGCCAAACAGAAGCGCGACATCGAGGAGCTGAAGAAGGACTTCGATAGCGTCAAAGTTTTCTCTGCCCACAAATCCTTCCTCGAGAACGTCAACGATCTGAGCATACTCAAGAAGAAGCCCATGCATGAGGCGGATATGGTGGGTCTGGCAGCTGCAGCTGCAGCCGCTGGCATGGTGGTGCCAGTGTCTGTCTCGGCTGCCCAAGCCATGGCCACGCCTCCCAAATGAGGGGGCAGCAGAGGCGGCAGCGTCGGCAGCGGCGCATTTGCAAACCCGATGAACGGTACAAAAAAGCGAGCAAAGTATTGAGGAGGACATTATATTAATTTTTGGATGCCAGGTGTGCGAGCGGGACGGCCAGCTTCATACTTGAAGCGAATGATTGATTGATTGATTTACGATCAAGACATTCGAAAGGAGGAGAACATTATATTGATTTTGGATACCAGGTGTGAGAGCAGGAAGGTCGATCCAGCCGCTGTTCCTCACCTGAAGCAATTGATTGATTGATTGACTGACTGATTGAAAGACAGTTGCGAAATTCATATAATGATTATGGATACAGGCCAAGTCAAGGAACCGCAGCTCCACACTTGAAGCGATTGACTGATTGATTGATTGACAGATTGATTGAACTACGATTGAGACATTCGTATAGGGACTGGAGATAAAATGAAATTTGGACAAGTCAGGGAGCCGAAGCTCCACAATTTCAGCGATTGATTGATTGATTGACTCATTAGTATTCAAAATGAAATTATACGAATACTATGGAAATTCGCGAAATAAGCGAGCGGGAAGTCCATTCCGACCACACTTGAAATAATTGACTGATTGATTGGTTGATGTACGATTGAGACAATCAGCTCTCTATAGACTTGATTTGACACAAATGCGACAGTCAGAAGAACCCCGGCAAAGGCTCGATGCAAAGCCAAGCGAACACCCAATAGATCAAATGGACAAAGGCCAATAATGAAGCATGCCACACGCACACACACAATAAGTGGCATGCCTCTTGGCTGTAGTATGCCGGACTAAGGCCCATTTCGGACACATCTGCAGCAGGCACTAAAAAACCCACCAGCTTCGACACAAGTAGAGCCGAACCACAGGCAAAAAGTACTTTAAAAAAAGAGAAAAAAAAACCCAACGGCTCTTTTCAGAGCTACCAAATTAAATCTCAAAGAGTCCAAATGCATTCGATGCCTCGTGAATTGTTCCATTAAAAAGTAAACAATTTTGAATAAATATTTTAAACGAATCTTATTTTATTTCAATATTCATTATTTTTAATCTTTATTGAAAAGCAGAAATACTTCAAAGCAGAAATTCCAAAAGATATTATGAAAAATTGTCAATCAATCGATATCGCTTAATCGATAATTGCGTATTTTTAATCTTGATTTAGTTGCATTTTAATTTGTTATCCTAATTAAGATGCAGAATCAATGTAGGACAGGTTTTCGAGACGAAATTCCATTGGACATCACAATGTGAACAGTTTTGCATGTCAATCAGTCGATATCGATAATTTTAGACAGTAAGACCTGATACCACAATGCATATGGACAGAGGAACTAGATTGTTAGTACTTGATGAAAGATTCTCTTTCATAGCTCAATAGTTACGATGATAACTTTTGCTTAAAGATTCTCTCTCAAAACTTAATAGCTCTGATAGAACATATTTCAGTTATAATTTGTGAAAAGATGCTCTCTTATAGCTATCATAGGTAGTAACATTTCAGTTATAATTTAATACAAGATTCTCTCTTATAGCTATCACAAGTAGTAACATTTCAGTTATATTTTGTGCCAAGATTCTCTCTCATAGCTAAGAGGTCATTTGCCCGATTTGGAAACATTTCCTCACCTTATGAGCATGAAATAATGTATTTTATATTGTCAATATTTTCCTCTACATCTGTATTTCAGATAAATATCGATTGAGCGCTGACAAACCTCTATTAGTTGGGAACTTCTAGATCGAATCGTTGCGATTTTACTAATTTGGCTGAGCTCCGTTTTTATACACTTCTTAACCCATTTTATGGTATGCAAATTGAGAAACCGTTGCCAATAAATTCAAACATATTTAAGCAAACAACGCAAAAGTCGCGGGTCATTAGGGAAACGAGTTGAAAGAGCTCCCATATTCCCCTTCCCTCTCCCTCTCCCTCTCCCCCTTCCCCCTTCCCCCTTCCCCCTTCCCCCTTTCCCCATATCTCTTCTCATTCTCTATCTCGCTGCGAGTTGATCTTGAATCGGTTTGCATTTGAATTTAAATTCTGGCAGACAAAGTTTTTGATAATTGTGCTGCGTATTTCGTTGGAGCTCTTAAAAATAAAAGAAATCTTTTTTAATTTTTATTAATGATTATTTACAACCGTTATTCAAAATTTAAACTAATTAATTATTAATTTAATCACTTGGCAAAAACAAAGAGAAAAAAAAACGAGTTGTCTACACATAAAAATAACACGAAAGCGTGATCTAGTCGGTGTTGCTCGATTAGAAGATACCCTGTTAAAGGGGGTATTCTTATATCTTATATGTAAATCAAATTGTTCGATACTTTCCATATACATCGATATTTAAACTCAATTTACCTTCTAACCCAAGAAACCAGTATACCCCTTTTACCTATTAGTACAGGGTATAAATATCAAAATGAAGCGCTCCAAGTGTTTAAAGCCGAGCGCGTTTTGCAGCTCGCAACGTGGCGAACGCCGCCGATTTGCATATAAAATTTACCTAAATTATTTCAATATTTATTAATTTTCAACCAATCAGCATACCGCGTAAATTAAATGCAATTAAGCGGGTATTTAGAACTGCTGGTTTCAATAAAAACTGAAATTTAAGTTCAATTAAATATGCGTATTGAAATTGTATGTAAGCATTGTCAGAGTATATGTTATAAATAATAATGCATTTATAAGATATATATATATTTTAAAGCAATATTTTTTTTTGCAGTGTATTTTGTTGTATATATTTGTAATATTCGCTAATTGTCTTTAAGATTCTTTATTAGGAGAGAAATTACTTTTGTGAAGTTGCATATTGATTTTTAACTCAACATCATTTATTTAGGTAGGTTTAAATAGAACATTAATACCCTGTATTTATTGACAAAGAGTATCTACTACTTAGCTAGGCAATAAACATAAATGAATACTATTTAGGGATTGCAAACTAGCTATTAAGTAGCACTTAGTACGCTACTTTCAATAAAATGAAGGATTTATATTGAAGTCAATACCCTGTAATTATTAAAAACTAACATACAATTCTTAGAGTAGCCATTCTATATAATTCAACACCTTCAACTACAATTATATATTCTATATTCATTTAAAAAAAAGTAATAAACATAGCTTAATACCCTGTGTTGAAAGGAAGCGAATATAGTTTACAAAAATTATATAACCCATACCATGTATTCATTGAAAAGACAATATTATAATAATTTAATACCCTGTACTCATTTTATAAACTCTAAATTTCTTACTATTTAGTAATTGCTTCTATTACGGGGTATTTAGCAGCCTTATACATTAATTCGTTATACACTTACTGGTTTTTAAACATTTCAAAGTGAAGCGGACGGACATAACCGGCGTTGGCTACCGTTTTGCGGCCCAGTTCAAAGGGTTTTTGGACGCCGCCGCCGGCGCACACATTTTTCACTCTCAAGCTGAGAGTCAAGAGCTAACTTCTTCTTATGCTTCAACATTTTGGAAGTCTTCGACCTGCACGGCACCTGGCAGCACTTTTCGAAAACTGAAGCGCGCCATCAATCGTCGCCAACAACAACAGCAACAGCAGCAGCAGTCGATCGTTTGTTAATAATTTGAATAATCAAGCTATCAATTCCGGTGCTAATGATGCCGACCGATTGCCGAAGCCGAGCTCAGCTGCTCAGCTGTGCAGCTCCAGTTGGGTCTTCAGTTTAATTTGGCGCTTATCGCGCCGCCAACGAACCGATTCGATTGTCTACTAACAGTTCGTAAACTAGGCGGAAAACCCCATTGCATATGCATGAGGAGCGATTGGACTGGAGTTTTGGTATATCTATAGTTGGAAAGCAATTTATTTTCATTTTCAAATGTGTGACAATGCGACGCATGCGACGAGATAAAGAAACTTTTTAGAGCTCCCTACTTCGCCTACCCAACCTCGTCCCCTCTAGCCCACACCATGATGAAGCTGGGCGTGATTAATGCGTTTTGAAAGTGCTCTGGGCGAAAGTTGCACTGGAAAACGTTTAATTGAAATCATTGGCTAGAGAAACACAGAGAGAGACAGAGAAAGAGAGAGAGGGAGAGTGGTAAGTTAGCTATTAGAGTGCGAGCAAAAGAGCTAGCTGATATCGTTTATAGCTATGCGGTAGAAATGACGCGGCCATTACCGTTGGCATTTAGTTTTAGTAGCTGAGAAATTTGCTCAGCCAAATTGAGGCGAACTCTAATTATGGGAACAACTCTAAGCACTTCCGTGGAAACAAATAGAAAAGCAGCCGAATGCCATTTAGAGCTCGCTGTAAGCCATTATCATGCGTAACTGTCGAAACCCATTAATCGCATCAACTAAAAATGACTAATGAAAGCAACTCACGAGCAGCCAACTCTCTCTCTCTCTCTCGCTCTCTCTTTATCTACCTACCTCTCTCGGTTCCAGCTAGGAGTTATTAGGCATGTTTATAAGCAAAATTATCAGAGACCAAGCGGAAATAGCTTGAATGGATACTGTTATTTGAATATTATTTGTGTTTCCTACAATTCTTTTTATTTAACATGCATACCCTGTAAGTATTGGAAAAATGGTATATAAACAATAGAGTAGTTAAAGTCCTGGCCATTTGTTTCATAAACTAAACTCTAGAGACAGATATGATATATTAGAGATAAATATGTCAAATCTTCTAAGTAAACTCTATTAATAAAGGGTATGTTATATGCTAGCTGGTTGTACTATTTAAAAAAGGCTAAAAATATATATTATGTACATATTTTGTAGCCTTCGCAGACCATTGGGGTATGCATTGGCACACAAGCTATCAGAAATAGGGTTCTAACTAGAGATTGGCGTCGGGATCGGGATTTTCGAGACCCGAAATTGTCCCGAAACAATTTTCGGGCTTGTTGGGAAAGATTCTAAAAAATTCCAGGACGGTCGGATAAGTGCTTCATCCCTACATCAAGGTGGCATAGTAAGAGATTCTAGAGATATGCTTATGAACAGAGGTGGGCGTCGGGATCGAATTTTCGATTTTCGGGTTCCGAACGGGTATCTCTGAAATGCCGCCATCTCAGAGCATATCTTTAGAATTTCTTACCATGATCTCATGACCAAGCACGTATCCGATCGTCCCTGACTTTTTTTAAACCTTTCCCAATCCGCCCGATACCGAAAATCGTTTCGGGATAATTTCGGGTTCCGAAAATACCGAAAAACCCGATCCCGACGACCATCTCTAGTTCGAACCCTACTTAATAGGTCAATAATACTATTAATTCCAAGAAAAAATTCACATTATGTCATAAACTACAGTAATAAATCAAGAAAAAAAAGGATACAAATAATAAAAAAATGGTGCAAATAATTTTAGAATAATTTTTTTATTCAAAAGATTTATTTGAAGAAATAATAATAAAATTTATTCATCTTTAAGTCATCAAATAGATTTTGTTGAAAATGTAAGTGTCTTTTAGAATAATCTAAATACATAGCTAACTTTAGCTTTTCAGATAATCCACATATCTTTAAAGATATTCCAAGTATATCGATAACTTTCATCATCTTAAATTTCTATAATCCACATTTTGTCAGCTCAAATATATAATATATTTATGTATATAGCAAAGCAACAGCAATGCGATGCTAGCATTTTTATTCATTTCCATACAGGGTATCTGCCTATTCATCACATTTCATTTCATTTGATTTGATTGCTTGTTAAAGTGTTTTGCGTACTTCCTGCTCAGTCACATTGTCAGCAATTATGCTCAGAGCTCACACGATCAAGTGTGCTGCCCTTTGGGACGACCTACATCATGTTGCCACAGCGAGTCACTTGCAACACGAGGTTGCCAGCTAACTGGCGCCCGGTTGCCCCAAAAAAAAAAAACTAAAGAAAGAAAGAAAAGAGTTGCAAAGCCCGAGACGCGACTTTTGCTCGCTGCTGATTATGATAAATGTAAACAATTCAGCTTGGCATACAAATGCAATCAAAGGACTGCAATTACTTCCAGCAAAACCAGTTCACAGAGAGAGAGAGAGAGAGAGAGAGAGAGAGAGAGCGAGAGAGAGAGAGAGAGAGAGAGGCTGAACCAAGCTGCCCCCCAATGCGACGATCAGCGCATCCGCAGCTCTGCCTTTGAGAACAAGTGTGTATCTATAGCTATGTGTGTGTGTGAGTGTGTGTGAGTGTGTGTGTGTGTGTCTGCAATAGAGATATAAAAGCTAAATTGGTAACTCATACTTAATTTGCTGGCGGCACCTTTGAACATGCTGCCAATTAGCCTACAGCCGACACCTCGAGCCCGCTCTTTAATGCGGAAACTTCCCCACAAAGGATAACCACCGAAAGATCCGAAATAAAAATCCAGTCAAAATGGGGGAAATGGAAATGGAAATGATGCTGCAGAAAATGGCAAGGCGCGCGCACTCAAAGCAATTTGTTTCATTCATTCATCCAGTTGATTCAAAACGATTCTCCAGTCGATCATGATACAGCGCATTTCCATCCAATACAATCCAAAAACCACATTTTTGGTTTTCATCAATGAAACTTTATGATTCGTTTCGATCTGTATTGTTTAATGAAGTTGTAAATGATGAAAAACATTTAAATCAAGTAAAACTCGATTTAAAGAAGTGCAGACAGCCTGATTGAGGCACAAAAGGCATATAAAAATGGTTAATATTATATTATTTATTATTACTATAATTATGGGTGTGTGAGAGAGTCTGAGAACTGGCCAAGTTTTTAAATCTGATTTAGGCAGGAATTTTTGATTAGAATTCAGACTAGAGTTGGAATCTGGAATGAAATTAATTCCCAACCCAACCCGTCCCGATATCAATTTAGGATTTCCCGCCCGATTGTCCCGAAAAATCTTGATCTTTGATAAATACAAGAAATTTTATCTAGTATTAATTTTCTTATCGGGACCTGCGGAAATTTTGGGATCAAGTACCTATCCCGGGGATCGGGATTTTCGGGACCAGAAATTGTCTCGAAACGATTTTCAGTATCTGGCGGGTTTGAAAAGATTTTAAAAAAGTCCGGGACGATCGAATAAGTGCTTGGTCATGAGATCATGGTAGGAAATTCTAGTGATATGTTCTCAGATGGCGGCATTTCAGAGATACCCGTTCGGGACCCGCGAGACCGGAAAATTTCGAACCCAACGTCCACCTCTGCTCATAACCATATCTCTAGAATTTCTAACCATGCCACCTTAATGTGGGGATGAAGCACATATCCGACCATCGTGGAATTTTTTAGAATCTTTCCCAACAATTTCAGTTCCCGAAAATCCCGATCATGAAACCCATCTCTAATTCATACACTAAATCCAATCTTACATTAAGAAAAAAGAAAGTCTAAGAAAGGAAACTGTTTTCTTTATTTTACTTACTTTACTTTTCGGTGGAAAATTGGAATACAAAATAGTCTATATATTTGCAAATTTAAATGCTAATCACTTATTATAAGAAAACATTTTCTTTCTCCTCACAATAAAATAAGTTTTACTTTCACAAAGTTAAGCAAAGCCTTGCAAGGTTTAAAATTAAAAGCCAAAATTTTACATATTTTTGACGTAAAATTTGTCGAAATATAAAACTTCTCAAATTCAAGAAAAGTATTTGCTAATTTTCAAAAACTTGAATGTACTTGACACAATATGAAGAAAAAGTTTGAAATTATGGAATAATTTCTTCTTGGCTTCTTCTTTTTCTACATACTTCCATATAAAGTTAAGCTGCGCTTAGCTAAAAGTTTTCAGCTACCATTCGGCAGCCGAATCTGTTATCTTTAAGATGCACTGCTCCACTTAGAATAGATAAAGTCAGCTATAGGAATATAGCCAAAAGAAGATCAGAGACACAAAAGCCGCCAGATCAATAATAATATCCAGTTCCATCTGCCAGCTAACAATCAATTAGTTGAGTCTCGTGCAGAACACACACGAAGTAAGCCTCCAGCTTCCAGCTATTTATATATATGAGTGTATTTGTATGATATGGATATATGCATATATATATGTAAATTTGTCGCTTTGGAATTTGATGAACGCGCCCGCGTTGCGACCCATTCCGAAGTCGTTATGGCCACTTAATTCGTTTGATGCCAATGAATTGACGTTGACGCCATACCGCTATATCATCGATAAGCGGAGTGACAGAGAAGGCCAGAGGGAGACAGCGCAAGAGAGAAAGGGAGAGGGAGAGAGTAGAGACAAGATATTGTGAAAATCAAAAGTTTCACAGCTCCAACTACAAAAGTGTTAATGTCTGTCACTTAAGTAAGCGACCTGATACACACACTCACACACACACACACACACACACACACACACACACTCGCTCGCTGCTGACATTAAGCTTCATCAGAGATTCAACTTTTAACTCCAATTTGCATACAAATTAGAGACGAGCACTCAGAAAAAGAGTTTTATATTTTTTTGTCTCCCTTTTGGGGATTTGGTTTTCAGTCCACAGTTTCTCGACCACAACAAAGAGCCGATGAAAAAATCCCCTTTTAAATGCCAGCCAAGGGCCAAACAGCTACCGATTTTATTATTGATAATGTTTTGATTTATCTCCGAAAAGATATATATGCGTATAACAAATTGCGTTTGTAGCCAGGATGATGAGGTGACTTCTTCTGCCCCCAAGCTGTGCATCTGTATCTACTTCTTATTCGTTCCTCTTCTACTTCTTCTTCTTTTTCCTCTTCTTCCTGTTTTGAGGCAACAATTTGAATGCGGTTGCAACTACGCACAAGTGGCAACAACTTGCTGTTTGTCACTTCACTTCAATACTTGCGGCTTTCAGTTCCACTTAACCAAATCAATCTCAACATACACTGAGCGAAAATTGAGACAGTCAATTGAAATGTTTGCTTTTTTATTGGATAGTTTTTTAATGGTAAGATGTTTCCAAACTATAGTAAAGTAAGTAAAAGTCATAATGGATCGGAAAAATATAAGTAAAGCACTTTAATTAATATGGGAATATTTTTAACAACTTTTTTTTAATTTAGGCAAAATCTTCTCACTTCAAGTAAAATCAATGAAGTCTTTCATTTGCCTTTGGCAAAAATATGTATATATTTTAGATATATCAGATATATTTAGCTCAAAAACTTAAGATCATATTCATATTATTTTTTTCTCTAAGTGTAGTTTAGGTAACATTTGCTCAAGACATGTTTCAGTTAAATTATGTTGAGCTATGAAACAGTTCTAGGAATAAGATATATTTTACTCAGATACATTTCAACTCAATTTGAGCAAATTATAACAGTTTTTTCTCTCAGTGTAGTTCAGCTTGTAATTGCTTTAGAAATGTTTATTATAATTATGTATTGCTACCAAACAGATCTTAGAATAACATATATTTCTTTCAGATATATTGGAACTCAAATGCTTTAGATCACATTCATATTAGTTGTTTCTCTAAGTGTACTTAAGCTAGTATTTGCTTAAAATACATTTTAATTCAGCTATCTTGAACTACAAAACAATTCTTAGAATAGGATATATTTCACTCAGACACTTTTCAGCTTAAATTGAGCAAATCACGCTAGTTTTTTTGCTAAGTGTACTTCAGCTAGTAATTACTTTTTATATGTTTCATTTAAGTTGTGGTGTACACAACAGATCTTAGAATAAGATATTTTTTTATAAGTTATATTGCAGCTCAAAAACTTGAGCAAATCATGCTAGTTGTTTTCTCTAAGTGCACTTCAGCTATTATTTGCTTAAGATATACTTCATTAAAGCTGTGTTGAGCTACAAAACAGTTCTTAGAATCAGATATATTTTATTTCGATACATTTCAGCCTAATATGAGCAAATCATAAACCATTTTTCTCTGAGTGTAGCGCAGCTAGTAATTGCTATAGATATGTTCTGTTGCCTGACACAAAACGCTGTCGGTTTGTGGTGCAAGAAATCTGCATAATTATTTGCCAAAATGTTGACAGCTGCAGGTGTGTGTGTGTGTGTGTGTTGCCTCTGTCTGCATGCTGTCAAACAGTGTGACCAAAGCTGAGTATAGCCGCTCCAGAGCGCAGCGGTTTCTGGGCTCACTCTCATAAACGCATTCGTCACAGTTTTTGGGCACAGCTGAAGCTGAGGCTGAGGTTGAGGATGAGGATCGCTGCGAGTTGTTCATTAATTGGCATGCATTTTGTGCCTTTGACAACGGACGTGGCACAACTTCATCATCGGGAGCCCCAGCAAACAAAAGAGGCGACATTAATGCATTGCTCGCCGAAGGGGCGTGACAAATTTGACAACAGCAACAGCAACAGCAACAACAATGCCAATGACTTTATTACCAATGTGACACTCGTGGCTGGCTTCTAACACCTCTCGCGTCGCATCCCTTGCTAACCAAAGCCGATGGCATTGTGTATATCAAACTACACTCGCAGTCCTCTGGGACGAGGACTTGCCAGCTGTACGTCCCTCTGTCTGTCTGTCTGTGTGACAATAAACACTTTAGCTATTTATGAGGTTTTAATGAACAGCTCCGGCCGCCATCTTGTGCTGACTAATGAAAAGGATACCGATACATGCATTTGGCTTATGAATTTGCAGAATTTTCAAGGCGTGCCGAATGTGGCTCGAGTGTTAGCTAGGGGCGCACGCTAATTGTGATTGACAGGGCGTGTCGCGCCTATTGAGGCGCCCAATTAAGTCGTATTTTCTAATTGATTTTGAATATGTTGGTTGGCAAAGCAAGCTGATGGACGCCTCGTTGCTATGCGGCAACAAAACTTTTCTAAATTGAAGTGAACTACAAGCGAGTATGCTCGACTAGAAGATACCCAATATGCAATGCAGAGCTGATACACTCTTTTGACTAACAATTCTTGGGTGAAATGGAAAAGATAAGGGAAAAGTGAAATATTTGTGGTACAGTGAAAGGTCCCCTGGACGGACAGCCACGGTTCCAGTATTTTTGTCCGCCTACGGGAGATGTCAAAGAATTGGCTGTTCAATAATATCTTGATCTGAATCGCTTAATTCAATGTCACCTGAATTAGTAAAATTAATTTCAATATTGTTGTTTTCTGTGGGTAAAGATCTATCTACTTTTATAAAATCTTTAAAATTTTCTTTTCACAATTTTGAAATTAAACTTGAATATGATCTATAAAAAGTTTTTTTTGTCGGCCTGCGAGAGACGTTTTGTATAAAAATGTTTAAAAAAAATCGTGTCCGCCCATGAGAACGGATTTTGTATGAAAATCATGATAAAAATCTTGGGACTATAAAATTCGTCCGGCTACGGGAGATGTCCGACTGAGGGAGCTGACCGCGACTAGAGCTTTCACTGTATTTGTACATTAAAATGCAATTTTCATACTAAATTTGTTGGGTGTATCTCTTAAAGCCTTTCAGATTAAATAAAAAACTTAATTTTAAAATTGATAATCAATGATATTATTATAAGTAAAAGCAGGTATTGAACATAATTGATAATATAATACATATTTCAAATTTCAAGTCTTTTAGAATTGTAGTTTACGAGACAAACAGTTGGACATTTCAAGATTGATATCAAGAGTATATATTACTAAAATACATTCAGTTACTTCCTGCTGCTTGCTACATATCCTTACACAAAACTATGATACCCTGCTTAAACATATTCAATAAGAACAACAACAGACAAGTCAGTCAAGTGCAGGGCATTAATCAAGCCACACGGCCATCTTGTAAGCGAAATAGAACGAAATAAAACGAATGAAACTAACGGCAAATGCCAAGCAACGGCATTGAAAGATAACAAAAAAACTGACAATGAAAAATTAGAAATTGTCGCACAGCTAATACCCTGCAGCCTATAGAACCCATTCTTGATAACAAGCTAAGTTAAAAATTTAGTTTATATATGCATATACAGCTGTGTTCACAAAAATAGCAGTGCAGTAGATGATAACAGAGATTTCAATATTTTTTGCAGATTCCTTCTTATATATTCAATTCTTGGACTTTGCTTTTGTAAAATGGAAAATAAACATAAGAAAACCGTAAAAGTCCCGTTAGTTTTGCTTCGTTTTGGCCCGTTTTTCATACTTTTGTGCTTATGCACACGAATTTGGCTGTTCAGAAAAATAGCAGTCTTTGGCTTTATTGCGCCAAAAGTGAAGAAAAAGTTAACAAATCTGTCAATATTAAACTGTACATATATAAAACATGTTAAATATCTTCAACTTAACTCATTTTTGAGCGTGTCACATATCAAATGGCATAGCTAAGTTCCATATGTATGTGTGTACATGCATCCGGTTAGGGTAAAAAAATGTATTATCGATTCCGGTTCAACAGTTGCATCATTTCACTTAGCTGAATACGTGGGAAAGCGCAGAGGAGAGGGGAGCGCATTGCAGTTAAATAGACATTTGCATGCAAAAGATATGTCGGAAAAAACCAGGACAAACAACGAAGCAAAAATTGAATAAAACACAAACACACAAACAGACTGCAAAAGCTGAGCAAAAGGCAAATGTGATTTACTGCAATCAATTTAAATGCAGTGCAACAAGGGTGAGGAGTGAGGGAAAGGGATAGCGAGTGTGGCAATGACAAAGCCAGCAGAAGAGGCGAAGAGCTGGAGGCAGCAACTCCAAGACAAACGAATGTGTGCCAAAGCAAAATATACAAATACAAATAAATGTACATATAGTATGTATATCCACATGTGCATATGTATTGGTGCCTGGCTATAAGAATGAGAATGGCAACGACGACGGCGACACCTTCCCAAAGCTGATTTTAAAGACTTTTGCGCAAATTGCCGCAGTCAGCAAATACATCAGCGGCGAAAATAGGCACTCCACAAAGGCCAAAAGGCAAAGAGGAAAAAACTAAAAAAAAAAAAAACAAAAACAAAACGGTACAAGCAGCGGCTGAAAACTAGACATCATTATTGATGACAATTGAGTGCGCCAGCGAGCAGCTGGACAGGAGTAAAAGAAAAAGGAGAGGAGCGCGCGTGTGGTGAGTGCAGAGCGAGAGCGAGTGAAGAGGACGGAGAGTGAAGCCCCAGCAATTACGATAATTAACACAGTCAGCGGCGCGGAAAGGCGCACAGAAAGCAAAGGAGAGGCAATAACAATGAGAGAGCGAGCGAGCGAGTGAGCGAGCGCATGTCAAATTGTAAAAATTGATGACGTTCGCACGTTGACAGCCGAGAGAGCGCGGCGCACTGACGTGTGAGTGAGACGGGGGGTGATGTGGCAATGAGCGCGCGCTTAACGCTGATTGGCCGACTCAAAGCACGCCTCTGTTTCTGCGGCAATTCCAATTAGAAGGCGGACTGCGCAGCTGCAGCTGTGACGTCATCAAACTCGTTTGCCAAGCAGAGAGAGAGAGAGAGCGTACCAGCTCCAAAGCCATTTTAACTGAGCGGCAGCTCGCGTTGCTTTGTTGAATGTGGAACGTTGCACGTTGAGCGCCAGACGCTGTCGCTGTCGCAGTCGCCGTTGCTCTACTTGCCGCGTTTTTGCCGACGCGTTTTTCGAATGTGTGTGAAACGAAAGTTGACGCGAAGTTTTGACTTTTGAATTTGATTAGTGTTAAAGATGCCGCAACGTACGCCAAGTCCCGTTGCAATGATTGCCACACGTAGCTGCGGCAGTCCGGCCGTATCCGAAATCTCCGTGGGATCGCCCAGTCCACCGCCGCTGGCCATGCGCCCGCTCAATATAAAACGCCTGCGTCTGCTGCACAGTCCGGCAACGCTTCGCAAGGCAGGGCCAGGGGCGGGGGCGGCGGCTGGTGAGCGTATCAAAAGCTTTTCCATAGCTGATATACTGGGTCAGGCGGATGAGCGTAAGTCGGAGGAACGACTGCAGCCGCCACAGCCCACCAATCTGCTGGCGGCACCAATAGTTGCCGCTGCACCTGCACCTGGCTTGCTGCAGCATCCCGGATTGCATCCGTTTCTGCCGCCCGCGCTGCTGCACAGCTATGAACAGCGCTTGGCCTGGGACTATCAGCGCCAGCTGCAGGAGCACTTCCAGGCGCAGTTGCTCCGCCAGATGAGCATGGATCCCGCCATAATACCCATTCCCTCCGAGGATGGCAGCTCCGACCGCTCGCAGCGTTCCAGCAGCAGCAGCAGCAGCAACAGCAGCATCGACTGCTGCACGCCCAACCAAAGCAAAGAGGAGCAATCAAAGTCCGGCCAGCAACAGCAGCAGCACCAGCAGCAGCAGCAGCAGCAGCAGCAGCAGCAGCAGCAGAAACAGTCAGCGGGCGCCGATACGCCGCTCGATGCGCTGTTCCAGCTATCGACCAAAAACTTTGACGAGGAGCAGGGTGAGTGCAACAATCGGTGGCAACCGCAAGTAAATTACATTTTAATATAAATCGAATTGCTATTGAATCAGCTCTGGCATTAACTTGATCAATTGCTATACCCTGTAAACGCATTGAGTGTGAGTAGGGAATATTGTTTTGTTTTATTTATTTAGTTCATAATATGTTGACTAAACGTGTGCAATAAAAAAAAATATATGAATTTATATATGAAAAATATTATCTAATAATAATATTGCCTATATAAAATAACCTCCGACTCGTTGGGGGAATTTCATTTGCCCGACCGGCCAGCTATGCCCCAGATCAGTGATATTACTGAAATCTATAAAACTAAAAACTTTATTAATAGAAAACTTAAACAAAATTAGTACGTATTAAACTTAGTAAATAGAAATAAAAAGTAGAAAGTGATTTCAGTTGGGAAATCCCTGACCACGATGGGGGTGATTTTTGCCAGTCCGGCCGGCTATGACCCTACCCATAGCCTAGGTACTGTCAATGATTTCCTGAAGATGAGCTGAAAGCAAGGATTTTATTATAGAAAGAGAGAGTTCAGATGAGAAGAAGTGCACATGTTATCATATCATATCGATTATCGCACATATAAGAAGTTTAACTTTTCTTATGGATATCATGGAACTTGAATCTTAAGTTTTCCAAATTTTAATTATAGTAAATTTAGTTTTTTTAAGGTCTAGCTCGAAAACTAAAATAGATTTAAAAACTAAAATTTCGTATGCTTTCTATTCTAAGACAGATACAAGAAATATTTTATTTATTTACATTAAAAATTATACAAAAATATATTTTAGTTCTTAGCTAGCTTTCCTTTAGGATCGATAAAAAAACAATTTAAAGTTCTAGATTGCAGACATATCTCAAAGACTAATAGAGCTAGGGATATAGCATTTTGTAGGCCGTCTCTCGTCAAGACGGAGAATAAAGATATATATATTTTTTTAGATTTAATTTAACTTTAGTCTCTCGTAAAGATGGAGAATAAAGATATATTTTTTTTAGATTTAATTTAAATTTAGGATCGCTTAAAATCCATTCAGAGACATGTGTTTTAGGCATATCTCGAAAAGTTGAAGAGCTAGAGATATCAAATTTGGTATGCATTCTCCCTCAAATACGGAGATAACAAATATATTTTAGTTTTTAGCTAGCTTTCCTTTATGATCGATAAAAATCAATTTAAAGTTCTAGATTTCAGACATATATCGAAGACTAATAGAGCTAGAGTTATCACATTTGTTACGAAGTCTCCCTTAAAGATAGAGAATAAGATATATATTTCTTTTTTTAGCAAGCTTAACTTTAGGATCACTAAAAATTCATTTAAGACATGTTTTAAGGCATATCTCGAAGACTAGACATAGAAGATCCAGACATATCGTATACAATCAATTGTAATTTTTGACTTTCCGAATATTGATTATAATCGATATACAGAATTGTGTTATAGAGCATAACTCGAATACTAAAAGAGTTATAAATTTTGATGAAAATCATGATGAACATAACTTTCTGTTTAGGGTATCTGCTGGTTGTTCAGTTCCCCAATTCAAAAGCTCTCTGGCTTGTTGTCATTACGTCTTGATGAGATTCTGCTTAAAGCGTAAAAACAGTAGTAGGGTCAGCGCCAGCGCCGAGGTGGCTAAATCAATTTTATCCATTGCTCGACACGGTTTCGACTCGACTCCGATTTGGTTTTGCACCACCACCCCGCCCCACCCGAGCAGCACCACTTTGATGATTACCTCAATCCTCGAGCACTCTGATCTCTGCTGATGGCTGCGGCGCATGCGTATCGTTCGGCAATAATTTGCTTGGCGGCGTTGATTTCTCGTTAAGACCAGGCCGAGAGACTTGCAACAGCTACTGAAATTGAATTTACGCGCCGCACGTACTGCCACAAATTGTGGCAGGCAGCAGCAAGCGATATCTACTTATGGCACAGCTACTGGCATTGACTGTTTATGATTATGATTATGATATGCAGAGCTACATTTTGGCGAGGGGTTTCGCAACGAGCTGACTGATGAGATGACTTTTTCCCATGGACCAAGCCATCCGGCTGCCAATCTTGGCTAATAAGAACTTGATCAAAAGCCCACAGAGCCGACTCAACATGATTCTTTACCTGCTTCCGGCTGCAGTTGAGCAATTGGCAATTAGGAGGAGTTCTTCAAGTTGCGACAAAACAGTAATAAATGAAAATGGAAATGGAAAATGGAAAATGAAAATGAGGGAAAAACAGAGAAAATGCCTGAAAAGTTGTTGCGATTTGGTACAATGAGGCGCAATTATGAGGCCCAGTTTCATCAACAAAATATATATACATATATACAAAATAATACCTAATAATGGCAGAGGCACGGGCTGCCAAGACAATTGAAGAGGGAAGGGGGGAGGGGGGAGGGGACGTAGCGGATGCAGCCCTAATTACAATTTAATTACTACAAAAGCAAACTTTTCCCACTTCACAAAGACGCAGCCAAGTGTGAACCGCAACAACGACAAAGGAAAGATCTTCAGTTGACAGTTGATTTGACAGATAGCAGCGTAAACATTTTACAACATGCGGGCAGACGCAACGAAATTAGTTCAACTAGACGTATACTTAATGTCCCATTGAAGAGACTGACAAAATGCATATTAACAGCACAGCGAGCGAAGTGCTTAGCATAAATTTCTATAATTGCCAAGCTAAAATGCAAATTGGTTTTTAACCAAACATCGTTAGAATAATACGTTCAGTCACGTCACCCATTGGCAGCTATCTATATATATATATATATATATATACATACATGTACATATGTAATCTCTATAGTACATTCTAGCATTCCTAGCTTCATTTGATTGCGCATAATTGGCTTTGGGTATTCCATTTCACACGTCATCGAAACGGAGGCGTTGCCTTGTTTATAGTAGAGCTCAGCAAAGACTTTTACAGTTACATTTATATATGTATATATACACATATATAGTTATAAATACACAATAAAACATTTTGTAGTTTATAAAACAGAAAACAATTCTAAATGTCAATTGGAATTATAATAAATTTAATTAGGCAAATAATAAAAAATATATATTAAAATAAACATAGAATTCAGTTCTAATAGTCGTAAAAAATATATACATATATAATATATATAGAATACATTATTTCATAAAATGTATTATAAAATAAATAGAATCGTATTTGAATTGCACTAAAAAAACGATATTACCAGTGAGCTACCCAATATAATTTAATTATAAATAAACCTGATGGCTTATATTCTAAATTTTAGGCAAAATTATTCCAAAAAGTGTATAGCTCTTTATCTGTGCCAACTCTTAGAGAATTTTTACATCAGATTTGTTAATTTCAGAAAAAAATTTGTAGGTTGACATCATTTTGAATCAGTTTTATGAAAATAGTTATCGATTTGAAACTAACTTGATCTGCGCAGGCTGGAGAAAATCTGCGAATGAAACTTCTTTAACTCTAATGTGCTCCAAATATAGACGCACAAATATTTCTATCTTATATTCTAGCCAAAGTCAAGATTAAGATCGATTATATATAAAGTGCGTTTCACATTAACGCCACAAATATATTTCCATTATCTGTGTAACGTTAGATATTTTGCTATGATGATATTCTATTAAAATACTTTTTTGGACAAAACAAAATAATGCATAAAAACTTTGGGCTTAGTCCAGCTAACGGTACTTGTTTATTTGCAAGTATTGCATTTCTGGCATGTTCCATAAGTATAGCTCCACTTTCAATTAATTAGTTTCTTACTAGAAATTTTAACAGATTGTTTTATTTAACCGACAAAAATGTAAGATTTGCTTTTCATTTTTGGAAATAACATTCAAAATTTTTTTTGGCATACTTTGTAAGAAGTTTTAAATGATTTCGGGCTTAAATTCCATACAAGCTCCTGTTGACCCTGTTTTCAATGGGTTCAAACAGAGTCTTAGCCAAAATGTAAAAAAAAACAGCTTCTGATAAATTGAAAACCCGAAAAAAAATTCTTAGATTTTTCTGCTTTGTCATTTCAATAAAATGTTTGCAGTATTTTAATTCAAATAACAAATAATATAAAATATACATTCTTATATATATAAATGAATATATAAATTATATATTATATACAACATTTCAACCGACATTCTCTTTTTGCACTGTGCACCAATACAAATGCAGTTGACTAAACAACGTGACGGCTTAAAATGGCGTGACATGATTATTGAACGCCCCTCATTTGCCACGCCCATCTATGATATTATGCACATAGAACATGCGGCAATATCTACATGGACATTAGCCAGATATATATCTGACATATTAGTAGCAATTTGATTTATAATTTACAGTTGCATTATTTGCCCGCATTTCGAAATCCGATAAAATGCTGATGGTGTGCGTTTGAGTGTGTGTGTGTGCATGTGTGTGTAATTATTATGGAAATTGTGTGTAGTTTGGATAAGCTAATAAGCAGTTAGTGAAAACCAATAAGAGATAGACTAAATTGATAATAAGAGTAGAAAATTATTCCAGTTTTCAATTGTTGAATGTAAGATTGGAATTAATTGAAGCTATATATAGTAATCAAAGAGCAAGCTATATATAGTAATTAAATGTATTGTTGATCTGTATAGTAAAAGGAATATATATTAGATACAGACGAATCTGCTTTCTATCTAAATATATCCATTTTTCTGTTCCACAAATTATCAAAACTCGAAACTAAAGCTATCGTCAGCTATATAAACTCTTCTTCTTAGTACTCATCGATGAAGACTTAAAGACTTTTTTTATTAGGCATAAGTCGAGAACTATAAAAGCTGGCGACTTTAAATTTGGTATGTTGATTCTCTCAAACTATAAATAGATTAAAAATATTTATATTTGTTCATACAATCCACCATTGCTATTGATCGATTAAAAATGATTTGAAGATTTGGGTTTTTAAGCATAACTCGAGAACTATAAGAAATATAGATATAAAATTTGGTATCTTGCCTCTATTCTAGTTGAGCTTGACTATAAGTACATAACCTTTATACAAGCACCCACCATTGCTATACCTACATATCATAACTCGTGAACTATAAAAGCTGGCGACTTTAAATTTGGTATGTTGATTCTCTCAAACTATAAATAGATTAAAAATATTTATATTTGTTCATACAATCCACCATTGCTATAGATCGATTAAAATTGATTTGAAGATTTGGGTTCTTAAGCATAACTCGAGAACTATAAGAAATAAAGATATAAAATTTGGTAAATTAGCTTTGTTCTACTAGAGCTTGACTATAAATATATAATCTTTATACAAGCACCCACCATTGCTATACCTACATATCATAACTCGAGAACTATAAAAACTAGAGACATTAAATTTGGTATGTAAATACTCTTAAGACATAAACATTTTATAAATATTTACTATTCCTTAAACAACCCAGTTTATATTCTCAAAGAATGCAAATCAAATATTTGTAGCTGTAGTTCTCGAGTATCTTCCACTTCTTTCATCCAGCTTAATCATTCTCGTTTTCTTAACTTATTGAGTGACAGTTCGTTTGCAAATACTCTCGAAATAATTACTAAACAAATCAGACAGAAAAATACACTTGAGAATCGCAACCTTCGAGTGTAAATGCAATTTCATGCCATTTAAATGTTTAACGGGAAAAGGTGAGCGCATCACGAGTTGTTTTTGCCCATTGAATAATCATAAACGTAGTATTAGGCAAAAATCAACAGCAATTTCTAAACATAAATCAAGCAAACAAAAAGAAAATCCAATAGACAAATGAAAAAAAAAAACAATTAATTTCCAATGATTAATAGCAGCGCAGCGTTTCAACAAAAATTTGTTAATGACATTAAAATCGGCACAAAAAAAACAACAACAACAACAATAACAACATAAAGCACCCTCTGTGGGGCTATAATAAAAATTACAAAGTAAAAACCGCGAATCGTTTGCGATTGCCTCAATAAAATTAATAAAATGACTCCAGGCGCAAAAAAAAAACAAAAAACCAAAAAAAAAACTGTGAAAAAAATTGTAATAAAAAATGAAAAACAACATTCTTAGAACGTGCGATCAATGGGCGGTGTTTAAGAGGGGTGGCATGCATGAAAAATTGCAAAAGAAACAAGCAAGAGTGCTCAAGGCACAAGTGATCAACTTGAAGATACCCTGTACTACGAGCAAAGATGCTGTAGCAAATAACGTAGCTTTATTCCTTGTGGAAAATTGCAAAAGAAACAAAGCAAGAGTGCTCAAGGCACAAGTGATCGACTTGAAGATACCCTGTACTACGAGCAAAGATGCCGTAGCAAATAAAGTAGCTTTATTTCTTGTGGAAAATTGCAAAAGAAACAAGCTAGCGTGCTCATGAAACAAGTGATCGACTTGGAGATACCCTGTACTACAAGCAAAGATGCTTTAGCAAACATAGTAGCTTTATTTCTTGTGGAAGTCCCGATTCGAAGAAAATAACTTAAATTTTATTTGAAACAGTCTATAGTAGTCGACTCAGCTCATGAGTTTCATTGAGTCAAGGTAGTTTCTCTGAGCCTGTTACATAGAGGTACACTAGAACCCATACACCTTCTTTTTCAAACGAGTACAGGGTATTAAGAGTGCGCGCATGCCTTTAGGGGGCATGGCTAGCAAACAAGTTGACAAGCTGGCGCTCGCATAAATTTGCTAATTAACAGTTTCGCCAAACTTTAAATACTTTAAAAAATGGAAAAAAAACCGAAATATTTTATAAAACATTATTTTTTTTTTAAAGGAAATTCGCGTGTTGTGTGGCCATAAAACATTTGCATTTCTAGTTGGCCATTAAAAATGTTAAAAGAAAAAAACTTTGCGACTTGCGTGGCAACAGATTCTGTTTTTTTCCCATTTGCTTTCACTGCGCGCAACTTGCCCCCGCCGCGGGGATGCATGCCACACACACACTAATGGGTGGTCCACGCAGAACCTTTGAGCAAATTGCAGCACACACACTCACACACACAGACACACAGTCGTATACTCCGGTCTTATAAAAGGTGTGCAAAAGCAACGCACTGAAGGTGTTACCTGCACGCTTTTGATGAGCACTAATTGAGCTCAAGTTGCATTTTTCTTAGCCGTCAAGATCAAAGCCGGCAAGCCGGCCCAATAAAAGGCTATAGAGACAAGCGAAAATCAGGCATCGACAGTTGCCAGAGAGAGCAAGACACAAAGAGAGAGAGAGCGCGATTTTGGTAATAACTTTATCATACCAAACCATATGGGAGGCCCAACTGTTGACCAGAGAGGAAGCCAAAACAAATGAGTCCAGAGTCCCGGTCGAAGTCTACGTCGAGGTCCGTTCCATAGCCAGACATATGGGCGGCCCTTGGCGAGTCAGGACCTTGTCAAAGCTCTTAAAAACGCATTCACATTCGCATTCGCGTTTATGCCAAACATTAATCAACAACAGCAGCAGCAGCAGCAGCAAACTTGAGCTGCGAATTTTTGGGCATGTGTTTGGCGTTGAGGAACATCAAAAGCCCGCGCCACGCACATAAAAAGCCATTTAAAAACGCATTTTGTGCATTGCCCCAACAGCTGACCCCGCGGCGACCGCGGCTCAATGCAATTGCAGTCAGCAGTGTGTAGATTGATGCGTTCAGAGACAGCCCAAAACCGAAAACAGCGAAAAACTGCAACTGCAAACTGGCAAAGGGGCTGGAAAACGCACAGGAAAAATCGTCGATTGACTGACTGACTAACTGACGGGCTGACTGGCTCGTTATCGCCGTGCATTGGGAGGGGGCATTTTGTGGGTCACTTGGCGCCTTGGCATAGAGAAACCAGTTTACACAACGAGGTGTGGGCAATTAGACCAGCTCTTAGCAAAAGAGACGCTTCGAAACAGGTACTGTGAGATGCAGATACAAGCAAAACCTAAAGATACAAGCAGTTACAGCTAAAGAAACAGATGAGAATATAGATAAAACTGGAAATTATGCTAAAGATACAGCTAAAGATAGCGATACAGGTAAATATACAGATGTAGATACATACAAATAAGATAAAGATGCATATAAAGATACATCTAAAGATACAGATACAGATTCATCTAAAGATACAGCTAAAGATACAGATACAGATACAGATACAGATACAGATACAGATACAGATACAGATACAGATACAGATACAGATACAGATACAGATACAGATACAGATACAGATACAGATACAGATACAGATACAGATACAGATACAGATACAGATACAGATACAGATACAGATACAGATACAGATACAGATACAGATACAGATACAGATACAGATACAGATACAGATACAGATACAGATACAGATACAGATACGGATACAGATACAGATACAGATACAGATACAGATACAGATACAGATACAGATACAGATACAGATACAGATACAGATACAGATACAGATACAGATACAGATACAGATACAGATACAGATACAGATACAGATACAGATACAGATACAGATACAGATACAGATACAGATACAGATACAGATACAGATACAGATACAGATACAGATACAGATACAGATACAGATACAGATACAGATACAGATACAGATACAGATACAGATACAGATACAGATACAGATACAGATACAGATACAGATACAGATACAGATACAGATACAGATACAGATACAGATACAGATACAGATACAGATACAGATACAGCTAAAGATACAGCTAAAGAGACAGATACAGATACAGATACAGATACAGATACAGATACAGATACAGATACAGATACAGATACAGATACAGATACAGATACAGATACAGATACAGATACAGATACAGATACAGATACAGATACAGATACAGATACAGATACAGATACAGATACAGATACAGATATAGATATAGATATAGATATAGATACAGATACAGATACAGATACAGATACAGATACAGATACAGATACAGATATAGATATAGATATAGATATAGATATAGATACAGATACAGATACAGATACAGATACAGATACAGATACAGATAGAGATACTATAGTCTTAATATAAAGTATACACAAATTTAAATACCCTGTAGCAGTGTCAAAATACCCTGTAATATAAGAAATTCGATTATCGTGCAAATGTAGTGCAACAAATCATATTTACATGGCCCACTGTAATCTAGTCTAGATCTGGCTGGCAGAGTCTGCTTTGAGTCTTTGATGATAAATGCTGAGAGACGCAGCATAAATTAAAGCATTCGAATCATTAGCAGCGATGCCGAACAAACGAGCAAGGGAAGAGCCGGACGGGTGTAGACGAGCGGATGGGCAAATTATTCACAGCTACGGCTTCAGCTCGGGCATTAAGGAGCGAAGGAAGTGCGGACCAGGTGGAAAGTGGGGGGAGCTGCCCCCGGTGCAAAAGGAAGTCGAGGCCAAAAGTGTCCCAGACAAGCTGTTTCTTGTTTTCTCTGTGTCCATTCGATGCGCTGGCAGGTGCTTCAGCTGATGAACTGGGCAACGTTTGATGCAAGATGAATGCGCTTTGTAATGCAAAATTTACAGCTAAGCAGGGGCAATTAGTTCGCCTCCATTTGAGTGCAGAACGAGTGCTAAACATCAATAATGTCTGTCTGTTTATACAAATGGAAAGTGATATAGATTGTAGTTCATTAACTTGATCAAACTGTCGAACCATTGTGATGACTGCTATTGAGGTACTACAATATAAGTTGGAAGATTGGAATGGGATAGCTAACTAGGTAGCAGATAGTAACTGGGATTAAGTATCCAAAAAGTAAAGTATTCGACTTTTATATATTTTTTAAAAGAATCTATTGGATCGTTCACTAAGTAATTTCGTTTCATGACATCAGCTGGTCTTATTGAATTTTTTCACAGCCAACATATATAGTATTCACTGATATAGTAAAGCTTATTTGTAAAAAATTTTGTTGCATTAAGTGAAATAGTTTTCATTTGGTGCCCTATCGAAGAATGGATGCCAAAATTGTGGACAAAATAAAGTAGTTGGTCGATGCAAATCGTCGAATAACAACTCGAGAGATTACAGAAAGATTAAATGTGTCAAGCGCGACCGTTCACAAGGACATGAAACGTCTAGGATTAATTTCCAAGCTGGACATATGGGTTCCAATTTATATAAAAATCGATAACTTCAGCTTTTAACACATCCGAGATATGCTTAAAAAACAGAAGTTAAATAGATATATATATATATATATATATATATATATATATATATATATATATATATATATATATATTAGTTAAAAGTAGGGTCACTCTATTCTTTATAAGCTCTCTAAATCTATATAGTTAGTGAAAATACTTTTACAGTTTCACAAGTGCATAAAAGATGCTTAATTTGCAAAGGAAACACTTTCCTTTTAGCTTATAATATAATATTTTGTTTTGGATTATGAATTTATCTTATAATAAAATATTTTTATTGGATTATGAATTTATCTGATAATATAATATTTTAATTGGATTATGAATTTATCTTATAACAGAATACTTTCAAAAATCCCTGCAATATACTTAGTTTATCCTTCATTTAACTTACCTCATAAGCTGTAACTACTTTGAGTAGAAAACCGCTTTCAAGCTCAATATCATTTCAGTTATTTAAAAAAAAAACTTGTCTCTCGCTTCGCTCCTCTTGACTTCTCCCCTATTGGTCATCTATGCCACCTCCTTCCCTTGCTTTAACAAATACACCCTGCCCGGATACCCTTAATCTCCCCCATCCAAATGCCATAATAAAAAGCATAACGAATTTCCAACAATTTCGAACATTCAAAACGTAAATTGAAAAGAAATTCAGTGATTTGGAAAAGTGCACAAGTTGTTTACAACAGCAGCACCCAACAACAACAACAACAACAACAATAAACAGTTTCAGCGACAAACTTCACGCTAAATTCGAAGGAAGCTGTGAAAAATGTTTCTTCCCCGAAATATCCGGAACATAAAAACCGAAACAGCGCACACAAAAGGCGAACGACGAGCTGCCGAAAGGTATGCGAGTTGTTGTTGCTGTTGCTGTTGTTGTTGTTGTTGTTGTTGTTGCCATTGTCAACAAAACATTTAACACCTTCATCCGCCTACAGCACCCCAAAGGGCGTATATACATATCTAGCAGTCACTGTGTATTTGCTTAATCGTTTATTAAAGTGTGAAGAAAATTAATTTGACTATTTGATGCACTGTCGAGTGCAGTTGTTGTTGTTGTTGTTGTTGTTGTTGTCGCTGTTGCTGGCAAATGACTTGCAGTCGTTGACAAGATTAATTAATCCCCACTGAGGGGCTGCCGGGTGGTTGGAAAGTCTAGAGGGATGTACGTGTTGCGTCTTAACATGAACATGAAGTGGAAAAAATCATTGGCAATAATTGATTTTCATATAACTGCAATTCTATATAACGGGGTATTTAGATGCAAATCAATTGATAAGTTATCTGGATAATAATGCACATCATTATAGCCATATCCGTGTATCGGACGGAGGGTCTATCAGCTTAAATGTTTGTCCTTCCGTTGTGTCTATTTATGTGACCCTAACGTCCGTCTAAGCTATGTCTTATAGGATATATATATCTATTATCTAACTATACCTCATCTCTATCTGACCTATACATTGAATATACCAATTTACCCCTATCCTTCTGTCAGTTTCTAAGATCTGTCACCTATTTGTCTATCTTTCCGCCCGCCTATCTACATCCATACGATCCACCCATCCATCCTGTTTTCTATCCATCCGTTTGATTATCATTTCCATAGTCATAAGATCCAATCAGATCCCTTATCCGACTATTGCTTTCTTCTCTCCTTACATCCAACCTATCTGCTCTATATACAGCTCTGTTCACAAAAATAGCAGTGCAGTAGATGATAACAGAGATTTCAATATTTTTTGCAGATTCCTTCTTATAGTTGTATGTATATCTATTCACCCTCCATGTATCTAATCTTTCGATTAGTAATACAGCTATTTACAGGGTATCTCCTAGCCGCAGACGCTTATTTAGCAAACTCTTACTTCTTTTTTCGCTTGACTTTCAAGCGCAATTGTTGTGACAAGTCTTGTTATGGCAAACGAAAAGCAGCACATATACATATGCTTATGCGATATGTATACCCCGACCCTAACCAAGCCCCTTCGCACCCTCTACACAACCATATACCCATTGCATACCCCTTGTCCAGGTGCTTAGGTGAGCTTATATGTGCAGGCGTCGCCTCCGTCGGGCTGTTTCATGTTCTACGACCAGTTGAAGCCAACTCTAAAGGCACGACTCGCGTGCCTGTGTGTGAGTGTGTGTGTGTCTGTGTGAGTGTGCACTTTTGACAAGTAATTTAATAAAGCCAGCGACATGACGCGCTCGTTGTTGTTGCTTAAACATGCATCAACATAAGCCAGAACTTTAGCCAGAACCTCGAAGTGCAAATGGAAGTGGAAGCCAAAGCCGCCGGCTCGATTGCCAATGTCAGTCAGTTAGTCAGTTATATATATATACATATATACATATATACATATATACATATATACATATATACATATATACATATATACATATATACATATATACATATATACATATATACATATATACATATATACATATATACATATATACATATATACATATATACATATATACATATATACATATATACATATATACTGGCAGTCAAAGACCCGAATACGTTTTGCTGCTGTTGTTTGATTGCAGCTTGTAATCACAATTAAAGTGTTAAACATAAATGCCAGGGGCCAAATAGCCGAAAAAAAAACTACACAAGGGTTTGCCCAAGTGGCACTTAAGTTGGGGTTCGAACTCGTGCTTCTGAGTTTATCATTTTACTGGCATGTCTACTAGCTGACATGAAATGCTAAATAAATTACTAATAAAGCACAAAAATCAGCAGGAAACAAAAATATCTCCAAATGAAAAACACAATATATTTTAAGTACAGTAAAGTCACGTTAAGGCAAACAATATTAAAATTAGTAAGAGAGAGAGGGGGAAAATATAAAAATAACTGGTCAATGTTTAGTAGTAATACTAGAGATGGACGTCGGGATCGGGATTTTCGGGAATCCCGCGGCTCCCGAAAAACTTTTCGGGATCGGGCGGGACGGGAAAGATTTTGAAAAAGTCCGGGACGGTCGGGATAAGTGCTTGATCCCGAAATTCCGGCGGGTCCCGATAAGAAAATTATTAATAGATAAAATTCCTTGTATTTATCAAAGAACAGAAGAATAATATTGACGAGGAAATTAATTCTAATATAAATCCTGTTAAATTTAAGAGAAGTTCAAATATTTTATTATTTTGACAACAATGCAATGAATTATCATTGTTACAATGACAATGTTACAATCGGGCGGGAAAATCAAAAATTATTTCGGGACAGGGTTGGTCGGTTACGAATGTCTTTCCCGATCCCATCTCTAAGTAATGCACAAAAAATCAAAACGATCCTCAATGTGATTTTCTTTGTAATTCCCAATATGTTTAAGCTTTGAACAGCTAATAAGTAGTTGAGAAATTTGTAATCGAAAGTCTGCTGTTGCTATAATTATCATAGAATACCTCTTAACTATTTATCTATTATTTACTTTCTATTCTACTCAAAAAACATATTTTTATTATATTTAAAAATGTTCTTTTTCAAACACCCTTGAATGAAGAAGAGTATTAGATCATTGACAGCAATTACTTATACAGCGCACTTAATAGACTGGTCAAGCTATTAAATTAGAGTCACAATCACGTTTAAGAGATTAGGGATTACATGACTTTAACAAGCATTTAAATGTCTTGTAAACTGTGACTATAAAACTGAGGAGATCTCACCGAGAGTACCTCATTAGGGATAGTCGTAGGTCTGATATCGCAGCTGCCCATCAAAGTCAGCGACTTAATTGATTTTAATGTGCCAATATGCCGAGTGAAGACAAAAAACATGTGTCTCCGATATGGATCGGCACTTTTCACTAATCGGTTTGGTGTTAATTTATGGCGTATCTTTATGGCTGGGCCGTAACGATTGCTTCCGCCTTGGCGGCCATATTGGAGCTCTAAAGTTGGGAGCAACAGCAGCTGGAGCTCTTGAGAATCCACTTGAATGTCTCTCGCTAATTACGGCAATTAAAATGCACTAAATATAAGCAACGAATCAATGGGTCGCCTTCAAGTGGCTGCCGGTAGCGCCAGTTGCAGTTCCAGTTGCACAAGTGCCTCCATTCCAACTCAGAAATAATTACAGAAAAAAACCAATTGTCCAAGGCTCTAATTAGATTGGAATTTTCAAGTGTGTGTGTTTGTTTGTGTGTCTACTTAGGGCGGCGATCCTTTTGTGCAGGATCTCGCTTAGTTAGATGTCGCCGCTGATTAACTCCAAAGTAATGCCGGTATTCCATTAGCCTCTGTCTGGAGGCAATTGCAAGCGCATTGTTAGGCAATGAGTCGAGTGGAGTCGAGTAAAGAAATTAACTGAGCTCTCTTTTTTCTGTTTCGTTTTTCTGTTACTGTTACGATGTCATTTGCATTGTCATGAATAACCCGGAATGCATAAACCTAACAATTATTATAATTATTTCTGTTTTTATTGATAGTGTCATTGTTAATATTATCTCTATCGTAATCATATTTTATAGTACTATAATTGTTAATTATCAACCATTCTCATCTTCATTATCATTGTCATTTTGCATTAGCATTATTATTAGCATTATCATTAGCATTATCATCAGCATTATCATTAGCATTATCATTAGCAGTATCATTAGCACAATATTAGCATTACGTTTATCATTATCATGACTAGCAACAAAATATTCATTATCAAACTAATTTTTATTGCAATTATTATCATTATCATTATCATTATCATTATCATTATCATTATCATTATCATTATCATTATCATTATCATTATCATTATCATTATCATTATCATTATCATTATCATTATCATTATCATTGTCACTGTCATTGTCATTGTCATTGTCACTGTCATTATCATTATCATTATCATTATCATTATCATTATCATTATCATTATCATTATCATTGTCATTATCATTATCATTATCATTATCATTATCATTATCATTCATATATACTCGGATGTTCAAACTTTATACCGATGTGCAAAATCTCGTTCAGTTAGATCTAACCGCTCATTAGCTGCAAAGTAATGCCGGTATTTCATTAGCTCACTCTCAGTCTGAGCTCAATTGCAGCACATTGTTAGGCATCGTGTCGAACAACAACAACAACAACTGCAAGTCATAAGCAATTTCAATTGCCGTTGCACATTCGCAACACTCAATTAACGCTTTTCAACAAAGCCTCAACAAACTATGTACAGCAACAACGATAACAATAATAGTAATAATAATAATAATAATAATGCATTCATCACTTTATGACAGGCACATACAAACTTGGCCTAGACAATAGTGTCAACCATAAAGCGACTGCAAAACTTGCCCGCGTATCTATTAAATTATGCTTAACTATGCGCTTTTGTTGCCCTCCAGACACATACAATGTATTCCCCATTATTGTGGCTAGTAGTATCTCTGGCCGGCATCTCGAGCCTTACAATGACCAGGCTACTTAAGAGCCCAGTCCAGTGCAGTCCAGTCCAGAAAGGCAGCCAGCCAGGCAGCTGGAACTGGACACGCGGCAAGCTACCATTTAAATTGGACAAGACAGACCATATTCGCATGAATTTATGGCACTTTTCATCGAGTATGGAGTGAATATACAATGGAATTTACTTATTTTAAGACTTGATGAAATGAAAAATAGTCTTGTGACTAATAGAAAATAATAGAAAATTTAAAGTAGACATTAAAAGAGGCATCAGCTATAACAAGTTGAGAATTTGAAAATGCGATAAGTATAAGAGCAGGTTAAAGTATCTTAAAGGCAGACAGTTAACTAGGTTCGAGCCTTGATGGCCTTCAAAGCATATCAATATTAGCTGGGATTCGAACCACGACTTGAATATAGTTACATTTATTGAAAAATAGTTACAAAATAGAAAATAATAGAAAATTTAAAGTAGACATTAAAAGAGGCATCAGCTATAACAAGTTGAGAATTTTAAAATGCGACAAGTATAAGAGTAGATATAAGTATTGGGTCGTTCACTAAGTATTTTCGTTTTATGACAACAGATGATCTTATTGAATTTTTTCGCAGACAGTTAACTAGCTTCGAGCCTGGATAGCCTTCAAAGCATATCAATACTAGCTGGGACTCGAACCACGACTTGAATATAGTTAAATTTATTGAAAAATACTTACAAAATAGAAAATAATAGAAAATTTAAAGTAGACATTAAAAGAGGCATCAGCTATAACAAGTTGAGAATTTGAAAATGCGATATGTATAAGAGCAGGTATAAGTCTTAAAGGCAGACAGCTGGGATAGCTGGGATTCGAACCACGATCTGCTTAAAACCGGCTTATGGCTTATCTAGTTAGATGTTAGGCTTAAAGACAAACTCGAATCTTAATAGTCTTTAATTTTTATGAGATACAATAATTCAATTTTTTAATTTCTAAATTTCCATGTCTAAAAGCCAACAATTTAAGTCAATTTGCAAGCAGTTGCTCAGGTGACGGCAATTGAATGGCATTTTTGTAAGCCAATTGAATTGACGCACTGCTGCTGTTGCAGCTGCACGCGCAGCATTTATAAATGGCAACGCAATTGTCATAAGACATCATTTGTTGCCCAGTTGCGGACACTCCGCCAGCGACGCGGCGTATGCGTAATGCCCCACGGCTGGAAAAAATACATATAAATGCATAAACTACGCAATTTATGCGTATTTGGCAGATCAGAGCCTCGGCCGGCAGTCAACGGGGCGTAGATTTAATTAAATAAATTCCAAACAGCGCGACGTCGACAGAGGCAATGACTGCAACAAAAAGTTGTCGCATTTTCATATTTGCACACATGTGTGTGTATAGGTGTGTGTGTGTGTTGCTAGCAATTAAATAAATCTGCGCGTTGTTTGCCGCAGCTGCAACAACAACAACAACATTTATTGTTTTAAGTTGCTTTTTTTTCTGCTCGCCTCAACGAGCATTGCAATTACACACGCAAAAAGGCGCGACACGCCCACCGCTCGCGCCTTGCCATGTGCTTGTTTGTCGCTACACACAGACTCACACACACACACACAGTCACAATTCAGCTACTTGGCCAAATATATCAACGGCTTAACAATTGGCTCAGACATGTCATCAGGTGGCCAACGCCTTCTCTTCCGCCCTACCCTTCTCTCTCTCTCCCACTCTCTCTCTCTCGCTCTCTCTGTCAGCCCCTCTACACGCATTTTGATACTTTAATTTATGGTTTTTGGCCAGGTAAGCCATAACTGTAACTAGTTCCAAGCGCGTTCCACATGCAACTTGCTTTTTACTCTGCTAAAAAATATAGCCAATGTCCAGAATACGAAGTGGAACTCGTTTTCAAGCAAACTATCAAATATATATAAATATATATACATACATGTATGCATTTATATATATATATATATTCTATTGTAACTTTTGTGAAGTCCTTTCGTTTATATATATATATAGTTGATCAGCAAGGTATCTCTGATCGTGGTTAGTTTTATAGTAGCAATTTTTTCTATTTCAGTTTTAAACATAAGATAATTTTTATTAAAAAATATAAACTATTCCATTAATATAATATATATATAAGTAAATTTATCTCATCCGCTGACGATATTGTCTATATATATTTTGATACATATTGCTATCCAGCTATTTATCATATTATTTCAATTAACACATATATTCAACTATCCACCTATTTATCTATCTATCGCTATATTGAGCTAACGATATATCAATCTTTCTCAACCTATTTGTCCTTAAATTTATATATCTATATATTCTATATATGTATATCTATATTTTATATTATTTAACTTTATCTATATATTCCTTAGCTGTCTTTTTGTACACAGACATACATATGTATGTATTTCTCCGCTTAATACTATTCATTCAAACATTTATCTATATAAATCCATCTTTCTATTCCTCTATGTATATATATTTACATAAGTTAATAGTATATCTCTATTTATAGTATATATTTCTATACATATATATACATATATATATTAATTTAACTATTTTTTTAAAGTATGTTACTATATTTAACCTAGCTCGCTATCTGTTTATTTATATATTCAAAGGTTTATTAGTATAACACATGACTAAAAGCCTCTACAATCGCAGCTTCCAAGCCTCTCTAACTAGTTTTATATTTATAGAAAACACTTCCTATATCCAAGCCCACGTCTTTTTAAAACATAATTATGAAATTTAAAATATTATTATTTTTTCACCAACTCAGAAAATATCTCTTTAAAAATCAAATGAGAGCTTAAGTAGATCTTTTTCCATCTCCCTCTCTCTCTCTCTCTCTCTCTTCTTTTGTCTTTTTTGCACGTCGATTAATTTTATGGCGCCCACTAAGAAGGCAAGCTACGAGCCCAACTCCATAAGTAATACAATCGATTGGCTGCTTATCTGGCTGGGCCATATCGATAAACATAAATAAGATAATATTGTCGACGATCCTCGACTTAGCCAACTGCCAGAGGAGCGGGGTAGAGTTGGGGCAGAGGGCAGCCGACGCCTTTTTTTTGCCAACTGGCAGCCAACATGCAGGCGCACATAAAAACTCGCAATAATGATAACGATAACGATAACGATGCGCAGCGGTTGTTTTACAAGAAAATTATGTGTTATTAGCACACGCACACGCACACGCACACGCACACGCACACATACACACACACACGCATATATACACTTGTTTTATAGCCAGACATTTGGTCGTCCTGCTGCGGCGTTATAAAATTGCCAGCTTTATCACAGCAGCGATTGCTGACCCGAGCCGTGGCTGAAAATTAACTTGTTTTTTGTTTCTTTTTTTTTTTAGTTGTTGTTTTTGAATTGTGAGTTCTGCTCGTGCCGCCGCATTAACGGAAATTTATCATAAATTCCAATACCCTTGCCTACTAATGGGCGTTGATTAGCTAATTTGCTGCGCTCGTTTCATTTTCCACTCCATGCCGGAAAGTCATTTCAAATACTTTATGCCTGCTGCTGTTGCTGGCTGCCTGTTTGCCTGCCTGCAGATCAAGCTGATCATTTTAGCTGATCTTCATGATCGTGGTTCGATCAAAATCTACGTCTACATATTTGCCACGTTTGCTTCAGCTCAACTTGGCCGGCGGCATGTTTACTTTGATCTCACGCATCACACAAAAAAAGATATCAGAAAATAAAACAAGAGTTGAGCTAGTCGTCATTGCATGACTAGTAGATACCCAGGGATTGAAGTAAGGTATACAGAAAACGAAATTTATAGATAAACTATACGATAATCTATAATGCGAGAACTCATACAAGTACATACACCCACCATTCCTTCGGACTATTACTTGTTCCGGTCTCTGCAGAATTTTTTGGATAGTACAAACTTCACCTCAAATCAGGACGTCAAAAGCCATTTGAACCAGTTTTTTGTCAGCAAGGATCAAAAATTTTATGAGCGTGGAATTAATCTCTTGCCCGAAAGATGGCAAAACGTATTAGATCAAAATGGAGAATACATATTTTCGTAAAAATGTTTTATAAAATAAAAAAAATCGTGTTTGAATTGCACTAAAAAAACGAAATTACTTAGTGAACGACCCAATATATACTAAAATAGATGCCTCTAGCTCTTAAAGTCTTTGAGTTATGCTTAAAAAACCAAGTCTCATAAACGATTTGATCAATATTAGGGAAGGAAGGAAAATTCGAGATTCCACAATTTTAAATATACTCCTTTCAACATCCCCATCAAAAATCTATGCTTCTCTCTATCATTAACATAAACTTGCCTGAAACCATCATACCCCATTTACCCATGTTCGATTTGTACAGGGTATTCAAAATCTAACTTTGCCAACTAATTCGATTTGCCCAACGACCTCCGCATTCGATGAACTTGGCTCTCGCACCTCATTCACACCAGCCACGGCACGAAATAATGAATGAAATCAAATCCAAATCAAATTCAAATTTCAAATCAAATTCGAAATCAAATTAAATGCCGTTTTAGCCGTGCGTTAAGTGGATCTGGTTATATCTAAGGATCGACTGCCGATTTGCATAGCATTTGCGTGTTCCAGTGCAATTTTTTGTTCTTTGGCACGCATGCACGCATGCATGCATGTTTCCCCTGTATCCCCAAATACCCTGCACTCCCCTAACACCCTTCGCTCTCTGACTCACTCTTCCCGCTTAACAATGAGAAGATTAATTTATGTTATTAAGTCGGCAGTGGGCTCTTTGATCTTGGCTTCCACTCTGAGGTGTAAGGTGGGCAAGTCAATGCGGTGGCAAAGCCGTCACCCGAAGCCAGCCAACACAATAAGAAGAACGATTGAGAGTGCTCTAGACGGGTATGTTAGACTATGAAATACCATTTAAGGAAGGTATCGAAGAGGTGAAATATTCTCGGAATCGGTCGGGATGGGAAAGTTTCTGAAAAAGTTCGGGACGGTCGCCATAAGTGCTTGATCCCGAAATTCCCACGGGTCTCGATAAGAAAATTATTAATAGATTAAATTGCTTGTATTTATCAAAGAACAGAAGAATGATTTGACGAGGAAATTAATTCTTAGATAAATCCTGTTAAATTTAAAAGAAGTTAAAATATTTTATTATTTTGAGAACAATGCAATGAATTGTTATTGTTACAATTGATTGCTTTAAGTACTTGATGTTCCAAGATCTTCGAAAACAAGTGAGAGGGTGTATTCTATTTCTAGTTGAATTTCGGAAGAAAGGAGAACACATCTTAGAGAAGAAAATTTTAAGAAAATATTATTTTTAAGTAAAAAACTGTATCTATTATAAGAGTTTTAAAAGTTGAATGTCGGAACTCGCGAGAAAAATGAAAAATTTGTCAGGACAATCGGGCGGGAAAATTAAAAATTATTTCAGGAAGGAATGGGTCGGGAACGAATTTCTTTCCCGATCCCATCTCTAGTCTACACATAAAATTTGGTGTCTCTAGCTCTAAAAATTTTCGAGTTATGCTTAAGTAACAAAGTTCATAAGTCTATTTTGTTCTATATATTGGGAAATATATAGATAGTCGATAATTATATACAAGCAAGAAGGAATAAAAGAATATATGTCTTGCATATTAAAACTTTGGCTTATGAAGACAATAAATTAGTTTGTCGTATTTATCAGAATATTCTTTTCCTTAATTTAACTCAATTCTCATAGCCTGTTGCATACAGTTATACTAAAACATCATACCCTTTAAACACATTTTCATTGCGTTCGGTATTTAAAATCGAATCGATGAAAATCGAGTCGAATATCTAGATGGAATGCAATCGACTTTAGGGATCTGGCTACCTGCAGTTCCAGCTGCGCTGTCAACTGACCTGGGGTTAGAGCCACGCACTAGTGAGACCATAACACATACATATACGAATAGAGAAAATGAGAGAAAGGAGAAAAAGGAGAGAAAGATCTGCAGACAATGAGTTTAGTCCAACGATCCTGGCTAGAGCAACTCAGCGATTCATTAATTTGTAATTTATGACAGGTTGTCATAATATCAACGCTTTGTCTGCCACAGTCTTCTTCTTCATCTTTATTGTAATACAAATTGAGCGAATGCTCATTAGGCATCAGAGCTAAGTTACCAAAGTTTATTGAACAATGTCTCTGGGCCATGTTAGCGGTGGTTTATTCAACAACGCATCATCATCGTTGTCTATTTTCCTCTCTCCCTCTCTCTCTCTCTCTCTCTCTCTCTGTCTGTGTAGATCGAATCATTCATCTATGGATCGTCTACTGGCCGGGGGCCATTTTTGTTGGCTTTATGCTGTTGTCAACGCTTTTTGTTGTGCCACCAATAAAAAGTCGGCCTCTTTCATCTGGCGGCGAGTTCAAAGTCCCAGCGAACTTCTAACTCAATTAGTGTGTAGTTTTTTAAACGGTTTTGATTACAAGCATCTTTTTTTTTGCTTTTGCTGCTCTCTGAGCTACATAAATATATAGCAGCTACATACATACATATACATATACGCATGCACATGCTACTTATAAAGACATTAAGCCAACTAACATCGGTACAGCCCAGTTCAGCCTCCGTTTGGCCTACTTTGGGAGAAGGTCACTCAATCAGTTCACAGGACGAGCCGGGAGAGTTAAGAGCTGGCAAGCTCGGAAGTTCGACGGTAACGAGCATTCTTCAAACCGCGCCGCGCTTTGATCGCATTTTAATGATGATGACCATTGTTAGCTGATGTTAGCGATTGCACATACAGATTTTCACTTAACAATGCCGCCAACTGCCCTCGCTCTAAGCCCCAGGATTCCCTCCATATCCATACCAGAGCAGCCTTAAAAGCCGTGCAAACATAAAAATGATGTAGCACGAGCAACGGCAGTGGCTGCTGCCCAATGGACCCAAGTGCCAAGTGCACAAACAATCGGGCTTTGCGTCCGCAAGAGCAGGCTCAAGTCTGCCTGCCCCTCCCCCCTTTTCAGAGTCTTCAGCATCCAAATTGCAACGCTACATAATTTTTATTATTTCTGGTCTGGACCAAGCGTTGCTCGCACTGTGGCACAAAATTATATAAACAGTTCATAAACAGTGGGCAGGCACAGGATCAATTTAGAAAATTATGACAGTGGCTTAGTAACCTGAACTCAGATTGTTTTTATTAGAGTATTTTTTGTTTGAACCTATTTTGATATTGATTTTCCTAGATGTAATAATTTGACTAGGTCTACTTTTACACTATACAGCAATAATTTTGTTACAAGAGACTATTGATATGACTCTGAAAAGGTATTTTCAGTTTCTGATAAGCTGTTTTCAGTACATTCCGAACCGGAAAACTGTTTTTCTCAATCATCGATAGCTTTAAACAGAATTTGACCTTATGGAAAACTTCCTTAAGGAATCCATTTCACATTCTTAACCTATCTTCTTTGAATCCCTGCTTAAATTCCTTACACTCGAAAACACCTTTATACCATAAACTTACATTTGGATTCTTATTAACAATCAGCAAAAATTGTGAATCGATTGCTTTAAACAGAATTTGACCTTATGGAAAACTTCCTTAAGGAATCCATTTCACATTCTTAACCTATCTTATTTAAATTCCTGCTTAAATTCCTAGCCCTTCGAAAGCACATTTATACGTTCAACTTACATCTAGATTCTTATTAATAATCAAAATTAATTTTAGTTCATAAAGCAGTAAAAGATTTTCTGGAAAAGTTTCTTTAAGATTCTCCCGGACTTTCTTACCAACCTTTCTTGTATTCCTTTTCAAATGTTCTTCAATCAAATGTTTATTATCTCATTTATATCTTAAACTTATATCTGGACTCTTATTAATAATAAATGATAGTCTTAGTTCATCAAGTAGAAAGACATTTTCTAGAAAAGTTCCTTTAAGATTCTCCTTGACTTTCTCAACCAACTTTTTCTGTACTTAAGTCTAGACTCTTATTAATAATCAAAATTCAATTCAGTTCATAAAGCATTAAGACGTTTTATGGAAAAGTTTCTTTAAGATTCTACTTGACATTCTCAACCAACCTTTACTGTACTACTATTTAAATTTTCTTCAAGAAAATGTTTATTATCTCATTTAAATCTTTAACTTATATCTAGACTCTTATTAGTAATCAAAATTCATTTTAGTTCATAAAGCAGAAAAACATTTTATGGAAAGTTCCTTTAAGATTCTCCTTGACTTTCTCAATCAACCTTTCCTGTATTCCTATTATTCCTTCAAGAAAATCTTCATTATCTCAGCAATAATTGCAATCCTATTGCCACCTTTAAGACTTCTTTTCTTGCTTATCTAGAAGATTAATTCCTGAAACTCTTTGGCTTTAGCCCAATATATTATAGATTTTCTATGGCTACATATTTGAACAGATATATTGTGCATTCGACCCACTGTCTGAGCGAATCGTGCGACTGCAGCCAAATGCGCCTCGGGTTGTAAGCGTCATGCGGACCATGGAAGTCCGCGTTAAGGTCGTCTTCGTCTTCGTCGTCTTCGTCGTCTTGGTCCAGCGTCTGACTGACTTCATTGCTCTTTACGTAACGTTAAACTTAAGTATATGTTGGCCGAGCGCCATCTCGTTTAATCTACCTTTTAAAGGGCGTGGCCATAGTATTTTATATATGCTGATCAAAGAGCGCCGACGCTTTGTGCCTGCACCGACACGAAGCTAAACCGAAGTCCAAGTCCAAGACGAAGGCGAAGACGTCGTTTTTTTCGCTTTTTGTTTTTGTTCAGAGTCTCTGCTTGATTTCCAGCATCCGTAGAGTGGGAGCAGTGTGTGGTCGTCTGTCCCATGGTCCAATGGCAGCGACTTGGGCAATAGCTTTACGTATTCATTATTGAATTAAGGATGACCACGTTTTCGGCGCTTCGTTTGGCTGCGTTGGAGTTGCAATTGATTTGCCAGCCATTAAAATCAATCAAAATATCAGAAAAAAAAGAAAAACCCCAGAAAGAAGAAGAACATATATATACAGACTTGTAATTATATAGTGTGTGTGTGTGTGTGTGTGTGAAAGCTGTTTCTGTCTTGATGAATTGCTGGCGCTCGCACTCACCTCTTCTCCTTTTTTTTGTGTTTGGGAGGGGAGGCCATTAAAAATAAAGGAACATGTCATGCTAACGGTTTGTTGATATACCCGTTTATGTCTGCCCATACCCTAGAAGGATGCATGAAAAGAAAGTCGCTCGACAATATGAAGAAATTAAGCCGGCACTGATGTGGCTATTGATTACAAGAGCACTTGATTACAGGCCCCGCGGCCCATTGACATGTTCTTTGGCAACGCAAATTGCCAGCAATCGCAAATTATATTGAACATGTTTATGTTTACAAGATGTAAAACTCTGCAATCAAAATAGCTGCGGGCCAACATGTCCGAAAGAACTTAAGCGAGGGCCCACTGTAGAAAGCAGCAAAGAACACGATAAGCTAACTCTCCAGCGAAAGCTATTTTATGAATAAGAAAACATTCAGTGAGCAAAGCAGCTAATAAAAGTATGCTGGTAGCTAGGAGGTACGGGAGTTATAGAGGCTTTCAGTAATACCTAATGACAGAAGTAAGAATTTTGCAGTTGAACGCAATTGATTAGAAAAATGAATCAAAATATAAAAATCTCTACAAAAATTGATATTTTCTGATTACCTATGAGCTCAATGGGCTCACCATATAATTTATAGCTAAACTCTAGAGAAAATCAACAACGATCACCCTGCTTTACTAGTGATCCTTGATGAAAGTTGTTTTTAATATTGTCTTAAGTTTATTGAGAATGAATATGAATATAAAAGTTACAATGATAGTTTCGTCTTAAAGACTTTCTTTCCAAAGCCACACACAACAGAGAAATTAAGTAAAACTCAACACCCCTTATGCAGGGCTGCAATGCTTTGTGGTAAAACTGTGATCATGTGTTGTGTTGTCAGGATTGCATTAACAATCTTTTAACAATCCTTGCCTAAAAACTGTGGAACATTTAGTTCAGATCAGCTAACTAGATCTATAACAATTGAGGAAAAAAACAACTTCGCAGTGGAATCAGGAACAACTGCTTTCTAGATCTAGATATCCCTTTTCAGGAAGTAAAATTTCATCATTATATTTACAGAAACAATTCGAATTCTAATAACATCATATTTTGTAAAAAAGAACAAACCATCTACCATAATTATATCTGTTATTATTATATATTATATATACAGTCGATTCGCGATAATTCGAAATGGCAAGGGAATCACATTTTTACGAATTACACAGGAATTCAATTTATCGAACAGGAATTCCAACGAATTCTTTTCAAGGGGACAGCATATTTTACGAATTATTGAGGTTTTCAATTTAGCAGGGGAGGAATTATCAGGATTCGACTTCTTCATTAAAAAACTGCTCATACGTTTTGTAACATTTTTCCTTTTAATCATACTTTTATTTATGGGAAACAACTGCTTTTAAAGGTTTTTTATTTTTTTGACCATGAAGTGCTACTTTGAACCCTAAATTTCAGCAAACCAGGAACTACTGCTCTACTTAATGAAAAAGCAGATCATTTTCTGCTCAAATCAAGATCAAAACTTCTAAATACAAAACTAAGACTAACTGAAAAGACTACATCTATTAAATATTAGAACATAAACCTAACAATTAGATATTAATATGAATAAAGGCAAGTAAGCCATCCTAGTCATAGTTTACATAAACATTTAACTCTATAGCGAATACAAAAACTACAAAAACTGCAAAAAAAATAAAATTAAAAAAAAAGAAACAAAAAAAAATTAAAATATTGTAACTGATAAAATTAATTGATAAAAATTTGTGTAAACAAAATTTTAAATTTAAACAAAATACTATATATATAAAAAATTTTCTTTTCTTATATATCTGCTCTATTTATCTTAAGTATTTTTATTATATTTTTTTTTTTGCATCAAAAATGTTTACCTTTGTATATATGTATATGTATATATATATATATATATATATATATATTTAGTAGAGAACCTATAGCAAAGAAATATATTTAAAGAACTCGTTGACAAATTGGCAAGCAACAAATTGAGAAAGAAGACTCATTGCCTGATCTAGAAGTGGGTCTCATTTGGTATCTAGTTCAAGGTAGTTTACCTTAGCTGCCTTTCCACGTCCCACACCCGCTATTCTAGCTATATAGCGGGTATTTAAGAGCGTGTAAACAAGCAGCCAACGATGACAGTTACAGACCCCACCAGTTGAATGCGAGCCCCAATCCGAAGCCCAAATGAAAATACCTAAATTTATAACTTTCTCGTTATGGAACGTTGCGCTTAAGGTTTATATATATATGTTTTTTTTTTCAATTTTTAGTGCGCGAGGCGCAACTCTCTTTTGTTTGGCGGCTAAATTTGTCTCATCTTCTTATATTAATTTGTGTGTTATTGTATTTCGGCTTTTGGTAGCAACAACAACAACAACAACAACAACAACAACAACAACAACATCATCAATAGCTATAGCTGTGGCTATAACAAAGGTAGCCAAAAGGTATCGAGTTTTATAACCTGCTCGAACTCATCAATTTCGTTGCTAACAACACGCAGACACGCCAAAAGTGAGAAAAGGTATGCAGCCCGACCTGCCATTCGACTGAATCATCATCAGCAGCAGTTACCTCTATCACGCTCTCTCTTTCTCTCTTATATGAGCTGAGATTTTGTGGTTAAGTTACGTTTAAATACCCTGAACGACTTTAAAAGTTAGAGCATATTGGTTTGTGAGTTAGTTATATAAAGATATTTTTGTAGATGTATATTATAACTGTATTTCTATGTATATAACATATTTCCATATTTATCTATATAAAAGTTGATCTTACAGATTTGAAGAGCTGCAGACTAAGTTTGACTTGATTTTTTCTTCAATCCGAAATAAAAACTTCAAATTTAAAGCAACAAACATTATTTTTAGGAAATTATATATAATAATAAATAACTATATATAGGAAAATTTTTTAAGAAAATTCATATACTCCATTATTATCAATAATTCAAAATTATTCTTATTTATATTTTCTACATTAATCTTAGAAACATCACAAAAACTAAAATTTAATTATATATCTTCAATTATGCATAATTTGAAGCATAAGATTTTGAAAATTTTTTATAAATTTTTAAATAAAATTCATATAGTCCATATTATCAATAATTCAAAATTATTTCTATTTATATATTCTACATTAATCTTAGAAACATCACAAAAACTAAAATTTAATAATATATCTTCAATTAAGGATAATTTGAAGCACAAAATTTAGCAATTTTTTCTATAAATTTTTAAATAAAATTCATATATTTATATTCTACATTTATCTTAGAAACATCACAAAAAGGATACAAAAGCTTAAAAATATATCTTCAATTATGCATAATTTGGAGCATAAAATGTTAGCTTTGCTATTTACAGGGCATCTAGCTAGTCTGGCAGACATATCAAACAAGCTCTCAAGCCTTCATTAATCTCACAAAGACCACAAAATTGACATAAAAGTAAATTATAAAATAATAATATAATTTGATTTAGAATTTTAAATTGAAACTTTTTACAAGGTATCTAGCTAGTCAGGCAGTCCTTAAATTAGTTGCGACTGCGCTGCGAACGTCATAAGTAAATTTCTTTGCGTTGTTTCGGGAGATTTCAAAAAGCCATTTAGAATAAATTAACGTGGACCTACCGCTAAAAATGATCGGCGATCGACTCAGCCCGGGTTCTCTTCCCTACTTCCTCTCTCTCAGTCTCTTGGTCTCCCTCTCCCAGCCTCACACTCTTCGTGAGTGCGTCGCATTAATCTGATCCCTCATCAGCGTGGCCCCAAACAGGATTAAAATTAGTTTTTGATTACGCTTTCGAGCTTCTGGACAACGCAATTTGTGGCTGACTGGGAATTGGAAGCTTTGGGTCTCTCTCTCTCTCTCTCTCTTTCTCTTTGGGTCTCTGGGGGCTAGGGGCGTATAATTAACGCTTTTAGCCAAAAGAAAAAACTCTTTGTCGCTGCGGCTGCGGCTCTTTTGCATCCCGTTCGAAGGTCGACGGTTTGTCATAATTTCTGCTGCTCCGCTGCGATTGTCGGCAAAAGTTATAAAGCTATTGGCAGCTATTTAGCCAGGCTAACCGAAAAATATTCTCAAATTCCTTTTGCTCATAAATCCACACAAGCGGCTTCTAATTGAGTCTTCCGTTGCCGACAAACACTCACACACTCGCACACACACGCACAACAAATTCCTCGAGTCATGCGGGATTCGAACCCTGCAGCTCATCTTACAATCTCTCTCTCCTCCACATTTGATGAGCGTGTGAAAGAGCACCTTGTGCCATGTGAAAACAAAGCAACAAACATAAAACACTTTTCCTAGCCCCGATAAACATCTTTTGGTAGCACTTCGTTGCTCCTCGAGGCTTTTAGCCACGGATTAGCTTGCGGCCTGATTGCAGCCTGATTGCAGCCAGATTTGATGTCGATGCCTGATTGATCTGTAGCTGGCTTTAATTGAAACGTTTTTCTCTGCTCTGGATTCTTAATTAACATAATAGCTGCTCTTCATCTTCCCCCTTTTGACACTTAAGCCAAACACTCTTGTGGGATCAGCATTTACCTGTACCTCTGTACAGTGTGGCCTGCCTTTAATGACTTGCCTTCAATTTGTATGCACGCATTGCAGCTACTTAATTTTACTAATTACCGCCAACGCCTAATGGCCAATGTTTGATCAGCGATAAGGCACGAAACAGACATATATATATAAAGATATATAAGCACATATATACATGTATATATATATATATATATGTATTACTATACAATAGCACATGCGACTGTCAGTTGGCGCAGCTAATGGCAAAATAGGCAAAGCTAGCTGAACCAAGCCCTTGTTGCTACACAATGCGTCATTATGCTCTATAAGGGGTATATGCATTTGATCATAAAATATGTTACACATTGAAAAAGACATCTTTAAACAGCAGCCAATATATCTATTGGGTCGTTCACTAAGTAATTTCCCTCACCTAGAACTTCAAAATTTTGCAATTGGAATAAGAAAAATTTATTTTATATCTAAAGCTTAGACTTTTAACTTAAACATTGTATAATATTATTTTAAATTGTTAGAAAATTAAAAAAATCATTCAGTTTAATCAAAGAAGAATGAAAGAAAAACTTCTTGGATTAATACAAAAAATGATTATAACAAGAATTTTGAAGCTAACATTAGATGTCTTAGGAAATTTACTATTAAAACAAAAGTTTTTAATATAAGACATAGGACTTTTCATAGGACTTTAATGCTTAACAACTGGAGTCAATAAATTTGTTAGTTAATTGAATAAGGATTATTCTTAAGAATTAAGCAGAAAATATCTATATATTGTATGTATAAAGATCTAATCATTTAAGCATAAATAAGTTATTGAGCTATTTGAGAAAACATTTTTTGATATTATAAAGATATAGTACTAAAACTCGACTTTTAGCACAAAATATAGATGTTATAAAGCAAAAAAATACTTTAAAAGTTCAAATTTAAAAAATTGTCTTCTTAAAGCAAAGTCCACACATTCTAGTTCCAGGCTTAAATCCAAGTCAATGAAACTTAAAAAAATATTTATAAGACATTAAAAAAAAAATAAAGATCTTAACTTAGTACTTAATACTTAGTACCAACTACATAGGATCTGTTTTTTTTTAAAGGCGTTTCTTTCTTCAAAATTTGTCAATATTTTTTTAACAATTAAAAAATTTTAACATAATACTATATTATACATATAATATTATAAATTAATATATATTATACATATATATAACTCATCTAATACATCTATTAAATATTTGTGTATCTCTCTCTCTCTCTCTCTCTCTTTCTTAAAATACTTGATCAAATATAATATACATAGACTGTTTTCCCTATGGAGTCCCCACATAAGTTGATATTTCTTTTAAGATTAAACTGCATACTATAACTTTTGCTTACCATATAAAATATATATTCTTGTATGGCGTTGTCGATTAATAATATACTTGTTTTAAAACTAAATACAGTCGAATCCCGCTAAATAGAAAACATTAATTATTCGTAAAAATAAAAAAAAAATTAAATTCGTTCTCGATAAAAAGGATTCCTGTGTAATTCCAATTATCCGGATTCGACTGAAGTTCCTTTTATTTCTTCCTTTTTTAGATATACAGATAAATATAATTTTAGATTTAGTTGAGTGAAATCATTATATTATGTATTTTATTTATCATATATATGAACATATATAGCTACAATCTCATCAATATGTAAAAGCTACATCATAAAGTTTCTTTAGCAACAATATATTTCTTTTACATCTCTTATATTTCTAAAGAAAGGGTATTTAAACTGCGTCTTAGCATACTTTTTTCTAGCTTGTTTAGTTTGTTTTCTCAATTAGCTACGCTGGGCAGTTGGCATAACTTATGCTTATTTTGGCTCGAGTAGCAGCAGCTGAAGTAGCAGCTCCTTACCTAGTCTCCCCCTTCCTCTCACACGCTCTCTTTCCCCGTCTCACTCTCTCTCTCTCTGTCTCTTTGTCTGTGTCACTTGGCTGTCTTTCTGATTAGTTATGCTGATGACATTGTTTGTTCTGCACATGCCACTCCCACTCCCACTCCCGCCCACACGCACACGCACACACACACACAGTTTGTGGCCATAATTCATTTGGTCAATTTAAGCAGCGACTTTTGCGCCAAAAACACGACTTCGCCATAATTAATAAAGCGCAACAAATGGCCAACATACACACACACATGCACTCCCAAATGTACATGTAAGTGCAGCAGTAAAGACTGTAATGAGGGGCGTGGCCAGCTTGGCAGAGGAGGCGGTTCTTCATTGGCCAAAGTTTAATTGGCAACTAGAGGGGATTTTTTTTTTACTTTTTTTTTGGCAATTTGATTGATTAATAGACACAATACAGCTGCCATATAATAAAGTTGATTATATAATCTCACTCTCTACCTCTCTCTTTCTGTTGCTGAGCTGATGAAAATTTTAAAACATATAAATATACATATATTGTATTGATTGCTGTTTAACTTTCTTTTGATTATGTTTATATTATATATTATATTTAGTATTTCATATATAATCATTATTAATTTTTGACAGTTGTTATATATAGACATAGTTATATACTCAAAATATATACATATATACATAATATATATAAATTTGTCAAATATATCTATGTTTAAAACTAATCTATCTTAAAATATTTCAATTGTCAGCCAACCCTTTTCATAGAAATTATATTATATAGATATTATCTGATATAGCTGCCTCTATATATTCATATATATAGTACTACCATCTGGCAGACTTTGACATATTTAATTAGCTTGTTGCAAAACTAATATATATAGCATATATAACGGATAGATTAGCTTGCTTAGCAACAAATAAACATGTTTGATATAGACTGTTCTATTAATACTGATTAGGAATATACAATTGCTATATATTGCTATAATGTATACCCTTGTAAATGCATTTTCTTTTTGGTCAGAAGTTTCCAACGCATAGAAGAAAGCATCTCCGACTATATAAAGTATATATATATTTGATCAGCAAGACGAGCTGAGTTGGTATAGCACTGTCCGTCTCTCCGTCTGTCTAGATCAACGCATTCTCCTGAAATTTTGCACTCAGGCATCTCTCTGCTGGCAGCCATTGTGTATCTCGGAATCATCCGGATCGAACGACTATATACTATCGTTCCCATAGAATAGATAGGTTTTAACAAATGTTTTTGTAGAAAAACTTGAAATTTGGAATATATACCCGTGTATCCCAACTCCATACAAAAACTATATACTATATATTAAGCTATGCTTTTTGGTTTTTCAGTCTAAGAGCTAGAACATCCAAATTTGGCAAGTAGGTTACTGTTGACCTCCCCTTAAAATCAATGAAAAAGTTATTTATCTACGCTAATTAGGCGCGTGGCAAATCTAGAAGACTAGTGTTTAACATTAGTCCTCTAATATTTTAGACGCTGTTAAAGCCAGAGTATTGAATATAAATTAAAAATAATATAAAAAAAACATATAGTATATACAGCTGCGCTCATTGGGGGCATGACAAATCGGTAAAGACTGTATATTCTAGAATTTTTCACCTGAGATCCAAATACGTCAATCTTGATCTTTTGCTTGCAAATCAGAAAAAACAAAACTTATAATTTTTTTGCAATTTTGCAATTGCCTGGGCAGAATAATTATTATTGGTCTTTTTAACAATTAGGTTTTCTAATGTTGGAGATACTTTTCTTAACTTTGCATAAGAACAGATCAAGTTTTAAAGAATTCACGAAAATACTGCTTATCAACCTAAATTTATTTTGTTTGTGTACGAAACAGTCAAGTTGCTAAAGCTGAGAATTCCCCTTTCTGGCTCATAAACTAGTGTTGCAGAGTAAACTAAACAGATCGTGTAAAAGTGGATACATTGCCATTTTAACAACTTAGCTAAAAACTAAAATTATTTTAAGCAATTTGAATACTATGTTTTGAGCTCCTTTTATAAATATATTCAAAACACTTAATTCCAAAAAATCAGATAATTTCATGAATTTTTTAAGTTTTTACAGGCATATAAAGACCAATTTGCCCAACATGTATCCACACGTGCTGCCCTATTAATAAGTAGACAATTCGTAACTATATTACGTCTATCTGTAAATGATATAATCTTATATAATTTATATACACATATATATATATGTGTATGTTAAAATTAATAACTGATTAATATTCTTCTTTTGTAAGATCAAATATGTCTTTTATCACTTATTAGACATTTCGTGACTAGATTAGACTAGACTAAACAAGTCTCAAAAGAATCTAATATACCCTTATATTATATAGTATATATATACTCCTTTCTTTTACTACTTTTCGGATTCATACTCATATTAGATCAAGTATATATCTCTTATCATTTCGTGACTAAGAACTACATATATAAGTAATACACTACTTACATGACTCTTACTTGTGTTTATCTACCCAAATGTTAATGCGCGTGCTTCCTTCAGCCGGCAGCGCGACGCGGAAAGGGCGTGTAGGACCGGTCTAGATAAATGAACTTGACAATAAACACATCACAAGGGTGTCAAAATGGCTTTGGGTTAAATGAGCTGAGCAACCCTTAGCTCTCGTGCTCTCCTCAATTGTTAATTGTTCCTCGTGTTCGACAGCAATTGAGGCTGAGGAGGGGTTCGAAAGGCAGTCAAAGCAGCTGCCATTGCCATGGCCATTGCCAAAACGAAGACGCGCAGCGCCATTTCCGCTGCATTGCGATCATTCGGGTCATGTCTGGGGCAAAATTTATGCATTAATAAAAAAAGCCAAAACATTTCATCTAGATACGTGGATCAATAAATAAACAAAGCTTAAATATGATGCCCAAGCATCTATTAGCTTTAAACATGCCAACAAAACAAATCCGTATCGAAACGCTTAAGAAAACAACAATAAAGGAAATCAACTATAAAATAGAGAAAAGAATGAAAGACGTCGAGGGAATCGGGCAATAAAAACTTGACGATCGGGCCACATCAAGCGTGAGCTATATACATAAAACAAAGAAGCTACAAATTCCACGCCCTTTTTTTATGGGCGCTTGAGAGGTGGGATCTATTATGAGTTCCATTTTGCTTTGAAATTGTTTTAACTAGACTTGAATTGAAAGTGGAACAAAGTCTATAAATAATGCTCGGATAGATAAAAGTTAATAGAGGGCCGTTAAAGCTTAAGTAGTTGATTTCGCTCGAAACCTTTTCTCTCTATATATATTCAGTCATAATTTACGATATACTATATACATTTCACACTTCCCCAGATCCCGCCACGCTCAACATCTTTGCGACCAGATCGAATCCAAAGAAGAAACGCAAATCTCGCACTGCATTTACGAATCAACAGATCTTTGAGCTCGAGAAGCGATTCCTCTATCAAAAGTATTTATCCCCCGCGGATCGAGATGAAATTGCCGCCGGACTGGGTCTCTCCAATGCACAGGTGAGTATAACAACAATTGACTGTATACACTCAGAGAAATTCAAGTATATTGAGTAGAAATGTGTGAAAAGGGAATGTTCACTAAATAAAAGTATGCATACACTTAGAGAAATCTAAATTGTGAGTAAATTGAGGAGAATAATAAAAGGAATGCAAACACTCACAATAAAAATAAGAAAATGTATGTATACAGTGAGAGAAACTCAAGTATATTGAGTTGAAAAGCATGGAAAGGGAATGTTCACTAAGAAAAGTGTAAATACACATAAAGAAATCAAAATGATGCCTTAATTAAATGGAATAATAAAGAACACAAGAAAATGTATGCATACACTCAGAGAAAATTCAGAACTTGAAAGTAAGAATAGGCAAAGTTCACTAAGAAAAGTATACCTACACTTAGAGAAATCAAAACTGCGTCTAAATTGAAGAGATTAATATAAAGAATACATACATACTCTCACAATAAAGAAAACAAGAAAAAATCAAGAACTTAAAGAAAAGTATACATACACTTAGAGAAATCAAAATTGTGACTAAGAAAACAATAAAGAAAACAAAAAAATATGTTTGCATACACTCAGAGAAAGTCAAGAACTTGAAGTTGAAACGTAAGGATAAGCAACGTTTACTAAGAAAAGTATACATACACTTAGAAAAATATAAAATTTGACTGAATTGAGAAAAATAAAGGGAAAGAATACATACAATCAGAAAACATATCTCAAATTCAACTATTGATAGTAAAAGGTATGCATACACTTAGAGAAAATCAAATAAATCAAATCAAATCTTGGCTTAAGCTAATAAAAATGTATGAGAAATAACTTATAATAATAATATAATATAATTTTAATTTAATTATTTATGTTATTCTTTATTCTTTATAGAAAATTCTCTTTTCTAATATAAAATTTAGTCAGAAATCAATTTATTTTATATAATATAATAAATTATAAATAAATTATTCTTGATAGAAAATTTTCGTTTCTAATACAAAATTTAGTAAAATATGAATCAATTCAGAAAATTTTCAACTAAATATCAACTTAAGATTATATAAATCAAAAATAGTTTGATCTGCTAAGAGTTTCTCAGAGTGTATATATGCTTTATAGAGCATTATTAAATTCTCCTGTCTTCATCTTAGGTCATCACATGGTTCCAAAATAGACGCGCGAAGCTGAAGCGCGACATGGAGGAGCTGAAAAAGGACGTGCAGACCGTGAAACAATTGTCAGCGAATAAAAGCTTTTTAGAGAATGTTAATGACTTGAGTATTTTAAAGACCCGACAAGTCAGCAGATCGCCCACACCCGCAACACCCCCATCTAAGCAGCAGTGGCAGCAGCAGCAGCAGCAACAGCCGGGACAAGGAGGAGCTGCGCATGCTTAAGATGATGACCCTGATGCGCTACTCGGATGGGAAGCTGCTCTACCCCCAACCGGAGTTACATTAACTGAAGATTAGCTCAATTTGTAAATTGCTAAAGCGTAACACACACTCGCACTCCCACACACACACACACATACACACACGCGCGACTTCTAATTTGCCAAAAAAAAAGAATGAAAAGTAAAACAATTTTCTTTTAATAATTTTCCTAATTGTAGAGTATTAAATTTCGTATTAGTTGCTTGTGATTCGTGTCTATATAAAAATACTTTTAAATTAACGTATATTAAAGAGTGTGTATAGAGAAGTATTTACTGTGTTAACCAATTCTTAATTTAAGTTTTTTGCAATTTAAAATAAATTTTAGTTTCTAGATTCATATCGAAAAAAAAAAAACTTTTATTTATTTTATGGAACAAAAAATTTCTTTGCCAGTTAAAATATGTGTATAGCACCTCAATTGTGTTTTATAATGTAACAATACAGTGTTACCTCGATAAGTTGCACATTCCAATAGCCAAATTTATATATTCGCTATATTTTAAAACATATAGTTAAAGAAGATACTCTGTACATACGGTTAAACGATTACATATATTTAAAAAGTGTTCGCTTTACCGAGTTTTTACTGTATATTAAAGAAATTTTCAAGCATGTGTGGTACGCTGTTGTCATATAAAATATGGCAATCTGCTGCCATACAAGTCATTTATACTGCTTACATTATAGCATAAAAATGGGTTTCGACAATCGGTTGGCGTCTAGGCTAAAAACTGGTTCAAATAAGCAGCTATAAAAATACTGGCATGTGCTCATGCTTACAACTACTTTCTGATAGGAATATAACTTAAAACTGCTTTCGCTCTGACATAGTACTTTATTACTAACAGTTCCTGGTGTGAGCTACACATAAAACTACTTTTATTCTGCTAAGGGATTCCAATTTAACACAATTTTTTTAAATGACAACATTCAAGCAGTGCATTCAACAATTGGTTGTTGTACAGACTAAACGCTGAGTAGCTGACAACAATAATGGCTTGAGTTAAGTTAAGTTTTATAGCTGGAAAATTATGGTGCAGTGCTATTTGCAAGCAGTGGAACTGCTTGCTGCTGGCTAATAAAGTTACATACCAAATGTGTGTTAGCCAAGACACAGCACAGAGTACACGAAGCATGGCTATGTAGCCAAGCTAAAAGCACAGCCTAGACTCAAACCCAAAGCATACGTTAAAGTACAAATTAAATTTGAATATTTTAATTTAAATTTAAAATTATTTATAATAAAAAAAAAACAATTAAGCTAATATTTCGAGTTGATATAGCTATAAATTTGTGAATATTTTTTATGTAATTCTTGAGATTAAATCAATTTGATTTAACAGTAGAAATTCCCTAATTTGCAAACAGGTTTCGCTTCTGTTTCGAATTTGGTCCACAAAAATAGAAATCAATGAGAGACGCTGCACATAAAATCGTAAAACTGTAAAACTGCAAAAACTGAGTGCAAATTATGAATTATGAAGACGTAAATATGAATATTGGCAAATTCGCGAAATGATTCAGGAATGATTTAGCGTTCGATTTGTTTTCATTGCCTGTTGATGCGAGGCGCACAAATCAAAATGCAAATGATGTCGATTTTATTGACAAGTGAAAATAAATAAAAAGCCAACTAGAAACAACAAAGCGAACGCAATTTCAGATGAGGCCAAACGTTCCCAGTACAACAATTTGTCAAAGGTCAACAAACTGCAGCCGAAAAAAAGAAAAAGCAAAATCTCAAGCAAGATCAGCTTTAACATCCACTTGAGTGGGAGCACTTCCCAGGGCCAAGTCGACGGGTTTTGATAGATAACACCACATAATGAGACAATTAAGTCGAATTATTATTGTGTAGAAGCTGCTGCACTTTGGACACTTACAAGTGGCTGCTTCTATTAGAAATCAGAAATCAGAGAATCCGAAATCAATTTCAATTAACACTCAGCTCTCGCTCTCTCACAGGGATTATGAAAGGACATGCCACGCCCTGTTGCACAAATACAATGCCTCGATTAATGCCACACGAGCGACTTCGAAGAGTTGAGGGTGATTAGCTCTTGCGGCATTTACATAACTCTGGCATCTAGGTGGGGGCGGGGGAGGGACCACCCACATGGCCAGCTTCGCTGTATGCTCTGCTTTTATTGCTCACAAAGTAGCATAAACAATTTGCTCACCTGATGGGGCTGCTGCTGCTGCCAAGGAGAGACCGAAGCAGTGACAGGGATTTTATGAACTTGCATGGAGTGCATTAAACGTGCCTCATGTCGTGGCGTGTTGCGGTTGTAGCTCCCCCGTTTCCATTGTTTGTTGTTGCTTAGAGATTTGCTTGTTTGAAATATGGTTTTTTGGACTAGAGCTGCGGCGTTCGCCTATGAACTATGTTTGAGTTGAAGGAGTCTCAGCAAATGAACTTGTTTGCTTTTAGAGGGTTTAGAAACAGCTCCGTTCCATTACGAACTATATTTAATTGAACGAGTCTGAGCAAATGAACTTCTAATTCGCATGAACTGGTTTATTTTTATTGCAGCTGTGTCGTTCCCTAATGAACTATTGCATGGAATCAAGCTGAGCAAATGAACTTGTTCACCGACTTGTAGGCAAAATGATTTACTTAGTTTATGCATAAACCAAATGATTCATTAAACATTCACATGTATGTAAATATAAGTACGTATGAGAGTTTCCTTATGTGAACCTAATTTTTGCACAATAATTTGATATTTTTTTATAAACATATTTTCATGAATATATATTCTTTGATCATATATTGCACTTCACACACACACAAAACAAATAACACAAACGAATCACAATTAAGATACAATTTGATTTATTTAACTCAAACACTATTTGTTTGCACACGCGCAGAGGACACGACCGATCAACAGGATAGACGCGAACTGACTAATTCGCCACGCTCTAAGCTGGCTTCTACGCCTAAGCGGAATTCGCCGAATACACAATTAAGTTAACGGGATCAAAAGCATTGCAAGTAATGGCAGCCTCTTTGCCTATAACTCTTATACATCCTCAATGCTGATATTGTAGCTGCTTATGAATTAAGCAATGAGATGCAATATTATATGTTACACTTTACTCACAAACACGTAAGCAAACAAAACAAACTAAGCAAATTTAGCATAATTAAGTTTATTTAACTTGAAGACTTCTTTAACACACGCGCACGTAGATTACGACCGATCCAGCAGGATACACGCGCACTGACTAATTCGCCTCTCTCTAAGCATGCGCCTTCGCTCAGCCGGCATTCGCATATATGTATGTATGTACATACATATGTATAAAGCTCGCTTTGCTGACTCCACTCAATGCTCAACTAGGATAACGGAATCAGAAGCATTGCAAGCAATGGCATGTATGCACAGTGGACGGTGCTATATGGAAACGGTGGCCAAAATACTTCGTGTGGAAATTTCAATACGAAATTTTGGAATTAGCTTTATTTAGTACCTTCAAAATATAAACCAAATTATTGTCATACTGTGACAACTCGGGGACCCTCCTAAGCTATTGAATGAGGAAGAATTTTGAGTAAAGACTACAAATGGATAGTAACATTTTTTTCTAATTTACTATAAGAAACTAAACAAAAAGAACATAATTAATTAATTTTTATTAAATTTTACTGTACAAAAATTAAAAATGAAAACATACATTTTGAAATGTATGTTTTTTTTTTATATGCTAGTTTTTATTGCTTAGTTAAAAAAGGATCCGAGCTCAATAATAATCTGTTCAGTAAATCTGTATTTATGACTCTTACGAGCGTGATGGAGTTGATATATTTATGACCTTATTTTTTCATGTTATGTTATGTCCTTATTCCTAGACTCAGCAGCTTCTTCGGAGAGCTTTCCCATATATGTACGCATATGTATGTATGCTCGCTTTGTAGCTGCTGCCTGCCTTTCAATTATATAAAAGGATCTAAGGCAACGCCGTCAAAGGCGATTTGTAATGAATTGAGGGATTATATGCATTATTGACATATTGCACTTTATTCATAAGTGCATAAGCAAACACAACAAAATAATCACATTAAGCACTTCTTTAACACACACGCACGTAGATTACGACCGATCAACAGGATAGACGCTCACTGACTAATTCGCCTCTCTTTGAGCGTGCGCCTTCGCTTGGGCGAATTTGGATGGCTGAAGCTCGCGTTGCTGACTTTGTTGAAAGCACAATTGGAATAACAGGATCAAAACCGTTTCATGCAATGGTGTGCAAGCACTTTACACACTTTACTTTACTAAATATCTCTTTCTCTTTCCTTCTTATAAATTCCCTATGCTGGCTTTATGACTGCTGGCGTCTATTGAAATATACAACGGTATCAACTGTAACTACGTTAAAGGCGAAGTAAGAAACTGAGAGATGATACGGTAAAATGATAACAGTGAAATGGTTTTGGCAATGGTTGGTCAATGTTAATAAAATGGAGAAGCATATTAAAGAAATGTGAATAGCCTAAAATCAGAGTGGAAAATGAATAACATTTTGAATATATTGAATAATAATTAATGAATTATTTAACCAGTGAATGTAGTAATGGAACAAAATAATTCATATTTTCAAAACTTCGCTTCACTAAGAAATCTTAACTTTACTTCTTCAATTTGGGTATTTCTTGTGTGGTCTCAGTTCCCAGTCGCAGTGGAAACCGTCGCGACTCAGCGGCCAGTTCCACTCAGGGGCGACAAAGCATTTGCTATTGTCAGTCTCATTGTCATTGGCTAATGTGTGTCGCAATTGTGGACAGCCGACGTGTGTCCTGTGGTGCAAATCAAAATAAACAACTTGGTCCAGCTGTCTAGACACGGCTTGGCGGCAGCGTGCAGCGGGCAGCAGACAGTTGACCACCAATTAGAGCCACATTTTCACTTGACGAACTGGTCCAAATATTGAAGCAATTGATGTCTGCCACGTTCCACTTGAGCCGAAGGTTCACACATATTTCACTACGTCCTGCCAACACACACACACAACTCAAGTGAGGCCGTGTCCTGTCTGGGCGACATGTAGTAGCCGGCGCAGGCGTTATTTGTAAACAAAGCCACACGCATGATTAGTCGATCAGATGATCGGTTGCGGCACCATGTCCACGGTTTCCAATTGCTTGCCACCGGCGCCGACGTAATAAGAGATCGAATTCAAAGAGAGTCCTATTTGCTTATAATGTGGTGTAAGAGGGCTAAGGGAGTTATAGAGGAAGTCTTCGAGAGAGACCAGTGGGGAAAAGGTGCCCAGCTTGCTTGAAGAGGATGGAATTTGTTGAATGATACCCGTTCTTATATTATGTAGTATTTCTTTTTATAAAGAGAGTATAAATGTAGTAGGGTATTTATTGGATGCAGTATTCTTATAGCTAAATATGTTCATAGTACTCGAATCGAAGAAGGGTCTAATCATTCTTGAAGAAGGGAAGCTTATGATAATTGCTGACTGTCTTCAGTTTATCCAACATAGCTAGAACACAAGTCTAGGTTAGAAGCCGTACCCAACCCATCCCTTAATAATGTTTTTAAATCTCATTTTTACATTCAAAGATGTCATTTAGAATGCTTCTTATTGCCTAAGCCCAATATTTTTGATTCTGCTCGCTCTCTCTTTCTCTCTCTCTCTCTATCTCTCTCTATCTCTCTTCCTCTCTCTCTCTCTCTATCTCTCTCTCTATCTGTCTCTATATATCTCTCTTTCTCTCTATCTCTCTTCCTCTCTCTCTCTATCTCTCTCTCTATCTGTCTCTCTATCTCTCTATCTCTTTCTCTCTCTTTCTCTGGCTCTCTATCTCTCTCTATCTCTCTCTATCTCTCTCTCTCTCTCTTCCTCTATTGCTCTCTCTCTCTCTCCCTCTCTCTCTCGCTCTCTCTCTCTCTCTCTATCTCTCTCTCTCTCTTCCTCTATTGCTCTCTCTCTCTCTCCCTCTCTTTCTCTCTCTCTCTCTCTCTCTCTCTCTCTCTCTCTCTCTCTCTCTCTCCCCCTCTCTCTGCCTCTCTCTCTTTCTCTCTTTCTCTCTCTATCTCTATTTATCTCTTTCGCTCTCTCTCTCTCTCCCCCTCTCTCTCTGCCTTTCTCTCTTTCTATCACTCTTTCTCTCTCTCTCTCTCTCTCTCTCTCTCTCTCTCTCTAACTCTCTCCCTCTCTCTCTCTCTCACTCTCTCACTCATTCGAAGAAGTTTCTATCCTCAAGAGAGTCTACCTCATCTTCATAGCCCACATCAAGAAGCCAGCCTACCCCAACTTTTGTACCCCTTCTAAAACAAACAGATGAAGTTCTTTTCCATAGGGACTGCATCTCATCTGCTATTCGAAAGAGCTATGAGATTTGCAGCTCTCATTCAGATTGCGGGTGAAGGTCAACAGAGACCTAGGTAGAGGGAAAATACGTTCGGTTGGCTGCAGTTGGCCTCGGTTCTTCTAACTTTTAAGCTCTTAAGTGCCTGGGCTATTCACTTTGGCCAATGTGCGCTTTTCAATTCATTTCAATTTGGTTTTTTCGATTTTTCAGATGTTTCCATTTTCCATTTGCTGCTTACCAAATAGTTTCAATTATTATTGGGTATTGGGTCTGGACAAGTACGCGTATTATTAATGTAATAGCGGCTAATTGCGCATTTGTTGGCCCAGTCCAAATGCAAATTAGAACGCAAGCACTTCAGCCAGGAGACTTAAAAGCTTCAATTTGATGGAACACTTGGGCTCGACTGGAATTTATGTCTGCATTTTGCAGCTGTTGAGATTGAGATTGAAGATCAATTGCAATGATTGCAAAGTGGATGCGATTTTGCGTTTAGAATTGTAGAAGCGACGAACCAAAGACCACTTGAGCCCTCGCCCCCGTTCAAGGTTCGCCTCGATCCCAAATGATTTACCACAGAAATGCCGTTGCATTTATTTGGCCAATTCGTGCCAATAAACAAAGTATCATTTGGCCAGGCATGTGGCAACAAATAGAGTCCAATTCATGGCGAGAGATCTGCCTTCAACGGGGCATACAACAATAAAAGCACACACACACACGCGCATTTGGTAAATATGACAATGTAAACAACAATAAGCCCAATCATCGACGATCATGTTGATCGCAATTCGGGCTGCCCGACCAAATGCAGATTTCTATTCGGAACCCGGACGTCAGAGTTCCAGTTCGTATCAAAATTCCTACACGAAAATAAAATTTAATTGCCTACAAATTGGCGCGTTGAGTTTTATTGCATTTTAAAAATATATACCATATATATGCGCATATACACTGAGAAAAACATGATAAGCATTAAGTGCATGAAAATTAAAACAAATTAGATTAAATAAATATTTTAAAATTTGACATTTTAAAGTAATTAAAGAAAAAAGGTAAAAAAAAAATTAGTTATATAAAGTATTTAACATATATAAAAAAAACATATGTAAATTTGTTTACGTACCTAAAGTAAGTTAGGAACATTAATAATTTTATTCAGCCAAAAATATCTTTTTGGGTTAAATTATATTTTTTTTATATTTTAAAAATAAATATGCCATATAGATAATAACATACACTGAGAAAAACAATAAATATTTTAATATTTGGGGTTTTAAAGCATTGTAAGAAAAATGCTACACAAAATTTGTTAGATAAAGTATTTAACATATATAAAATATTTACATACTCAAAGTAAGTTAGGAACATTTTCAATCATCCAAAAATATCGTTTTGGGTTAAATTCTATTTTTCTTTTTATATTTCAAAAAGGTTTCTGTATTTCAAAACTCTTTTTCAGCCTAAGAAATACTCACCTTAAATTAAGTAATATATTTTATAAATATTTTTAAAAAAATATATATAATTGAGAGACTTTATGTAAACTTAATCTTGAAAGATTTCTCATCTTTGCTTTTTTACTACATTTGTTGCTTTATAAAAACTGTTTCTGTATATTATAATAATTGACATCATTTTTTTAAATTCTTAATTTCTTGCAGTGTATACGCAACTAGCTAAGCGTTTTATGTGGAAAGTAACAGCACAACGAGTACAACGGAGCATTTGCAGTTGAGAGCAAACCCCAGAACCAAACACCTAGCCCATTCTTCCTCCCACCCGCCCACTGCTCGGCGTGTGGGTGGCAATTTTTTACAGCTAGCCGGCAAATAAATATTTGATTTAGACAAATGCCTATGATTTATTTACGATTTCCTAACGTTTCGCCTAATTTGTCTGGGAAGTTCATAAAAAACAAAAGCCAAATCAAAATAAAACGGAGTGTGGTAGTAGAGAGTGTTCAACTGGCAGATACTCTGCAGGTAGATAGCCAATTATAGATTACATAATAAAAAAAACATTTTTTGTATTCTTTTTTTTAAATCAATTTGTATATATATTAACATTTTTTAGTCTTTAAAACATATCCACATATATAATATATATACATAAGATATATGACATTTTATTTGTGTGCACACACGATTCACAAAATGATTTCTTTAATAACTTCTGTGTTATTAGACGGTTTTTGATGAAACTTTCAGCATTGAATCCTTTTATTTTATTTGAATATTTGAAATACGGTTTTACTTAAAAAGCAAAAAAAAAATTAAATTGTGGCTTTATTAGCAACTGAACTAGAATTAAATTAATTTTTTATAATGTTAAGCCGGTATTCAAAATTTTAAAAAATAATAGAAAGTGTACCAACTCAAAAAAGCTCAATATGCGCGCTGTTTACATGGACCTTCGTGTAAAATTTGAAGTCTCTAACTCTTATAGATTCTGAGATCAACACGTTCATACATACGGACAGACGGACAGGGCTAAATCGACTCAGCTCGTAGCCCTGATCAAGAATATATATAAACTTATGGGGTCTGCCACGCCTTCTTCTGCCTGTTACTTACTTTTTGCAAAACCATTATACCCTGCTTTCCTACTTTCAATGGTTTCGGGGTATAAAAAAAATATAGTATAATATATAAGATAATATAATATATATTACGAAAAAAAAACATTTCATTTCCTGAGTTCAGTTAATAAACTTTGCACAAATTCTCTTTTCGAGATTAGCTTTCGACTTCTTATCAAATTAAGAGCGCGAAAGAGTTTAAACAGCTGTTCAGCTCTCAAAGAAAAAACAAACAACGTTACTTTTATAGCTATGTTATCACCTCTGGCGAAGGTACGGGCATATACAAATAATCTACAAAATTTAATTTATAAAAACATTTTAATTTTGATTCAGTTCTATCGCAGCCACAGCCGGAGACACAAGTTGAGCTGCAGATTACGAAAAAATGGTAAGTATGTCGAATCACGCTCTACTAGCATGGATACAGGTTTATCAATTAACGAACTATTTGCCAACTGATTATGTCTAGGTCAACAATCTTTGATATATTCTACTGCATACAATATATGAATTGCTTTTGTATGTTAATGAAACAGTTATAATGAAATATTTATATAAACATTTGGCTATCAACAGCTAATTGGATTCACGCCCACCTTTCTGATCTTCCCCTGATCACAAAGTTGATATAAGAGCTGCATAATTACAGAAGTGGATATACTTTATGGATATATATCCATTTTATAAATATAGATTATCCACTTTTTATATAGCCTGAATTCAGAGTTTATTGGTTTTATGCAAATATATGTAACAGATAGAAGAAGGCATAACATTTTGTTCAGCAACAATACGAATCTATTTATCTACCCATATTAATGAATGTGTGGATCTTTGAAAGTATACGAAATAAAGACTTACAAGTTCTCCGTCTTTCTTTCGTAGGAGCTTCATAAAACCTCTGCCCATATGAATGAATGCGTGGATCTTAGAAAGTATATAAGATAGAGTCTTAAAATTCCTCCGTATTTCCTGCGTAGGTGCTTCATAAAACCTGTGCCCATATAAATGAATGCGCAGAACTCAAAAAGTATTCAAGATAAAGACTTAAACGGCCTCTATATTTCCTTCGTATGTACTTTATATAACCATCTATAATATGTTCAGCTCAAATTTGTTTCAAATAATCTATGAAATCATTTGAAATCAATAACAAAGTTAAAGAGATTCTGCTAAAGATTACACAGCACGTCTCGAGGGTATCTCTAAGTCGAGCAATGTCAACCAAAGCACCCTAAACTGATTTTATTAAAAACGTCACTAAATTCTATATTCCAGCAAACAAGATGGGCTCTCAAGCTTTTGCTTTTAAGCCTACTCGGCTTTCAGGAATTCCAATCTACAGTTGGTTCACGGATTCTCGCCGCGTTTTTCTTTCCCGGCAAAAGCCATTTTATGATGACAAATGCTGTCATACGGGAGCTGGTGAAGCGAGGACATGAGGTAAGCGTAAATATATCTTAGTCTCTCCCATAACATTCCTTTGTTTCAGGTGACCTTCATCACGCCCTTCTCGTTGGCTAAGGAAAACTTGGGCAGCAACTATAAAGAAATTGTGCTGCCACAATATGATTTCTGGACAGAAAGTATGTAATAACATTAGGCCCAAATCTTATCTAATCTCTTGTTATCGGGCAGTGAAACAAATGTCAAATAGGGAGATCATTCTGGACATGGCTGATCTGACTACACTGAAATTTCTGCACATGCTTCAAGTAATGGGTGTGCATAGCACGGACTTTGCCTTCGAGCAGCCCGAGATTCAGGCCCTGATCAATGCCAAGAATAAGCTGGGCAAATACGATCTGCTGCTGGCCGAGCAGTTCTACAATGAGGGCGCTCTCATACTGGGTCACCTCTATCAGATACCCATTATGACACTCTCCACCTTTGGCAACACGAACTACTTTACCGAAATGGTGGGCATCATTGCGCCCTGGTCGTATAATCCACATAGCTTTCTATCATCCACAACGCGGATGAACCTGTGGGAGCGGGCTTTGAATGTTTTTGTCTGTGGCACAGAGCACTTGATGCGCCGATTTCTCTACTATCCCGGGCACGATGCTGTGCTAAGGAAACACTTCTCGAAGCTGCTCGATGTGGTGCCCACCACCAAGCAGCTGGAGCGCAACATTTCCGCCATCCTAATGAACAACTATATGCCTTTGGAAGCGCCTAGACCCGTCTCCTTCAACATGATTTCCGTGGGTGGTTTGCACATTCAACCGCCCAAAGCTTTGCCCCAGCATCTGCAAAAGTTCTTGGATGAGGCAAAACATGGCGCCATCTACTTTAGTCTGGGTAAATATTCAAATTGAGTGCATAATACTCGTTCTCTGTTCAGAAACTGTTTATGAAATATTTGATATTTTCCAATATATATTTGATTTTTACCGATTAGGTACATTATCAATTTGGTTTGGAATCTATCTTTAATAGAAATCACCAGTTATATCATCAAATATTGTTGAGTAATGCTTCAGTATCATATAAGATATAGTATTTTGCGATTGTTTACGCCCTATTTGCCGAACCATACTTATAGATCTATTTGTAGAGTAGCTCAAAAGTGATAAAAATACAAAACATTGCGATCCTAGCCACTTCAACACTGTGAAAGATATAGGTTTTCTAGTCACAGCATATCTCTTATAGTCCTAATAGTCCTTAATATTCGTTGATATATGAAATTTGGTCGATCCTTAGTGGAGATCTGCAGTAAGTTTTGGTGTTCCATCTGTAAAATTGTACAAGATACGCCCCTAATCAGCTTAACCAAAAAGTTTATGTATCCTCTTGTCTGATAATACATATTCATATTTCCAGACATCAAAATGATTTGTTATCCTAGGTATATACGAAAAGACAGCTAGGTTAAAATCATTATACTCTTTTTATTTCATTATAATATTATATTATTATTATTATATTATCCAACTGCTTTAGATATACAGTCGTGTCGAGATATAGAGAGCTAATTATTGCAAGGTCTGTTCACAGTATTGAGGTTGTTTACTATATCAAGGTTAAACTTTTTTGCCTAAAAACTCATTATATTTGCTCAAAATGTACTTTGTGTATATAAATGTAAGCCCTTTTTCCATTTTTTTTAAACAATTTCTAATTTTTCCTGTAACGAAAGAAATTCCCGAGAGGATATGATCCCACTTCGATCTTTTTGCACTCAGAAACTTTTACATACACATGAAAAATCACACTTTTAACCAAAAAAGGTTAGCATTCGAAAAAAAACATAGCCAGGAGGTCAAGAAACGACTGAGTTCGTAACAATCAACAGCAAAAAACAAATTAGGGGATTAACATCTCTCATTTTTAATTCCTTCTTGTGTTTTTGGTTTTTCCTTAAAATTGCTTTCAAAATTTTGTTCACTATTCAGAAGTTTCCGATTGTTCTCTATTTAGAGTAGTCCATGAAAGAATTTGTGTATATCGAGGTATTCACTATACCCAGATATGACTGTATTTCAGTTTTTTCCTTTTATAACTTCTTAGAAAGATCTTTCTTTTCTGGAACTATAATATTTCTGCAAGGCGTTATAGTCATTTTACTGGGTATAATAACACCTTCTTTAAGATTAATCATATTATTTTCAATATGTCTTCAATTATATTCAAACTACTTTCTCTCTAAAGTTTACGCTCTTTGTCTCATTAATTACTTTAAATATTTTTTATGAAATTTATTTATAATAATTATTATACTTTACCTACTTATCTTATGTCTACATTCACTCTCCTCTCTGATTAATCACATCTTAAATTTCTTGGACAGGTTCTCAGGTGCGCAGCGCTGATCTTCCTCCAGAGAAGTTGAAAATCTTTCTCGACGCTTTTCGCAGTCTGAAGCAGCGCGTGCTATGGAAGTTCGAGGATGACAGCTTTACGGATCTGCCGGCGAATGTTATGATACAGAAGTGGATGCCACAGGGTGACATTTTGGCCCATCCCAATGTCAAGGTGTTCATAGCCCACGGTGGACTCTTTGGCATGCAGGAGGCGCTGCACTATGGTGTGCCAGTGCTGGGCATGCCCGTCTATTGCGATCAGCACTTCAACATCAATCAAGGCAAGGCCGCTGGCTATGCACTCGGTCTGGATTATCGCACAATCTCTTCAGAGCAGTTGCGCTCCTCGCTGCTCGAGTTGCTCGAGAATCCCAAGTACAGGGACACCATGGAGAGCTCCTCACGCATCTTCCGACAACGTCCGCTGGGCGGCATGGACACGGCCATGTTCTGGATCGACTATGTCATAGAGCATCGCGGTGCTCCACATATGGTGGCAGCTGGCCTGGATCTTACCTGGTATCAGTTTTACCTGCTCGACGTAGTTGCCATCATTGCGGCTATAATTCTACTGCCCATATTGATTTTATGCATCTGCTTACGCAAATCTGCGAAAAAACCAAAAACTAAGCCCAAGAAGCATTAGAAATAAGTTTTAAAGAAAAAACAGGTAAACATTCTTTGTAATAGAAAATAAAATTAAGTTAGTTTGTTACGTTATTAAATAATTCGAAAAGTTTCCTAAATAATTTATTTAGAATTTTTTGGTTTTTTTAAGTTAATTGAAATTTGATTTCTATTTTCCATTTCCACGCAGTTTGCACTCTTAAAATTGGATTCAGTGAAAAGCATGAAAAAAATAATCTATAAATATTTTATATAGTTAATTTAAAAGTTTTGTTGCATGCGGTTTTCACTTATTTTCCACCTTAACAAGTGATGTTGAACTCAGATCTTCATCTTATAGTTTCCACTCATAAAATTGGATTGATTGAATAACATGGAAAAAGTCATCTATAAATATTTTACATAGTTGATACCAAAACTTTCGGGCATGCGATTTCCATTTTTATTCAACCGATACAAGTGATGTTGTACTCAGTTTTTTAGCTTCTAGTTTCCAGTCTTAAATGTGGATTCGTTGAAATGCTTGATTTTCACCACTTTTCCACTTGTACAAGTGATTTGAAACTCAGCTCTTCAGCTTTTAGGACATTTCACAATCGATCATGCGATTCGGGGATGCCATTTCCACCTTTATTTCCACCTTAATAAGAGATGTTAAACTCAGTTCTTCAGTTTTTAGGTTCCACTCTTAAATGTAGATTCGTTGAAAAGCATGAAAAATATCATTAATGATACAAATCTTTCGGGCATGCGAGTGTCACCACTTTTCCACCTGTACAAGTGATTTGAAACTCAGCTCTTCAGCTTTTAGGACATTTCACAATCGATCATGCGATTCGGGGATGCCATTTCCACCTTTATTTCCACCTTAATAAGAGATGTTAAACTCAGTTCTTCAGTTTTTAGGTTCCACTCTTAAATGTAGATTCGTTGAAAAGCATGAAAAATATCATTAATGATACAAATCTTTCGGGCATGCGAGTGTCACCACTTTTCCACCTGTACAAGTGATTTGAAACTCAGCTCTTCAGCTTTTAGGATTTTTCACAATCGATCATGCGTTTCGGGCGACTTCCACCTTTATTCCACCTATACAAGCGATGTTAAACTCAGTTCTTTAGCTTTAGGTTTTGGCACAACCAATCATTCCGTCATGCATTTATAAGCTAGTTCGATATATATACATATATAATTATATATAGATATATATTGAAAAGATTTCACTAACATATGCTTAAATATTGTTGGCCTCTGTTCTTTGTTGCTCCACGTATATTTTTGCAATAATAACCCCTCAAACACTTAAACTTTGGCACTTGAGACGTCTACTTAAGTATTTAATGAATCAGCATATACATATACATATATATACATATATATATATATGTATATATATATATATGTATATATATAGAGACAAAGTCTACTTAAGGCGCCAGAGTGCCAGCCCAAGTGTTCTTAAGAAATTGAGCAAAAAAGGCAGAGCTTTTTAGTCGAAAAGTATATAAAATTAAAATTTTTGAACTCTTTAAAGATGATATTCATCATAATCTGAAATAGATTTCAACATCTTGATCGAAATTGGATAGAATTTTGGCTTAAGTGTGGGCTTACCAAATCAACAAGTACGCAGTAGGTCCATATACATATATAGGTACATGTATATATACTTATATAGTTAGTATATAATTCGTTTTAATTATCAGTTTTTCTATAATCGATCAATTAAATATATATATTTTACAGTTTTTTTTTAAATTACATGAAAATTCTCTTACTGTACTTTTTAAAAACTGTTTAGATAAGAGATTTAGTTACTATATAGAATAGCTTATCTGATCTTATTTTTTCTAGCGACATCTACAAAGGTCTTTTAAGTTATTTTAAAAACCTATTTCAATTCTTTAGCTCGTCTAAAAAAGATATTTATATAAATCTTTTTACTGTTTATAATATCAAAGATCTCTTTTTTAACTCCACTGTAAAAGAGATTTACAGAGATATTTCTTTATTTATAACAGCCTAGCTCTCATTGACTCTAGTAGAATTCTATATATGTAGATCTGCCTACCATATATGTAACAGCCAAACCTCTTGCCTTTAATTTCTAGTATAAAAGATATCTACAGATATGTTTACTATACTATATATATACTATACTATATAGAAAATAAATTAAAAAAGTTCTATATAGATCTTTCTACTATATATAACAGCCGAAATTCTTCGCTTTGATATATAGTTTGAAAGATATCTACAGATATGTTTACTATACTATATATATACTATATATACTATGCTATATAATAAATAAATTTACAAAGTTCTTTATAGATCTATCTGACTACTATATATAACAGCCAATATTCTTCCCTTTAATATATAGTATAAAAGACAACTGCTGATATATCTACTTTACTATATATACCAAATATATAGCTATATAATATATATATATTATATATAATATGTATATATATATATATATATTTAATAGTCTGCTATATAATAGCCAAAATGCTTCCCTTTAATATACAGTACAAAAGATATCTATTGATATATCTACTATATAGAATAAACTAGGCATATTCTTTAACCCTACTTTAAAGGAGAGCTGCAGAAATCTATCTACTCTTTAAAATAGCATCCTAAATCTTTTAATAATTTAATCTATCTTCAAATTTCAATCAAATATATTCTTCTAGTTCAAAATACCATAAAAGAAACACTTTGATCAGATATAACTTTTTCAACTCTATTCAGTATAAAACCCAACTTGATTACAGATTTGTGAACTATATAGAATATATATATATATATAAGTCCAACTCATATTTAAAGTTGCCCAAAGACAGTTGCTTCCTGTTAACCCTTGATGCTGCTCTTCTCGCCGCTCCATCAACTCGACCTCGACAAGTGCACTTGAGGCGAGTGCGAGTCGCCCCCTTCGGGGATGGGGACAGATTCTTGGAGCTCATTATGCATGCACGAACTGACATTGAAGTGGATGGCGACGCCAGCGCTAGCGCCATAGGCATGCCATAGCGAAAGGGAGAGTTCATGTGCTGCTAGGGTTGGATTGCCCATTGGCATTATTATTGGTATTAGTAACACATGATTACGCTTTACTGTAAACAAAGCCGGAGATAAACAGACAAACGGAGGCGCATAAAGGCAAACACGGATACGAGCAGCATACTCTAATGATATGTTAATGCACATGGCGCACACTGCGTATGAGTGTTCTATGTGTGTGTGTGCGAGCATGCGTGTGTGTGTATGTTTGTCTGTCAACGGCTTAAGCAAATAAACTTCATTTGGAACTTATTTGTCGCTGGCTGAAATTTCTGTTGGCGCTATAAACAATTCTCACTGCATGCGGAAGGAAATGGAGGAGGAGGCGGAGGAAATGTTGCTCCTGACATTAAAGTAGGAGGCGAAGTTCATTGAGTTGTTGTAGCCAACTGCTAAATGGCTTTTGAAAGTGAATTACTTGGCTGAGTGACTGCCAATTAGGCAGAACGGAGAACGCTTGCATCTTGGGAAATGGGCTCTACTTCAGCTAGGCAGATGGCTTGAACCCAAGTTGAATGCTGAATGACGCTCTAAAGGATGTAGATCTTTGTAAGGGTACACAGTTTGCGTATATTTTTACTACTGCTACTTACATACTTGCCATTCCCAAGAGATTCAAAAACAGAATTTTGTTTAATTCTTAAACATTTTATTGAGCTAAAAAAATTTAAGAAATTTTATTTCTCAAAGTAAATTTGTTTTTAGTATTAATACAGAGGGCAAATCATACAAATCGCCTCAATATTGACAAAGTTAAGTTAACTTAAAAGTTTAGGACTGTAAACCTTACAAGCTTTACAAGTTCAAATTTTTGTGATTTTTAACATGAAATTGAACAAAAATTTGGAAATCTCCAAAATCACTTTTAAAGCTACTTTCTCTACTAATTTTGATATCCCGAATCGATTGAAAGTAAAACTGCATAATAAAAAAATAATATAATATAATATAATAAAATATTATGTGTCTGCCTGAAGGCCTTTGCTGCTCTGTTTTTATAAGAAATTGTTATTTAGAATTCATTCTCTGTAACAATTAAATAAATAAATAAATAAATTATGTATCATGTAGGGGGTACAATATAAAATATTCGAAAAAAGTGTATGCTCCAATTTTGTATTAAATTCTGTACTAAATTAATTAAGATAGCAAACCATGCATAAAATGGTGACCATCATTAAAATCGGCTTAGTATTGATAAAGTTAGGTGAGTTTAAAGAAAAGGCCCAGAAACTAGGAAGGTTTGCAACTCAACATTTTGCGATTTTTGACCTGAATTTTTACAAAAATCCCCACCCTTCAGAATTATTTTTAAACTTACTTTTCATACTTATTTAGGGCAACTATATATTTTATCAAAAATATTTGAAAAAAAATTTTGTTCAAATCAAAATAGAATTTAAATGCAGAATTTCATGCAGATAAGAAACGTAAAGGAAACCCCTTCAGTTACGAAAATCGGTTTAGTTTTGCTTGAGTTATGAAAGTCTAAAAAAAAATAAATTTTTAAGGTACTTTATGATGTTTACAAGTCAATTTTGAAGTGTTTTTTGAGGAGAGGAACCATATTCTGAACTGAAATATCTTATTTATTAAGCTTAAGAATAAGACATCTAGTCTTATTATTTACATAATTAAGTTCGATTCTTATCATTCTTATCAACTAAAATAAGTTCTTTAAGGAACTAGGGCTATTCTTTTGGGCATCAACTCTTGGTATCCTTTGATGAATGCAATTCAATCAAAGTTAGACAACAAATGCTGACCAGGAGCAGCACATAATAGCACTGACCCCTGTCTCGCTCTCTCTCTCTCTCTCTCTCTTCCCCTTCTCTTTCTCAGCTGGTAGTTGGGCGACACGCCGCAGCGTTTAAGTGTAATTTTCTTCTTATTCAATTGAAGCATGTCCTTTGGGGTCGCATGATGGGCCAGGGAAAGGATAACTCAGTGCGTTGCACTGAGTTGGTCGCCGACTTTCGACTTCGCCTCGTTACAAATTCATTTCAGAGCCCGCTTTCACTTGAGATCCACATAATGGTCGTTCATTTGCGCTGCCTGAAAATTGTAAGAAATTCTTCTTTTCGAACTCAGGACAATTACGTACGTGAGCGTACGACTAAGGACAGCGAATGATGATGAGCAGAGAGAGGGCGAAAAAAAAAAATGCGAAGAAAATTGTGAATCGAATGGAGGAAAATGGGAATGTCTCATCTTGTGCTCTGTGCCATGTAATTTGCTCTCTTGCCATGTGCTTCATCAGAAAGGAAATTGAAAATTGCTGCTAATGGCTGCCACAGGGGCGTGCAAGGCTGTGGGCGTGCCCAGGCACAGTAAACATGGAAAAAAAGAAGACTAAATTTTGGCGCTTAATGATTATGAAAAAAAGTAGCTATATATAAAGAAATGACACTATGAAAATGTGGGTGGAATTCATTTGAATCGCAATTTGCGCTCCTCACAAGGCCAACGGACTAACGAAGCGTTAAGAAGATGCTAACAAGGACGACGAGCAAGAGCTAGAAGCTTGATGACAATGGACCAAAAACCCTGCTCATCGAGTTGATTTATGCAAGCCGTAAAATATTTGAGTTAATTCTTGTGTTAAGATTCCAATTAGCTGCTTATACACGACTCTATAGATGTGAACCAAGAAATGAAACAGTTTTTGAATTCTTTGTGGGATTAGATCTTAAGTCGTTGCTTTTGCAGTGTTTGAATGAAAATGCGAAAGATAATTGTGAATTATGCCATATTCTATTTAACGAAAACTTGACTGCAAACCCTAGCAGATATTGGAGTGAGGTTAGAAGGGTCTTGACTTTAGTAATAGTGGATAGATAAAAGTTTGAATGAAAGTTAGTGCAAAAGATGGAGTAGACATTTTGAATAATTACTTATTCCATTTGATGAAAACTTGAGTGCAAATAGATATTAAGGTGGAGTTAGAACCAATGGATTGGATTTAGTAATTTTTTTTTCTTGATTTATTTACGATCTATCCTCAGGCGAGAATAGCCAAACTAGATAAACATGACTAGATTGATTAAAAGTTTGGCAAAAGGTAGTGTGAAATATGTGTAATAGGAAAAATATGATACTAATTAGAGATGGGCGTCGGGATCGGGATTTTCGAGACCCCAAATTGTCTCGAAACGATTTTCGGTATCTGGCGGGTTGGGAAAGACTTTAAAAATGTCCAGGATGATCGGATACGTGCTTGGTCATGAGATCATGGTGAAAAATTCTAGAGATATGCTCTGAGATGGCGGCATTTCAGAGATACCCGTGCGGGACCCGAAATCCCAAATGGAGTTCAAACCAATACGAATAAATACCATGAATTTGAACTAAGGAAACTGTTTCAATTTAAGTTCTTCTGATAAAAATTTGATTGCAAACAAAAATTAAAGCAACTGGTTATTAGATTTTATCATAGATCTCTTATCATATCTTGACCAAAATTTCAAATATGATCGAGTACATAAAAAAGACTAAAATAGAAATAGAAATCCATAAAATAGAAATTGTGATCGATTGTATTGTACATTTTAAAAAAGTTTTACTATAAAATATACATTTATTTAGAGATTGGAACTAATAATAAAAGTCTTTCTTCAAAAAACGCAAGAAATTTAAATTTTTTAATTATTTTTAAGCAAATGTTATATGCTTTTCCTCAGACCTCTTCAAATTGCTTGGGTACATTCAAAACTTTTCTCTTCTCTGTCAGCTATCTCACATTCGTAAGCTTCACTGTAGCTCACAGTCATATAAACTTGTTTACACTAAACAATGAACACTTAAACAGACTTTAAGCGCTTTGCTTTTTTATGTTTCTCCAAATAAATAGATATAAGAACAACAACAGCTAACAAAGTGCCCCAAAAGGTGTATAGAGAACAATAACAAATCAGCGAAAAGGAAAACTGATTCATGGCAAGTGTTTAGAATATAATGTCGAATGTGTTTTTCCATATATTGGAGAGAAAAAACACACTTAACATTGCCAAATATGTGGATATGTGAAAGAAATTAGAAGCCAGGCACAGCTGCGATAGTTCCACTGGAGATTGGATATTGATAGCAAGTTCTTCAAGTGCTTTTTGCTGCCCTATTAGTAGCGCTCTGGCAGCTGATAATACGACCCCGAAAGACGAAAAAAAATATGAAATAGAAATCCATTGTGCAAGAATCTCACGCACACTTCCATTGAAATTGATTTAGATTTTTTCGTTTGCAGCTTTCCTTGGCTAGGCTTCTTTAATTGTCGAGCATTACGAGTCGGCAGCTCCATTAAAAACGCTAATTAAGTTGCCCCAATGGCACATGTGTGTGCTACACCACAACATTTTTATCTAAACAGCTCACAAAACAACAACAGCAACAACTATCTAGGATCTGCCTATAAAAGATTCGTTTTATACATGCGGTAAAATTTGAAAATTTTTTAGGCGAAATTTGAACAATAAACAAAATCACAAAAACCAAAACATTTATCATTTCAATTTCTACTCTTTCTCGAATGCACGCTGAAGCGGAATGAAGACGAGCATATTGGTTCAACTATATTTATAGAATAATGTATTAAATTTAGTATAAATATATGTTATATATACTTAAGTCAACTGATATTATATAGAGTATACATAACTACGCCTACTTAAAGGCGTGGCAAATTTATAAGAACTAGATTCTTCACAGTTTTAGAGGTAGCATAAGCAAAAGTTAAGAATTGACTCCATAAGATATAGAATAGGATCTATATCTGTCATAGTACGCAATAGATTTTCCCGCCCGATTGTCCCGACTAATTTTTAATTTTCCCTGCGGTTACCGACATTTCCCGAAATTTTCTTTCATATTTTTGAACTCTTATAATAGATAAAAATTTTTACTTAAAAATAATATTTTCTCAAAATTTTCTTCTCCAAGATGTGTTCTCCTTTCTTCCAAAATTTTACTAGAAGTAGAATACACCCCCTCACTCGTTGTCGAGGATGTTGGCACATCAAGTACTTGCCTAGCAAGCATTTGTAACAAAGACAATTCCATTACATAGTTGTCAAAATAATAAAATATTTGAACTTCTCTTAAATTTAACATGATTTATCTAAGAATAAATACAAGTAATTTTATCTATTAAAAATTTTCTTATCGGGACCCGCCGAAATTTCGGGATCAAGCACTTATCCCGACCGTCCCGGACTTTTTCAGAATCTCTCCCATTCCCGAAAATCCCGATCCCGACGCCAACTCTAGTACGAAATATTAAATTTTAAAGTTAGATTACAGAAGATCCCTTTTCAGTTTATTCAGCATTTAGCGAGTATCTCGCAGTCGGTAATAGCGTACTGCCAATTGCCTACTTGATTTTTTTTCGCTGATGGAGCTACCGAAATCTCATTTAAATGCTTTTTTATTTCAAGCCAAATAAGCAGAGGAGTGCCTACGCTGGGGCGGGGGTGCAGGCACCAAGGGGGGTGGGGGCAGTGCAGGGGTTGGGCACATTACGCAAAGATTTCAACAGCTGCCGCGCTGAGGTTGAGTTTTTGAGGTGGGTGGCCATTTTGTATTGGGTAGAGGGCGAGAGTGCCGTTATATGACTGGGCGGCGCATATACAGCAGCAGCGACGTGTGTGTGTGTGTGTGTGTGTGGGTGCAACACCATCAACAACTTGCGCAAATAGCATCATCATCCGACAACAATTGCCGTGTGTCAATGTGTGTGTGTGTGTGCGAGTGTGTGTGGGTTTTCTGGCTTCCCATGAAATTTCGGGAGACCGCACACAGTCAACCCGTTCGTTCGGTTCAGTTGCGTCTTAGTTTTGGTTGGTTAATGAAATGCTGAAAAACAATTAACTATAAATTAAACGCACAATTTTCAAAACAAAATAAACATAAATAGCTCAGCGCATCATTTTCTTATACTTTATTTTTGTTGTTTTTGTTTTGTTTACGGCATTTATTGGGGGCGAAACATTTCATTAACTCATCTAGCGTAGAAAGCAGTGCGCTGCACTGCGTCACCCTCTCAGAACCAGGCAATTAGGCAATCGGTTTAGAACTGCTTCAATCTCAGCTCCTTCGGAGTATGTATCTCTCTCTCTCTCTCTCTCTCTTTCTCTTACTGTCTACCTGCCTGATCGCCGCTCGCATAATATCAAGAGCACAACTTCAATAATACAACAAGCCAGAGTGCAATGTTTAAGAATGTCCCACTGGAAGATACTCTGTATGTAGCATGAAATAATCATTATCATTGTTATTATTATTATTATTCATAATCATTACTAAATTGATAGTCATTATCATAATCATATACATAGTCACAATCATAATCAGTATCATTATCATTATCATTATCATTACCATTATCATTATCATTATCATTATCATTATCATTATCAAAAAACAAAAAAAAAAAAAAATCATTATCATTATCATTATCATTACCATTATCAATATCATTATCATTATCATTATCATTATCATTATCGTTATTATTATCATTATCATTATCAATATCATTATCATTATCAATATATAAAAAAAAAATCGTTATTATTATCATTACCATTATCAATATCATTATCATTATCATTATCATTATCATTATCATTATCATTATCATTATCATTATCATTATCATTATCATTATCATTATCATTATCATTATCATTACCATTATCATTATCATTATCATTATCATTATCATTATCATTATCATTATCATTATCATTATCATTATCATTATCATTATCATTATCATTATCATTATCATTATCATTATCATTATCATTATCATAATCATAATCATAATCATAATCATTGTCACTATCTATATCACAATCATAATCATAATCCTATTCAAAATCATATTGATTATCATTATAATTACCAATTTCTGCCTGAAGGCCTTTGCTGCTCTGGCTTTTTTATACCAAATTGTTATTTAGAATTAATTCTCTGTAACAATTAAATAAATAAAAAATAAAATTACCAATTTATATAGCATTGTCACAGTCATAGCCATTATCTTTGTCATAATCATAATCATAATCATAATCATAATAATAATCAATTTAATTATCATTATCAGTCATTAATATTATCATTAGCATTATCGCTATTTTTATTTCCAATTTCATTGCCATTCTTACTATCATAATCACTTTCATTATGATTTTCATTATCACATCTAAACTTTACATAATACTCTCGTTTCACCTTTGCCTCGCTACGCTATAAACCTCACTAATTCCGCTTGATTTGATGAATATGTCGTTGAGTTATTTCTACCAAGAAGTTTGGCTGTTGCATAAACAAGCCCGCCTATGAGCAACACGTGCAACAACAACAGCAATAATAACAACAACAACAACAACAATAGCCTGTTAGCTGCAAATCGAAGTGTCAGTCGCCTCATCCTCAATCCCTATACAATACCCACTCCCATGCCCATTCCCATGCACAGTCTCAGCTCCTTTTATGGCTGGCGCACATGTGTGCAACAGACGCTCCAGCAGCAGCAGCAGCAGCAGGCAACGTGTGAAGGCGGAGGCGGAGGCGGTGGCAAGGGGTAAACGATGAGACAACAGCGCTAAAAACGCTAAAGCAAAGTGCATGCAAATGGGCCAAAACGAGGAAAAGCGGGGCTAAGATGGGGCAAAATGCATTTTACAATTTGTACAATTTGTGCATTAAGTGAACATTTTGTTTATACTTTAATCTGTCCGATCGGCGCGCTGTTATATAGCCAGTTGCATTTTGCCATTAAATGCACTCTCAATGGCCGCTTAAGAAAGCGGGCCCCAAAAAAAAAACTTTGTTTAACCAAATAGCATAAAATAAGCAACGAATTTCGATTTGTTTATGCAATATTTTTAGCTCCGACAGGCGACAAGGCGACTCTCGACGGCCGACGACTAATTGCAGTTCAAAGATTGCGCATACGCCACATGCAACCGTGACTAATTCGCATTCACTTGCCTGTGAATTGCCCGAGAGCGGCCTCTTGAAAGGATTAGCCCTCAAGTAGTACGAGTAGCAGTAGCTGCCGCTGACATTGTCATAAAAATATAAAAGAAAAATAAAAAAAGGGACTGCATAAACAAATCCTTTAACAGCGCTCAGCATAAACAAACGAAGAAGTGAAGAAGTGAAGTAATTCAGATTATGAAAAAGGAATCCCTGCAATCGGATATATGCCACATGCAGCGTAAGCCTTCAACATGTCGGATCTACCTAGTACAGATTCGTGTTTAATATATCAGTTAGGGAGAGGAGAGTTTAGAGAGTAGAAAAGAGTGGAATTGAATAAAGGAAAGTAATACAATAATGTAATTAGTTAATTAGTAATTAGATTATTAGGTAATTAGATTAAAATGAAAACGAATCAAATTATGTTTATATATATATACTGTTATATGTTGAACAATAGAATATAGAAGACCAGAGATAGAATACAGCATAGAAGAATAGTAGCAAGTATTGGTCTAAAATTTTGCTTTAGTTTATATTAGAGATGGGCGTCGGGATTGGGATTTTCGGGACCCGAAATTGTCCCGAAACAATTTTCGAACTGGTTGGAAAAGATTCTAAAAAGTCAGGGATCCTATCTTTTTACCTTATATAGTATATAATATAATATAATATATACATATTTAACATATTTTATTTATTTTAATTATTGATATATTCAGTCAAGTCTGGATATAGTGAACTAATGCAAAGCCTGTTCACAGTTGTCAGGTTGTTCACTATGTTTCGTTTCCATCTTGCGTTCACAAAGTGACTTTTGAACCTACTTAGAGTACTCCATGTAAAAATTTGTTTGTTTATTATTTCAATATATAGGATGCTCACTATATAGGATGCTCACTATATAGTGTGTTTACTATATAGGGGTTTCACTATATAGGACTTTCCCTATATAGTGATTTCAGTAAATAGGGTTTTCACTGTATAAGATGTTCACTATACCCAGACAAGACTATATTTTTCGGTATATTCTTTTGATTTGTTCTTTGATAGAAGAAGAAGACGATAGAAGAAAAATTATCCTACTATATAAAGTGTATATATATTCTTGATCAGAGTTCATATAGTCATGTCTGTTCGGTTGTCCTTCTGTGTGGATCAACACAAATTCCTCACATATCATAATTTTGTATACTTTTTACGAAAAACATTGTGTATCTTGGAATCATTGAGATCGGACGACTATATGATATAGTTGATTTGATATATGATATGATATATATATATATGTGATATATAGGATCAAAAAACTTTGTCAAAGGGAATTGTAAAGCAGACAGCTAATGAAACTGATAGGAAGTGTAAGAGAATAGTCTGAAATATTTTCTTACAAACTATTATCTATTTTATATGCTTGCTTACTAAGTGAAAAGAGTATATTGGCTTTGTGGAATACTAATGTCATTGTCCTTCCATATGTCCAGCTGACCATCTGTCTATCTGTGAATCTATCTACATATCTGTCCGTCTGAACGCAAAACATTTTGAGCCTTAATACTTAACACATACAATAGTCATGAGTACCCTAGTTGGTAATAGTGCTCATATTTTTATGATATGCCCATATTTTTATGATAAATGTTGGCATGTCAAATCGAGAATCATTATATGATATGAAAAGGAATTTGAAATGAGCTCTAGAAATGAGCTCATCTAGAGAACGTGCTACAATGCAAAGTCTCTTTTAAAATTTTTAACTGCAAACTGTTGCTGAACTATGAGCGAGTATTATGCAGTCGATTACAGCCAACTTATTTTCTTGTAGCCAATTTCGTTTTCTAATTTATTTTTCTTTTGCATTTCAGCCATAGTGTGATCTATTTCATTCATCATATGTGGAGCACTTCCTGTGCTGGCGCGAAAACTGAATTATGGCAAATAGGGGGCAACAGTCGGAGGCGCTTCGCAGTTGGGTATTTTGGCTAGCAGACACTCGCCTCGACATATTGACACAAGTAATTACAACTGTCAATTGATTTTAGTGTACCAAAAATTTGTCGCAGCTCTTGGCTCAGGCTTTTAGCTAGAGAATGCGGCCAGACATAGATCTAGTTCTATTGTTTACACAGTTGGTTGAGAGTAGAGTAGCTAAACATAGGGAAAGGGTTGCTATTTGTGGGGGGGTGGGCAGAGTCAGCTATAGTTCATCGATCTAGCAAAATGTAGTTTGTAATTTGAGCTGAATTTGTTGCTGCTGGCGATCATGCAATTGTTTTCATCCCACATCCTTATAGACTTTGTTTGTTTGCAAACATGAATTGTGGAAATTGTCGCCAAGTCCACTTGAGCCAAGTCCTTGTTGTCGTCAGCCACCAGCTGTGCGGCTAAGGACATGCCCAAGTCCTTCCCAAACTACCAGCCGCTGATCGTGCGAAAGCGCAACTGTGTGTCTGTCTGTGTGTGTGTGTGTGTGTGTGTGTGTGTGTGTCAGACATTTGTGGGTCAGAGACTGTGCGCCCGTCTGTGGCTGACACATTGAAGCACTTCTATGCCGACATTGAGTGCCCAGCGCCGACATCGTTCGTTACTTTCGGGTTCTTTTTTTTTGCAAGTCTTCGGCCCACACGCATGGAACACTTCAGCGGAACGGATCTTGAGGCACTTTCCGCTTGATCTGACTGTCATTTCTGAAGTAGAGTTTGAAAAGCCAAATGTAGCTAAGTTTTTCAAAATGAGGTCGATTTCCTTCCTATCAAGGCTTATTTGCTTTAAAGTTAGAACCAAGTTCAAATCTTAATCATATATTTTATAAAAATTTAATAATATCAACACAAGTAAGCAGAAACAGTTTCTGGATTCTAATCAATCAAAATATTTTCATAAATTTATTGCGAATTTTCCATTTTGTGATTTGAATCTTAATTTTTCAGTATTAATGCAAAGATAGTAACAATATTTTTTTACATAAATTTCTAAAATTGAATAAATAGTCTTTTTTAAAATTTTCAAACATTTTGGTCAAAGGTTTAAATATATTTTATACCCCATTTAAGGGTTAGGATTTTCCACCAGTCGATTTTCTTGCAGCAAAGTCTTTTATACTAAATGTGTTTTAATTTTCTATGATATTAAATATTTGCAAATCATTTCCAGAAACAAATATTTTATGTGTAAAAAATTAAAATTATATTCCATTTAATTTGCATTAAAATATGTAATTATCAATAAATAATTAAAAAAAAATATATTTACTATGAAAAGTATATATTTAATGTAAACAAATAATAAAAATAAAATGCAACTTAAACATAATTTAATTACTATTATATAAATTTAATCTTTAATAAAAAATTAATAAATTTTGAAATTTATTTTTGTAGTTATAAAATGCAATTTAAATGTAATTTAATTACTTTTATATTTTTATTGATATTTATGAATATTTTTATTAAATATTAAATTTATTTAATAGTAATTAAATTCCATTTAAGTTGCATATTTTTTATTTATTTGCATTAAATCAAGATCCGTGTAAAAATAATATGAATTAATAAAAATCAGTTTTGATGAAATAAATTTATTTCAAGTGAAATAAAATAAATATTTTTTAGCAATTTTTTCATTCATACTTTAATGAAGCTTTAAAATACTTGAACAAATAGTTTATTTAACAAAGAAAAGTCTCTATTTAGTTGTATTTGATTATTTATATTTATTTAAGTAAAGAATTTAACATATATTTACATAAACCTAAAACTTAAAGCTACTAAAGCTATCAGCCAGAGACTTGCTCCAACTTTCTTCAGAGAGGTAATATCTCTCTCCCTCCCACTCGCTCCCTCTCTCTCTCTCTCTGAGAACCTTCCTCGATTGCTATCACAAAGAGCAAAATTATAAGCAAAATATCTGTTCGCATTTAATCAATTTCCACGTTTTCCTCGCAATCCTCCGTGGCGGAATGATTGCTCTCGGCGCCGCTCTCCACGCACAACACCTGAGCCGTCTGTCCGGGACTGGGATTGCGAGCTGGCGACGAGGATGCCGACGAGCCGTTGACAAAGCTGGCGGAGAGCGCGCTCTGCTGGCCGCTTGGCGGCGGAATGGGCTGCGGCACCTTTGGATGCGGATAGAAGTAGGGAAAGTGCACCTGGGGCAAAGGCAGACCTCCGTAGGCCAACTGCAGCTGATGGCGATAGATGTTGAGCAAAGCGGGATCCAGTCCATGTGGATAAGCAGAGGCAGCTGCCGCTGCTGCGCCCGGTGTCATGTAGGCCGCGCTGCCATCCTCCCGCACCAACACCTGGACGGGCACACGCTTCGTGGCGCTCAGCAGCGCCGCTTCGTGCTGTTGGATCTGCTTGCGCTTCGTCTTGTAGCGACGATTCTGGAACCAGATCTTCACCTGCGTCTCGGTCAGCCGCAAAGTCTTGGCCATCTCGCTGCGCTCCGGCCCGGACAGATAACGCTGCTGGGCAAAGCGGCGCTCCAGCTCAAAGACCTGGGCGTGGCTAAACGCAGCACGCGAACGCTTCTTGCGGCTAAGCGCTGTGCCGCTTAGACTGTCATCGTGGGAGAGCGGCGAGCCGCCACGCCCATACCCACCCGCGCTGCAGGAGGCGGGCGAACTGCTCAGCGGCGGCGGTGAGTCGCAGTCTGCAGAAAAAAAGGCAGAAAAAAAAGCCGCAAATTTGCCAAAAGTTAGCACAAAGCAAACAAAGGAAGCCAAAGAAGGGAGTCAAACAAAGGAGTCTATGGACGCCATTAGCTAACAAAGGTGGCGACTTACCGGAGTCGTTGCTCGTGCAACGTCGCATGTCGAGCGGTGCCGCTGCAGCGGACAAAGCGGCGCCAAAGTAACTCAATTTGCGCTGCAGCGAGGCGGAGTTCGAGGAGGAGGAGGAGCCGGCCTGATTGTTATTATCCAGCGCATAAAATTGCAAATAACTGGAGGACTGAGCAGTGTTAGCCTGCTTATACAGATTTAGATCACGACAGCAGGACTTATTGTCATGCTCCGGGTCGGAGATGCGACGCGCGGGTTGACTGCGGGTCAAAATATCGTTGATCGAAAAGGGCGTCGTTAGGGTTTTGCTTAGGCCCGCTAAGGAGGCGCCGGCGCTCGCACTTTCCATATTCAACATAATTCACTTCAAACACCAAACTATATGTTATATATATAGAGATATATATTTATGTAATCTCGTTCAGTTCTTGTTCGTGTTCACGTCTCGACGGCTGCGTCACAAATGCGCTCGACTCTCGAGCTGCGAGCGCTCTTTAAATAACTGCAGCCCGAAATGGATCTTTGAGAGAATCACTCACATGGTGCTCCCATATGGCACTCAAGTGCTGCTGCTCTTGCTGGTGGTGGATTCCGTTCTATATTTACAGCTATCATGTTGAGCTAGTTGCCTTTGCGCTCGCCCATTGGCCAGCCAATTGGCCTCTGCCTTTGAGTTTGTAAACAGAAAAGTTAAGTAAAGAAATTGGAAATCTTTCTTGGTTATTTTTGGTAGTGCCTGCATCCTGTTTATTGTTTATGAATGTGTTAACTATTGTGCAATCGATGCCGGCTTCAATCAGGTACAGTCAGAGTCCGACTGAGACCCACTTTTGATTGTTGTTTGGTTTCGGCTTCAGATTTGTTTAGATTTTTAGAAAATTAGGCAGAAAAGTCTTGGATTACCATCAAGAAAAAAAAACACAAACTCTATTTTAAAGTAAATCTTAGAACCATTAAAAATTTCAAGCACATCCATTGTTCGGTATTTAATTGTTTAGATTTTATAAAAAGTAGTTTTTAGTCAATGCTAACGAATAGCTTTAAATATGTGTTTTACTTGTTAATTTCTACAAATTATCATAATTTACAATTTATTTTTCAATTCTAATTGTCATATATATTTTTTTTGTCTTTATTAACTTTTTCTTCATTTTTAGTTTTATTTTACTTCTTAATTTCCATTAATTATCATAATTTTAAATTTATTTTTAAATTCTTATTGTCATGTACATTTCGTTTAATTGTTTTTAATTTACTTCTTCATTTCTACTAATTATCAATATTCCCCATGTATTTTTAAGTTCTAATTGTCATATATATATATATTTTTTTAAATATTTCTTTATTTCTCCAAATTCTCATTATTTTTAATGTATTTTTAAATTCTAATTGTCATATATATTTATTTTTTTCTCATTTTTAACATTTTCTTTATTATAAGTTTTTTTTCATATGCAACTGTATTTTATGACATCAATCGCATTTTTGGATAGAATTGAACTTATTATTTACGAGCTCAGGGTTCGAACCCTATTTCTAATAACTTGTCTGCTTATGCGTGCATCACTGGTCATATAAATAACATATATATAGTATACACTGCGCTAATTGCTAGATAAATGTAGTATATATCATTTCTTATCTTCTGAGTAAGGCTAAAGCAAACACCTCAGCAATTTCTGCATAGGAAAATGATTATTAAAAAAAGCTATTATATTTTTAAGAAATATGTAAGTATTCTATATATAACTACTTCATATAATTACGCTCAAATCAAAAACTCAAAATAGACTTTAAGAAGTTAAACGCATTGAAATATATTAAATTTTTAATAATGCATAATTTGACTTACCTATAACTATACATTATATTATAAACTACAATTTTTTTTAAATATCCCAGCTATTTTCTAAAGAGCGTCATATAGCTGCTATATCTTTATACCTATACTCACTAAAATCTCATTCAAAAGTGCCTTTTGAGTACATTTCTACATAGAAGATCTCCCATTGGCCAATGGCCGCAGTCGCAATGGCCTCCCATTGGTCACAGCAGCAAAATGGCTGCGCGCTCGCAATGCAACCTTGACAGTTTGAGTGAGATGCTTAGACAGAGAGAAAGAGAGAGTGAGAGAGGGAGAGCGACAGAGCGGAACAGATGCTCTTGCTTGCGCTTCGGGTGGGGTGCTTGCGCTTGCTCTCTGCTACACTTCACACCTTCGGGCTATAATCTTTTTATTGCCAATTCAGTGACTCTTAATGCCAATGGGCTGCTGTTGCTGCTGCTGCTGTTGCCGTCGCCTCGGGCAGCCGAAGTCAGAGTCAGCGACGGCGTTTGCAACAAAGGCAGAAAGAATCAGCGTGTGGCAAGAGCCTTTGAAAATGAGCAAACGGGGTATATTAGCATAGAGCAAGTGTATGTAACGGATAAGAGGAGAGTTATTGAAGACCATTAAGTATATATATTCTTGATCAGAGTGATGAGTCGAACTCTACAAAGGTAGTAAAGTTGATATATGGGATACATACTTTCGTATATCGTATGGAAAAAAGTGAGAAAATCTTTAGAAGAACTGTCATTGAGAAAAATAGTTTTTTTTAAGAAAAAATTCGGTTTGCAGATTTGGTTTTTAATTAAATTCTCGAAGACTTTAAGAGCTAGAGTTATGAAAATTGGTAAAGAACTTCTGGAATATTGCATACAGTTCTAGTATATTTCCTTTCTTAAATATTACTGGTCAAATTCTTTAAAATTGATATATTGCAGAAGTGTGTTCTTTAAATGTTCATAAAAACGATAAAAAGATTGAAAAATAAAATTTTTTGATAGTATTTTACATAAATATATAAAAAAGTATATTTTTTGTTTTCGTAGGTATCTGCTAGTCATGCATATCCCTTTAGAATACGCTGACTTATATTGGCTATTGCGATTATTGTCGCTGTTGTTGTCGTTGCGGTCAGAATTGAGTAAGTAAGTAACCAATTTTCAAGTGCGCTGAAAGTGTTCCAGCAGGGGTTGAGGGTTGACGGTTGCGGGTTGAGGGTTGAGAGGGAGCTCTCGTTATATGCTTTCAATTGAATGCATTTCAATAATACTCGAGTAATTAGTATAATGATGCTTGCCACGCGTATTCACTGAATGAAATAGGCGAACTTTTTGTTGATGCGATTATCTCTAAATAGTTTATTGAGACACCAAAACAGGTATTGAATTACGAACAGAAAAAAAGCAGAAGCGAATGATGAATAGACATTTTCAATTAACTTGGCAGTGTTTGTGGTCTGCTTGTTTGATTTTCTGCACCCACCACCACCACCACCACGGTGGTTGACAACTTTTGTTGTCTTTGTTGGTGTTCGATTCGCTTTAATGGTTTATCAAAAAGCACTTCAATTGTTTGCTTTGCTTTGCTCTTTGCTTTTTGGCTTTGCATTAGCATTCAGAGTCCTTTTGTAAGTGATATTTGGAGCATTCTTTAAGCAAATATTATGAAATCTGATCCGGGTTCGTTTAGCGTTTGATTGATTTTCGGCAAGTGTTCCTCGACGTGTTTGCTTTAACTGCAATGAGAGATCTATTGAGTTATCATTTATTTATTTAATTTAAGTTATTTAAAGTGAGAAAATCAGCTTTAGCTGACTTAAAAAGAGAATTATCACATAAATTTCATTTTCCGTTATTTCAAATTATTTCAAATTATGCATAAACCTAATTATGTAGCTGCTATACACTGCTTGCATCCACTGTGCACTGCTTATTGGCATCCACATATGGAACTGCTTTGCTTTAGTGTGTTGCACTGCATTGGTCATGAGAAACAAGCAGTAAACCTCTTGCGTGCCGTTAATATTTTAAAAGTGAAAAATAATAATGGATATCTTTTTCAATTAATTTATATGAGATTTAAAAGAAAGAAATATATGAGACAGTAAATTAATAAAAGAAAAATATAAAATAATAAAAGTGTGTAGTAAAGGAAGACTTTCATAAACTCATTACGAATGTCCGTCTGTCAATCTCCTCCGAGACAATTAGAGCTACAGAGCTGAAATATTGCACATAGGCTCCACAATCTGCAGCAGGCATTGTATATCTCGGAATCATCCGGATCAGTTTAAAGAAATGTCTTAGTAGGAAAACTTCGGCGCTCTTGAAGTCAAAAACTTAACATTTGGAATAGATACTCATGAATCTCAAAACCATGCAAAAAAAATAGTATATATAGCTAAGCCTTTTGGTGGCTTGAAAAGTCGGGTAAAGGTGTATCTTTTACAGTTTTAGAACTAGTATATCCGAATTTGGAGTGTAATGGACTACTGGCCCCCTCTTTAGAGTTATATATCCACGCCTACTAGGGGGTATATATAGATTAGAATATATATTTTCGCCCATTAGGGGGTGGCAAATCAGAGAAAACTATATGTTTCAAAGTTTTATAGTTGTAGCTTCAAAATTTGATGTATAGGTTACTGTTGCCCTGCTCAAAAGATTGACTAAAAATTATATATATCCACTTTTTTGGGTGTGGCAAATCGGTAAAAAAAACAATATCTTCTACAAATTTACACCTAGAGATCCCAATATTTTCAAATACTTCAATCTTGACCTCTTGGCAAATCAGAGAAAACTATATTTATATATTTTACACTTGCAAGAGCATTACCAAACTTCGGCAAGGACGAAGTTAGCCCATCCCTCTAGTTTTTTTATTTTAACTATTTTATTTATTATTACTTTTATTTATAAAGTATATTTGAATTTGATAAGACTTAAAAGACTCATATATTCTTCCTAAAAACTATAATTAATCTGCATAAAATAATATATAATAGGATAAACAAGACAAGATACTTAACTTTGATACTCCCAAAATTATATAGTCTTGCTAACATAGAGCTAATTTGATATCAATTATTCTAATAATACCTATTTAAACTAGTACAATCAATTCCCAATAATTCGAAATGTCAAGGTAAGCACATATTTTACGAATTATACAGGAATTCGAATAACCGAACCGGAATTCGAACGAATTTTTTACCAATTCTTGAGGTTTTCGATTTAGCGGGGCACGAATTATCGGGCTTCGACTGTATTACGATTTAAATAGTAAGCCTCGCAATTGCTCAAAGTCAAAGTATTATTCAAAAACCCATTTGTCGATCTATCTTCTTCTTTTGGAGTTATAGTAACAGGAAGTTAGATCTTCAGCTTGGGCAACTATATGATATAGTGGTGCGAATTAACTGATTCTCATATAAAAACTGATCTGGCTAAGGCATAACAATTAAAAGCATTTAAAAGAAAAACAAAGTAAAGTGAAGTAAAGTAAAATATTAATAAATTTTATAGATATATATACATTGATAGATCCATCTACTACTATATGAAATTACTGAAAGCTGCATATATTTCTAATTTCTTTAGACTCTGTTTACAGGTGTTTGAAGTGCAATAGGATATGGAAAGCGGAAGGAAATTTCATTTCATTTCAGGCTGTCGAAGCAAACCCGATCAAAGTCTCGACTTGGAGATTCGAACCACTCGAGTTGTATTTTCCACAGGCCATAAATCAAATGCTTTTAAACGACACGATCTTCAGTTTTCGTATGCAATTACTCAATTAATTTGAATATAATTGTCACAATTTTCCACTTGAAAAGCCGCGCAACGAAACTGATGGAAATAAAACAGAAACATTTAACCCTATGCCATCTATATATGCGATACATAGTTGAGTCTATTAGAGGAAAAATGTAAAATGAGCTAGCGATTTTTATGGCCACGTCAAATGGAAATGAACAGCTCAATGGATAAGTTTTCTTCATTTCATTTCATTTCTTTTCTTTTTCGTATAATGTCAAAGTCTTGGAGTTTTCTTTTTGTTTTGTTTGGGATGGATCCACTTGACGGAGCAAAGATTAAAGACAAAGGCGCCCACTGACAAGCGAAAGGCGCAAAGGCAAAGGAAAATCAATTGGAAAATTACGCAATGCGAATGCCACCCAGCTGAAAGAGGAAAAGCGTGGAAAACGGAAAGCCATACACTTAGAAAAAATGTTACAGTTTTATTAATCGTTCAAGAAAACTAAACAAAATTAAAATTAACTAAAAATAAAAACGTTTTTTTAATAAATATATATATGTATATATAATTTTTATTTAATTTTAATTTTGAAAATGTTACAATTTTATTAAAAATAATATTTTTGTAATATATAAAAATATTATTTTTTGCTTAATTTTGCTTGTTATTTAATAAAATTAAATTAAATTTTATTTACTATTATTTATTTCCTACAAACATGAGTTTTGAAAAAAAAAATATATATAAACATTTTTAATAATTTAAATATATGTATATTTATATATTTATTTATATTTAATTTTAATTTTAAAAATGTTACAATTTTATTAACGATAAAAAAATTAAGCAAAATTTAAATTTAAAAAAAATATTTTTTGTATTATATATAAATATTAATTTTTGTTCAATTTTGTTTGTTATTTTATTAAATTTATTTGAATGTTATTTATTATTATTTTTTCCTACAAAAAATTTTTTTAAAAAGATAAATTTATAAACATTTTTAATAATTTTATAAAATTTAATCAATAAATATTTCGAATATATTTATTAAAAGTTAATAAAGTTTGTAAAATTGCAATACAAACTAAACAAATTATTATTTTACAATATGTATTTTAATTACTTAAAATTTGAAATGAGTATATTGGTTTTATTTAATTTCTGTCAGTATGAAATATTTCGCTCTATTGAAGCTAGAGACTTGAAATTAGGCTTTAATACTCCTGGATACACTTATCTTATAATATGTCAAGATATATTAGATACGCCCACTATTGACGTGAAAAACCGGGAAATGCTTACGCTATTATTTTCAGCAATATTTAAGCTAGAGACAAGGAATTTAGAATAAATATTTCTGGGATCCCTCGTCTCATAAAATGTGAAGATCTTTTAGGTATGCCAAAATAAATATGGATAAATCGGCTAAGACGTAAATGCTATTATTTTCGTCAATATTGAAGCTAGAGGCTTGGCATTTGGAATATACACTCATGTATAGCTCCTTTCCTTTGAGTATATATTATATATAGCTACGTTCGTTGGGGGCGTGGCTGTTCGAAAAAAAACTATATCTTCTATAGTTTTAGACCTACAATATCAAAATTTACAAGTGACTTACTATAAAACTTCTGTAAGAAATTTATTTATAGATTGACCTATTCATATATAGTATAGTAGTATAGATATTTCCTATGATATTTTGGCCGCTATTAGAGCTAGGGCTTTCAACTCGACACATGAAATTTGGTATATATATACAATATATAATAAGCCATTATCAGAAAATATATCATTTTAACCCATTAGAGGTTTGTAATTTGGTAAAAACTTTTTCTTCCAAAGTTTTACAGATAAAATCCCATAAATAAACAAGTTATAGTTATATTATAGATAGCCTTTATAGATATGGAACTAGACTGAAATTTTCTTATTTTCTCTCAGTGTATTCAGCTTGTGAATTGTAGAAGTTGCATTTCATATTGTTTATTTATTGTTGTTATAAATCTTAATTTGCTTACCCAACTCTCACTTTGGCGGCTTCTCGCGTCACAATTTTTAATTGAGGAAATGCAAATGAAAGCGGTGAAAGCAGCAAAATAGAGAGAGATCGAGAGAGAGAGAGAGAGGGAGAGAGAGAGGTAGCTGCGGTTGCGGCTTGTGGCGTCTTTGATCCTTTGACGCAACATGAATTAAACGGCGCTACGAGCCCAGCCCAGCCACAGTCGCATCCATCGCTTATCTCACAGATCCCATGTGATATATGGGTAAATGACAAATTTTCCACTTGAGCCACGGTCTAGACTCCAGACTCCGCTCAGCACACGACGCCGACGAAGACGTTTGTAAGACGAAACCTTAATGCAGCCAGCAATATTTTCAGGCTTCGATCCATTCGCTAAATTCTATTTGTAAACTATAACTTACTCTTCTTCTTCTTCTTGTTAGTGTTCTGGTCAGTGTGGTCCATTAGGCAATATTTAAAGGCACTTGACATTAATTTTAGTTGAAGGCGGCGCAACATATCCTTTGTGGGGGCGTTTTGTTTGCCACTGTCCCGACCACGCCCCTACGGACTCTGTAAGAAAAGATCGATATATATGTATGTGTATATATAGTAGAAAAATGTGCAATCAGAGCATAATACGTATTTTTTTTTTATTTTGAAAACAACTAAAAGTTTTTATTATTTCTTAACTTAAACTATTTGTATTTGAATTGATTTGCTATATAAGGTCGAGTCTTAAAGTTTATTAGATATTAATTATATCAGAAAAACAGATTTGCAGCTTTTAGTAGTAGCCTTTTAGAAGTAAGTAGCCTTTTAGTAGTAACCTTTTAGTTTTAGCCTTTTAATAGCCTTTTAGTTTTAGCATTTTATTAGTAGCCTTTTAGTAGTAGCCTTTTTGTAGTAGCCTTTTAGTAGTAGTCTTTTAGTAGTAGTCTTTTAGTAGTAGCATTTTAGTAGTAGCCTTTTAGTAGTAGTCTTTTAGTAGTAGTCTTTTAGTAGTAGCATTTTAGTAGTAGCATTTTAGTAGTAGCCTTTTAGTAGTACCCTTTTAGTAGTAGCCTTTTAGTAGTAGTATTTTAGTAGTAGCCATAAGTAGTAGTACTTTTTCAGTAGTATCCTTTTAGTAGTAGACTTTTAGTAAAAGCCTTTCAGTAGTACAATTTTTAGTATTAGACTCTTAGTAGTAATTATCCATTTAGTAGTATCATCTTAGTAGTAGACTCTTAGTAGTTGCCTTTTAGTAGTAGTATTTTAGTAGTAGCATTTTAGTAGTAGCCTGTTACTTAAGGCCTTTTAATAGTAGCATTTTAGTAGTAGACTTGCTGTAGGGAAATCTCTGACAGATCCTCTGCAAAAATATAAGAAAAGTTTCCCAGTAAGGAATACGAAGTAATCTCTTTGTAATCAGTGTCCATTAACGCCTTTTCAATTTATAAATATTTTGATGAGAATCGCACAGAGGTTCTTCAATATGAACGGGATTAGAAGCAATTTTAAATTATCCTTTTGCTTACAAATTTTCTGTATGAAAATCGTTGCAAGATCTATATCGATCTGATGCTGAGATTCGATCTCCAAGTTTTGCAAATGGATCACTAATAACTTATTCTCAGATATATATATAAATGATATAATCCTCCCCGTTTTAAACATCAGCGAGTATTGAGCAACCTTATATGTTCATTTTTCTCCACTCTCTTGTGCTTAGCTGTATAATTGGCCATCTAATATCTGGTAGCCTGTCATATTTTTATCTAACTCCTCGCCTGATGCCCTCTGATTGACATTCAGCCCGGGGAAGAACGAACGCCCCACAGCAAAAGCCAAAAGTTCAGCATGTCAAAAATGCTTCACATCAAAAACGAAGAAAAAAGAAAACACAAAAAGTGTGATCAGCTGCACTTGCCTCGTTGCCCCGCCCCTTTGGCCTGTGGCATGTGTTTGTGGAGTAATTGATATGTGGCACTCCAGCAGCAACCACTGCACCACCGAGTGGCAGCGGCAACTTTGCCCCCACACGCCATGAAATATTAGCCCCGGCCTGTCATAAATGTCTGCAAATGTATCTGTATCTATAGCTGTGCCTGCAAATGTATCTGTGGCTGTGTGTATGTGTGTATCTGTGTCTCTGGCTGCATTGGAAAACATTTTACAGTTGCATTGGCTGCCACTTAAACGTTTCATAAAAGCAACCTTTGTAATGTCTGCGAGGCAGCCCCAACCTCAATTTCTTGCCCCTCGCTCAACCCTTTTGCAAAAGGAAAACATTTCATTTCGTTTTCGTTTTCGATTTCGGTTTTTCAAAAACAAAAACGGAAATTGTTTTTGGCGTTTTTCCTCATTTATTCATAAAACTGATCGTTGCGTTTTGATAAAATTGATTTATGCGTCGATCGACAACAATTATACGCAGATGCGGTGCCTAATGGATCGGTGGCAGCTACTCGGTTACTCGCCTGCTCGCGATATATATACATATATACATATATATATAGTCGAGAAATCGTTTCGAATAAAAGGGAAGAAACAGTGAGCGGAATATGTGAGCACTTTGTTCAGGCAATTATTAAATAAAACTCAAAGGCCGAGACACAGCTGATGCTCTGTAATTGATCCTCATAGAGATCAAAGTGAAAATTTGCTGTATGCGAATCGCGGAGAGATCCCTTTTAATCAATGTCAAAAGCTGCTGTTTGAGAAACGCAAAGAAATCCTTTTCAGGCCAGAAGCTAAGGTTCGAGTATTCCAAAGCGATTCTTTGAAATGGGTATACAAAATTAGAATCATGATGAAGAATCCCTGAAGCATTCTTTGAGTGTAGTGCGAAAAAATGATGTGTGAGAGATATCTGAAAATCTTTTGTATGATAATAATAGAAAAATTCTGTGAATATAGCTAATGTATGACTATCATATGAGAAACTTGAAAAAAGGTAAAATCTGCTGGTATAAGCATCATAGAGAATCGTAGTGAATAGAGATCCCTATAAAGTAAAAAGCATTTGAGATTTTATTATCCTTTGAAACGAAAGTATTAACACTCATTTATGAAAATTGCAGAATGATCTCTTAAAAGTGAAAATGTGGTATATGAGAACCGTAGAGAACCGGTAGAACCGTTAAAATTTGTTAGAAAACCTTTAGAAAGAGAATCGCGAGAGATCATCCCTTTTAATAAATGTAAGAATCACATACCAATACTTTTAAGGCTAAGGTTCGAAAAATCCCACAAGTATACTTTGAAATGGGTATATAAAATGAGAATCCTGATGAAGTATACCTAAAACATTCTTTGAATGTAATGAAATAAATATGATCTGTGAGAGATACCTGAAATCTGAGTATAGCTGATGTATGACAATAAAATAAATGTTTAAATCTGCTGTTATAGAATCACAGAGAGATCCCTAATTATCAAAGTGATTAGCTGCTGTTTGAGTAATGTAGAGAAATTCAATTAAGTCCGGAAGCTAGGTTTCGAGAATCTCGGAGTGAATTCGTTTAAATGTGTGTAAAAGTGAGATTCCTGATTGAGATTAAAGTGGAAAAGCTGCTGTATGAAAATAGCTGAAGTATTCTTTGAATTTAGTGCTAAAAGTTTATGTATGAGAATCGTGTAGAAGTCCTTGGAAATCAAAAACTTATGATAAAACCTTCTAGATGAATATCGCTGAGAAATGAAAGTGTCCAAACTCACATATATAAATTGCAGAAAGATCTCTTAAAAGTGAAAATATGATAGATTAAAGTCCAAGATAGAACTATTCAAATTCAAAAGAAAACTTTTAGTATGAGAATCGCAGAGAGATACCCTAAACTAACAATGCTAAAGAAAGCTGAATTATGAACAGAGATTTCTTCAAAGAGAAAACCAGCTGAGTGCGAATTGCCGAACAGCAAAGTAAAAAGTTGCCTCATGAGAATCGCAGAGAGCGCTGCGAATTTAATTGTGCAAAGCGGCTAGGTGAGAATTGCAGAGAAAGGCTTCTTAGCTGCTGACAACTCCGAACAGCAGCTGAATTAACATTCAACCTAGAGACAATTTCTGTTACCTAATCACCAAAGCTCCTCTAAATATTGACCAGATATATAAAAATTTCGGTCTTAAACTTTATTTATTGTCCAAAAGTTGTTGTATATACAAGAAGGTACTAGAGTTATGAGGCATTTTCATTGGCTAAAACATAAAGATAAGTTAGGATTCTCTATTCTATTGATAGTGTCTCCGGCACTGCTACTGCAGCTGCAGCTGCAGCTACTGTCCGATAGGTGGCCAAACCAAGTGATTGACCGGCGGCGGCAGCAACGTCGGCGAGTGCAGCGGCTCCTGCTTCAGCTTCTGCTGCTTGGCAAAGCAATCGCCATCGATGTCGCCACGCTTCGATTTGTAGCGTCGATTCTGGAACCAGATTTTCACCTGTGTTGCAGATAGATTCAGCTTCTGTGCGATTATCTCACGCTCGGCTCCAGTCAAATATTTCTTCAATCGGAAGCGACATTCCAGCTCGAGGACTTGCGCCTGCGAGAATAGGACACGCGGTTTGCGTTTCATGCGAGGTTTGCCACAAACGTTGTGGCTATTACTGTTACTGTTACTGTTGCTGTTGTTGTTGTTGTTGTTGTTGTTGCTGATGTTGTTGCTGTTGTTGTTCTTGCGCAGCTCGGAGCTGGAGGAGGTTACCTGGCTGTCCTCTGAAAATGGAGAGTAAGTTGAGGTGTTAGAAAATAGTCTTCGAACTAGCTAAGAATATGTTCTTAAATAAATTATGAAGAGCTAGAAGATAATATCCAAACAATTAAAGAAGTGATTGATGGCTTGATTGATTGACTGACCATATCGATAAATTGTTATAGGTATTCCAATGCAAATGAATATTTGCTCTACCTTTTCTTTTGATCTACTCAGCTATAAATACTGACTGATTAAGTGATTGACTGATTGATGCTATCGATAAATTGAAATTTATGAAATAGACATACTTATACATATACTTATATGCATATACTTATACATCTACTGATCTACACTTGTTCTTTAACTAATTTCCTATCTACTTTGCTTACATTTCTCATCAAAAACATTTGGACTGACTGACTGATTGGCTGATTGATGTTATCGATAAATTGGAATAGAAGAAAATCGTTTAGACATATATACTCATCTATATTTGTTCTTTAACTAATCTCTTATATACTTTGATCAAAAATAGTTCGACTGATTGACGGATTGACTGATTGAGGTCGATGAATTGAAAAGGAAGATAATCCATTGACAGTCTAATCTACACTTGTTCTTTAATTAATGTCTTATTTTGTTGCTTAGATTTCATTGCTTATCAGGTCAGATCTATTGATATTGATAATAACTGATTGACTGATTTATTAACTGACTGATTGACTGTGTGATGGTCGGTCTGATTGACTGACTGATGGACTAAGCGATTGACTGAGTGATTGACTGACCGATTGAGTGACTGATTGACTGACTGACTGAGTGATTGACTGACTGATTGACTGACTGAGTAATTGACTGACTAATTGAAAGACTGATTAGAGTGTCTGACTGATTGACTAACTGATTGAGTGACTGATGCACTGACTGATTGACTGACTGATGGACTGTCTGATTAACTGAGTGATTGACTGACTAATTGGCTGACTGATTGACTGACTGTTTAAGTGACTGATTAACTGACTGATTGACCGATTGATTGATCAATTGTCTGATTGACTGACTGAGTGATGGACTGTCTGATAGTCAATCAGACTGAGTGAGTGATAACTGACTTATTAACTGATTGACTTATTGAATGATTGACTGAATGATTGACTGACTGATTCACTGACTGATTGACTGACTGATTGACTGACTGATTGACTGACTGATTGACTGACTGATGGACTGATTGACTGACTGATTAACTAACTGATTGACTAACTGAGTAACTGACTGAATGACTGTCTGATTGACTCAATGATTCGGTAGCTGATTGACTGTCTGACTATCTGAATGATTGACCGACTGATGAACTGAATTATCTAATTGATACATTCGAATCTGTATCTTATCTACTCTTGTTTTTTTTAAAATTAAAATAATTATAGATAATCAAGCAGATTAATCTATTCTGATTGACTGACTGATGTTTATGATAAATTATAATATACTTGAGCTTTGCTATCGAATTGTTAGCTGGTCTACTTACTAAGCTACTCAGCTATCATAGGTAAATACGAATGTTTATATATTTATCTATATGTTTATCATTCAACTAGAAAAGTACTTACTTCTCCTAGCGCACTCCGTCGCTCCGTTCATGCAACGCGCGTCGAGCAGTCGCTGTGCGATGCCATTGCCATTGGCCAGCTTGTGGGTGGGAGCGAGGGACTCCACCTCCGTCGAGCTGTTCAGATCGAGTGTGGGCGAGGGCGTGACATAGGGCGTGGGTATGTATTCGCTTTTGATTGTTGTGGGAGGCGCAACAATGGCCGAGCTGCTGGCATAAACATCCGACGCATTGTAGTTGTAGTTGTAGTTGCTCTGATAGCCGCCCGCTGTGGGCGTGGCATAGAACTGAGAGGCGCTCATGTTGTAGGCGGGCTGATAGCTCTGATGTACATGTGGATGCTGCAGCATGTGTGTGGGCATGCCATAGTCCTGATGAAAGCCAGCATAGAGCTGATGATGACCATGCGACGGCGGCGGCAGCGGCGGCAGCAGCGGCGACAGCGAGGATGCTGCCAAAGCATCCTGTTCCTGCTCGAGAAGATGCGGCTGCAGATGCTGCTGCTGCGACTGTTGCTGCAGTTGATGCTCGAGTGGATGCTGTAGCTGCTGCTGTTGCTGCTGTTGCTGTTGCTGCTGCTGCTGCAGTTGTTGCTGTTGGTACTCGGCGGCGCCATAGAGCGCAGAGGCGCTGCAGGAGAAAGAGAAAAAGCGGAAAGTGAATGCTTAGTTTTATACTGGCCTGCTTAGCACATGTTGCAGTTGGGCTATATGTCCTGCTGGCTAAATGTCCTGACCCTTGGTGACATCACATTTCATGCCTCATCACAATTAATGCACATGCGAATCACACATGTTCGCCAGGACACAGACGCGACTCAAGGTCCGGCGCCCGATCGGTCGCCCGCCCGCTCGGCCTGCCTGACTCCGACTTTGTTTTTCTTATTGTTAAAACTTTTCCTCGCTGCGTCTGCATTTTGTCTTCTTCTTCCTCTTTGTCTTTGGCCTCTTGTACAAATAACAATGATTTGTCCTTTTCGTCCTATTTGCAATTCATGCTGCTCACATGTTTTTATAGGATTTCTTATACTCTAACTCTAACTCTATCTCGCTCTCTCCCTCACACTCGCTGTCTTTGAAAGGTTAGCATAATATTATTGTTTCGTGGAAAATTGGTAGAAATTAATTTCCTTTGCAGCCTTATTAAAAATAAATAATATAAGATACACAACAAATTTTGCTGTCCACGACGAAAGATTTGTGGGAAGTTTCCTGCGAACAGGTAGGTAGGCCAGAAACAACTTATATTATGTCTTATATTATATTTATTCGACAGACCATAAAGTTTGAATATAGTAAGATGTCTTACACAGACTTTAAACGTAAATCAATTATGAAGTCTTAAATGATCTTATATATTACATAAAAACTCTAAGATTGTAGTTGACTCTACAGTTAGATGTCTTATACAGACTATAAACTTAAATAATTTATGGAGTTTTATATTATCTTATATATTACATATATTATGTCTTATGTAGGCTTCAATCATCCCTACATTAAGACTCTAAAGTTGAATGGAGTCAAGTGTCTTATATTATCTTATATTATGTCTTCAATTATATTATGAGGTATTCTTTACATAAAGACTCTAAAGTTGAATACGCTGAAGTGTCTTATATTATCTTATATAATGTCTTCAATTATATTATTATGTAGACTCTAAAGTTGAATGGAGTCAAGTGTCTTATATTATCTTATATTATGTCTTATATCATACTAATTGTTTTTATTGAATGGAGTAAAATTTCTTATATTACTTATATTTTGTCTTATATTATACTAGTTAAAAGCTGTTATACAAGTTAAAAGTTATATTATACTAGTAAAGTTAAAAGGAGTCAAATGTCTTATATTATCTTATATTATGTCTTATATCATACTAATTGTTATTGAATGAATAATTATTGAATGAAAAAAAACTGTTATACGTTTAGAAAAAATATTGACTTAAAGCTTTAGTTTTATATAAGCTTTTAAAAACTTTTTTAACTTGCAAACTATTGGAAATTTATTTCGACATTCAGACCCTCAATTTCATTATGTTAGCTAAGTTAGTTTATCTCAAAATAATAATTAATCTTAGCCTATATAGTGTTATACATTAGAAAAATTTTCAAATAAAAATTTTAAATAAAATTCTCCAAAATCTTTAGAGAACATCTACAAGATCTAGTACCGGGTTCTAGTGCCAAGCAAGTGCAGAGATGATATGATTTTTTCAACGACTTAAATTAAAGGTCATGCAAATCAATGTTTTTTTTTTAAATACATAAGGTTTGTAGCTTGTGATCTTCTATAAAGTATAAGTTATCCCATGTAACAAATTAAAAAATAAATAAAAAAATATATATAAATTATATTTTAAGTAATTTATCTGTCTTCTTTTATATTTGAACTTTTAAATAAGTAATTTTATTCATCATTTTTAAACTGAATATTTGAATATAAAATTGATTATTTGGCTTAAAAATTACAGAGAGATTACAAAAAAAATTAAAGTTTCGATTCATGAATTATGAAAAACCGGACCTGAACCTCGAAATGAACAAGTGAATATATTGTATGGTATTGCAAATTATTTATTGTTATAAAATTATATATGTAAAGTCAAATCGCGATAATTCGAAATGACAAGGGGATCAAATTTTGTACGAATTAGACAGGAGTTTGATTTATCGAACAAGAATTCGAACGAAATTTTTACCAATTATTGAGGTTTTCGATTTGGCTGGGGACGAATTATTGGGATTCGACTGTATATGTAAATAACAGTAAACTTCCTGACTTAGGTATAACACTTTTTTGTTATACATTCTTCTAATTTATAAAACCTCTATTAACTCAATATATAGTATAAGTTGATAACTCTAATACGCTAATTATTATACAATTATATTGTCATAAATTCTGATAACTAGTTATACATTGCTATAAATTGTTATACATTATATAAAAAACATTTTTTATTGCATTGTATCAGTTAAATAATCTTATATACCCCTATTATAATGTTATATTGTTATGCATTGCTATAAATACTTATATAAGTCATATGTATAAGATCAACTTCTATTGCAGCATAAGCTAAAGATCTTACCTCTCCAGTGGTCCATAGGCGCCATCGTATGAATCCGTTTGATTGACCATATTCAGGATATCCTTGACCGAGAATGGGGTTGAATTTAGAGCATCCGCATTGGTCAGGCTGTTGGGGCTGGGCGTTTGATTGTAGTCATAGTAGCCAGCGGATTGTGCCTGGTGCTGATGATGTTGCAACATTTCTTATAAGTTTTATTTTTTTTCTATTTGATTATTATTTATTTGCTTTGGCTTTGCCACAATTCGAATCACTTGAGAGCGGCGCTCGAGAGGGGCGCACTTTAAATTAAAATAAATACAACAATTTGCCAAAATGCACTTGACTCGAACGACACTTGAGCAGGAGAAGGCGAAGGGGATGGACGGGGGCAGGGCGACAACGATTATGCTTAGGTGTGAGGGTTTGTGCAATCGTTTTCGTATAATTTAGCTCTCTGTAAACTTTCAACGATGCGCCGTTCCGCTGCGCACTCGAGCGTGTCCTCAATTTGTCAGCGCGTTTTTCGTACTGAACGAAAATTGAATCTTTACAGGCGCTGGCCAAACACCCACACACACACGCACACACGCACGTACGTCTATGCTGCTTGCTTAAGAAAATGGCGGAACTGTAGCCAATCACAGCGCAGCACAGCTCCAGCAGCTGAATGACTGTGTGTGGATGTGTGTGTGCGTGTATTTATCTTCCCTCTTCTCTTTCATGGATGTTGTTGTTGTTTTTTCGCAGCCTCTTCATGCAGATTTAATTTCGCTGCTTGAGCTTAAGTATGTGTATTTATTACTGCAAAGTCCTTAAGTTGTTTTTTCTACACACATAAAATATACCCTGTTAATTGGCACTTTTTAATCGCTGATCCAATTTCAAGTGGAGCTCAAGTGCAGAATTTCGCACACTTGACTTTGCTCGATGTGCTATTCAGTAAACAAATCTGTAGTTTGTTGATATTTAAAGTGTTACAGTTAAAGGTAAAATATTATAAATCCGATTTATCAAATTTATTATATATTTATATATACCTACATGAAATACACAGAAATAAAAAATATCGATAAAATTTGAATTTATATCCATATGTTTATTCAGATACCTTAATTTAATTTAAATTAAACATAATAAGCTAAATTCATTAATTTTCCATAAACGAAATAACGGCAGTTCGAAATAACGTCAAAATGTTTTCCTAAAAAAAAATTAACTTAAAATAAAATCAGTTTTAAATATGCAATAGTAATAAAAATAAAAACCTAAATTAAATAAAATACTTTTAAATAAAAACCTTTATTATAAATATAATTGAAAATAAAATTATTTCTTTTAGTTATAAATTTAATATTATTATTTATTATTAGTTAAAATCATTTTTTAACATGTATTGGCAGTTAATTTTAAATTTTAAACAACATTTATACATTTGCTAACACTTTTTTCATTTTCCAGTGCTGCTTGTGAGAAAAACATCGCATGTATCGCACATGCGCTTCGATATATCGATTATGCAGCAGCGTACCTACCCAGTATAAAACTGTCGTTCATCCCTAGCTAGTATACATTTATTTCGTGGTACTCGTTGAAAAAGTTGGACGCAACTGCGCGTCTTTAGCGCAGTAATAGTAATTATTTTTAATTTGTGCATTAAATAAGTATTTTATTATACAAATACAATTGAAATAGGTAAGTTGCACTTATTTGCAAGTTGTATTTTATTGAATTACAATGTTTTCTGCTGAAATCGAGCTAAAAAAAAGTATAGCTAAAATTTTGATGCCCCTCGGCACGCGTGAAAAATTTCCCAGTTTTTTTTTCACTTCTGAATTTTGTATGCGTCTGCATTTTTGATGTGGCTTGACATTTGTAAACAAATGGCTGCCCGCATTCGATTTGCCTGCAAATAAAAACTATAAATTAAACTGATTTTTACAATTTTCATTTTTACTTTTCATCAGCGCACACACACAACAACAGATACAGAAAATTCTATTGATTTCTACGTTCGTCCAAGATGGCGGACGACGAGCAATTCAGTTTGTGCTGGAACAATTTCAACACAAATCTGTCTGCTGGATTCCACGAGTCGCTATGTCGTGGCGATCTGGTGGACGTTTCGTTGGCCGCGGAAGGGCAAATTGTGAAGGCGCATCGCTTGGTGTTGTCTGTCTGCTCGCCCTTTTTCCGCAAAATGTTTACCCAAATGCCATCGAACACCCATGCCATCGGTAAGTAGCGAAACGACAAAACAGAAGTCGGCAGTTGCTAAGTGAGTAAATTTTTATAAATTTCTCTTAATTGCAGTTTTTCTAAATAATGTCAGTCATTCGGCATTAAAGGACCTGATTCAGTTTATGTATTGCGGCGAGGTAAACGTTAAACAGGACGCCCTCCCAGCCTTCATAAGCACAGCAGAGTCGCTGCAAATAAAGGGGCTAACAGACGTGAGTATAAACCCATATACCTTAGCTGCATACGAGAAGAGAACAATATCAAGCGCTGTTCGCGCGCGCAATACATACAAAGCGAACACGCACACACAGACATGTAGCAGGCAAAATTGTCTGTATAAGAGCTGGTTTGACTGTACTCGAATCATAGAACGAAATACACGCTGCACACGAAACGTGTACGTGTGATAGAGATGGCATGAGTATGTTGCTGTTGAGCAGTGTAGTTGTGTCGCTCTCTTTGGCAGTTTTATATGACGGCAGTGTGCGCGCGTTTTGGTGGTTGTTATACACTTGCAGAGAGAGCATTGTAATTTTTTAATGAAACTTGTAACAGTTGGAAAGGGATGTTTTTGGCCACATAGAAGATTATGTTTGAATGTATCTAAGTTGTTTGCTTATCAATGCAGTATTTAATTTTGTTTTTTAAAGATATTACGATTCATATATGTCATTGGTTAGGGGAGCTATTTGTTCTATTCTCGAGCTGGACAGACATAGAAAAAACATAATAAACATTTTATTGTAATTTACAGAATGATCCTGCGCCGCAGCCCCCACAAGAGCCCACACCCCCACCAGCCGCACCTCATGTACAACAACAAATCCCTGCCCAGCGTGTACAACGTCAACAGCCTCGCGCCGCTGCTCGGTACAAAATTGAGACCGTTGACGATGTGCTGGGCGATGACAAGGCCACCACACAAATTGTCATCCAGACAACAGCCGCACCACAAGCCACCATCGTACAACAACAGCAGCCACAGCAGCAGCACATACAAACGCAGCAGCTGCAAACGGGAACCACAACAACCGCCACGCTGGTGTCGACAAACAAACGCTCAGCTCAACGGGGCAGCCTGATTGGCACAGGTGCTGTTAAGCGCTCAAAGACAACCACAACAACAAGCACCGCCGCCGCCAACGTAATTGACCCACTGGAATCGACAACGGACACGTCTGCTGCAAATACAGCAACAAGCTCGCAGCAGCAGCAGTTGGCAACGCAACAGATAACCGTACAGACAACTGTGGTGGCCAGCGACTCAAAGGTGCACCAGGTGCGCCAGCAACAACAACAACAGCAGCAGCAGCACGCAGCCCCACAAGAGGAAGCTGAATATATTGATCTCCCAATGGAATTGCCCACAAAATCAGAGCCAGACTATAGCGAAGAGCATGCCGAAGTGGCAGGCGATGGCGATACGGCCTACGTAGAGGATGATACCTACGGCGATATGCGCTACGACGATAGCTATTTTACCGAAAACGAAGATGCCGGCAATCAAACTGCTGCCAACACAAGCACCAGCATCGCAGCCACCACATCGAAGGCCGTCATAAAGCAACAGTCGCAGAGCTATAGCGATTCATCGTTTGTCGACGCCGGCGCGGATCAAAGCAACACAGAGGCTCAAGGTTGGTTGACTTTTAACTATGGCTGTCATTAGATATAGTTATAGTACTTAGATACCAGTCGAATTTGTGAATTGCGCGCAGATTTCAATTAATGTAACAAACTTTATTAACTGTTATTTAAAATTTGGCCCAATTCGTTGCGCAGTTCACAAATTTGACTTTTGCCTCATGGTTGTTAAAAGAGCCCTTAAATCTGCCTCAATCATACGCTGCGATTTCATCTACATTTCGTAATTGCCAATGCACATTTAAGAGCTGCTCTATCAGCTATGTTAGTTAAGATAAGATTAGTTTGAGAAATGGCCTTTGCTCTATTTTCGCGAAAAGAGTATTTGGCTGAGCGGCAAACCGAAGCAAAATCAATTTGCTAAGGCAGCTGCTCACGCGTTTGTAAATCGTTTATTATTCACGCGGAGGTAAGTAGAGTGTTTCACAAATATAAAAAAAAAAATCTGGTGGACACTGGACTCGGCTGGTTGGCAAGGATCTCTTCGCTGGACTGGCGGACCTGGGACCTAATCCAACTGGACTTGATTGGCGCTGTAAACAAAAGGTACTCTGTTTATGCAGGTAATTCTCTACTGTTAGATTTGTAGTGTTTGCATCTTATTAACATTTTCAGCTAGATTCTCTACGCTGGAAGTTCTGCAAATTGTCGGCGTTTGTTTACCAATTTCGTTGTGGCGTTGCCACCTGAAGAAAATGAATACCAGATCGTCGACAGTGGTTACTTGGCTTGTTTTAAAAGATGTTGCTTTGAATTGCTGTGGCAACATAAAAGATTGCTTTCAGCGATTCGAGCAACGGCATTGATTGCCGAGTCTGGTCTAAAATTGTGTACAAATTGTATGGTTATATGGGTGAAGTTTCGATAATGGGTTGGTTTTATAGTTCATGGAAATAGGTGAGAGTTTGGGGAATTAATTTTGGCGTACTTTGCTTAAGCTCATTGAATTGGCTGCTAACGTTGCCACCTAGTCGTTTTTTGCCAAGATCTATTAATGTCGCAGCTGCTATTCGAAACGAGCCGGATTCCGATTAAATTTCAAGATTATGAAATGATTTTTGTCGATATACTAAAAGGTACGCAGCCATTGTTATAAAATGTGCTGTTTGATTCTGCATGTCTACAATATTGTCATTAGATTGCAATGTTTGCTTGTTTATAACGAAAGATATGTATGCAGGTACGTATTAATGAATTTTTATATTTAGTGCCTTGTTTGATATGTTGAATTTAACTAGTGCTTAAGATTATGTATTAAAAGAGCTAAATAAATTGAATTATTTCATTTAAATTTGGTGTAGTGTTGTCAGACCGTTTATTTTAAGAATTACAGCCTGTAAATGCAACTCTGTACTTGCAAAAGGTGGCAACGCTATAAAAGATGCTTTGGGAAAGCAAGCTACATACATATTTTTTGTTGCTTCGTTAATTTAGTTTTTTGTTATATATGTATTTGTAGACATTTCAATTAGTGTATTTTATCATTGAATATGAATAAAAAGTGCAATATAATGTGAGAAGTGTTGTGAGTGTTGGTTTTTGTGTAATTACAGGCAAGTCGATGTGAATGCCTGCTGTGAAATAACTGTGTAAATTTGTGTTTTAATTAAATATAATTTTATGTAGATTGATTTTGTGGTCTGCCGTAAGTTGGGTGTTGCTTTTTCGTGTACTAAGTAGCATCTTTAAGAAATATGTGCACACTGATAATTGTGTGTATGTATTGTAGTGGTTTGTGCGGGGTTCTTGTTCTTTTGCTATAATAAATTGCTTAAAGCCAAATTGTTTAATGTGCGTTGTTTTATTTCACGTAGCGTCTAAGCATTAAATTGTAACTCGTATTTTGCACTTAGATCTAAGTCAGACCTTTTACTCACTCTCTTCTACAATTCTTGTCACCCCCTCTGTATTTATATTTTGTATACGCGCCAATGCAGCTGGCAAAATCAAATTTATACGCAGCCAGAAGAAGAACGCGCAGCTCGTCTACAAGGATTACATCTACAACAAGAAGCTGACGCAGGCAAATGGCCAAACCACATGGAGATGCGCAGATGTGCTCAAGCTGCGCTGCAAGGCGGTTGTCATCACCAAGAACGGAGACTTCCTCGACGCACGACGCCAGCACAATCACGAGTCGCATGTGAGTCGCATTGGGCAAAGGCAGCTGTACAATGTGGAGGAGGAGCTGGATGAGTATATCGAGATATGCACGTCGAATCCAAAGATATCGCAGTACTTGAGCAGCAGCAACATTAGCATCATGACCGCCAAGGATGGCAAGGAGTGCAAGCTGTATGTGCCCGCGTCGGAGGCAACGGAGATCGAGATGCAGGCATTAGTCGAGGCTGCCGACGACGACGAGGAGATGATCGAGCAGGTTGTCGAGCTGAAGCCCATGCAGAAAGTCAAGCTGCATCAGATGCTAAACTTAACCAAAACATAAAACAAATTAACTTTTCAAATAAATTAAATTAATTTAAATGTATCTCAAATAAAAGTCAAATGAAACGCAAACTAGTTAGCTTACTAATATGATATAGTACATCCATATACACCATACCAAAAACACTTGCTAAAGATCCAATCTAATCCGATTTGTATTTCTCTCTTTCACAGGCGACAGCGAGCTGCTGTTCATTGAGAGTCCCTGGTCGACGCCTTGCCTGGTCTTGAATGGCTTCATGTACAACTGTCATAGCCGAAAGAATAGCAAGGAATATTGGCGCTGTCACAACTATTCGAAGAAGGTGCACGAACAGCGTTGTCGCTCCCGTTGCGTGCTCGAGAATGGCAAGCTGAAGAGCATAACCGGAGGTCTGCACAATCATGCACCGCACACTGAGAAGATCGAGAAGATTATACAACGCAATCGCCTGGCGGCTGTGGGCAGCACATCGCGCACGAAGCTAAGCCGCGTGCACAGCATAACCCACTACCAGGTGGAGCAGCCGAAGCAGGAGCTATTGCTGGAGCAGCATCAACATCAGCCGCAGCCACAGCCGCATCATCTACTGGCCACGGATGCAGCCACCTTGCAGCTGCCGGAGCAGGAGCTAATGCATGCCTCGTTTATGCTCATACACGATTAGGATCAGTTTAGTTTATATAGAGTGCAATTTAGTTACTAAGTCCACATATGTCGAATAAAGCCTAAAATATTGTAGACTATATGTATATATATATCTATATTCTGCAGTTGTAAGTGCTTAACTATACTCTATAACTTATTGACAAATTAGACTGATATATTGTTTACTCTTTGCAGCGCTCAGCTACAATTATCGCGGCCAGCTGGTCTACGAGGCGCACACATACAGCTGCCACACGCGGAACGTGCCACGTTGCATGACCTTTTGGCGTTGCAGCTTCTACAAGAAACTGGGCTGCAATGCAGCGCTAACTACCACCAGGAAGGCAATTACCGGACTACGTGGCAGCCACAATCATGCAGCGCCACAGCCACTGAAGACATTCCTACCCAGAGTCTATAGACCATAGACTTTGTAATTGTAAATCAGCTTAAGTCTTTTTCTGGCTAACAAACATATTAATAAGCTATTCACTTTTTTTTGCAGTTCAATGCAAGGCAACGCAGGATCAAGGAAGGCATCTTCTACTGAACGGAAAGGCATTCGAAATTTGTCGAAAAGTTTCTCAATTTATTTCTGTCAAGATTTCTATGAAACTAGTCAGCATTAAGAAGTTTAATTAATCTACTTAACTGGAATTCATGCGACAGTCTTTTAAACACAAGGAATATTAAACAAGATTTTGTAATTATAATTAATTTTAATGCTCTGCTAACTGGCAAACATGTTAATAAGATCTTCACTTTTCTTGCAGTGATTCAATGCAAGGCATAACAGGATCAAGGAAGGCATCTACTGTACGGAAAGGCATTTGAAATATGCCGGAGTTTCTTTAATTTATTTCTGTCACGATTTCTATGAAAATAGTCAGCATTAAGAAGTTTAATTAATCTACTTAACTGGAATTCATGCGACACTCTTCTTGGAGTTCACCTCATTTATTCATTTGCCGCTAATTCTTGCCCAGAGCATATTCAAATGAATCAAACAAGATTTTGTAATTATAATTAATTTTTATGTTCTGTTAATTGGCAAACATGTTAATAAGCTCTAGAATTTCTTGCAGATGTGGACTACTTCTACTATAAGACAGATCCTTTCAAAGGCTAAAGGAGTTGATTTCATCTACTTAATGGAAAGCATCAACTTTTTAGCATTAAAATTGAAGCACCCAAGACTTTTGTAAGGAATAACGAATTTGAAAACATGATGAGCTACAATTTCCAATCTTTACATATAATAAAAATGTATTCAAGTTACACGAAAAAGAAAAAAGCGTGACATGTCTACTCGAATGTAATACCCTTACTATATATGGCAGTTTAATTATATATATATTAATAGCTTCAAATACGACTTAGTTTAATTATCTATAATATGTTAGCTCGTATACATTATCATATACTATCCTACATTAATTACTATTCTCTTGCAGCATACACATACACACACAGAACACGAACTCCCAATGTTAGCAGCACCGTAATACTACGCCGTGATCCTCAACGTATGCCCGTGCCCCGGGTGAACATTAAGCAGCTGTCTCCGGATGCGTCGATTGTTAAGCGACGCACGTTTACGCCCAGGATTGTCAATTTGAATATAGATGCTGTTTCCCAGATGGAGCCCGTATGGACGAAATTGAATCTGAGCAATCCGGAGAACATTTTACGCACCTCGAGTAACCAGCATAATTTTGTGTGTGTGGGCGTGCCCCGTATGAAGGGCAAGTGCGTAACATGCCTGAGGAAGGGCAAAGTGAATCTGGAGCGTCTAAGAACCTGCTGTGACACCTGTCCCGGCAGCAACTGGATGTGCGAGCCCTGCTTCGAGGAGCTGCATTAGCGAGCAATGCGATATGAATACATATAGTACGATACAGAATATATAGTATATATGTACTTAATATGATTTAACCAGTCGAGAAATATATATATATATTTTAATATGCACATCTTTGAGAAGTATTCAGATTAGGGATGGGATCGGTAAAGAAATTGGTTCCCAATTTTGCTTTTCCCTTCCGATTGTCCCGAAAATTTTTTAGTTTTTCCCGCGGATCCCGACATTTGCCAACATTTTTTTTACATTTACATTTTTTTCAAATAATAGACTCACTTTTTTATTCAAAAATAAAACTTTCTCTAAATATTCTCCTATTAGACATGTTCTCCTTTCTTCTAGAATTCTACTAGAAGTAGAAAACACCCTCTTACTCGCTGCCGAAGATGTTGAACCATCAAGAACTTGCCTTGCATTGTTGCCAAAATAATAGAATATTTTAACTTCTCTTAAATTTATATAAGAACTAATTTCCTCGTCAATATCATTCTCTTGTTCTCTGATAAATACTAATAATTTGAGTTTTTATTAATTTTCTTATCTGAACCCGCAGGAATTTTGAGATCAAGCACTTATCCCGACAGTTCCAGACTTCTTTTTTAGAATCTTTACCAAACTTTTTTGGTTTTTAACGGGATTTCCGAAAATCCCGGTTCCGATGCCCATCTCTAATTCAGATACTCAATTTAATATACATACATATCTATGCAAAACCTCGGTGTTAATATATATATATCATATTTTCGATATAGTTTTTACTAGAGATTCTGCTGATATCATATCATATTGCTCCTATAGCAGCTGAATATAGTATATACAGGCTAGAGATTGAAGTCGGATTGGGGATTTTCGGGACTCGAAACAATTTTCGGTATCTGCCGGGTTGGGAAAGATTTTAAAAAAGTCCAGGACGACCGGATACGTGCTTGGTCTTGAGATCATGGTAAAAAATTCTAGAGATATGCTCTGAGATGGCGGCATTTCAGAGACGCCCACCTCTGCTCATAAGCATATCTCTAGAATCTCTTACCATGCCACCTTGATGTAGGGATGAAGCACTTATCCGACCGTCCTGGATTTTTTTTGAATCTTTTCCAACAAGCCCGAAAATTGTTTCGGGACCATTTCGGGTCCCGAAAATCCCGATCCCGACGCCCATCTCTAATACAGGCACAAATTTCTAGATATTCGGATATAGCTATATCTATCTAGACTGTTGACATGGCTTAAGAATATACGAGTATATAATAAAAATAATATATATATAAACAGTTTTTGGTATTCAGAGATAACATATTCATAAATTTCTTATAAAGTTTAAGTGTTATTCTCTTTCATAATGAATTTTCGAAAAAAAAAGGTTTTATTAAATATGTATATAGAAATTCTATCCAAAAATGATCTACTACTAGATAAGTTTTATTCGAGCTATATCTAGTAAATAGGTAGATTATGGTATATATAAGCATTTTCTATATCTAACTCGACTGTAGAGCTGGCCTAAGCATAATATATATATTATTTCTTGAGTATCAGAGAAATTCGTTCTATAAAAAAAGAGTTTATAATTTATATTTGATTTTATAGAAATACTCTAAAGTTAGGATTGGCTGGCAGTTCGTCGCTGTTTGGCACGTTCGCAGTGTCGCCGGCAGAGTTGATGATTGTGTGGTCCATGGAGCACCTCGAGAGTCTCATCCTTGGTGCGGACACGCGCCCGACACTTGGTCGTGGAGCGTGTGGCGCAGATCCATTTGGTACCCCGACTATTCTCCATGAACTTCACATAGCTATGGCCGCCATAATTCAACTTGATGGACTTTCGCTGACCCTTGGTGTAGTAGAAGACGGCGGCTGCAATAGACGGAGAGACAGAGAGAGTGTATGTATGTAAAAGGGAGCAAGAGGGGGGTTTTAGCATTTGCTGTTCTCGATTTAAATAAATTAGATAAATGTTCTAGATGTAGATAAGTCGAGTCACTCTGTTGCTGTTGAAGCCTTAGTTAAGTTTATTAAAGTTGCGTTTACTTGAATAATGTGTTTATGCACTATAGAAGCTTGAATGTATTAATAGACAATTGAATCATTATGAACTACAGATACCCTTCCGACTGCTCTCCTTCACTTCTTGTGCCTTAGCACACGGGCGTGCGTATGCCCGCCCACAATGCCAGTCACATCGGCCACAATCTCCTCGTACTTTATATGCATGCCCAGATCATTGACGTCGATGGTGCCCGCTGCATCGTCACCCAGCGTGGTGGCCAACATCGCATCGCTCGACAGCTGCTGCGGGTGGTGCAGATGCTGCTGCTGTTGCTGCTGCTGTTGTTGTTGCTGCTGCTGCTCGTGCTGCACCTGCTGCTGGTCCTGCCTGGTTGTTGCTGTTGTCGCATAGACCTTGGCATTGCTCTGGTCCTGCGTGGGTGGGATGCGCCTCACTCGCTTCTTGCGCCGCACAATCTCCTCGTGCGTATGAAAGCGATTCAGTGGACAGACAATGTCATTGATTGTAAAAACTCTGGAGCGGCACTTCTGATTCCACCACTGATTGCAGCGCCAATAGCGCTTCTCCTCGCCCGTCGACAGCTTCAGGGTCTTCTCGAAGATGAAGGGCTGCCCGCCATAGATGAGCTGCATGCGACCACGCGATGTCGCCGAATAGATCGCAACGCTGTTTTCTACATTTATAAAAGTAAATCAAAGCAATCAATTAGTTTAACTTAATATAAAATGTGCTTAACATAATTAATTAATTAAACAAGTCGCATTCAAGTCGTTTCGCCTCAGGGCTTACATATATTTTTCTCTCTCAGCTTAAACTCTAAAATCTTGCAGCATGCGCGCGATGCGCTTGGAGGGCGGATGATTGTGCTCCGGCCGGGTCAAGCACACCTTGTAGCTGCCATTGGGCAGCTTCGTCGTCGACAAACGGGCATTGCAAGCCGGCAATCCCGTCCGGCGTATGCGACAATTCCAATACGTGGTCGAGCCGTGCTCATTGTTCTTCGCATAGGCGTATTGGCTGTAGACGAGCTGCACGGATTTCCGTTGTCCCCGGATGAAGCGCAGCTTGGGGCACTTCATGTGCGAGCGTTTGCCCTGGGCATTGATCACAGTGTCCACCGTCAGATAGCCAGAGAGATCAGCTGTGAGTGGCAGAAAGATGAATACATTAGTGGAATTATACAACTGGTTTCAAAAGTAATCAATTAGGTTTTAGATTAATTAGCAATCAAATCAAATGAAATCAAAATCAGTTTTGTTTTTATTATTTTCTTCTTCCACTCAAAGGCCTTAGCTTAGTTTGGTGGTTCGCAGGGTGCTGCATTGTGGATTCCGGGTGAGGCACAGCTTGTCCACATCCATGCCCTCCTGCTGCAGCAGATACATGGCCACATGCGTATGCCGCTGGCTGGTCACATGTATCAAGTCGCCCTGGCCGGTGATCCGGGTGACCAAACGGGCCCGGCACTTGGCCTTGTGGTACATGGAGCACTTCCAGTCCCGTGACTTCTGGCCCTCGCGCAGCTTCTCGTTGGGCGTGTAGGTGTTGCCCTCGTGGAAGACCAAATCCGTGCCACGATTGGATCTCACGTATTGTGCTATGTTCGCAGGATTGGCTAAAAGCAGCAAGAGAGCAAATGGTTAACAAGAAACTTCAATTTAAATTTTGTGTATTATTACAATTGATGGGAGTATGTATTTTTATTAGTGAAAAGCAGGCGATTCAATTTGCATACGAAATACGGTTTATTATACATGGTGTGTGTGTGTGTGTGTCTGCGTGTGTGTGTGTGTGTGTACTTGCTCAAATTAAATTGTTTTTGGCTTGTTTAATTGGTCTGCCCGTCTGTGATTGTGGCTGCCATTGCGCAGCTGCAGCTGCCCCGTTATCTTGTTCTGGATGGCACGCGCCCGGCACTGGCTGCGAAAATTGGAGCATTTGAGATAGCAGCGCTGACGCTGCTGATAGCTAATCACAAATCGATATCCATCGATGAGCAGGCAACCGGCACGCCCCTTAAAGCTGACACCTCGACGCCGGGCAGCTGCAGCATGCAAAAGCAAAAGTATGCAAAAGAATGAATTAGTAAAGCAACATGAATGATATTTGAGAGAGTTAGTTATAGATAGATAGATAGATAGATAGATGATGTGATTGTTACAATTGAATAGAGTTTAGAGTTATATAGTGGGTTTGTTTATTACGGCCTAGTTCGTGTTTTGTGGGTCTTATACAGATTGCTGGCATGATTGTGTTTGCGTTGACTCAGCTTGATGCTGCGATTCGAGTTGGTCACACAACGTGCCGGGCATCTGAGCTTCACATTGCTGTTCTTCGCACACACCCAGTTGATGGTCGTCAAATACTTGCGCTCCACGGTGTACATGTGTCCATTGTACAACAGATTCTGACCACCACGTCGATTGGCCACCAAACGATAGCAATTGTTGCTGTTGCTGCTGCGTGGCAGATGGAGATCATCTGCAAAGAGCAATAAAAGTTAGTTTTGTGCTCACATTGAAAGCTTGCCTTGAACGCATAAAGAACAGCAGCTTCGTTTTTGGATTTAAACATAAATTCTATTTATTGGTGTCAGGTTCTTTAGGGATGATTGTGATGGCCCCGCAGAGCGGAGATTTGATTCGATTTGGTAACTACTCTAGCCGTGCACTTGATATATTTGCAGCGCAGCTTGACGCACTCCCAGTAGCAGGCGTCCTTGATCTTGCGGTTCAGTGTGAAGGGTTTCCCATTGATCATCAATAGATTTTTGCCTCGAACACTGCGCGTGAAGCAAACATCTAAATCATCAAAGTTCGCCTTGCTGCCCGATTTTCGTGTCTGCAGAGGCAGCTGTATCAAATATTCCGAAAATAGAGTATCTGAAATAGGCAAAGATTTGAATTAGAGTAGAAGCTTATAAATACTACATACTAGACTAGGAGCTTCAAATTACTATATGGTCGACTTTAAGATTAATGAAACTTCCGACTCTCTATACTTATGTTTTTCTCTTTATTGAATTCATATAGTATTTAGTCTTACATGCTTAGATTCTAAACAAACTTAAAGCTATATTAAAAATCAAGTTATTTGTTACATATTTTTTTTTTTTATTTTGAGAAATGATTGCATATGAATTTGTATAGATTAATTTAGCTATTGAGATCTTTGTAGTCTTACCTTGATCATTTTTTAAGCACCGACACGGCTCCAACTCTATTTATGAACATTTTGAATAATTTCCCATTATAAAATATATCTCCTTACAATGTGCACTATAAACATTAATATAGGAAGTGTTAAAATCATTAATTTACAAATCAGTTTCCACCATAAACATTATTTTAGCATAGTAGTATATGCACGATAAGAATTGACATAGGCTGTCCTGAAGCATTATAGGACCTTTTTATAGCACGGCAGTGTCTACCATAAACATTACTATAAGACATTTTCATTTCTTGTCACATATTACTGAAAGGCATTCGATCAACCATTTTGTTATTGGATAACTGCAGTTGTAAGATGACACTTTAAAAGTACAATATTTCTAAACATTTCAGTTTTGTATAATTAATTTCCGCGAATAATGTCAAAGAATGCAAAGCAGGCCTAATTAAAATTTTAATTCCAAGAAAAAGGACCAAGCAATGGAATTTTCTTCTATTTTTTGGTTTACTAAACTTTGTGTAAATTGTAGTTTATGAATTCATTGATTTAAGAATGCCACTTTAAGGATTTCGATTTGGTTTGAAATTTCAGATAATTTCACGGATGCCATAATTTGTACACAAACATTGTTTTATTTTACAAGCAACGCAAACACAAACACAAACATAAGATACATACATATATTGCATTAGCCATCCGCAGCTTTATACAAATAATACGCAGAACTGCACTTTTGCCTTTATTGCACAGCTTAAAGCTGAATATTTTCTGAATACGTTTCACATTTTATTTGCTTTTGGTAAATAAATTTACAAAAATTTTCCTACAGCAATTGCTGAAATTCTGTTTTCTCAACTGCGGCGAATCTTAGCGTTGCCAGATAGCGGGGCAGCGTTGCCACCTGCTTGCCGCGCAAAGCAACCCTGGAGTGGCATTTTTATTGTGCTTGTGTGCGTGTGTATGTTAGTGGCTTGCTCGAAATACTGATATTTTCTAACTTTGCCAAAATGTGAACAGTTATAAAAAGGAATTTATTGTGAATTTTATGAAAAATATAAATATTGAATTTGTGTATATGGTACTTCAAGTGTTAATTGAAAGATGTGCATTGTTATTACTGAAAAACATCGCATATTGTGTGCCCACAGCTTCGTTCGCTACGCAAATGTAGGATTCCTTTTATAAACATATTTATCATGAAATGTAAAATAAAACACTACAGCAAAACGTTAAATGAGTTTCTTTTCATATTTAATTTATTATTTATTATGATAATTGTTATCAATTATTATTCAAGTCTAATAATCTATTGTGTATAATTGCAGGCATCAAAGAAAAGGCAAAAGATAAGGAAAAGGAAATAACCATAAAAGCGATAAAGGATGCGCCAATACCGTTATTTACGGGCAGCAAGGTGTTTGTCTCGAAGACGGACTTAGCCAAGCTTTATGTGCCCATTCCCCCGATATACACGTCGCGTGTAACCGATCTGGTCATTGGCAAGGAGAAGCTAAAACGCATTGCCCTCGGCGAGCTGCAACCGGAAAAGGAAACGTTCCACGCTATCATAAGTATATACAGCGCAGACTATATTATAATATGATTGTGTATACATATGTATATATATAATTTCTGTTCTGCCCGCAGCCCATGTATGCCAAGTGTTTGCACGTCGCGGCGACAAGTTGAAGGAAGCCAACGTCCAGGAATACATCGATCACAAATTGGCCACGATCAAAGTGAACCTGGCCAACTGAGGCAGCAGCTAAGCAGCTGTCTGTATAATATCGCTACCTCTTTCTATAATGCACACAGAATTTGCCACATTGTATGTTAGCTGTTTTAACTGAAATAAAATGTTGTAGAACAATTTGTTAACACCCAGTCCATTTGTGATGTCTCTAATTAAGTGTTTCCCAACTCGTAACTCCAAACTCTAACAACAATTTCCCAATATTGTTCATATCTTTGTAGGTGTAATGCAGTCCATCAAGGCGCTCTTCGAGGACAAGAACACCAGCACCAACATCCAATATACGACAACGCAACGAGGCCGCATAATGCTCATCTATAATGGCTATAGATATGTGGTCAATCGGCAGAGCTTGAAGAACGTCTTCTGGCGGTGTTCGCGCTATGTGAAGCATTGCTGTCGGGCCACCCTGGTCACATCGAAGGTGAACGATGTTACTCTGAGGATCGCTGGTTCACCGCACACCCACGGTCCAGAGGTGAAGGCCGATGAGTGTAGCTCGCCAGAATTTACTGTAGAGATTCTCGACGAGCTGTCCGAGCTGCAATAGAACAACTTTTATCATAATTCTCTTTGTTTAACTTAAGACTTCAATAACTGAAAATAAATGTATTTAAACACATGAAAGTCTTCATGTTATTGTTTAACTATTATACGCATAGTTAGTTCGAATTAATTTACTAATCCTTCACACTTTCTACTTGCAGTTGATGTTAAGGTGGAGCTCAGCTCGGAGGCATCAGCGAATACGACGCCTGTTCCAGAGACTGATGCTGGCCTGGCCGCCTTTGCTGCTGCCTATCTGAGCGACGATGATAAGATGGCGATAAGAAAACCGTATACGCTGCCGAAAATACTCGACGGTAAGTTCTATAAGAATATACAGCCCAACCAGAAGACGCCCGGCGCCATACAGGCCACCTGCACCAGCTGCTACGGTCTGATCTCGGGCACCACCAAGTCGACGGGCAACTTCCTTAGCCACATCAAGCGTCGCCACAAGGAGCTGTTGCCCCTCTGCCAGCTCTACTGCCAAGCCAAAAGCAATGTGAGCGGAAGTGGAGGCTTGAATACCAGCAAACCCGTCATACTAACCGCCATGGACCAGCAGCAGCAGCAGCAACAGCAACCGCCGCCACCTGCGTTGCCCCAAGGCTATGCGACGACCACAGCCCACTTGGCGATGCCCATGCCGCTGGCCATGCCCCTGTCTATGCCGGTGACCGTGCAGGCGCCCCAAATGATGGCGCTGATGCATCACCAGCATCACAGGCAACAGCCAGGCACAGCGCTGCCTCAGCTGCAGGCCATTGCTCCCGGCCATGGCGCCGTGTACATCAGCAAGGATTACTAGCCCCGGCTGCATTGGAAGTCGTTGAGTACCTATCCCTAAGTGCAACTTTGTCAAAGTCTTTGATATACACATATACATATAGATATATATATTTTGTATAAATTGTCAATTAACATAAGTTAAACTTAGTTACTAAAGTTAGTTGCAGCAACTTGTACATATTAAGTTTTTAACTAAATTTAAAGAAGCTTGTATATAATAAAATCTGTAATAAGCCAAGATATTTATTATCCTTTCATTTGTAAAAAAACTTAAGATATAGATTTAGCTATAGATATGGTATATTATATATTAAGCTAACTTCTTTTTATATATATATATCCCAGCCTAGGTCTGCCCATCGCATACTTTTGAACTTCTTTCATAAAGCTTTACTTCTTCTCTTGCAGCTAAAACTAAATATAAAACTATGCATAAGGAGCAGATCCTGAAATATGATGGCATCGCTAGCTAAGGAATTGATCTATGTGTAAGATCGGTCGAGTCTGATTCTTAGAGAAAGAAAAAAGCCAAAAAATGTTACGAAAATATATTATTAAAAATATGAATGAAAATATGTTTCTCTTTTATTTAACTTCAAACATTACAATAACTGTATTTAATTGAAAATTAAACAATTATCTTCCATTTCAGGTCGTTCTCGTAAGCGCAAGTACAGGGAGTACGATGGCACCGCAGTCTTCGTGGCCACAGCTCGAAATCATCCAAAGCTGATCATTGGACCCAATCAGTTTATATCCCATCGAAGCGTTGGCAAGATTGGCACGTGGCGCTGTTCCCATCACTCGAAGGGTTGCAAGGCGCGTGTTTTTACCTTTGCACTGGGCAGAGAAATCAAATATCGTTTCTCCTGCGCCTCCCACGTCCATCGCAGCGTCAACACAAAGGCAACCTATTTCAAGAAGAAGCTAGCCAAGAAATTCGTCAATCAAGAATAAGGCAAATGAAACCAATTTGTACTTAACTATATTAACAAGAAATATATGTGCAAGATTTTGGTAAGATTGTCTTGAAAAGCTCTCTAAAATGAATGACTTGTTCCTATATACATATACTATAAAATTTGACAGATATATGATCACAAATCGAAGTTTTAGATATAGTTTGCAAAACATAAAAACTTCTTCATAACAAAATCTCTATTTTAATCCAATATTACATAAATAGTTATATGTATGATATATAGATCCGATTTAGCTAGCTGTAAAACTTATAAACGAGTATTGTCTTGAAAAATTCCGAATACAAAGATAAAAATTATTTAAAAAAAAAACTTAATTCATTTTTCTAAAATATTTTCAATTTTTTTGAACAGAATTTTCTGACGAGTATTGTCTTGAAAATTTCCCAATACAAAAATAAAATTTTTAAAAAAATAACTAAATTAATTTCTCTTTAATGCTCTCAATTTTTTCGAACAGAATTTATATATGATTTATATATATGTGCGAGTATTGTCTTGAAAATTTCCCAATACAAAGAAAAAATTAAATAATAAAAAAAACCCAAATTAATTTTTCTAAAATATTTTCAAATTTTTCAAACAGAATTTTCTGAATATTCTCGTAAATACGTATATATAAATATGTATATAAAATGAACATAAATCTATAGAAATTATTAAGAATTATAAGGGACACACGATCTTATAGAAACTCTTGCACATAATAATATAAATATTTTAAAGGCTTAACATTTCGCAACTTAGTTAGAATACACTGAAAATAGTTTATAGCAATAACATTATAATAGCGTAAATGCATTTTATTATGCCAAACATTGAGCTGAATTTGTTGTCTAAACTTAAAGTATGTCTTTTTTAATAGTGTATACAAAAATGTTTATAATAATAGTACTTAACATTTCATATAAATAGTTGCTTTAGCTGACTTTGAAGAACGTAACTTTAACTAAAAATTATATTTATTTTAAATATTAAAATTGACGAATTTCTTTTTGTTAAGCCTAGGCAGGTATTTAGGGATCATTTTTCGTACTATTCGATTGCTTTTCTACGTTGCTTCAAACTTAACCATTTGATCGAGTTGATCAGCTCGATTCCAGCCATGAATGCGATCCGCAGCAGTCAGAGAGCTTAGCTTCTTGTGTATGAGCATGCCCGAAGCTTTAGCGGCCTCAATGCGTTTCGTATCGCCCATATGATTGTGAACATCTAAAGAAAAAGAGAGAAATACAAATTAATATTTAATACTTAAAGTTCCGTTGAGGACTAACCATTTGTCACATAGAGATCATCGCCGATGGTCTTTAGACGGCTGCGGCACTTCATCGAACGATTCTGCACGCACTCCCAATACAATATATCATTGCTCTTGCCATAGAACTTGAGATTGGAGCGATAAACGAAGTTGTTAATGGTCAGCAAGGTGCCGCCCTTGCGGCTGATGAGAAACGTCTGCGGCCCGCAATTGTGCACATGTTGCGTAACTGCAAAGGAAGTTAGACAGAGAGAAAGATGTTAAATACAAGAGATTTCTTAAATATATGCATGTCTTGAAAATATTAACTGAATTTTATGTAATTTATAAATTTGTGTATCGCTTACGTGCTAGCTATTTAGTATGGAATCGCGGCTTTATTGTCCTCAAAGTTTATTACAAAAAATAGTTTGCTTAAAAGAGTTTTTGTTTTTGTATAAATTGCCTCGAAACGTGATTAAGTATAAAGATATATATATAAAGTGTATAGTGTAAAATATATTGTATAAATCATATGCATCCAGAATTATTTCTTCTTGTTTTGCAGCGCCTTCTGCAGGCGACGCTTAATGCGTTCACGAAAATCAGTTGGATCAACGTCCTCGGCCTGAGCGGGTTTTGGACTAGAGGTTTTCTCTGCTCCAGCATCGGCTGTGGCTTCGCTCAAGTCAGCTTCCTCAATTTCTTGTATTTCAAAGACCTCGCCCTCCTCCTCCTCCTCCTCTTCAGCATTCTCCTCATTCGTTGTGCGCTTTTCTACAATAACTTCCACTTTTGGCTCTGGCTTGGGCTCCGGCGTGTCGACACTTCCCTCGCCCGGCATAAATTGGGAGGAGGTGACACTCTTGTCGCTGGCCTGCATGAAGTGCACGTGGTCTCCGTCGAAGGGGAAGACATTCTTTTGGTCGCAGACGACGCGCACTTTGCACTCCTCGCCATGCTCCCGGAAACAGCACTGGAACACTGAGAATTCGGCCTTGCGGAACGAAAACTTGAACAGATGCCCATCGTAGACGAGTTTTACGCCACCTGCGTGAGAGAGAAAAATCTTTGGTTGATATCAAGGACTTTTTAGGGATGCAACAAGTGGACTTACCTTTGGTTGTAGAGGCATATACAGCTGGCTTCTTGGCCGCCTGATTCTCGGTGGCCGCCTTGAGCTTGTCGAGGAGTTTAAGTTTTGGTTGGGCATCATCCACCTTAGTTTTGGGGCGACCGCGTTTACGTGGAGGAATTACCTGTGTTGCTGCCAATGTAGATGTGGCTGGGGCTGTAGTTGAAATGAAGTGGGATTGAACAAAAAGAGGTTAAATAATACGGCTCGACATGTAAGCAGCTTAACGGAAATCAAATAAAACACAAGAGTAAGGGTTTGAGAGCTTTTATTAAATAAAAAATTAAATAAAAAGAAAATATAAATGCGCTGTAAGTGTAAATCACAAAGTAAGAGGAAGAACTGTACTTGCGCTGGGAATGTTGCCACCTGCCAACAATCGAGCGCACAGTTGCCACACATGTGGCATAAATGTACCAAATTTGTAACCGGAAATCTTCAATCACAATGAAAAACTTTGAACATAAAGTGATTTCTTTTTTCCTCATTATTGTAATGTCTAACTATTTATTATACTCTTGAAATTTTAATAAAAGCTGATATCAATTGTACCTTTTCATATATTTTTATTTTTGGTACATAGTACCTCTGTAAGATGGCAACAATTGTTAACTGTCGCTGTAGCGTTGCCACATCTATGCGAGCACAAGAGTCAGCCATCTTGTTATTATTTCGCCGCATTCTTGTGATTTTTCGCCGCAATTTGCTACGCTTGGTTTTTGTTGCTAATAAATTTATTGAAAACCGCTACGAATAATTGTTATTTAAAATGTTCCAATTAAGTGAAGTGTATTTGTGCAAGTGTGCTGAACGTGCTGCATGCATGAAATGTTCCCAAATATATACAACGCCGACAACTGGCTGCAGCACGCGTTGTATCTTTTGCGTTGTTTGTGTTTTGTGAGAGATGTTGAACAACAAATTTGGTGTTTATTTTGCCAAAAATGGCAGTTAATTTGAATTAAACAAGCGACTTGAGCTTGAGCGATATCAAGTGGTAAGTGATAATACTTTTATAATTCCCATAGATGCTACGATTTGCAATGTAAACTGTTTCACTATATCGCATATATGTATGTGTATATGTATGTATGTATACCCTGAATAAAATATTTGCTGCCTTTCAAATGTTGTGTGTTTTGCTCTAAACTAAGTGATTTTTTTTACGGACACTAGCAAGCCAGAGGACCCAAACACAAATTTCCCATCTTTTTTATATACAATTACAGACATCCCCACCGCTCAGAATGGACAATTTATAACGGAGCTGCCGAACAGCGTTTGGATAAACAAATACGACTATTTCTTTATACGCAACCAAAAGCAGGGCTACAATCTGATCTTCAATGGCTACATGTACAAGAAGGAGGCCAGCTTTCGGGCCACCATCAATTGGATCTGCTCCGATGGCAATGGCAAGCGGCTGAACGAGAACAAATGCTCCGCTCGTGCCATAACTAAATTCGAAGGCGGCATCAAGCTAGGCAAAAATCCCCATAATCACCCGCCTCGATTCACGGGCAACACGGTGCCCGCCAAGCTCATGACCAAGGAAATGTTATTGCAGCAATATTAAAATAGATCAATTACAAAAAGAAGAAAAAGAACGCATCTTGTAGTTTATTTAGTTGTGTATCAGTGTACAGTGAAAACTCTAAGAACGAACAGCTGCCTTTTGCAAAGTGCTCGCTTAGCTTACCAATAATTTTCCCTGCTTTTTATGGTTAAATTTTTTGATATTCCCAATATTTTGACCTAAGCAGCAGATTAATTGATTCGAAATGGGTTTAATAATGCTTTTATTTAAAGAAATATTTTTTTCTGCTTTAAAATTTTCCCTACTTGTTTACTACTACTTCGCTTACAATTTGTAACGGAAAGATTGGATTTAAAAACTTAGTTTTTAGGGAAAATTTTCAAAATTGGACTTAAAATATTTTATAAAAATTTTAAAAACTTAATTTGTACATTTTTTTTAATATTTTTGTCATTTCTTTCAAGTTAACTTTATTTTGTACCCATTTATTTATTATTTCTTAAAGCAAGCTGGGAAAATTTTCAAAATTAATCCTAAAATATTTTTTAAAAATTTAAAAAAATTAATTTTTTTGTTTTTCTCAAAAATTTTAGCCATTTCTTTTAAGTTAACTTTATTTTGTCCCCATTTATTTATTATTTCTTAAAGCAAGCTTTTCACTTTTGATGAGTTTTCACTGTACCCTCTAGCTTAAGTTATGGCTTGTCATAGTATTTAACGTACACCCATTACAAACGCTTACACCCAAACACATAATTTGTAATCTATCATCCCCATCCCAAACAGCCACAGCAGCCACAGCATCTGTGAAGTTCAGGCGCACAGCCAACGGCGAGTTTTTGCTGATTGACGGACGCAGCTATAAGAAAACTCGGGCCATGCAATATCGCACCTACTATCATTGCCAGACGCCCAACTGCTCGGCGCACTACGTGCACGTCGAGCTGAGCCGCCGGCCACGTCTGACCAAGCACAATGGCCATGCGACGCACTGCAGCTAGCTCGTATGGATTACATATATTTATATATAGTTAAGCATAGGCTTAGACTTAGACTAAGCAACTGTAACTAGTTGAAATGAAAAATTGTAATCGAACAGCAAAAGCCTTGTCTTTTATTTATTTAGCAACACCCGCAGCAGCAGCAGCAGCAGCAACATCTAGATGCAACTCTCTGAACACATTTTTTGTTTAATTGCAGTCAAGTTCGATTATCCGATTAATTTGGATGAGGACGAAGAAGATCCACAGCTGGAATGCCAGGCGCGTCGCAGCGGCAGCGGGACTGGAGGGAGCAGCAGCAGCGGAGACAACAACTCGCCCTTCTTCATTGTCAGCAAATATGGCACGAAGCAGATAATGCTGAAGAATCACACCTTCAATCGGCACATAACGCGCGAGGATGTCACCTACTGGCGGTGCAGTCAGTTTGCGGTGCTGCGCTGCCGTGCCCGGCTCAAGACCAAGCAGGATACGCTCACCATACTCAACAGCGAGCACAATCACGAGGTCATCTCGAAGGCTCGCAAATATGGCTCACTCAAGCGTCAGCGCGCGGAGGCAGCGGCTCGAGCGCGCAAGGACGAAACGAAGCCGGAGACAACCGTCTGTTAGCCTTAAGCCAATTGTAAATAAGTACAGACATATATATATATATATATATATCACATACTCTCAATGTGTGTTAAATAAAAAACCAAGTTAGAGACGTGCTCAATGTGTATATATACTAACTGTAATATAAAAACTCTTTGATTGTATTGATATTTCTGTGATCTTTACTAATTGCTTGTAAAATCTCTTTTGTCTTTTTTGTAGATGCCATGTCCTATTACTCCTACATAACGGGTTTTCGTGGCAGTCGAAAATTGAAGATCGGCGAGTTCACCTTCACCCGGAACAAGGCGACGGGCCTGAAGACCTATTGGTCCTGTGCACGCGCTGGCGCCCACAAGTGCAAGGCGCGCGTCGTCACCGTGGAGGATCGAGATGTGATTGTCAAATGCAGCCAGCACAATCATCCGCCATACTAGTCCTGTTTTTTAGTCGTTAACAGAAAATAATTAAATAAAACACAAATTCACTTCAATTGCTTGTTCAATTTGATTTAAATTTAGCCTTTTTTATGTAGTTAATGTATGTCAAACTAACTTTTCTTTTTTTTCCTTTCATAGACGAACTGGAGGACTCGGATCGTGCTGAAATCAAGCACTCGCTTTTGTCCTTTGTGCGTGGTCAGCGCGGCTGCAAGCTGTTGGCCTTCAATGGACACAATTATGTGCGGAATCGACGTAGCGGTCTGAAAACCTACTGGATCTGCTCCAAGAAGGTAAGTGCTTGGATTTGTTGAGCGAGTCTTTATATAGATATTAATTTGTCTTATCTTATCGCAGGGCAGCACCAAGTGCAGCGCACGCGTTGTCACCAATGTGATCGAGGGCGTGCACAAAATTGTGCTGGAATCCTGTCATCATACCTGCCTCAATTTCGATCGGAAGAAGCGTTTGTCTCTGGTCACTCCGCTGCTCAAGACGGAGCACAAGTCCTCTATCAAGGCAGCGCTAGCTTCGGGCTTTGTCAAAACGGAAGCTGAGGAGGATTTGACGCTCGAGCTGCGCTCACTTAATCTAAGCATTGAGGATCTGCAGCAGCTGCAGTAGGCTAAGAAATACTACTAAAATAATTCAAAATAAATTGCAGCGCATAAGTAATTGTATAAAAAGATGTGCCCAATTAATTCTATATTATATATATATATATTTTATTTATAATTAATTAAGGCTAATTTGTTAAATTTGTTGTGACTTTGCAGTGCCCAATCGTCGTGCGTCGGCGCCCGCTCTGCAATCTCCGTTGAAGCGGATTCGGCTGGCCAAGACCATGGAGGACATACACTTTATAAAGACGCCAGCAGGAAATTGTGTTCTGCACTGCGGGGAGCATAGATATTTGAGGAATGCTTCGTACAAGGACAAAGTCTACTGGAAGTGCAGCAAGTGGCGAAAACAATGCCGCGCTCGCATCATCACAAATGTCACGAATCCTGGACAAACGCGTTACGCCATCAGCGGCGTGCACAATCACTAAACTTCCTAGTCCTAGTTACTAAAATATAGCAAAGATCTAAAATAGAAACATCTACTTAAAGCAGGTGAGTTTTTGCTGTAGTTTATTCAATTTGATTTCTCTTAACTTATTCCATTTTCATTTTACTTTTAGCCACTTGCCGTCTCAGCTTTTGTTTATATCTATTTATGTTCCACAAAATATAAGTTATTGCAATCAACTAAACGCAACTTCTTTTTATTTTTATTGTTTATGTTTTCTTTAAAATTCCAAAACTTTTTGCTTATTTATTAATCTCTCGCTTTTCTTTTTGCAGCGCTCTGTCTGTTGGATCCGAATATTTTGGGCGACTATGGAAATGAGAGCTTTTTGCCCCGATCCCAATCTCGTCGCCATATCCGACAGACGATTCGCTGTGGTCTGTCGAACAAGCGCAAGTGCACTCGCACCCTGGACGATTGGGATCGTGTGCGGTATGAGCGCACTCGCAGTGGAGATGTCCTCATCTATGATGGGCAGCGTTTTATGCGTCGGGGATCGTACGGGGAAACCGTCTATTGGGCATGCTGTCAGAAACGCTTGAATTGCGAGGTGTACATGATCACCAACAGGAATAAGCCCACCTATGTGGCCATATCGGGCGTACATAATCACGTCTAGATGGGAACAATTGCTCTATATCATTTTTACTCTCTTGAAATTCTTAATAAATGTTCGCACAATCCTTAACTTAGCTAGACTTATAATTATAGCACTACTTTTATGTTATATATCGTATGTCTCTATCCCATATCTTATATATCACTTGCTAATTTCTGTTAAACCTTTTGCAGAGCTCGCGGTCTTTGGCACGGGACAGCGGGGACGCACAGTTCTACTCCACAACGATCAGAAGTTTGTCAAGAATCGCAGCTCCGCCTCGCGCACCTATTGGATATGCTCTCGGAAGGTGAGTGAGAAGATCTCTTATATATAAATTTTTAATTACTGACTGATCGATTGACTGACTGACAGAGGGACTGACTATCTGATTGAGTGATTGATTGATTGACTAACTGGTTGACTTACTGATTTTCAAGCTGACTAATTGAGTGATTGACACATTTTCCGACTGATTAATGGCCTGATTGATTGAATAACTGACTGATGATGACATATTGGCATTCAGTCAAGCAATACAACATATAGATAACATAGTGTTCAGCTGGCTGACTGATCGATTGACTGACTGACAGAAGGACTGATTGATAATTTGGCTGATTGACGCATTGACTGACTAGCAGACTGATTGAATGTTCAACTAATTGACTGGCTGACGGATTGAGTGATTGACAGAATATCCGACTGACTAATTGATGGACTGACTGACTGAATAACTGACATATTGACGTTTAGTCAGCCAATATAATATATAGACACTATAGTGTTTAGCTGACTGAGTGACGGAGGGACTGATAAATGACTAATTATCTGGTTGATTGACTGAATGATTGACTGTTTAGCTGACTAACTGATTGACTGACTGATAGGTTAATTAACTGATATACAATCTGACTGACTGATTGACTGACTCATTAATGAACTGACTATAGACTAATTGTATGACTGATTGACAGATTGACTAAGTGATTGACTAAATAACTGACTGATGGACTGAATGATTGACGCATTCACTAGCACTAGCATATTGATTGAATTTTTAACTAATTGGCTGGCTAACTGATTGACAAATTGGATGACTGAATGATAAACGCATTGCCTGACTGACAACTGACTAACACAGTGAATGGCTGACTGATTATCTGACTGATTGACTGAATGATAAACACATTAGCTAAATATCTGACAAACTAGCTGATTAACTGAATGAGTGTCTGATAGGCTGGTTGACTGACTGAGTGATTGACAGACTAACTAATTGATGGACTGACTGATGAACTAATTGTCTTACAGATTGACTGATTGACTGTTTAGCTGACTGACTAACAGACTGGCAGTGAAGCAGCTGTTTAGCTGACTAATTGATTGACTGACTGATAGGTTACTTAACTGATATACAATCTGACTGACTGACTGGCGGACTCATTGATGAACTGACTATAGACTATGACAGATTGACCGATTGACTAAGTGACTGATTGATTGACAGACTGACTAAATAACTGACTGAATGATCGACGCATTACATGACTAGCTGATTAACTGACTGCTTAGCTAGCTAACTGACTGAGTGATTGGCGCATTGACAGACTATCTGACTGACTAACTGTTGGACTGGCTCACTGATTGACTGACTGAATAATAAACTGGCTGACTGACAACTGATTAACTGGCTGATAGACTGTTTAGCTGACTGACTGACTGATTGATTGAGTGATGCATCAATGAACTGACTAGCTGGTTGACCGATAGACTAATTGAATGACTGAATGACCGATAAACTAAGTGAGTGATTGATTGACCGACTGACTAAATAACTGACTGACTGATGGACTGAATGATGAACGCATTGACTGACTGACTGCTTAGCTGGCTAACTGATTGAGTGATTGACGCATTAATAGACTCCCTGACTGACTAACTGTTGGAATGGTTCACTGATTGACTGACTGAATGATGAACTGATTGACTGACTGAATGATAAAATGATTCAGTCAGTCAATCAGTGACTGGCAATTAATTGGCTGACAGACTGTTTAGCTGACTGACTGATTGATTGAGTGACTCATCAACTGACTAGCTGATTGACTGATAGACAAACAGATTGATTGATTGACTGACTGACTAAATAACTGACTGATTGCCTATCTGGCTGATTGAGAAACGCCTTTACAGCCTCGATATATATTTTCCATAAATCATATATAGTTTTTTCATTATACTTATAGCATATATGTATTTTTCTTCTTACAGGACGTGACGGTGTGTCGCGCCCGAGTGGTGACCGCCTTGGACAGCTCGGGGCAGGCGCGGATTATCAAACGCAATTTTGACCACAATCACAAGCCCAAGTTCTTGCACAGAGGAGTCAGTCTCTCGCATCAGCTGTCAATAATTGAGGGCTCTGCGCTGCTGAAGAAGAGCAAGGGGAAGGCCAGCCTGCTGCCGATGGCTAGCAAATCAGCCTAGACTTAAGCTAGGCTTAAAACTGTTTTGCAAAAAATCTGTTCATAGTTAAAGCTAAATAAATAACATTTTGATAGGACTTCCATAGCAATTTATTATAAAACTCGCTAATAAGTTTCTATGTTTGCTGATTTGCTTTTGACTTTTAGACTAATTTATTTTGCTTTTCCTTTGCAGCATTTCACATAGACTTTGCCGACTCGAAGAAGAACGGCGGCAAGCTGCTGGTGATCAATGGCTTTCGCTTCTTTCGGAACAAGAAGCGCGGACATTTGCAATATTGGAAGTGTCGCAACTATTACAAGGAACGCTGCCCGGCCATAGCAATACACGATGAGTCGACATTAATTTTGAGGCTCTGCCATCAGCATCAGCACATGGAGAGCAATGACATAGAGATTAAGCCGCTGCCGACCACAGTCATTGAGCAGGAGCCGGAGGCGGAGCGGGAGCAGGAGCGGCAGCAGGAGCGGCAGCAGGAGCGGGAGGAGGAGCGGGAGCCGGAGCAGAAGCATGAAGCTTCGCCAGAATTAGAGCTGCCGTCGCGTGGCATTGCATCACCTGCTGAACTGCTCTCACCCAGAAGCTTGTCCAGCCGGCCGCCTCCACCGCTCCATGAGTACAAATCGAAGCAAAGCTACGAATTTTAATTATACTATTATTTAGTTGCTAGCTGATAAGAGTCTTAAGAATTGATGTATTAAAGTACGCAAATATTCGCATAGTCTTTCAATGTGCAAAGAGAGAGTCTATAGGATTAGCTAGTCTAGCTAGTATATAATTATATCTAATCTGTATTAAAACTCTTTATTCTTGCAGTTGTTGCTGCTGCTCCGGCCAAGCCCAAGGTGCAGTTCTCGGTGTCGAAACGCGGCGGCCAGCTGCTCTGGCTGGATGGCCTAAAGTTCTTCAGAAACAATGAGAATCGTACGAATTTCTTTTGGCGCTGTCATTGGTATTATCGCCACGTCCGCTGCCCGGTGCTGATTTGCATGAACAAGTTCGATTCGAGTGACTTTCGGCAGATACACGAACATTGCCACGTTCGACCAGAGCGCAAGGAGAAGCAGCAACAGCAGCTGCAATCCTCGACCAAAACCAAACGCGTTCAACATCTAATTTAAGTGCGAATTTTTTTTGGCTTGTAAATAAAATGAAAAGAAAGAAAAAACAGTGACAATTGTGAAAACCTTTGTAAATTTGGCATTTGGCTAATCCTTTATAGTAATTATAATATTTAAATAACTTTAACTAATCGCTTTATCAACCCCATTTCCTTTGCAGTTGTGCTGGCCAACGAGGAGGTGCCCAATCCCGAGGATGTTTTGGTCTTCTTCACTCAATCGCTGCGCGGTCGTCCTGCCATAATGGCCAATGGCATACGATTTCTGATAATGAGCGAGAACAAGAAGAAGATCTTGTGGCGCTGCAGCTCCATGGCCACCAAGAAATTGAAGTGCCCCGCTCGAATAACCATGCTCAAAGAGAATCCACCGAAATTCATCATCAACAAGGCGGAGCATATGCATGCGGAGCTGAAGCGCAACAAATATAGCTCAAGCAAAGCGCATTCCTTGACCCAGGCACAGGATGCTGCTCAAATTAAGCTGGAACGCGAGATGGAGGGCACGGTTAGCTTCGAGCTGCACCAGGAGGAGGTGCAGGAGCTGCAGGAGCTGACGGACGATGCGCTCTAGAGATAGAATTACAAACTGTATAGTTCAGATCGGCTTAACTCTAAATATCTAAGAATAAAGTTCAAAAAAGTGTACATTATATAGCAGCTATATCTAAAAATCTATCTAATAATGTTTATATATCAAATGACATTTTGTATCTTTCAGATCTACCCAAGGAGAATTGCATATATATATCTTTAATACTTCTAACTGTAATTAAGAATACATTTAAAAACTGTACATTTTATAGCAACTAGATCTATTGCAACTACCCCGAAACCATCTAATACCGTTTATATATATCTTGATATATCGTATCTTTCAGATCTGCCCAACTTTTGCTATGTGATCAGTCAGAAGGGTCGCATCCTTCTGCTCCACGACGGCTTCTACTATGTCCGGGAGAAGGCTATCAATAATAAGACCTATTGGCGCTGCACCCAGTACACGACTATACTGAAATGCCATGGACGTATTCACACTCTGAATGGAAACATTGTCCACTTCTGCAAGCACAATCACAGCCAGGACCAATACGGACGAAAACTGAAGAACGCACTGCGTGGACGTAACTAAGTTAATGGGGGTACATATAGCACCTCTTACTATCTAAAATTTAATTATTTTTCATTATTTCAATTTGAATTTAATGTTGTCCAAATTACTTGGGCAACTACACAAGTAGTTTTGCGGGTTCTAATTCCTAGAAGGTACCAAAAGTATCAACCAGGGTTAATTGGCAGTTAGTTTCGTTCGAATATTGCTAATAATACATGGAAAGAAGATATTATTCTGATATTTGGTGGGGTTCGAATCCATATTTGCTTGGAAAGAGTCTTATAATAGTTGTGCGAATATAAATTGATGCTAAAGTACTCGCTTGATAAATTATCCGAGCTTCTAATCGAACAGGCAACAAAAAAAAGTCAAGGGTTCGAATCCGCAAGACTTTCATTCAGGGGTGTTTGAGATTAAGATAGATTTCTTAAAATAATTTAGATTTCTAATTATAATAATTACAATTGTATATGAAATCATATTTATCAAGCACAATTTACTGTAATGTAGTAGAGTTCGAACCCTTGTCTACTTATTGAAAAACTATGCGAGCTATGACTGCTTGCATATTACATAATATTATAAAAAGTTCTTACAATATACAACAGCTTAAATGCTTATGAGGTTCGAACCCTGACAGATTCACTAAAGAAATCAATAATATTTAAAATGATAATAAAAATCAAGAAAGAAGTCCTCGCTGGTTAAAATTGTCAGAGTGTATAGAAAAGTGGAAGAGTAGATAGGGCCAGGGATCGAATCCATAGCCCAAGCGCTCTTCAAACCACAACCAATTGAGAGTTAGATTGATTATAGAAAACAGTATTCTAGAATACATCATATCAAAAACAAACACAACAAAGTTTGAACCCTGTTCTATGCATATAATATAATTACAAAAATAATAAAAAATTAAAAGGTTCTCCACTCTTTTAAGCAAGGGTTCCAGAACTACTCTATCAATCTAACTGTCTATCTTAATTATATTTTATCATTATATTTCTGTTAAATAAAATTTTAAGTATATTTTAGGTCTTAAACAAAAAACTAAATAATATTTGGAATGGTTCGAATCCCGCAATGATTTTTAAGCCCTTTATACTTAATCTACTATATCAAATATTCTATACTATTTATAATATCCGAAAAGTGCAGCTAATGTTTCTTATTTTTGAAGTGTTTTTAAAAATATTTTGAAAAAAATAATAAAATTATTTAAAATATTGCCGCAAAGGTTTTCGATCACATTTAAAGTTCATATAAATGAAAAATTAATATACTACTAATTTTGTATATATGTATGTGCTCCTCCATTGCAGATATCATGATGTTGGCCTGCTTTACGAGCACTCGCAAGAAGAAGCGCAAATTGCTGATAGATAAGCACGAATTCGTTATGGATCGAAAACTTAAGAGCAGCATCAATTGGCGTTGCGCTCGTTATCGAAGCGCCAATTGCAAAGTGAGGGCAACGACGCACGAGCTGAAGAGCGGACAGGAGGTGTACAGGATCAAATATGCCAAGCACTCGCATAGCTGAGCAGTAAACTATGGGAACTACGATCTAGGATATAGATTAAAGTGGTTCCAATTGGAAATGAAAAACTTTATAAGCCTAGTTTCTAGATTACTTTTGATTAAGCTAATGTTTTCTTATTCTTTCATATATCTAAGATGAGGAGATATCATGTGGATCTATAATCTAGAAAGAGTATGATTCTAGAGTGTCTTTATAATGTGCGTTATTTAAGTCTAGCTGTAAGCACAATTTGTTGCCTTATTTCTTTTCATGCTTAAAAAGAGAAACTGAGGATTGGCAGCAGGAGAAGTTATGATCTTGTATATAAATTAAAACGGATCGATTTTGAAATAAAAAAAAACTGAATGCATGTTATTTTAGACTGGATTGTAGATTCCAAACAATTCGGCAAAAGTCTTATTTCTTTTGAAAAATGATCTTGAATCTAGTAAATACTATTTGATACAGCTAATATATTATTTCTTTCCATTTCAAAGTAGCTGAAGGACTTGCATTCTGGAGAAGAAAACTGATCCAGCAACTAGTTTGAAGACGATTCAAAAATTAATTATCGTAGCATAATGCACGCTATATTTTAGTCAATATCTAACTTGGATTCGATTTAGCTAACTTAGTTATTCTTCCTTTTGCTTGCAGATCTCGTTCGCAAACAGGGCATCATGATCGTCAAGGGCACCAAGGGCAAGCCGAAGCTGCTGATGGGCGGCTTCGAGTACTTCCGGAACAATAGTCGCGGCTCGAAAACCTATTGGCTGTGTGCCAGGAATCGTTATCTACGCTGCGCCGCCCGCATCATCACCTGCTCGAGCACAGGTGAGCTGGTGGTCAAGAACCAGCAACACAATCATGGCCCACAATTTCTGGGCGAGCTCAAGAAATCGGTGAGCGAGGCGACAAACAGTTCGCAGTAGCTGAAGCAACAACAACAACATCGACAACTGCGTACCAAAGTTTTCCCTTTGTCAATAAAGATTTTTCCATTAGTTTCGCTATATCGTATTTTGATATCGTATATGCATATATCAGAATTGTGACTAAAGGTAAATATCTCTAGCCATTTGCACAGCTGGGTCTGATAAACAAATGAGTTCTACGAAGTAATCCAATGCCGTAGGCTTCGAGCTAACTCTAACACTAAACAACAAAGAATTTTTCCGCAATCGTTAAGTGATATGATTTTGAAAGCCTTTTTTCTATAGACCCTAAGTCTGAAAGCCTTTATTTTAATCAGGAATGCAGCTTCAGAATCTATAGAAAAATTATTTTAAAACCATATATTTTTGAGCTTAAAACATATAAAAAGTTTCATTTTGTTGAACAGTGTAATTTGTGTGTGTTAACAGGCTTTGCGCGGCTTTAACAATATTGATCTAAGTTCGCACAGTAAAATATTTGCTAAATTCACTTACATACATATATATTATTAAACATTATACAGTGAAACCTCAATATAACGAACATCTTTATAACTAAAAACTCAATATAACGAATTATTTAAGTCCCTTAAAGAAACCTCGTTTTTGCGAAAGTTTTGCATATAAAAATGCACTATAACGAAGAATTTCTGAGCCTGAAAACCTCTATATAGCGAAGCAATTATTCAAAATCCCAAAATTCTTCGTTATATCTAGTGATTCGCTATAATGAAATTTAAAGAAATCTGAAAAAAAATCCTATAAATATTGTTTGCATCTGTTAACATTACTTGCATTATATGCAAGAATTTTAGCATTATTTATAATTTATAATAATAATAATATTAATAATAATATAAAATAATTTTTTTAGATTTCTTCAAATTTCGTTATAGCGAATCACTAGATATAACGAAGAATTTTGTAATTCCCCTCACATTCGTTATAACGAGGTTTCACTGTATATATTTTTAAAGGGTATAGGTATAAGAAAATTAGAAAATTCTTTTAAAGTTGCTCAAAAACAGTTTCTGAAAAGAATTTATGATTTATTTATAAAGGTTATAGTTATAGCAAAATTCTCTGAAAAATTCTTTTAAAGTTGCTCAGATGAAAAACCGTTCCTGAAAAGAATTTGTGATTCCCCTTAAATTCGTTATAGCGAGGTTTCATTGTATATATTTATATAGGTTATAGTTTTAGGAAAATTCTAAAAAAAAATTCTTTTTAAACTTGCTCAGATGAAAAACAGTTTCTGAGCTAAATGAAATGTTGTAACTACTGTACAAATTGTACATGATAAATGATCACCAATCAGTCAAGCTATATACACTGTACCCATACAAAGGCGTGTATATATAGTGCACATATATATGTTCTTGAACTCGTCAATTGATACGGCACTTCGCTAATTTCTTGGGTAAACTTTGTTTTGTTTATACAAAAGAGACGACAAGAAACGTTGATTCCGATTTTCAGACACTTCAATTGTGTGTCTCATAAATTCCAGGCTAAGTGGCACATACATAAACATATACAGGCATACATATAGAGATGTATGTGAGGTTTCTGGAACAAAGTGGAATGACTAACTGCATAACGGATAAGCGTTAAGTGTCTGCGATTAGTTATGCCAATAGCAGTTAAGTATAAAACCTGCAAAATCTTAAAATTTGCATTTATTATGAAAAACCACCCAAAATTCATTTTACTGCATAGCCAAAGTTTAAGAACAAACAGTTTGAATTGAAACCGTTAAAACGATTGCGTTTTACTGGTTCATTTTTAAAATACTTTCAATTATGTAAGTTGTTCATTGTTATATTTATCAACAAAAGTACTGCTTTATTATAACTAATGTTTATACTTATTATATTTATTTATCTAAATTTCCTTAGAAATCAGCACTAAAAAAATCAGCTAGTTCATTCTCGCACAAAGCGAAAAAGAACTAGTGCCTAGTTATCGATAGTAACGACACATCACTGCTGTTCTCTCATATATCGAAGCATCGATACACTCTGCATGCTCATTCTTTCTCAGAGAATCGTTACGTACGGACGTCGCCGCGCGTCGCGTAGATATTTTTAATTATTTTCTCAGCTTCTGGTAGGTGGTGCGCGCAGCAAATAAGAAAGAAATTTGTGTATTGCAGCAGAAGTTTTTCGCTGCGCACAGGCTGTGCCGCGCTGCTCTCGAGACTCTACAGAGCAAGGATTCAAAACTAATGTGTAACAAAGAGAAGTGCAAAAGAAACAAAGTATTAGTGAACAAACGTAAAATACATTTAAGTTCAAGGTTTATACTATATCCCCCACACAATGCCAGAACCGAAGTTCAAACGCAACTAAATTTAAAACGCTGTGCAGATTTTTGTATACACTGCCGCGTATGTGTGCGTGTGTGTGTGTATGTGCGGTGTGTGTGTGCGAGCGAGTGTTGGTTAATGTGACTCGATGCAGTTTGCTTTATCAAAAGCCAGCGAGATTATTGAATTAATAAATGTGCACACAATAAGAAAATATATAACATTGTCTCAATCTATCTGTGAAAAAAATATCTAAACCCAATTACTCAGTTTGCTCTCAGTTTAATTCGATTGACACAGAGGCAGGCGGCAGAGCGCGAGCGCAAGCAGCAGCAGTAGCACCGTCGCGACAACAGCAGCCCCAACAAAAATAAGGCGACAGACTTAACTTGCCCACTCTTCGCCCGTTGGTGGTGGGAGAGACGCACACACAATACATCAACAGCAACAACAACAACAACAACACAGAAGAGCCAAACCTACTCTCAGCTCTGCTTTTGCGCAGATAAACGCAGCGAATTCGCCGTGTCGCTGAGCGCTGCTCAGTTGCAGCTCGGTCGACGCTATTTGGAAACACCTTGCTCCAATATTTTTGCCTGGCTTGTGCTCTGCTACGTAGCTGGCGTTAGTTCGCACGACTCAATCGCCGTTGCCGTTGCCGTTGCCGTCGCAGTCGCAGTTGCCGTCTCAGTATCGTTTCGTGCGATTCTTTTGGCTGCAGCAGTATAAAATTCGTCGGGAAAACTCGCTGCCACAAAGAAAAAGGCAACATTTTTTGTTGTTGTAATTTTCCAATGCTGCTTGGCTGCGCTTTGCACGCGATTCCCTACAATTTGGTTGCGGCCAGTGCTGCTGCTGCAGCAACAACAACAGCAGCAACAATAACAACTATAAGCAGAACGGCAGCAGCTTCAACATTGTCGCCGTGTCGCCAGCAGCGCCGCAGCATCGCCAGCCCCTCGGACTCGCCATGTACAACAACAGGAACGGCAACGGGAGGCGCAGCAGCGACGACGCCAGCATAGAACAGGTTTGTAGCTTTAACATTTCTTTTTCGTTGTTTTTCTGTTTTTTTTTTTTGTTTCGTCTTGCCGCTGCCGTCGCCTCAGCACATTCTCTGCCGCTGCCTGCGCAACGCTCGTTGCTTCGTTTTCGTTTCGTTCGCTTATTCATAACTTTTTTTGGTTATAGATTTTTGTCAACCACCCACCCGCCACCCACCCGCCGAGACTAAGCTATGCTTTGGCATCCCAAAAACCTCTCCCTCCCTCTATTCACTCACATGCTCAACTGTTTCAGTTTTTCAATTATTAATGGTGGCCATTAGTGCGCGACGTCCGTCCGCCCGCTGCCACGCCCCCCGCCTGCACCTCACCTCGTTGTCCGTGTAGTCACTTTTTTTCCTTATCGGACAAATTGTGTTTGTCTGAAAAGTTCAATGAGGTGCGCGCACTGCAATTGCACTTCGGCCCCCTCTGCCGTTCCGCTCCGCTCCGGTCCGTAGCTGCCAATTCTGTCATATTTATGCTATCGACATATTTACAGTGAAGACTACTACTAACGAGCCAACTATATAGCTAGTTCGAGAACTTGATAGTAAAGTATTCTACGAGAAAAATTTGATTAAAGCATATAATGATATAATATAAAGTAGATAATATTTTTAAGTAATATTTTCAAACATGCGCTATAAAGTTAAGTACAAAAACTGCAATAAAAATTAAATTAAAATAAAAAAAAAATACAAAAAATATTTTTGGTTATGAAAACATTCCTCAAGCATTTCAAACCTAAACATAGAAAAAAAGTAATATTTTCAAACATTCGCTATAGAGTTAAGTACAAAAGCTGCAATAAAAATTAAATTAAAATATAAAAAAAATATAAAGAAATATTTATGCATAGGAAAACATTCCTCAAGCATTTCAAAACCATTTCATTCCTCAACGTATATATAAGATGTTAGCTAAGTTCCCCCAACTGAATCTCTTTTAGGGGTAGCTAGTTCCGTTACTGTTCACTTCATGGAGCTTTCACTGTAGTATATTTGTATATGCATTTGTATTGCTAGATAAAAATCATGTTGGCATGTCTGGGTGTTTCTGATAGCGATAACGATTCGAACCCGCAGCACAACGGAAATGCGTTGCATTAAGTGAATTACACAACTGCCGCCTACCCCTCGCTTGAACCACCCCTCTGTCTCCCTACCCCACCCATTCGCATTTCTACCGTGTTGACTAATTTTCTCTTTCTGTGGGTGTTGGGAATGAAAAGTTATAACTACAATAGCTGGGCCACTCATACAGATAAGATCAATCTCTATATGTGCACGTAATTCCAAGGAAATGTATAAAAAAAGAGTTGAACTCTTTTGTTTGTTGAGCAAATGTTGTTCATATCTTTAGTCAAATAGGTCTACAGTCATGCAAAGATTGCAATTTGGAATAGAGATTATGGAGGAAGTAGAGCAAAGGAAAAAGTTAGCTCATAAATATAATTCAGATGAATACATGATGATATCATTCTATATAAAAGAATTTTTCAGTGAAATAATAAATAATTTAGATATTAAGAAAATTAAGCTTAAAAGAAAAGTTGTCACTCTTTTGCTTGAGAGCTAGTACTTGATATATATATATATATGAACTTGAGCTAGTTCACTAAAGAACTGAACAGATATAAATCTAAAGTTAAATGTACTCGGAAATATAACAAAAATTAAAATTTGTTTTAATTTTTAAAGTAAATCGAAGTTATTCTAAAAAATGAAGCTTAAAAGCAAAGTTCTCACTCTTTTCCTTGAAAACTAGTTCATATATGAACTTGAGCTAGTTAACTAAAGAACTGAAGAAAATTGAAAAAATTAAAATTTGTTTTAATTTTCAAAGCGAATTGAAGTTAATCCAAAAAATTAAGCTTAGAAGACAAATTCTCACTCATCTGCTTGAGAACTAGTTCATATGCGAACTTGTGCGGTAGTTCACTAAAGAACTGAACATACATAAATCAAAAGTTAAATGAACTCGGAGGTATTCAAAAAATTAAAATTTTGTTTTAATTGAAGTTATTTTAAAAACAAATATAACTTATAAAATATGTATATGATATATGTATGTTAGTATAGTTCCTATACCAGCTGCATATATCATATATTGTTTAGTTGTAATCCTGCTCAACATATTTTTTTTTGCCAGCTGAAAAAAAAAACGGATTTATGTCAAGTTTCATTAAGATAACGTTCGAGTTGGCAGACGCAGGGCTCTTGCTTTTAAACACTTACTTATAGGAATCTACCCTCATTTCAATCCTAATGAAAAACTCGTATTATTGATAAGTTTCTTCTTACCTGAGTCCTTTTGCAGTCCTTGGCAATTTATGCGGTACTTACGGCTTGTCTACTACTTTATTATCCCAGCTTAACCTTGCGTAACCCAAGCTCTTTGTCTTGTGCAGGCACACAGATACACACACATACATATATATATGTATATATGTGGATCTTTAAGCAACCCCTTGGGTTGGCAACCCAATTTGCCACAAACACCAATAAAGTCATTTCACAGTTAAAATTATAGTATTTGTCGAGCTACCGACTGTGGGTCCATTTGATAATTGCTTAAAGCTGGAACAACCCCCTCCAAACTCCCCACCCCCCACACACTCCCCAATTGGAACAGTTTGTCATGGCCCATTCCCCGTTTGCGAATAACACATGCGAAAGCCATGTCGGGTCGCATATGTTGCTCAAAGTGATTATTTTCACTAAAAATAAACGAAATTAATGATTGATGAAGTGAGACAAGGGAGCGAAATGTCAGACATCAACACCAGAACCAAAAGAGAAGAAGAAGATGGCGAGGAGGAGGAACCAACCAACCCCACATCCATGCCTCGTTCCCTTTACAGCAAACAAAGAGCAAAAAGCAGCAACATTTCAATCGTAATGAGCGGGGGAAAGTGTCATTTAATTGAAAGCAGGTGGAGTAGGTGTTCGTTGAAATAGAAGATGCAAGCTGGAAGAAGAAGAAGATGGATGCTGGGTAGCCAGTTTCTTTCTTTATGGCGAGTCCGGCCTTTTGTCGCAGCCGCAACCAGACGGAAATCATAAAAGTGTTGCATAAAAATATTTTTTATGTGTCTTGGTTCGCGTCTTCGTCTGCCTGGGTCGAAAATAATAATAAAATGCGAATAAAATAAAACAAACAAGAAAATGTTATTTTGAATTACTTTGCCAAACATTGAATACTCTTTAGAGATATAGAAAAGTGTATATATATAGTATATATTGGAAGAAAGAGAGAAAGAGGTCTTTTTAAGGATCAGAAAAAATATCTTTTACTTTTAAAGTCAAATCTTGATAGTTCGAAATGGCAATTGATCATATTTTTTACGAATTACACAGAAATTCGATTTATCAAACAGGAATTCGAATGAATTTTTTCAAGAAGACAGTTTCTTTTGCGAATTATTGAGGTTTTCGATTTGGCGAGGAGACCAATTATCGGTATTCGACTTTATTTATAAATTTATGTATTTTTCAAGGTTTATTTATTCTATTGCAAAAAATTATATAAGAAGTTCTTATTAAGAACTTTTGAATGTCCATTAAAAGAGTTTTCACTGTATATCAATGCTATATACGTATATATTTTCATATAAAATTTGATTTTTAGTGGATTGTTCCAATGGAACCAATACAGTGGTGGGGCAAGGGGTCGGAGCGCCCCAGGCGGCAAAATGTCAAGATTAGCTAAGTTTTTTTTGGCACTTAGTAGAGGAGGCAAAATGTCAAAAATTTTAACTTTTTTTTTGCTCCAACTTTTGTATTACATTAAAATTCATTCTACATGGGGGCGGCAAAATCATCTTCCGCCCGGACGGCCAAAACCCACGCTACGTTACTGCACCAATATATAAGATATACTAGTCCAATTTCTATGATATCAAATTTTGATGTAAGAATGTAAGTCAGGAAAAGTCTTAGTTGAGTAAAACGAGTCGACTGCTGGAAATATTGCTTATATAGAATATAGAAACTTACTATATATATGAGATATGTTTTATGAACTTAATTTCAAATGAAAGAAGATGAAAACAGAAAGAGAAATTGAAATTCTGACTTGAGTATAGCGAGTCGATGTTGGAGATATATAACTTACATAGCCTGGTAAAGGCTTTATAGAATATAGAAACTTACTATATATATGAGGTATGTTTCAGGAACCCAATTTCAACTGAAAGATGATAGAAACAGAAACAGAAACTACAAATCGAACTGGTCTATAACGACTCAATTGTTGGGGATATGGCTTACATAGCCTGGTAGAGGCTTTATAGAATAAAGAAGTTAAAAACAGAAACAGAAACTGAAAATTTAACTGGTCTATAACGACTCGACTATTGAGGATATAACTTGCATAGCCTGATAGAGGCTTTATAGATTTGCCGATAAAATGGAAATACCCAAGCGTAAGAGTAACAAATAAATGCCACAAGACGCCAAATGCGAGTAGCAGGAGTCGTGGCATGGGCATGGGCGACCGTGCCACATATTTTGTTTATATATTTACTTGACAAGTTTCGCAGGAGACGTCTTGCCTCTTGCCACTTGCCACTTGCCTCTTGGTTTGGGTCTCTTTCGCTTTGGCGTCTCTTGCCATTTCGATGCAGGCAACGGCGCTGCATGTCATCAACAACATCATCTACGTCTCCGTCTCTGTCTCTGTCTACCTCTCGCCTCTCTCTCTCTCTCTGTCTACGTCTCCGGCTCCAACTGCGGCTCCGACTGTTGTCTGCTGTGTTCTATTTTATAGTCCAAACGTGATGGCAAAATGTGCCTGCTGCATATATTTTTATTTTCTTTTTTGTTTTCCCCGGGCTTTTCCCAATGCCTGCTGTGCTGCGCTGTGCTCTGTCTTGCATTTTCCTGCCGCGCTTTGGAAAAATAAATTAATGGGAAACATGCAAACATAAATTCGTTTTTTAGCTGTCAGGTGTTTCACATTTTAAACGTAAATTATATATAAAGCAGCAAACAAAATTATAATTCCGCCTAAATGTTTTATTGGCCACCGACTGCCTGTCGGCCTGTCTGTCCGTCTGTCCAACTCTCCCTCTGTCAGCATACCCTCTTTTGATTAAGAAAGAAAAGGCAGCTCTGCTATGAAGATGTATATGTATATATATAAATATATATTCCTCATCAGACAGACTGATTCGTCTGTCTATATGAAATCTTTGAGGAAATAAAGATATGTATCTCCGTATTACTTAAACTTAAATCAAGAACTGGAAGAACAAGATATACGAACTAAATATGATAGTATTTCTTCTTTAGCTTTAGCTTTTGCCTAACTTTTGGTCTCTATGAAATCTTCTAGGATAAAAAGATGTGTATCTCTTATCTAGTACTTTCTGCTTAACTGAAATCGAGATATAGTGGGTATTGGCTCCGTATTACTTAAGCTTATCTCAAGAATTGTAAGAAATAGATTTACGAACTAAATATAATAGTTATCGTTTCTCCTTTAGCTTTAGAGTTTTCCTCACTTTTGGTCTCTATGAAATCTCCTAGGATAAAAAGATGTGTATATATATAGCTAACTCTTCCTGCTTATCTTAAATCGATAAATGACTTTATCTCAAGAGTTTGAAGAACTAGATATACGAACAAAATATGATAGTTAGCTTTTCTTTTTAGTTTTTGCTTTTGCCTGACTTTTGTTCTCTATGAAATCTTCTAAGAAAAAAGGATTGCACTTTCTACTTAACTGAAATCGATAATATCAGTTATTGGCTCCGTATTACTTGAGAATATCTGAAGAATTATAAGAAATATATGATATGCTAGCTAAATATGATGGTTATCATTTCTTCATTAGTTTTAGCTTTTTCTTGACTTTTGGTCTCTATGAAATCTTCTACGAAAAAAAGATATGTAACTATATAGTTTATTCTTTCTACTTACCTTTAATCGATATATATCAATTATTGGCTCCGTACTATTTGCAATTTTCTGAAGAATTATGAGAACTTGATATACTAACTAAATATAATAGTAAGAATTTTTTCTCTAGTTTTAGGGTTTCCCTGAGTTTTGATCTCTATGAAATCTTCTACCTTAAATCGATCGGTTATTGGCTCCATATTACTTGAGATAATCTGAAGAATTATGAGTAGATGATATGCTAGCTAAATATGATGGTTAGCTTTTTCTTGACTTTTGGTGTATAGTACACACATATACATAAACATCCAATTTACTTTATGTCCCTTAAATTCAAAAAGTTTTGGAAAAGTTATTAATATTAAATAAAATTAAAAACAAAATCAGAAAAGAGAATCACAAGAGTTGCTCAAAGCGAAAAGCATTCCAGATATAAACAGGGCATCTTCTGGTCGTGCATTTTTCATCATTTCTTTTATGCTTTTGCGGCGGCCAATGGAAATTTAATTTTATTTAAATTAATGATGAAGCTTATAATTGGCCTCGTTTTAGTTTTTTAGCTTGCTTCTATTCATTTCGGTTTTATGTGGACACTTCACAGTGTGAATGACAGCAACATCGTCAGCTCCATCTCCAGCTCCATCACAATCTTTAGCTGGCATCTTTGTCAGGGCTTTTCTTAGGCTCGCTCTTTGAAGAGCATTTGACATGACTTGGGCTTCGCTTTTCGTACGATGCGCTACTTCAACTTTGATTATGACGTGAAGTTGGCCAAGTGCAAATACTTTGCTGGTACTTTTTAATTAACTTAATTAGCATAGATGATGGGCTAAGAAGAGCAGCGCTTACATAACATGAAAATTGCATTATATCTTCCGTCTATACCCCCCGACTGTCCTTCTACTCGCATGGGAAGACTTGACAGGGAGGAAAAATATGTTTCTGGCCTTTTGATTTGGGCTATGGCAGCCATATAGATGGTTGGCTGGGGGAGTTGCCTTCCATTCACATACTCATTAACGTGCATAATGTACTCGAAAGCTAGTCGAAGCGATTGCTCTTTTAAGTACCACCGACATACTTTCTGAGCCCCCCTACCTTAGCTGATTTATAATTCCTTGTGTTCACATTAAGATCCAACATACTAATTGGTTATACTAATTAACAGCATTTCAATAGAGTAGCACTCCGATTTCATCAGCCATTGTGGTAAATATTATATAATGCTTGTCAAAAACCTTTCCGAATCTTAACTCAAGTGCAGGGATTGGATATTTTGAAATATGATGAAATACATCTTTGCTGAATATTCCCATGGATATGAAAATAATACACTAATTTTTAAAAAGAAAAATGTTACGCTTTGATTTGACGTGTTTCTTGATTTTAAATCAGTTCGTACTTCATCAAGTAGAATATTCTATAATTACATTTACTCTAAAAGACTAGGCTTCTTTTTAGTTTTGAACTTCAATCAGACAATTGGTCAATCAAATGAAATATATGCAAATAAAAAGTTTTACCAAAAAGATATTTTCAATCAGTCAATCGTTAATCAATCAGTCAATCAAAAACAAATTTTTAAAAATGCTTCTATTCTACCTTAGTCTAAGATTCTTTTCTCGTTGCTCGTTGATTTTCAATCATTTAAATGCTCTTCATTGAATCAATCAAATTTAATATATCAAAACTACTTCCAGCTTTTTCATTGTTCTTTAATCAATCAATACACTTGAATATTTGAAATTGGCCTTATTGTCAAAGATAATTTTTTTAGTTTTCAGCTTTAATCAGTCAATCAAATATCTAAAAATTGGTGCTGCGCATTGATCTTAAATCAGTCAATCGAAAAGAAATATTTAAAAAATGCTTCTGCTAGACTTAGATTCTACCTTAGACTTAGATTCTTTTAAAGCTTAAGCTGATCGTTGATCTTCAATCATATTAATGCTCTTCATTTAATCAATCAAATGGAATATTTTAAAATTAGTTATATTGTAAGCTTTTTTCAGCTTTTCATGGTTCTTCAATCAATTAATCAACTTAAATATTTCAAAATTGCTTTTACTGTCAAAGCCAACTTTTTATTTAGTTTTCAGCTTCAATCAGTCAATCAAATATCTAAAAATGATTCTGCTGTCAAACCTTAAACCTTCAATCACTGATTCATCAATCACGCAAGCCAGTAAAAGTCGGAAATGTCTTGCTATCTATTTCGGCTAGATTTACATAACCAATTATTGTTTTCTATAGTCATGATTATAGCTTCTGCCGATTGTTGATTCCACAAATTATGTGCCACGATTTTGTTGATCTTAAATTATGTGTCTAAATTTTCTTTTTCTCTATTTCATTTTTTGTTTTCTTCTTTTTTTTTAAATGGTTTCTGCGGCACGTCTCAAATAAATATATAATCTCTCAAGTGGTTGTTGGCGTTGCTCTTGTTGTTATTGTTGCTTGGCTGTTGCATACGATTTGGCCCCCTTCCTCGTTGCCCTCTGCCCGGAGGCGCTAAATGCAGGAAAACAAAAAATAACGGAAGAGGGCGCGCAATACCGGAGCCATAAGAAATTTGTATAAGAAATCTATAAATTTTGTCTTAATTTTTTCTCTCGCTTCGTTTCGTTTTTTTTTGCTTTTATAGCGCGTGATTTTTGATTTACGCGCCATTGGACATTTTATTTGGATTGGAGTGTTTGGTTTCCCAGAGCACATATTTATTTTCTTTTTCTCCCGTTGTATTTTTATTTTTATATTTATTTTTATTGCTTTTTAATGCGCCGCTGAGGAAGTTTTATTTCTGGGGGCAACTGCAATTCCCCCAATCGCCTCAACTTAGACGCTGTGCGTGTGGATTGTTGAACAATGAATTTTCTGGGGATTATCTATGTGCATACGTACATCTATATAGTATGTAAATGTGTCTGTGTGCGTGAGTGAGAGGTGGAGGCAGCAACAATAGCGCTGTGATGGCGCTTCACTGTACCCTAGCATATAGTATTTTAATTTTGTCATCGAATGTGTTGCGCATTGAAATTCTTTAATCATAGATATCATAGATATTCATTCACTATATACATATGTTTGTGATCGGCTTAAGCTAATGAATTGAGAGAGATATGTATATATATACATTTAAATATCTTTCTATTTAAAAAAGTTTTGGCTGATTGATGATTTGACTGACTAAAACTATAACTAAAATCTAGCCAGATTAGATTTTTTGAGTATATGTGAGAGATTTCTAGCTGACTGACTCATTGATTGAATAACTTGTTTACTGACTGATTGATTGATTAATTTGTTTACTAACTGATTGATTGCCCGATAAGACTTTTGACTGACTAGTTGATTGACCAAATGACTAATTGGTTGAGCCAATAACTGCCTGATTGACTGAAAGATTGAATGCTTGATTATCTGAAAATCGAATATATAAAACATAACAGACTAGTTGATTGAGTGATTGGCTGATTACCTGGAAGGTTAACTACCTGCTTAGATATATGAATATATATAAAAGGTTTTTTGCTGATTCATTGATTGAGTAGCGAATTGTTTGACTGATTGATAGATTGATTGATTGATTCACCGATTGCCTGGAAGGTTAACTAATCGCTTAGATACATGAATATATATGTACGTTTTTTTCTGATTGATTGATTGACTAAGTGATTGACAGACTGATTGACAAACTGATTGACTGACTGATTGACAAACTGATTGACTGACTGATTGACTAACTGATTGCCTGTCTGATTGACTGACTGATAACCGCCTTACTGCCATTTTCTATTACAAGGGCATAATAGACTAGTTGATTGATTGATTAACCGATGGCCTTGAAGCTTTACTACCTGCTTGGATATATGAATATATGTATACGATTTTTCTGATTGATAGATTGATTAACGGGTTGATTGAATGAATTACTGACTGACTGAATTCACTGATTGACTGACTGATAAGCGTTTTACTGTAATTTTCTGTTAGAGGGGCATAACAGACTAGTTGATTGATTGATTGACCAATAGCCTGAAAGATTACCTACCTACTTACATATATAAATGTAGATAAGAGATTTTCTTCTGACTGATTGATTGACTGACTGACTGATTGAGTCACTGATTGACTAACTGATTGACCAACTGACTGGCTGAATAACTTACTGATTGATTGACTGATAACCGTCTTACTGTCTGTCATCTTCTGTTAAAAGGCATAACAGACTCGTTGATTGATTGATTGACCAATATGGAATACGCCTGGAGGATTAAGATTAAGAGATTTTCTTCTGACTGATTGATTAACGGATTGATTGACTGACTAATTGACTGGCTCGTTGACTAACTGACTGACTGAATTACTCACTGATTGATTGACTGATCACCGTCTTATTATCATCTTCTATTACGAGAGCATTCAGTTGTCGGCTAGCCGTAGCTAATATTTTATTTTCTTGTTTTAAATTCAAATGCGGCAATTGTCTGTATTTGCCACCTTCTATCATATTTATGCTTTCATATACAATACACATACATTATATATAAATGTATATAACTTTATGTATGTATAATAAACATCAAATATTCTACTCTTGTCTTCTGCAACCCACACAGAATACGCAGCAGCAGCCGCAGCAAGAGAAGGAGAAGCAGCCGCAGCACCAACAGCAACACCAACAGCAACAGCAGCAGCAGCAAATGCAGCAGGCAACAACCGCAGTCAGGACGAGGGCGAACACAAACAGGAGCAGGACCTTAGCCACGTCCAAGTCGAGAGTCACGCGGGCCACGTCGTTAATCTATTTACCGCCTTTCTGTCAGCCATGTGGACATGTGCCTGCGGCAACGGCGGCGGCAACGGCAGCAGCGTCGGCCAGCAGCTGTTCCTCAACTGCGACTGCTCGCTGCTGTTGTTGTTGCTGTAGCAGTAGGGAACATAAAAATTATGATAAACATGCCATAGCGCCGACGCTGACAACAGCAGCAGCAGCAGCAGTTACCGTCTCAGCCTCTTCCTCGCCAGCAACTGCTTTGGAGCTGGCGCGTAAATTCCTGCAGCGTGATATTCAGTTAACGCAATTAGTTACGCCAATTGTTGTAGGTGGCAGCAGCAGCAGCAGCAGCAGTGTCTCGGAATGTCTGCGGCGCCAGCGACGTGATCGTATGCGAGGCGAGCGACAAAGTCTAGAGGGGCCATCAACGCTGCTGCTGGACACAATAAAACCAATCAGCAATGCAACAGCCACGGCAACAGCAACAGCAACTAGAACAACAGCAACAGCAACAACATTGGAGGCGAAGCAGAAGAAGTTGAATGAGCAGCTTGTTGGTGATGAAGATGAAGATGATGAATGTAGGTGCTATAACTATAACGGTGATATTAGTGCGCTGGAACGTCTAGAGCAGCAAAACGAAAAGGAGCAACAGCAGCAACAGCAACAGCAGCAGCAGCAGCAGTCGCTGCTTGAGTGGTATCAACTTCCTAGCATTACGTGGCTAAAATTCTGGCAGCAGCAGCAACTGTGCAACAGCAGCAGCAGCAGTAGCGATGCCAGCAACTTCGCCAATGCGACAACGCTAACAACGAACATAACGACAACAACAACAACTACAACAACAGCAGCAACAACAACAACCATGGACAGGAGTTGTGGCAGAAGCTGCGGCAGCAACAGCATGACGTCGACAAAAAGTTGGCTGAGAGCGCTGTGGCTGACGCTGCTGCTGGCCACGTCCGTTAGCGGCTGGGGCGGACGTCAAGATGGTGAGTGAACAAATGATTGACTACCAGATACCCTTTAATACACAAATATGCTTGAATAAGTCTTGAAGTTAAGCATTGCAAATGATAATGAAAGTTTTTAGTAACCTTCATATATATATATATATATATATATATGTAGATGAGTGAACAGATGATTGACTACCAGATACCCTTTAATACACAAATATGCTAGCTTGTACAAGAATAAAAATTTATATTCCTAAATAATATTCATATATAATGTCCAATATAGATATACATATGTATGTATATATCTATCTGTACTGATAAATGTCTTAATAATTATATTCATATTATATATATCTTAATACTCCTTCATAAATTCTCCTTCATCGAAACGCAACTTTATTTAAATATAATATATAATCAGGCGCTAAGTAAGCTCTAAAACTATATTAAAAAGTTATCGATTACTTATCGATTTAATTTTGTTTGTAACTGCAAACGCATTTACTCAAAATTTTGGATTACTTATCGATTAAACTGATTCTACAATATTTAATATATTTTTAGCTTTTTCTGTATCTGCAAAAGCCTTTATTCAAAATTTTGGATTACTTATCGATTGAATTGATTCTAGAATATTTAGTATATGCATACTCATATATTCAACATTTTTGATTACTTATCGATTAATCTGATTCTTGAATATTTAAACGTATTTATTCAAAATTATCGATTAATTATGGATTGAACTGATTCTAGAATATTTAGTATATTTATAACTTTTTCTGTAACTGTAAAAGTATTTATTTAAAATTTTTGATTACTCATCGATTAAATTAATTCTAGAATATTTAGTATATAACTGACATATACATATACCATATATGTAAATATAAACGCATATACCCTGCCTTACACTTACACAGGGTATCGGTATTAGGAGCTGGAGCTAAGACGAAAAGTCGCAGAGAATGCGCGTAACGCATGCCGTTAAGTAGCGTTATGATAGGAATTTATAATTTGACTTGCGCCATGAACAGAAAATCCCTCCATTTCCCCCTACACCAATGACTCCATCCCCCTCCCCACAGCTTCCCCTTACAAGTGGCCATGCCCCAACCCCCAGCTTCTTCGTTGAACGACAACATTTCATTTAATTTTGAGCATAATTTTTAGTGGGCCGTGCGTCAGCTGCCTGCCACAGCTTGTGTCTGCGCCCAACCCCTACGCGCGACCCCCCCTCCACCCGCGCACCGTCCATTTGCGCCCCTCTGGTCGGTCATGCTCAATTGAATCCATAAGTAGTTTGTGACCACAGATCTGCGTGCTCGTATAATGCGTTTCAACTGTTTCTCCATGAGCAAATTTGCCCAAATATCAACCGAAAAAAAAACAAGTTAAATTACTTTAATCGTTGAAGTCGGACTAGCTGTTACCCTCTAACAAGTTTTTGAGTGGCTAGGTAAACATACATGCAACTGGAATATGTCGATAATATATATAATATATAAAGAAAAATATCGATTTCTAAAAAATGTATCTAAAAAATGAATAACGTAGACTTCAATTACTTCTGGCTTTACTACTTTATCAAATATTCAATCAGCAACTCGTGTAAGCTTAAAGATATGCTTAAAAGAGCTAAGGTACATATCGATATTTATCGATTTTTGGGAAAACTATGCAAAAATGATCAAATATGCCGTTCGTCTGTTTTTATTTTCAACCCATTTCACATCTTCAAACTTACAATTCCTAAGGTATGTTATAAGAAATCTTCTGTAAATATTGATACTTTTCGATTTTGATTAAAAAAATATCGAAGGCAGATAATGAGAACCGAAATTTATAGAAGTTTACTGTGAGGGATACCTATTCAATACCTATTATTGAGGTTTTCGATTTAGCTGAGAACGAATTATCGTGATTCGAGTATATACGCTTCTCTCTCATTATCTGTGGCTACGGGGTATTAGAAAAAACAATTTTTTTTGTCGAAGACAATAAGAAAACAACAGCAACAGCCGCTACAGCAGAAACAACAACAACAACAAATGGCAAATTGTACGGAAATTGCCCGAAACAAACAGCCAGCAACCGCCATCCGACCACCGACCGCTGACCATAATTCACTCAAGTTAGACAAAAGCATTTTCGGGCGTTACGTCCGAGCCCATCCCCCTATCTGCTACCCCCTACTACCCCTACTTGCCGTGCTGCTTGCTTTGCTAACCAAAACCGAAACGAAAGTCCAAAATTCCAAATGCAAACGCAAATGAGTCTAAAACGAAGCGTCATGCTCTTTGAGCTGCTCTTCTGTGTTGTGTGTGTGTATGTGCGTGCGTGTGTGAGTGTGTGTATGTGGGTAGCGTGTGAGTGTGCTGCGTAGCCATTGTCCCGTCAATAAGGGTGGTCCAGCATAGCGCCCTGATAGTACTCTACACCAAGCACTTAATGGGTCCACACCCACCACAAGGTGCAGGGTGCAAGAGTGAGAGGGGAGAAGGGGGCGTTTTAATTGGGTTAAGGAGCTGTTAGCGCGTTAAAGCTGTCATTACACATCCATACATCTAGATATAGTCGTTGAGAGATAAGTGCACACATGCTTAACAACTGGTTGTAGCTCCACTATAAATTGCCTGTCATAATAAGTTACATTTAGCAGGTAGACCAACTAATTATGGGAGTTATAAAATTGGTTTCTTTTTTTATAATGTGAGATAATCAGCTGTGAGCCTTGCTCTAAAAAAGGAAAGTGTACTACGCCAGGTACTTCTATAGCAAAGGAGTTCTTTACTGCAAAATAGAGATGAACGTCGAAATAGGGATTTTCGGGCCCCGAAATTGTCTCGAAACAATCTGTATCTGTAGAATTTCTTTCGATGATCTCATGACCAAGCAAGTATCCGACTGTCCCGGACTTTTCTAAAATCTTTCCCAACCCGCCAGATACCGAAAATCATATAAATCAATTACCCCCCTCTTACTTAAATTAAAATTATAATATTTTTTTAGTGAAAAACTTGAAATTTTATTCCAAATTGCGTGTGTTAATTAATATAATAACTAATATATATTATTTTTTTTATTGGTAAAATTTTTATATATTTATTAAACAAGTTTTGTGCTACCGTTAGTGATAACTTAATCTAGTTTAACATAAAATAGTAATATTAAAAGTAATTTTGAGTAGTTGAAAAAGTTGATCAAATTTAATATCAAAAATCACAAAAATGTTGACTTGTAGAGCCCTAAAAGACTAAGGAACTATCATCAATCTTTTATAACTTTACCAAAGCTGCAGCGATTGTTGTGATGGGCACCACTTTCCACATGATTTATCGTTGTCTTTAATTCTAATTGTAACTTTTATTTAAATCAAGCAAAATTCTCAAATTTTTATTCAAAAATCTTCTCCCATCCATTCCTTATAATGGCAATATATATTATATAGTTTATTTTTTAATTTAAAGCAAGTTCGTCAACTGAGCTTAAGCGGGTTCGAACCGTGTCCTTTTCTTGTATTGCTATGAAGCGAAACTTGTACTAAATCGCAGCTGGCGAAACATTTTATATTAAAACGTTTTTGCCGTCTCATTATAATTATTTTCATTTGGGCTCGAAACCCGCAGCTTTGCTTGTAAAGTTTTACCTTTTGTTTTTTTATAAATTTTCGAAAAAAAAAACAGCGTAAATATAGCTGATTAGGGTTTTAGGGGCACGATACAAGCTTAATGCTGGGCGATTACTGTCAGTTGATAAGAACAAAAATGCCAAACGTAACTCTTTTCGAGTTACTTAAATATTTGCCAGTCAAAGCAGCCCAATCTGCCAGGCGGCGCTGCGTACTTGAGCCACTCTAATCCACAAAAAAATGTATATAAAATGTGTGTGTGTGTGTGTGTGTGTGTGTGTGTGTGTGTGTGTGTGTGTAAAGCCCTTCATTTCAACTGTCCATACGTATTTGCACGCCTGTCTGTCTCTCAATTCCAACGGTCGGACGTTATTTTTGTATATTTGCTTTTAGCGTGTAGTTTTGTTGGACTTTTATCCTGCGCCTATATTTCGAGGGTAGCTGCAGCTATTGTTGTTGCTGTTGTTGTTGCTGTTGCTGTTGTTCGTAAAAGTATTGAATCATGGAGCATTATGCACGGCACTTGAAATTGGCGAAACAATTACAATGGGGTCCCACTGCAAAGTATGCTACACTTTATATATACACGCCCACTGTGCGTGTGTGGGCGGAGGGGGCGGGGGTGCACATTATGACAGCTACCGCAACAACAGCATCGGTAGCTGAACAAATGTACAAGTCATTGGACAATGAAAGAGCAAGCAAAAAGGGGAGCAGCAGAGGGGGAAGGGGGGGGGGCTTCTCAATGCGGCTCAGAGTTCACAGCGATTCGCTGATCCTGCGCAGGAGCACCTTTTGTTTGCCACAAATGTGAAAAAACAACAAAATGAAAAAAAAAAATGAAAATGGAAAAGAACAAAAGCAAAGCAAAGCAAAAAAAAAAGGAAAGAAATAAAGTAAAGTAAAACAAAATAAAAGAAAGCAAAGAAATAATAAAATAAAATGTGTATAGCTTGTTGTGTGTGTGTGTGTGTGTGTTGATTCGTGCGCACATTCGTCTCTACTTTAGCGACTTTTGTACATTTGAATGCGTATAGCACTCGGCTTCGGCTGTGTTTTTTGGGTCCACCCTTAAGCCCAGCCCAACTCTGGCTGAAAGCTATTCGAGGGTGGTTTTACCATTTTCTAGCTGTGTGTGAGTGTGTATTGCATTGGTTATACTTATTGTTTGTGCTCAGTTCACTTTGGCTGTGTGTATGTGTGTGTGTAAGTGTGAGTAAGTATGTGTGGCATGCCTTTAGCTAACGTTTCCTTCTGCCTTTGCCTTGCTCTATGCATTGGCTTGTTCAATGCTCTTTCTCTCTCGCTCGCTCTCTTTATGCTCTTTTTAATATTCACAATTGCCATTTCGGTAGTTTTTATATACATATATATATTATATATGTGTGTGTGTATATCTGTGTGCGACATTATTATTATTACGAGCCGTTTTCTGGTTTTGCTGCTTGTTCAACTTATTTATGCGCCCCTTCGCCGCGGCTGAGGGTCGTAAATTTTCGGTCTCTAAGAGCCACACACACACACACACTCAATTTTACACACACACACTATTACAAGCTGACACTTATGCGCACGCACTTAAATACAATCATAATAATAATAATTGAAACAATTTATAAATTAAAAAGCCACAAATCTTGGCATAAAAATTGACATTACAATTAGATGAGAAATACGAAGAAAGTGAACAATGGCATTATTTATTTTGGTTAGGTACAAGATTCTATATTGTTATACTCTGCACGAAATGCTGATAAGAGGGTCTATGGGCTTCGTGTCATGTTTGCATAAAGATTTCGGCTAGAGTTATTGATGTTAAGTATGTGTAGTCAGATAGATAACTGAGTATATGAGTATAGCCTGAGAAGCTAATCTTTTCGTTTAGGCTATTCGTTTACCTTCAATCAATTTGACAGGTTGTCTGTTATTCAAATCAGTCTGTTGGTCACTTAGGCAAAGATTCAATCAAGCAATCAGACAGTCAATCAAGCATGATGATTGATTATTATCAATCACTTAACCATCCGTCTATAAGTTAGGTCAATCAGTCAGACAGTAAGTTAATCAATATTTCAATATATGTATCTCAGTCAATCAATCAGTCAGTTACTCAGTAAATCAGGCGAATATTCAGTCAGTAGTCCATCAATCAATTTCTCAAGTAATCATCAGTCTGTAAGTTAGATCAATCAGTTAAAAAGTTAGTCAATCAATCAATAACTAGTCAATCAGTCAGTAAGATCTTCCATAGATATATAGCTTAGTGATTCAATCAGCAAGTTACTCAGTAAATTATGCTATTAGTAATTTAGTCAGTAGTCAATCAATCTATGAATTAGCTATCAGTCTGTAAGTTAGGTCAATCTATCAGTCTAATTAAAAGTCAATCAGTCAGTAAGAAATTGCATAAATATACAGCTCAGTCATGCTATCAGTCAGTTACTTAATCAATCAAGCGATTAGTAATTCAGTCAGTAGTCAATCAATCTATCAATCAACCATCAGTCTGTAAGTTAGGTCAATGAGTCACGAAGTTAGTCAATCAATCAATACAATAACCAGTCAATCAGGCAGTAACATCTTTCTTGAACATATCGGTCATTAACTTAATCAGTCAGCTACTGAATAAATTAGTCATTCGATCTGCACTCAGTCAATCAATCAATCAATTAATCTGATAATCAGTCAAACAGTTGAACCACACATAAAATCAATCAATCAGTGTGTCACTCACTTAATTAAGCCTACATAGTTAGTCAGTCTGTCAGCAGTCAATCAATCAATCAATTGATCTGATAATCAATCAATCAGTAAACCTTACATAAAATATTGCTGTGAGTCAATCAATCAGTCAACCACTCACTTAGTTAAGCCTAGTGAGTCAGTCTGTTATTAGTCAATCAATCAATCAATTAATCTGATAATCAGTCAAACAGTAATCCACACATCAAATATATTAGTGAGTCAATCAATCAGACTGTCCCTCGCTTAATTAAGCCTAGTTACTCAGTCAGTCGGCAGTCAATCAGTCAATCAAGCCGTCTCTTACCTGACTGCATACAGAGCATTCGACAGTCGGCTTAGGGTTTTTGTTACAAATCTTTCTTGACTACTTGATTATTATTAAAATATTTTTTGGGGAATTGCTCTTTTATGTTGCAACTTGCTCTTCTTGTTATTGTGGTTGGTGCCGTTAAATGAACAATGAACCACAATTGAGGTCACATGCTACTCACACCCAACACCCATTACATACACACAGACACATACACATACACAATCGCAATTGTAGAATTCAAGTAAATAGCTCACTTATGCATGTGGCTATTAAAATCTATATTAATAATTTATTTGACTGCGTTTGTCTTTTGGTTTATTTGGTTTGTTATTAATAAATGGCATTTTTTATTTTTTTTTTGCTTGCAGCTCCCACAAATTGCACATTCCCAGCTCGATGGGAGGGCTCGTGGTTTTTATCCGGCTATCAGCAATCCATACACATCAAGGGCTCACAGTTCAGCTACCGGGGCAGGTGCGCGGCCTCGGATGGTAACAAATATCTGATTGTGGATGAGTAAGTATTATTAAATACAGTTTACCGATAAAAGTTTATACTTATTTATATATATGCTAACATCTTGACTCAAAATATGCTTGGCTGGCAAATAGATTTGAATGAAAATAAGAAAAAGATGCTCAAGTTGTTCAAGCAGATGAAGCAGATGAAGATAAAGCATCAGATGAAGTAGCAGATAAAGAAGAACAGGCGTCAAAAAGTGCTTGTACTTGTACTTCGAGTTGGCCCTTTATTTCTTTTTTTAATATTTCCTGTTTGTAGGTTATGTTACGTATTTTTTTTCCTTTTTTGTTTTTGGGTACATTTTGTAGCATTTGACTTTTGAGTGTGCGCCAAGTGGCAATAATTGAATAAAGTTCCGTTTTGCCAAGGTACGATTCATGCTCAAACAGCAGTAGAAGCATTAGCACTACACTCAGAGAAAAAAGCATGCCTCACAAGGCAAAAAAGTAGTTAAAAATTTAAATTTGTTAGAAAACTTTTAAAGACTTTTTATCAAAAGTTTTTTGCGCTTAATTGAAGTCTGTTTTGCCTCTTTGTATACTATATCATTTTAAGCAAAAACATACTTTCGTTAAGTATTTTTATGCCTAATTCAAGCAATTTATTTATATATTTTTTGTTTAATTTAAAACTTTTCCCATGCTAAGTTCTCTTGAAAAACATTTTAGCTTATTTTAGGCGAAAGGTTTTCTGTGTATTTTATTTTGTGTCAACTTTTTCTCTGAGTGTAGCAGTAACCCGATTAAGTACGAACATAAAACGCTGCAACATGGGCGCCAGTTGCACTCACACAGAGGCACAGAGACACGGAGACATAGTTAGATACTAGACGATGTTGTAAACCTGTCCATTGAGACATCTGCTCTCAACTTTGCCTACGAAACGAGTTCGAACAACTGTCTCTATCTCTCTCTCTCTCTGCCCTCGCTATCGTTCTCTCTGTCGCTGTGTGAGTAAATGTTGTATAAAAGGGCTCAGAACTAGTAGCCAAAACTCTGAATCAAGCCAATCTATCCGTACGAGGGTTGTTTGATAAGTCAGTGACTTTTTAAACTGCCAAATATATCTATATATATTTCTACCTTTGTTTTTTGTGTAAGTGCTCTAAAGTTAATCTAAATGTTAACTCATTTTTTATAGGTTTAAAAGTGAAAGTGCCTTAAAAACTCTGCATCTATTTATGTTAAGAAATTTGCTTTTTGTACAATAATTAAAAAAATTCTTTATAATTTTGAATGTTTTTTTTATATAAAGAAAAACTAAAAGAAAATTATGATGGGCTGCTATATAAATATATTTTTTTTTTTGAAACTTTTGCGTTTTGTCATGTTTTGAACTAAAATTTTATATATATATAAATACACATATCTATAAGAACTAATCCTAAGTCTTGCCAACTTCCTTTTCATTTTTTTTTGTTGTAGCTGATATGTGTATAAAAAATTTTGTTTTTTACAAAACATAAACCAATTAGATGTTTTCATTTAACATCTAGTTGAGTTCTTTTTATTTTTGTGTAAATTTCCTATTACATAAAGAATTTTTAAAGTATTTTTGTCGTGTAATTATTTCATCTTAATACTATTTATCGTACTGAAACAAAAACCAAAAAATTAAATAGAATTTAAGTATCGTATGTGCCATTTACCAACTAGGAAACTAACAAAACAGACCCCACAAATTCTGAAAATATATATAAACTACATCGATTTTGATTTTGAAAAACAAAAAAAAAAGTTTCTATTAAAATGTTTACAGTTATGTTTTTAAACATCACATATATTTTGTTAACTATTTAGTTATTTAAGTGTACGTCCTTTCAGTTCGTTTTTATGATATCATTTATCAGTTTTAAACAATATAACGAAATCTATATATAGCTTTCAATTGAAAATAGTTTAGCCCACATCAAAAACGGGTTGGCTTTTAAAAACAACATACATATACACACAAATAGTATATATACATATACTATAATTAAAGTATAGTAATTTTTTTTTGGGGGTTATTAAAAATACGTGTAAAAACATTGCTGTCGGGCAGTACCGACTGCATAATACTCGTTCACGTTTCGAAAAGGTTTTAAATATATACAAAGTTCTTACCAATTTGCCTTCGCCCCAAAGACTTGATTTTATATGATTTTTTAATCTGTCTATAGAGGATCTTTGGATTTTGGGTTTCTTTCTATAAAAGTGTAGAAGGTATAATTTGATTATATAATTTTATTGATATGTAAAGAAGATTAACAGCAATATACCTATCAAAATGTTATTCTAAATAAGCTCTAGAAGGTATATATGGTTTTCTGTCTTCCTATGCCCCTAGTAAGACTAAACAAGTTTTTAATTCCGAAGTCTCTAGCTTCAATAGCTGGAAAATCCTTAGCATTTACTCAGACAAACATTGTACAAAACCAATATACTACCTATAGCACTTCGTGAACGAGTGTAAAAAGTTAAATTTCTATAATAATTCACTGGGTGTTGCACATGAAACATTTTCATTCATAGAATATATCTAAACATTCATATACTTTTGCAAACTTAAAGTTAAGCAAAGCCTTGATTTAAGTATTCTTTTTTACATTCAAAGCCAAACACAACAACAGTTAAAAGATAAAAGCTTCAAGAATATATACCACATATATACACAAAATAAACTTTTACTAACATATCATTTACAATTCTAAGCAAAAAAAAAAAAAAACCAAATACAAAATACATCAACTTTTCATTTGCAAACCAAAAAAAAAAAACAACCAACTTCTTTTAGGAAAGGATGTCATCGTTGCCTGGTTATCTATGAGAAGCATAAGAATGTGCTCCAGTATAAAGAAAGTGAGTGCGAAGGTGATAGTATGTATATGCATCAGTCGAACAATCCATCTGCACTGGCGATGCGTAGCTCTATTAAACAAAGTGATCATAGGGGGGGAGCTCATCCCAATACGAACGGGCATTCAAGACTATCATCATCGGATCAGTACATAATGAGATCCAATGACGATATGAATGATTGTAAGCATTAACTTTATACTTTTTTCAATTAATTCTAAACTTAAGATCAAACCCAAAATACAAACAAAACAAAACAAACTCTTTCTCTTAACTCGCTATCTCCAGTTATACCAGTTATATATCTCTCATTTGTTCTCTTCCGTTTTAATCACCTCTTTGACTTTACATTCAAACCAAACATAACTAACATATAAAATTATAATTTAAGCGCATTTCTCTTCTACTTTTACGTTTACTTTTTCTTTTAACCCAATCTTAAAAAAAAAAATACAAAAATACCAAACTTTTTACATTCGAAAGGAAAAAGAACACAATAACTGAAGGATTCTCTAATTTTGAGTATATTTTTTTAAAGTTTTTTAAACTGAAATTTACTCTAATTTTTAGTATTTTATATTATCTTCGCTATTCGTTTTGTTAAGTTAATTTAAATTTTAGTATTTTCTTATCAAATTAAATATATTTCTTATTTAGTTTTTAAATATATATATTTCCTTAGTTTATATAATTTTGAAAAGCAATTTTTTGAGTTACTTTGAAAAAAAAATACCAAAACCAAACTTGTAAATAGTCTCAAACAAAAAATACTCTGCATACGAAATGATATATATATATATAAAAAAATAAAAAAATAAAATAAAATTCTATCCCGTCATGGCAAAGGGTCCTCTCTATCTCTCTCTCTAACTGTCTCTCTTAATCAACATATATAATATATATACATTTATATATATATATATATTTATATAAAGCAATTTTTTCTCAACATACACACGTTGCAAATTGAATCCAAAAAAAGATACAGTTACAGCTATCCATATCCAATTACTATATATATCGTTGAAGTCAATCCAATTAACTTACTTAGTTGCGATTCTCGAAACGTATTAGCGGCTTAGCAGTTTAACCCCTCCCAACAGTACCCAAAAATAACAACAAAAAATAAAAAAACAAAAGAAAAAGCTTAAAAAATTTGTATAAAGTAAAACTAAAAAATCGCGTCAGCTTAAAAACTCAAAAATCCAAAAAAACTGCCCGCAAAGATCTTAAGAAAAAAAACAATAACTTTTAGTTAAACAAAAAAAAGAAATAAGAAATCTTCAGTTTTCTATTTGATTTTGCTTGATTTTCGTTTACTTTCGTTTTCATTACTGTAAATAATTAAAAAAAAAAACTAAACCAATAAATTGTGTAAATATATATATAAAAAACCATTTTCTTAAACAATTGAATTGTTTGTTCTCAATATATATATTTTTTAACAACAACCAAAAAAAAAAGACATTTACATATACATATATCTATATATATATATATTTGCAAAACTCTATTCAATATTTATATGATATGTATATTTTTTTACTTAACTTCGAATATTTTTAAAGAAAAAAAAACAACTCCCAACCACAACAACAACAACAACAAACATATATACAAATCGATTTCGCAAATATGTACAAAATATATATACCGTATATATATTTTGATTTTTTATACCACTTTTCTGTTTTCGTGTGTGTGTGTGCGTGAGTGTATGTGTGTGCTTTGTACAGTTCTATTTCGCGTTTATTAAAAAAAGAGAAGAAATAAAAAAGAAAATCGTTTCCTTGATTGAATTTTATGAAATTTTTGCATTTTGTGAATTGAGTTTTTATACCCTGCACCCATTATGAAAGAGCTAAAAAGGTTATACGGTTTATGTGCCATTAAATGTAACAGGCAGATTTCATAATGTATATAAATAATCTTGATCAAGATAGCGAGCTGAGTCGTTATAGCCATTGCCGCCTGTCTCTGCGTCTGTTTGTCTGTATGAATGCATCGATCTCTGCAACTACAAAAGCTAGAGGCCTGAAATTTCCAATATACCGTCGAGTTCCGATAATTCGTCCCCCGCGAAAACCTTAATAATTCGCAATAACTTGAAAAAAATTCGTCAAATTTCAGTTCGATAAATGGAATTGCTGTGTAATACGTAAAAATTGTGATCCCCTTGCCATTTGGAATTATCGGGATTGCATTGTATATCGATTTTTTTATTTCTCATTCCATTTCCTTAGTATCTTTAAAAATGCATACATAAACTTGTTTCTTGAAACAGAAATTGTAGGCCATCCATTATAGCTAGAGAATAAAATGTAATACGTTTGTTCTTTTTGGGATTCCTTTCCCTTGTTCCCAAAAAGTAAATCTTGCGCTTTAATACATATGTACATATTTCAATAATATATTAATGACCTAAAAATTGTTCCCTAATATCGTACATCCAGTTTCGAACTTAAGGAATAACGAATTTCCTAAAGAACAAACATAGAAGCTACATGAAGAGCGCGTTTGATGGTGTGCGTGTGTGTGTGTGTGTGTGTGTGTACATGTGTTTATATGAATGCATGTGTAACAGAAAACTAAATTAATCAAGCAGCTCAGGGTTCAGGGTATCTGCTAGTCGGGTATGCCCGACTAGAGCAGTCTTACTTCTATTTTTTGTTCATTAAAATATTTTTTTAAAGGCAGAAATTCTTGCTCAATTCCGCGCTACGTACATACGCACTACCAATACTACTCTATATATACTATAATATATATATATTTAGTATTTGTAGGTCCTTTTTTCAATCGGGCTTCGATTCATTTTGTAAATAAAAACCTCATCCAAAATTCAAATATAGCCAGCACACGCAGATTTCCATAGATTTTGGTCTGGACAAAGCACCTTTATAAAATATATATATATATAATGCCATCCATGCGTGATTGTGGTTCTTCAATTGAACACTCCACCAACTATCCACAAACAAAAAAATACCACAGTTCTCACAGCTCTCACTGTAAAATTCCATTCGTTCATCTCACAAAATATAAAAGAAATATAAAATGTAAAATATTTTTCGCAAATATGTATGAAAATCTATAAATATGTATTTTATTTATTGCATACTGCATACAAAGAGTTCCATTTGTGAAAAACCATTTAGTGGGCCGAGATTTCTTCTTATTTTTTTTTTTTTTTACAAATTTTTTTTATATTGAAGTTCGACAATTATTTTGAGCCAACTTGTTTGTATTCCATTTCATGCTTTCTTTTCCATTGTGATGCGAACATAATTTATTTATAGGTCTTCACACAATGTTTCGAAAAAAGACTGCCCCAGCACCTGAAGCCAACTTCCCTTATGTAAATCCCATGAAAAGTGTTGCTTTAAATTTGCAAATGGAAAACCCTAAAAAAAAAACCTTCTCTACGTGCATTTAACACTTGACATGGATATGTATATGTATATTGATACCCTGTAGTTGAATGAATAATCGAATAGGATTGTTCGTGTGTTCTTGGTTCGAACCTCAATAAGTCTTTTGAGGCTCTCACGTTCCTTATAGGTTTCTAATGAAAAATTTATTAGAATAAGTTGATCAATGAACATTAAAACTTCTTCATTAATATGTAAACGATTCAGTTCAGTCGATCATAAAAGAATCATTTTGTTCAAGAATTGCATTCATGAACGAGGATAAGTTCTATCTTCTGTTAGTAGTATCTTATCTAGGAATTGACTTAATACAATGAATTTAAGGACGATTTGCAGTAGATAATGCAATTTTCATTTTATTTTTCCTTTTATTGTTTAAGCTGTTCATCAGAGATTCGTTCTTGTCGATCTACAAAGATCTAACAACTATATATCAGACCAATACAAATCTTTTATCCTTAATTCATCATTTTATATAAAATTATATGAACGATCTAGTTTATGACTGAACTTATTCATCTTATTGAATAAGAATATCTAACTGTATATTCATTTTGGAAAAATGTTGAATTCTGGAAAAATGTTGAAAAAACTAACAGAAGAAATTCAATTCTTGCTTGCAGTCTTAGAGTATTTTCAAGTCGAGCTCTTGGAGTTCTCCCAGCGTCTACATTATAAATTTGTCTGTGTGAATGGTTTTAGCTATCCAATCCTTTTGAGTGCAGTCTGAAGTGCTACAGAAACTGTACATAAATATGCAGGTCCAAGCCGTGCACAGGCTGGCTTTTAAGTTTTTCCATTTTACTATCATATATATATACATATATATAGGTAGAGAAAAGCCCAAGCAGTTCAGTGGTTAATTGCTATAATCCGCTTACTACCATGTCAAGTGCTGAAGTTTTCGCTTGTCTCTGGCGCTGCTTGCAATTATAGCCAACTAATTGTAAGGCTAAGTCCCTAATTGCATACAAGTATCCAGAGTAGTCTCCTGCTGTCTGTCCCTTGCTAACTCTCTCCCTCTTTCCCTCTCTCTCTGTCTCTGTCGCTCGGCTTACGACATGGTTACGGGAATACGCATAGAAATGTAAATTCATTATTTATTATTTGTTTGCCTCAATAGAAATCAAATTAGTTTAAGTGCTGCAAACACCAGCCACGGCTCGAGACCTCGAGTCAGACCCAGTTACGGCTCCAACTACGTCCTGGGCTAAGAATACGGCTAAGACTAGGTCTCCGACTACGGTCTCTTGACTGCAAGCTCAACCATTCAACTGGAATCGATTTGAAAGCGCCAACTCATGTAGTCAGACCCCGCCCCCACCCACGCCCACTGTGCTCCAGTTTAATCTATCTCGGACTCACTGACTGACGGGCTGGCTGGCTGACTCAGTGAGTGACATGTCTGTCAGCCTGTCCTTGAGCGTGTCTCTCTCTCTCTCTTTCCCACTTACTCTCTCGCTTTGCTTGTTTTATTTTTGATTTGATTTTGTTTAAATATTAAACGAGAGTTTTAGATCTCATTTATAATTCAAAGGACAGGCGTATTAACTAAAGTGGGGTCCTATTTGCTGTCGCTGTGGGCGTGGTTCGTATGTCAGTTGTGGGCGGGGGCCGGCTGTTTATTTTGATTAGCAGTCCGTAAAACAATCGCTTCAATGGCACAATGGCATTATTAGGTTTATGTCATTATTTGCTTTGACTGTCATACGCACAAGCACAAACACACACACACTCATACACACAAACACACTCATACACACACATACATACCGCACACAATTTTCTGCCTTTGAGGCATTCTGTTTAAATGAGCAAAAATATGCCAAAACTCAATGCAAATAGTCAAACTAAATTCACATGAAATCGAAAATTTGCGCACAATGGAAATGTGTAATAATTGAATTTTATTTAAGCCACATTTTCATCGTTGGCCAAGACAAACAGAGAGTTGCGAAACAGCTGTATCTATTACAGAGCCGACTAGGCATAGGATTAACAGACAAAGCTCAACTATTATATTACCGGCATGCTCTGTTTATATGTAGCTCTATAAGCACACATGTCTAGGAAGTTAGAACGTCGAGCATTACTGACTGTATGATACTTGTTCATGGTGCTAAAACAGCGAAATTTTCCATGTTTTTTCATCTATAAATCTATCTGTAGAGGAAGTCAGTAGCATTTTAAACACCAAAAAAGGACTTAGCTATATAATTATGATTTGATTTTGATCAAGGTTAGGTATACACAAGATATATTTGAAGTTAAAAAACTCTATATATTTTAAGTTCCAAAAACTCTTAACTAAATTTCAAGTCTAACTAAAAATGTCGCAAAATGCTTTGCTTTCATACAGACAGTTGGAAATTCTGCAAAACCAATATACTCTCTTTTGACATTTTGTGGGCGAGCATTTCAAATTCATATTCAAATACAGTCACTTGTTTAGATATTCAGTAATTCGTAATTAAACGAAGTTTCAAATATCAAAGGACTAAGCAAATTATTTAAAGTGAGGACTCAGCATTCAATATTCATTTCAAATTATATCTTTGATATTTAATTAGTTGTTAATAAAGGCATTTTCTTGTGTTAGAAATTGAATTTAATAGTGAGAGCTAAAAATTTAGCAAACATTGAAAATTCTTGCAAAGATTATTTAAGGGAAAACTGAACTAAACTTAACTGAAGTAACAAACATCGAAGTAGATCAACTATTTGTATTCATAGCTAGCCAAAAGGTAGTTTGTGAGGGATTTCGCAGATGAAAAAAGCTGATAAGGCTGAGTCAGTTTCTAAGAAGTTTGAAGTATAAAAAACAAAAATCTCCTTACAAAATATTTATTAAATAATTTTAAAGGTAGATTCAATAAATTTGGAATGAAAATGACAGATGACAAAAGTTTTTAATAGAAATCGAATTTTGAATGGTTTTGATGGATTATTCTTAGGTCAGTTCTATGATAAGTAAGTTTAAAATAACAGATTCCACTATATAATATGATAATAATAAAGTATAGCAAATGAAAACTAGAGATGGCAAAAGTCTTAAATAAAAATCTAATTTTAAATGGTTTTGATGGATAATTCTTAGGTCAGTTCTGCGATAAATATGTTTGAAATAACAGATTCCACTATGATAATAATAAAGTATATTTGGGAAATTTAAATAATCTAACAATAATGAGGGATTTGCTTGCATAAAAATAGAAAAAAGAGACTACATCCACTTTATATATAGAATAACCACTAACTACCATATATACTATATACTATTCCGGACAATATCTTTTACCTCTTAGCCTCTCCTGCTAACTACTCTTCAATTAGGAACAGTTTATATTGAAAGGTTAATGTGTATCTATCATTAGCCTGCAGTGAACTCTAGATACAGCTTAGAGTCAGGGCCACAAACTACTTTTGGCCCCCAACTCCCAAGCCTCAAAGAAACACACCCCCCTTTTCCACTACCTTTTTGCTTGGCTTCTCGCATAATTATTTGGACAGAATCTTGCGTAGCAGCTAGGGGTTTTTTTTTTACTACTATTTGCATAGCAATTCCATGATACCACTCAGGTTTGCAAGTGCCTGGCACTGCGGGCATTCAATGAAGGACATTCTAGAGGGGATGGCAGAGGGAGGTGAATGGGGCCTGCGACCACATTTTAATTGCTATGCAGCTTTCTGAGAGGAGACGAGTGCACAAATGTAGGCAGCATAAAAAATAATTAAAATAATTAAGCGCAAAACTGCGCCAACGCCGGCAACCGCTCAAAAACACAGTCACGCCCCTTCGAACGCACCGCCCACCGCGCGAATTCACCTGCCTGGTGTCTACCTGAATATTTCGTATTATTGCGCTCATCGTTCGCATCTCGTGCACTTCTCTTTTCAAAACCAATTTTCATTCGCGGTAATTTGTCGCTCTTGTTATATTTGTTTTATAAATAGAGCTTTTTCTTATGCAGTTTCTAAAGTCTTTGAAGACCTTCCGATCTGTAATGAGCTTGGATTGGTTTTATAGTATTGATCTGATGTTTCAAGCTATATAGTTATATATATATATGTATATATACTTAATATATTCTTCATCAGCATCGATTCTGAACTTTTTTCAAATGACTCCTTTTCCCTTTTCAAATGAATACCTCAGTCTTAAAGCTATTCTGATTCATTAGACGTACTATATCATAATTTCTTAAATCTTTTGAAAATTGACCTCTTATTGGCAAATATTAATCTAGTCCAAACTTTGCAATCACAAACTTTTTAAACTGTTTCGGATGTCTATAGAGCTATATAAGCGTACTTTCCTTGTCACTACCAGATTGCATTATCAGATTATATCCAGAAAATGATCTATCAAAAACTTCCTGTTCATTTCAAAACCTTTACACATGCCTAAAATATCTGAAGCTTACTCAGTTCTTGCATACTATTTTATGATTCTTATAAATGAACAAATTTATAAATATATATTCTTAAAATCAAATATAGTACTGCTCTATCATATATGAAAGCTTCACTCTTGAGAGTCTTGCAGTTTTTCCTACTGTAACCTAAACAAAATCAGCTTATGCAAGCTTTACTGAACTCGTTATCTTAAAACTTAACATAACTTCAACTTTAAGCTAATATGTAGCTATAAAAATCTCTGATATATTTGTTAAAGTATTTCAACTTAAAATTTAAAATGATGTTTTTTCTTTAGTTTTTTTTTCGTGTATATTTTACGTGGTTCGGCATTTAAACACGTAACAAAAGCAGCTTTAGGCAATTTTCGTGTGAGAATATTTAAATTTAATCAAATGTCTGTAAAAATGTTTACCCTGCCTTTTACAACACACAACAACTGTACGCACATGTGGGTGGGTGTGCAGGTGGGTGTGTGGGTGTGTGTTTGGCACAACCTGCTTTTGGTACGTTGACTGGGTAATTTGTTGGCCGCAGCGGCAAGCAGCACACAGGTCAGGACAACAGCCAATTTTATTTTTATTATATATGCTGTTTGGAATTGCCTGAAAATGGGGTATAATGTTTGAGAAAGGCAAAAAGAGCGAACCTATAAGGCTGAGTGTATAGAGACTTGAAATTTCAAAGAAATATTCTTAGATTTCAATGAGTTTAATATATCTCATCGACAGAGACTTGAAATTTCAAAGAAATGTTCTTAGATTTCAATGAGTTTATCATATCTTACCCATTTGTTTTCTTACTTTCTTTTTAGTGATAGCTCGAAGACTTTATAACTGGGGAACTTCAAATTTGTTAGAAAGTAACTGATCTATATCTAAATACACAGAAATTCGGAGTATTTCCTTTTATGTAACTCTTCATTTAGTTTCTAGAGGCTTAACCTATTAGATAAGAATATAAGCTATAAGATGAGAAGATTGTTTGAATGCTTGTAATGAAAAATCGATGCATAAATTGTCATTTCAAACCTATATATCTCCCTCCCGAGATTTATCAATTTGATTTTAAAGCATTACTCAAAGACTTTAAGTGAGATTTAAAATTTTTTATATAGTTTCTTGTTAAGTAAATTTCTTTTGCATAGCTTTAAGAGAAGAAGAAGAAAGACAGTTTAAGTGCTTGAAACGACATCAACATTTTCTACCATTTCTATCGATAAATATCGATTTTAAAGTTTGAGTTTTTAGATAAAATTTGAAAGCCTTAACAGTCAGAGATTCCCAATACTTGTATAGGACAGCCATCCTATACATATTCAGAATATATCAAAGCAAAGCGAAAGCAAGCACAACTGCATCTAAAAGACAGCTCAAATGTTTATAGCGTCAAGTGCAGGGTATCAGCTAGTCGAGCAGGTGCGACAGCCGAACTCTTACTAGTTGTTTTATATAGTTTTTGGGCATTTTAATACGAATCAGTCCCCTTTCCCTTGTTACCAACCTGGGCTGCGTGTGTTGGTACAGTTTTCGCATGTCATATATATAGTGTATATATATATATATGTGGAGCATAAAAAAATGGGTATTCCTGTATTTACCTAGGCTAGGACAGGGCAGGGCAGGGCTGCCGTCGAGGCGCTGTGAGTCGCGTGTTTTGCGACAGGGGTGTCGAAACAATTTCGCGTGTCTCTTACTGCTGCCACGCCCCCTCTGTTGTGTTTGTTGGCGCAGTTGTATATGTGAATATATATATATATATATATTCACATTTCATTTGAATTCATTTCATTTATTTATGCAATATTTTATGTGCTCATTCATTCAGTTTTTATTTCTTGTTTCTTTCGGTTCTATTAATTTGTTGTCACTCTGTATATAGTTGTATATACCTTTTTATATATATACACACATATATATATATATAGACAAGCCGTGCCATAAACCTCATTCATCTTAATTTGTTTTGCGTTACATTTTCGTATTTCCTTTTTTTCGGTTGTATGTTTTGCCTTGGCTTTTTGTCAAGGATTGTACAGAAGAATCTCGCATAAATCAATTGTGTATTATAATGAATACTAAGGATATATAACAATTACTTAACAACTACAACCACAACAACAACAACAACACACGCTGTAAATAAAAAAACTCCTTCCTCCAATATCTCTTGTACAGTTATATAAATATTTATTGTGTATTGTTTTGTTTTTAGTTTTGAATTTTGATTTGGAATTATTTGATTGTTGTTTGTTGTCACCAATTGAAGTGCTTCGATTGATTCTCATTTTCTTTTCGTTTCTTTCTTTGAATAATAATAATACTAAAAACTAACCCTTTGTACATGATTATAATTATTAATGTTTTTTATATTAATCCACTGCTAACCAAAAAAAAAAAGAAAAAACTAATAAAAATCATCATCGCCTCAATTTTTGTACAGTTCTTCTTCAACCGAGCGAGTGAAATTTCTTTTTATTTGTCGAGTTTCGGCATCGAACGAAGCTGAAATATGATTTCCGAAATGCATGATATATATAAATAAATAATAACATTTTCTTTGTTTATCCGATTTGACAAAGCTGATCCAGCGAATCAGTTGCATATCTGTATATATGTAAATATATTTGTTCTATGCTTTTTCTTATACCCTGAACCCATAGCAAATGAGTTAAAAAGCGTATATTGTCTATGTGCAAATGTACGTAACAGGCAGATGGAGGCGTGGCATTATCCATAAACTTTATATAATCTTAATCAGAACGATGAGCTGAGTCATTATAGGCATGTTCTTCTGTCTCTCCGTTTGTTCGTCTGTAAAATAATTCATCAATCTCGGTAACTAGAAAAGCTAGAAACTTAACATTTTGATTATATATTCTTGTCTACTATACGCAGTACAAGTTTAAAGTTTTTGCCCAATTTCTCATTCAATTTCCCTGATATCGATAAAAAATCGATAGTTTCTCTTGGTTTTCGAAGCATAACTTCAAGAGCTAAATTAAATTTGCTCTCTAAATGAACAAAGGGAGTTTAAATACCTCCCCATGTCTCCTTTAGTATAAGAAATCCATTATATTTATGATCTAAAAATTGCTTTAAGATCATACAGTTAGTACCCCAGTTATGCAAAAACTTTGGGACTGTAGGTAGATCAATGGCATTGCGGAACCTAGCGCAGTTAGAGTGTGCGTGTGTGTGAGCATATGTGTATGAATGTATACCAGAAAGCTAGAATCTACGCAACAGCAGCTCCTCGCAGTGCTTTGGGTATCTGCTAGTCGGTCACTCCCGACTAGAGCACTCTTGTTATTATTTAAGTTTGTATAACATTCCCAGCTCGGAAATCATATAGCCTATATGCATAAACAATTATCAAAACGACTCGGGTTTCTTCTTCTACATCATCTATTATACGTTTGTCCGCCTCCCAGTTTTCCCACACACACAAAAATCTCCTGCTTATCATTTTCCTTTTGATTTTTCAAAAAATTTAAACACATTTTGTATAATAATGATCAAAAAAGAAAGCAAATACTATCCATCCACTTTAATTTTAGTTACACTTTGTTTTGTCAATTTGGATGAACAAAAATTCAAGGATTTCAGCTAAATTAAAAAAAAAAAACAATTTACAATTTTTTGCCAAAGAAAAATTTTAAAATAAAATCTATAGCAATTTATATATTTATATATATATATATTTTGTATACATATTGTACATGATGATAAAAAAAATGTTGGGATGGGCTGCCCGGTGACCGCTAGTATAATTGTCTCTCATTTATTCAATTACTTGTTGTACTTGTACTTTCTTCTACTTACTACATTCTAACCTTACCTAACCTAACCAAAACCTACTACTATTTAACTACTTACCCTACTACTATTTGTGCTACTACTACTACTACTACTACTATTCCTACTACTATTCGCTCTATGAGTTTACACACTTTATCCCTACCTACCTATCCGCCTTCCACCCAAAACGTGTTGTTGTTTCCGTTTTTAATTAACATATGTGTGTGTACGTGTTTGTACCTTTTAGTTAGTTGTTACTGTGTTTCTAAACATATTTACATTTGTCTTAAAGCTGTTGTTTTTTCTTTTTTGCGTTTACTAAATGTTATTAATGTAATTTAAACATGAAACTCAACAATTTCTGCTCTCGGTTCCATTTCAAAATGTTCCATTTCATAGATGTGTGTCACTTTTCATTCCGTTTTGTACTAAGTGTTGTGTGTGTGAATGTGCGTGTGTGTGTGTGTGTGTTAGTGTTATGATGGGCTACTTACTACATAGTCCGTATCATAGTTCAGATATAAATATTACACTTTACATATGAGTTTCTCGCTCTATCTCTGTGTGTGTGTGTGTCCGAACAAAAGATATTAAAACCCAAGAAAAAAAAAATATGAAAAAGTATTATACATAGTTTATTTTTAATGTCTGTTGTACTTTATGCCTGGTCATGATATACTATATACAATGCTTCGCTGTCGTAGTTGTTGCTGCCAAAAACCCAAAAACTGAAAACAACACACACACACACACACTTACGCCACACCCGAAACATATACCGTTAGCTTGTTATACCGTTATGCTTTTCATCAACTCTAGTTGCTACTTAATTACAATCATTACTCAAAGAGGCCACAAGAGCTGGCCAACACACACCTACACACACACACACACATACACATGTGTCCTGCATTTGTCCATTATTTTTGTTGAATTACGTTTACCAACACTGCTCTGCGTGTGCTTGTTTAACATTTCATTTTAGAGCTTTTACCAAAGGCTTTTGCCTTTTAGATGTATTTAAAACTCTGCCTGTTCGTTGGTTACCTAACCATAAATATTATATATATATATTATTATTGTGATTATTATTATTATTATTATTATTATAAGCATATAGCGTATAAACGTTTTATAAAAAAAACATTCCAAAATTGCTAAAAAGAGAGGACCCTATACCAAAAAAAAAAGAACGTAAAAAACTTAACAACTACGAATATATATATTTGCCAAGCTGCAAATCAAAATACTCTACAATATTTATTATTTTTTATTTAGCATACGAGTATCTAAATACTTAATTATTATATTTACAAATTTTAAATATTTCTTTTATATTTTTAATATTCTGCTTGACCTAGCAAAAAAAAAAATATACAAAACTTTTGATTTGCCTTGTCAGCTGAACTTTCGATTTCGATTTTGGTTTGAGAGCCAGAAGATCTATGTGTTCTTTTTATTTAATATATTATTATCTAACAATTAAATACTTTCAAGTGTTGTGTTCTTTAGTTTAACAAAAAAAAAATCGACCCAGTTAAGCAATGCTTCGAAATTCTTAAGCATTGTCTCAGCTAAACTTTTGTATTTTCTTTTTTTTGATTTAAGTTTTTCTCATTTTATTTTCTCAACACACATTTCAACAGAAATTGTTGCTGTTTCTTATTGTGGCGCACTCGAAGCTGGCTTTTTCTCCCAGTTCTTTCAAGTTTCAAGCATCATCATATACGAATTTCTGTGTAACTCAACTGGCATTCTTGACATTAACTTGGAGCATGGGCAGAGAGTCTGCAGCTTCCAGTGCGCTGCATTAAATTGATTAAACAAATATTTTTAGAACCTTGTAGCATTGTTTTTATCATTTAATCCTCTAAGACAAAAACAAAACAAAAAACAATTCACCTAAATGTGTTGCTTCTCTCTAACCAACTATATATTTGACTATCTGACTAAACTTTTGCTATTCTACTAAAAATTCTTCCAAACTACTTACATACTCCCAAATCCCAATTTCGAATTATTTCTTTCGCCTTTCTGTATCTCTCTCTCTCTCTGTCTCTCTCTCTCTCTATCTGTGTGTGTGTTTGTTTGTTTTTCAACTTGTTTAGCGATTTGCATTAATTGTATTCCTATGTGTGCTTTTCAAATAATCATGTCCCCCAGACTTTTGCAAGGGCCGTGAGACTTTACAGAATCTCTGCGATCAAATACCGGGCGATGCTCTGCTCTATTCGCTCTTCCGTGAGAGCGCCGAACCAGTCAAGTGCCCACTGAAGGGTGAGTTCCATCCACCAATTATCTCAATGCAATGCTTTAACATCATCATCATCATCATCATTGTCTTATTTCCCTACTGTAGGTCCCTTTATATTCACTTACAATCGCGGCCACGGGGAGTGCAAGTCCCCCGTCTCAAATATTGAGAGCTGCACCGAGGAGAGTCGCCTGCTATTAAGTTTTCAGGCCTGTCCCGATGTCTTAGGCACCGAGAGTACGGGTAAGTACAAATTGTAAATAATTCAAGTGAATTCAGTAAGAGCTCTCCATTGAGCAAACTGTTCTGCTAAATTAGGTATATTTAACTATAATGTAGCAAGAAATACTTTTATTGCAAATGTCAGGGCATTTCAAATATTTACTGGAATTGATTAAAGCCTTGAAAATGGCTAAATAGGATATTATTATTTTGTAATAATGTGACTAAGAAGCAGAGCTGGCCTGTCCGACGTTATTAGATATATATATTTGTGATCAAAATCAACAGCCGAGCCAATATCTCCTATCCACCCGTCACCCGTTCATCTGTATGTCTGCCTGTCCGTCTTCTGAGTATTTCGAAGTTGGGCAAACCCGACTGGAGCACTCTTACTTGTTATTTTTGCAACTGATTCAGTTTATTGCTAAATTGTGTAAGCTTCCACTAACAAAAGATGGCGCCCAACGTAGGATACGACCTTGTCTGACCCTCTAAAAGATATTGAAGCTCAAGCTATTTTTAGTTTAGCAAGCTTAAAGAAAGGAAAAGAATATGATTGTGACTTACTTTCCCGTATAAAAGATATTAAAGCTGAATATAGCTAAGGAAAATTATACTTGACATCAGAAGATGGCGCCCAACGTAGGAAACATTCTGTTAGCTTTATTTCAGCAGAACTTGCAGTAAACCATATGCTTTCTCAGAATAAACGTTAGCTTTACTTTATACCATATATATATTTCCTTCCCTTTTGCAGTTGAGGAGCTAACGTGCCTGGCTACTTGGAAGGATGGGAACTCACGCTATTTGGTGGGTCTTGTCTCGCATCATCATGCCATTTCGAATGAGGAGCGTTATCGCTGCTTTGTTTACGAGAAAATCTCCTCGCTGATGGGTAAGAAAATCGCCAGACAAACAGCTGGAAAATTGTTCTAAAGCTTTCCTTATAACCCTTGAAGGCGGGCCTAGCGTGCTGAGCTCGAAGGATGCCGAATATAAGCTGGCACAATCCGGCGACGCCACTTGCAATGGCTTAGACAGCGCTGAGGTAAGTGAGTGAAACACCATTCAAAGTGTCAACATTAAAATCCCCTTTTTTCACTCTATGTCACAGGTTGGGTCGCGCATAATGTCGCTGCGAAAACCGCCGGTGGCTGAGCGCTGCGATTTTCCCGCTTGGTTCAAGGGACCGCGACACTGGCATGCACTTATGGGGAATGCTGTCTACAATTATCATTCCAAGTGAGTGACATCAGTGCCAGTGCCTGGGGCAGCGCATCACAGCCAATAAAACGTTTCCAATTTTCTTTACAGCGATGGCTCTGTGCACATTATTAAGCCCAACGGCTACATGGAGACACGTGCCCTCTGCGAGCAGATAAACAAACAGACCTCAACCGAAATGATGGCTGTGGTGCACTATACCACCGGCTGGTAAGCCAAAGAAAAAATCACGCCGTAACTCTGTTGTCTTATATTCCCTGCCCCCTCTTCCCTTTAACTTTACAGCCAATCAGGCTTTATGTGCATGATGTTCTACCGTCGGGACACGCACGTCATTGAGATACAAACGGGCAAGCCGGCCATTCGTCTGGAGGATGCTTGTGCCCCGGATCACTTTGACTTCAATAAGATGGCCTACATAACGCTGCTGGGTAAGTTTGCGTACGCTCTGTGTACTGTTCATGCCCTGTAACCATTGGGTGATAAGTGGGGTATATGCAGAAGTCAAAAGGAAATCTTACCTATCATATGAAAAAATATCTATGATGGCAGCATCCATTCAATTCCTAAATTTAATATGAATTGAGATATATCCTTCAATATAAAATTATATAACAGTAAAGCTAAAACTTCTTTAAGAAGCTGTAGGCGCTGAGCTTATGCTATAGCTTTGGCTATTCAAATTCAGTTTGCAGGGCATCTGCTAGTCGTATATCGATACTTATTTAACCAATGCTCCCTTTTTTAAAATCCTGCTCACAGCTAGCAATCCGGAACCGCATATTTGCCCCATGGAGGGCCTGTACAATCTGCGTGGTGCAATTGGACCGCCCTACCTGGTCACGCGCCACAAGCGCAATCACAATGGCAAATCGCATCTTGGACATGGCCACCGTCATCATCAGAGCGAGAGCCTGGACGCCACCTCCTTCGGCCACAAGGGGTATGTTTGAACAAGAGCAACAACAGCAACAAGAATTCCTACTCTAGCTCAATTTGTGCTTTGTTTATTTGCTTTTCTTTTTTGTGGCAGGCACAGCACACTCAGCTTTCGCAATGCCGAGCGCATGGAGCGTGGCTCCTGGCATGCCAACACACGCGGCCTACCCGTGCGCAGCCGACGCAACGCTGCAGAGCCAAGGGCTCAGCCACAACAGGAGTCGTCGAATCGCTTGCAGCAGCAGGCCTTGGTCCTCAGCAGCTCCAACGATACAAGCGTGGGCTTCATAGCCACGCGCAGTCGTCGAGATGTGCCCGGCTGTGTGACCAACTACAATGCCCAGCGACAACTTTGGGTGGGCTGCACTGCGCCCAACGTCATCGATGTGAGTCCACTGTGCAGCCTGGATGGCGAGGAGGGTAAGCAAGTCTCTGCAGTTGCAACGAAAGCAGCCAGCTCTAATGTGTTCTTTGTTCACGCAGAGTACTCCTGTCATGGCTCGTGGAGCGAGAACAGCACCGTCTACATTATAGCCAGGCACAAGGGCACCAAGCATGGCGTCTGCATCAGCTACAGGCCTGCGGAGGGCAATGCAGCCAAGCTGGTCGTGGGAGATGCCTGCTATCGTGGCACCCAAAAGCCGCCCGATCATCATCTGGTGGCCAATCTATCCTTTTTTGGTTTGTGCTACATGAATACATAGCTATAAGACAGAATACTTGATCTGATTGATTAATTTAGTGACGGACAGTTAGAGACTCATTGGAGATCTAGATATAGTCAAGAACGAGCTTTGAATGGCATTTAAAAGTTGAATAGGAGTCTAAAGAGGTTAAAAGGTTGACAAATTATTGGATTTGGGAATTGGAATACAATTGTGGATTATCTTACATGATATATCTGACCAACATTTAGATTATTCACTTTCATAAACCATACAGCTTTGTATGATTCAAATCTCAGACTACCTTGGTTCTAGTATAGCATAGTAAGAGATTCTTGAGATATGCTTATGAGCAGATTTCGGGTCCTGCGGTTCCCGAACGGGAATCTCTGAAATGCCGCCATCTCAGAGCAAATCTGTAGAATATTTTACCATGATCTCATGACCAAGCATGTATCCGATCGTCCTGCACTTTTTTAAAATCTTTCCCAACCCGCCAGATACCGAAAATCGTATCGGGAAAATTTAGGATTCCGAAAATCCCGATCCCGACGCCCATCTCTAGTCCTAGTTATAGCCATTTTTCAAATAAGATTGTATATTTTTAGCCTATTTTTATACCCTTGTAAAAAGGGTACATTTTCTTTGGTCAAAAGTTTGCAAGAAGGAAGCATCTCCGACCATACAAAGTATATATATTCTTGATCAGCACGACGAGCTGAGTTGGTATAGCACTGTTCGTCTCTCCATCTCCGCCTAGAGTATATTATAGATAGATAGATTGATTTTAACAAATGCTTTTGTAGAGGAATGTTTATCGGTATTGAAGTCTTAGCTTTGAAATTTATAATATATATCCGTGTATCCATATAAAAGTATATAGTATATTAAGCTATGCTTTTTGGGGGGATTGGCAAATTGCGTAAAACTGTCTCTTCTACAGTTTAAGAGCTAAAACGTTCAAATTTGGCAAGTTGGCTACTGTTGACCTCTCCTTAAGATCAATGAAAAAGTTATATATCCACGCTAGAGGCGTGGGAAATTGGGAAGTATATCTAGTGTTTAATATAAATCCTCTAATATTTTGGGCGCTGTGACAGCCAGAGTCTTGAAACTTAAAACATATATTCATATGAACCACTCCAATACAAAAATATATATATACCTAGGCTAATTCGTCAATCTTGATCTCTTGTTGTTAAAACAATACTTATATCCTTTACAATTACAAGGGTATTACCAAACTTCGGCGTGGTCGAAATTAGTCTCCCTCCTTATCATATGTATTGATTATTTTTTATATTTTATATTATATATATTATTCTAACTATTTTTACTTTCCCAACTTTCAGGCAAATGTGGGGAAACGGGCTCCAGCGCCAGCTCGTCAGCTCACTTGGCCAACTGGCTGCTGCTGTTGGCCATGTTGACGTGGCACAAGTTCTACAACAATTTGATAGATGGGTTAAGCAACGGAGCTGCACACTAACCCCACAAATTACCGATTCTAATGAACCATGTATACAAGACACACACTTAAGACTAATTGTACATTGCATATTGTATATGTAAGGCCTAAGCGATCGTAAACAATTCAGAAATATGTTTTGCTGTATATAAGTTAGGTGTTTTCTTTATTTATTTTTGTTTTTAAATTCAATTGCAACTTCATTGTTTTTATATTCAAATCGAAATATATATATATACATATATATATATATATTAAATTATATAATGAAATTAATATTAAATCGAAAATTAAATGGTTTGCAATAAAGCCTTAGAGCAAGCGCTGTTTAGGCCTAGTGAAACGCGCCTCAAAGCTAAAATTTAAATAAATATAAAAACATATGCAGAAAAACAATTGCTATTTCTTTAAGTGTAAACACAATTATGCAAAATATAAAAACAAATGAAATTATAAAGCAAAACTAACTACATATACGAATAGAAGCTAAAAGCTTAAAATTCTGTATGCTAAATAGTGTTCTATGCATTTATTTTTCTATATCATTTCCAAAAACAAAAAAGAAATGTTTCCTACAACAAAAGTACACACAGACACAAACATACACACACCTAAAAACTAAGTAAAACGAAAAGAAACACAATTTTCTAGCAACTACGTAAATGTATGTAAAAGTTTAAATTAGTTTTCAAATTGTAAAGAAAAAGAAAGGAAAACATATTTTGTTGTACAGTGCAAAATAGTTCACAATAAGCATAACTAAACTAAATACATATAAATACATATATATAATACAATTTTGCATAGGATCACATTGGTTTCATACATACATAATTAATACCTTGCAAAGCTAAGCATACAATACATACAATTAGACATATTTATATATACATTGTATGATTCATGATTATAGCTGCAGGCATAAGAATTTGTAAAGTTTCATGAACTTTGAACTTTATTAAGTAGCTGGCACTCACACGTTCATAATCAATCAATCAATTTAAAGACAAGAAACAGACACACAAAGGACGAAGACAACAATGAAACAGCAGGAAATGCTAAATATATAATTAGAGTGTTTAAGGCAATTAAGCGGTGATATAGGTCTAGAATAAACGAACACAGCTGTAAAAGAACTGGCAGGCAGGCAGACAGACAGACAGACACGACGTTGGCGATAAGCCTACAGATTAGAGTGCATCCAAAGGATTTCAGAAACTAGCATTTCCCTCGATTACATAAGAGTTAAAAACAAAAAGATAACCAAATTTGTCCTTAAATGAAAATGAAATCCTAGCGATTTTTATAACTAACAATTCGAAGGCCTCTTCCAGGCGCTTGCATAAAGAACTAGTCAAAATTTTGTAAGGCCCCCTTCCCCCACGTCAAAGAACATAATAATAATAAAAAATCCATGTATATAGCGAATGTTATGCGAATTGATTCACACAAAAATCGAAGTATATAACTAATTGCTAGTTAGCTAAAAAGAGTATTTGAGCAAATGATATATGAACTACATACTATATATACATTAGGCGAAACGCTGGGAGTGTTTGGTGCGAAACAGAGTGGGCTAACTGTATAAGGGTTACTTTATAAGTACTACGATATATTTAATATATATACATATAGTTATATATAACTGAAGCAGCGGACATACTATGCAACAAAACACAAGAAAACGAAAACAGAAACAGTTCAAGAACACTCTCGATCCATAGCATCCAAGTTTCCACCCCCTCAATCTCTCACTTATGCAATAGCTAGGAGAGCGCTCATAATTCCATTTAGTGGGCGTCGATACACCTCCCAGGACAAGACAAATCAATAAATAGCAATATCGTATAATGGTTACAAAGAGCGCCAAAAAAAAAGAAAAACAGCAGCTAACACTAATATAACATACATATTTTTGAGTGTACCTATCAAATAAGTAAATTTCAAATTTGTTGTCAGCTTTTACTAAGTAAACATAAACAACACACTAAACAATTAAAGATACAAAAAAAGAAGAAAGAATACGAATGCATTTTAAAAGTAAGAGAAACTTGAAAAAATTAACACGAAACTTCTCCAAATAAATGTTTTCCGCCTACTTTAATGCCCTGAACCCATTGAAAATGGCAAAAGGAAACATATCCGATCCCATAAAATGTATATATTTACTTGATCACTACGACGAGCTGGTTTGATCTATCAATGTCTGTCTGTTCATCCGAAAATTTTTATTCCTTCATCTAATATCGCTCACAATCAGTTTGAGACTTTGTTTTTCTGACATAACTCGAAGACTACGAAAGTTAAGGGCATCAAATTTTATATGTACATGCTCTTTAAGCATACAGAATTATGAAAAATTCCACTTTTAAGATACCCTACAAAAATACCAAAAATACTCTAAAAATCTGCCAAATTTATTCCAGAACGCATTTTCCATTGTAAGAAACCAAATTAACTAAAACAAAGCAGTGTTCAGGGTATCTGCTAGTCGTACCCTCTCGACTAGAGCGCTCTTTCCTTATAATTCGAAACTACCCCTTAGTTTATTATTAAGCTTAGCTGTTTTTGTTTTGCAATTGTTAAACTAAAACACTTTTTAGCACATCGTGTTCCCATTTTACAATTGTGGTCCAAAGCAATTCCAGCCAATTTCCTTTTGTTCTCTCCATCCTTAAACGTGTTATCAATCTCTCCCACAAATGTATTCGATATTTCTTAACAAAAAAAAAAAAAACAAAAAGACAAAACTAAATATAAAATTAAAAAATAATAATGCAATTCATATTTTTGTAAATAGTTAAATGCAAATGCTTGAATTTTGATCCCAAGATTTTTTCGTCTGTACGAGAGGCCACGCCCCTCTAGCTGCCTCTCGCCCTCCCCAATTTGAATGTGAACGCTAAACGCATTTAGACCTAAGTGATTTTTATATAAATATATATATATTCGAAAAGCGATTTTATAAATCATTTTAATTGTCTATTTTAAATGCAAATTGTAAACAAAACAGAACAATTAATTTCAATGTTTTCAATGTTTTCGAGTCCTATGTTTAAAAATTAATTGTTTCAATTTTTTTAAGCAAATATAAATAAAAATACAAACTAATTACAAATATAAATGCAAATATCTTTGATTTACTTTTTAGCACTTTATTTAAATACTTTTTGAAATACAGAGAAAAAAGGCTTATATTTTAATTATAATTACATATATATAAGAATTTTGATACATGTTTTTAAGATTTGTTTAAAATATTGTTCGATTTTTCAAAGTTTTATGGACAAGAGTCCCAAAATGTAGCTATAATTCGCCTAAAACCTTAAGGATCTTGGAAGAAAATATCATTCTAAGCTCGTGGTAAGCATGACTATCGATTAGCATTCAAGGATTACACCAAAAAACGGTCTCAAATTTTATCATGGTCGAAAAATGGCTAAGAATAACAAAAATCGCCAATAATTTTCCTATTTGTGGGACTATCAGAATGTGCTTTCGAACAAATCATGTCCCTGGGATCAGGATTAAGAATTATTAGCAACAAGGACGAAAGTCCTTTAAATAGCTGAGATATTTTGACAACTTTAAAAGAGAAAATAGCTTACAACTCGACTGTGTCCTTGTGTATCCTGTCTGGTAAATTGTCAAACTGATAGGGATCCCAAGTACTATCAATACGCTAAAGGACATCTAAATAGTCCCTGTTGTTTCCGAAATATTAAGGATTGTGTGTTTAAGTCAATTTCTATGACTGGCTTGGAGTTGAAATGTCATAAGTGCTGGATTCTTAGATGACCTCATAATATTTTGATGTGAATCGATAGGGCTGGTCCTCAGGAACCAAACGTACTCTGTCCTTTCGTCGTGTGGAAGGATATACTCGAGTTAAAGCTATTTTGCAATCTAATATTTGTTTGCCTGCAGCGCTTTCATTGCTCCGCTTAAAAGTATGCAACAAAAAATTGAAGTTTGAAAAATGGTTCGTGAAAAAATAAATTGAAGTGTTTAAATGTATTTTATTTACTGACCTTATCTACAAATTTATAAAAAACAATATCTATCTGCTTATGTAGGGCGTGGCAAATCCTAGAAAACTATATCTATATCCTTTAAAATTGCCAAACTTCGGCATGGACGCAACTAGCCCATCCTTCCTTCTAGTTTAAGTATTTTAGAATTTACAAATTTTCAAGTAAATGCTTTTGGTTGAATATGTGTATATAAAATTGATATATTTTTGTATAAATTGTACAAATTGATATATTTTTGCTTTGTGTAGTTTTGCTTTTATCTAAGGTTTATTTAACATCATGATACTACCGAATAAAAAGTGTATAACTAAATTGATCTTCAGTTTCGGCTGGTTGGTTCCATATGTTGTCATCGGTCTTCAAGCAACTAGCGAATCCTTAGATTGATATATTGGTGACAGTGGATCGTCCTAGTTTTCATCAGTTTTCCTGTGTTCCAGTGTTCCAGTATTCCAGTGTTATTATCTTCCGAGCTTCTCATCGTTGTTATATTGAATATTTTTTATCTCTTTGTTCATATATTTGGTGGGTGAGGTTTTTTTTGGTTGGTTTGAATATCAAGGTGGGGAATTATGTTTATTTAATTCAAGATGGATGTTTGGGATGGGACACTGAGAATTGCATCATAAAACCTCACCCGAAAATCAGATGCTTCTCAAAAGTCGTACGACGTGGGGAAGAAGGTGGTGGAAATAATGTCTTAAGTATCAGAATACATATAAACTGATATTTACATATTATTGTGAAAAGAAAATAAGTATAACAAAAAAAATGTAAATTTCGGAATATTTTCTTAATGTTGAATACACAAAATGAGTTTCGGTAAATAGAAATTAATAATAATATAACACCCAGCTTAAAGGGAAATTTTAGTATAACAGCTCGCTAATGGGAAATATGAAAAACACCTACCTAATAGCGAAATTATGTTTATAAGGTCAAGTAAGATAAATATAATTGAAATATGTATAACACCTAGCTTAAAGGGATATTTTTGTAAACCAGGTCGCTAATGGGAAATATGAAAATTATTTTTGTGTGATCGGGTGAGGAATAATATAATTATATACATAAAACACATCTAGGGTATATATTTGTATAACACCTACCTAAGGATATTTATGTATAACACCTACCTAATAGCAAAATTATGTTTATAAGGTCAAGTAAGAAAAATATAATTGAAATATGCATAATACCTAGCTTCTATGGATGTCTTAGTATAACAACAAGCTGGATATTTTTGTAGAGATAAAACACATATATGGTAAGTATACATTCGTATGACACCTACAAAAAAAGGATATATTTTTTAACCACCTACCTAATAGCGAAATTATGCTTAAAAGACGAGGGGAGAAATTTATATAATTCAAATATGTATAACACCTAGTTTATAGGGATATTTTTGTAGAACAGCTAGCTAATTGGGATATTTTAGTAGATCAGTTGGCTAATAGTATTGTACAAAAAAAACCCTTACAGGGAAATGTTATTTTTGAGTGATTGTGTGAGAAATAGTATAATACATATAAAACACACATCTGGTAGAAGCTTATTTTTGGACAACAGTTACCTAGTAGCGAAATTATGTTTATAAGATGAGATTAGACATTATTCAAATAGAACATTTTGCTTATAGGGATATTTTTGTAAAACAGCCAGCTAATGGGGGTATTTTGTAAATTAGGGAAATTATTATGTGTGTGATCATGTGAGAAATAATAAAAAACATTACGTACATATCTTGTAGGTATAGATTCGATAACACCTACCTAAGAAGGATATTTTCGAATAACACCTCCCTAATAGCGAAATTTTGTTTTTAAGATGAAGTGCGAAATATATAATTGGTACATATTTCAATTATATATTTCTGACACTAAGCTGATAGGGTAATTTTGGTATAGCTCCCAACTAGAGATGAGCGTCGGGATCGGGATTTTCGGGACCCGAAATAGTCCTGAAACAATTTTCGGTATATGAAGGGTTGGGAAAGATTTTAAAATACTTCGTGACGATCGGATAAGTGCTTGGTCATGTGATCATGGCAAGAGATTCTAGAAATATGCTCCGAGACGGCGGCACTCCAGAGATACCCGTTCGGGACCCGCGGGTCCCGAAAATCTCGGTCCCGACGCCCACCTCTGCTGATAAGCATATCTCTAGAATTTCTTACCATGCCACCTTGATGTTGAGATCAAGCACTAATCCGACCGACCTGGAATTTTTTAGCATCTTTCGCAACCAGCCCGAAAATTGATTCGGGACAACTTCGGGTCCCAAAAATCCCGATCCCGACGCCCATCTCTACTCCCAACTAATAGAGAAATAATGTTTAACGCAGTTTCGTAGTCTTTCTGTTTTCGAATTGCTGTATAGTACAGTTTATATTGCAAAATATTTCATGTGTTAAATTTCCTTTATATTTAAAATTTATTTGTTTCATTAGATGAAAGAAGTGTTTTTTGGTATTTTGTTGAATTTTCAATGTTTGTATTCAAAATTGTGTTGTAGATTTGCATATTTCGACAATTCATAATTCTTGTTTCAAGATGTTATCAAAGAAATGTAAGTGAAATGTGAAATTCGTATAATATATAGTATATGCAACATATATAATATATAATATATATATAATATATATAATATATAATATATATATAATATATACAATATTAAAGAAAAAATAGAGGGAAAATTAAAAAATGTAAAACAAGTTTATAAAGAAGTAAGGTTAACAAGAGAAAATATTTTTAATATATAAGTAATGTTGATAAGTGTACCAAATCAAAAGTAAATTAAAACAAAATTTAAAAAAAAATGTTGAAAATAAAATCAATGTTTAATAGTGTAGATTATTCTTGTCAAAGAGTTTTCGTAGTTCGAAGTATTCAAAAATCCTTTTTGCTGTGAAGAAATGCAGGTCTAAAATATTCTGTAGGAACAGTAGCTGAGCAGTATTCAGGTTTTATGTGTGGGAAGATATGTTTCGAATATAAAATATTTTATATATTTATAAATTTTTTTATATTGAATATTTATAATATTTATTTTCTGCATCTTTGGTATTTCTGTAGATTATTGCTGGTCTTTAATTAAGAATTGTGTAAAAATCTATCCATAACTCGATGTTGCATTCTATTTAGATGCTTGTTTGTATTTTTTTTTGTATAAACTGGTGTTTTTGGTTATTATATAAGCATATTTTATGGAATTCTTTTCTTCGAATTTTTCAGATAAAGTTTTTTGTTAACTTAATAAAAGTTAAATATGCCTTTTATATTTCTTCTTTTTTTAACTTCTATACAAGAAACTATATTTCTTTCTTTCCTAGAAGTCAATTTTTTGTTGTATTTATGCCTCCTATCCAGACAGTTTCATGTTGTCTTATATAATTACTGTTATGACTTGAAATTTGATTTGATTGAATGATTAGATTAACATTTAAAGTAAAATAAATTTGTATACTTGATGTGGTTTATTCCAAGCAGATTGTGTTTTGGGTAACTTATGTGAATTTAAGAGCATGTATTCCGTTTACGCTTATTATGTTCCATTATCATATACCCGATCCCTTGTATCGATGTGATATTTCATATAAGCAAGAAAATATTATTGTTTGCTTTTGAAGCAAAGATCATGTTCGTAGATTGATTTCATGGTTTTAATTCCATTCAAGTGAATTAAATATACTTTATACGGTATTTGGTATTATCCAGAAGTAGTTTGAACAGATTAGATGATCAATAGTTTTGAAGGGCTGGAATAATTTGGGTTGTTTAGCAGTTTGTGGGTCAGCTTGTTGATTAACAATGTTTGAAAACATATAACCAAGTTTGAATAAAGTTGCGTTGTTTCAGGATAATCATAAAAAATATATAGAGTTCTCTATGCAGTATTGAAGATATAGCTTGATTAATAGTTAATAGTATAAATAATAATTTATTAAAATTAGATTAAAGTAAAGAGAGCAAAGACTTTAGTATCGAATATCTGTAGAGTGAATGTGATTTGTATATAGAGTAGAGAATTGAAAAAAGTACACATTGGGAATTGAATAAGATGGGCACATATATATAATATATATTATAATTTCAGATAGTATTGTGTTTGTTTAGTAGGTTTAGTCTACTGCTAAGTAGACAATAATAAATAAAAAAAAAACAAATACAAATATAAAACCCAAACAAATAAAATAAAAATAATTTCCAGTCAAGTTGAAGGTGTTTTTGTAAGGGTATTAGAGTGTCATGCTGTAATATCCAGAATTTTCAGAAGAGTATATAAATCAGTTTAAAATTATCAAATAAAAAAAATTCAGTTTACACAGAAGTATAAAAGAATTGTGGATTGGTTGAGTCTACACAAATGGTTTGCTTTATATAAATTGTTGTCTCTTCATTTCAATTAAACGAATAATAACATATGTTGAGTACAGTAAAGAAATTTTAGTTAGCCATGCTCTGACTTTTGATGCTAATTTTAGTATCCCATTTACATCAATCAATATATATAAATACATAAATGCATATAAAGTGTTTGTTTTGTGCAGTCTTATGCTGGAACTAAAGTGACAGAAAGGGTGAAATGAGATATGCAAAATTAAAAATATTTGACTAAATTAGCCGTTACAAATAAATGCTGGAAAAAATTTAAATTCTCTATTTTAAAAGAATTTCAATTTTCATATAGCAACTACCTAATACTGAAATTTTTACAAACATATACCTCTTAAATTGGTAGTGGATTTTGTATAAGACCTACCTATTAGAGAAATTTTCTAATTTTCCCACAACATACCTCTCAAATTAAACGCAGTTTTCATATAACACCATCGTCTTAGGGATTTTTATGATTTTCTAGACAATTTTGTAGCAGAACACACCATACTTCTTAAATTATCATGGATTGTGTATAACACATACCTATTAGAGAAATTTTCTAGTCTTCATTTTCGTATTAGGGAATTTTTTTTGGATTTTTAGACAATTTTGTAGCCAAACACACCATACCTCTTAAATTATCATGGATTATGTATTACACCTACCTATTAGGGGAATTTTCAAGTTTTCATACAGATTTTCTTCAAATTTAACTCAGTTTTCCTATAACACCTTCCTTTTAGGGAAATTTTATAGTCTTCATACAGATTTTCTTCAAATGGGTCTCAGTTTTCGTGTTATACTACCCATATGGGAAATTGTTTCTATTTTCAAACATCATACCTCTTAGGTTGAACCCAGTTTTCATATCACACTTTCGTTTTATAGAAATTTGTTGGTTTGTTACACAGTTTTTGTAGCAGAACACACACATACCTCTTAAAATATCATGGATTGTGTATAACACATACCTATTAGAGAAATTTTCTAGTCTTCATTTTCGTATTAGGGAAATTTTTTGGATTTTTAGACAATTTTGTAGCCAAACACACTGTACACTGCTCTTAATTATCACCCCGGATTGTGTATAACACCTACCTATAAGGGAAATTTTCATAGTTTTCGTATAACACCTTCCTATGGAGAATTTTGTCTTGGTTTTTGCAACACATACCTCTCAAATTAAACGCAGTTTTATATAACAACTATCTGTAGAGAAATTTGTCTTCTTCTTTACCCAGCCTCGTAGTAGAGCACCTTATGTCTTTTAAATCATAGTTTTTGGTATAATACCGACCTAAAAGGGAAACTTTTTATATTTTCACAGATTATTTTAAATTTCGTAGCAAAACACATTATAACTGTTACATTGAAAGGGGTTCATACAACACGTACATCTCGTATAAGGAAACTTCTTTTTATACAGTTTGTAACCGAATACAATTAAACACAGTTTTAAAAACGTCTTCAGATGGGAAATTTTTTAACTCTTCATAGAATCTGTGGATTCTCTTCAAAATGATTTAGGTTTTCAAAAAAAAACCTACCTATTAGTGAAACTTTTATTTCTTATACAGTTTGGCAGCAAAACACATCACCTACAGATTCTCCTCGAGTTTAACACCCACTTATAGACAATTGTCATAATTTTATACAGTTTCGTACTAAAGTTTATCATACATCTTAAATTGAATACAGTTTTCGTATAACACCTACTTAAAAGGGGCCATTTTTTTTTGTTTTGGTATATCATCTACCTAACATGGATATTTCTGAACATCACGTACATAACTGAGATAATTTTGTGTAATATAATAAAAAAAGATCATAAAAAAAAAATATTAAAAAAAAGTGTTGAATTGAAAATCAACAAAAATTTAGATTCAGCTCGTTAAAGAGTTTTTGTAGGTATAAGTATCCTGTATACTTTGCGCAATGGGGATTTATGCTTGATATGTTTTCATAAAAAAAAACTTTATATATATGATCTCATTTGAATATTATTGATTTATATATAAATTTATATATTGATCAGATTTTTCTATTTCTATTTATGAATGCATATTGTTCTGCTAATTTGGGATCAGTTATGATTTTTGCAAGTCATGAATTGAGATATTGCAGAGAAGTAGTTTAATAAACTATATCCATAATATGGATTGAATTTTGATATTTGCTCCTTAGTTCTTTCATATAAGTTTTTAATCATGTTAAGGATAACGATATTTTATGAAAGATAGGTAGGTTTTAGAAAATAAAGTATATATCTTTTTTTTAGAAAATAAAGTATATTTCCTTTTTTTTTAGAAAATAATGTGTATTATTTTCATTTACGATTTTCATGTTATCTTGTAATCGATATTCTTATCAATGCGATATAATATATTATATATAAGAAATTATTCGAGTTCTTAAGTGAAGGTCAAGTGCATTTAATTGAATTAAATTACGTTTGGTATTTTTCAGAAATATTATTAACAGCTGAAAAGAACAACAGTTTTCAGAGCTTGGGAAATTTTAGTTCTCAGTTTGTATCTTGGCCATTAGTGAAAATATGTATATTTAAAATTGTACCAAATTCATGCATGATGCATGATGAAGAAATAGCTACATTATCTCTAAAAATTCAAATACACAAAATTATTGTTAAACAAAGATTGAAATAGTGGAAACGAAAACAAAGTGGCATAAAACATTGTAGAATGAATGTGATTAGCTATGAGTAGAGATTAAGTATATATAGATAATATATTAAGATAAAGATATGTATATATTTATAAATATAAATAGTAACAAAGTAAAAACATATATAAAAGCCCAAATGATTTTAAGTACTATGCACAAAGGTCAGAGTAGGTAGCGTAGAGGTAGAGTATAAGATCTGATTAGTTTTTAATTAGCAAACCAAAACTTGAAGGTTAATAATGAGAGGCTATTAAGATTGTGGATTTGTAGAACCTACACAAATGTTATGCTTTTTAAAATTGTTGTATTTTGTAAGCTTCAACTAAATATAGATTCTCTTCATTCCAATCAAACGAATAATAACATATGTTGAGTACAATGTAAATATTTGTTAGCCATGCTCTGACTTTTAATGCCAATTTTAGTATCCCATTCAAATCAATCAATATATATAAATGCATAAATGTATATATAGTGTTTGTTTTGTGCAGTCTTTTGATGAAACTAAAGTGACTGAAAAAATGAAGTGGAATATGCAAAATTAAAAGGAAACCAAAAATATTTGGGTAGAGTAAAGTGTCCGTACACAAACGATGCAAAAGCCCAGGTAAATAAAAAAAACCAAAAAAAACAATAGACATTGGAAAAATTAATTGACTTCTGTTTTCGAATGACACCTACCTATTGGCGAAATTCATAGTTTTCGTATTACAACTACCCATTAGGGAAATGTTCTAGTCTTCATACAGATTTTCTTCAAATTTATCTCAATTTTCATATAACATCTTCTTATAAGGGAAATTTGTTGGTTCACAGTTTTACAGTACACACCATACCTCTTAAATTGAACGCAGTTTTCTTATAACACCTACCTATTAGGGAAATTATTCCTATTTTCACACATCATACCTCTTAGGTTGAACGCAGTTTTCATCACACCTTCATATTAGCGAAATTTGTAGGTTTTTTTAAACACTTTTGTAGCAGAACACACCATACCACTTAAATTATCATGGATTATGTATTACACCTACCTATTAGGGAAATTTTCTAGTCTTCATACAGATTTTCTTCAAAATTGTCTCAGTTTTCGTATAACACCTACCTATAAGGAAATTATTCGTATTTTCACACATCATACCTCTTAGGTTGAACGCAGTTTTCGTCACACCTTCGTTTTAGGACAATTTTTTTGTTTTTTAGACAACTTTGTAGCCGAACACAACATACCTCTTAAATTATTATGGATTGTGTATAGCACCTACCTATTAGGGAAATTTTCATTGTTTTCGTGTTACGCCTTCTTATTTGGGAAATTTTCTAGTCTTCATACAGATTTTCTTCAAAATTGTCTCAGTTTTCGTATAACACCTACCTATAAGGTCGTTCCCCACCTCTTGGTTGACTATTTCCCCCTCGTTTTGGCATTTTTTTGTTTTTTTAGCCTTTTCCGCCCACCTCTAAATTATTATGGATTATTGTTCCCTACCTATGGGTTTTATTGTTTTCGTTTTACCCTTCTTATTAGGAATTTTCTATCTTCTCTTTTCTCAATTGTCTCCTTCTATTTCCCCTCCTCTTGGTTGCCTTTTCTTTCCCTTTGTTTGGGTTTTTGGTTTTTTTTTTGCTTTTGTGCCCCCTCCTCTTATTATTGTTCCTCCTTGGGTTTTCTATTTTCTTTTCTCAATTGTCTCCCGTTCGTATCCCTCCTATGGGAAATTATTCCTATTTTCACACATCATGCCTCTTAGGTTGAATGCAGTTTTCATCACACCTTCGTATTAGAGAAATTTGGTTTTTTACAGTTTTTGTAGCAGAGCACACCATACCTCTTAAATTATAATGGATTATGTATTACACCTACCTATTAGGGAAATTTTCTATTTTTCATACAGTTTTTCTTCAAAATTGTCTCAGTTTTCTTATAACACCTACCTATAAGGGAAATTACTCCTATTTTCACACATCATACCTCTTAGGTTGAACGCAGTTTTCATCACACCTTCGTATTAGGGAAATTTGGTTTTTTACACAGTTTCTGTAGCAGAGCACACCATACCTCTTAAATTATCATGGATTATGTATTACACCTACCTATTAGGGAAATTTTCTAGTTTTCATAAGTTTTTCATTCAAATTGTCTCAGTTTTTCTTATATACACCTACCTATAAGAGGAAATTCACTCCTATTTTCACACATCATACCTCTTTTTTAGGTTGAACGCAGTTTTCATCACACCTTCGTATTAGGGAAATTTGTTGGTTTTTTACACAGTTTCTGTAGCAGAACACCATACCTCTTAAATTATCATGGATTATGTATTACACCTACCTATTAGGGAAATTTTCTAGTTTTCAGTTTTTCTTCAAAATTGTCTCAGTTTTCGTATAACACCTACCTATAAGGGAAATTACTCCTATTTTCACACATCATACCTCTTAGGTTGAACGCAGTTTTCATCACACCTTCGTATTAGGGAAATTTGGTTTTTTACACAGTTTCTGTAGCAGAGCACACCATACCTCTTAAATTATCATGGATTATGTATTACACCTACCTATTAGGGAAATTTTCTAGTTTTCAGTTTTTCTTCAAAATTGTCTCAGTTTTCGTATAACACCTACCTATAAGGGAAATTACTCCTATTTTCACACATCATACCTCTTAGGTTGAACGCGGTTTTCATTATAACACCTTTGTATTAGGGAAATTTGTTGGTTTTTTTTTGACAGTTTTGTAGCAGAACACACCATACCTCTTAAATTATAATGGATTACCTACCTATGAGGGAAATTTTCTAGTTTTCAAGTTTTTCTTCAAAATTGTCTCAGTTTTCGTATAACACCTACCTATAAGGGAAATTATTCCTATTTTCACACATCATACCTCTTAGGTTGAACTCAGTTTTCACCACACCTTCGTTTTAGGGAAATTTGTTGGTTTTTTAACACTGTTTTTGTAGCAGAACACACCATACTTCTTAAATTACCGCGTATTATGTGTAACCTCTACCTATAGAGAAATTTGTCTTTTTTTTTACAGTTTCCTACCCGAACATATACTTTTTACATTGAACGCAGTTTTAAGATATTCATCTTCCCATTAGGGAGTTCAGGTCCTCAAAGTTTCGTAGCAGAACAGTTCATACTTTTCATATTCAGCGCAGGTTTCATACACACCCTTAAAAGGGAAATCTATTATCAAACAGTTTGTATAGCTTCTATCAGGGAAATTGTATTTTTTTGTGTTTCGATGAACTTTGTGAATTTATCCAAATTTTAAATATTATGTATGTCGTTGAAGACGTTATTTGTGGTTTTTAAACGTATATTAATAGAATTCGTAATTATCAAAACATCCAGGTATTTCAAAATTTGTACATCTATGGTATTATGTTGTATAATCGTAAAAAGTGTTGAGCTTTCAGAAATAGGAATGGTTGCTTGAATCGAATGTTTGATATTTCAGTTGACGGGTTGTGAATAGGTATATAGCAGACGGTACCTGCTTGAATAATGGTGTTTTTTTTTGTATCCTTGAATAACTTGTGGTTTCGTGTTGTTGATAAGGAACTTAAAAATGTAGTGTAAGACGAATTATAGATGGCAGCTGTGTAGAATTGATTTCATATGTAGAATAAGCAGGTTCATAAGTTCGTTGCAAAAAGTTGACTGGGACACATTTTTGATAATGGGATAAATGCAGTGGAGAAGTTGTTTTTCATGTGTTTTCTGCTTATTTCAAAGGGATATTCATATCCATTGTTGAGTATAGATAGTTCAGATTGAAGAAGTTAGATGGGGTGTTCCATTTGACGCTTGAAGAAACATAAGGTTAACATCTAGGGTATTAGGTGTCATTGAAGTATTTAGATGGGGTGTTTCTTTTGTTGCATAAGGTTAACATCTTAGGGTAGTTAGGTCATTGAAGATAAGGAAGTTGAAGTTTGCAGATTGTTGAATTAAAAATTAAAATATTTGGGTGTAGAATTCAGTCTTTTGATGTGAATTGGATAAAATGTTTTAAGAAAATTTATAATTAGTCTCGAAATTATATTTAGTTTTGTAACATTTTGACGATTTATGTGAATAATTTAAAAAAAAATGCAGAAAGACGAAAAGAATTTTTGCCTGAAAATATTAAATAGTAGAAAAGTTGTCATATTTAATCACAGTATAAGAAAATGTGTGTAGATAAAGCAGAATCCTGGTATTTGATTTAGTGAAATACCCTTTGATTGTCATACTTATTCTTATTTTATAAAGATTTATTTCTGGGATGTGATTTTAAAATTAGTTTTATAACGATTTATACATCGTTATGAACTATTTGTCTATGTTATCAATGTTTTTTTTTAGTATAAAAACTTTTTCCAATGTAATGTACCATATAAAATATATTTTTTAAAATATTATTTTAATCATAGGACGGGGAAGTTTTTAAAGCTTTTTATTTATACTATTATATAGATTTAAATTTTTTTATAAATCTATTTATAGGTTCCTTCGTCAACCTTTATTTTGAAATATATTTTCATGATGTGATGTTGATTTTTCAGATCAAGTGAATATAACTGTAAAGTTATTTAAATCATATGAGTAAACCTCATAGAATCTGGATTTTCTTCAAAATGATTTAGGTTTTCAAAAAGCAATCCACCTATTAGGGAAACTTTTATTTCTTATACAGTTTGGCAGCAAAACACATCACCTACAGATTCTCCTCGAGTTTATAGACAATTATCATAATTTTATACAGTTTCATTACTAAAGTTTATCATACATTTTTTTAAATTGAATACAGTTTTCGTATAACACCTAACTTAAAAGGGTCCATTTTTTTGTTTTGGTATATCATCCACCCTAACATGGATATTTTCTGAACATCACGTACATAACCGAGATAATTTTGTGTAATATAATAAAAAAAGATCATAAAAAAAAAAATATTAAGAAAAAGTGTTGAATTGAAAATCAACAAAAATTAGGAATTCAGCTCGTTAAAGAGTTTACAACTTAGATATAAGTATACTGTATACTTTGTGCAATGGGGATTTATGCTTGAAAACATCATAAAAAAAGCTTTATATATATGATCTCATTTGAATATTATTGATTTATATATGTATATTTATATATTGATCACATATTTCCATTTATGAATGCATATTCTTTTGCTAATCAAGGATCAGTTATGATTTTTGCAAGTCATGAATTGAGATGTTGCAGTTAAGTAGCTTGATATATATCCACAATTTGATGGATTGTATTTTGATATTTGTTCCTTAGTTCTTTCATATATAAGTCTTTCATTGGGTTAAATTCCTTGGATTTTTGTAATGGC